>CM055875.1:35884643-37189018 GCA_029582165.1 Portulaca oleracea | reverse complement strand
CAAAATACAAAAATAGTCAACCCATATGCAATTGAAGGACGAAAAATGAGAGTAATACACTTATAATGAGTCATACTAGTCACCCACTTTAAAAAGTGGAGGAGATGTTCTAGAATAAAGTTACAAAGTTGCATCATAAAATATTGCACTTTTTCTTCTTATTGACATAAGTTCTAAGTTTCTCAACTTTCATTTGATTGACTATATATGAATAGTGGGATCCACCAAATGTAATACTCCTCCAACCCATGACTTATCATCCCATGGCTATCAAGATAAAAGGTTAGGATTCAATTATAATTAAATCTAATATTGGATTCTGACATCCAGAATTTAGACCTGAATTCAAAATGCAAGATCCAACTAAATATCTTAAGATTATTAGTAAAAAAAATTGAATATATGTCAACTTAAGTCTGAACTCTGGACTAATTCTAGGAATTCAAGCTCTTTCATGAGAGTTTTCACTTACATATATTTCTCTTTGTGAAAGAATCTAATTGCTTAGTATTCACTCCTTATTTCATTGTGTTTGAATTTTGAAGTTGGTGACAAACAATTGTGAATTGGAGTACTGACTCTCTGTTTCGCTCTTAATATTATATGATTTCTAACTTTTCAAACAGATCAAAAGCGAATGAGGCTTTATAATTTACAAATTTTCAAATAGGTGTGGTTCTTATTGTGAGTTCAAATTTTTTTAAAAAAAAATAATAATGTTGTGTAAGTTTTTTCAACTAGACATCTCATTGAGAATCCAGTACCAACTGAATCCTAATTTTAGAATCTAATTCAAAGTAGATACTTATTTCAAGATTCAATGCAAACTAAATCCAGGAATGGATCCTTAAATTTTAACTGGGGTACCTGTTGTTGCTCACCTATATCCCGAGTCAACCAACTAGTATTTATCCATTTATAAGAACATAAAAATTTGTTAGAACTTTTATATTTTTAAAAATAGGTTAAAGTGTACAAAGTACACATTTAATATAATTAATTTTAAGATAGTTGGAGCTTTAATGCATTGGGGTTGAATTTATATTTTAAATTTTATTAGATATTAAAATTAATTATATTTTTAATTATTAAAAATTTATAGTGTAACTGATCACACTGTTAATAAAAAGAATATAACCAATTCATGTTTAATTATTATTACTAATTATAAATAATTATATTGTAAATTATAACTAATAAAAATCATAATATAACTAAGTATATTTCTAATAAAAAGAATATGTTGTGAATAAAATTTGTAACATATTCTAAAAAAAGAAAATAAAAGAAATTGTGTCATTTTTTTTATAATCGAATCCTAATATAATTAATTATAGTTAGTTATAATTCCTAATTGTAACTAATTAATTTATCATCACTGATCAACACTTATCAATTGATCGATCAATACCGATCAAGACTCCATTAGCATTGATCAGTACATATCAGCATTGATCAACACTTGCCAGCAATAAGTTACTTACCACAAGTCCAAAAGAACATATCCTTGATACAATTTTTTTACCTTGTTCTTGCACAAAGATTATTATAGCTCTTTGATGATGAAATTGTAATCAATTTTTAACAAATACAATACATCCATAATTTTGCATGCACATAACTCCTCTTTAAGCATGGAGGCAAACAGAGGACCAGGGATGGAAAAATATCTAATAGAAGGTTCTAAATGTCTACCTAACCCATTTGAAAAGGGGAAGTATACACAGTATAAATTTATAATAAGATGTTGAAATGGAGGGCCCTTCTCCTTTTTTGTTTGGGAAGGACCACTTTAAATTTGTGGAGAAAATTTGAGTGTCGATTGTTGTTACCCAACAACGTAGGTATATGTACAAATATGCATCTCTTTTTCACTTGTACTCATCTTTTGCCTTTGAATTTCTTTTTTCCTCCAACTATTAATTATGAGTAAATAGCACAAAGGAAAACATATCTGGCTACGATCCTTTCGACTTCACAACTTGCTTGCTAATATTCTAGACAATCTTGTTCCCTTTTCTTTAGGGCTAGACCTCACAAACAGGTCTTTTGATCGGATATGGAGGGGAGTTGATGATCGATTCAGATAAATTTCAGGTCTAGAAGATTCAGATTGAATACAGGTTTGATTTGGTTGAAGATTACTCTTGGTATATCTCATGTGCGCTACAGTGATTCGGGTTTGGGTTGGGTATGGGTATATTTAATTTAATTAAGTATGGTTTGATTTAATTTTCGAGTAGGTCTCGAATCGCCAAACTAGTTCAATTATAAATGGTCTCGGTTGATTCCAATTCAATATAAGTTGGTTATACTATGGGTTGGGTGATATTCAATCAAATGTCGGATCAGGTCCAAATTAGTTCAGGTATAACTAGATTCAGTTGATGTCAAGTCAATGGTAACATGTTAATTATATGGTTAGATAGGATTTGAATCAGTCTTGGCTCAGGTGCATTTTCGGTGAATATAAACATAAGTGTAATTAAGTCATAATTAAGTTAAGTTACATTTCAACTTTGGCAAGATTTCAATTAAGCATTTTAAACAAAAATAAAATCAGGCTGAAGTTATACTTTCACTTTAATTTTGTGTTATAAAACTATAAAATAGAGCCAGGGGCTATAGACAAAAAGTTGGAGAAATAGAAATCCTTATATCATAGTAAAGAGTCAAAGAAGATGTGATCAATAATGCAATCAAATTGAATATAGAAAAACTTGACTCAATTTATTTTGAGATATTGTGCAAATTCCCTTGATAATGGGTTGGATCACTTTCACATGTGGTAAAATCGGTTAAGAATTGGGTTAGATTAAAAGCACGTACAGTTTGGATCGAGCTTGGGTTATTCAAGTTTGATTCACTTTAGGTTCGGTCAATACAAGTCTAGTTCAAGTTAGGTCAATTGCTTAATTATATTGAGTATGAATCAGTTCGGATTTGGCTTTGCTCATATTTGATTCACTAGGTATCAAGTAATTTTGGGTCAAATTTTAATTAGATCGGATCATTTTGCGTCTGAGTAATTTCATTTATAATAAATTTCAGGTTCAATTCAAGTACGGTTAGGTCATTCCGGTTGATCGGGGTCCAAATCAATTGACCTCATTTCGAATGTCAATCCGAGTAAATCGGATCAGTTTTCAGGTCTCAATTAAGTTCAGTCATGTCTAATTAAGGCTATAAGAGACGAGAGCTGGTTCGTCGAACATTTAACTTCGAGCTTGATGTATTCAAGTTTTGATTTGGCCAGTTTAAACTCGCTTGAATATTTTGTGTAAAAGAAGTGAATATATTAGATGTTTTATTTTTTTTGATGCAATTTAGATGTTTTATTAAGTATATGTAAACTTATATTAATGTAGATATTTAAAATTTAATATTAAAGAATAAATTTGGTACATTTCTTTAATTTTCAAGCGCACCAAGTTACATCAAAATCTAAGTTGTAAAATAAAAAAATTAGTCTAACATACCTCGCACAAAAACCTTTTGGAACTAAGCATGATTAATACGTAGGGTTGCTGAAAGGTTAATATCTAGTAGCCCTTTTGAAGATAAAAGTTTAGCTATAAGCTATGATTAGGATCTTTCCAACAATATTAGCATGATAATGATGAATGTTGATTAAGAGTACTTGATTAAAAAGATTATATTGCAAGTTGGGAAGATGTAATGTGAAGGAGTGTGTATGTTGACCAAGTTGCAAATTGCAAAGGCATCTTGTCATTGGTAATTAATCAATCAAAATTGACAGGTTTAGTTGGATGTTACTGTAAATGCAATTATGATTAGGTAAGATCTTATGGTACAAATACACATTTTGGTAGTTTCATCATGCCAATTGCAATGCCCAGTCCACCACTTTTTGGTTTGGTAGGTTTTCTTTTCATTTCCCTTTTTTGTGACAATAATTAATTGGAGAGAGAGAGAGAGAGAGAGAGAGAGAGAGAGAATCCCACTTCCTCATATCTCTTCAATGTTCTCCTCCTCTCACAGCTTATCCATACTTTGATACTTCATGCACCCACTCTCCTACCAAACAAGACAAAACTCACTCATACAACTTCTAATTATGCACAAAGATTAGTTTATTTGACATTTGATTGTGTTTTTCTCCATGCACCAATAATAACAGTAATAAAATAATGCTCAAAGGATCATTTATACCATGTTTCATCCCAACTCTTTTACAATAACACTACTGATTTTAACCAAATAATTCATAATTTAGGCATCTTGATTGTTTTTACAACAATCTTAAAGAGTTGTTATTTACTCATGACTGATGATGTGTTTCAGTGGCTTTTGATGATTTTACTTTTTATTGTTGACCTGTTACATTTAATAGAACTATGCATTTTATGATGTGAATTTTATAATCAGATTTAGGCTTCAAAAAAATAAAAGCTTATGAGTTTCAAGGATGTTCTTTCCATCCTGATGTTCTTCCATCTATCACATCGTGAAGACTCTTTCCCTTCCTATAAGTATTTGTCCGTTGATTCTTGCTATGTCAACGTTGTTCTTCTCAATAATTCATGAGTTTCATATTCACACCGTAAACACTCTTTCCCTTCCTATGTGAATTTTACAACCTGATCTAGACTTTGAAGAAATGGAAGTTCAGGAGCTTCAAGGTGGCAATGAGTAAATGCAGCAAAAATCAGAAATCACTCCATGGTAGGGTCATATTAATTTGGTTTCATCTAGTTTTACGTGCATCATGAGTCTTGAGCCATGGAAGTAAGCTTGAGATTGGACTCAAGCTCGGCTTTTTTTTTTACAAAGCAAAAATAGAGTAAAATTCTAGATATCCATACAATTTAATTAGAAAATAACATTTTCTTTTATAATAATAATATAATATAGTAAAATTTGAACATTGACGCGTTAGTTTTCCACATTGAAACTTGAAAATTAAAAATATATCAAATGCATGTTCTAATATGAAATTTTAAACCTTTAATTAACATAAACTTATTTACATCCATAGAATATACCCTACTTCCTAACTGAAATACTTAAACAAGCCTCGCGGAGTGGAACCCCCCGCACTCAGGCTCGTTTCAAGAGATGTTCGAGCCAAACTGAACTTCAACCAAACCAAGTTCGAGTCGACCCCAATCTCCTTCCAAGTTGGCTCGGTTCAATTACAACCGACGTTATACTGGTGACTAGGAGCCAAATAGATACTAGTATCATACAGTCTAGTAATCTACCACTAATTACATAGGAGCAAATTAGAAGGATTTGACCAGGCTACCACAAATCTCTTTCTCATGTCTCTCCTAACTCAATCCACTGAACTCCATAGGTCTAAAGCATGAACCCTTCACCCCAAACAAAAACAAAACCAAACAAAAAAAGAATCAAAGATTAATGAGTGGTAAATAAGTAGAAGAAGCAGGAAAATATCACTTCATCTCAAAGCTTCTGTAATCCAAGGCAGCATTAGTTCTCAAACCCAAGAAATCATAGCCAATGCTGCTGCTATCAGTGTCACTGCTGCTGGTGCTGGTGCTACACTCACTCATGTTCAAGCAATTGCAACCTTGGCCAGTGTTGATACCAAAGCTGCAACTGAAGCAAATCATTGCCCCTGTTTTTAATGGTTCTGGCTTTTCTGGTTGAGGAGGGCTAATCCTTAGCTCCAGGTTCAAATCTGGGCATACGTCTCGCCTTTGCTCCTGCATTTTCTCCTCCTTTAAGTCGAAAACCTCTTCCTGCTTGAGATTTGTGATTGGAGCACAGAACGATATTGTTTTTGCGGTTATGGTTGCGGTTGTGGTTGTTGAAGCGTCTGGATGAGATGCGACCTCGTTGAGAGGCCTGTGAGTAACCGGGTCGATTCCCCTGTTTAGAAGCTTCCTTTTGATGTGTGTGTTCCAATAATTCTTTATCTCGTTGTCTGTCCTCCCGGGCAATCTCGCTGCTATTAAGGACCACCTGGGGGGGGGGGGGGAAACCAAGACAACCCCATTAATCTTAAGCTAATTTCACCATCTGGGTATCAAGAATTTCTACTCGAGCACAGAAAGTCAGAAACAGAGTTTCACACATCTATTCTGATTCACACTCATTACCCAAATCACCCAACAAAACAATTTCACCAGAAGGGCATCAATTCTATCTGCCAAACTACTGAACAACTTTCAAAGGGAAAATTTTGAGATAAGGGATCTGACTTAAATTCTTAGTTGCACCAACAAGTCACCAAATCAAGCCCCATTGACCTTATCTAAGATTTCAGCCAGTGGGTAATTACTATTTACAACATATAGGCCAGTTGACAAAAAAAGCAATGAGAATAAACAAGATATATTTATTTGAGAGCGAGTCCTATTGTCATCTGACTTACTTGTTACCAAGAAGGCTATGTAATTTGATGATCACCTCATCCTCTTCTTCAGTGAAATTACCCCTCTTGAGATCAGGCCTCAGGTAATTAATCCATCGAAGGCGGCAGCTCTTGCCACAGCGGAGGAGGCCGGCAGCCTTAGGAAGAGACCGCCAGCAACCTTCGCCGTGAGCTTTGATGTAAGCAACAAGACGATCATCTTCTTCTTTAGTCCAAGCACCTTTGTTTGTATGAGCCTTCTCACAACATGGGGACCTCCCCATTCTTTTCTTCCCTCTTCTTTTTTTCTTTGTATCTTTATGGGGGAATTCTGTTATGAGGAAATATGTTATTGGGTGTTTATCTGCAAGAGCACCTTTTGGTTATTATTAGTAGGTCTGAATTTTCTTTCTTTTGCTGATATTCTTTTGACTATGAGCAGACCTAATCTGGGTAGTTGGCTGGAGCAACAAGGCCAGCCCTTGAGAGGATTTGGAAGGGGATTTATAGGCTTTTGACATGAGAGAGAGAGAGAGAGAGAGAGAGAGAGAGAGAGGAGAGAGAGAGGAGTTGCTTCTAGATGTGAGTTGGTAAGACAGGTTAGAGGGAGAGTGGCTGGTAGGGTAGTTCTTTGATCATAGAGTATTTTAATTTTGTGTCACATCATTTCCCCTCTTTTCATATGATGAGATCTAAGATTAAACTATATAATTTTTTTTTCTCTAATAATGAGGCTCAAAGTTAACACTCAAGGGGGAAAGGCATAAAATTCAAATGCTGCAGTGCCCTTTTTCTCTCTATTTCAACATGAGGTGAATTAAAAACAGAGATTAATAATCTTTCCATTGAGATTTTCCAATATTAGTATTCTTGTGGGCTTACACTGGAGGTGAATGTCAACAAGAAATCATGCAGCATTTCAGATAATTAGTTAGGTCGGTTTCAGTTAAGTGTAAAGTAAAGATTAGACATCATATATATATTACTAAATTGAATTAAGAATTCTTTTGTAGACATCTTTTTTTTTCCAGGGGTAGTCCAGGACCAAAACTAGCAACTACCCAATAACTAAACGAATTAAAACACAGAAAATTGCTACCTTTGAAACAATTTATACAAGAGGTATGCACAAAGTTTAAATAAAATCTATGACTTCCGAAAGCCTTGATACTCATTTATATTCAAAGCCTTCCAAAATTTTATCATTTTTTGGACCAATCCTGTGGAGTTTAACAATTGTATGCATTTAACTCAACATAAGCAGTGGAGGAGGCAAATTAACAAATCGTAGAAAGATAAAGGCTTGAAGCCTCATGAGCCATGTTTGGCCCAAAAAAAAAGGTCAACTCTAATTTTAAAAGGATGGTGAGTAGGTGACCATTTCACATTTCCAAATCAGATGAAATTATCAACAAGATCAGTCTTTTAATATCATATTTCTAATCATATTATCTCCCTGTCTATTCTCCCCGTTCTGGCCGTTGAGATCTATACAAGCAAGCTATCAATCAGTCTTCAGAGCTAATCAAGCAAAATTACATTATTTTTTGGGGGGTAGAGGAATAAATAGATAGGATCTGGGAAGTAATCAATTTTGACTAAATTAAATAAGTGGAGACGGAGGGCAACTCTTTCCCTATTTTAAAAATAAAACCGCCCAACCACCATTGAACATGTCAGCAGCTCGTGAATGGTATTTGAAATAATTGAATAAGAGTGAATTGACAGGGGAAAATACATGATAGAGGAAACTGAAAGGTATGTTGCAGCAGATATTCTTTCCAAGTTGACACTAATAGAAAGGGGGGAAAGAGTAGAAAGTTTGTTGCATTGCATTATCAAGTTTAGCTAGTAGCAGCTATGTTACTCTAACACGGACACAGATGTAGTCTTGACTATTTTAGAAACCATGCAAATTTCCAGAGTAAGGTCATGTTCTTTTGTACAATTGGTAAGATGTGGAAATGGTGCGATGTGGTGAAATTGTGGAAAATGTGGTAAGGTCTGGAATGGTATGGTAAAATTTGTGAAAAGTGTGGTTGATGTGGTAGGTAAGGAGAGATAATGTGAAAAGTAGAGGAGAAAAGTGAGGAGAGAGATAAGTAAGGCGAGAGAAAAGCGATGATTTTGTTAAAGTGTGGAAGAATATTGAGTAGTAGAGTGAGTTGTGGTACCGTATCACACCGTATGAAAGAACACGACCTAATTTGAAGTGTCGAACATCCAGAGTTGGACACAACCACACAGGTATGGCACGGGGAAAATGAAAGATATGTTGTAAGAGACATTTGGCCTAAAAAAAAAAAAAAAAAAAAAAAACTCGTTTTGAGGCTATTAGTTATTTGAAGTGTATGGTCAATAGTTTTTTAAAGAATTTTTGACCTTGGAGTTCTATTATGATTTATGAAAGGCTTTGAATTATAGGAGAGACCATGAGGTTTTTCATTGTAAAAAAGCGGGGGCCACATGACTTGAGAGGGCAAAAGTTTTTCCCTTTTTATTATTTCTTTTCTTCCTTTTATTTGTGTCTGCCTAGCCTGCCTGTTGTATTTGTTTAAAAGTACATCCATGATAACTGCACCCAAAACCCTAAAAAGTGAACCCGAACAAAGCATCGCTGCTCTGATATAAAACAGTAACGTCTCTGTGCCGTAAAAGTGAAAGGATAGTCGAAAGGCTTTTAGGAAGATAGAGAAACTACACCGTCTCTGCTTTAGGTTAGGTCTCCGTTGAAGCTCCTGATAGTTGATCGCATTTGCGGCTGGCACTGATGGGTTGAAGAAATTGTGTTGGTGGTGTTTGGCAGTGAAGGAACTACGAAGGTGATTGATCAAATGATGTGTTATATTTATATCCATGGATGGTATCTGGACTAACCCATGGATGTACTTTTATACAAATACAATGGACGGGCTCGGCAAGCACAAACAAAAGGAAGAAAAATAAAAAGGGAAAAAATTATGCCAACCCAACAGATGCAGGCCCCCACTTCTCGTACAATTAAGAATCTCATGGTCTTTCCTAGAACTTTATAGAGCAAAATCTTTTATACTAAAACTCCAAGGTCATTTATCCTTTTTCATAATAGATTTTAGGATCCAAACAACTAACTTTTAAAACATTATTTGAAGTAACCTTTTAGAATAGCATCTCACGAATAGCTAATCTTACCGAACATTTTTCCAAAGCGAACAGCCAATCCGAACAGTTAAGTCAAAGAGCTTCATTCTTTCCTAGTGGGGTAGTTGCAACAAATAGAAAGGAGGAAAAACTACAGAAAGTTTGTTGCATTATCCATCAAGTCCAACTAGCCTAGCAGTAGGAGGAGGGAAGTTAGGGAGGAATGCTGCCTGAAATGGCCAGTAGGAATTCAAGGACAGGCTACTCATTTTTGCCTATTATACTGTATAAGTATAGAAAATTGTTAGTTGTTGTAACCTTATTTATCCAAGGGCAAGCCTAATTGCATCTTGTGAGATTAGGACTACTCCAGTTACCCACCCCCACATAGCCCTAAACCCTAGGAAGGAGGATGATAGGATCATGTCCCTTTCACTCTCCTCCCTTTGAAAACTACTTCTTCCTGTCCTTCCCCAACCTTTTACCCAAATTTTGGTAGGCACCCCCTCCCTCCTCTACCCTTTCCCCCAACCTAAGAAAAAGGGAAAGTAAGAAGACAAACCAACGTACAAAAGTTATCAACAGCACAAGACTATGTGCACCTTTCACCGTGTGCGTCCAAACTCGGCAACAAGTTTACATTCTACCGATACTTCTTCTTTGTAACGTTAGTAGTCAAAGCCCAAAGGTAAACATGAGTTGATTCACACTAATTCTCAACAAACTAGAAAAGTCTAAATATAACATAACTTATCATGTATCAAATTTTCAAAGTAGAACATAACTCTCTGAGTTATTACAACAAATTTTCTCTGTACATTGTTTGACTTTATTAACAATCACATTCATTGTGATAGCATAAAATACTTTGAAAATTTGATGGTTTAACATGGATTTTCCCATCTCTTTTTTTTTGTTGTTGGGGGGGGGGAGGAGGAGGGCTGTTCATTAATACGTACTTTTGGTTGGGAAGTAGGAGAGAGGAAGGAGGTGATAGAAAGGAAGAGGGACAGACAGTGTGGTGTAATGGCATTTGCTTTGTTAGATTACACCTACTTCTTCACCCACATTATATTGTCTGCTAATCTATTTCTAGCATCATATGAGATGCTGGACTGTGGCTTATTCACCAGGAAACTATTCACACAGCAAGAAAATCCATCTCTATGATTTGAGCATATCCATATCTATCTTACGCTTTCAGAGATACAAATCAGAAAAAACCAAACAAAAACGAGACAATTGAAACGATAGATTTGTTTTCCTTCGACGAATTTCGTAAGAAGATGGATAATAATCTCCAAAAAAAATGGTAATAGTCTAAGTATAAGTTGATCTAAATTGTCATAAGTTGATAGATGGCCAATCCCCATCAGTTAGGTATCTCAACTCCAAACTAATTGGCATCACTAACCCCCACCCATCTCTGGTCCCAGTCCAAGCCGGCCCTCCCTGTCAAACATCCTCCACGTCCTACTATTTCATACCTTCTCCTCCCTTCCCCACCACAGCCCCACGCCCCCTAAAAATTAAAATAAGAAAATAGACTGGTTCAAAAAACAATGCTGTATTAATTTATGGACTTAATTTAAGAAACACTTGAAGATAAACCTGTTAGACATCACAGAGAATATAATCACCATAATAATAATATTATAATAGGGGTGTAAATGACCCGAGGCAGCTCAGGCTTAGTCTCAGCTCAAAGTTCACCTATCTAGCAAAGTCTAAGCTCGGTCAGGCTCGGTTCATTTTGCTTGAGCCAGTGCTCAGCTCGCTCAATGTTTTTTATTTTTTTATTAAAAATTTTCAAATTCAGAGCAAAATTCTGTATATTTTTGCAATTTAACTAAAATTTACAATTTATTTGATAATAAGGGTGTAAATGTGTAGTTAAGAAGAACTTAAACAGTAGCGCTTGAGTATTACACAATTTAACTAGAAATTTTATCAAATTTATGGAGTAATATTAAATTTTAGACATGTAAATGAACATAAAGTTTACCTATATACAATTACATAGGACAGAACCTACTTCTCCCCTAAATTACTTAAAGAAGCCTAACTTAGCTGAGCTGAGCCTTGATTAAATCAGCCGCTCTCCAAGCCAGTTCGAATCTTTTACAACCCTAATCATTTACAGACTTACGTTCATCTAATGTATTTGCTATCAGATAATTGTTGGGAGAGAACGAAATATTGTTTAGGAAAAATTGGACTTTTTAAAAATATTTATTTTGCAGATAGAAAGTCATATAAGCATATGACAGAGTACTTATATAAAAATATTGACAGAGTGCGTGATAGGTTTATTTATTTTAACGGAGGAGTGAACGGTTTAACGGCAAGTCATATATAGAAAAAGTCCTACCAAAATATCTCATTATCCATAGAAAATGATGGAATGATGAAAAAATAGTATGTCACAACTCAAAAACGACATTTTAGTATTTTACATGATCTTTTAAGGATTATATATATAAATGCAACGAAAAGAAAAAAAAACAAATCTCTGTCTTAATGCTACAATTAAAGATGGCAAGTCTACAAAATAAAAGAAGGATTTGGGCAGCAAGGCAACACGTGGATGGCATGTGCTTAGGCAATTGAGCAAGTATATAGTACATAAAATAACATGGAACAAAATACAACTAAAGAAAATAAAATAAAACTTAAGGAGAAGAAGATGAAGAAAATGGTTTTGTAGAGCTGTAGAGCTGGAGACACCTACCTAACATATTTTTGGTCATGTTGAATCGGGCCATGTGATACTCCTGCTTGGAGCTTATTGCCAAAGGACAGTCTAATTGTGACTTCTGCACCAAATTATTGATGATTCATATCTGTCAAGGAAACGAGGTCACTACTCCAGCCAAAATCACACACAAAATGAGGCAGGGGAACCAGTTTTGCTGCACTTAGAATTGCTGCAGCACATAACAATTACTTTCTGGATGAGAAATATGAACTCCAAACATAAACTTTTCATTTGGGATTTCCAGTTTCCATTCATTTTCATACAGCCAGAACAGAAAAAGCGCAGAATAGAAGGGTAGCAGGCATCTGATCTGGTCCAGATAGATGAATGTGCCCTAGATATAATAAACAGGAGCGACAAGTATAATACATGTGATTTGAACAGAACATATCAGGTTAAAAGGATTGGGGAAAAAACCCTTTGATTTGCATGTCCTTTCCTGATAACAGCGCAGGACGATCACGCAAACATGAATACGCATTGAGTCAATAGTGCTGTCCTTGGGACCTCTATTGGACCCAGTAAGAGTAAATCCACATTCAGAAAGTTTCTTGGCATCACATAGCCACGGGAGAAAAAATCTTCATCCCTGGTATAGGCAAGGCAAGTTGTCAGCTACGCCACACTATAAGTTCTTCAACATGATTAAAAGGAAAGAAAAACAAAAACCCTTGCATACAGAAAAGATAACCTGAAGTTACTTAGGAAAACAGGAATCCAACAGATGATCAACCAAATAGAAACATGATCCACACAACTTGGAGGTGATAAACTGCTAAAGCACAGATAATCAACCAAATACAATGATTGGCAAAGCTAAAAACAACAATAATTTGCAGGTAATAAGACATACCCTAGGAATACCGTTCAACATAAAGACGGTAGATAGGACCACAAGCAAACTGTTGCCAAGTTCTCGTTTCAAAAGCTTCCTGGCATCAGCAAAAGTTGTCAAAACGGCACCAACGTAGTTTGACTTCAATGTAAAAATCAAAATATGTAACAAGAAAAATAGACAGTTTGCATCAGAAATTCAGAAGACAAACATTGGTAAAAAGTAGAAAATTCCACAAAGCATGCCATAAGTATCATTGCTTTATTTCTTTAAGAGCATTTTCAACAGGGAAAGCAGCAGAAAGCCCAGTACATCAGAATACCTGATGAGTAGCACATTGATTTCTCCACTAATAGAAACCTGTTTACACAACAATATATATCATTGTCTATAAAGACAGCTAGGGAACTGTAGGCTTTGCAAAAAACCGTTTCTTCTTTGTTGACTTAAAACAATGCGTGTTGCTTACGAGTAGTTTGATTTTTCAGAAATGCCAAAAACAATCTCCATCTCTGCACCCCTAACTGTAGGGCCTATAACTAAATAAGTGAAAATTGTGGTCTTCTGCAAGTCGACATTGAGTTACACATGAGGCCATATTGACTATCATTTACAGATTATTTTTTTTTAGTGACAAACAATGGAACATGCAACATTGAGATATAACCTAAGTTCAAAGTCGAGTCATCACATCAGCTGTTATGAAGTAGAAAGCCTAAACTTCCTTTCGTTATCATTAAGCTTCGAACAGAACAAGAACACGACAAGATATGAAATTCATACATGCCTCTTACAATGGAGGCACTGCAAGCAAAAATTAAAAGTAAATTCTTCCCACCCTTTTCTGGAATCTGAAAGTCACCCTTCTTTGGCATACATATTTGAATCCTGAAATGGAGAGATTAACACACATAACAAAACCCTACATTTACTAACATCCAAAGCAACAAAAACAAGCCCAGAAAGAACGCATTGAAGTGATATCTAGCAGAATCAGGATCAAGTGTAGCAAGAACAGTGAAAAATAACTCGGTAACATTCCTTGTGCCAAGATTAGAGACCTTCCTACCAGGAACAAAGTTGACCGTTGGAACTCCAGCAACTTCAACTGCAACAACACCAGCAGGTTGTAAAGACAATGGGAATCACCAAAAGGAGACTCTTCTATGGATAGCATAACAAAGAAATCATAAATCAATTAAAGACTTTAACAAAAAAAAGCAGAAGGCTGTGAGTCAGACTGTGGATCTCTTGCGGGAATTATTTGGAAGATAGAAAACAAAAAATAGTGGTATTTGCTAGCAACAACAAAACGGAGGCAGTCAATCAAAATCAATATAGATTGATCCGAAATCTGATTCAAATCCAATACAGCACCTATGGGTACATAAGAAATGTATTGAATCGATTCTTTTTAATGAATAGATCCGACCGCAGCTTCGAATATGAAATTCAAAGGGATCAAATAGGAAATGATACTCTGAATTATAGAACTATAAGGAAATATGCGATCAACAAATTAGTGCAGTTGTAGTCCATTCCATCAAACTATATCGTCAGTTTAGAAAAGCGCGCACCTCAGGCACTATAGCGCGCTTCATGCTGAGGCGCAACTCCCTGCGCTTTTCTTAAGTGTAGCATTGCCCGGTTCATAAAGTGCGCACTTTCTGCGCTTTTTTGTGTGACACGGGGCATGGTATACATGTGCCTCATGAACCTTAAACCGTTCAACTCATTAAAAAAAGAAACTTTTAGGTTTAAAAAGAAACTAAAGGCTGAGACAACCCTTTGTGCGACTGCATGGGCCTTCTTACTCTCTTGTGTCACGTATTTGATTGTATTTTTTTGTTGTCTATAACTGTGCTAGATGATGATGATGATGATCATGATAAGTGATCATCATTGTAGTTTATTAAGCTCTAGATCTTACAGCTACATTGCTACTTTGCTTAGTGTGTTGTGTTTTCTATGCTTTCTTTGTAACTTGTTTTATCTCTTTCGAAGCCTATTTCGGTGTTATATCTTATGTTAAAGACTATCTGCGTGATTTTATCCTTTTTACCTTATTTAACATATAACTTGGATATGATTTTGAAACAAAAGTGTGTTTTGGTGCGCATTGCTTGCGTGAAGCATGCGCTTTCGCTTCGTGCCTCTCAGGAACTTGTGCGCCTCGCGCTTTTTTAACCTAAGACTATATCACGAGTTTCATTTTGCTTCAGAAATCTCAACCAATAGTTCCAATATTAAGAAAGAGAGCAAGAGATACTAACACGTATGCAAGGGAAAATACTTTTCACGATGTTGCTGCCATATATAGTTTTTTTTTTTCAAATCGGATTCCATACACCTTATACAATTTACCAATCCCACTCCTAGACACTGGTTGCCACGCGATAAGAACATGAATATAAAGTTATAAACTAATTTAGATCATTTATTGTGTGGTGTGTACTGATTAAGTACACCCGCACCACACAAGGTTTTCCACACCACATTGAATTGATGAATTTCACTTAGAGTAGCAATGCAAACTTGAAGCAAATGTAACACAAATGTTACACATTCAAAAACATTGAACCCTCTAATGCCCTACTACTTGGGGAGAGGGATTATACATTTACGCGCCATATTCTTTTAACAAAGGTAAATCAACAATTACTTGTTATAGATTTGTGCAAGCAAGCATTTCTCGGGCATTTAGACTTCACCATCCCTAAAATGAGGAAAAACATAAGTGATGATAAGTATTTTGCATGCATTGTACGATAATACATTGCATGAACCATAAGTATTTCACATGCATTAAGAATTTCGATTAGGCTTCATGACAAACAAAAGAGAAGCAGTAGCCCATCAACTCAACCACATTATAAAAACTAAACTTTGTGGCACCAATGTTAATTAGTTATACTACCACATTATAAAAACATGAACGGAAATTAAGAAGGAAAAGAAATAGATAAATGCACATACCAGTGGACACGCACCAGACAAGTGAATACTCGATTGCTTTGTTGAATGCATATGTGAAGCCGTGAGTATACTCTTACTTGTTCCTAGTCGAATCATTAGGGCTAGCGGTGTTCGTCTTCGCGCAATCCATGGCGGCTACACCTGAAGAAATCGAAGTAGAGGGAGACGAAGCGAGATTCCGACGAGGCTTGGCGCCATTGAAGAACTCGAAAGTTTGGGATGGATAATAGTACACAAGGCGGAGCATGATGAGAGCGCAGCTGCGACGGAGATGAATGCGCGACGGTGCTTACTAGCCTTGTCGATTTTATCCGCCATCGACGGCGGTGCCGCCATTGTTGAAGCTCGCCCGGCAGTTCCTCGGAAGAGGCGGGAGTAAATGAATGTGAATTGTTGGATCCATCAATTTTTTGTGACGTACGCCCAGATTACTCCCTCGGTTCCAAATTAATTAATATTTTAACTAAATTTTTATCATTAATTACTCATAAATTATACTGTCATGAGTTACAATATGAAATTACTATTATTAGAGAGATACTTTACTAAAATTGCAACAGGTTAATTTCATATTGTAACTCATTGTAATTTATGAATAATCATCCGTAAACTCATTCAAAGTGACAATTAATTTGGGATGGAGGGGTAGTTTGTATTTTTGACACATTTTTTATAATTAATTTTTTTTATATATTTAAGGCAATCATCAATCTAAAATCCGAAAGTCACATCAGATTTTAGGTAGCTAAAATTGGTAAAAAGTTTAGTTATAAATTATCGATCGGAAAATTTGAATTATTCTCAATCAATATTTTAAAAGTAAACATTATTTGAGGCCAAAAACCAAAATAGATCACATCAAAAAAAAACCAAAATAGATATCTAGCAATGCTGAATAATAATCTTAGGGTTATAAAAGAACTAAACATACTCAACTAGCCTTCGAGTCAAGCTTGGTTTAAGTTCAGTTAGAATTAGCTCAAACTTAGTTAGGAGGCTTGTTGAATCACGCCGAGAGTCCAAGGCAACTGAATGGTTCAAGTATCAATTGGGTATATTTCTCTAATTTTCAAGCTAAGTTACATAAAAGTTTACGAAATAAGAAAATTCTAAAGCAAAATTCATGCTTCATTCATTTACACCTTCAAAAAATCAAAGGAAAGACCGGCAAAGGTGGCAATGAAGCATCAAGATTCTTGAACACACAGATACTCATACAAGTGATTTGAAGAAATTCCTTCCTTTTACAACATCAAAGAGAATACATGAAAAATGAATAGAATACATGGCAAACTCGTCGATTTAGAAAACAGTTGAACAAACTAACATAAAATTCCTTCCTAAACTGGCAGGCAGCAGATAACCCGAACTGAATACATCAACTTGTATTTCTCAGCATCTATGGCATCAGAAATTTGCCCTCTCAATGTTCACCTACGTACTCATACAACCTACCTCAAATAGCTTTGCGTACTTCAGAGACTGATCGATCCTGCTTCAAGTGCTCTGTTGCGATAACTTGGTTTGTCTCCAGGTATAAGCATATTAGCATTTACAGGAGCAGTATTTTCCGGTTTTATGTAAGAAATATAAACAGCATAGTTTGTCGTCCGCTTTGACATTTTCTGTGTGTAGAGATAACAGAACAGAAGGCTTTAAGACTTTGGCGGGGGTGTTCTCCATTGAAGCTCAACTTGGATCCGTCCATTCTTGGAGTCTATCAGATTGTACTTTTGGTTTATTCGTTTGTTGTTCACCACATCGCTCAGCGTGATATTAATGTACCCCAATGATTCCTGCAACCACACAAACTTATTTTTTAACACAGGTCTCGTTACCCACGCAATACAGTTGTCAACAACACTATACCTGGGCAGACACAGCATACAACCTTGTGAAGAGTAAAATCACTTAACTGGAGAGTAATGATCTTTTTATGGTAGGAGGACATAAATGGAGGATATACAAGGAGACTAGTAATCAAACTATTCAGTCGAGCAACCTGTTTCCACCCGATATCACACAGTCCACATCAAAAACTGCCCAATCTTTCTAAAAGTAGCCGTCGGGCCTGTGCTACGCACGGTATTATTTTATATTTAAATTTGCAATTCAATCTTCTTATGTATAGATATTTGTGGAGACGATTGCTTAAAAATATGAATTTTTATTTAATAACTTAAACATAATAGATAAAAAAAAAGTTTCTTATTACTGTAATAATTAATTACTTTTTATTAATAATGTGTCATATTACTTATTATTAATGATGATCCACAAATACTTCTCCTTATATTAAAAAAATAAAATATGTGTGTGAATCTATATATGTATATGTATGTATGTGCGTGTATATATATATAGACACACACATGACCAAAACCAAAACCAATAAGCCGAAATCCCACCAGGGTAAGGTATGGGGGTCGGGTATAGTAGTTTTACCCCAAAATTTTGCAATTTAGAAAGATTGGTCCCAACTTCCAATTAAACCCAAAATTTAGAAATCATTCGTTATCTACTACAAGAAGCAGAGAAGGTTTAATGAGGCATTATACTTTTGTCCATGAAGTATATGGTGACATTTGCCACACATTCAAATTAAGACAAACCAACGAAAGAAATAGCAAACCGTCATTGCCACCTTAATTTTCTCCTACATTTAACCAACCCTTGATTTATTCCTTCATTCACCACCCAAGGTATTCTTAAATGGTACTATCTAGCAGGCTAGTTGTATGCTTACAGAAAGAGCATGCTAAAATAGTATATATCTAAGATTTCAACTCCGATGCTGGGTCTTGCTTGCGCACAATCTAGCAATATTTAAAATTCCAAATCACAAGCATATGTATGCATATGAAATTGGGAAGATTAAAAAATAAATAAATAAACAAAAAAGGCCCTTCTTTGTGAAGCAGAGCCATCAGAGATTTGCTCAGAGCCAAGTAAAGATATATAGTAAAAAGAACTTGAGAGTATATCTTACTAAATTTCATAATGTGAAGCTATATAGTAAAAACTAAATGAACTTGAGATTAAATCTTACTAAATTTTCATTAAGGAAGAAGGAACGCGCACACACCTTAGGATGTAAGATGCCCATTCTTTTTGAGGAACTGAAAACCTCCACGTGCAGCTTATCGTTGACAGGAGGCTCCTCCACAGGAAACAGAAACTGCTCATTCCATCTTGGGTCACGGTTCTTCTTGATTTTCTGCTCAACAACACAACATAGTTACTATCCCTTTTCACTAAGCGATAAATCACGTATGCTGCATAGAACTGCTAGGCCACAGCATTTTGACATTCTACGGAAATAAAATTAGAAGAAAAAAATGCCCAGCAACAGGTGTCGAATCTCCAAAAGATGTTCAGAGTGAAAAGTCTCATCCTCAAAAACACACGCGCGCAAATGGGAAGATATGTGGAACAGTTCACCCGGGTAAACATTTTCATTCATGTGTGGATTGATGGCAGGTCTGCAACAATACATGTATAACTGTGACGTGAGAGTGTTCAGAGTGAAATTTTTTTTTGACAGACGCCCAAGCGGCATTCGCAGCTAGAAAACAGAGATTGACGGTGAGCTTCTTAAGATGAAAATCTCCCAAAACATCAGATCGTTCTTGCTGTTACTTCAATAAAAACTACATGCATAACTGTGACGTTAGTGTGTTTTTCCCCATATCCGGCAGTAGGCGCTAGAACATCTTCCAAACAGCAAATAATAACAGTGTGCATACTACAAAAACAGGATTAAAACAAGAACGCAAATAGCAGAAAGTTAGTTACCTTGGTTTTCCTCTCCTCCCCTCTAAAAGTAACTTTCACGGAGGGGTTAGTATGGTGCTTCCCTTCCAGATCTTGAGCTTCATGTATTAACACAGCTAGTACACCTCCACCCGCAGGCGTTCCCTCAGGGGCATATGGCACTGTTTCACTCTTATCAAAGCCTCTTCCAAGTTCCTCCTCTGTAAATGCTTTGTATGTCAAAGTGACCACGACTTGTCCACGCGACTTGTCGTCTTCGTCGTCCGCATCCAATGATTTAAGGAGGTCGAGAGTAAGCTCTTTAGGCTCATTAGGCGTAAGATCTTTCAGAGGAACAGAACTCATACCCATCTTATCATGTTTGCCAACCTAATACATATGTGAATGGGAAAAAGAAGCTCTGAGCATTACACAATCCAGACATACAAGATATACACAGAAACATGTTTGAAACTCCCCAGTGTATTTACCTTTTCCCAATCATAAAGACGAAGAACTAATGCCTGGGTCTCTGGATCTCTAACAGTGAACTTAAATTCTTCATTCCATTCAGGATTCAAGTTCTTGAATTTCACTTGAGTTTGCTTTGCTGGAGTCTTGTCTTCGGTGAGCTTCAGTTTCACATATGGGTCTGATGCACCTAGAAGGTCATGCTTCTTCAAATTCATAGCTCTAAGAACCTTGGCGTGTAGAATGCCCACAGGCCTTCTCATAGCTCTGCAAATTTGTGGTACATATATAATATTTAGCTCAATGGGTTCATTTGAATGCTTGAGATGGTATGCCAATGCGTAAATGGAAGTTCACAGAAAGAAATTGACCATACTTTGTTGGATCTAGAATAGGTACTTCAAGTGTGCGTGGCCACAAATACATATTAGCAACTTGATCCTTGATTAGCTCCTGCAGCAAAGGAGATGATTTACCAAAAGCTCGTGCATTACAATAGAAGAGGGCAGCCCGGTGCACAAAGCGTCCCCGAAAGCGGGGGTCCGGGGAAGGGTCCCACCGTAAAGGAAACAAGTATGTCAACAAGTCTCATGCCATGTATTGGCTACATTAGCCCGTATGCAAGAAGTCTGTTTTATGTTCAAGTATTATGTGCAACTGTGAAGTGAGCAAGACTTGGAACAATCTAATTCTAATGCATATGGCTTGCTGTATTAATAGATTTAAAAATTGAACAAATGAAAAACGCTACGAATAAAATCTAGTTCTCGAGTGAAAATGACAATTTATTCACTTGTACCACATGGGTCATCCAAATCTCAGAAACTTCTCGAGCTCACAATTCCATTCTAGCTGAGGTTGATCAACTTTCTTAAATTGGGGCGGACAGTAAATGCAAGAATTAATTCCATATGTATTCCAGTTCTGGATTGTAGATGAAGTAGAAAAGAAAACTAAATCAGTAACCATACCTGAACAAACCTATAAAGGATTGGGATCGCCATCAGATCAATTCCAAGAACCTTTAGTCCGAAGTCAACATGCGGCTGTGGAGTAATACATGACTCACTTTAAGCAAATTTTGTCACACTTATTAGAGCTCAAAAAACAATTAAGTAAAGAAAACACCCAAAAGGCATAAAACAAGAGAGGGTCAAGAATAAACTGCATGCAAAAACCATGGGGGCCCCTACAGAATCAGTCCATACACTATGCTCACAATACTCCGAAGCACGCCATACTATAAAAGCTTATGTGGGCTAGACTGATTTATGCACATATTCTTGACATGCATGTACAAGTGCATGCCATGACACACTCATGATCATGCAACAAACTAATTCCAAGATAAGAACATTAAATTCATGTGTCATGCCCACAATGTTCATGACAATATATCATGCTAATGACTTGTAATATAAATCACTTACCACAACAGATCCAGATTATATCATATGGAACAAAAACCTGCAGTATTTTTATGGCCCAAGCTTTTCTAGTTGATCTTCTAGAAAAACTAACAAATGTAAATTACAAACACTTGCAATGTTATTGTTAAAGAAATGGAAAAGAAAATACTAAGGAGCCAACAAATAACTCATTTGGACATACAAAATATAATGAAGATGAACCTGAATGTGAAATCCACTAATAATGCTGAGGACAGCAAAAGACATATTTTGTGCAAATTCCTTATAAATTACTAAAATAGAGCAAGTTCACAAGCAATCAACATTTTTAATGATTACATGGTGGATTTCCTTCTAAAAACCCGCTGTGAAAGCATGAAATTCAATACTATTTCCAATCAAGATCCCAAGATCTGAGGACAGCAAAAGACATATTATTTGGCTTGCCTAAAGGAATCATGACATTGCTTTCGCGGCACAACATTAGAATTATGATCCCACCAAGATCTGATGACTGGAAGTTTCTAATAGTTGAGAATAACAGTGTGCAGCTAAAGCTCAGCAGCATCCATACTAATATTATGAGGCTTGTACATTTAACTAATGAGAGAAGCAAAAAAAATGTAAAAAGGAAAAAAAAAAGTTCATGCATTCTGCAGCGAACGAGTAAACAGGTACGCAAAGTAGTGAAATTGACTACCAAACCAATAGAATGCAAAAAGGGAGGGAAAAAAAAAGAGGGGGGGAGGAGGCGGGGAGAGGAAAGAAATTTTAAAAAAAAAATTAAAAAAAAATAATAAAAAAACCAAGTCAAACCATATCACCTACCTTCTCCATAAGAGAGACAACTATTTTGCAAAAACATGGGAAGCTTGGGACTAAAGGCTTCAGAGTAATTCTGGGAGAAGCAAAGACTTGAAGATCCACCACCTACAAAAAGGTGCCCGGCAACCGCCCACATCATGGAAATTAGATTCAACCATCTGTTATTGATAAGTACATTTTTTTCACAGAAAGTAAGTCACCTGAGCAGTTGCTTTTAATCCAAACGCTTTGGCAGCAACAGTGATATTAGGATTTCCTGCCCACTTCAGCGAAGGCTCCATTATCAACTCCTTCTCGTCTGTGACGTAGACCTTCATACCTACAAGATAGGAAGTGTGAAGACCAAACGACAAAAGGCAAAGCAGACCGTTGAAAAATCATATCGATAGTGGCGCACAAATAATCTGCTGTGTATTGCATTCCCAGTTGCGAAAGCAAACTAAAAAGATATCTGGTTAGTTAATTCTCATCTCTTCCTCGCCTTTTTTTTCTTTACAATAAGAGCATGGCATTCAAGGCCGTACATACCCATCTTTGCATTTCATAAAAGGGCTAAAGAACTTGAAACAGTAAATGAAATTTCACTTGCGATAAGGTTTCACGCGCTTATTTACCATCAAGGAATCAAGTTTTACATCACAAGGCAAAGACCAACGAAGAAGACAATATAAAATCAACAATGGACAACCTATCAATCTGAAAAAGAACAAGAGTTTGCGTTTTGATCACAGTAGCTGCAGACAACAAGCGAGACAGTCATACACTGATTAACATCGTCCAACATAAGTTAGATATTTGAAGAAGTTGTGGTAACCATTCCATGATCAAGCCTAAAGCCATCAACAAGAAGCTCAGAAGTCACAGCAAATCTATGCGCCATTGTAAATCTACCCCAGTATACTAGAATAATTCTGCACCTCCAGGTTCCATCAATCACTGTTTGGCATTATTCCTTAAACCGGCACACACTTGGCTGTAGCTAGGAAAATATCAACTGAAGGCTCAATCTCGCCAGAATGAAGAAGTCTTAATCCATCTGAGTTCATAGGCCTAATGACGATACTGTGCAAGAGGGGAGTCAAAAATACCTAGAGTCCTAGACAGCTCTTACCTTTTCTACATGCTTCTCTATTTTTTCATCTCCTCTTACTCTTACTTTTGCTCATCCTTTCTTCTATCTTTCCCTTTTCTTTCCACTTTATTCAAAAATCAGCATCCATAAGGCCATGACTCTCGATAAGGAACCACTTTAACGAGAACTAAACTTTCACCCATTCTCACAATCTCGCTTACGTTGCCCCAAATATACGCAATCTATCTTCATTACTGGATTGCAAAGAGGCCATACCAGTTGGCATTATGTTCGAAAGGCATTGGCAGTCTATGACCTTGGAACCAAAGAGGCACAGAAAGTCTTTAATCCACCCAATTTCAAAAGCGAAAGTGCCGAATTTCCACTTAGAAAACACAGAGGACCACAAGGGTATCAAGTTAAAATAGTAAGCAAAATGAAGCATTTCAACAGTATCAGTCAATCCACACTTTAAATGCATTTTAATTCCCCCCCCCCCCCCCAATTAAAAAAAAAAGGGAACAAATAACCCCAGTGCAAGGCTTTTGAAACTTTCAGAAAATCTTTCCTGCAATATGAAAGTTTCAAAGGATAAATGAGCACTGACCTTGGAAAGTTGGCGGTAGAGACCCCAAAGTGAGTTTCTCAAATTCAACAGAATCAATTTTGTACTTAGGTATTTGTTCGGCAATAATAGGTGTCGCAATATTCTTAGCAGTTTTGCAGATTGCCTGATTACAAGAGTATTCATAGCTCTCTATTAGTCATTCAAATCAAAAAGGTAATCACATTAATGAACAAAGATAATGGAATGATGGTGTATAAATACCTTGTCCAAATAAGGCCACATAAGATAGATAAATTTGTTAAGCCAGTCAATCTGTGTTCAAGAATAAAAACAGGAAAAAAAAAACCAACAGAAAGCTCAAATCAATTAGACCCACGAGCCACGAAAAGCAATAAACAACCACCAACAATCTATCCATACACGATCATAGTCAGGCATTTTCACCCACAAGGGTATCTCAGAAAGCATATGCTTTAGCTGATCTGCGTCTTGCTCAACCAGTGGTCGAATATCAGGATCCTGGTTAAAAATCCATCCACAATATTAGAAGTCAAACAATGCCACAATCTTTTCAACCATATAAGCATCAGTGCATCAATAACACAGAACACTGCATCCGCCATCCATTCATCTCAATCGCCTTGTTCTTCCACAGAACACCAGGTCAAACAAATGGCTCTCCAAAGTCTAAAGCAAATGCCAGAAAAGATACAGCCATTCCTCCACAAATGTAAGTTTTTTTTATAGGAAAAACATATATATTAAAAATTGAATTAAAAGAACTGATGTTCAACTATCACCATACACAGTTAATAGTTATGCACAACCAGAAAAACAAATTGTCCACAAAATCCTCCACAAATGGAAGTTCGAAGTATGCAAGGGAATAAAGGGACAACAAATGAAGATTTCAAACAATAACTCGGCTTCCTTCAACAACCCACTCATAAATCACAAAGCATTCCCTCAAAAACTTTGCTTTGACGCTAATTGTTGATCATCCTACAACAGCTCCAAACCCAAAACTAATACCCACTTCCAGTAAAGACCAAAGTTCAAATAAATCTTCACTTCAGTATGGGACCAACAATCTCACCAAAACTTGAATTTACTTTCGAAGAGCGTCCTATATCAAGATAACGGCTTTTCATTGATTAACTCTGTTGTTTACAATACCCAACAACTCCCCTTGTGAATCTCACTTACACTATTTGTGGGGTGATCAGATGTCGGCAGCTTTATCTTTACAAACCCATAGAAAGACCCATTCAAAAAAAGTAGTTTATATAACCCATTTAACATTTCTGTATGTATTAATCAAGGTCTACAGTTTTTACTGATTATAAATTCATGATCAGTAAATATAGTAGACCTTGACAGATACATACCATTATACCAAATGCGGTATCAAACTCAAAGTACAGTCACAACCCACAACACAACGAATTCCCTGTATGCAGAAACTACCCAGCAGCATCAAATCAAATTGGAACAAGGGCGGGAAACAAATGGGCAAAATACTCACAAGGAATCAAAATTCAAACCAGAAAGAAAGTAAAATGTCAAATGTCAAATGTCAAATGTCAATCAACATCATCATTGACACATGGATGTAAACAGTACAAACATACATGCAGATACCCAGTACTAGACACATGGATGTAACCCAGAAAAAGAAAGATGGGAGAAATTAAACCTTGACATCGGAGGATTGAACATAGATGAAGAGGTAATATCCGACAATAAGACCAATTGAAATCCCAATTCCGAATCCCACGAACCCGAAAATCAGACTGAATACCTTCAATATCGGACTCAACCAACCCATCTCCAAATGATGATGAATGATGATACAACTACAGCTCTCTCTCTATATATATGTGTCTGAGAAACAAACAAAACACAGAAAGACAAATGGGCACCGATTGAAACCAACAACAGATGGGGATAATGACCCAATTGACCCAGCCAAGTGGGTATTAAAAAAGTTGACGACTTTAGGTTAAAGTTGAAGCAGATCAACAATGGCGAATTGGAAAACCTAACAAAAATTGTTTAAAAATGTAGTTAAAAGGAAGCAATGAAATGGGGAGTATTTGTCAGGAAAACGCCCCTTTTCGAGGGAAGACGAGGGAGCATTCAAAGGATACATACAACATGTGATGTGGGAAAAAAAAGGGAAAAGAAAAGGAAAAAACATGAAGAGCGTTGTAATAACTAATAAGGAGGGCAAAAACGGTAATAAAAGCGGCAGTTTAGGTAGCGGAGCTTGACATTGATTTTTCCTTTTTTTTCAGTCTTTTTTCGCTTTTGAAGCGGTTAAAGTAGTGAACTGAAATCGTGACTCGGGAGTTGAATTGGAGACACGTTGTGCACGGGACATGCTAAATTTTGGCCGATCTCTGTTCTTTGTCTCGTCAGAATATTTTAAAAATTGCTACGGGGTACCTTAATATTTGGAAAACTATTTTTCGGTATCCAATTTTTCAAAATTTAAAAATTGTTTAGAGGTTCCTCAATATTCGGAAAAAATATTTTTCGATATCCAAACTTTTCAAAAATTACTTTAAGGTACCCTTAATTTTTGAGTTAGTAATTATTTGATTCTTTTTCAGCTATCAATTTAGTTAAGTGATCGAAATACTTTTGGTTTTCCATTTTTGTAGAAATACCTTGAATAAAAAGAATAAGGGTATTTCGGTCACTTAATAAAATTGATAGTCGAAAAAGCACCAAATAATTACTAACTCAAAAATTAAGAGTACCTCAAAATGAGTTTTGAAAAGTTGAGGTACTGAAAAATAATTTTCCTAAATATTAAGGTACCTTCGAATGATTTTTTGCTTTAAAATTATTGCCAACTTTTCGTGAACAATACTTGCACAAGTCGCAAACATATTAAGTGTTAGGGTGGTTGCGATTCGATTCAGTTCGGTCGGATCATCATGGGATGGTTTGCCAAAATTTTGGTTCAAAATATCGTGAAATGAAACTGTGGTCTAATAAACTGGTTAGCGGTTAGCAATGGTGAATGTATTGTACATATAATATAATAAGTGACAACCTATTTTCAACAGAAAAATAAATTGGCAGTCACTAATAAGTGATAACTATTTCTATTCGACAGTAGCAATAACAGTGTACACAACTGCAAGACTGTATGTCTGCACAATGGGATTAGGCTATGAATATGATGGTCTGACATCTATGAATTGTGATTTTATCACTTATTAGAGCTTGGCAAATTCATAGGTAAATCAAATTTATCAATTTTTACATAAAGTCACCAAAAATTATCAAAATTAAAAAACAAAAATAATAATAATTTTCATATATTATAATAAATTTGACAAAAGTTATAAAAACTTACCAAAATTTAACTTTACTCAACTGCTTTTTATCCATAAATTTTACACATCCTAATATGTCAAATATAAGGTTATGTGTAAAATTTGGTTAACATTATGCAATAGCAGTGTAGCATAGTCTTGGGGGGAAGTCTCCACTTGATTAAACATATTATATTGTTAGCAGTGCCTTTCCTTTATTAAATCTGTAATTTTTGAAATAATTTGTTTTCTAAATAAAATTATTGGTTCAGTTTCGATTAACTATCGGTTCGAGAATCGTGAACTGGAACCAAATCAGATAATCTATTGGTTCGTTGGTTCAATTAATTATTTTTCCTCTTGGTTCGTTTTTCAATTTTTAGTTCGGTTCCACTGGTTCACGATTCGATTCATCGGTTCTAACTTTTTGCTCACCTCTACCAATTAGTTGTTCCAAAGAAATATGGTGAAGTGGGCTTGGAGGATTGGACTTACGTGATAATGATAAGTTGAATTTATATGGCGCTCTCTACCTGCAAAACAAGGCACGTTCATGGGGTTTGGTTCGAGGAACGTCGTTCCGATGCTCAAATTATCACAATGCTCGATGGAGATTATCTAGTAATGGTGTTCATGATGGAGATGAGGAAGTGCCAGTTGTTCACCAAAGAGGAAAGATGGAAATGAATTAGGAGTAGTTATTAAATATCTTTTTCATGTGTTGTCAAATCATAAATACTGTGGGGTATTTATAGGAGAAAATGAGAAATAAACGTATGGGAAATAATACCAACTAGCTCTAGTTTTAGGCCAAAAAGATTGGGTTCTTCCTTGGCTCGTATCAGTTGGTTTTCTAAGCATGTTACCCAAATTATACCTTTTTCGGGGATCCGACCAAAATTATATTTGTCCAATTTCTGATGAGTTGGTAGGTAATTTGATTTGCCACCTAATGCGATAGGGATAGCATTTTTACCACATCATTGAGCCCTCACATTCCATATTTATGATTATTGAGGGGAAGGATGTGATGTGAAAGCGTGAACTACGTGTTGTAACACCTTGGGTACATGGTTAAAGCATGACTATATCACCAAAGTACACCTTCTTTTATGGTAGCTCATCCGTTGGGTACTCCTCAATTAAGCTTGTTTGGCTGGGAGTAGTCTCAAGATGAGTAATCTCTTGGGAAGTTTTCCCAAACAATGTGTGAGCGAGGACGAAGCACGCTGGAACTCGTGATGATTTGTGTGGTCAGTCAACGATCCTTGAAGCAGTTATCGTAACGGGCGTTACACGTGTCAATACATGAGTAGAGTAGGAAGGAATTTCATTCTCATTTCCAACATCAATGAGATGTGATGGATCCTCATGCTCCTAGGGGTGTCCAAAATTGGTTAAGCACATTTTCGGTTAGCTGCATTCGCGATTTGCGGATTTTGTAACCGCATTTAGAAACTGAAAATCGAAATGAAACTGCAACCGTCGGTTATCCGCATTCAAATGGGGTTAATCGCTTTTTGGGTTGTGTGTTGCGATTAATCGCCAGTTCCTAGAAATTTAAAGTAACAACCATTAAGAAAATTTTTTGAAGGTACACTAATAAACACCTCTGAAATCGTGAATAAAAAGAAGTAAAGAGAGGAAAAGACATGAGAAATCAAAGAATACTTGAAGTAGAACAATGCCTTAATTTTTCAAGCTTTAAAAACTCGGGATTTAACTGGATCAGGGAAAATTGAATGCCCGATCAAAACTGCATAAATCTTTCATGAGTTAGCTAAGCAAATCTTATCCAATAGAGAGAGAGATAGATAGAGAGAGAGAGAGAGAGAGAGAGAGAGAGAGAGAGAAATATTTGGTCCGAAAGTTAACTAGTGAGACTAAAAACCATTTTGTCCAAAGTTTATGTGACATTAATTAGGAACAAGGGAGAAGGGAAGAGATAAAAATTCACCAAGCACAAAGAACAAGAACCAGAAGATAACAATCAAGGTTCTTTTAATTCATAAAGACCAAATGAAAGTCTGAAACTGTGTAGAATTCAACAACATTCAGGAGGAAGTTACACCCAACCAGCAATCACCGCCTAATTCTACTACAATATATATTGCGTGCACTCGGAGCATGTGCTCCATATATTTTTACAAGTGAACAATCATTGTAATGAGAGTGAACAATCTAATGTCTATGGTGAACAATCTAATATATGTGTGTGAACAATCGTACTATCTGGATTACATGCTCCGAGAGCACCTAATAAATTGTAATCCTATTGGTTTAAATGTCTTAATATTTACTTATATACTAGTAGTTCATGATGAATTATGAATTGCAGAAGTTTTATTGTAACGCTCTGACCCCTCTCGAGTTGCGGACATTACCAATAACTGCTTCAAGGATCACTGAATGACCCCACAAATCACCACGAGTCTTTTCAATGTGTATTGTTCTTGCTCGTACGCTGCTTGGGAAAACATCTCTGGAGGTCACCCATCCTGAGACTACTCTCAGCAAAGCACGCTTAACCGAAGAGATTTCAATGGATGAACTACATTAAAAGAAGGTGTACCTTGGTGTTATAAGTAGTCTTTTTCAATCTTTTTAAGTCACACTTTAACCATATATACGGGGTGTTATACTTACAAAACCAAATATTTTTAGGCTACCTTGGCAATTGTCAGAACACTCCAAAGAAGATTAGAACATCCCTAACCTTGGTTGAAGGGTTTCCTTCACAAGCTTCAACTTCGTTTTCCATGAATTGTGGAAACTCGTGAATAGAGAAATATTTTCTTTCCACTTCATTTTCCATGAATCAAACATAGCCTAAGTAGAAGTCTAAAAACGCGAAAAGATTATAGCAAATTAATCAACATCTGATAATCAAAACTACTGTAAGACACAAACATACAAAATGAAAGAAATCCAATTATATCACAACCACACAAGATTGTTGGAGAACATAACTCTAAGTTTACCTTCCAAACACAAAAGAATGCCACCCTGATTTTTTGTATTGAATGATCTTTTAGCAAAGTCAATATAGAAATACATGAATTTTGTCATAGAAGAAGTAGCCAACCAACCTTTTTTTTGTGGGGGGGGGGGGGGATACATCAGATAAAGGCTAATGGAATGTTGACCTTGAAGCTAAGTGTGCCTTCAAGGGGCCTATTTGTCGATTGATCCCAACAGAGGAGATTTTTATTCATCATATTAGAATTTGCACAAATTGAAAGTTCAGTTACATACTACTACACAAGTGGGGAAAAGAAAGACAAAACCTACCACTAAACATAGAATCTATAAATGACCAGTATGCTCAAAAAGTGTCATGAAATGCATATGCATAAAACAACTTGTTCCATGAATCTTGGAAACCGAGGAGACACTAGTGGTTGCAACCAAAAAACTTGGGAATGCGTCTCATTAAATTGTGACTACTTGGTTGGCAATAAAAAATCATAATCCCTACCTAAACAAATTGTCCATAAGAATTAAGTTATAGGTGAATACTACATTATTTTACTACAAACAAACAACTCTGACCCTTTCCCCACTATGAAATTGGTTTCAATAATGAATTAAGAGGCATCTTAAAAGAATATTGTGTAAGTACCTGTAAATGGTCCTATAAAAAGCTTATCAATAGCATAGGAGCGTTTGCCATAATTTTAATGTCAATCTTCATTCCAATAGCAACATCATCTATGTTGATCTTCACTAGCCCACCCTTTTTGGAGGTTTAAGTGGGTTAGTTTTTCATTCACAAGTATGTTTGGAATCACACTAGTTGATTTAGAGGGTTTGGTCGCACTTGGGCTAGCAAGGTTCTTCCTTCATGATTGAACTGGAGGCCAATCAACAACTGACGCAGGGACAACTTTTAACATATTGTTCCAGTTCAGATAATGGTGTGGGAAATGAGAAAACACAAATCAACTAATGATCCTTCTAGTTCATATTAAAGTTTGCCACTGTAAAGAAGTAACAAAGTTCACTATCTGTAAGCTTAAATAGACAACTAGAAAATTGATCACTACGTTGTTAATATGCCAACAAGTGAATAGCTTTATACATACTTCATGCCTTTAGAAGCTTTCATATAAATACATGGTTCATTAACATTATACATACTTGTCTACATATTAACAAACTACATGGTCTTGAAATATCTCAACATTTAACAATACCTATGAAAACTCTCGGGAACTTGACAACCTTCATGAAGTATGCATGTGTTGGGTTGAATGTGGCGACCAATTTTGTGTTAGTCACTGTGTCTTGAGAGCAAAGAAGTAGAGTTTGAGTGAGAATCAAGTTGCTAATTTGTTAGTCACTTCCTTTTATAATTCCTTTGCTGCAAGGCCTCTATTAACCCTAAAATTGTGTTAGCCTTGTATTATAAATAAAGCCTAGGTGTTAGGCTTATTGGTATCGCAATTGAAAGTGTTTCATATGAGCACAAGGGACTGACCTATAATCTCTGTATTTCTAAGGGAGTTGTGTGAGTCAAATATAGTCAGTAATTATGTTTTGGTAACTATAGTGTTTTTTTTTACTATCTAAAATAGTAGATCGAATAATGAATTTCAACAAACCAGTGACATGACGCTTGTAATATACACTGCTATTAATTTACACTTGATTTTACAAAGTACTACCATATAAAGTTTTATTCCCATATGGACTAAGATTTACGTGTCAATGATATTTTTCATTTTTCAAGTGAAATTGTATTTATTTAGGTATTACTGTGATTAAAGTAGTTTTCTACAATATAAAATCCTAATATGCAAAGACTTGTCGACATATATTTGTTAAATTTGAAAGCTTATGTAAATTCCAACTATAACAAAATGTCAAGGTGTAAAAAATTCACACATATCAAGTGGAATTGACTGTTATATATCTAATTATTATACATGTAAAATAGTGATGTTGTATTTGTTACATTTAAGTCACTATAAATGAACCAATAATGACATGAGTACGTACCAAAATACAGTAACATATTTTGATTGTTATTTCTTTGATTTACATAGTATTTATTGGAGTTATATATTGATATAGAAATTGTATAAATTAAAACCCTTTAGAAAACATGTCTTTGATATTGCCATGCCAAATACACTGTGTTGAACCGAAGTTTGTTTATTATGATGACATTTATATAGTGCATGAGAATCAAAGTAATTAAGAAAACCCACCATACAAGGTTTCACATATTCCTTTGGCATTTGGCACTTCTACATTATTGGTGGGAATAAAGTTAGCATCTAAAAATGAATTATATGGAAATATATACAATTAAATAAACAATTTTACAAAAGATTACGCTATGAAGGGGGAAAAAGAATCTAACACGAACTAAATATAGTTGAAATTTTTAGCCTTAGTTAAGGGTAGAAATTATCCAACCAACTCTTGAATCATCACAATTTAGCTTGAAAATCACAACTCAAGAGAAGCTCGAGCTCATCAGATAGGTGCTCAAGCTTGAACTCATCACATGAGTGAGCCCGACCAAGTTATAGGATGCTTAATTCAGAAGACACATGTGAAAATGTGACGCCATATACTAAATTTGACTTATGTTATAACTTACATTTTTTATTTATATTTCATATAATTATTAACCATTTAAGTAAATCTTCTTTTTTTCATACATTGTACGCCGATAACCGCAATCATAAATCTCCCTATGGTTACAAAGTTTTTTCTATTTTGTCTTAGTTGTGTTCATTCATCTTAAATAATTTTGGATATTGCATCATTTTATTTATTTTTTGAGCGAAATAAGGGGAAGATTTCATTAGGCCACTTGGGCTAAATCATCCTGTATCTTACAAAGCACAGATTCAGGTCCCCCATTTGTCCACACCCTCGTGTGATTACACGGAATATCTAAGCGGGCCGCTTCATGGGCTGCTTTATTTAACTCTCTACCAGCATAAACAAAATTCACACTACGAAAATTTTCCACCAAACAATAACAATCCTGTAAAATAGTGCCAGTATAATTTCTTCTTTGTCTTCTAGCCTGTAAGTCGAGTGCCACCCCTTTACAGTCCATTTCGATCTCAATATCTTGGAGTCCCAGCGAGCTTGCAATTTGGAGTCCGAATCTTGCCGCTGCTGCTTCAGCCACTTCTGAATCCCATCTCGCATATAATTTGGTGCAAGCAATTGCTATACACTGCCCTTCATGGTTCCGGAATATGGCACCCATCTCCCGCTGGTATTGGTTTGGTAGAGCAACATCCACATTCACTTTAATCACTCCAGCAGTTGGAGCTTCCCATCTCCCATTCCCTGGTTCGCATGTGACACCCTTCACGTCCTCTGTTGGTAGTGTCAGTAGCACTTTCCATCCATCTACTGCTCTATTTACTATATCCTCCACTGGCCATCTCTTTCGATCAAAATTCCACTTGTTTCGCCTTATCCACAGCTGCCATATGATGTTCATATATAGGCCTCTAACTTCATCATCTGCCTTTTTGAATTCTCCATGACACCAAGCTCCAAAATCATGCTCTGCTCGCTGTGTGGTATCAATTCTCAGAGGACATTTTGCCCAAATATCCACACTGTCTCGACAGTCTAAGAATAGATGAGTCGTAGTTTCATAATGATCCCCACATCTTGGGCACATAACATCAATTTCCATTCCTCTCTTCACCATATTAACCTTTGTTGCCACTCTATCATTGACTGCTCTCCAAACTAAGTCTAAAACTCGGGGTTGGGCCTTTGCCTTCCAGAACATTGTCCATCTTCCATCACACTCCCCCGAGCTTCCCGGTCTTTCAGTGGTGGGTTTGTAATTTTTCTGTTGCTGGGCTAAGCGATAAGCACTCTTGACAGTGAAATCTCCACCTTTTGTATGCACCCATCTTAGTTGGTCTTCTTCCTCTCGATAGCTCAAAGGAATACTGTATATTTCCTCAGCTTGTGCCTCAATAAAAATATGTTGCACCAACTCCCCTTTCCATCTTCTAATTTCCTTGTCAATGAGTTCGGCTACTGTCGCATCTTCATGTAGTTGTCTAGACGGTGTCACAACCATCCCCGATGCCGATCTTGGTAACCATTTATCTTTCCAAATCTTGATTGACGCCCCATTTCCCACTTTCCAAGCTACACCATCCTGCAACAACCATCGTGCATTTAGGATGCTCCTCCAGCAATAGCTTGGTTGGTTGCCCTTCGTCGCCTCCCAGAAGCTCGTTTTTGGGTAATAACGAGCCTTCGTTATTTTTGCTGCCAGGGTGTTTGGCCTTGTGGCCAAATTCCATCCTTGTTTCGCAAGAAGCGCAAGATTGAAACTTTGAAAGTTTCTGAAACCTCTCCCTCCATTCTTCTTTGGTTTGCCCAGTTTTTCCCACGCAACCCATGCCATGCTATTTCCTTCTTCCTTTATTCCCCACCAAAATCTTCTGCATAGTCTCTCAATTTCCTTGCAGGCTTATTTTGAAAATTCAAAACATTGCATTATGTAGCTTGGAATTGCTTGTATCACTGCTTTTATCAACACTTCCCGCCCAGCTCGTGAGAGTGTTCTTTCCTTCCACCCCTTCATTTTCCTCCAGACTCGATCAATAATTGTTTGGAAAATTGCTTTCTTGGATCTGCCCATAACAGTAGGTAAACCAAGGTAGCTTTGTGGAGCCTCAACCGCCTTGAAATTTAAACTCCTCTGGAGTGTTTGCTGCATGTTCTCGCGAGACTTCCGATTTTTCGACATTTATCACTTGTCCAGACATTATCTCATATTGGTGGAGAATTTTTAGGATTTCCTCTGCCTCGCTTGGGTTTGCCCTTATAAAAAAGAGGTTGTCGTCTGCAAAAAGTAGATGGGAGACAACCGGAGCTCCATTACAGATTCGGATCCCATGTAGTGCCTTTCTTTTTACTGCATCAACAATTAAGGCAGACAGATATTCAGAGCATAGAATGAATAAGTAGGGTGATAATGGATCACCTTGTCGTAGTCCTCTGTGCGGTTTGAACCAGCCTGTTGATTTACCATTGACAAGAATGGCAAAGGAGGCCGTGGTGATACATCTCATGATAAGCTCGGTCCATCTATCATGGAAGCCCATTTGCCTCAACACCCTCTCAAGAAAATCCCATTCCACCCGATCATACGCCTTGCTCTATCCAGCTTCAATGCCATGTACCCCTTTTCACCCGCTCTCTTCCTCTTCTTCAAGTAGTGGAAGTGTTCGAAAGCCACCATGACATTGTCTGTGATCATTCTACCATGAATAAAAGCACTCTGTGATTCGTGAACTATGTTCGGCAGTATATTCTTCAGTCAATTTACCATGGCCTTTGAGACTAGCTTGTATATGGTGTTACACAAGCTGATTGGCCGAAAATCCTTAGGGCTTTTAACCGTCTTTAGCTTCGGAATTAGGGCGATATTGCATCATTATTTTATTGTGTCACAAGATACACATTTTACCGCAATCTATATATCCTACCGTACCGTAACATACCACAATTTACCATACTATATCATACAATTTCCACACTTTACCCATCGCAGAAAAGAACAAGACTATTTTAAATTAGTTAAGATTATACTTAAATAAGAAAATAACTTCGGAGAAAAATATTCAAATGAGACAATTGTGAAACTTTTGAAAATACATTGGTATTCTGAAAAAGATTTTATAATTTTTTTTCCAAGGAGACCTTTTCCTATTATTTCATGAAAAAAAGTTTACTAAACATAACAGTAAAACAATGATCTCAATATTAATTTTTTCTATCTATTACATGTGATTAAATATAAAATTTTTAATAACTTGAAACGATTGATCAAATTTTTTGCAATTTTTTTTTTAACCAAAGGTACCCAGAATTAGTTTAAGGATTTTTGGTCGCTAATATACTGAATTTTTGAGGAATCAGACAATAATACACTGATATTTAACCTTTGATAATAATACACTGTACTTTGGGATTGTTGGACTGACTTGGTGGCAATCCTACCTGATCCGCCTGCCATGTAGGTAGGATCACCAATCTTTTCTAAGTGTACTATTGTCCAACATTCCTTAAAGTACAGTACATTATGGTCCATAGTCAAAGTTCAGTATATTATTATCCAATACCCCTAAAAATTCAGTATATTATCGTTAAAAAATCTTTAATTTAATAAATAAACCACTTTGTAGTTTGTAGGGCTGGCTGTGTGTTAAGCTACAGGGTAGAGGCAGCTACTACGTGGGCTTTCCCCTCTTTTGGGTTCCCCCAATCCACCCCCGATAAATACGCCTCCTCCTTCAACAATTTATTCACCGCCATGAAATGAGATGAAACTACCGTCTTCTTCTTAACCATCTATTTTTCATTAAAAAAACAAAACCTAATTACTCTAATCTCGATATTTTATTATCCTTCGTTTTTCATTGTTAGGTTTTCTGGGATACCCCTTGTTTTTGTTACTCTAATTCCCTCTCCCTCGTTAACACACCACACCACAAGGCGGTACGCTACACTCTTCACTCGATGTTCTTCGTCTTCTTCGATCGACTTAGGTTTGATTGTTAGTTCGGATTGGAATTTGGGATTGTCAATTGGATTATTACTCAAGAATAGGATCTAATAGAATAGAATTGAATCGAATCAATCGGGGTTTGTGTGTAGAGAATCTAGGGTTTTGAGGTTCTAAATTGAGGTGATAAATCGAAGCGATTCTTTGATTTGATTCGATTTCTACGGTGTGCGATGCTTCGAATGGCGATTCGATCGTGTAACGATTGATCGCTCGTTAGGGTGTGATAACCAAACGACGGGGGTTTGGGTTTTTGTATGGAAACTCGTAGCCGGAAGCGGGCGGAGGCGTCCTCATCAGCCCCTTCTCCTTCATCTTCTTCTGCCGTCGCCGTCGCCAACACCACCGCCCGTACTTCCAAGCGCGCTCGCTTGACCTCCTCCTCTTCCTCCGCCTCCGCATCTTCTGCACCCACCACTCGCTCTCGAGCTCGTTCCTCTTCCTCCACCGCCACCGCCACCGCCACCGCTAACACCACCGCTAACACCACCGCCGCCGCCGCTCCTCAGATGGAAGAATCATCCCGTGGCCGGAGAGGGCGTAGCCATGGAGACAAGGACAACGACAAAGGCAAAGAGAAAGAGCATGAGTACGGTAGTAGGGCTTCTAGGGATAACGAAAGAGGTTTAGGGTTAAACATTGACGGTGGCAGTGGACATATCACTGCAGGAGACGACGATGATAATGATAGCGAAGGTGGTGTGGGGCTTTTGCACCAGAATCTCACCTCTGCTAGCAGCGCTCTTCAGGGTTTACTCAGGAAACTCGGTGCTGGACTCGATGACCTGCTGCCTTCGTCTGCCATTGGGTCCGCTTCGTCCTCTCACCAGAGCGGCAGACTTAAGAAAATACTTTCTGGGTTGAGGGCCGATGGCGAGGATGGGAAACAGGTTGAAGCATTGACTCAGCTCTGTGAGTTGTTGTCTATTGGTACCGAGGATTCCCTGAGTACGTTCTCGGTGGATTCGTTTGTGCCGGTTCTGGTGGGGTTGCTCAATCACGAGAGTAATCCGGATATAATGCTTCTTGCTGCTCGGGCCATCACCCATTTGGTGGATGTTTTGCCTTCATCTTGTGCTGCTGTTGTGCATTATGGTGCTGTTAATTGTTTCTGTGCTAGGCTGTTGACAATTGAATACATGGACTTGGCTGAACAGGTCAGCTAAACTCAAGCTTAATTAATCTTGGTTCAAATTTAAATTTCAATTGAACATATTAGTCTTGAAATGATTTCAAGAAATTCTTGTGTTAATATTTGGAATGGGTGCAGTCCCTGCAAGCTCTGAAGAAGATTTCGCAAGAGCACCCGACTGCGTGTTTGCGAGCTGGAGCACTTATGGCGGTCCTTTCTTATCTTGATTTTTTCTCCACTGGTGTCCAGGTAAAGATTACATACTATCTTGGGGTTACATGTGCCATGATATGTTATGTTTTGCACATTGTAAAGCGTTAATTTGTTTGATCAGCGAGTGGCACTAGCTACTGCTGCAAATATGTGCAAGAAGCTCCCTTCTGATGCTGCCGATTTTGTGATGGAAGCTGTCCCTCACCTGACAAATCTCCTTCAGTATCATGATGCAAAGGTTGGGAACTGTTAACTACTGTGGGGAGCCATTATTTTGTTTTCAGGATTTGTGTCGCTAATCGTGTTTAGTTGTTGGACTTTTAGGTTCTAGAGCATGCATCTGTTTGCCTTACTCGCATTGTTGAAGCCTTTGCTTCGTCTCCTGACAAGTTGGATGAGCTCTGTAATCATGGGTTGGTCTCTCAGGCCGCCTCCCTCATATCCACCAGTAATTCTGGTGGAGGTCAGGCATCCCTTAGTACATCTACTTACACGGTAAGTTTAAGGAGATTTCTCACTTAACCGGTATCTTAGAGATATACGTAGTATTTTGGAATTTATCTCATGCTCGGGTGTTGGGCAGGGCTTGATTCGACTTCTATCCACTTGTGCAAGTGGGTCCACTGTGGGAGCTAAGACTTTGCTTCTTCTGGGAATTAGTGGCATCCTGAAAGATATATTGGCAGGGTCCGGCCTTGTTGGGAGCATGTCTGTATCGCCTGCTTTAAGCAGGCCACCAGAGCAGGTATTGCTAGTGTACATATTTTTATTCAGGATTAAGAAAGGTTCTGTTGATTTCAGAGATCCGGTTTTTGATGCTAGTATTTATAGGCAACAATTTTGTTCAGAGTAACTTATTTCTACCTGGACGTACATCCATGCTATTTCTTTTATTTATCTATACTCTGCTGTTTCTCCTTGTATTATATACAGTTTGCACTTGGTTTAGTCTTTTTAAAGTTGTGAGTGTTTTGGTATTAACAGCAACTGGATTGAAATCAGTTGTGTGCCGAAGTTCTAGTCCCAGTAAGGCAGTAACACGTGCACCTGAGGGGCCATTAGTAATGGTAGGGATAACTCTCACGCTTTGAGTGAGCATTACCTTTGGTATTCAGATACTTGCAATGAGGATATCGGTTGAACCCATCCTTAGCTGAAGAAATATGATCTCATTAGTCATTATTCAGTGGAGAGCTTCTTTTTGAATGTAGTTGTTCATTGGCGTATCTCACTATCGCAGAAGTAGATGACCTACCTCTGTGTTGTGGTTAGGTTTAGGTTCATCAATCACATTTTTTTATTTTGTATTTTTTTGAAGGGAAGCCACTATCTCAAGGTAACACTAGTAGGCTTTACACATCGGGGGCAAGGTGTAAGTACTAAATTGCTCATGAGAAGTGTGGCCCATCAACCCCACAATTGCTTCTATCGAGGTTTGAACCTCGATAGGGAGCATGGAAGATAGGGTTGGCTACCACCTCTCTGGTTGGTGTAATCAATCATGGTTACAATATTCTAATCTGGGTAGTTGTTGCAAGGGATGCAGCGAGCTTCATATCCAATGGCTCTGGTTATTTTGGATAATTTGCCTGTAGGATAGTGCAACTTTTGCTGTTTAACTGATGATTATCTGAGGTGCTATTTTTCTCCCATAGCAAAATATATCTCCTTAGAATACGGTGGTCAATGTCATTCCCGGATTGTTGTGTGTGGTATGAGGCTCTCAGGTTGGGGTGAACTAGTCAAAGAAATGCCTTGCTAGTTGCAGAGGTGAAAAATGTTTTTTCTGATTCTGTCATCGTCATCCTTCTTAAAATGGTCTTCCTTTGGGAGCTAGATTTGAGAGGTCAATGTATGTTTGAAGCATTGAGGCATTCTGATCAAAGAGTAAGCATCTTGTCTCCCCCCCATGGGGGTGAGGGTGGGGTGGCGATTCTCATTAGAATTGTAATCCTAATTTTGTTGCTCCCTTTGGGAGCTAGATTTGAGAGGTCAATGTATGTTTGAAGCATTGAGGCATTCTGATCAAAGAGTAAGCATCTTGTCTCCCCACCCCCCCGGGGTTGAACGTGGAGTGGTGATTCTCACTAGAATTGTAATCCTAATTGTGTTGCTGGTGCGAGTCTTTGAACACACAACGTTAAAAGGCAGGGATGTACTTGTGAAGCTGGAGATGGCTCCATAATCTACTTTGATTATAGATGGCGTTCCTGTACCCCTTTCATCATGATCTGGCCATGGAAAAAGTTGCATGATCTCTTATTCTTGTTAGAAGACTACTGGTATTTAGTCTCCTGCTTGATGCCTTATTGGACGATGATTACATAGTTCTTCAGAAAGTTTGATTCGTTTATTCTTCCATTGGTTAAAGCTTATTTTTGTAGCCTTTGAACTGTTCTTCTTTTTAGACAATTAAGATTGCATCTCGTTTGAGTGCTTATTTGAAAGTCTTCTGCCTCTATGGGAGTGTTGTCTTTGTATGGGGCATTACAGAAAATTCTGCTATGAAGGGGAGCTCTTGGTTAATGGATGGTTCACCTGCGGGGGAGATCTACGATAGGGGCAGGGTGCCATGGAAACCCTTGGCCAAAAAAGATACTTTTCGTGCTTGCCTATATGGATCTAGCTAGGTATTCTTGGTCATGCGTACAACCGTGCCTAAAGCCTTTTACCACCGTTGACCCTTGAAAAAGAAGAGGGTTTGAAAGCTCATCAATGGAAGAACCCAATAATGAGGTAGAGTTAGACCAAAAACCAGGATATGAGAATCTAGTATTATGGATCAAAACTTGAACCTAAATTGGACAAGTTCAATACGAGAACTGAAAACCACACTTGAATCACAAAAAAGAAAGAAATCAACTCTCAAAATCTTCTGTCTCCCCATTCAATGGCTGTCGTCATATTAAGTTCGAAGTGAACTTACTGCAGTAGTCAATTGGCCAATTCAATTTGCTAGTCATAGAAGGGGGACAAAGATGTGCAATGTTGAAAGGTGGGGATATGTCGTGGTTTGTGCAGGTAAAGAGGGGGATGAGAGAGAATAGATTAGCAGAGTAGGAAGATCCGGGTGGGGGAAATGTGAGATGGATGGGGAAGAATCTTAGGTTTGTAGTTTGGGCTATGTAAGAGTCAATGTCCAGGTGACGAAATATCAATAATTTGAAGTACTTTTTCTTCATTGTTTTGTTTTTATTTCTTATAAAATAAACATAAAGAAGTATCTTACTTTATTATTCCTTCCGTACCATCCAAGTTGTTAAATCTTGATATTAGAAAATCAAAATAAGAGTGTATAACTTACTCAACTAATTGGCCTTGTAAATGATAGGTTCTTGAAACCATGATATTTTATTTTCTATTAGCCAATCAAATTTCGATTAATGCTCCATCCATTATTTTTATCTGAACTTTTAACAAACATTTTCTGTTTCATGTTAGCTGTCACTTTAGAATCCCAGTGATATGTTAATTACTATTATTCTTATTTTACCATAGTAATTAATTTAAATAATGGAAAGGGAGAGAAATTAAGGGCATTTAAGAAATTGTTTTACTAACTACACCATGGTTCTCTTATGATATTGATTTTCTCCCATGACCTCCGAAAGTTTGTGTGTGTGTGTGTGTGTGTGTGTAAACAGAGCTAATAACATTGAGATATGTGTGTGCGTGCGTGCACGCGTGTGTGTGTATGTGTATGTATGTATATATAAATAGGGCTAGTAACACTCCAATGATCAAATTGATATTTTTAAGTGTTATGTGTTCAATAAAGGGTTCAAAATTTTGGTTTCTGTTGTAGTACAAAATGTCACTAAATGTGGCTATCTTGTTTTACGTTGTGTTTGTTGTGGGTGAAAATGTGATTTGCTAAACTCCAAAACCTTTCTCATGCCTGTTGTTTGAGCCACATTTGAGTCTATTCTTCAATCAAATAGGGCACTAATTGTGGCTTAATCAGATGTTCTCTGCTGTATGAATGTTTTGCCACCTTTTGGACTCCCAATGCATGGTTTCTGTGCTTTGTATAACAAAGAAGTAAAGCTTGAACAATTCTTTGTTGTTTAATGTCTAGTAATTGTTGTTTTGTGCGTGTCATTGTATAATCTGGTGTTTCACTTGTTGCTTCTGGGTGGTGTGTGAGGATTTGGGCTGATTTAAATTTTTTGCCTGCAAATATGTTAATGTGATTTTATATTCTATTATCTAAGGCCCTTGACTGTTTTTTAATTGGAACTTGTTTTTTGAAAGATATTTGAGATAGTGAATCTTGCAAATGAGCTGCTTCCTCCACTCCCTCAAGGAACGATTTCTCTTCCAACAAGCTCCAACATGTTTGTGAAAGGGCCTCTTCTGAAGAAATCACCGGCCAGCAGTAGTAGTAAGCCAGATGACAGCAATGGAAATGGCCAGAATGCAGCAGTACGAGAGAAGCTTCTCTCTGAACAACCTGAGTTACTGCGACAATTCGGAATGGACCTTCTTCCTGTGCTGATTCAGGTTTCTTACTTAATTCTTGTCAATTCATGTTGAAGGATGCTCAACTGAATGGTAATTGTTCCTAATGATCTTCTATGTTACAGATTTATGGATCCAGTGTCAATGGCCCTGTCCGTCACAAGTGTCTCTCTGTAATTGGGAAACTTATGTTTTTCAGTAATTCAGATATGATAGCATCCCTTAATAACACAACCAATATATCGAGGTATTTTTCTTGGATTGGATTGGATCAGATTGGATGTGGTTTTGGTTATATTAGGCCTACTTTAGTTTTGGATTGTATGGTGTGCCATTAACATTCTCTGAAATTCTTCTGTCAGTTTCCTTGCTGGCGTTTTGGCTTGGAAGGATCCACAAGTATTGGTTCCTGCACTTCAAATTGCAGAGATTCTTATGGAAAAACTTCCTGAGACCTTCTCCAAGATGTTTGTGAGAGAAGGTGTTGTTCATGCTGTGGACTCTCTGATATTAGCGCCCCCCTCAAAATCTGTTTCACCTCAGGCCTCCACGGCTGAAAAAGATGGTGATTCAACATCAGGAGCTATGCGGGCAAGGCGCCTAAGGCGGCGTAGTGGAAATGTACAGCAAGATGCTAACTGTGGTGAAGAATCCAAGAGCTCAGTTTCGGTTGGTGTGGGTTCACCGCCTAATTCTGTTGAAATTCCAACTGTTAGTACCAATCTACGCACAACTGTCAGTTCTTGTGCAAAGTCCTTTAAGGATAAGTTCTTCCCTTCTGATCCTGGGGAAGTTGATGTGGGGATTTCTGATGACTTGGTACATTTGAAAAATCTGTGTGCAAAGTTGAATGTTGGTGTTGAGGACCAGAAGACTAAAGTAAAAGGAAAATCAAAGGCTTCTGGTCTTTACACTGCTGATTTTTCAGCTGGCAAGGAGGAGAGTTTGGTTGGAATAGTTTCTGATATGCTAGCCGAACTGAGCAAAGGGGGTGGTGTTTCTACTTTTGAGTTTATAGGTAGCGGAGTGGTTGCTGCTCTGCTGAATTATTTTTCATGTGGTTACTATTCTAATGAGAAAATTTCGGAAGCAAATCTGCCTAAGCTTAGACAACAGGCTCTCAGAAGATACAAATCTTTTATCTCAGTTGCACTTCCTGCTAGTGTCAGGGAGGGTGATGCTGCTCCAATGACTGTTTTAGTTCAGAAGCTTCAGAACGCTTTGTCCTCCTTGGAACGATTCCCAGTTGTACTGAGTCACAGGTCATCTGGTGGGGGTGCTAGGCTGTCATCTGGTTTAAGTGCATTGTCCCAACCATTTAAACTGCGTCTGTGTAGAGCGGCAGGTGATAAATCTCTTCGTGATTATTCAAATACTGTTGTGCTGATTGATCCATTAGCAAGTTTAGCAGCTGTCGAAGATTTCCTGTGGCCAAGAGTTCAGCGTGGTGAATCTGGGCAAAAGCCTTCGACTTCTGTGGGAAATTCTGAATCAGGGACAACACCTGCTGGGGCTGGTGCCTCATCACCATCTGCTTCTACTCCTGCTTCAAGCACTCGCCGCCAGTCTTCTAGATCAAGATCAGGAGTCAATATTGGAGATGGTTCTAGAAAGGATTCTTCTCAGGAGAAAACCAGTAGCTCTTCAAAGGGGAAGGGAAAAGCTATACTGAAGTCTGGACAGGAGGAGGCAAAAGGTCCTCAAACAAGAAACGCTGCTCGTAGAAGAGCAGCTGTTGATAAGGATGCACAAATGAAGGCCTCAAATGAAGAATCTAGCTCTGAGGTATGTTCTTTTAGATTCGCAGATGATCACTATTGCTGTATACTTTGCATGGTGGTTGTGTTCTTTGATTCTGTAAGCCTTGAATATTTAGCATTTGATATTCTGCTACTGTTTGGTGTATTTGAGGTCAGCAGTATTTGGTGGAAGGCTTCCAGGTGTTTTTAATTATTGGGGACTTGTCCTCTAATAAGCTTGTGTATAGTTATTTGTTAGATTTGTAACAGTTAGGGAAGGGTGGATTTTATTTACATTTTACTGTTTACGTTATAATTGTCTGGTATATTGGCAGGATGAAGATCTGGACATGTCTCCTGTTGACATTGATGATGCGTTGGTGATTGAAGATGATGACATATCAGATGATGAAGATGATGACCAAGATGATGTATGTCTTAATTGTTTTTAGTTTTTAGTATGTTAGATATATTTTTTTTCTTCTTTTAAACTGAAAGCCCTTTGCTTCGAATTTTGAAGGATTGAAAGTAATAAGTTTTGTGTTGCTGTTGCTTCCATGCTTCTGTCCATCCCTATCTATTTTCATTGAAGAGTATTAACTCTCAATTTAGTCTTTCGCGTCTTATGTGTTCACGTGTTCTTTAGTCTTGCTTTATTATACTCAAATACTAGTTTGATTTTCCTTTTAGAGTAGGATGCCTGACTTTCATGAAAGATACAGTGGATTATCTTTTAGGATGAATATTCGAAGAAGATGATGATTCATCAGAATTAGGCCATATGTATTTGATCCTGTTGGCTGATGCCTATCTCTGACTATTTCTGTAGGTATTGGGAGATGACTCTCTTCCTCCATGCATAGCGGACAAGGTTCATGATGTGAAACTGAGTGATTCAGCTGAGGACAGTGCTGGTGTCCCTCCAACAAGTGATAATCAGATGAATGCTACATCAGGCTCCAGCAGCAGATCGGCTGCTGCGAGGGGGTCTGATTCTGCTGATTTTCGGAGCGGAAGTTCTTTGGGTTCAAGAGGTGGAATGTCGTTTGCTGCTGCTGCCATGGCCGGGCTTGCATCAAATGGTAGAGGTTTTAGGGGAGGCCGAGATCGTCATGAACGTCCTCTTGGTGGTTCCAATGATCCCCCAAAGTTAATTTTCTCTGCTGGTGGAAAGCAACTTAACCCGAACTTAACAATCTACCAGGCCATTCAGCGGCAGCTTGTGATGGATGAAGATGACGATGAGAGATTCGGCGGAAGTGATTTTATTACCAGTGACGGTAGCAGGATGTGGAGTGACATTTATACAATCACCTATCAGAGGGCAGACAGCCAAGTTGAAAAATCTGCTGGGACTTTGATTTCTTCCTCCCCATCAAAATCTAATAGGTCTGGGTCAACTTCCGGTTCAAACTCTGATGCTATCTCACATCGATCACTTTTGGATAGTATCCTGCAAGGGGAACTTCCCTGTGATATGGAGAAAAATAATCCAACGTACAATATTCTGTCCTTGCTTCGTGTGCTAGAGGGTTTGAATCAGCTAGCTCCTCGTTTGAGAGTCCAAACAGCTTTTGACAAATTCTCCGAAGGAACAATTTCAAGCTTGAGTGAGCTGAGCATTAGCGGAATTAGGGTTCCTTCTGATGAATTTGTCAATAGCAAACTCACCCCAAAATTGGCTCGACAAATACAGGATGCGCTTGCACTGTGTAGTGGGAGTCTGCCACCATGGTGCTATCAGCTGACAAAAGCATGCCCCTTCTTGTTCCCTTTTGAAACTCGCAGACAGTTTTTCTATTCCACAGCTTTTGGACTATCCAGAGCCTTGTATCGCCTTCAACAACAACAGGGGGCTGATGGTCAAGGGCCAAATGAAAGAGAAGTCAGAGTTGGGAGGTTGCAGCGGCAGAAAGTTCGTGTATCCAGGAATCGTATTTTAGATTCTGCTGCTAAAGTTATGGAAATGTATTCCAGCCAAAAAGCCGTTCTTGAAGTTGAGTATTTTGGTGAAGTGGGAACAGGTTTGGGGCCTACATTGGAATTTTATACCCTTTTAAGTCATGATCTTCAGAAAGTTGACCTAGGGATGTGGAGAACAAGTATGTCTTTTGAGAAAGCCTCAATGGAAATAGATAATTTAGAAAATGCCTCAGAAATGAGTTCTGGGGGAAATGCAAATCTGGTCCAATCCCCTCTTGGGTTGTTTCCTCGGCCTTGGCCGCCAAGTTCTGATACTTCAGAAGGTAGTCAGTTTTTCAAAGTCGTAGAGTATTTCAGGTTGCTTGGGAGAGTTATGGCCAAAGCTCTTCAAGATGGTAGGCTGTTGGATCTACCATTATCAACACCGTTCTACAAACTTGTGCTTGGCCAGGTAATTAATTACTTTTACTCAAAATGCATCTTTTTTCTCTTGCGCACTCACTCAACCTAGAGATTTACTTTCAATCAGTCTTTGCTAAGTGAAATAACAGACCGCCGTACAGTGCTGTAAATTTCAGCTGGTTATGTCTCGGTAGTTGGGGAATTTCTCTTTGATATGGGGATTTTTGACAAGAATCATGCTGTGTAGGGTTCTAAATTCTCTGGAGATGGTCTTATCTCTTGCTACTCTCTGAATGTATCTTTGATTTGAGGAATGCTTGTTTCTGTTGGAGAATAGCTTCTCAACCAGTGCCATAAAGCGGGCATATTTGATGATATTTTTCACGTGCTATTTCACAGTCTATGCCTTCCTTTGGATTTTACAGGAGTTAGATTTGCATGATATACTCTCATTCGACCCAGAAGTTGGGAGAACTTTACAAGAATTACAAGCCCTTGTTTGCAGAAAACAGTATTTAGAATCAATAGGTGGTGATCATCCGGAAGCAATAGCAGAGCTATGTTTCCGAGGCACTCCGATTGAGGACTTGTGTTTGGATTTCACACTGCCTGGATATCCGGATTATGTTCTCAAAGCTGGTGATGAAAATGTAAGATTTATCCCAATTTGATGGGATTACATCATTAAACTATGTGCTGTCTTTCACGTGATTATATATTTTGTTGGGTATTCTTAAGAGTTTTGGTTGTCCATGTCAGGTTAATATAAATAATTTAGAGGAATATATATCACTGGTTGTTGATGCCACAGTAAAGACTGGAATTACGCGGCAACTAGAAGCTTTTCGGGCAGGATTCAACCAGGTTAGGCGTACTTCTTTTTCCCTCGTTAATTTTGACTCCTTGTCTGGTAATTTTGAGTTGGATGCAGATCATGGCACTTATCTGATGGTATATTTTGTTTCATGTGTGTTCTTTAGAAAATCTGATTCCTCAGTATTTCATTGCTGTAGTTTGGTAACCAGTTCTGTGGCAATTTTTTTTTTTAAATTATAATTTTTTTTCTTTTTTATCATTTTGGGTCTTTGTGATAATTCCCTTTCTGTGCAGTGAAGCTATCAATTTGTTGTACCATGTCATTGCGTTTGAATTGGTGAAACTATGTCTAGTTTTAAAAATCTATTGTATTACATGTTTATGTTGCTGTAAATATAATGGGCATTGGTTCTTTTTCTTAGGACCTTTTAACGTGGGTGTGTGAGTATGTGATTGATTGTTGCGTGGAAGAGTCCTTTCTTTTATGATACTACTTGTAGTGATCAATTGCTGTTTGCCTTTTGCTTAGGTCTTTGACATCTCATCTTTGCAAATATTTTCTCCGGATGAGCTTGATTGCTTGCTTTGTGGCCGTAGAGAGTTGTGGAAGGTAATGCTGCTTTCTTGTAATCTATTTAATTCTCTGTTTGTGAAATCATATTCCTAAAAAATGTGTGATTTATGACGTAGCAAAACAATCTAAAGTTTAAGGAGATCTTGTAAATTTGGGTTTATGGCAAAATATGTTTTCCCTGTTATGGCATTGTGGGGGGTTGCTTTTAATGATTTTTCTGGAAAGTGACAACTTATTATGGATCCTATCCTTGACAAGTAGAGATGTCTGAAAGGAGTTGGGGACATTTTGGAATCGAAGAGATGTTAGAGGAGGGAAAGAAATGGAAGGAGAAAGAAATAGAAATATGTACGAATTACGATCCACTTGAGGAGTTACACTTGAAGAAAACATTGTAGACCTATGGGATTTACTATATGAATTGAAGACAGTCCATGTACAAATATTGGCTGACATGTCAAAAAGTAAATTTATCATAAACAATTTCTAATGCAACAATTAATTGAGAAAGGTACAACAGAAACTTATACATTGATGTCAAATCCTTAGAAGTAAGAACAAGCATGATTGGAATAGCGCTAAAGATGTAAGCAAACCCAAATAATATTTAAGGTCTATGGTAGTTTTGTCGTTATGGAATGGTCATGCATAGGTCAATGAACTTGTTTGGTGTGGATTTAGGCATGATAGAAAAATCCTAAGTTGTGGTGATCAGAGGTACTAATGGCTGGACAAGGGAGTGAGGGCAGACAGAGTGGGGGTTTGGATTGCACTGCATGAGTTGGCTTTTACAAACTCTGGTTTGATGCTTATTATAAGTAATCTTGAACTTTTTTTCTTTTTCCTTTTCCATGGCATGTTTTAAACATTTTAAATTAGATTGTCTCTGACTGGCTTAGATTTTTATAGGCATGTATTATAGTTCCAATCGATTTTGACCTGTCAACCTTACATCCGCTGTTTTACGTTTGATTCTGAGCTAAAAATTGCGGTCTTGTGCAGCCCGAGACACTTGTCGATCATATCAAATTCGACCATGGATATACAGCCAAGAGCCCTGCAATTATCAATGTATGTTACATCTTCAAAGTAGAAGTCCATTCTCAGTTTTATTCCAGCTTCCCCCCCCTCCCCCTCCCTCTTTGGTCTTTCAGTGCTAAATTATAGTGTTTGTTTCCTTCCCCCACCAGTTGCTTGAGATCATGGGCGATTTTACACCAGAGCAACAACGTTCTTTTTGTCAATTTGTAACTGGGGCGCCCCGTCTTCCGCCGGGTGGTTTAGCGGTGCTGAATCCCAAGCTGACTATTGTGAGGAAGGTAAGTGTTCTCTTCCCAATGACTGACACTTAGATTCTCAGTCTGTCAGGGTTCTGATGAATCTGATTCCTGCTGCAAAATGTTCATTGTGTAATTTATTTGTTTCCACCTTACTATTGCTGACAGCATTCTTCCACTGGAACCACTGCTACTAATGGGCAGGGGGCTCCAGAATCTGCAGATGATGATCTCCCCAGTGTCATGACCTGTGCTAACTACCTAAAGCTACCCCCATACTCGACAAAGGTATGCCCTTTGTTTTTCTTTTCTGGGCAACTTTGAGTGCGCAAGAGACTTTTACATGTTGGTTTTTGTATTCCTAAAATGGGTGTTTGATAATTGTATACAGGAGGTCATGTACAAGAAGCTGCTCTATGCGATTAGTGAAGGGCAGGGTTCGTTTGATTTATCATAATGGTCTGTGCTTTCATGGCACTGGTCTCGCGGCTTAAGAATTGTTGGTGTGGCCAAAACATCAAGTTGTGGGCCATACATTCTGGTGGTGAAGATGACGTCAGTTGGAATTTTGTGGATTCACTTTGGTGGTATACATGAAAGTTGTTTTTTTATGTTAACATCTTCCATTCCATCCATGGGTATATTCTTGTATCTAAGTCCTTCGTCAAGTGGATGGTAAATTCAAATGGTCTGGTTGATCTTGTTTTACTGTTAGCTCTCAATTCTGGTAATAATATAGTTACTGAATTTTTCATCCGGATTCGAAAAGCTTTATCTATTATTTATAGGCGAACCTTATTTGGATAGGGATGAGCTGTCTTTTAAAGTAGGGCAATTGCACAATCAGGCATGTATATATTATGTATTGGTCCTTTGCCCCAACTATCATTTTGAAAATGATGGGACACCGATTGGCAGAAAATAATTTCTCGAGCGGATCGTGTTTGTGATTAGGATAAAATGTTTGCAGATGCTGTCTTTATATAAAATTTGTATGATACTGCTGTGCTGTGGCTGCTACGTTAGATTTGAACAATGATGAAAACTGCCTGTCCCACAACCAATAGTCCTGCTTTGGACCTTTACGGCTTGTGCTAGCCCTAGGTCTAAGGCAAGTAGCTATCATTGTTCATTTAGATACTGGTAAACTTTTTCACCATATACAAGCCACTTTGACGACTGGATTGAAGTTGTGAGAACTTAGGCCTTGTTTATGCGGTTAGTATAGCATGGTGAGAAATTGTTGGGGTATGATGAAATTGTGAAAAGTGCGGTAAAATGTAGAATGATATGTTGAAATTTGTGGAAGTGTGATTGGTGTGGTAGGTGAGAAGAGAGAATGTGAAAAGTAGAGAAGAAAAGTGAGGAGATATATTGGTATTGATTGTGGTAAATAGCCGTATGATATGGCAAAGTGTGGGAGAATATTGAATAGTATGGTGAATTGTGGTATCGCACTGCATCGTACAAAAGTGAAGGGCCTTAAGAAGATATAATCTGGAATGATTATGGGCTTGTGGAGATGGTAATTGATTTGATGTACAACAGGACCTGGTTATTGCAATAATTTTTAGGGTTATTGACTTACAATGGATGACCCTAAACATAATTGACCATGAAGGAAAAGACAATGGAAACCTAATTTGTGTGAAAGGAGTGGATCCATGAGGAGCCGATTGGACATGTCATGTGAACCTGTAATTTTTCTTGGTTTCAACTGCTCCACCCACCACCGTCGGAACAATCACCAACCACCACCCCACCTCCACCACTTGTGCCCGCCGCCCACCACCTCGATGCTAGAAACCACCTCTGACCACTCCCAACATTGGCCATCGACGGACAGACCACTTATTTCTTTCTACTCGAGCCCCCCAAAACCTTCTCAAACTCCAGTGTGTATTTTAGTGCAATTTATTAGGTGCTCCCGGAGCACGTGCTCCAGATTCTATAATGTTCATCCATATGTATTAGGTTGTTCACTCTGATTGCTATGATTGTTCACTCTGATTCATATGATTGTTCACTCGCAAGTATCCGGAGCACATGCTCCGGGTGCATGTAATATATGTTGGTATTTTAGGATGTCTGAAAAGGGGAACCATGGTTTGAGTTTTTAGATATCCATTAATATCTATAAAGTCGAAACCACGGTTCCCCTACGCACGATGTCCCAAAACCTAAATTCGTCTTTCTCTGTCCTTGTCCCACTCTTCCGCGATTTTAAAGATTTCGCATCTCCAAAATTTCGCATCTAGGCAACTATGGTTTTGGAGAGAGAAGGAGAGGGAGAGGAAGAGTGCTATAAATTCAATTTACCAACTCAGAAAATGAAACAACACATGAAGAGACAATTGAATCTCACCTGGATGATTTCTTCTACTCCATCTTCTAGTGGTTCTGGAAAATCCAAAGTGGGGGACAAATGGATGCTCGTATCATAAGCTTGTTTTGAATTTCACGATTTGTGCAATCACCACCCTTGTTACTCACCCCAACGTCCCTCAAAATCACTTTGGTGCGTCTTTTCTGGATGTCTGCAAAGGGGAACCATGGTTCGCTTTTGTAGATATCCTACAAAGGTTTGCGTTTCTAAATATCCATGGTATCTATAAAGGCGAACCATGGTTCCCCTTTGTAGACATCCGAAAAAGACGCGCCGAAGTTTGGAGGGGACTCAAGAAGAGAGAAATCGGTAGTTTGGGCATTGGTGGACCATGTTGGATATGATCGGAGGTGGTTTTTCGGCGCCGAGGTGGTGAGCGGGGGCTCAGGCGATGGTGGTGGTGATGGGTAGAGAACAATTGAAAAAAAAATGGTAGGTCCCCAGAGCATTTCTAGTCAACTCCCTGTGTGGGTCTCCTCATTTCACAAAAATTAGGCCCTCATAGTCTTCTAATTCCTTCATGGTCAATTGTATTTTTGGGTCATCTTTTGAAGTCAATAACCCTCATTTTTAATACATTGTTATACATTTATACTCCCTCCGTTCTAAATTAATTCTTGTCTAATAAATGTGCATGGTCTTTAATATTATTTGACTAAATTTTTTTATAACATATTTTATCAAAAAATTACAATATTATACTCTTGTGAGAATATTATTCGTTATGAATATAATGATTGTACTTTTGTAAATTAGAACATTTTACAAGTTGAGTAAGTAATCAAAAATTTTAAAGTTTGACTAGTGCATAGATGAGCTCAATTAATATGGAATAGAAGGAGTACAATAAAATTGAATTAATGAGCTTATTTCAACCCACTTACCCACCGCAACGCCCCTTCTATTCATTTTTAATGGGGTTGGGCAAAAGTATCTCGTCATCTCCATTAATTTGAACATAGCATCATGTGCTTTAAAAGTGGACGAATACGAACAATCTATCTCTTGTTGTTCATATGCATTGAGGTTTGATCCAACAAGTATCAAAGCCTACTTTAGAAGAGGGGTGGCGTATGCAAACAACAATTGCTTAGAAAAGGCAATAGAAGATCTAACTCAAGCTCAGTTTGGGACAATAGTAAAACGAGAGGTAGCTAAGGAAATTCAAAGAATTTGTTTTTTTGATGAATCTGTTAAGGACTAAGAAGCTACAAAGAGGACTGAAGAAAACAACAACCAAGAGGAGATCAAGGTTTCCATTGAAGACCCTCCTCTGAAGGAGATGGAAGTACCAAGGCCAATAGGGATTGTTGTCATGGAGATGTAGTATCATGTTGTTCCATCGTTTCGTCAGTTTGTATGAAGGAGTATGAAAAACTCTCAGGGAAGAGTTTGTCACATTACTCAACGACTCTGTTTCAAAGAGTCACTAATAAATACTATGCCAAGCGTGGAGGATAGGACTGACTTTGGTCTTAAGAAATCTCTGGCAATGATGAATCACCCTAGGAGAAACACTCCTAGGTGTATCAAGATATCAAAATTCTTGAACAAAGGAGTGCACAACCAATATCTCCCCTTATCCCATCACATGTATGAAATGGCCATCAAAGGGAACTATGTGAAGGTTTATTATTCAGTTAGTCTAAGTTATATTACAGTTAGAAAAGGTGTCATCGCAGTTGTCGTGTTAGGACCATTTCTCCGTCAGTAGCCCGGAAGATCAAGAGTCGCAACATTTAGTGCAAGATGCTCCCATTCAACAATTTGTCTTCTTTTCAAGTGAAACTTCAAGGAGTGGAAAGTGTCAATGCAATAAGTCCAAGGGATGATGGAGCTTTTAACTGGATATTGAATGACACTCAGGGAGAGGTGATGGATTTCTATTGTGATGGAGCATGGGATAAGAAAACCCTCAATGGAGATTGGAGAAATAGGTTGGGTAATGAAACTGAGTGGCAGGAAAATAAATACAAGAGAGAGATTTTTACCAATTGGGGTTGTCTTCTTTTCAGATGAAACTTCAAGCAGTGGAAAGTGTCCTGGAAGTTGAAACACCCAGTTGGAGAGGGTTGAGGAGAATACGAGTCTACACTGATGTTGTAGAGGTCATCCAAACCTTTCGTACCAACAAGCTGACTGTTCCGGACTGCAGTCAGCTTCTTCAGTATTATAAACTATTATTTCATCATTTTAATTTAGTTAGTATAATCAAAACAAACAGATCAAATGTTAAGGAAGCACATACCCTGCCTACTAGAGCTAAGGGAAGAGTCCTTTCCTAACAAGGTAAGTTGCTTCTTTATCATTTGTTCTTTCCCACCAAAAAAAAAAAAAAAGAGTGTCTAAGTTACTTATTCATTATTATACTTTGTCCTCTTTTTCTTATAGAAATAAAAATGGTTATGCTAAAGGAAGTATAACACAATATTTGCATTTTTTTTTCTTCTTTTTTTTAAAGTTTTTTTTTCATATGTGGAAACTAGTATTTTAGTATAGTATTATAAAAGGAACAAATAATATGATCATCTGATGATGAGAAAAACCTGCTTACTAGAATTTAAGTAACTTTTAGTTCTTTTTTCAAAATTAGATGTTGACTTTAAGTATTTTAAACTACAATTTACTCTTAGTAGTTAGCAGTGATCTTTTTTTTTTTTGGATCAAGCAGTGATCTTTTTTAAAACAATTTTTAAAAAAGGGATTTTAGGTTGGACCTTTATTGCTTATAAAAGTAGCCTTTAAGGCATAAATAATACTCCCTTCAAATTCTCAGTATCTATTACTTTTATTATTTCATGGCTTTTAATAAAATATTAATATATTTTGAATATCATATTCAATGATACAATGTCAAAATATATTTTTGAAAGTATTTTTTACTATAAAACTATTAAAAATAATTTTATATAATAGATCGACAAATTTATAAAATAATTAATGGATAAAATTTTCTGAACAAATATTGAAATATGGAGGAATATACTCCCTCCGTTCCATATTAATTGTCGTCTTTGAAAATTGTGCAGTCAAACCTCAAAAATTTTGACCTTAAATTTCTCAATATAGACAATGAATTGCCATATAAAATTAACACCATTAGATTCGTATCGAAAATACTATTATACAAGTATAATATTGCAATTGTCAATAACATATTATACAAGAAATTATCAATCAAAGAGTGATATTGGAGACCGTAAAAGTCTAAAATATGACAATTAATATAGAACGGAGGGAGTACTTCCATAGAATTAAGAGAACTTTCGTAAACAAATGTTTAGAAACATAATAACGTTTACATGAACTTGATAAAATTAAAATACAAACATAGTAACCAATAATTAAATAAACTTTTACAATATTTTTTTGGGGGTTAGTATGGTGGGTGCCATGGTATAAGCCTCAGCCATTACAATCTTGTTAACCCGCCAAACAGTTAATTTCGTTACATTGTACCCACCTTTATTTCCTTTTTTTTTTAATTCCCCCCACCCCCTTCCCTTTCCCAAAAATTTAAAAACAAAAAATCGATAATAATTAAAAAGCAGAAAATAAGAAGCAAAATGTCGAGAATCTAATCTAGTCCTTTTTGCCGCAAGTTATTTGTACGGCTAACTTCTTCGCTCCTACAAACTGTGGGCAATCCTTTTCGTTATGCTGGAAAATTTCTCTGCTCACTGGAATCTCACACCCTTCTTTCCCTATGCATTCCTGCTCAAACAAAGTCATCCCACATTAATTATCAATTCCATATTTCACCCATCATTAATTATACTTCACATATCCAAAAGTTTAAATGTTTTTTTCGATAATTTACTAGTCATAAAAAGGCTAAGACATCAAAGATTACAGACAACCAAAGAGTTCAGCAAAAGCAAAGAGCAACACAAAACTGCAGCACAAGAAACACAACAAAAAATATGAAACAACTTGGGAGTAAATGTTTAATAGAGGGATATTATTTATAGAGTTCGAGTAGAAAAACTATCATGAGGTTTTTATTCTTCAAGCTTGGGAGTAAATAAGGTGTGTCAAATCAGCCCATGTCATCACTCGTACAATGGTCTTTTTGGACGAACAATTTGGACATACGTAAATTCGAGCCATGTTCGGGTTCACATAATAGCAACATGTGAAATATTATGTCTAGAATTTCCGTCAATTTGGTAAATATTAATATTTAGACAAAAGATCTACGACTAGACCCAATTTTTTTTGGGTTGACAGTTTTGGACATTCGAGTTGGAAGAAGTTTTGCTACCTTTGACTACACTCTTTAACTTTGGCCTTTACATCGAAAGATGCCAAGGCATTTGTGCGAAGGACGTGTTAGAATAAAAAGTTATTGTTGGTAGCTCAAAATTTTAGTTAAGACAATCCCACAGATAAGACTTAACATAAGGGTAGTGAATTACCTTCTCGACTATCTTAATGGCTTCGGGAGAAGTGCAGTTTCCAAGGAGGTAGTACCCACAGACACCATAAGGATTGCCAAAGCTAGCAAAATCAACATGCTTGGCAACCTTGCCCTTGGGACACTTAAGGACAGCCCTAGGCATGGGCTTCTTGATGCCCTTAGCAAGGGCAATGCCATTCCCCTTGGGCACCCAGTCCATGACAGGTGCAGTCATGTCCTCCCCAATCAGGCTGCATACGATGTCCCTATGGACCGTCTGGATCTCCACCATGTCAATGTTGCCTCCGGCCTCGTCGAAGATCACCAGCAGGTTGTCCTTGGGCCTCAGGAACGCACGCGGGAGGTGGTACTGGCTCTGGGACGACCGCTTGTTGACTGTCACGTAGGTTAACCAGTAACGGCCGATGCTCTGGCCGTTGACCCACACCATACCCTTTGTCATGTTCTCCAACATGATGGCCAGGGGAGCGTCACCCTCTGGCTCGTCGAAGTACGCCTTGTACCATGTCAGCGGCTCCCCGGCTCCCTTTGCCGGGCTCCACTTCACCTGCTTCGCTCCTTCCTCTGTGTAGTACTTTTGCTTCTCCCCTATAAGACCAATCTGCATGTGTACGTACCGTGTTATGAAACTCACTTTTACAATGGCGCAAAGTTTATGTGTTGATTAAGGGTGCGTTTGATAAGATTCCTAAGAATATTTTTCCCGGGTAGGAAAAATTTCCCTTAATTAACCCCCCAAGGAAAATTTTCTATAGGAAAACTTGCAAATGGTGGGCCTCTTGTAAAAACTTTCCCGAGGTCAATGTACAACCAATCATGCGGAAATAAGTCAACTCGGGAAAATTGACCATTTCCCAAGGGTTTTTGACTAAACAAATGCACTCTAAGGGTGCGTTTGGTTGGTCAATAACCTCGGGGAAATGGTCAATTTTCCCGGGTTGACTTATTTTCCCTATGTTTGGGTGTGGGTTGACATTGGGAAAAATTTTACGGTGAGCCCACTACTTTCTCCATTTTCCTAGGGAAATTTTTCCTTAGGGGGGCTAAGAAAATTTTCCACGGGGTTCCTACCAAATGCTCACTAAGAGTGCATTTGTTTAGCCAAAAATCCCAGGGAAATGATCAATTTTCTCGAGTTAACTTATTTTCCCCATGTTTGGTTTTACATTGACCTCGGGAAAGTTTTTACATGGGGTCCACCATTTGCAAGGTTTTCCTAGGGAAAATTTTCCTTAGGGGGGTGTTAAGGAAAATTTTTCCCGGAGAAATATTTCAATGGGAAAACTTTCCCGGGAAACTTTTCCCCAGGAAAAATTTTCCTACGAATCTTACCAAACGCACCCTAAGTTAAATGATGGTGGAAGCGTTAGTAATTACCGTGTGATGCCAACCATTGATGGTTAGATCAAGGTTTCCGGTGCCTAAACCTTGAATCTCCAGAGATCGCACCCCTGTGAACCTTTTCTCCATGTAGCTTCCACTGTCCTGTACTCATTCAAAACAGGGCAAAAAAGAGGAAGGAGAAAAGAGTTAAGGAAACATTATTAGCTTGTGATTTCGGTGTATGTTATAATTGCAATATTATGGATGAGAACAGAGAAGTCATAACGAGTATGTTGGTACCGGGAGTCCCACTGTGGAACTAAGGATAGATATGTTGTTAACACCTTCTTTTAATGATATAGCTGCTTGGTATGGGAAGCTGTATTCTCTCTTCACACCATGCTCCGTGCCTTGAATTTAAACACACCGAAACAAAGACATTATGGAACCAAAACAAAAAGATGTATGTAATGTGCATCTGTTTGTATTTGCATCGTACCTACAAACCTCCCATTGACATAGACAACCAAGGAATGTCCAAGACTGAGGACCACCAGCACCGGCTGAAGCGATTTTCTGAATGGCAAGTCTAGACTGTCCAATTCGATGCTGCAAATTATACCACATTCACCCGTATAACATACATGTCAGATGGCCAACACAAATGCCGCAAACTTACTCGACAACTGCTAAGAGACTAGTTCCAAGTAGACCTATCAATCTTTGACCCGACTCGAAAACCCGACTGGAAATTCTGGGTTTTAAACATGATTTTATCGACCCTAACCAGGAAAACCCGCAAATTAGCGGGTCAAACCCGACCCGCCCATTTTACCCGGAAACTTTATTTTTTACGTTCAAATCTATTAGAATTTGTCACTTTTCATTGGAATTCATAACTATTAAATTATAATCGTAACTCATTCATATATTATTTCTCTAATTTAGGTTGAAATATTTACTATAATCAACCGGTACTATAAGATAATCATATTTTATTAGGTATATTATACCCAAAATAATATTTAAAGACGAATTTTTTAAAAGAAAAAGCGGAAAAAGGTTGCAATAATAACCCGTTGGGTTGACCTAAAACCGGAATACACCGCCGTATCTACCCGAACCCGAAATACACATAACCCATATTTACCCGAATCTGATATGCGACCGACCCGTAACCTGCCCGCCCGCCCGATTTGACAGGTCTAGTTCCAAGAGCTAGACGCGACGACCAAGCCCATTATGTTGAGTTAATTAGGTATGTAGGTTAATTTAATTACCTGGTCTGGTACCATAAGTAGTCAGTGGTGTCCTTCGTAGTGCTAAACTGTTCTTTGGGATCATTAGAGAAGAAAGTAGCCTCAGTTGGTATTCTCTCGTGGGTCTTTTCCCACTTCAACTTACTGTGAGCCTTGTCTGCATTGATAAATACTCTTGAAGTGTGCTGAGACAGAAGCTGTTTTGTTTTGGGTGCCAAGCAGTTAAATTACAGTTAGTTACTGAATTGATTGATTAGTATCGAAGATGGAGGATTGATGAAGAAGAAAACTCACAAAGTCGGAATTAAAGACAACATTCTTGCAGTCAGGGAGGATACTGATGGACTTAGATGGGAGGCGGTATTCTTGCCCTTTGAATTTGATAGTTTTGTCTGCATGGGTGTGATTGTTCCACAGGAATGCAGCACAAGAATCTCCCTTCTCAAACCACCTTGCCTAGATTACATTCATAATTCAGTTGTAATTAGTTAGCCATGGTTGTAATGTTGGAGGTAATTAATAAACTCGTTTGGTAAGAATTTCCCTTAGAAACTATATTTTACAGTGTTTGCTGTGCAATCTAAAATCTTAGGAAAATTTTTACGATGTTTGGCACAAATTGCAACTTTCCTAGGAAAAAAAATAATAGAATGACCAAATTACCCTTGTTTATTTATTTTCATTTCTCCTCCTTGTCATTTTCTTGAGCTTTTCTAATATATCATTTGTTATACTAATTACCTTGTGACATTGACATTTAAATTTTCTTTCACCTTTTTTATTAATTTTTAGGGTTTAAAGTGAGAAACAGATAAGTGAGTGTAGGGAGAGAAAGTGAGAAACAGAGTCCTACATGCGTAACTTAAATGGGAAAATCACAATCTTGTCATTTTTAGGGCATAGGAAATTAGAGGGGTATTTCTGGAAATTCATAATCCATCAGATGATGATCTCAGCCTGGGAAATATTTCCCGAAGGGTCCCCTCCGCAAAATTTTACCTGACGATGGGGGGGGGGGGGAGTGTGGGCCCCACAGAAAAATTTTCCTTTGGTAAACATGGGGAAAATTGACCAATTTCCCTGGGATTTTTGGCAACCAAATGCTCACTAAGCAAACTCAGTTGAATAAGGTGAGTTAAGCATGGATAATTATATATTACCTCCAGATCAGGACCAGAGACTTGTTCATAGGAAGTGCCTTGTAGCATGGCATTCTTGCAAAGTCTGAGAACATAGTGCAAATCCCTCAAGTGTCCCCATTTGGGTTCCCTTAGCAAACCTAATGCAAACATTATACTTAGTCATAATTTTATAACTAAGCAAGCTCAACTAACCAAATAATGAGGCCCTAATTAGTTACTTAATTACCATATTCATCGATGGGAGCTTCGTCGTAGTAACGGGTCGTGACAAAGGAAGCCGAAGTTCGTCCATAGTTGGTGCCACCGTAGTACTGTACCAAGGAAGTATTAGGTTGTAATTTTCTTGTGTTGAAATTTTTGAACAAAAAAAGTTGTTATAAATACCATGTAGTAGTTGGTGTGGCTTCCGTTTTTGGAGAACCAACGAGCAACTGAGAAGGAAATGTCTTCGGCTGACCTTTGAGAAGGAGCATCTCCGAAGGCTCTGTACCTGTAATTATGGATTATAGATAGATTTTGTATACGGATTTTAAATTAGAAAATAATGTACTAAATGTTTATTCACAAAAAAAAAAAGAGAAGGATTAGTAGGAAAGTGCTTACTGAGCAGTCCAGTTTTCATTCCAAAGCTTAGGCTTGTGGGGTGCATTTGCGGCTGGGAATGTGTCTCCACAGTGCCTACCGTTGCAGGTGTTGATCTGCCACAACAAACATATTAGTAAAATCCAAACTATTTTGAACATTAAATGGGCATGTAGTAAATAGGCTTTCGAGCATTAGTTTTTGCGATCTAAAAAGCTATATGAAAAGTTATTTACCAAATACTTAAAATAGCTATTTTAAGGCCAAAAAACTATTTATCATATGCCAATTATGGACCGACTTAGATCGGGCTAAAAAATGGGTTAGTTTAGGTTAATATATTCAATAATGGGTCAACCGTTTTTTTGGATCACATCAAATGTATGTTAGATGTACTTAAGACAAGAATTGGAATAAAACTATTGATTAAAAATTGAAACTGAAAATCGTAAATGATAGATAAAAATGAATAGAGTAAGTATAATATTACAATATCACCGGGGGCGTCACGTTGCTTGCACATGATCCATGGTACGCCTGTTTTAAGGCCAATAGCCATGTTGGCTGCCCAATTGATGTATCTCAATGCACCCTCATCAAATGCTTCTCGGACATGATCATACTCGTTCTCCACCTAATTGTTAATCACAAAATTAAAATGATTAATCATCATTTATCAATATTGATCCCTACATTATTACCCTGTTTTTTGGATTGAATAAAATAAAATTTGAATGGATTGGATTGGATAAGTTATGATATTTTTCGATGAATTGTATTTTTAGAGAGAAATCATTTTTGGGGAATTGTGTAAGGTTCGATTGGATTTGAAAGAGTTACCAATCCAAAAAAACAAGGCTATAATCAACGCATTTATTGACCGAGGATTTAGGTTGATTCATGATCAAATCAATGTAAGAGTACCTGAGAGAGGATGATAGGACCTCCTTGTGAGGCATATAGCTTGTGTTCCTTCATGAGGCCTACCACAACATTGAACCATTTTTCCATTTCTACCTGCATCATTTCATTAAATGTCTCGTAATCCACAATAAATTGGAAGAAATTACGAGGAAAGTGTCCTAAAATCAACAAATTAAATTTTCTGATCACACTATCTAGAAAATTTGCACATGCACTCCTTCATGTTTATGACATTTATACTTCCAACCCTGACCTTTTCAGGTTAATATTTACCTCTTCTAACCTTTTGAACCAATTTAATTTAATAATATTTCCAGTAAATTTTGCAACTTTTTCGATGAAGATGTGTGATTTGTGATGATATTTATTTGCAACACTTGACGACAATTTTAGCAAACAAATTTTATCACAAAGTCACATTTTCACTGGAAAAGTTACTAAGTTCCCCGAAACAATTGGTAAATTAAATTAGTTCAATAGGTCAGAGAAGGTAAATATTCACTCAAAAAGGTCATGGTTAAATTTATAAATGTCATAAACCTGAAGGAGGTATATGCAAATCTTCCCACACTATCCTGATATTATTTAAGTTTCCTTATTACTTTGAGTTTTCTAATTGCATTAGATTTTAAATCTAATTGGAGTTGTGGTCAAGGTAGGTTTAGAGCGAGATTTTCCTCATAAATAGATGACTTTGTTCACCTTGTTTGGTTTGGCCAAGTTCCATGCTCTCGGATGGTGAGAGAGGTTTTGTGTTAAAAGTTTAGTTGAATAAAAGCATGTATTTCTTTTCAGTTGATTTTTTTTCGAGGTTTGAGATCTTTATAACACTCTCCTTGTTGTATCTCAAGAGAAGATTGTTCATTTTAGTCTCTATCAGTAGTAGATTCTTTTTTGTGCTTGGGTCACCCATGGTTTTTCATCGATGTGGGTTTTCATGTTAAATTCTTGTTACCTTTATTTTGCACTAATTTTTTTATTCAATAGTCATTCTATTTTGCTTCCGATATATGCCAAATTACCTTGTACGGAGCGTTATCGGTTCTGTATATTATATCCTTAATCTCCCTTAGCCAAAATGGAAGTCCTCTGCAAAACAAAAACAACATTTTTGTTTGGTAAGCTCAAGAACAATAAGGGGGCATAATTTTTCAAAGTTTATGGATGAAATTTGAGAAAATGTTGTTTATGTATGTGAATTTATATATATATATATATATATATATATATATATATATATATATATATATATATATATATATATATATACACACCCGTGATTCCATTCAGCTTGGATGAAGGGTCCGATCCTAAGAACGACCCACATGCCTCTCTCAGCGACCATTTTGATGAATTTGACCGCATCATTTGCACCTGTCCAATTATACTACACAACACAAAACCAGAGAAAAACAGCTTTCTTAGTTGATAGACTTATCAATAAACGACTGCGGAGGTGCCTTAACTTTTGGTGAAATGTTTTTCAGGTACGCCAATTTTTCAAAACTCATTTTGGGGTATCTTTAATTTTTTGGGTTAGAAATTATTAGGTGCTTTTCCGGTCATCAATTTGGTTAAGTGATCGAAATACTCTTATTCTTCCGTTTTTGAAGAAATACCCTCGAAGAAGAAGAATAAGGGTATTTCGATCACTTAATCTAGTAACTAGGCCAACTAATCAATAGAATGTTGTCTTACCTGACCCTTAACAGGCTCATGAACGTTCCAAAAGATGTACGTTTGAATAGTGTTTAAACCTCCTTCTTTGCATTTGTCAAGAATATCCCCCCAATTCTAAACATAAAAGATCAACCTTAATTAAATAGCAAAAAAAAGGAAAAATGTGTAATGATGAATGTGTATATGTAGACATACTTTGAGAGGGACACGAGGATAATGTACAGAACCGGAGAAGAGGAACATGGGTTCCCCGCCGATGGTTATGGAACGAGCATCATAGGTAACTGGAACTGGTTTGCCCGATTTTATTTCCTGATCTTGTAACGGATCACAATGTGCGATCACAAACAAAATTCCTAAGACCAAAACATGTAACATATAAATACTTTTTAGTTCCCTCATGATTATTTATATTGAGTCCTAATTAACTAATTAGTCACTCTTTTCTTCCTCGAATCTTCAACCATGTAACACAATTAAGAAGGAGAAGAAGGGGTGGGGGGTTTCAAAATGAGAAGTAAAATAAGGTGGGGAAGAAAAAGGGAAAAAAAGATTGGGGTATTCTATGTTAAGGGTTAATTATCTTCCTAGGTAGGAAGAGAGCAACCAGATGAGTGGCACCAGAGATTTTACGGTGATCGAGGACGATATAAAGGGAAAATGTTATAGTTATGGCTGAGGTTAAAATTAATGAGAAAATAGCAAATAAAATGATAATTATAGATTGTGATGTGATTTCATTAACATTTCCTAGAGTTACAAATGGGTGTGAGTTATTCTCATGTTAATTTTAGGACATATTTTTCTTCTCTCCCTCCTTGTTTTGTGCCTACATTTATGGATTAAAGACATAACAAGTATGGTTCCCAAAAAAATAGGAAGATAGAAATTTGTGTAAAATGAGATGCCTTTGACTGTTAAATTACGGTTGTGGAATTTCCCGCTAATTGCTCAATTAAGGACGAATAAATAAAAGATATACAATTTTTAATTGCTGGACATAATTAATAACATTATAAGAGGATATGATTTATAAAAGTACCTAACAACAACAATAAAAAGTCTTCTTACAAGTTACGACTCATAATTCATAAGACAATTTAAACAGGGTCTTATTTTTAATATTTAAAATTGTTCATACTGAACTAAATTGATATAAACTTATTTCAGTGGTTTATATGGAACTTAACTGAATATCTTTATATTTAAACAGGGTCTTATTTTGGCTCACTCTTGAGGAATGGGAAGTTCAAGTTCGATCTTCCTACTGAGAAGCAAACCAAGTGGCGGATAAGCTCGCAAAACTAGCCTTAAGTAATAATGATATGAATGTAGTGTTTTTCTATGAACCTCCAACGGAGGTGAAATACTTACTACACGTGGACCGTATGAAGGCCCGTGGTATCTATCCTATGTAATCTCGTTATTTAAGCTTTGAATAAATTGGGGTCTCCCCACTTTTACCACCAAAAAAAAAAAAGACTGAATATCTTTATATTGAATTATGAGTTTATATTTGTTGAATTGAAGTGAACTAATCTTTATTATGACTTGTTCTAGTTTTACAAATTATTTTTAATAAGTATTATTAAGAAGTATGGATGATGTGTGGTAAGTATTGTTCGAGGGTAGTATTAGTGTATGGGTAATTGTTACGGAGAATCGGATTATAATAATCCAAACTTTACAAATTGGATAGCGATAATCTCTACTTTCAGTTTGTATTTTGGTGGTAAAAAAAAATTGTATTGTAGTGGTACCAAATGCACCTCCACATTCTTTTTATTTTTTCATGCCTACCCCATATTGTTTTTGTTTTTTGCTTTCCTACCGCCAGAAAGGTAATGAAATTTAGTTGCTATAACATTTTTTTAAATTATTTTTTTAGACTCCGAGTAATTATTATGATTTTTCAAAAGGAATAAAAGTGGAAAAATCATTAAAAAATTGAAAAAAATTGAAAAAAATTGGAAGAAATGTCGTAAATTCATTAAAAATTGTGGTAAAGTGTTATACTAAGTTTTGAATCAAACGCAACACAAAATCTATGATATTTAGGGTATACTCTTGATGATGTCCCACTACAATACAATTTTATTTTTTTTGGACCACTAAAATACAAACTGAAAGTAGGGTTTATCGCAGTCCAATTTGTAAAAGTTGGGATTATTATAATCTAATTTTCCAATTGTTAATGGGTGCCTTAACAAATTCAAAATGACAAATCTAAAATAGAGTCAAACTTGTTATACAAAGTTACCTAGAATATAACAAAGTTTATGTTATGCTCCTTTGAACGGATTATTTGTTTTTAGGAAAATTGGAGAAAAATGTCGCATTTAAATCTACATTAGTTTTGGATAATTTTCGGTTTAATTAGTTTCAGCAATGAAAGTTTGGTGAACGATGGTACAGAATAAAATGTATTTATATATATTGTTTAAAATTTCTATGGAGAATAAGGAGACTAGTTGATTGAGTGTCTATATCTGAATTAATCACTAGTAAGTAGAGATGACAATAGGTAGGATTTAGGCAAACTCCACATGAACTCAAATCTATCTTATGTTTTCTTCCAGTTGGACGCATATCTTTACCTGGATCCTCTCTATCCATTTGTGATGAGCCATACTGATGAAGACATTTTAGGGGGAGTGGTTTCTAAGACCACACGAGCTCTTCGAAAGAAAATCAAAGGAAACAAAGTTTGAACACCATATGGTTTGCATATGACCTTGGTAAGGAGAGTCCACAACCTTGGCATGACATTCCACCATGATTAAAAAGGTTAAACCACCATTAATCACTAAAGAAATGACTTGAACACCACCAAAGAATGATTAGATAAAATAACAAGATTTTTGAGGGAGAGGCTTGGAGAGCACTCTAGCATAGCATTTAAACTCAGCAAAAACTGCCTTCAAAACAATCCACAAGAGTATTTATACAAAAAATATCAAAAGCCAAAACACAGTGTTTTAGCAATCAAAATACGCGATAAAATAGTAACGTCGTGGGCGCTAGCCCCATGGTAACGGGCGCGACAACCTGAAAAAGACGGTGTCGCGGGCGCGAGCTCAGGGTGTCGGGGGCGTTACCGAGCGAAAACTCCTGGGCAATCCTGCATGTACGCGATCGTAGCGGGCGCTACAATGGACTGTCACGGGCATGACCACATTTCCAGAGAATTATGGTAGTGGGATAAATGAGGAGAAATAATGTGAAAAGTAGAGGAGAAAAGTGAGAAGAGAGAAAAGTAAAGAGATATATTGATAATGATTATGGTATGGTGTGGTGAAGTGTGGTAGAAATTAAAAAGTTGCGGTAGGGTGTGGTACCGCACCGTAATCTACCGCATAAAAGAATGATGTCTTATTTTAACTTTAATAATTATGTTAACTTTTTACTTTTTCAATAAATAAAAACTATTTCTACTCACATTCTCTTACTATCTACACCTTAGTATCCGAATACCACCTTGAATAATGCTATTTTTTCCGATTATTAATAGCCAAAAGGCTTAAAAAATTACAAAATACAGCCAATCGCAAAGAACAACAACCAACCAGCTCTAAAGAAAATGTTATTTCTAAATATTACTATATATAAAAATCACAGCAAGGAGAATCGCATTAACGACGGTCAAAAATCACCACAACTCAATCACGCGGTTAAAATCAATAAATTCAATTTGATGGATCATCCAGAAAATGCACACCAATATAATTACCAATAATCTTAGGCATACGTGCAAAATTATATGAGTAGTTTTTTTAATTAAACCTTAGTATTTGAAAAAATCATGAAATATATTCGAGACCGATGGAGTAGCAACTAAGCACACATCACAGGAGTCCTGCTTTGCTCCTGGCTTCCTTTCGTTCTTCTCCTCCCTGCTTGCCAGTCTGCCTGTGTCTCCATGCAAACGGGGTTCAAACAAAAATTCTCATCTTCTCCTTCACAGATTTGAATTGGAGGCAGCCATAGTTGGGGTTCAAGGATAAGCCACATTCTCCTTCTATTTACTCCCGCAGAAGATATCTACGAGATCGAATTCACTGCTTCAATATTTTCATCTGTTGCTCTGGAGGCCAAACAAGGATACCTTCAACCGTTCGTCGGCTTTCCATTGTCTTCATATCTCAGGTATTGAATAGAGAAGTTTGAGTGCAATTATTCTGTTTGTTTCATCCTCACCTGAGATTGATTTGTTAATGGAAAGAATCGGGGAAAGTTTTGTGATTTTCTTCCTGAATTAGGGTTCACTCTGCGTGTTCTTCTGAAAAATGAAACGAAGTATTTGTCTTCTCGTTCATTGTGGCTTTGCATTTAGGTTTTACTTGGAATTAGTTGTTCACTTGTTCTTTCGTAGAAGAAATTGGGGTAATTGGTAATTTTCCTCATAATTTGGACGTATTTGAGTTTTTGGAGACAGTATTAATGGAAGTCTTTCTCCAATCAATTGCTATGAACAACATCAATGCTCTCTAAATATATAGGCCATCATAAACAACCTTTCTGCAACTTCAAAGACAGTTTGTAAAGTCTTTATAGAACAAATGAGAAACGAGTTTGGAAGAAATTTAAAGTGGGATACACATTAGATGGAGCAAGTAACGTAACTGTCAATGCAAATGTAAGATCAAATAGAAAAGAAAGAGAAATCCATACTCAACAAGATGGGAGTCAATTTAGGAACATGTTGTTTTGAAGTAAACAAGCGAAGACAAAGGGAAATGAGGAAAGAATGGAAAGAGAGACACATGTAAACTAGACAACTACATTCCTACATAATTTCTCCCATATGAATCGTTGATTACCGTACGTAGGGTCCCGCAAAGAGCAAGTCCTCAAAGCGATTTTCATGGGATCGTGATTCTTTTTTGCTGCCTCGCTTATATTCTTTTCAGGGATAGTTTTTCCTTTCATTGTTGTCTTAATGGAATCCTTTTTGTCATGATGAATTCACCAAGAGGTTAAGATGGCTCGACTTAAGTTGCACAGAAGGCTTGCATCACTAAAACCTTGTCTTTTGCTCTTGGATAGTATTGATGAATTCACAAAGAGGTTAAGATCCCTCCGCTTAAGTGTCTGGTGCTTGTTGTTGCACCAGGAGCCGTGGCACTAGGCGCTAAAACATGGGTGTTTTGTATCCATTGAGCGAAAACAGGTTGTAATTGTATAGCGGTATCTGAAAACATATCTTGGGGACGCCCTAAAGCGCTCATGGTATCATTATGAATATACAAACCAAAACTGTGAAATCCTAGAAATATACATGCCCAGTTGAGATGTGATATGATTGCATCATGGGGGCTTTTTGATTGGGTTGCTCTGATTAATGCAATGAGTTATTGATTTGGTTGTTACTTCATCCTAATTGAAGGGCATTTCTGCAAGGAAGCCGGTTTCTGCTGTTAAAAAGTTTACTTTTCCACGAAATCTTTCGATATGAAAAGTTGAGAGTTATGTTTCTATTGGTGACCATGATCCAAAGTTGGATTCTCTAATGGGTCTTTGTGGGATGTGATGGTGTTTTACCTTTTGGATCCTTAGTCAGTGTGCTAGTTCTTGGTTCCAATACATTTGAGCCTTCTAACATCACTTGATGACCTAGTTTGATCACTTCCATTGTCATAATTGGCTTGCTTGGATCACTTAGTGGATACCAGGAATCATAGTAAATACTTGATGAACACATATCTTACAGGATGTGGATGGTACTAATCAACATTAGCATATGCTTATTTTGTAATCAAAACAAAATCCAATCCTTTAAGTCCATTACAGAAGAACTCCTCTGCATCGCGCCATTTGTTATTTTGGTATAAATTGTTTTTTGATGTGCAATAAGTCCAGTCCTTTGGTATAACCCGGCTCACTTTTGATGCACGAAGAGCTGGCTCTTTTGACAAGAACTCCTCTACATCGAGCCATTTGCTATTTTGAGTGTTAATTAAATTGGCACCTGTAATGCATGCACTTTTGGTGTAAATTGTTTTTTGACAGGATATGCACAAAAAATAATGTAATTACTTAGGTCCTTCAATACAACCCATAATTTCGATGTAAATTGTTTTCTAAAAGGGTATGCACCAAAAAACTTACATTACCAGGTTATACAAACGGTTTATGTAAATAAACAATAGATCTTTTCCAGGTGTATACATACTATTCTTTGCACGGGCACTTCCCAGGTGTATACATACTATTCTTGCAAAGGTCACATCTTTATTCTTTACCAAGTGTTTATAGAACAACCTTTCTGCATCTTTGCACGGTTTAACTTACATTACCTGCTCGCTGCTGCCCCATGCCACGCCTGACGCCTCCACCGACAACTGCCACTGCCAGCGACCACCGCGGCTCCGACTCCGGTGACGACCAACGCTCTGTCTTCTGTCTTCTGTGAGACTGTGACTGACTCTGACTCTCTGAGTCTCTGTCCTGTCTCAATCGAGCGACCAGGCTTGAGTGTCGACCCAAGGGCGCCGGCGCTGTCAGCAACCAAGCCTAGCCTCCCACTCCGACTCCGGTGACCGGTGAACGGAAATCCAACTTGTGAGTTCTCTGATTTTCAATTTTAGGGTTTACACTTTATAGTTAACTATCAATTTTAACTTGTGATTTGTGTGTGGTTTGTGAATTAGTAAATTACTTATTAGTTATTACTATCAATGATTTGTTCAATAATGATTTGTGATTTGTGTGTGGTGTGTGGTTTGTGAATTAGTATGAAATTTATAATTTGTGCATTATTGAACACTTTGTGATTTGTGTGTGGTAAGTAAATGGTTTGTGAAATCACAAAGTGTGATTGTGAATGACTGTAAAGTGTAAACCTTTTACCAATTATTCAATAATCCAATGGATCCTGGGTTGAGAATGACTAATTCCAATGACTAATTGAAAACTTTGTGAAATCACAAACCATTTACCAATTATTGAACACTTCATGATTTAGTAAATTACTGTCATTGTGATTGTGAATGACTGAATGTTGAGTATTTTGCTGTGCTTTGTGATTGTTGTTTACTTGTTTTGTGTTTGCATGTTGTTTTTTCAGTGAGTAGCAAGTCAGCAATCGAATGTGTGATGATTTTTTGAATGATTGTTTAGTGTGTTATATAGAGAAGGTTGTTTTTAACTCAATTACCAATGAGTCTATCATGAGTCGATATCAAAAAATGAAACCACGTAGTGGCCAATTGTAATAGCTGACTATTGAAGTATTTGACGGATTGTGTAATTTTCTTTTTCAAATGTATGATGGTTATTGGTGTAAGTGGACACCCCTATTTTGGAAGTTGAGATCCACCACTGAGTAACCACAAACCTACTCTAGAGTGCTCCAGTTGAGGAGACAAAAATGTTGCCTGATCTATTGGCATTTAGTTACCATTCAATCTTAAACTTGACTGTAATCTAATGTAATCATAGCTTTTGGGTTGCTTGGCAGTGAACTGGATGACAAAACCTGACTACTATTTTTCTGTCCGCGTGGAATGATGATGAGCCGATTGCATTGTCATAGGTTTATGACCTACCCATCTGCTATGCTGTTAACGGTTCGGAATGCTTACACCAAGTTGTTTGTTGGAGGTTCGACTTCCTTTAATGCTTTTTCTCCTCTGTTGGTCAACCTTTCCTCTCTATATGAATTTGCTTATTGTCCGATGTTCATAGAATTTGCGTAAAATGTCCATGATTTATTTGAATTCTCCATGTAATTAGTGCATGTATTTTATGCCCTCTTTATGTTTTCGTCTTAAGAAAAACACTCCTTCAAGCCTGCTTTTTCAAAGGCACTCTCATTCTTACATATGAAGTGATGGAAGATCTTCTTACACTGTCACTTTAGGGCTTTCTTTTGATACAAATGAAACTGTGTTGCGGGATTCTTTCATACAGCACAGTGAAATTATTGAAGGTATGCTGTTATATTGTATGGTCAACTGAATGACATTTTTTGGTTAATCAATGGTTGTGAGTTGTGACACATTTTTTTTGGTTGATCAATGGTTGTGAATTGAATTTGCAGTTAGAGTGATTTGCCACCACGTGACCGGAAAATCAAAGGGTTATGGATTTGTGAAGTTTGCATCTGAAGATGCCGCTGCATCAGCTTTAAACAAAATGAATGGTCAGGTCTGTACTCAGTAGCTCATTCTGTTAATCAGATTCATCAACCACCTTGGCCCCAGAGGAATGCTTGCTATTGCTTTTCCTTCACCGTCATTACAAAACTGATTATTTTCACATCCAAACAGGATTTAGATGGGAGGAGTATACGTGTTTATGTGGCAAACCAGCAGTGACTGGTGTTCATTGGTTGCATCGAAATCCCTGTCGCCACTACAAATGCTTTTAATGTTTTCAAGTCCATTTGCTGATAAAGTTTGTCACTGGAAGCAGATTTTCTGGAAAACCGGAAGGCATCCATTTGATTCCCAAATACATGTATTTGGCACCAATTTTGGCCATATTTATGCCTTCATCAAACAAGGTGATAGTGCTAGTGCAGTCTTGAGAGTAGCCATCACGTTGAAGCTCTTGTATGTGTATTTTATCTGAGGATTGTTTGATTCCCGGCTTCTCAGTTGCATTTTTTTTATATATTGTACTAGTCCTAGTGTCTCGCGATAAACAAATGAGAGAAACGACTTGGGCCTACATTTCGGTCATAATTGTTTTAAGGGTTCTCTAAGATGTGCCTTATTTTTGCTGTGATTATTTATGGGTGACAATTCGGCTATATATCCAGCGGAAAAGGGTGGGAAGAAATAATCAAAGAACTAAGAGTTGATTTTGAGTTTAGTAGATTTGATCATTTCTAATTAACATTCCATCAAAAAAAAAATTCAGTTTAACATTGAAGGCTAAGGACTTCCTGCACAGGTGAACAGCATAACCCTACCTCCTCTTCTTCTCTCACTTCTCTTTTTTCTGCAGAATAGTAGCAGCAAAGGTCACCATTGTTGAACTCAATTCTGTAGCAGCAGAGAATGGTGAACCCTGAAGGCATTGTTTTGGAGTGAGGATTTTTTGTGGACAATTGTTGAATGAGTAGCCCAAACATGTGAGTGTCCTTGGCGTAATTCTAGTATGTTGATTGGCTGTGGTTAAGCATGGAACGATCCTCTTCATCAAGCCATAATATTGGCATGTAATGTCCAAGATGCAATGCTCAAGACGCAAGGAAAATTTCGAGTTCAACACTGAATCCAGGGAAGGAGTATGTCAAATGTATGATATGTGGAAAATTTCTTGGTTGGGTGGATCAGTTGAATGGAAATACAGAGCCCAGGCTTTTGTTGGAGATTAATAAGTAAAGGAAAAGCCGAAAGACATGAAAGAATACTATGAAGTTGTTTGAGACATGTATCCAGATTGGGCTACTAGTTGCAATGTTTGTAGTGCACCTTGTGATTTGTTTCAAGATTTAAGCATGTATGTTGTATGGTTGATTGGAGCATCCGTAGAAGTCGGGCAGCAATGGTGAAGATGTAATCTTTAACTGATGCAATGGACAATACGTGCATATATCTGTGGGCATTGATCATCAAAAAGTGTTGCCAGTGATTGTTAAATCAAGCGAGCGAATGTGCAGGGTTTTGGGTCTTGTATTTTCTGATCAACTGAAATTCAAGTGATGTTTGCAAGAGCGTTTTACACTTGGATATTGCTACATTCAGGTGTCCTACTTTGCTGTTTTCTGTAACATGGTGTGTCTATTTGATCAGGTTTGAGTAATTAGCTAGGTTACAATATTTTGAGTATGATCAGATCAGCATCACACTAGAGCTTTTCGTTCTTAATTACTCTGTCCCATTTCATTTCATTTTTTTGGTCTGCAAATGTTCGAGTCAATTGCTAAGAATACAGTCCTCTAGGAGTATCAGTAGCATGTCTGCTTCCATGGAGGTCAGATGATCTCTTTCAAGGGAAACTTCAGTCAAGATGGATGGCATACTTTCATTTGAAAAACACATATTAAAGTATAGAATTTTACAGCATTGACTCAGCATCAGAACTTAAACATAACACTTGCTTCTAAATTTGTAATTGCAACTGTATCTTCTTTTTTGTGAGTTAGGCAACCTAAAACGAAACCTTATATCTGCTCCTGTCCAAAGGTAATCACCTACAGTACAACCGTATTCAGCAGCTCAGTTGTTGCAGTTATGTAGCCATCTAGAGCTTGTGACTGCTCAGGTTTGCAATCTTATGGTCTGCTTTGTGCCTCTCGTTCTCATAGAAATTTCACAACTGAGTGACCTTTTCTGTGACAATGCTGCATAATGACATTCCATCTGAGCCGCAACCTGCAGCCATACATGTGCTGTTTAAGCAAAAATCAGCAGCCAAAATTCCACCTAATAACATTCATGCATTCTGATGTCACTAGATTGTCCCGACACCAAAGCACTCACGACATGGTGACAATAGCTGAAGGTGTAACAAGAAAACTATGAAAGAACTGACAATTAAAGGGCAACATGGAACAGGATAGAGCTTCAATAAACCAACACTGCAGCTGAATAACAATTGTTCCACAAGGGTTTCTCATAGGGCATAATCAGTAGTCCACTGAAAAAAGAAACAGCAACATGGAGTGAAGGGATCAATAGAATGGTGAGAGTACTCCCACTGTGTTAATTAAAAAAAAAAAAGGTATTCAGATGTAAATCAAGCGTCTCTTGCAGATGATGATCACTCAGGAACCAAACACAGAGAATGTAGAACAAGAAGGTCAATATGGAATACCATAACAAGGATGATCGCAAGTCTGACATGGCTTCCATCATGCATATGTTACTTTTCCAATAAAAGGTAAATGAAAAACTTAGCCACAACAACAAAACAGTTGTGATAAAGCATGCATTACAAGCCCTTCAAACAATTAACAGCCATCGCCAAAACAGTAAATACACCAACAAAAACTTAGAACGCAGTTCAATCATCAATGTCTTTGAAATAATTACAAGGATCCCCATTGTGAACTAATTCTACAGAAATCTCAACAGAGATCAAAGCTTCTCATCAGGCATAGAGTACCAAGTACAATAAATTAATTAAGAATTGAATCCCAATACTAACCCACTTCACTGAAACAGGTGAAGAATAGGAATCAAAGCTTCACATTGGGCATAGAATACTGATTACTGAGTACAGGAAGTTAATCCAGAATCATTAATCCAGAATCAAATTCAGCTAAACAAGAACAGGATACTCCCACACTAAGTACTAACCCACTTAACTGAAACAGGTGAAGAATAGGAATACAAGTTTATGCAAATCCCATCAAAACAAGATGCCAAGTTATCAACCCAACTAAAACTTGGCCCTTAATGGAGCAAATTTTCAAGACTTGAGTATATCCATCCAACAGTAAGGGATGAGACAATTTACAATTTCACAAAGGAGACGGACAAGCTGAAGATGCAAATAACCCACATTGACTTTATATTTTACGAGTTCCCACTGTTTCACTGAAGCAAATGCCATGGCTATTCCTCATCATGGGATGTCTTTCAAGGCTTCAATGTAAATTGAAATTTTCTTTTTGACAAAATGTTGGTCAAATATACTTTATTAAAATCAACTCACAATCCTTCGGTAATTTCTCCCCGCCCTTTTCAGTCGGATACATGGCCGGATTGTCACCCATAAATAATTACAGAAAGATAATGTCACCCCAAAATTATTTTGAAAACACAGGGCCCTTATAATAATTGCGACAAAATGTATGGTTAAAACTTAAAAGGAGCTTGAGTTGATCAGTTCATCAATAATTTCCATTGTTGCAGCATTTTCCAACTGCAAGGTTAACCAGTTAATTGTTTCATTCACCAAATTGAATATGCAGTCTTCTTCCCAAGGCTGCTATTGCAATCTTAGGTCAACAGTCTTGTGAAACAAAGGAACTAAAACAGGAGTCAGAATACAAGACAAACAGAATTTAAGCTCAATTCCAAAACTTCAGGCATGCATGGCATAAGCCAACATGCACTAGGGAATCACCATTTTCACCCACAGGCACGATACAAAGTTACCAACAACTCATAGAACTGACCATGTATATCGAATTCGTGATTGGAAAGGTGTCACATACATCAGTCTTTACTCTTTAGTAGTCTTTGCAAATTCCACAAAAATCAGACGACTTCGAATTATCTGCAAGGCAAACATAACCAATCAGATTCAAAATATAGAACACACTCAGCATTGGATTGTATATGAAAAATAGAGTGGAACACAGTAGTGAAAACGCGGAAGAAATGGAAAGCACCCTGCAATTCAAACCCTTGATAGCGTTCTGGGCTTCAGCTTCAGTCTCAAAGGTGACAAATCCAAAACCTTTTGTTCTTCCGGTTTGAGGGTCCATTACCAACCTAGCTACACAACACAATCCTTTAATCCCTTGAATCCAATGTCTCAGAGCGTAAAAAATTATCAATAAGCAGAGATGAAAGAAAGCAGTACATCGAATACCTTGTTTAACATTACCAAAAGGAGAAAACATGGTCCGGAGCTCCTCCTGTGTGGTATAAAAAGAGAGCCCTGCATGATTTATTGAAATCAGAAAGAACAAGTGCTTCTAGGGTTTGCGATAATCCAAATTCAATGAAGAGGGAATCGGAAAGTTACTGTGGACGAAGAGCTCAGAGTTGAATCTGAGAGTTGAGTAAAGAGGAATGGAGGTGGTGATTAAACACCGAAACTTGGAAGTAATTCTATTCATTTGCAACAGCGGAGGCACAGAATCTCTCTACTTTTGCTATTTTCTTTGCCGCGGTAGGTCTTCTCTTCCACGTACTGTTGGCTTGAATTTGGGTCGATGGCATCGGTCATATAATCAGGTTGGATCGGACAATCGAAGTTCGAACATATGTAAATTCGAGTCATAGTCGGACAATAAAAATATGAGAAATATTATGTCCGAAATCTTCAATAAATTCAGTCAATATTAAAATTTGACAAAAAAGTTTATAATGAGATCGGTCGTTTTAGGTCGGACAAATTCGAATATTTCGTTCATGTGAAATTTTGCTAGCTCTAATTCTACATATTAGACTTGGGTGTGGTGTTTTTATTTTTCCACGGTGTTTTTGTTTGTTTTGTGCTTGGGAACGTTGGTTTCAATTGGGTTAGCTTCTTATTGAGCTCTGGTTTCTCTATTTGATGTGTCTTGTGGCACGGTTTAGAGAGGTTTTAGTTGATGAGGGGAAATTTTGCCCAAGACTAACATTTCAAAATATTGGAGAATCATTCCATTCTCTTCAAAAACTAGGGAAACCCAAAAAAAAAATTTAGAAAAAAAAACCTATACTTTTGTGAGAGGTCTCGGAACCCTCCGGTTAGGGAGATTGCGACGGGCAGAGTATGGTTATTTGGTAGTAGGCAATGCAGAGGGTTGGGGCAGGTATTGGATTAGGTATACATTGTGCAACGTCGTTTCCTTTGCTTCTCTTCTATAAGAAGGTGTGGAACCAGGGCGCTTCTCACATTGAAACATGAGGAGCAAGTTATCGAGGTAGCATCAACGGCTTCTGGATTGGAGGAGGTGTAGAGGAACATAAAGTTAACGAAAGACGAGGAAGTTGAAGTGGTCTGTGAGGAGGAGATTTTAAAGGATAGAGAAGAACAATTGGCTCTTTGTTTACTGGCAAACTCATTACGCCTCACCCGTTTAACATTGCAGTCATGAAGTCGGTCTAAAAGAATGCATAGCAGGTGGTGAAAGAGGCAGTGATTAAGGGACTGGGAAAGAATCTTTTTTGCTTTTTGTTCTTCTTAAAGGCAAACAAGGAGTTCGTATTCAATGAAGGATTATGCTCCTTTGATGGACACCTACTACTTTTGAACGAGATAAATGGAATCGAGCAACCCTCGGAGGTAGTGTTTGAGAGTGCAAGATTTTGGGTCAAAGTGCATAATGTTCTAGCCATAAGGCAGATAAATTCGTTTGCTTGTTCCTGGGAAAACAAATTGGCAAGTTCGTGGACTACGATGAATCCTTATCGGTGACAGTTGATAAAACCCTTAATTTTAAAGTGGATATAGAAGTGGCGAAGCCGCTCAGAAGGGGCCGAAGGAGAAGGTCGACGAAAAATCCCTATGGCTATAGATCGCCTATGTTAAACTCCTTGACTTTTGCTATGCTCGTGGGGGATTAGGGCATGTTTATAAAGGATGCAAAGTGTATGATGAATCCATCCCGGAGTCGGAATTGCTAAAGTCGCCTCCCATAAGGAATGACGGCGAACGGGCGAAAGAGGAGTTGCTTGAGGAGATGAAGCGAGTTCAGGCCTTCAAGGAAGGAAAGAACATAAAGGCAAAGGTAAAACTTATGTTTCAAGGACCAAACACTGAAGGGGGTGACTTGAAGGATGGAAGGAATAGAGGGGCTGACGGGACATATCATGAGTTGAACATGGAGAAGGTTGGCAAATTGCAGCCAGCTAGCGAAAATTTCAAGGGAAAGCATGCTGAGATAAGATATTCAAGATCAGGGTGGAAGTTGCACTGCAACCCCGCCAAGCATCATGTATCTCCTTTGTGTAAATTGTTGAGCGTTGGGTGAGCCCTCAACAGTGAGAGACCTTCGTAGTCTCACACAGAGGTATTCACTGACCTTAGTCTTCCTTTCGAAGACTAAGATGAGCAATGGAGAGACGAAGGAAGTCAAGATGGGGTTGAAAGATGTAGAAGCAGTAGCGGTTAATGCTCGAGGCAGGGCGAGGGGTCAAGCTATGTACTGGAAAAAGGGAAAAAAGGTAACGCTTCAATCTAGCTCTTTACACCACATTGACGAGGAGTTGGAATCTGAGCGACGGGAAAGGTGGAGATTTACTAGATTATATGGCTAGCTGGAATTCACGATGAAGTTACAAACTTGTGAACTACTGTGAGACTTGCACACCTTGTTTGACTAGCCTTGGGTGGTTGGAGGAGATTACAATGAGATTCTCTACAATTCGAAAAGAAGGGGGCAGATTGTGTTGAGTAGCTTGTGCTAGACTATTTAGGAGTGTTGTTGTTTTAATTTGGGCACACAGGGTATCGGTACACTTAGAAAAATAAGCGTGGGGAGGATAAGCTGGTGGAGGAAAGCCTAGACTGTTATTGTGCGTCTGCGAGCTGGCTGGCCATGTTCCAAAACACAAAAGTCTTACATCTGGACGAGGACGTATCTGATCACCTCCTTATCATGTTAAAGTTAGAAGGGGATAGGCCCAAATGGAGTAGGGGGTGAAAACAATTCAAGTTTGAGAATTTATGGATGGAGGAGGATGCTTGTAGGAGTGTGATCAACCATGCATGGAAAGAGGCTAGCGATACGGAGGCATGGACAAACTTGAGGCTCAAAATCTTATTGTGCTCAGATGCATTGCAAAAATGAAGTGATGAGTGCTTGGGGAGCGTAAGAAAAAATATTGCTAAGCTTGAGGGGGAAGTTAAAGGGGAGAAATATGGGTATAAAAGACGTTGCCTTTTGAAGGGGCCAAGTGCTTGGAGAAGAAAATAGGGAGTCTATTGGTCCTAAATATCTCGTGTGGATTATCTCAAGCAGGGCGACTCAAATACGAAGTGGTTTCATGCTCGAGCCTCGATGAGACGATGAACAAACACTATATCAACAATACTAAGAGAACATGGCACCATAGAAGATTCAGAAGAAGAGATTGAGAAATTGGTCGTTCGCTTTTATAAGCAGTTGTTTAAGTCAGATGGTACCGATATGGTAAAGGAGGTATTGGGTTTGATTGAGCCTACCATTGACATTTTTAACCATTCCTATACTGCTGATGAGGTATATGTAGCCTTGAAATCTATGCACCTGTGTAAGGCATCGTGCTCAAACAACCTAAACCCATGAATCTTTCAACAATTTTGTGATATTGTCAAGAATGATTTTACCAGAGTGGTCCTTGATATTCTTAATGGGAAAGTTATGCCAGCGGATCAAAACCATACCAACATAGTTCTTATTGCTGAGGTTGCACAACCTAAGGAGATTATGAACTTCCATTCTATTAGCCTATGTAACGTTATCTATAAACTAGTCATGAAGGTGATCACAAGAGGGTTAAAAATGGTCCTCCCTTATATTATATCGGATACACGGAGCGTCTTCACTCTCGTACGTCTAATTACAGATAAAGTCCTTATTGCTTTTAAGGTGTTCACTCCATGAACTCTCAACCTAGGATGAATGGAACTATGTATCTAAAGCTAGATATGGCAAAGGCGTACGACCGGGTTGAGTGGGAGTTTCTCCGAAAGGTAATGATCAAGATGGGGTTCCAAAATAGTTGGGTGAATGTAGCGATGAATTACGTGCAATCGACTAGCTTTTCATTCAGGCTCAATCGGCAGTCATAGGGTTGGGTTGTCTCAAGTAAGGGGATCCGTCAAGGTGACCCTATTTCTCCATACCTATTCTTGTTTGTGACAAACGGGCTGATCAACTTACTCGAGAATGTTGAAGCAAGGAAGAAGTTACAAGGGCATAAAGTCTGTACAAACTCCCCAACTTTGTCACATCTCCTTTTTGTTGACAACTTGGTCTTTTTTTGTAAAGCAAATGTTGAGCAATCTTGTGAAGTTAAACGACTCCTGAGTCTCTATGAGGGGGCAATAGGCAAAAGAGTTAGCTTCCAGAAATCTACAGTAAGCTTCAGCAAAAGGGTCACAGAAGATAGGAGAAGAGATGTTAAGCTGGAGTTGGCTGTTAGAGAGGTCTTGGTCCAGGATAAATATCTTAGGCTCCCTATGCATAATGGAAAAGACAAAAAAACTGAATTTTTCTCCAGTACAAGACAAAATTTCTAGGTGGATGGATAACTTGGTCTTGTTGGCGGGTATGGAAGTGCTTATAAAGGCGGTGGCCCAAAAAATCCCTATGTACACCATGCATATCTTTAAACTACATAGTTACTATTTTAATTATATTCAAGCTATTATCAACCTCTTTTGACGGGCCCATTGCCAAAATAGGAGAAAACACATTGGATTCAGATTAAGAGGTACCTCCAGGTAATTCTTTGAATTTGAATACACTGTAACAATAGGGCCCCTATTACCCTAACAAACTGTTTTTTTAATCAGATGAAACTATATTAAGGAATAATCCAAAAGAAATACATGTCTTTCAATGCCATATCATTGGCAAATTTGACGCTATACTCACTCAATTTCCCTACAAAGTTTAAAAGGATGACTGGCAAAATACGCTGTTAAGAGGTTGGGAACCAAAGTTGCACATGAAATAAGAGCAAACTAATATGAGTCTTGGAGCAAAATACTTCTTCAGTGACTAGTCTTAGTATAAAAAACCATACATTTACACATTAAATTGAAAAAAAAATGATGTGATCTACTTCCATAACTATAATACCACATATAAAAAGTATAAAATATTATTTTTATCCATAATTTTTCAAATTTACAAAAAAAAAAAGTCTAAAATATAGTTATCAGATGTGGTACATTTAAGGATTATTGGTCGATAATACATTGAATTTTAGGGGTATTGGACAATAATGCACTGAATTTTTTTTTAGATTCTAATACATTGAACTTTGAGGGTATTGGACAGTAATGCACTTACACCAATTCGGTTGGTGGTTGACGCGGTGACTGTCCTACTTTGAGGTGTCGTTTTCCCTATTTTTCCAAAAAAATATATTAGTCATCTTGCTTATGTGTACTTTCTTACACGGCAAAAGTTTTTTTTTTCTGAAAAAAAAAATAGAAAAACGACACCTCAAAGTAGGACAACCACCGCGTCGACCACCAGCTGAATTGGTCTGAGTGCATTATTGTCTAATACCCTTAAAGTTCAGTGTATTAGAGTCCAAAAAAAAATCCAGTGCATTATTGTCCAATATCCCTAAAGTTCAGTGTATTATCATCCAATAATCCTACATTTAATCATGGTGTCACTTATAATTGATGGCGTAACTAACGCATTCTATACTTCTTATCATTGATAATTAATAGTACAAACATAAAAAAATGAGTGTAAAAAATTATTAAAAAATGAGTGTAAAATATTATAATAAATATTACTTTATGAAAAACAAGACGCAATCACACAAAGTTGTGTTTTCCCCAAAACATATAACAAAAGTTTGACCGACCCGATGACCCGATTTTGTCCTACTTGGAAAAACCGAGCATGGTCACCAAAAATCCGTCCGAACTTTCAAATCGGTCAAGAGATCATTGTCTGATTTGAAACAAGGTCATATGTAAGTATGGAGAACCGGGTCCGGGTTGTCCAAATTATAGGGAAATTTAGGTTCGGTCATTTTCGACAATGTACAGACCCTATTTGTCCGCAAACTTGGGTTGACTTTCAAATTAACTTTATGTACAATTCGAACATCGAGTAATTCAGACATCGAATAATCGGACAATGTGGGGTCATTCCAACACCAAAAATATGAACTTGCCTTCATATACAATTCAAACATGGGACATTCAGATTAGGTCCAGGTATGACCTTAGTGTCCGAATTGCTTATAAAATAAGGTATGAGCAGTAGGTTTTGCCAAATAATCAATTTAATCGAGCTTAAAATTATCTCAACCCAAATTTTTTGCCAGACCCACATATAACAACACTTCAAAAAAGATCTTGAGGAGTGAAGGAATTTATTTAAATTTAAATTTGAAAAATGGAAAAGGGCAAAAAGAGTAAAAGGAAAAGAAGTGGGGGAGGCATTGGGGCAACCCTATTGGCTTTAGGGGTTGGATTAAGTGGATTGGGATATGAATGAATGAATATGAATATGAATATGAATATGAATATGAATATGATTGATTGGGGTGGGTGGGTGAGAGAGTGAGTGGGTACGTTGGGTTAGGTCCGTTTCTCAATTTCAATTCTTTCCTTTCTTTGTTTTGTTTGATTTCATGATGGTCCAAACCAAACACACACAAAAATTCACAACTCAAAAGGGGTATTAGTGTGCGAGTTGTGACCCTTTCTCTCTCTCTTTCTCTTTCTTCTGTCTTCATCTTCAATCCTCCCTCTCTCTTCCAACTCATTCTCATTCAATTCTTATTCAAGTCTCCCCCAAGTCTCAAGGTTCTTCCCTTCTTCTTCTCTCTCCTCCTCAACTCCCACCTCCATCCATTCTTCCTTCCTTCTCACTCTACTCTTTCTAACCACAATTAACGATTCCCTTTTCAAAATGTGCTAGATTTTGCAGCTCTAACTTGGCTTCTAAGGTTGAACTTCTTCGCCGGCGCCGGGGAGAATGAGCGCATCCAGGTTCATTAAGTGTGTCACCGTCGGCGATGGGGCCGTCGGAAAAACTTGTATGCTTATCTCTTACACCAGCAACACTTTCCCCACCGTCAGTTCTCTCTCTCTCTCTCTCTCTCTCTCTCTATCTTGTTTTAAAATTCAAACTTTGTCCAACTTGCATTCTTTCAGCTGCTGGGTTTTGTTCTTTTCCCATTTTTCTTTTCTGGGTCTTGTCATTTTCCACCTCTCCTTTTTGGGTAGTGGTGTTTGTCTTTTGTAAATTGTAATGTGATTGTGTTTAGCTGATGCATTTTGGCTGGCTGGGAAAGAGCCATTTCTAGGGTTTCATATCCTTTGGCGAGGTAGAAATGTGGTGTTATGTGCAGATGCTAGCTGGTTAAGTCATTCTTATGTAAATTGATTCTGATTTGATGCTCTTGTACTCTGATCTCCTCAATGATGAGGGGTTGGGGAGGTTTGACATTGGGGGTTGTGGACTTTTGGGGTACATGTTATGTGTGAGGGAATATATACATTGTTAAGAGCAAATTGAGGATCTTGGTTTGCCATTTTTATATTGTCTTTAACCCTTCACCCACGTCTTTTAGGTTCATTTCCCATTTGTGTCTCCAGATCAATTCAGGATAGTTGTAGGGCCACAAATGCTAGCAAGTGAATAGAACTAAAATTTACCCTGCAGAAGTTTGCTGAGTTCTAATTGATTGGTATCATCTGGTAGAAATAAATGTTTCGGTTTTGTATCATTATGAATATCTCCATTTTGTATGAATAAAGATGCTAGTATCAAGGCAACATTGTGCCAACTAAAGTTGGGTAGTGGGCTTCTTCTCTCGTGGTGTATCGAGTTGGGTTAATTAAATCTGTGGTCTCTTATATTTGGTGGGTGTTTGCTTTTCATTGACTGTTTTAAGGGATGGGTAATGTGAATTGGAGGGATCAATGCAAACTTTGTGTAGCTTGTAGCTGCTTGAAACCATTAACACATTATTATCTTGTCAAGTTGTCATTGACTGCTTCAAATCATGAACTCATTAATATTGGGTTGGGTAATGGGTTAATTGGCTGCTCTAATAGATGGGTTAGTTAAATCTGTTCTTTTAGTTAGTTGGCATAACTAATCTTTTGATTATCTCGCTCGACTAGTACTTCAAAAGTTCAAAGTCGTTAACTCTTTATGATTTTGTACACCAGAGTCAACACCTCATAGCTTTGTTAGCAACCAAATCGTCGGGCCATTGAGGGGTTTGGGTAGGGAAGGTTGTTGATTGAGTAAATTCAGATTACAACATGTTACTTTTTAGGTCCAACTTATGCACCAGCCACCAGGGTATGGCATTATACTATAATTCGTTTGGGGCTCCTTGCTTAAATCAAATGTATTTTTGGTTAAAAGATAGGGACTTAATATTTGCATTGCAAGTAAATAAAAAGGGATATTCTATTATCAAGCAGATGTTTGAGGGGTGCCGAGTTATTAATTGACTGAAAGGAATTGGCTGACTCTCTTTCTAGGAGAAGAATTGGGGAAATTAAACAATGTTGCTAAAGGCTTCTCACTTTTCTGCAATCTGCCTTGTTGTTGATAGGGGTACTGCCTTTCGTTCCTACTAAGGAATGTTAGTTTACTTATTTTTAGTGGTTGAAGGTTGACTGCCTTGGATCACGTAGGAAGCAGTACTCTTATAGGACTAAGAGGTGGCCTCAGATTTATTCGACTATCTCCAGGTTACAGCACATAATGAACTAGGATGTTATGGGGTAAAAAAAAAAATCTTGATGGTTGGGCTCAACTACAAGACTTACATTCCTGTAGAACTTGGACATATTCCTATGTAAGCTAAGGTGATTTGAGGATTGTTGATGCTTTGACCTGTGTTGCTCTTTTAAAATATGAGGAAAATATCCTTTTGTAAGTTTTTGGTGCACGCAAGAAGGGTAGTATGGTAAACTAAGCTGTTCAATTAATTCCCATATTATTGAAGATAGAGGTGTCGTACTTCCCAATTCCCATGATGAAACAAAAGAGTCATGCGAAAAGGTCAATAGTGTTATGCGAATCAAGTTATTGGCCATGCGTTCAATGATTGAAAAATATGAGAAATAGGGATGGGGAGTGATATGGTGGTAGGTGGAGAATGACCCGGGTCGTCCATTATAATAAACTGGGCGGGCTCCTTGGATTTCCCTATCTATATGGGTGGATAAATAGCTGACTCATTAATAATGTGGGTCAAGTTGGGCTTTTCTTTGTGAATAAATGGGTCTGAGTCATCATTCTTTCCAGCTATGTATAAATGAGCAATGTGCATAATAAAAAGCCTCTGCATAATAATGAATTTATCATAAAAGTTTGGTTATAAATTTACCAAGTGTAACAAGTAGTTTAAGAGGATAGAGAAGTTGATAAAATTACTGAATCTGTACGTTAGTGGTTGAGGGGCCGGTCTGTTGCTATGTTATATACTTTACACTGGCGGCTTGTTATGGATCCCACTCATTATTGACCCTATTTTAAATAGGTCAGTCTGCTGGATCCATTGGCAATGGTGTCCTTTTGCCCCGATTTCAACATGGCTAGATCAGTTTAATTCCTTCAATGTCTGTAGTGTGTACAGTGGGTATTTGTGGAATAGAGCGGAATACATGACATTTTTTAAGGTGATGGTTTTGAAAATCTAGGGACGTAGGTGCTGCTACACCAAGTTGAAAGCAACCATAGATGCTTCTTGAGTTTGAAAAAAGAAGATGGTGAGAGCCTTAAATCCTACCCGCCACCCCCCCTCCCCCTCCCCCACCCGCCTCCCCAGCATTGCTGCGAGGTAGAGAAAGGTGACCCTATTTTAGTTATGTATGGTATGTTTTTCTTTTATGTTTCATGTGAAAGATAAAGAGGCTAGTAATACATTTTTTTTTGGGCCTCTTTAAAAATCCCCCAGTCTTAAATTTTTTTTGTATATCGTTAAAGTTGCCGAAAGTTTTGGTTCAATAGACTTGAAATAGGTAATTTATTTTACCAGTAATGATCCTAACTTATGAATGTCATTCTGTAGAATTGTTCCAAAATTCCTAATGTTCCCGTTTTTAGACAAGTGGCGATTCCCATTCCCTTTCTCCATTCCACTTTTCTAGTGACTATGGATGAGATAAGGCGGGGATGTCACTATTTATATACGGGCTGTATCTGAAGGGTACATCTTGATGAGCCACTAAAGAGGATTGTGAGGCTTATGATAATGGACTGTAACGAAGGAAGAGGAATGAACCAGGGAGTGGTCAATGCCTCAATGGTCATTAGATTATATTTGGCTCATTGGTCGGTAAATCAGAACATCTTATGGTTGAGTTGTGACCCTAGATTCCTGAGGTTGGCCATTTTGTAGTCATGGACTCATGGTTGTGGACATCGCTTGATTTGTTTTTGTCTTTACTATTCTTTTTACACTTATGATTAACTCGATTTGTTATCATGACTTCTTTTACTTTTAGATTAGAGCTGGCAAATAGATTAGGGAGGAGGTTGGGTTGCGCTTATATGGTAGTCCGGTTGTCCCTAGACTATACTAAATACGCTGTGGATTATGATTCTTTCGGGGGAGTGAGGAATGGTGGAGGTATGTGACATTTTGGGGACTCGAAAAAGAAGGAAAGAGAAGCTTGTGTCTTTGGGAATTGGGACTACCTTGTATGATAATGCTGGCTCCTGATTATGGTATTATTTGTAGGTTAGTTTTGTGTTCTTAATGGTGGCAAACTTAAATTATCAAGGATGTCTTCTCCTGAATGTAATCCGATTAATTAATGGATTGAAAATCCTTTACTGGTGCCCAGGTTCTCATGAGTGGAGAAGCTGTTTGCCCCTCTTAAGAAACTGTTTCAAAATGGAGAGCCTGGACTAAGCTGCTTGCTTGTTGACAAGAATTTTCTTTACCATCCTTACTATATTTGGACTTGCAATGGGTATAAAGAAATTACAGTATCACTGCCCCACCTAGCTATGTATAGTAAACATATCATCAACACTTCTATATGAAATCAATTTCTTTATTTAAATGTGTCACAATGGGGTGCTTCTTTCTTGGAGTTTTCAACCTTGACCTAACCTAACCTGGTTAGTTAAGTAGGTTATTTCTGTCAAGTGTTGACCCATATCATTCTACTAGTTGAATACCAAAGAGGTGGTAGCCAAGTTGGCAACCAGCCCCATCTTCCAAGCTCCTCACAAGAGTCCAATTCTTGGTGGAGGCAAAACATTTCCAATGTGTGGAAATTGCAGGGTTGATGGCCATGGTTGTCATGGGAAATTCGGGCCTTACCCCTTACCCTGGCTGTGCATTTGTGCTGTATTATCATATTACGTGAGGTTCCATAGTCATTTCCATATTGTTGGTACAACTTTTCAGTGACTTTATTACCTTTTTTCTTATTGTACCTATTCTATCAAAATTGTTATCCATAGTCATTACTCTAAATTATCATCTATACTGTGCTATCACAATTCTTGTTAGTTAGTTCTAATATTATTTTATTGATCATTTTGATGCTACTCTTTTAGCGTTTGTTATTCTAGTGGTATTATTCTTGTCGTATTCTGGAATTCACCACTCTTAGATCTCTAGTCCGTCGCCAAACTTAAGAATCAGGTCATGTATATCCTCCCCAAAGGCCATCATGTTTTTCGATGCTGTTTGTTTTCGTTGTGTCAATCGCTCTTGTCTTTGAATAGACATGGTCATCCTTTTGTGGAGATATGTTGTGATATTGGATCATGAACGATGTAACACTGTTTGTTATTGTGTGTATATGGGCAGGATTATGTGCCAACAGTGTTTGACAATTTCAGTGCAAATGTGGTCGTGGATGGAAGCACAGTTAATCTAGGGTTGTGGGATACTGCTGGTAGGTTTGTGACTTCTATTCCTTTTCTTTTGCAGTTGTTTCTGTCAAAGAGTCTGATTTTTATATTATTCTGATACAGGCCAAGAAGATTACAATAGACTGAGACCCTTAAGCTATCGTGGGGCAGATGTTTTTCTTCTTGCATTTTCTCTTATCAGCAAAGCCAGCTATGAAAATGTTTCTAAGAAAGTAAGAACTTTGACTAATTAGTTTTCTAAGTTTATATTAAAATACTGTTGAGTGCTGAGATCTTAATGTTTTCCGTCATCGAACTGGTTTCAGTGGATTCCTGAACTGAGGCATTATGCTCCTGGTGTTCCTATAATTCTTGTTGGAACAAAGCTCGGTATGACTTGTCTGCTCTTTGTCCTTATCTTATGGAATTTTTCAGTTAACATGAATTTTCTTCAACTTCAACTTCTACATGTTCCATCATGGATCATGGTGCTACCATGTGTGGTGGAAAATGCACTCGTGTTTCTTTGATTCAGATCTGGTCTCAGTTAAAATTTTGTACCTCTAGCTAGTATAATGTTTCATAGTCCCTATCTTATATAAACAATGGCTGATTATGCTTCTCTGGATCAAGAAAGAGATGATATTAATCACTCCTTGCATTCCATTGCATTCCATTTGCAGTTGGAACTTTGCGGAACACCAGTGGTGAATGTCATGTACTTGTGTACATTGGTGAAATGTGTCTTGAATCAATAGAAATGCTGAGAGGTCATTGGGAAAGGATATTTTGACGTTGTTCTGGGACTTGTGAATTGAATATTTTTTGACATTAAAATACAGGACGGAGGGAGTACTTTGTAGTCTGATGATTATTGAATTGCCAAAAGAGTAATTGTTGAAAATCTCAAAAACCTTTTCAGGGGTAAAAAGGATTTTCAATGTAAGTTTGGTTAGTTTTGTAACATCAAAGTTGGGTCAAAGATGAAGCAGGTTACCTAACAAGTCAGCAAAACATACTTTTTTTTTTTATAGAGGACCCGAGGTATTTGATTCGCAATCAGAAGAAAATCTTGCAATGGGAGTCATGACAAAGCCAATTCTAAAAATCAATTCTAAAAATGACCCGAGGTTATGGTTCTAGATTAGGAAGAAGAGTGACCTTTTTCCTTTCCTTTTTTTTTTTTTGGGGGGGGGGGGGGTGGAATTTGGTAACCTTATAGTTTATACGAACGGGAGTCATGACAAAGCCAATTCTAAAAATCAGAAGAAAATCTTGCAAATGCTATTGAATTATCTAATCCAAGTTTACCTAAGATCAAGTGACAATCAAGGTCACAAAATTGATTCATGGAGAAAAATTTAGATGCATGGCAGAAGTGTCCTTGTTATTTGTCGACCTCTCATATGTGAGCAGGTGTCTGCCAGTCGTCAATGGCAACGGGCTGCATTATTCTTTTTAACAGTAGATACTAATACCCCTGAAAAATATGCATCTCAAATAATGAATGCATATGTTACACAAACACTCCAAATTGCAGAATCTGAGCTTTCAGAAAATGGTTTCTCTTCTTACAACGGCCTGTGATGTCATAAATGGTTAACTGCCAAGAGTAACAAAATAGTTTCAGTTGAGACAGCCATTAATTCATCTGTCCCTTAAACTTCCATGTTGGTTGCTGCTTAACTCGCCCTAAACTGCACGATTTAGAGATTCTTCCAAATTGCAAGTCATTGTCCAGTCTAATACATGCAGCCGTCGATAAGCTTTTATTTAGTTATTTGTGAGGGTCAGCTCATTAGATGCATCATGCATTTGATCACCAACACCCCCCCCCCCCCACCAAAAAAAAAAAAATTTATAAAAAAATAATAGTAGAAAAAAGGTAAGAATAAGTGGGACAAATGAGAAGAGGAGGACAAATAATGTTGGTTCCCACTTAGAAGATATTTTTTCTGACTTACATCCATCATGATTCTTAATCGATATACGGATCAGATCTCGATGCTAAACAAAATGTCAAGTGAATCGTATTTGTCAGGCTATGGGTGGGAGTGTGGAAGAATGGGTTTTGACCCATTCTGTAGTAAATGGTAAGTGTTTGTAGAGCTTCTATGCATTGGCTTTAGCTGTCGATTTAAGGCCTTCTATTGAAATCGGGATGATGGAATCTCAATTATAGGGCTTTTGTGTGTGTGTGTGTGTGTGTGTGTGTGTGTGTGTGTGTTGAGATGGAATCACAGTTATAGTTGATTAAAGAACTTCAACGAATGATTATATTGCAAGGTGTTTCAAGGGAAACGAGAAAAAGTACTTTTGAACCACAGTACTTTTTTGCTTTGTTCTCTTTCAATTTTGGAACACAGAAGTGCTTGGGAGAAATTCATGTTGAAGTTAAGGAAATGATTGGGAGATATTCATATTTTGTTGGTACAGAGAGAAAATTCTGCCATATTGGCTTTATTCACTCGACATGATCTTCTGATAGCTATTGTCTATTTTTCTGTATAGCTTTGGAAGTGTCAGGACCCTAAAATTTATGGAATAGGTGCAACTCGAGTGGAAGGGAACAGCTTTGTGATTATGTAGACCGTAGTCTGAAGCTCATGACCAAAGGCCTGAAGTTTGTAGATGACCTCTGAAAGTAGTAGGCTAGACAAGGCCATGTATTGGTGTATAAGACTTTAGAGTTACTATAGAGCTCTTAAGTCCTAAATATGCTTTGAAAAGTTCACTGAAAGTATACTCGAAAATCATAAGATGATCTAAATAGAGCCAGTAAAACACCATACAGAAGCACATAGCAATTCTGCCCATCATTACCAAAAATGCTTTCAGGGTCATTTCCCTGTGTTCTCTCAATGTTGCTGTCATTTCCCTTTTATGAGTTAATGCTGCTTAACCTATTTCTTGTTCATTCTGTTAGATCTTCGGGATGACAAACAATTTTTCGTAGACCACCCAGGAGCAGTACCCATCACAACAGCCCAGGTAACAACAACTTTCGTCCATAACATATCACATGTCCGATCTCCTACTGGCCTGTATTTGTCATCTTTGATTCAAACGTAGCCTTTGTGCTATCTATTACATTGTTGACTTGAAGAAAAACTCACCAAGTCTTTCATATTGAAGGGAGAGGAACTGAGGAAGCAGATTGGAGCAGCTTCTTACATCGAGTGTAGTGCAAAAACACAGCAGGTAATCAAACTTATCCTCGTGACACCAAAAACTCTTCTGAAGTTGAAACTTTGTATCGTTAACGGGCATTCTTGTGTACCATTTGGGAGCACAGAACATAAAGGCTGTATTCGATGCTGCCATCAAGGTGGTCCTCCAACCACCAAAGCAGAAGAAGAAAAAGAAGAGAAAGTCCCAGAAAGGGTGTTCCATACTGTAGAACGCTGCTACAACTTGGAAAGATAACTTTTACCTGAGGTTACATTCACTTGCAATGACTCGCCCCAAATATATCGTTTGAAGGAACCAATGGAGTGTTGTTTAGACGCTAATAGTTGTGTGACTGACTGAACCGGGTGGAGCTATCACTATCAGGCACTTCTTGATTGATTGGTTTTAGTTTGTATATCAGTTTTCATGCTTTTGGCAATTATCCGTTTCAACTAGTAGTCAGACAACGTTTGCTAAATTTGTTTGTTTTATGACAATATGTAATAGCAGAAAATATTTCCAAAAACTCTTAGGAGGCTTGTGCATTAACATTGCATTATGTTGTATTATATGTACCAATTCATACTCATTAACATGTATGCTTCCCAGAAAATCTCTTCCCTTCATACTTTCTTGTTCATCGGTTGAACCATTGACCCACTCCTATCACGTGGTCAACAATTTGGTTCTCTTAGACCTGTTCATATTGCAGAAAATGTTCCCTTAGCTGGTTATGATTCTGTGGATATATATGGCGTACACAAAATTTGATTATTCCTTTCAAAGTCGTCCGTCTAGAACATGAAAAAAGTGCAGGGTTTCCATTCTGAATGATATTGCTTGCCATACCACAAAGATTCTTGTGGGAATGGTATGACTAGTTTATGTTCTGCTTGGCAGTTGTCAGTTGTCACAACTTGATTGAAGATATATTACAGGATGCCCTGTTTCTGTACCCAACTGCACAATGTCAAACCATATTAAAACTTTTGATAAGAAGGTTTTTTGTACAGCATTGTCTTGTTCATCCCAGCAAGTCGATAATTAATTAAGGGATGATTATAAATTAATCAGATTGTTAGATGGTGGGAGTATTATGTGGTAGGCCTGTGTTAAATGCGTTAATATGCCGGGAATATATCACATATGTAGGTAGGCCAAGAATCAAGTGCTCCATATCTGAGTATTTATCATCAGGAGCTTTTCTTTTGTGTGAGTGGGATTCCTTGCTTGTTTCTTTTTGCTGGAATTAGTTCTATTCCCACTTTCAGCAGTCTATAACATCCAGCTTCCCCATCCTCCAAAGTCCAGATTCATTCATCCCCATTATAACCTTCCTGTTACGTGTCTGTTATTGAACCCACTTTCATCGGCTTGTGAGTCCGTCTCTGAAGCATTCAGCATGGCATCCCGAAGAATCTTGAAGGAACTCAAGGAACTCGAAAGAGATCCCCCGAGTTCATGCAGTGCAGGTACCACCCGTGATTATTGACTAGCAAAAGTCAGGCTAAGTTTTGCTGTGTTTCTGGTGATGATTTTATGAGCTGAGTGAGTGATTCTGAGCTTGTTTTGGTTGTTGGTTGGTTCAATCAGGTCCAGTAGGAGAAGACATGTTCCATTGGCAGGCAACCATATATGGTCCCAACGACAGCCCTTACTCAGGCGGCGTTTTCCTTGTCAACATCCACTTCCCACCGGATTATCCCTTCAAGCCTCCAAAGGTAATAAATATGTATGATCTATCTCAGTAGTCTTTAGATTTGGTACAAACAATCTTCCATCTTGATTCTTGTTCTATCCGAACAATCTTCAATCTTGATTTGGTACAAGCAAGATATGTCTTTAGATTTGGTACAAACAGTCTTGCTTGTGTACAATTGCAGGTCGCGTTTAAGACCAAAGTTTTCCACCCGAATATCAACAGCAATGGCAGTATTTGTCTTGACATACTCAAGGAGCAATGGAGCCCAGCCCTCACCATCTCCAAGGTGATTTCATCTTAACGACTATTATTGTGGGTTCCACTGTTACATAGTATGGTAGAATTCAGATATAGACAGTCTTACCTAAGCAAATATCATTTGTACATGGACTAATTCGTTTACAAACTTAGAATAGATTCATGAAATTAGGCGAAGACATAATTTTTGACATATGGGTGATAATATGATGTGTAGGTTCTGCTGTCGATCTGCTCGCTACTGACAGACCCAAACCCTGACGATCCGTTGGTTCCAGAGTTTGCTCACTTGTACAAGACTGATCGAGCCAAGTACGATGCCATGGCTCGCAACTGGACTCATAAGTATGCCATGCTCTTCTAGACCACTGCTTGTTTGGAGCTGATACTTAACTTTCATTACTCTTGTAATCTACTCAACTTGAGAAAACTCGCAAGGAAGTAATGATGATAAGATTAAACATGCATGTCCTGACATGTTGGTTCTGAAACAGAGCAGTTCCTACTTACTGAAATAAATTTGTAGAATCAGACTGATTTCACGCCTCATCAATTACCGTTTTTTATCACTATACTACGCAAATTTCATTAAGATTACCAAGTCACATACGCGGTATGTGCATCATTGTATTGAAATTCGATCATCAACACCCCCCCCCCTTACCCCCAAGCTAAAAAAACAAAAACAAATTCAGAAATAGGGTAAAAATATGCAAGTGAGTTCCTAATGCGTAGTTCATAGTTCGTAGTTCGATTTATTTGGAAACTCTTTCCTTTCGTCCCTAAATAACTGTCAAATAATCACAAATTATAATGAGTTACACTATAAAATTAATATCATTGTAATTTTTAGTATAATATCTCTCTAACGATGGTAATTTCATATTGTAACTCATTATAACGTATGAATAATCAACAGTTAAAGTTTAGTCAAATTAACACTCATCTAAAAATGGAGGTAATATTGCTTTTTTAAAAAATTAGTAAATTCTTAATCTACCAAGGCCCTTCATAGAGCGTACATCTTGTTTAGGTTAGGGGTTCGAGGGAAAAACACAAATATCAATTTAGGTCCAATGAAATCGAACCTTAAAATTAAAACAAACATATGAAGAATCTATAAGAACAACAAATCACATTATAAAAATTGTGACCACTAAATTCAAATCTAGCGGAAAAGATGAAACTCCTTGAGCTTCTCGCTCTTGGAATGCTTGCAAAGTACTATTTCCGTTTCAAAATGTTTGTCATTTGATTAAATTTTTACTATTAATTACTCACAAATTATAATGAGTTAAAATATACAATTACTGCTTTGGAACCATTTCAACAAAAAACTTAAGCTGATGGTTGAAGACCCAATAATAATTTTATATTCTAGCACGCTCCCTGACGCGAATGCCTTCTGGGCTTGAAGCGTGAATGCTGCAAAGGTCCCCTTCACCTTGTGCAAATGAATATGGGGGGAGGGGGATTCAAACTTGAGACCTCTTACTCAGGTCTGACTCTGATACCATATGGAACTATATCAACCAAAAGCTTAAGCTGACCTGAGCAAGAGATCTCAGGTTCGAATCTCAACATTCCTCATATTCATTTGTGCAAGTGTTGTTCTTAATCGAGTCAAAACAGGTGAATCGGTTCGGATTCGCATCGGGCCAACCAATTTCGGTCTGGGTTAGGTTCGGATAAGGTTAGGTTTGGTTTGACTTCGGCGCCAAGTCTTATTCGGTTTGATTTGGGTGAAGTTAATAGGCTATTCCAGGTTGGGTTCGGGTTCATTTTGGGATTATTCAAGTGTGGATCTTAATCGAGTCACCTTTGGGCCATGGTTCTGATCGGTTCTGGGTTGGGTTCGTGTCAAGATCGGATCATCCATCTGTATGTTGGTTTGGGTCCAGGATAGGTTTTTTAGCTCAGTTTTTGGGGTCATTCAAGTGTGGATCTTAACCGAGTCAGTTTTGATTTACAGTTCGGATCGATCTCGGGTCAAAATCAGGTCATCCATACGGGTGTCGGTTCGACTTTTTCGACTCAAGTTTCGAGTTTGGGGTCAGTTTTGGCAATTTTTCCTTGTGTATAATTCTTGCAGCCTATCATCTGCCTATGCAATCTTATTTCGTTTTAATTTCTTAAGGTATTATATAGTAAAGGGTTCTTTGACCCCGCAAAATTGTAAGTGGTTCTGCCACCTTAGGTCAAGTCCGCCAAGTTTTATCTGAATTTAGATATATTCACTTTGTCAACCAAACTATGTCCGTATCCAAATTTTTGTAGCGTTGATGGAAAGCATGTCGTTAGTACGTAAATTGTAATGGATAGACTACATATCTGTATGAAATAAATGAAAAGACTTGATATACACGTCTCAGTTGATTAAACTTCGACGATTATTTAAATTTCCAAGGCAACTGGGTTCGTTAATAGAGATCACTTGGGACAACTTCGGAAAGCGGAGCCATGTCTTCTTCTCAATCTATCCTTTTGACGGAAGCATTGACCCTCCGTTTTGGTCTTCATAAGCTATTCAAGAGGATTTCAAAAGTACTCAGAGTGAAGGAGATAGTCTCATCTTTATTCAGGCCATAAAAGAGTTGGTCAACACACCCTTGCATATTAATATGATAGTCAGAGATGCCAAAAATTTGTTACTTCTTTTGGAAGATTACTCTATTAATCACATCTACAGGGAGGTGAACGTTGCGGCGGACTGGATGGCTAATATGGAGCACTCTTTAAATTCTTTCACTACTTGGTGTTCTAGCCCCTCTTTGGATTTCTCTTTCATTTTGTATGTAGACAACCTAGGGAGATGTCTTGAGAAAAGGGTTCCCTATGGTTAAATTGTTGTCGGACTCTTTGTTTACCCGGGGTAAAAAAAAAAATGTCTCGGTTGATTAAGAATTTAAGATGGTGAAGTTGAACTAACAATTTGAAAAGAGAGGGATCCATTGAGTTTGCGTTGCGTAAAGAAGTTGACAAATATGGAGATATATTGAAGAATTGGTCACCTAAAATTAAATTAGAGTCCCGTCGTCTTCTTCGTGGAACCCATTCATTACCCATACATGGTTGCTGAATGGCAGCAGATATCAATTCACTTAGAATTCACAACATACATCTTTATGTTTAACTTATAGCCTATTAGTCTTTTATTTTTCAACCTTTTTAATCATATCGATCATTTTCAATTACCAATCTTTTGTTGGACATTTCTTCTTTAAGATAAGTCATCCTATTCGACCTTGTATACGAGTTATCCACCAACTAGCAATCATTTTAGGATCATTTCCAACAAAACTACAATCATATATACACAGACGAACCATAATATATATCTTGCTGTAAGAATTAAGATGGTTATTAACTACATATAAGATCCATATATATCACTCATTTTTTATTAGTAAAAAAAAAACATGTGCCACATCATTATTATTATTAAGCAAATAAAAACATACATATACAGGGACCTTTCAGTAATCAAGTAAAATTTTAAGAACATTTATGAATAAATAAATAAATTTTGATAATTCTAAATTTAAATAATAAAAGATTAATTTTTACAACTATCTAAAATTTATTTTTGATGAGAAACTTTTAAAAAAAAGATTTTAATGAAGATTAATGTAAAAATTTAAAAGTATTTGAAAATTTTATTAATAATTACTTTTACAAACAATAATTTTAAAATTTTAAAAATAATTACAAAAATATTCTTTTAAAAAATTTAATTATTTCTCATCATATTTAATTTGTAACCTACAATTTTATTTATTTATTTATTTAAAAGGTCCCTATAATGTGAAAAATATATATTTAACACAAAATTTTTTAAAAAAAGGGTGATGTGAACTGGGCCACGTCATGCAAATTGGATATTATCCATCTTGCGGAAAATGTTTATTATTTTAGTATAAAGTATATATACTCTTTTCATCTTAACATACTGGCTCACTCTTTTATTATTTTTTTAAATTAGAAACTTCAAAATGATTATCTATTTAATCATCATTTGAATTAAGAATTCTCATCTAAAACCAACATAAAACAAATACATTGTGTTATTTCTTTAAAAATTTCACATTTTAAGCAAGATTTCCTTTTGAAAACAAAGAGAGCTTAGTATTTATTTTTTGGAGCTTACAATCACATGTATTGACCTATTCTTTAATAAAGGAAAGTATGAATAAGATATATAGCGAATGGGACAAGTGACAGAGCAGTAAGTTAAGACAATTCATTTTTTAAGTACATCCAAAATGAAAAAAAAAAATTGAAGTATACGATAGTCAATGATGTAAAGCTGGGAAAAAGCATTTGTATTTGGTGATTATATCAAACTATGATAATTGATCAATTTACAATTTTATTTGTATGGTTCAGAAACGGATTATGGCCAAGATTGTTAGAATTGTGATTCGAATTCGAATTTATAGGGTGGTTAGGATCGGAATTAACTCACGTAAAATTATGGATCAGAATATAGATAATAGATTCGCACCAAGATTTTTATATCATAAAATCGTAGGATCGTACGTAGATCAGGGATATGATTATGACACATATATGTGTGATGACATACAGTATATTTGTATCTATATATTTAATAAATGCAAGGCTAAAAGTCTTGAGTATATTTATATTTTGAAAATTAGGTAATAGGTACTCCTAATTTTGAAAACTAACAGCTCTAATTTAATGAGCATGGTGAACTTGACAATCCTACCCACTTTGTTGCTTGCAGTGACATTGTCTTCAAAATTTGAATATTTTGATGTGTCTTTTACCATCTTTTTAATTGGTAAGGTGTTAAATATTTTTTTTTTCTTTTTTATCAGTTATGCCTTCACACATTTTGGGCACCCTACTGATTATTGGGGGAACTAAATTACCATAACTCACACGAGATGAAGTTCAGTGCTCCTAAAGGCATCCACAACAATGAGTTTGAAAGTAAGATGACGGTGACGTTGATGTAGCGTGGGTGAGGACGGGAAAAACAATGCAGCAGCGAGGACGCGTGTCGGCGGGTGAGAAAAACTCGAACTCGTGTTTGTCGCGCGAGCATGAGATTCTCGACATTTTTTTTTCTTTTTATTTCTATTGTAGTGTATTTAAATTATTAAATGTGGAGCCTAGACGTTTTTTTAATATTTTAATCAAACCAATGCTCACTTTTGGAAAACAATTTAATATGAAGATCTAGTACTCAAGCTCTAACTCTTTTATTGGGTCATACTGCTTCCAACTCATCCAATAAATATAACACATGCTCTCTATTGCGGATGCTCTAATAAAATTGACTTAAAACATATAATCATTAAATCATGCGTTTGCCTAGAAGCAGAAGAAATCAATCGAACGCCGTCTACTTACGACTTAAGACAAGGATATATCCACAGGAGACTTAGCAAGTTAATTAGCGTTAATTAAATGACAGATTTAGTGACAAAATCAGAGGAATTAAATAACAACGTACGGCACCTCCCAATCCCAACATCATTTTAATTTTAATTTAAAAGCATTAATTGATTGGCATTTTCTTGCAAGCAAAGGGATAAGTCCATACATATGCATATGCATGTTCCTCACCGAAGCATCCCCTTTTTGACATTACTTTTCAACCTTATTTTTAACACTGCTTACTACTTAATTACATAATAATCAACCACGAGTTGTTTGTTAGTCATCTTAGCTCCTCCAACTAACTTATCTTCCTCACCTAATATTATTTAAGTAATTAAGATGCCAATGATAAACACGAGCTTAATTTTAACTACTTTGGTGCCAACTCTCTTTCTACCTTGCTATAGCTATATCAAAATGTTGATTGTCATGGCTATGACTTTTTATATGAGAAATTCATGTTTTAAGCTTGTGTTCGGAGTAGTGTTTATTATTTTAATTAACTTTTGTCAAAGTATAAAACTATCATTGAACCTTTAATTATTATCTTACATTTTTAGTTGAGATGATTCCACATTATATTAGAGTTGGCTGAGGTCTCGGGTTTGAAACAAGCTTGATAATTTTTGTTGAACATGTATTGTGCATGCATTATATTTATTTTATTTTATTTCGTATAATAGATAGTTTTTGAAGGTGGGAACCTTCGCCAGACCCCCATTTACGAGATGTTTTGTGCACCAAGCTATCATGTCCTTTTAAATTGTTTTTGGAGCAAATTTTAAAAAGACAGAGGCATTATATATGATGTATTGATGAGCATGGGCTAGAGTTCTTTCAGCACAACTAGATTTATTTTGAATTATAACCATTTGAATATATAGCAAAAAGCACCACTAGATAGAAAAGCTTGTTGTTCAGTTGTTCTCATCAACAAAATTCTGAATCCAATGAACTTGTAGTTTAAGTGACATGAAGGTGTGAGGTTTATCCTTCCAACCAAGATTCCATCATAGGTGACCATAATTTCCTTGATGGGAGTAAATGGTGCTTCTAGGAGACCCCTTGTGAATCTCATAATGATGTACCCCTTCCCTTTAGACTTATAGGTCGACTGAGCTCCCCTAACATAAAAAAACTCAGTAGATGACATGATTTACCAACGAAAAAAATATGAAAAAGTGATCGACACATAAACTTGATGAATGCATAGGTAGAAGGACTCAAAACACAACTTAAAACTAAAATTAAAATTAAAATTAAAATTAAATGATGTTAATACTTAATAGGTATCCAATCTGCATTACTATTTTGCAATGAAGTTAACCTCTTCCTACTCTTCTAGAACTCCCCTTTCGTTAGTTTAACTACAAACTATCCCAAGATGTTCAGGTAGGCCCCATTGGATGTAATACTCGAATTGAAAAACTAATGCTATCCTGGGTTTCCCGTGACAGTTGGTGTTGGCGCGCTTCCCTCCCAACGGTCATGCAAACTCACTCTCTTACCATTGGTACATCTTTACCAACATTATATAGCTTTAGGCTCATTCTTTTTTTCTTTTATTTTTTTTGGTGTGTTTTCTACTTACATAGATCAAGGTAACTGTTGACCTACAAATTAAAGGGTAGAATTCTCCTATATATCCCTACTAATTCATTAGCGTGCCCAATAGATTCCTATTTCAAAGATAACCACCAACAAGCTTTACAGGTCATACGACAAAGGGTAAGTACCAAACTACTCATGATAAATATGACCTTTCAACCCCACAACTTCCACTTATGAATTTTTTTTTTTTGGTTCATCAGGAGGAAAGTTGTGTTAATTTGGATTGTGTCAAAGAATTGAACCTTATTAATATTATTATAAAATTTTTGGATATAAACAAATTTATCAATTTATTATAAAAATTCATTAGTTGATAATACAGTGTATAATTTGGGCTCAACATTTCAACACTTGGCACCCTCTTTGTTTTATAGATGAATTAAATAGTAATCAAATTTAGCTGTCTTCTTCATATTACGTACGTACGCTACTTCATACTTTTTATATATACAATACTCAAATGTTAGCTGCAAAAGTGGTTGGCTTAATCTCGTCCTCAGGTGTGAGTTAGAAGGTGCATTCTCCCATAATTAAACCCAAATTAAACTCCATCCCCTAATTAGATATTGACTAATCTTCTTCCTAATTAAATATTTGATTTCTCTGTGTCTCCTAATGCTTGGTTTTTTAGTTTTCTAGTTGTTGACCCTTTGACATTATGCATTCCCATTCAATTTAGGCGGATTTACTATCAATAGTTAAGTTATTCCTTCTTCTGGAAGTACTGTATGAGAATCTCTGACTACTTACAAGTTCCACAACTTCTGGATTTGCATCCTGTCTGAAGAAAATTTCAGAGAAGAAGATGACAGTTGAAGATGATCAAACTGCAAGGAATTTTTTGGTCGGAATTCGGTTCGACAAGGAAAGCAAAGAGCTTCTCTGCTGGGCCCTTGTTAAGATTGCTGAGCTTCGAGATCACGTCGTTGCTGTTCATGTTTGCAGAAATTCAGGTAGTTTTCTTTCTCGGCCTTCAATGGCTTCCGGGTTCTTTTTTTTTGGGGTCAATGATGATAACATGACCAGAGTGCTATGTTTCGCAGACGAAGTATCGAAGAAGCAGCTGTTGTTGGATGATTATGTAGAAAATTACAAACCTTTGGGAGATATGAAGAAGGTCTCTCTCATTTGCTCTGTTATTTTTTTGTTCATTTTTACTTGGTTTGAAAAATCCCTTTGAAATAACTAAAATTTGCAGGTAAAACTGACTGGGAAAATAGTGATAGGAAAATCGGTCCGAAAAACCCTTGTGCAGGAAGTGAAGAACTCTGGTTATGCAGGTGTAATTGTAGGAATTAGCACTCAGTGTCCTATTGGGTAAGAAAACAAATATTACTGTACTAGGATTAAGATTAATACATGATGTAATTAAGTTCAAATTTTGCTTCTGTGGGTCTTGGCCTTGCTGATTACAGTGATGGAGCAGTGAATTGTTTTCAGGGCTTGGGCATCAACAGCTAAATACTGTGCAAAACATTTGCCGACCTCCATTGAAGTAATCACTCTTCACCGCGGCAAGATTGTCTTTCAGAGGAGCTCCAATCACAGCCCACCTGGTTCGCTTTCCCCCTTCTTAAAACCATTCGTTTTCTTTCTATTTACAGCCCATAGTCACCGGGACTAACAATCCGGGAAGTGTTCCTGGTAACTATGCTACAACCATGTTTGGTAGACAACTTTTTGGCCTTAGAAGGCTATTTGAGTGTTGTTTGTGTAAAAGTTTTTCATATTATCTTTTTGGACCCAAACATCTATTTGAAGTAGCTTTTAGAGAAGTTTCTCACAAGCAGTTAAACAACTATATCTTGTCAGGATCTCGAAAAGAATCAAAGCCAAGCTTTCAAGTGGGAGCACCAGCAGATGCTGTCAAAGAACCAGCAGAAAACGAGTACGCTATTGTTGAGACTACAACACATGAAGCCCCTGAAAGGTCGGTCCAATTTTATCCGGAGACTTGTATAGATGAAAGGCCGGGTTGGCCATTGCTTCTGAGGGCGAGCCTTCCAACCCAAATGGCGTTGGATGCGAGGAAAATGTCGGTTGTTCAATGGGCTATGAGTTTGCCAGATCGGTCCTCCCCTGATCAAACCAGCACCTCTTACCCCTGTTCGCCCCTGTCAGAGAGTCCCCTAGGGAGACTCTACAGTAGCCATGGCTGTCAGTCTGTATGGAGCGAGTTGGTGGAGGAGCCTCGGTCTCCTTTTATATCAAAGTCATCCGATTTGACATGGTTTAGTTACGAGGTTCTCAGCCACGCAACTTCACAGTTCAGTTCAGGTTATGTGTGCAGATTTTATCATGTCAATTATGTGATCATATGTTACAACAGATTGATGACAGTATATATGTTGGTTTACTGCAGATAATTTGATAGGGAAAGGAGGGTACAGCCAAGTTTATAAGGGTATTTTCCCGGATGGTAAACTTGTTGCGGTGAAAGTATTGAAGTCGTCAGAACTGGCATGGAAGGATTTCTCTCTAGAAGTGAACATCACATCGTCTTTGAGGCACAAAAACATTACCCCTTTGCTAGGGGTTTGTGTTGATTACAATGAGCTTATCTCTGTCTATGAGTTCATGCCAAACGGAAGCTTAGACCAAAACTTGTATGGTGAGTAAATCATCTTACTATATCTTAAGCCTGAATTCTCATCCATTTAAGTATACATATTGTCATGTTAGCCTTGTCTGAGTGATGAATTTATTTAGGTAAGAACAAGGAAAACGCGGTGTTAAAATGGGAGACGAGGTTCAGAGTAGCAGTTGGGATTGCAGAGGCCCTCGAGTATTTGCACAGCGGATGTTCAAGGTCTGTTATTCATAGAGATGTCAAATCATCCAACATCCTTTTATCTGATGAGTTTGAGCCACAGGTATCAAAAACATACACCATTTGCGCGCTCCTGTGGGAGACATCATGGATCCAAAATATACGACTTTTTCTGACATTACTTGATCAATGCAGCTGTCTGATTTCGGACTTGCAATATGGGGTCCAGACGGGTCATCATGTTCAGAGTTATGCACAGATGTGGTGGGCACATTCGGATACCTAGCTCCGGAGTATCTCATGTACGGAAAGGTGACAGATAAACTCGACGTTTACTCATTCGGGGTGGTGCTTCTTGAACTACTATCAGGGAGAAAACCCATTGAATCTTCCAAAGGCCAAGAGAGCTTAGTCATCTGGGTACTTCACCACATATACCCTTTTCTGCACAACGAATGTACATACATACGTCGATTTGGCTAAGCTTCTTGCTTACTTATTGAATCGAAATTTTGCATACAGGGAAGACCGAGATTGAAGAGTAGGAAACTGGAACAACTTGTAGACCCTGCCTTCGAAAAGGGCAGCTTTGATGAGTCCCAAATGCAAAGAATGGTCCTTGCGGCCGCTCTTTGCTTGACAAGAGCTGCTGAACTCCGTCCAAGTATTAGCCAGGTACTCCTTCCAACTTGTATGAGTGTTACTAATCAACCTATTTGATGGCTGAATTGACTTAAATTTGCATAATGTTTCAGATACTGAAGGTTCTGAAAGGGGAGGAAAGCGCAGAGGCGTGGGCAGTGAAGGTGCTAGAACACAGACAATCACAGAATCTGGATGACATTGACAAGGAGGAAGAGATGAAATTGGCAAAAGAAAGCATGAAAGAAGGGAAAGTAGAGGATGTTATGGATGAGGATGTAGAAGAAGAAGAGATGGAGATAATGTCATGCAGTAGCGTAGAGCCAAACATAGGGCCATGCGTAGAGGAATACCTCAATGCCAGATCACGTAGCCGCTCTTCCACCAATTACACTGCTTTTGAGTTTTGATTGATTACACCTTCATCTTCATCGCCTTCCATTCATGTTTTTCATTTCAGTTTCAACTTGTGCAGTGTGTATGTTTCAAGTGTAATTAATCCAGTGTATATTGGAATTGACAGTATACGTCTGCCCCTCTTGTATTGAGAGGAGCTTTAATTAATCCAGATTGGTATTGTTTTTCTATTTTTTTCCAAAAAATATATTGGTTATGTGTACTTTTTTACACGGCAAAAGATTTTTCTGAAAAAAAAATAGAAAATGACACCTCAAAGTAGGACAGGTCAATCACCAGCTGAATTGGTCTGAGTGCGTTATTATCCAATACCATCAAAGTTCAATGTGTTAGAGTTCAAGAAAAAAGATTCAGTACATTATTGTCCAATACCCCTAAAGTTCAGTATATTATCATCCAATAATACATATAGGGTTTTTCAAATCACCTATTAATCTTTAGTTAACTCTAAAAGCTACTTAAAAAAAGAAGAAAAAAGAGAGATAAACTAACCAATGATTAGTTGAATTTTGCCAAAATTGCAAAGGAAGTCCCTCCACTTAAGTATAAATAATCTCAGAAAAAAGAAAAAAGGTTGTGGAAGAAATTTCTTCTCTGGTTCAGTGAGAGAGACTGTGGAAGCGCCATTTGCCATGGGCATGGCGTACGTCCCCTCAAATGTCGCCATTTTTATATAAACCCCCCAACTTTATCTCTCCTCCTTTTTTAGGGCTTCCTTATTCAACCCCTTTTCCTTCTCTCTTCCCCGCTGACTCACTCTGCGTAAACTTCAGTTTCAATTCCTTACCTCCCTTGTTTTTGCTCTCCAAGTTCACAGCACACCACAAACCCTAATTGCTTTTCTTTCCTACCCTTTCGGTAAGTTCTTTCTTCTTCTCTTATACTGATTTCTCTCTATGTTTCTTGTTTTTGTTTTCGAATTTGCTTGGATATTGTAGAAGCATGTTTGTTAATTCGTGATTGGTGTTTTCCACTCAACCTAATTCGGCGCCAAAGCATGATTATCTAATGAAATTGTGGTTAAATTTGTGATCTTTCAGTTCTTAGTTTGAATTTAGCCTAATTCAGCGCCAAAGCAGGATTGCTACGGTGAATTGTGCTTAAATTTATGGTCTTTGAGTTCTTCGTTTAAAATTAACCTAATTCGGCGTGAAAGCTGGATTGTTAAGTTGGATTGTGGTTAAATTTATGATCTTTGAGTCATTAGTTTAAAACATATTGATTTCTAGGGCTTTTCAGTGTCAATGACAGGATACTTGATAGTTTATAATGAATTCTGCTTTCAATTACTTGTCTGAAAATTTTTCCCCATTTTTGTTTGAAGGACTTTCATATAATTTAGTGGATTTTTGGCAGCAATTTCAATGGATGACAACAGCAACCCTATACATTTAACAACAGAAGATGGAGAACTGGAGTTTTCCAATCAAGAGCTGCTTTCCAGTACAAACATTGGTGAAATTCCAAGTAGTGGATCCATGGACAGTTTCTTTGATGAACTATTTAAAGACACTCATGCTTGCACTCATACCCACACTTGTAATCCCCCGGGTCCGGATTTCGCTCATACACATACCTGTTTTCATGTGCACACTAAGCTCGTTCCTCCCTCAAGCGAGGAAAAGAGTGGTAACAATGATGACTGTGCTGAATCCGAGCAAAAGGGTAGTAAGAAACGGGGGAGTGATCGAGGGGGTAACAGGGAAGCTGTTCGTAAGTACCGCCAGAAAAAGAAGGCACACACGGCCTCTTTGGAGGATGAGGTTGTCAAGTTGAGGGCCATGAATCAACAGCTGCTGAAGAGGTTACAGAGTCAGACTGCATTGGAGGCTGAGATTTTGAGGCTTAAGTGTCTTCTTGTGGACATACGGGGAAGAATTGATGGAGAACTCGGGTCTTTTCCGTATCAGAAACCAGTCAGTAGTGGTGGAGATATGTATCAGACTATTGCCAATACGAGCTTCCCTGGTTCTTACGTGATAAATCCGTGCAATGTGCAGTGTGGAGGTCCGATTTACTGCTCTCATTCTGGTGTTAACGGGGAGTCTAGGGACGGTGCAGTGTTAAATGGCCAAAGCATAGGTGGTTGTGACTTTCAGAATCTTAACTGCATGACAAATATGGGATCTGTACCAGCACAGCTCGCTAGTTGTGGCACTGGAACTTTGACAGCAAATGTTGGTCCATCTGGCAATAGTAAGAGAAAAGGTGATATATTAATGTCCTACTCATTAATCATGATCTTTTTAATAATCCACATGAGGCATGTTTCACTATTAGGCTTGGATCAATCAACCAAGGCTAGGCAGGAGCCCGGACTGTTCATATGTTTCTGAAGCCTCTGTTGGAAATTCATGTACAAGTGATTGATCTCAGTATGCTGAATCCTTGGTTATTTATGCGAGTGCTTGCTGAAACTTCAGTTGTCATAACCTTTCTTCGAAAAACGATAAACAGAAAATACAACTCTTTGATTCTTTAGGAGTCTGATTCATATCCTACCTAAAAAAAAAATGTCTGTTCTGTCATCGATTTAGTTTTGTATTTCAAGGTGATAACCTTTTGTTCTCTGCATGCTCTGTGTTCTGAAGTATGAAGCCCTGATGGCAATCTCTAAAGAGAAGAAAGCAGATGAGTTAACCTTTTTGGGATTCACCATTTTGTGTAGTTCTTTGAGAATCTAGAATGCGTGCATCTGTGGTATAATGGACTTAACATGTTACCCTGGGAACTCTACACGTACCCAGTTCTTGTCATTTTTTGTGGTTGGTAGATTGTGAGGTATGTGACTATGTGAGGCACTGAGGCATCAGCTGGTTCAGTCTTATGGTTGTAAATAGAGTGTGTAATGTCTGCTCTGTATAGCTTGACCATCCTGCAGATCAATCTTTTTTCTGACTTCCAAACATATGTTGAAGCCTCAGGTTGTTTGGTTAGTTTGTGTTTTTTGTAAACAATATAGTACCACTGTTATGCACGTTATGTTTCGTACGTTCCATTTTCTTTCCCTTGAAGCCTCGTGATTTATAGTTTGTTTCTGATGATGCAGCGAGCCAGCACCTGCAAGCTAAGTGAGCGATACACTGCTGCGGATGTGTTCCGAGGACACATACATCTCCTGAAGTCGCGTGACAAAGCTAAGAGTGCTCAGTGTCCTCATTCAGCACAAGCTTTATCTTCTTTTGTAACTACATGATAACTTTGTGTGCTATTCAAGCACTCATAGTGACTAGGCTCTCTAGGTTACCTTACTAGTTTCTAAAATCATATTTGAGGAAAATTGACCTTTGTGGGTACTCAAAACCTTCAATTGAGTAGGATGTAAACTTGCTCCATTTCTTAATTCAATTTATATGTGTTTTGTGCAGTGTTATTCTTCTGTATTGACTCATCAAACTTTCTTTATAACTTGCATCCAAACTGCTACAAAGTTTTCCCTAAGTTTGAGGCAAAGCCTACAACAGAAATCAGAATAAACTAATGCATTCCTCAACACTTTCCAGAGTATTACATTTGATCATTCTTCTCAACAGAAGGGGTGACAAGTGCTCATACAGTATGCTATTCATCCTCATCACGGTATATGCTTTCAGCCATTTGCCACACCTGGACAGTATTGTCATCAGCGACACTAGAAATCGTCCATGGCTCGCTCTGATGCCACGAGAAATCTGAGATCTTGGCCTTGTGTCCTCCATGAGAAAACAGCAGCTCCGCCGGCCCATCCTCTGCTTCTCCCTCCAGTTGCTCATCCCCAATCCTGCATTCAACCCACAACTCATGCTTAGTCTCCCCAGTTTCATGTCTTGTCTATTCGATAACTGATCCTTTACATTGACAAATGTCAACAGGCTAAAAAAACCCATAAATGGCATACCTGGTAAGGTCCCAAACCATCAACCTTCTATCATCAGATGAAGATGCCAACACAGTTTCATGATTGGGATCCCATTCCACCTGGAACACTTCTTCCCTGTACATAAATGTCACAATCATGCAATCAGTATGTTTACAACGAGAACTGACACAAATTAATAGCTCTCAAACAACATTTTAACATGATCACGACAAAGTGAGACACTTGAATTCTGTAAACTCCATATGGGAAACGAGCTTACGTATGGTTGGACAAGACATGCAAGGGTGAATCTAGCTTTCGCAGATCGAACAGCCCAATAGTAGTATCTGAAGAAGCCGTTGCCACAAACCAGTCATTGAAGGGGCTAAAAGACAGGTAGTTCACCTGGGTACAGCAACATTTCAAGGGTCAGTATCTCAAACTTTAGAGACTTTTGCTTCAGAACATTGATTGATAAACAAATGGGAAGTTCTTGTGAGCCATCAATAAGTTTTGCAATTACCTCCTTCTCATGAGCGAAAACAGATTGTTGGGGCTTATCAGTTCGCAGATCCCAGATCATCAACCGCCTGTCATCGCCCACGGAACCGAACAAGTTTTCATTTTTTGTGTGCCAGGCGACATGTTCAACTATGTCCTCATGAGCCTAAATGTGACATAGAAATAAAGGCTCAAGACTTAGAATCACCAGCTACATACAAGAAGATTAGCAGAATGATTGGAAAAATAGAAGATTTAAAACCACCTTGTAAACATTCATAGCATCAAGAACTTTGCTTTCTGGCATTGACGACACATCCCACAGACATATGTTACGGTCATTCGACCCACTCAATAGATAACCCTCCTTAAAGGGGTTCCAAGACAGCCCATAACCTTCTTTCTCATGACCTCTCAACCTGAAATCAGGACTAAAGGTTCCACTCCCATCCAAGGGTGTTCCATCTTTATCAGTATCAAAGACATACACCTCCACGCCGGAAGTTTTGGCAGCAACAAGATTGGGCTTCTGGGGCATACATCGAGCTCTATTGACCTCCCCATCCGTTTGAAACTGCTTCACCACATCCACCTAACAAGCAACAAAACACACCCAAATCAGCAAAACAATAACCCAATTTCCACAGAGGCATTTCATCGAACACCTGGCGGGCACTCACCCTGGGAACCGAGGAACTGGAATGACCGGCGTGTGGCATGTAAACATCGGCGAGAATGAGGAAGTTGGGAGCCCAGTTGGAGGTGTGGGTGCCGAGGATCATGGAATGAACGGAGAGAGACGTTTCCGGGTCGACCCGAGAAGGAGTAGGAAGCCATTGGACGGTGATAGAAGGCCATTCGAGCATATGGTAGAGGACGAAGTCGTAGAGAACAGGGGTGTTCTTCTTCCAAACCTCGAATTCCTCAATCACCTGCTGCTGCTCCTCATCCTCCATTGTCGCCACCTTCTCTGGATTTCTTCTCTCTGTGCGGCGGTGGTGTAAGATGTGTGATTTTTCCCGCCAGATGGGAGCGCCGGATCGTATGGAGAATGGGGAATAATAAAAGAAGAAAAAGAAAATAGGGTTCCCGCCAAAATGAGCGGAGGGCCCAGGCCCAGGATCAAGCCCAGCCCGATGTGTAGGGACTGTTCGGGGCTGCCCAACATTTTTTGGGCTCCTTTATCTTCTCCATTGCTAGTACATGCAGGCTGCAGCTTGGATAAGGGACGAGTATGGTGTAAATAAAATAAAAAAATTATATGCCAAAAAAATTAAAGTTTTGGTGGTACCAAATTTATCACTAGGTCTTTTATATTTTTTCATCATGCCCCCCATAAAGGTTATAAAGTGTAATTAGTAAAAGAATTTTTAAATTATTTTTTTAAAATCCGAGCAATTATAATGATTCTTTTAAAAAATAAAAAGGGGAGAAACCTATAAATTAGAAAATAATTGAAACAATTTGGTACAAAAATTGAAAATACACTAAAAATCGTGTGGCAGTGTTGTGCTAAGGCCCCGTTCTTTTATACAGTTGGTTGCGGTGTCGTGTGGAAGAAATGTGGTGGGTTGAGAAAAGTTGTGGTGGATTGTGGTGGGTTGGGGAAAGTTGTGGTGGGTTGTGGTGTGCTACTAGAATCCAATGAGGCCAAAGTTCAGATAATTTAGAACCAAATCTAAAGTTCAAATTATTTAATTTACTATAACCCAAAGTTCAGATTATTTTAATCCAATTTCCCTTTTTTTCTATATTTTGTTAAGTACCATGTTCTTTCAAAATTCTAAGACAATCATCAAGTCAAAATGTTTCTCTCACCTCAATATATATAGGGGTGAACAAAGGTCCAAGTTACCTTAATTTCACTCAATTTAATATGAGATTAATAAATTAAAAGAGAAAAGCTACAACTAAAAAGTCATTTGTCAAAACCCTAATAGAGTGGTTGGTGATTCCTTCTTTCAACTTCAAGAGTTACGACAAGATGCCCCTTCAATATTATTTTATTCAACAGATAATATTATCAACGTAAAAGTTTTTAAATTGTAAATATTGTACTTGTCTTGTTGTTGAAAAATAATAATAGTGCAATATTAGCTTACTAATCCTGAAATAAAATCCTCAAAGTAAACATGTTTTGAGTTTCTATGGCCCTGTTTTTTTTGTTAAAGTTGGATATAATTCTCCTAACTTATCCAAATTTATCCATATCTAATATAATTCCCCAAAATAACATTCACTCTATAAACACAATTCCCAAAAAAAAAAAATTCTAACTTATCTATCTAAACCTAAAAATAATCTAACCAAAAAATAAGGTCTATATTTTTTTTTATCAAGGGTCCATATCTTTAATTATAACAAGAGCAAAATATCTAAATTTAAATTTAATATAATATTTCAAAAAGTTTTCAACAAAGTAGGGTATGTCCGTGTGAGGACAATGTGGCAATCTAATCTAAGTTGGTAAGGGCCTACTACGACACATTGGCGGATCCACACGAGAGGTGAGTGTGGTCATGGCCACTCTTAAAGCTTAACCTCCAAAAAGTTGTACTATTTAATAAAATTTTGGATAAAACAATATTTGATTATATGTTTATGAAATTAGTATAACAATGTATTAGACATTCATAATTTAAAAGCCTATATTCGCCACTGCCACGACATGAAAAGAAAAGGTATATAAAGTTCAAGTGACTTTCTTCTTACAAGAAAAGTTATATTGTTTTCAATTTTCATTGTCCACCAAACAAAATAAAAAGTGAATAACTAATGTAAATAAGTTTGGCAATACCTTTGGAGAATTGGATCTTTGACACAAAATTTGCTATTATACAACTTAACAAGTCTATAATTGAGACAAAGTATTAGGTCTGGGATGAAAATGATACAAGACCAATTAAACTGGGCATGCGTGATACACATTGAAAATTGACCACCCTACACTCACTGACTCACTATCACAATTTACGACTCCTAAGTAATTAAAGATCACATTCACACAAACCATATATATAACATTATCATTATGATATATGACATTCGACCAAATTATCTCCGGTAAAAACAAAATGACTCATCATCACATAATGGAACAAGCGTTGGTGTTTTCATCACTGAAAGCGGTGGTGTAGCGGACCTCAGTAGAGCTCGCCCTTGCCAGCTGGTTCACCCGCGGGTCGTAGTCGTCCCTCCTGACGTACCCAGACGGGGCTTTTCGGTCGTAGACACCGTAGGCGTAGGGGTGGGCCACCACGTCATAGGGGACATACGGCCATAGCTCCGCCCTCTTGCCGGTCCTGTGCCTCACACGTGCCACCACCTTGTTCGGATCCACGTACCCAACCACCGTCAGCTTGTGCTGCTTCGGCTCAATCTCCACCTGGGTTACTCCCTTCATGCCTTCCACGGACCGTCGCACCTTCCTCTCGCATCCTTCGCAGTCTATCTTCACCCTAATTTCCACTGTCTGCATTCAATTTTAGTTTTTTTTCCGATTATTAAAAGTCAAAGGTTTAAAAGTTCACAAAATACAATAAAATATTATTACAAAATAACATACGGACAAAAGACTACAATCAAACACCACTTGTTTCACTATCATTAACTAACCCATTAATTAATGCTCCTGTGACTGAACACGTGAATTGAAAAATAGGAAATAAAAAAAGTTTTACTCTACTATGTGCTGAGGGACTTTTTAGGTGTGTGGACATTAGAATACGACATTCTATGAGAAATAAAAATGATTGTTTAATTTTAAAAAAATAAATTGTAGCAATGTTTATTGAGCGTGTAAGGTGCTCCTAGGATCATACATTTACTCATAATTGTTTGCCTAGGTTGTCATTTGTCCTATAATATACTCCAGTATACCCTGCCTTCTTAATAATTTGCACCAAAACTTTGAATTGTTAATTTTTTTGATATAATAAATGAGGAATTATATAAAATTATTATCATTAAAACTGTACCAAAAAGATGTAAGCTTATAATTATATATAAAATATTATGTGAATAATTAACTGAGAATCTAGATGTTGTTATTTTGTGTGTCTGGTTGGTGAGTTGACAAAATAAAGTTGAATAAAGTGAGGATAGATAGAACAATTTTGATTAGTAGAATAAAATAGATAAAATAAATAGATAAAGTGGATAAATTACTGTATATAAGGGCAAGAGCCTGCTCAAACATTTTTTTATTATTATTTCGATCAATAATAATTGAATAGAAACGCCTAAAAGCTAAAAAACAATACAAAGAATGGAGTGATTGAGGGGGAAATTGAGCTATGCAAAGAAATGACAACACTTAATTAAGGGCGGCCCCAAACTCCAGACAGTGGACGTCTTCATCAAAACAGAGATTCAAAAGGCTACAATTACAACAAACTAAAGACAACTCGAAGCACATGGGCATGGGGTTCACACACACCTAATAATTAATTAATTTCAAACTTTAATTTATGTAATACTTGAGTATGTAGTTAAAGTGTGTCTTAAAAGAATTGAAATGACTACTTATATTATCAAATTGCACCTTCTTTTATGATAGTTCATCCGTTGGGAACTCTTCAGTTAAGCGTGCTTAACTAGGAGTAGTCAAAGGATGGGTGACCTCCTGGGTGTGAGCGAGGATAATGGAAAGACTCGTGATGATTTGTGGGGCCAGTCAGCGATCCTTGAAGTAGTTATCGTTAATATATGCGACCTGGGAGGGGCCGCGTGTTACAATTTCAACAAAATCTTTTTTTTCAGGTTAAACTTAATTATTCTGACCTATCATAATTTATTTTAATTTATCCTAATCTAACACAATTTCCCAAAAATATCCACTCTAAAAACATAATTCCCAAAAAAAATATCATAATTTATCATAATCTAACTATCCTAACTTAAAAATAACTAATTCAAAGAACAAATTGTAAATTAATTAACTATGTTTAGTAGTAATAAGTACTCTCTCTATAACTTTGTTCCATATTAATTCTCATTTTTTAAAATTATACAATTAAATTTTTCAAAAATTTTGATCATAATGAATAATAAGTTGCTAGATAAAATTTTAAATTACCACTATTATATTTATAATAAAAAAAATATTATTATAAAAATATAATAATAATATTGTTAATAATATATCATATAAAAAATAAAAAAATATCTATTAAAAAAAATATCTATTAAAATTATAACAATTAACCAAGGGAGTAATAACAATAGCTAGCATCAACAATATGAAACGTAAGGCTGCTGGCTTAAAAAAAATTAAACTAAAAGAAAGAAAATAAAAGAAACGTAAAGCGGCATACGGGAGCGTGAGCTGTGTCTGTTGAGACGGTGGAAGGGTCGGGGCATGGTTAGGATCCGACCCGTTTGTACTGTACATGCTCGCTCATGGATTATAGCCTTATAGTTATAGGTAGGCTGATGAAAATCCTGGCTTTGTTTCAGAGGAATAATTCTCACTTCTCAGAGATATTCCATGCATCTTGAAACCATGTTTTTTTGAGAGATGAATTTATATAGTATTCCAGAAGAAAGAAGATGAGGCTGGATTGCTCAAAAACAGCAATATAAACAAATATTCACAAGTTAAAGTATAAACCCTGTAAATAGGTACCTGAAGCTGCTTGCGCTTCTTGTGGGTGTGGGAATCACCGGAGCAATCAAAATAGTCGGAGAGATGATCCAGCACACCCATATATTCTGTATCTGCTTCTTTCTGTTACACTCTTGTCTCCAAAATCAATCTCAGATATATGGAGTATATATTTATGACTTATGCGATGAATGAATGAATCTGAGTGAGCCTGAAAATAATTATCCCAAGTTGAGGTCGGGCCCACCGGGGTCCTCCTTGAAACAGACAGTCAACCCCCTCTTGCTTTTATTTTGGCTACCCCACCACGTACCATCATCACTCACTCACTTGCCATCTTTTCTTTCCCAAACAACAAAACCCTAAATAAAATTTCAAATAAGGAAAAACCCATTGGGAAAAACCCTAGTGAAGGAAAAAGAGTACATAATTCTTGATACGCCACCATATGCTGCCTCATTAAAAACCTTTCCAAGGAAAACCCAATGGGACAAAATCTCAAATAAGGAAAAAAGAGTACAGCGCGTATAAACTCCCCCTGATATGAGCATCAGCAAACATCTCGGAGACGACGCAACCCAATTTTTCTGACTAACTTCTCAAAAGTTGCAATCGGAAGAGACTTGGTAAATAAATCTGCTAAATTCTCACTAGAACGGATTTGCTGAACATCAATCTCACTTTTCTTTTGTAGATCATGAGTGAAAAAGAACTTCGGTGATATATGCTTTGTTCTATCACCTTTATCCGCTTTCAATTGTCTACACAAGCGATTATCCTCGTATAAGATTGTTGGAATATCTTTATCTGAAGATAAACCACAAGATCCCGTATGTGTTGGATTACGATCTTAACCAAACACATTCTCTGCTAGCCTCATGATTGCCAAAATTTCAAGATGATTGGATGAGGTAGAATTAGCGTTTGTTTCATAGAACGCCATGAAATTGCGGTTCCACCACTAGTAAAAACATACCCAGTTTGTGATCGGGCATTATGGGAATCAGATAAGTATCCGGCATCAGCATAGCCAGTCAAAACTTCCTTTACTTTGTGAGGATAAAATAGACCCATATCCATCGTACCTCGAAGGTATTGAAAAATATGTTTAACTCCATTCCAATGCCGTCGTGTTGGACATGAGCTAAATCTTGCTAGCAAATTCACAGAAAATGAAATATCTGGTCGTGTATGACTAGCAAGGTACATTAGTGCTCCAATAGCACTTAAATATGGTACTTCAGGACCGAGGAGTTCTTCACCATCTTCTGGGGGTCTAAAAGGGTCCTTTTTCACATCAAGTGATCTTACCACCATTGGAGTGCTTAAAGGATGTGCATTGTCCATGTAGAATCGTTTTAGTATCTTTTCTATATAAGTTGACTAATGCACAAATACTCCATTCTCAAGATGTTCAACTTGTAAACCAAGACAAAACTTGGTTTTACCGAGATCTTTCATTTCAAATTCCTCCTTTAAGTAATCTGCTGCTTTTCGGATCTCTTCTGGAGTTCCAATCATGTTTAAATCGTCAACATAAACAGCGATTATAACGAATTTGGATCCGGATCTTTTTATAAAAATGCATGGGCAAACAGGATTATTTATATATCCTTTTTTCAACAAATACTCGCTGAGGCGATTATACCACATGCGTCCGGATTACTTTAACCCATATAGAGATCTATTCAACTTGATTGAGTCAAGATCTCGCGGGTTCTTATTATGTGCTTCGGGCAATTGAAATCCTTCAGGGAGTTTCATGTAAATGTCATTCTCAAGTTTCCCATATAGATAAGTAGTAACGACATCCATAAGATGCATAGCGAGATTTTCATGTACTGCCAGACTTAATAGGTATCGAAAAGTAGTAGCATCAACTACTGGGGAGTATGTTTCTTCATAGTCGATGCCTGGTTTCTGTGAAAACCCTTGTGCTACTAGTCGTGCTTTATATCTCACGATCTCATTTTTCTCATTTCGTTTTCGCACAAAGACCCATTTGAATCCAACAGGTTTTATGCCTGTTGGTGTACGAACTACAGGTCCGAATACTTCCCTTTTTGTAAGGGAATCTAATTCTGCATTAATCGCATCTTTCCATTTTGGCCAGTCCTTTCTTTGTCTGCATTCCTCAACAGACCTTGGTTCATGATCCTCATTCTCATTCATGACATTCAGTGCTATATTATATGAAAACACTGTATCGACGTCGATTTCACTTGGTTCCATCTTATGCGTCATGACATAATTGATTGAGATCTCATCATTATTGCAATTTTCAAGTACTTGAGTTTGTGGTGCAACTTCTACATTTGTCATGCAGGGACTCTTCCGAGTCAATTTTTCCTCGTGTTGGTTATCATTATTCTTTGCTCCTTTTCTTTTGAGGATTTTTGTCTTTGAATCGAGTCCGCACACTTCAAATGTGGTCTAGACTCATTAGCAATGGCACTTTGTCCTGCAGGGACATCAATTCTAATAGGAGTATTGACAGTTGGAATGTAAGATTTAGTGACTCTCTTTGGGTCAGTAAATGCGCCTGGCAATTGATTCGCTAGAGATTGTAAACGAATTATGTTTTGAATTTCTAGTTCACACTGCTTTGTACGAGGATCAAGATGCTTTAGCAGTAATTCGTTCCAACTTATCTCTTTACCCAACTGCTTAGATTCTCCCCCCAATGTTGGGAAAACTGTCTCATCAAAATGACAATCGGCAAATCGTGCCGTAAACAAATCTCCAGTTGATGGTTATAGATACTTAATTATAGATGGAGATTCGTACCCAACATATATTCCCAATCTCCTTTGGGGTCCCATCTTAGTGCGTTGTGGTGGGGCAATAGGTACATACACCGCACATCCAAAAGTTCGTAGATGGGAGATATTTGGTTCATGACCAAAAACCAATTGTTGGGGAGAAAATTCATGATAACCAACTGGCCTTATGCGGATCAATGCCGCAGCATGCAGTATAGCATGCCCCCAAGTACTAGTTGGAAGTTTTACTCTCATAAGCAATGGCCTTGCAATTAGTTGCAAGCGCTTAATAAATGATTCTGCAAGACCATTTTGTGTATGAACATGCGGCACAGGATGCTCAACTTCTATGCCAATTGACATACAAAAATCGTCAAAAGCTTTAGACCTAAATTCACCTGCATTATCAAGACGAATTTTCTTGATAGAATGATCTGGAAAATGTGCTCGTAGTTTAATCAATTGAGCAAGCAATCTTGCAAATGCCAAGTTGCGGGTTGACAATAAACACACATGTGACCATCTAGTTGATGCATCAATTAATACCATAAAGTATCTAAATGGTCCACATGGTGGGTCTACAGGACCACAAATGTCACCTTGTATACGTTCCAGAAATGCAGGGGATTCCATCCCAATCTTAGCTGGTGATGGTCTTGTGATTAATTTTCCTTGAGAACAAGCTGCGCATGAGAACTCGTTAATTTGAAGGATCTTTTGATCCTTTAAAGTATGTCCGTATGAGTTCTTTAGGATTTTGCGCATCATTGTTGATCCAGGATGCCCCAATCTGTCATGTCATATTATAAATTCTTTATTACTAGTAAACTCCTGGTTTACTAGAGTATGTACTTCAATTGGGTTTATTATTGTGTAATATAACCCGGAGGATAATGATGATAATCTTTCTAACACACATCTTTTGCCCAAGGCAATCTTCGTGATATGCAAATACTCAATATTATTTTTGCTAGTTGTCTCAATATGATATCCATTTCTGCGGATATCCTTGAAACTTAGTAAGTTTCTTTGAGACTTGGTGGGATATAATGCATCGTCAATGTGCAAACTTGTTCCACCAGGTAGCATTATATGGGCTCTTCCGGAGCCTTCAATTAAATTTGAGCTACCCGATATAGTACTAACATTTGCATCTCTCATTAATAAGTAAGAGAAATATTTCTTATTTTTCAAAACAGTGTGTGTTGTTGCACTGTCTGCTAGACACATATCTCCTCCTCTATTCATTTCTCCGATCAAAGAAGTTTCCATGATCTTCACCATAAATAAGATAGAAATAAGAAGATAAGCAAAACATGATATAATACCAACAAGTCATACATTTAGCAAAAAAAATATTACACAATATTTGACTTAATTAAGCGACATACAAAAACAAACTAAAAATAGTAAAATATGTCACGTTACAAAACAACAAGTATGGTCTATAAGATCTTATTTCATAAAATTTAATTATTGTCGTTGCCAGTAAAGTGTCCTCGGGTAGAAAGAAATCGAAATGACCAAATGAGACGCATCAACCGGATGGTCATAATCATTATTAGCATCATCTTGCATAAAGTTGGTCTCTATCTGCTTTCCTTTGTTCTTTAATGAGGCTTGATAGAGGTCGATACGATGTTTCGGCGTACGACAGGTACGTGACCAATGCCCATGTCCTCCACAGCGATAACATGGACTTTCCCTAGTATTTTGGCCTTGATCATTCCTGCCTTCCCACTTCTGGTGGGAAGATGACCTTTTAAAAGAACGACCACGACCACGACCACGACCACGACCATAACTACGACCACAACCACGAACATAACCACGACCATGACCTTGTCCACGCCCACGGTTATTATTGCGGCGTCGATTCCTATTATTATTGGGGTCATGTGTTGCCATTCGCCGGGAATGGGGCGAGCGATAGGCGGCTTTCGTGGTTTTTCATCAAAAGCTCATTATTTTGCTCTGCTACCAGCAAGCAAAAAATCAGTTCCGAATACTTTTTAAAACCCTTTCCACGATATTGTTGTTGTAAAATTATATTACTTGCGTGGAAGGTGAAAAATGTTTTCTCCATCAGACTTTCATCTGTGATTGCTTCACCACACAATTTCAGCTGTGAGGTAATTCGGAAAACTGTTGAATTATATTCAGCTACAGATTTAAAGTCTTGAAATCTGAGATTTATCCAGTCATCTCGAGCTTTTGGAAGGATCACTGTCTTTTGGTGGTTATATCTTTCTTCTAGATTTGTCCATAACTCAAATGGATCCTCAATTGTGAGGTACTCTATTTTGAGGCTATCATGGAGGTGGTGGCGCAAGAAGATCATAGCTTTGGCCTTATCTTGGTCAGATGCTTCATTGTTTTCAATAATCGTGTCTCTTAGACCTTTAGCAGACAAATGAATCTTAGCATCAAGTGCCCATGAAAGATAATTCCTTCCAGTTATGTCAAGGGCAGTGAATTCAAGTTTGGCCAAGTTCGACATGGTACTATAATAAGCAAATAATTAAAAGTTAGAGACAAACATATCTAATTAAAATGACCAAAGTATAAAAATAACCAATCAGACAATGAGTTATTACTGTTCATATGAATGTCAATATTGGTGGTATGATGAACTTTTGGTTCATCGATAAGATTTATATGAATTTATCATTAAAGGTAGAGTGAACTTCTGGTTCATCCATAAAAATAAATTCAATATCGGAGTAGTGAACTTCTGGTCACTGATAAAAAAAATTACGCAATATTTTTACTATTGGTGCGAACTTCAAGTTCGTTAATATGATGATTCTCAGGTTTCACAACATGGGTCTTAGATGATTGAGGTCGATAAGGGGCTATTACCCATCAACAACACACCTTTAATCCAGCTCCCATAGGTACTCCCCCGAATACATAGCTTCGGGTTTCTCAGAATGGGCGAAAGCGGGGTCGAGCTTAGTCATCCCTTAATTAATTATACGACTCTTCAATACTCAAGGCTCCCATAGTTAATCCCGCAAGTTCATCAAGAAGATTATCATTATTCATTTATAGAGTGCTATAAGAATAAAAAAACTCAATTATAGGACATATTCAATTCATAAATATATCACATAATTTCGAATTTAACCTGGGCAGAATTATTTGAAAAATTCGTAACTCGAAACATATAACTCCAACAATTACGAAATTTTAACTCAGTGTGTCAATAATTATGTTTAACCTACAGTAAAATTTTCAGAATTTTTCACCAAGCCAATGTTATGCAGAAATTCAAACAGTGGCTGAATTATACTAAAATATGAAAATTAAAAACAAAAATAAACCAAACTTACAAAATTATAATTGGTAATAAATACCTTGAATTATAATTGGGATAATGAAAGGTAAATGCAGTGCGATAACGTGTTATAATTATAATTTCAATAATTTCAATAATTGATTGAGAGAAGAGATAATATTAAGAAGAAGAATGAGAGAAATATATGGGATATGGGGTGCGTTTATTACTCACATTATATGGGTATTTATAGGGAGATAACAAACATTGGATTCCAAGTTACAAACATTGGATTCCAAAATATAAACTAATTTAATACATAAAAATGATATTCATATATAAAAAAATATTTCATAACAGAAAGTTATTTTTATATCAATATAGGCCTTGTTCTTTTATGCGGTATGGCGCGGTATGGCGTGGTGAAATTGTGGCGAGTTGCGGTGTAATTGTAACGGGTTATTGGTATGTTGTGGTGAGTTTTTTGTATATATATATATATATATATATATATATATATATATATATATATATATATGTTGTATTGGTAATTGTGAAAAAGTAATTTGTGGTGGGTTGTGTTGAATTGTGGTAGAATGGTATTTTGTGATGGGTTGTGTCAAATTGCGGTAGACTGTGACACCGGAGTTTGCCAACCGCAGAAAAACCAGGGCAATAATGGCATAGTTTTTTTATAATATATTATATCTTTTTAAGGGTTAAAAAATAAAATACTTCCTCTTTTTCATATTAATTTTCACGTACAGTCTTCGGTGTCACTTTTTAATTAATAATTTTTTATATAATATTTTATTATTAATAACAATATTCTATGTTTAGAATACTATTTTTGGTTGTGAATTTAATAATAATAATTTTAAAAATGGGGTCTTGTCATTTTTAATTTCGTGTTAAGATGTGCATGCATTGCCTCGTGACCTTTCGCAAAACACGTTTGTCTTAATTTAACTGATTATTAAGATGTACAAACGCATTGCCTTGTGCCCTTTCGCAAAACACGTTTGTTTTAAATAATTGATTAATTACAATACACTGCCCTTTTTTTTTAAAAAAAAAATATATGCTCCTTGCCACCCTAATCACTACCATTCCATTAAGGCGTGCACTTTCTTTGTTTTAGGCTCTGCTTTTAAAAGGGTTGGATTGAGTTAGGATTAGTAAGATAAGGAGAGAAAAGGAAAGAAAACGTTGGGATTTGATAGTAAATTGTGGGTGGAAATATTTTATTAATAAAATTTGAATGTTTTAGCTAGGATAATAAACAAAAAAGTTGAAAGTGTTGGAAAAGTAGAATGGTTTAATAATTAAAATAATATTATTTTAATTTCTTTTTTATCAAAATTTTGAGTTTGATTTGAGTGTATTTTAAGGAGTTGGTTAACATAAGGTAAGGTTGAGTTAAAGTTAAATCTAACTTACTGATATAAAGAATAGAGTTTTAGCTAGCTATAAGACTTGTAGTGAGAGTTACAATTAGTTTTATTTATTTATTTTGCATATTAGAGCAAGTCATGGACTAGTGATAAACTGACAATTATATTATGTCTCCTTTTAATTTTCAAAATTATCCATAGTATTAAATAATTTAGGCCTTGTTTTTTTGCGTGGTAAATTGAATGTGGTAAATGGTATGTTACGATAATATTGTGGAGGGTGTGGTATGGTATGATAAGATATGGTAAAATTTGTGGTAAAAATGATTGATGTGGTAGGTTATGAGAGCTAATATAAAAAATAGCGGAGCAAAGTGAGGAGAGATAAAAGTAATGAGAGAAAAAATTATGATTGTTGTGGTAAAGTATGAAATAGTATGGAAAAATTATGGTAAATATAAAAAAATATGACTGATACGATGTGAAACCGCACAAAAAAAGAGGGTCTTGTTGCCTTATAATAGAAAAAGCATGGGGTTTGATTTTTGTGTTCGTTTTAGAGAATAAGGCATGGAGCGTAGACCTGGCAGAAATTGACCCGACCCGATAACCCGACCCGAACCCGCCCGAAAATTTAGGGTTTTGAACACAATTTTTTTTTAAAATCAAACAGCACGAACCCAAGACCCGGAATTTTCGGGTCAGTTGGGAGGTTGACCCGTCAAATTGGAGCAGCAGTGGGTGAATATTGGCGCTTGAAAAAAAAATGGGCCGGAAGAGAACAAATATGCGCCTAAGGCCCTAAAGTGAAAAAAAAACCCTACCTCCTTCGTCTCCTTCCTAATTTCGCTTGCAGAGTTGCAGGCGCTCTCGGCTCTCCTCGGTTTCTCCAGGCAAGGCAAGCAGCCAAGCAGGTCAGCTTCTCAGTTCTCACTTTCTCTCCTTCCTTTCGCCTCTCTGTTTGGGTTTGCAGCTCAACTTCTCATTTGGAGCTTCCTCGAGGTGCACAACAGATCCATCTTCGTTCTTCCTCTGTGTTTTTTCTGGTCGACCGTCGACCGTCGTTGCACGCTGCTTGCTGTCTCGCTGCAGATCGAGCCCCTCTCTGTTTCTCGATTTCTCCAGGCAAGGCACCAACGCAGGTCAGCTTCTCACTTTCTCTCCTTCTTCCTTTCGCCTCTATGTTTGCAGTTGAACTTTCTTTCCGTCTTCCTTTTGCCTCCCTGTTTCTCGGTTTCTCCAGGCGCACGCAACTCGTGATAGTAGGCGTGCACAGTGCACGCAATTTCCAGATTCATACTTGTCCATCGCACGCAGCAAGCAGATCGAGGCCTAACTGCCTAAGGTTTGCACCTTTCACACTTTCTTTAACCCTTGTCAATTTAACCTCTTAAATGTGGGTCAAATGTGTATGTTGTTGCTTCCCTTTGATTTCTTTTGACACTTCAAGATATAGGCTTGATGTTGGTATTTGATTTCACTGATTTGTTTTACCAGTTAAAATCGAAACTCCCTGTTTATGCTTGCTTCTCTTTGATTTGTTTTTATCTTTGATTCTGCACTTTGATCCCTATTTTCCTTTCTGCACTTTGATCCCTATTTTCCTCTCTGTAAGAGAACATTGGAAAACCCTATTTCATGGTTAATTGGTTATAACAAAGTTGCAACCATCATCTGCAGTTCTGCACTTTGATCCCTATTTTCCTTTCTTTCTGTTCATAGCCAGGGAAAGTGTCACCCAAGTTCTCATACAATTTCATAGCATTCACTCATTTGTCATTGTAAGTCTTAAAATTACAAGACATGATACAGCAAAGAACAGTATATTAAAAAAAAATTGCCAAGGGAACCTTGTTCTTTAGAAATTAGAACCTTGTTCTTTTGGGCCAAGGGAAATCTCAGATCCTCTATTTTTGAGATGGCTGGTTTTGTGGGTAGCTTGTCTTCCATTTGTTCATAGTCTTTTGTAAGGAGGAGATGGTTGGTGGATAGTTCTATGTGTTCATAGCCTTTTGTAGGATGTTCCAGAGCATCCACACTAACACATTCTTTTATCGCAATGATACATCGACCTTTGGAAATGTATCAATAAGTTGAAACTATTGATCTCTTGGATTTCAATATACCACTTCCGAGCTGCTCCAAGCTTAATGATGTTTTGGACTTCTACAATCCAATACATAATAGTTTGGACTATTGCAATCAAATATATGGTTGTTTGGACTATTGCAATCTAATATATTCTAGTTTAGACTACTGCAGTCCAATATAAAAATTTGAAATTATTACAAGACAAGTGTCATGTAAGAAAATCACCATCTCGACATCTCCGATGCCACGTAGCAATACCACCAAGTTAACTCGGTGGCGGTGCGCTAAAGTCCAAGGGTTCAATAGTCCAACTTACTATGATATAGTTCTAAAGTCCGGCTTACCATTGTCCGAATCCCTATAGTTTGCCTTGTTAAATCCAATTTTCCGACCTTTTTCCTATCGAAAAAGAAAACAATACTATGTGCATACTCTATTTCTTGTAAACTACTTTCAGGGCCCTATTATTTGAGAATGTCTATTTGGTGGCTTATAATTAATTCAAACTATTTTGAGGTATTGTAGAATGATTACAACTTTTTTTAAAAATGAAATATAGAAATGCTCAACTATATCTTTTGCAAGATTTTTAAATCTTTGTCTGGAAATCCCCCCCCCCCTTCTCTCCCTCTCCAAGTTCTGGTAGTTTGGTGATGGCCAGAGAGACATTGATCTAGCATCCTGGTTGTGGATGGGCGATGAATGTCCTGATAGCACATCGGGGAGCAGATCAGCTCATTTCCCCCCTCCACCTGCTCCCTGCCTTCCTCATCCCTTGATCGTTCCAACCCAAATATTTTGTTTTGTCTTGAAGGGTTTGAGCATTTTTGAGTTGAACTTGGATTGATCTCTTGTTGTCTGTCATTTTTGTTTCTTGAATCTTGATTCTCACTTTGTCTTTCCTTCTTGTCAAGTTAAAATGTCACAACGTCGAGTTACTATTGGAGGTGCCGGTGCAGCTTCTGCTCGCCCAAAAAAGGGTCGTGGGTCGAGTTCTACTCCACTAGGTCGAAATGTTATCCCTCCAACAGGTTCGAAATTTACTATTTTAGTGCTTTCAAGTTTTAAGTCTATGTAATTCTTTATTTTGTTCAAATTTTTCATTCATTTGCTTAAATATTATATTTTGTTTAATTTATTTATTGAATAGGGAGCTCTACTCCACCTACGCCAATTCCACTTGATTGTGATGACAGTACTACCTCAAAGAAAAGGCGTTGGACTTCACCAGTATGGAATCATTACGATATAAAAGAAGGATCATGCTTTACAGATGGCATACCTCGTGCTTATTGTAAGTATTGTGGGGGTGGACCTGTTGATGCATCTTCTAGTAATGGTACGTCTAACTTTAAGCGACATACTGAGAATTGTAATTCTCGTGTGGCTAATGATGCGAGTCAAATGAGGATTGGTAAAGATGGAACTTTGGCTAAAAAATATGACAAGTCTATGTATAAGGAATTAGCTGCTCTTGCAATAATAAGACATGGGTATCCATATACGTTTGTGGAGCATGAGGGAAACCGAATGATTCATAAGTTTATGAATGAGGAATATGCTCCAATATCTAGGAATACCGCAAAAGCTCATATTTTGAAGATTCACAAGCGTGAAAAGCACAAACTTAAGAAATCGTTGAGTGAAATTCCTGGTAGAATTTGTATAACTTCTGATATGTGGACTTCTTGTGTTGGTCAAGGTTTTTTGTCATTGACTGCCCATTTCATTGATGCAAATTGGAACTTGCATTCTAAGATATTGAGTTTTGTCCACTTGCCCCCTCCTCATAATGCAAGTGCCTTGCATGACAAAATTCATGAACTCTTAAAGGAGTGGAAAATTCACAAGAAAGTGTTTACCATTACGTTGGATAATGCAAGAGCAAATGATAATATGCAAGACATGTTGCGTGATACTCTAAATGTGCATGCTAGAATGCCATGTAATGGTGAGTTTTTTCATGTTCGATGTGGTGCTCATGTGTTAAATTTGATAGTTAAGGAGGGCTTAAAGTTGATTGATGTGGGGATAAGTAAGGTGAAGGAGTTAGTAAAATATGTGACCGGCTCCGAAGGTAGAAAATTGAAGTTTGAGGAAATTTCTTTAGGTCGTGGGATTGATTGCTCAAAGGGTTTGTGGCTTGATTGTCCAACTAGGTGGAACTCCACCTATAAGATGTTAGAGAGAGCTTTGCCTTATAGAGTTGCTTTTTCAAACATGAGGTGGATGGAAAGGTCTTCTTCTGGATTTCTGAACTTCCTACGGATGAAGAGTGGTGTAGAATTGAGAAAATTTGTGAGCTTCTTCAACCATTTGATGAGATAACCACTCTCATTTGTACACAAGATGCTACGTCAAACTTATATTTCAAAAATGTGTGGAGGATTGAAAATCTCCTAGCATCACATGCTTTGCGATGATGTTCTTCTTAGGAGTATGGCAACAAAATGAGGGGAAATTCAAGGACTATTGGGATAATTATAGTATGATTCTCTCTTTGCTATCATTTTGGATCCTCGATTCAAGTTTCAATTCATCTTGTTTTGTTTTCAAAATCTTGATCCTGAAACTGCTGAGTTGAAGGCTAAGATTGTAAAAGATCAAATGCATAAGCTCTTCAATGAGTATGTGAAAGAAAATCCAGCAACACATTTAAGGAGCGCCCCTAGCAAGAAAGATGACCTCTGAGTTTGTTTCATATTTTCACATGCATCATTCTTTTCTTCTTATTATTACCCATTGCATACTAACTTTTTTTAACTTTGTAGGATTTGCAAGTTTTGATAATAATATGCTATCTGAGTCGGAATTGGATAAGTATTTGGATGAGAAGAGATATGATCATACTATCGATTTGGATATTCTAGGTTGGTGGAGGAGACACCAAAGTGAATTTCCTTTCTTGAGTTGCATGGCAAGGGATATCTTGAGCATTCCGATTACCACTGTGGCTTCCGAGTCATGTTTTAGTTTGGGAGGAAGAATCATTACCAAGTGGAGAGCCTCTCTTTTGCCCGAAAATGCGGAATCATTACTTACTACTCGTAGTTGGGTGTTTGGATTCAAGATCGATGGAGGTAACTTTCATGATCAATTGATTACTTCACTAACTTTTTATGCATAGTGTATCTATTATTCTATATTTTATACTTATGAAAATAATATTTGGAAATACAGAGGAACATGATCCAGAGCTCAATGGTTTGTGTGTTCAAGTTTCTAACATCGTATTGAATGATGATATTGATGACCAAGAAGATGGGGAAGAGGAAGGAGAAGATGAATGGGAAGATTTAGAGACGGAAGGTTTTATGGAGCAAGGGGGATCTAGCTATAATTAGGTTATGTATAATTAATAATTATGAATGTGATGAGTTTGTACTAGAATTTTGAACTTTGATTTATCATTTATCTCTTTATGTTTGTGGTGTGTAAGTGTGTTGAATTCCTATGGATCAAGTGATGAACTGATGATGATCACTTATGACTTGACTATCGCACTTGTGCAATGTCTGACATGGACTCATGGTAATGATTAATGAACTAATGATATGCATGTTATATGTTTATTTGATTATGTACTTGTGTAAATGTTTCTAAATTATTTAACACTCAATAGTCAATTGTCATTAATATTTGATTTCGAAACAACAGGGTTTTTGTTCAGCTATTTATCGAAGTTATGGATGCCAAGCAACATCTATATTTTTGTTCTCTTGAGTCTTGTTTATTTAAAATTGTTGATTTTTAACTTTAAACTCTGAAAATAGACCTTGACACGCTAATGACATCATTATAAAATAGAAAATTGTATTTAGTAGGCAAGTTGAATATATAGACTTGGCTATTTTTGTTCTAAAAAACTGTCAAATTAGATGCTAGTCATAACCCGAAAACCCGACCCAAACCGCCCGAAACCTAATACACCGACCGTATTTACTGAACCCGAAATACACCGAACCCGTATTTACCCGAACCCGAAATATACCGACCCGATACCGACCCGCCCGCCCGAATTGACAGGTCTAATGGAGCGTTTGGGCTTTAGTGAAGAAGAGGCACCGACCCGTTACGTATGAGGACCCACTTCCCATGTCCGTATCCTTGGGAAGTTACCGCACACCACCCTAAAATACGCGCCAGTCTAGTCAAAAGATATACGTTGCTTTTATGTTGTGTTGCAGAGGCCATGGGTCAAATAGTCAAAATATATCACCAAAAATTATGGATAGTTAATACAAATATTATTTTTAATATTTCAATTAAAATTGATTTTGGTATTGTATTTAATGAATGTTATTATAAAATATAAAAATTATGATCCTGCACAAGCAGGGTAAACGGGGGACCCTTAACAACCCCGCTTCTAATTTTAATATTTGTGTTCTTTTTGGTTTAAACCAGTCATTTGTATATTTTTTGTCTAGATTATACTTTTTTACGTTTAAGTTTGAATAGTTATATTAGTATGATTAGGTGGATAAATAAGAAAATTTGGATTCTAATAATTTCTATTTTCACCAATTGTATACCATTGATCTATACTTTCATTTTGGATTTTGGTGGTCAAAAAAAATAAAATTGGATTGCGGTGGTACCAAATCCACCTCCACATTCTTTTTATTTTTTTCATTCCTACCTCATATTATTATTAACTTTTTCGTTGTTGCCTCCAGAAAGGTAATGAAGTATATTTACTAAAGCAATTTTTAAATTATTTTTTTGAGACTCTGAGTAATTATTATGATTTTTAAAAAGAAATAAAAGTGAAAAAAATTGTAAAAAATAGTAAAAAATTTGAAAAAAAATCAGGAGAAACGCCGTAAATTCATTAAAAATTGTGGTAAAGTGTTATACTAAGTTTTGAATGAAATGTAACGCAAAATCTAATGATATTTAACTCTCGATGATATCCCACTACAAAATCTCTGGCAGGTCAACGATAGAAGCTATTCATCTCTTACGCGAGCTGATGGAGCAATATAGGGAAAGGAGGAAGGATCTCCATATGGTGCTCATAGATCTAGAAAAAGCTTATGACAGGGTCCCTAGGGAAGTAATGTGGGAGTGCTTGAGGACGAAAAGGGTGCAAGACCCTTATATTAGAGCCATTAAAGACATGTATGGTAGTGTTAAAACTTGCGTCCGTTCGACAGTGGGTACCACGAATGATTTCTCTTGTGATATTGGGGTGCATCAGGGTTCAGCTTTGAGTCCGTTTCTTTTTACCTTAGTTATGGACGAGTTGACTAAAGACATCTAGGATGACCTACCTTGGTGCATGCTTTTCACGGATGATATTGTGCTCAGATGATATTGTGCTCATAGACGAGTCGAGGGACAATTTAAATGACAAGGTGGAGCGTTGGAGAGACACGCTGGAGTCAAAGGGTTTTAGAATGAGTAGGTCTAAGACAGAGTACATGAGTTGTCGTTTTAGCGGAAGGGACGCTGACACTCACTCACAAGAAGTAACCATAGGAGGGGTGCCTGTACCGAAGGTTGAAAAGTTTAAGTATTTAGGTTCTATCATTCGGAGTGACGGGGAAGTCGATGATGATGTTACACATCGAATCAAAATTGGTTGGCAAAAATGGAAATCAGTATCAGGTGTCCTTTTTGACAAGAAAATTCCACTTAAACTTAAGAGGCAAGTGTACCGTACGGTCGTTAGGCCAGCAATATTGTATGGCGCTGAGTGTCGGGCAGTCAAGAAGACGCACTGTCAAAGGATAAATGTAGTGGAGATGCGGATAGTTCGGTGGATTTGCGGCTACACCAGGTTGGATACGATCAAAAATGATGTTTGCCGATCCAAACTAGAGGTAGCACCCTTTGAGGAAAAACTGCGAGAGTCTAGACTGAGATGGTTTGGGCATGTCCGTAGGAGAAGTGTGGATGCTCCTGTGAGGAGGTGCGAAGGGATTGGATTACCTCAAGGCCGTCGTGGGCGTAGGAGACCTAAAAAGTCTATGAGAGAGGTGATAAGAGAAGATCTAAGTCACCTAGGTTTAATGGAGGACATGACTCTAGACAGGGGGGTTTGGAGGGCTAGGATTAAGGTCGTAGGGTGAGGAAGGTGTTTGTGATTTGAACTACTTTTACGTCTTTTGGCTTGTATTTGAGGAAGGTGTTTGTGATTCGAACTAGTTTTACGTCTTTTGGCTTGTATTTGTTTGTTTGGTTGGTATGTGTTTTGTTGTGCAGGTACCTATTAGCACTTCTGATAACACTGGCAACACTCTGGTATGTAATTTCTTCTCTTAACAAGTTTCGCCTCTGTTTTTGCTACGGATACGTCGGAATCAGTCTCTCAATGAACTTTTGTCCATGGGGGTAAGGTTGCATACATTAGGGTCCCCCATACCGCGCTCAAACGTGTCACATGAGAGGTTGTTGTTTGATATCCCACTACATTCCATTTTTTTTTTGAACCACCAGAATCCAAATTGATAGTAGAGATAATTGCTGGCCTAATTCGTAAAAGTAGGGATTATTAGAATCCAATTTTTCGATAAATAATGTGTCTAGATTTTTGTTGGTGTTTTTCTGTTATGGTTCTGTTCCTCAGCTCTATGGATAACATGCATGAAACCAAGTGGATTTTGTTATGTGCGAATTGTCTAACCCAAAAAAAAAATGGATATAAATATCATCAATTTATCATGTGACTTTTAATATTGAACGAACATGGCTGATCCGAATTTATCCGAATTCAAACTTTTGTTTCCTAGCTATTTCGTTAGTGATTGTAAGTTTCGCCAGTAGATCCAGCCCAGGACAGTGTAATGTGATTGGACTATCCATAAAAGTAAAGCCCTCATAAACGAAGGCCCATAAAAAAAAGTTGTCCAGAATTTTCGGTGTGTATAATTAAGGTCTCCTTACCTTTAGGCCCACAACTTTTTGACACGTTCAACAAATATACATCACTTAAGTTTTGATTTCGATTTTATTAAGAACCCAAAAAATATTGCATTACATAAATGAAAGAGTTATTGACCACCAATAACGGCCCAGGAGACAAATTGATAATGAAGGATGCGGAGGACTATGAAGTTCAAATTGTTGGGTTGGTGTGGCCATTGGATCGGCTAGGTCCAAAATCGGGAGAGGAAGGTGTTACCTACGCCAGAGAAGACTAGGGGTGTTCATCGATTCAAAATCGAATCAAATCGGGTGAACCGAAAACCGAATAAGGGGGTAAAGTCCACACCGAAAAAACTGAACATAATAAAATCGGTTCGATTTATTCGGTTTTGAACCGAATAATGCACAACTTTTATGGTTTTTCAATGGAACCGAATAAACCGAAAACTGAATAAGGTCTAAAGTCCGAACCGAACCGAATAAAAATCGGTTCGGTTTGGACCGGTTCGGTTCAGATCTCGGTTTGCACCACTAGAGAAGACGCCAAGCAAGCCTCGGACAGAGAGGACGAAGTTGGGGGCGCTACCCGCGAAGGGATGTCGCCTGCGCCGAAGGGATGTCTCCCGCGCCTATGGGGCGCTGCTTGCGCTGAGTTGGGTGCTACCCGTGCCTCAAGGTGTGTGACTCGCACTAAAGTCCCTCTTCAAGTCGGTAATACACATATTTTTAGTAAATCTAATTTCTCCTAGCTGCCCTATAAATAGGGTTCATTTTTCTCCACTTTATTTCACGACAACATCGGTTGATCAAAGGCGATCAATTAGATAAGAGATAAAATATTGAGAGAGATATCGTTTCACCAATATTTTCCCGTGTTATCCCGAGAGATATTGTGAGTTGAGAGCTTGAGATATTGTGTTGTAATCTCCATTGTTGATTGTATCACACTCTGTGATAGTGATCGAGTTGTACTCCTCCCTTCTCACAGTGGATTATTTTCTGGCTGTCGCCGCCCGTGAGTTTTCCTCCGAGCTCTTCAATTTCCCACGTATACCTGGTGTTTGTTTTACCGCTTAATATTTCGTTCCTAAATTTAGTCGTAATTTTCGTCATCTCGTTTTTTTCGCTTCCGCTATAACGGTACTGTTATTTTCATCGAATCTCCTAACAAGTGTTATCAGAGCCTAACACTAATTTGTAATAAAAAAATGGGGCCCACATCGCTGAGTTGGCAATGACATTTATTTTCTTTTTTTTTTTATGCTGTCTTTAGGGATTCTTTGCAAAGAGGAAGAGAGAGGACGAAGAAGAAGAAACCTCTTGATGCTCATTTTTCCAAAAGTGGTTTGAATTTCCAACCCTTTTTTCCACTAAAATTTTTGAAAAAACTGGAATATAAAATTGTTGTTAAAATGGTTGGTTTTTCTAACTATTTTAAATTGGTTGGAAAAAAGTAGTTGGTAATACACATATTTTTAGTAATAGTCATAAACCGAGACTATAGCCATATTCAATATTTTATGGAGGTCATATTACTAAATTTGACTTAACTTTGTACATTTTAATAACCATATGTTCAAAAAAATTAGTTATAAACAAAACAAAAAATTGAGGGGACATGGCCTTGTTCCGCACACTTAAAACTTCGCCTCTATTTTATTGCTTACTATCCCTAAAATAAGAGCTCAACATCAACAAGAGTCTCTCTGTCTTTCTGTATACTACCTCCGTCCCATATTATTTGTCCATTCAACTATATTTAAAAGTTCAATGGTCTTGGAAAATGGGGTGAAAAATGTGTAATGTACCATAATTGTCCTTACTTTTCTCATGTGAAGAAAAATAAAAAAGAAACAAAAGAGTATTTATTAGGGGTATAATAAGAATTACAATCATTGAAATTATAAAGTGGACAAACATTTTGGGACAAAGGAATTAGATAGATGGATAAACAATTTGGGACGGAGGTAGTATACACATATATTCACATATTAAAACAGTAAAACATCATTGTCAAATGTGTGATCTACAAACAAAAACATACAACTATCGGCAGATTTATTTGACTTATGATTAATGTAATTTGAAATGGTTAGTTTCATAGAAAGGAGGAAGACATATAGGTAACTATTGTTTCTTTCTATTGCCATCACAACTCTTTGAAAATTATCGAATACAAACAATAAAATGCGAAGGAAAGATTGATACATCCAAATGTTGTGGTAAATGAAAGAAACGAAATTAGATAAAAGATCACATCATATCCACTTTTAAAAAGCAAACTTAGACCTACGAAATATGAAAAGAAAACACAGGAGAATCAACATTAATAGTCCTATCAAGTTGATCAAATCGTGTGATTAGCCCCAAAGCCATTCTATGTCGGACACTATAGGACATACAAGTTACATACACGCGGTTTATCGGTGACATTATGTGGCATATATAAGGTAAGTGTTGCATAAGAATCTCTGCATAAAAATATATCGTAAGCCATATTTTTTTAGTAGGTAAGTAGTTCAGTTTATTGAGCCCCTATCTCAAATGTTCAATTCAACATGTTTGTAATAGATGGGGTATGAGGGTGTCAATTGTCCAAAGATGGACTCACTCCTACCTGCAACACTCTTTGAAATGATAAGACAGAGATGTCGCTCCTAAAATTCGAAACCCTGGGTGCTTGGGATAGGAGGTGAACTTCTTACCACTTAGGCTAAATAATTTTATTTCTTATGAATATAAAGTTAATTAATTAGTAATTTGTTTTGAAAAATGTTAATAAAGGTTATGACTCGATGAATTATTATAAATAATTGTATGAAAGGGTCATTCTCTAGAAAACTTATTATGATTTTTGTTAGAAATAAAAATTAATTAGGTCATTTTTTTGGATGAACTATTTTCAAATTATGATTGTTATGTTTGGATACGTTATGATAAGTTATGATACTTTTTTGGGGAATTGTGTTTTTAGAGTGAATATTTTTTGGGCAATGCCGCGGCCTTGCCGGGATCTAGGCACGGCGCGTGCATGCTTGCCGTATGCATGGCCGTCCCGGAATTTTTGTTTTTTTCTTTTTTTTAAATATTAATTTTATTAATATTAATATTGTTATTAATATTATTATGGTTATGTTTATTAATATTATTATTATTGTTATTAATAATAATATTTTTATTGTTATTAATATTGTTTATTTCTTCATTTTTCAAAACTAAAAAATATAAAACCACAAATTCAAAACACAAATTCATAACTGAAATTCGTCGATTCAATCCCGATATGAGGGTGGTTTGTGGTGGTAGTTGGTCGAGAGCGTTTTCTAGAGAGATAAAGTAGAGAGAGAGTGAAGAGTGAAGTTATGAGGTTCAAGGGCGTGGGTTGGAAATATTATGCGAAAGGTGGGCGACAATAGTAAAAAGGGGGGCGACGAAAAGCAAGTGGGTATTTTTTTGGGAAATTATGTTAGGTTGGAATAAATTAGGATAAGTTAGAAGAGTTATAGCAAACTTGATAAAAGAACAGGGCCTTAATCACCATATATCAAAATTTCAACTTCAAGTTTTCAAAAATTAGTCTTGCTATTACTCTTAATTGAGACAGTTTCACATTATAATGAATGTGTACCAAACATGGGAAAGAAAAGTGATGGTAATTATGAAACAAATCCTATCCTCGACCACCCCAAAAGTGAAACATAAATGAGTTCCAAATTGATTAATTAGGACAGGAGAAAGAAAAGTGGAACTAATTAAGCTAATTAACTTAATAATTGGTGCAAAGTAGACCTTGTCTTTTCCAAGAAAATAGTGTGATGGGGTTGTAAGTTGTAATCCGAGTCGTTTTCAAGAAACTAGCGTAGTGATGCTTCTTTAATTTCTTCGTGACGTACTAGTATAGTTGGATGCGGTGTATGTCATGTTTGGTTTGTCAATGTCGCCCAAAACTTTTAAGTTAGTTCTTACTAGTAATCATATTCGCTTTCAATAAAGCCTGTAGGATGAAAATTTCTCTCTTAATTTCAAGATTTCTGTAGTGCTTTCAAAACCTTCTTTTTGAAGAAGGGTGGAGGCCGGAAGGATAATGGCCGCAAGAGTGAGATCTAATAAGGTCAAATTTTTTTTATGCTTTTGTTATGGTGCAGAAGTAATGTGATAGAGTGAAATTGTGTAAAGTGTGTTAAAGTTTGGAATAGTATAGTAAAATTTGTTGAAATTGTGATTGATAAGGTAAGTGAAAAGAGAAAATGTACGTGAAAAGTCGAAGATAAAAGTGAAAACAGAAAAAGTGAGGAGATAAATTGTTAATTAGGGGTGACCAACACCGGGTATCTGCCTAAAGTTTAAGAATCCAATTCCGAATCCATTTAGTAATGGATCCTGATTTTCGGATCTAGTACCGGATCTATTTCAAACTGGATCCTAAAATCAAGATCCAATCTCAGATCCACCGTGAATGGATCCGAATCCGAGTACCCGGATTGGAAACTCAATATCACTATTCTAATACTAATACTTACTAAGGGTGAGCAACACCGAATACCCGCCTAAAATTAGGATCCAGTACTCCCAAATCCATCGTGAATAGATATGGACCCGAGTACCCGGATTGGAGACGCACCATCACTGTCCAGATTTTTACACGTCTTACGCTGCCAATTGTAATTTGGATATTTCAATGACATTGATCTACTTAGTTACTACTTTCAACTTCAATCTAGAGATGTTTGAAGGACAAGAAGGTCTATTGCAGTGAGGACTGAAAGAGTAGTGACCTAAGTTATAAGCAAAATTAAGTTTCTCAACACATGGGTTTGGAACATGGATCCAAGAGTGGAGTTTAGGCTGATTGAGAAGTAGTCTTCACTTAGTTTTAAGACCTAAAATAGTTTTTATATCAAATAATTATATGGATCTTGGATATCGGGTCTGGTTCTGGATCTAGAGCTGCCAAATTTTTTTCCGACCTAGACATAAATTTTTCGTCCGAATTTTGTTATTGATCTAATATTGGACATAAATTTTATCTTTTTACTATTGCTCAAACCCGATTTTAGCTTCGTCCGAATTGTTCGACCCGAAATTAAATCAGGTCCGGACATGAATTTCTCGTCCGAATGTTAACATTGCCCGAATTTGCCGACCCAAATTTACCCGGATATGAAAATTTGCCAACGCTATCTGGATCCTAGATGCGAGGAGTCAGTCCCGGATCCATTGATAAATATATCCTAATTTTAGGATCCGGTCAATCCCGAATCCAGATAACTAAGATCCGGATCCAGATCCACTGGATTCAACTGGTTCTAGATCTGGATCCGGGCAACCCATTTTTCTACTCACCCCTGTTGATAATGATTATGGTAAAGTATTGTATGGTATGATAAAGTATGGAAAAATATTGAGTGATATGGTGAGTACGTTGTCGTACCGCACCACACCAGCACCCTATGAAAGAACTAGCCTAAATAGGTCATTTGGTTCAGATTGAGTTTGATCGAGTGAGTTTCATAACAATTGCCCCCTCTTGTCCCAAAAAAGCTCCGTCCCTAAGCATTGTAATTTTTTTATAAAATATTATACATGTACGTAATGAATTATCAGTTAAAGAAATATATTATAGATTGTGAAACACTTAATAAACAATGGATAAAACTAATACAAAGAAGTGAGTACACTGTTAAGACAGTTTCAGTAGTCATGATTGTTATTATATTCATCATCATTTTAACCGTACCATTTTTGTTTACGTACGCAATTGATTAAGTATTTTGCCTATATTTTTTTACCAAGTTAAACCTAACTATTTTAACTTATCATAACTTATCATAACTTATATTAACCTAACATAATTCCTCAAAAAATAACTACCCCCGTCCCAATTTCTTTGTCACCCCAATTAATTTGGCAAAACCGATACATCTTGGAATTGGGGTGAAAATTTTGAACCTTACGCAAATTACCCTAGTATTTATTGATGTAATAGCTGTTGGGATTGTAAAAAGTAATAAATAAAGTTATTAATTAGGAGCAAAAATGAAATTACAATCATTGAAATTGCAAAAGTGACAAACAAAATTCTTCATAAAAGTATCCTAACTTATCATAATCTAACTATCTTAACTTGAAAATAACTCATCCAAAGAACATAACCTTTACCTCATTTGCATTTTTCATTTGCTCAACTTTAGTTTTATACATGTGTTTTTTGTTGGTTTTACTGGGTCGTTATCTACAAAGCTTCATAGACTTTTTTCTTTTCTTTTTTTTTTTAAAGTTGGACAATAGAAACATTCAATTTTTTCAAAGTGAGTACATAAATCACGCGGAGTGTCCCATCCCACAGAAAATCCTTCACGAAAATATAGACGTTGATCACTCATATACATATTACGTACATTTTATCCTAATTCTTAACTTCCACCAAAATACCAAATATGGACCCTCAACTCTTTCATATGAAAAACCCTAGTCAACGAGTCAACATTTACTATATATATATGTAAATAATTATAAAAGAGTGTGCCCCAAAATAAAATTGTAAATAGTGTGTGCCATGCATACATGCACCATGCATTAGTAAGTGCGAAATACGTTAGTTAACCCCATACGATGATAGAGACGAGTCAGACGACATACATTGCCCGGACAATAAGAAATAATTTATGGCGTAATTCCACCATTTTAGTTTTCTAGTTTTTCAAACTAGCTCTTTGTAGGTTGGCATGCATGTCATTTCCCCTAGGGGGAAATTAGGTCCCTTTTTATCGGCAGAATTGTTTATTACTTTATTTACATGCTCCAAAAAGTACTGTGACTCACTAGTAAATATCTCATTTCATTACAAATATTTATGGCTAAATCTTTCAAAAATTTTAAAATTACTCCCTCATTCATAATTTGTCTATCACTAAGTTTACACATCAGTTAAATTTCAAAAGCTTTCACCATAAGTTTCTTAATGTATACAATCTTTTATTATATAAATAAAATATCAAATTTGTATTGAAAATATTATCGTAAAAGTATATATTTATATGTTTATCTTTTGAAAGCTGCAGTAGAAAGCATTTCTGTATGGAGAAGGAACAAATATGGATTATTTTTTTACCTTGCTCGAGAAGATAGCTAGGTTGATCAATCAACGCGGGTAGAAAATTCAAGTACAGTAATAAAAATGCATGAAATTAAAGTGTAAGGTGAGTGTATGAAAAAGAAATATTAAACATAGTTCACTTTGCACTTTTTCATCTTCTTTTTGGTTGAAATGTGGGAGCATATATAATCTACTTTAATTAACTGGGGCAGATAAGGTGGAAGCTAAAGCACACACGCACTATATCAATGGAAATAAAATCACAGTTAGGTCGCTCTTTACTTTCAGCACTAATAAACACTCTTTACAGGTCATTACCTTGGATCGATCATATTTATTCATATTCCTCCCCACCAACCATCATCAACATTATCACACCATCTAATTGGCAGCTTCACTTGTGAGTATTTCTATACTCGATATATAAATGATCATCTGTGATTCAGTGGGCTATGTTTGGGGGTTATTTGGATTTCGAATTCTTATTTTTCATTTTTTATTTTTTGGACCTTAAAGTTTATGGATTGAATAAAAAAGATATTAAAGTTTGTAGGTTGAAAAAAAAGGTTTGTGTACTATTTTTCTTTTTCCTCACATGTTTGAATTTATCTCCCGATTAGCGTCAAAACTGATATTGAAGCTATAATACACCTCTCTTATTCATGTCGGAACTAATTAGATGCTGAAGTACCCAGGGTTTAAGTACTTCCGGCATGAATAAGAGAAGTGTATTATTGCTTCAATTTTAGTTTTAACCTTAGTCCTAAAGTTTGACGCTAATCGAGAGATAAATTCAAACATGGGAAGAAAAAGAAAAACAGTACTCGAACATTTTTTTCAACCTATAAACTTTAAGGTCATTTTTATTCATCCCATAAACTTTAAGGTCTTAAAAATAAATATCAAAATACAAAAAACCCTATGCTTGGAGTTATATGTTTTTTTTAACTCCACCAGTAACATTTGTGAAGATTGATCACATCCCAACTATATTTTCAATCTATATATACTTATAATTCTGATTGGTAATATTTATCAGTGCTAGTCGGCACTTATTAATATTGACCAATACTTTGTCACATTGATCACTTAACCATAAATCATCTATCATTATATTTTATGCGAAACATAATTTTAATTTTTTTTTGGGATTATCTGCCTAAGGGAGACAGCTAAAATCAGGTAAATAATGTTACTAATTTCTACGTATCCACTTAAGTTATCAATGCAAATATCAAAAATTAAGGAATATGAAAATGATATCGAGTTTTTGGATCTTGCCCTATTATTAAAACCATATTATATATTCAATTGAAATAAAATGATATATACGATTGAATTCTATATATATATATATATATATATATATATATATATATATATATATATTGTAAAAGGTTATACTTTTATATATTCATTACTTTTTTATATTTTTAAAATGCCAAAAAATATATATAATGCATGGATGAGGTTGATTGGATTAGGATATCATTTGTGTCATTCATTGATGTAACCAATGCATCCAAAGTTTCTTATAATTAAAAAAATAATACATACAATTAAAAAATTAGTGTCAAAAATCATAATAAATACTAATTTAGTAAAAGCTAACCCGGCTAGACACTTATCATATTGGTTGTCATGTTTTGACTAGTAATGTACATAACAATAGACTCATCATCTCTCACCTTTCTACGTAAGCTTTAATTAATACATATATTGAAATTTATTTATGCTCATTACGGATAAGATTTAGTAAAATTTACCTAAATTTATAAGATATTTATATTTAGTCCACTAAACCTTATCCAGAAAAAGAGCATATGAATAATATCTCATTTAGTAACAAAAAGTAGATTCTAAAACGTTACCAAGAAGGAGCCGCGAAATATACAGCAATAGTAAGCAGCAGTGCAAAAGTGTCTTGTAAACATAATAAAATGTTAAATGAAGGCCGGGGATGATGTGAATTTGTAGGGATGAAAAGCACGTCAACTTAGAATTGATGAAATTTGACGCGGGGCGGCAACACCAACAGTGAAAAGTTAGTGCTCTAATTATGAATCACGACTTGAGCAATGAGCAATGAGCAATGAGCAATCAAAAAGATGGGACGACAGACATGAATATAACTTCAACATGAGACAAACTTCTTTTTCAAAGTTGAGAGACTTGGGACTCAACTATTTGTCTCTCTACTGGGGATGAATTAATGGGAATTCAATTAACCCATAAACAAAAGGGACCATTATTGACTTGGAAATTTGGGTTATAGTTTGGCGCATTATCCCCACCCAAGAATGTATCACAATATATATTAATCAATCTGCATTTCTATGATTATGATGTGATGTTAGTGTTTAGACCCATCTTCTGATTAATTGTTTCTTGCTTTAGAATCATGTGGATTCATCCAATTCACATTGTGATTACGAAGTTTTCATGTATTTGCACAACTTGATTCGTACAATAACTTCAATACATTAAATGAGATTGTAATATTATTATTAGAATTGTTCATAATCCAGTCCGGACCGAAAAAGAGACTGGACCGAGGATTGGATTGGAGTGGGCCAATGGAAGTTCGGTCCAATCCTCAGTCCAAAAAAATTTGATGTTCGGTTCTCGGTCCAATCCATGGACCGAACTGAAGGACTGAAGTTACTAAAATTATAGGGTTTCCTTATGTATAGTCCAGTCCTCAGTCCAGCTTAATCCTCTAGTTCGGTCTTCGATCCAATTCGGTCCAGTCCAGTTCGATCCAATCCGGACCGATGAACAACCCTAATTATTATTGTCTGTTTATATGGTACTCAATATTTTCTTTGAAATTTTTGGATATGTAAATGGATTTATATATTTTTTTTAAAAAAAATTATATGTATGGATTGTTCTATAAAAACAGTACCATTATTTTTGTGCACTAATTGTTTACTAAAACCATAATTATCAAGTGCTTGCAATCCGATGTTGAAGGCTGATAGTACTAGAAGGTGAGATGACTCAATCAATTTGTTGATCGATGAGGTTACAAGCTATACAGTAATCTTTACGGTATGCTTTTAAGACCCTGTTCTTTTCTGCGGTATTTTGTGGTATGGTCTGGTGAGATGAGATGAAATTGTGGTGGGGTGTGGTGGAATTATGATAGGTTATTGATATGTGGGATAGGTGAAGTGAGAGAATGTAAATAGTAAAGGAGAAAAGTGAAGAGAGAGAAAATTAATGATTTATTGTAAAGTGTGGTGAGTTGTAGCAAACTGCAATATACTGTGAAACCACAATTTGTCAACCGCAGAAAAGAACATGGCCTAAATTCCATCTTCCAATTATGTAATTTGTTTGATTTCCTATATTTTCATCGTGTAAGGGGACAGAATGGCACAAGATTTGGCTCATTTTCATACAATTTTGATTAGTGAAAGGGTACGCATGGGAATATATGTTGTCATATATATAACATGGTGGATGTTTTAGTATTATAGTTTTGCTGCCCTTTGACATAAAAATATAATTATCAACATATATGATATGAAGTTTTTTTTTTTTTTTTTTGTGAATTATACAACTAACTTTATACTTACCACACATTATCTTAATTTATCGTCTCTAAATGAATATATTTATCAATTTTATTGATTTGCCTTTAAAACTAGTTGCCCTTTGTTGATATTGAGATTCAAAAAGAGTGTTAAAACAAATCATGGAGGCCGAGTATAACATCACATGAAGTTTATGGATGACTTTGCCCTTCTCTTTCATATTAGATTTCAACATATATTTTTGCACTCATTTTAAGATTTTGAATCTATCTCTAACTTTCATATTTTCAATTTGGTTTTGTTTATTACAATTTGTTTCATATTTTGCATTTTGGATTTTTCTTTCCAATTTGTCATCTTGATTCTTTGATTTTTCTTCAGATTATTTTTTTCCCATTTAATTTGATCAAAAATTTGATTCAGCTTTCTTTTTAATTGTTTAGTTTTGAATATCTGACTATTCAAATTTTCTTTTTATCTCAAATTAACTAGCTAACTCATAATTTCTTTTCTTTCTCCTTATTTGCAGAGGAATGAGATTGTTGGATGGTGATGAATTGATGAGGTTGTTATATTGTGTTTTCTTTTGCTTTCTTAGATATGTCAATATTGATGATGATATGGTGTTGCACTCCCCCTTCCCCCTTTCTTGTTTTTAAGGCTATTTGGACCAATGTTAGTTGTACTATCTTTTTGGGACCATCTTAACTTATTTATCATTTAAAGAAAAAAGTTATATGCAAGAAGCTTCATATCTCAAACGACAACCGGCATTGAAGTTTACATTTCTATGAATGTCCTTTCTTTTAGATTATTCTTTCTAAGAAAGGAACACACAATGTTATACAAGAAGTTTAATAAAGCGTTCACATTGATGAAAATATAACAAGTTACTGAAATAGGGGGAAAAAATACGCCATTGTTTTTCCTAAATATGGGCCCACGTTCTCAAAGGATTCCCTTGAAAATGTATGGTGAGAAATTAGCGCTTCTCAAAACGATTGTCTCGAGCACATGTTAGTTCTTCAAAATATTTTGGGGATGCCTCCTTTTCCTTGAGAAAATAAGTTTTGATGACACTTTTCTCTAAGAAAGGGATCCCTTGGACTTTCCTTCATTAATATGGCAATTTCAATTGCATTTAATTGATTTTCCCTCACGAATGAGCTCACAGTTTGGGTATTTTCTAGTAGAGATATACTGGTCGAATAAGTTCTTATGTCTATAATAACTACCAGAAAATTCTACTAACCTGTGTAAAAGTAAAATACCAAATTGCCCATAGTGTAACAATCTCACAATTTTTTACAGAATTATAGTGGCGAATTTATAATTGAGATCAATCTTGTCGAAAATAATTTACTTGAAAAAAATTTGACTACATAAACCAAAAAAATTGTGATCATTATCTAATAAAAGTAATATGAAGGCCAAAATTCAACATTAATCATAAAAGTGACATTAAATTACTAATATCAAAACTTATAGGTGGGGTTGAACTCAATTTGCTTAACATTGAACCATGCATCCGCCATTTTCATGACCTTTGGTGTCAAGTATTTCTTCTTTATTTCCTTTTTTTCAAATTTCAATGATATGGATTTACATCATTTATTACACTATATATCCACTCTTATTTTCATATTTGGGTTTTTTTTTTTTTTGCTTTCATCTAAAATTGAAGTTTGATGAGGAGCTTGAAAGATGAAAATAGTAAGCAACGACTGCTACGCTTCAAATAAAACTTGAACTGTAAAACTATAAAAACCGCATCAGAAAAACATGTCAACCATTTGGATTTTTGACGTTTGGGGTTTTGATTAACCGAATCAGATTAACTTATTAAAATTTAGATTTGTCATTTCGAGAAACACTTGACCTCAGTTAACCAGTTTTGAGTAATATAGTAGCAAAATAGTTGAATTTAGTAGCAAAATGCTATATGGTTTTAGTTTAAATTATGAACGGGTAGTTAACTGTGTTAACCATAAATCGGTTCAAAAAGCGATTAATCGCTTTTTCAAAGTGGTAAACAACATTGTTTACATTTAGATTTAACAAATCCATAAATTGAAAATACAGTTAATCAAGTATAGACTTCCCTAATTCCCTATTGACTGTCACCTTTTTGGTATACTTGTTAAAGATGTTCACATATGACCAAAAGTCGATCACTAATGCTATAATAATGAATCACCAAAAAGGCATACTCCACGAAATTCACTTTGCCAAAATCAAAGTACATAGTATAGTACATAATTACCATCCAAACCCATCACCAACAACTCTCCCCTGATTTCTAGAGGTAGAGAATGAATAACCAAAATCCTTGATCTTTTTTGTGGTTGGCAAACTGGGTGACACAGCCCACCGCAGTTTGCCACAACCCACCACAAAATACCATTCTACCACAATTCACCACAACCCACCACGAAATACTTTTTCACAATTACCAATACAATATTTATATATATACAAAAAAACTCACCACAGCATACCAATAACCCGCCACAACCACACCACAACCCGCCACAATTTCACTACACCATACCGCGTCATACCGCAAAATAATGCATAAAAAAACAGGGTCTTACTTACTAGAAAGATTAATATGTTCAACCCCCTACCTAACCTTTCCTTCAATTGAAATATGAAAATTCCACACGTTATTCAATATTTAATAACCTATAGCATTATTTTGTAAGTTCATAGTATGTGTTTATTATCAACATAAAGCTTATACTCAAATTTGTCAAAGGTGATTCTTTTTAACTTCATAGAGATGTATGTTTTGAGATCATTCAACTGTATAAAGATAAAATTTTGCCACGTGTTTCCAAGAATGTAGTCATATATATATACACTCATGAGTCATGATTCTATTTAGAATTGAGCATTAGTCTAGGATTAGGCTGGAAGGATCGAAGACCAAACATGAGGCTAAGTTGAACCAAAGACTAGATCAAAAAAATTTAGTCCTAGACTAGATTGACCAAACTTTTTTTGGTCCTATACTACACCGACAAAACTTCTTTCGATCCAACCCTCAGTCTAGTTTGGACATGAATATACATAGCCATTAACGAGAACAAGTGAAAGGAAACCCTAAAACATTAATAAGAGAGTTACTTTTATTCAGTCATTCGATCCAGTTCTGAATCTTTCAGTTTAGTCCACAAGTTTGACCAAAGCCTAAATACCAAAATTTTTTGGACCGAACTTTCTTCGGTCCATTTATTCAAGTCCATTCCAATCCAATCCTTTTTTCGACTGAAACTGGACTATACACAATCCTAATTTTATTTATGATACAACTAGGTGAATTGACTAACTAAAGTTTGACAAGAGATCAATTTCAAGGAGTATTATTATATGAGTTCCATTCTAGGCAAAGTCTTTTCCTATTTAAAATCATTTTTCAAAAGAACCAAGGAACCAAATCTATTCAAAAACTTCAGTGCTAAACATAATCACACTTTTCCTTAAAAACACTCCCCTTAATTAAGCAAACCGCATTATACTTGATATTGATAGCAATTACCATGCCTAGGACTTTAAAAACAGATCCTTAGAAAAAGTCGTATCCTCATCATCCTAGCTAATAATTTTACCATAAACTAGGTAAAGTTTTACCAAAAACATAGCAATAATAGTAAAAATCTTTTTTCAGTTAAACAGAGAAAGCGTGGGGACAAAGGAGTAAATAAAATAGGAAGATATTGAAGTTTACGAGAGAGTAAAAATGGGAATCAATTCAATCCCCTTACCTATTCTTTAGCCTGTCTTTCCAAATTACTAAACTCACTGACGTATCTCTGAATCTCTCTCTGTCCCGTCTACACAACTCGAAAATAATGATAGTGATGGAAATTAAATTTTAAAAAATAGCTGAATACTCTATCAGTTTCATATTAATTGATATTTTCACTAAATTTTGATCATTAATCATTTACAAATTACAAAGAGTTACAGTATAAAACTATTTCCATTCTAAATTTTAGTAAAGTATCTTTCTAATAACGGTAATTTCATATTGTAACTTATAATTAATTAACGGTTAAAATTTAGTCAAAGTATCAATTAATATGAAATGGAGGAAGTACGTAGTAATAATAATTCCTCTTCTCCATATTAGTAAGTGTCAAATATTTTATTATCACAGTATTCAGGCCCTGTTCTTTTCTGCGGTTAGCAAATTGCGGCGCTACAGTCTATCGCAGTTTATCACAACCCGCCACATTTTACCGCAAATCATTACTTTTCTCTTTCCTCACTTTTCTCTCTCATCACTTTTCTCCTCTACTTTTTACATCATCTCTCATCACCTACCCCACATACCAATAACCCACCACAATTTCACCATACCCGCCACAATTCCACCACACCTCACCACACCATTCCGCAAAATACCGCATAAAAGAACATGACATCAATGTTATTATTTGATTGATAATTTTTTTATACAATTTATATTAACAATGACAATACTCCCTCTGTTCCATATTAATTGACATATTTCAAAAAATTTTATATACCAAGGCTTAACTAAAAAAACTACCCATATAATTAAATAGCACTACTTTTCAAGGTGTGTTTTCGGATATTGATAGTGAGAGAATGTGAGTAGAAGTAGTTTGTATTTATTGAAAAAGTAAAAAGTTGTCATAATTATTAAGGTTAAAATAATTAAATTACATATTATAAAATGGAAAGTAACAATTATTTTGAAACAAAAAAAGTTAGTTTAAGTGTCAATTAATATGGAACGGAGGGAGTATTATACTTTTATGATAGTATTTTTTATTACCAATCCAATAATAGCAATCTTATATAACAAGTTATTATATATATTAAAAATTTATGGCCAAAATTTTTAATGTTTAACCACATAATTTCCAAAAATGATAATTAATATAGAATGAAGGGGCAATAATGATGAAAATTAAATAAAGAATTTAAAATTTTTAATTTACCCAAAAACAAACGCTCCCTCTGAAATCTCTGACCCGATTGTCAAGTCACAAATTCTGCATGCATTTGTACGTTCTCTCCTCCCCCCATTTATTGCTTCGCCTCAAAAACTACAAACCCCCCTTCATTAAAATATATTTTCCATTTTTTTCCAAAAAAATAACTACCAAATTTACCTCGGAGGAGTTAAAAAAACAGTAAAAAAAGGGCATGAAATATCAGAGGAGTAGAGAGAAAATAGAGAAACAGAATCCCAAGCCTCCTCCACACTTGCAAAAAATAATAATTAAAAAGCGGTTACTTTACTTAGATTAATTAACCGATTAATTTAGAATTAGTCGAAACAAATCTAATCTAGAATTAATTGCCTTGCCACCCCCGTGCCTCTAGAATCGTAACCTTCTTTCTACGCACGTCTATATAAATACACCCCCACTCTTTTCCCCCACTTTATTTCCTCGTTTCTCTATCGTGAGTTGTTCGTAACCAGAAACCAATCTTCATCATCATTAATCTTCTCCTTCTTCCTATTCATTCATACTTTGGTAACTGCAAAAACTTGCTCTGTAAATTTCTGGGTTTTCAACAAAAATGGCAATACAAGCGCAGATTTGTTCTGATAATTTCGGGTTGCCCTTTGGAGGGTCTCAAGATTGGTTGATGAATGATAACAATATTACCAATAACATCAACAACAACAACAACTTCTTGTTGAATTCTTGTGGGTTGAATGAGTTTGGTTTCGGTCTCCAGCAAAAACTCCAACAACAATTTCAGTATCAGCAACAAGATCAACAACAGCAGCTCATGGTTCAACTTCAAAATCTACAACAGAGGAACCAGTATTTTTGTTCTGAAAACGAAAACTATAATCATCATCCAACCTCTTCCAGTGGTAGCAGTCATATTTTGCCGGTGAATTTTTCTCAGAGCCTTGCAACCCATGTTGAGAAACAGAGGCTGGAGATTGATAGATATATATCTTTACAGGTTAGTTACACGCAATTCTTTGAAACACATTTTTTCATGATTTTAATCACTGGGTTTTCTTTGTTGTTATTTCCTTGCTGTGGGTTTATGTTTCTGATTACTTTACTCTGTTTTCGTGGGTGTTCGTTCAGAATGAGAGGCTGAAACTGGCATTGCAAGAACAGAGGAAGCAGCAACTAGCGTTGATTTTGAAGAAGATAGAAGAGAAAGCAATGATTTTACTGCGACAAAAGGACGAAGAAATCATGAAAGCAAGGAACAGAACAATGGAGTTGGAAGAATTCACGAGAAAGATGGAGTTTGAGAACCAAGCATGGCAGAGGGTTGCAGCAGAGAACGAAGCCATGGTTGCCACTCTGTCTAGCAAGCTTGAAGAACTCAAAGAGCAAGCTTGTTGTCTGACATCCGCCATTGGAGTAGAAGATGCAGAGTCTTGCTGTAATGAGTTTCCTCGCAACAGGGAAGAAGATGATGAAGTTGAAGAAACAGGGGAAAGTTGCAGAAAAACAGAGGAGAGTAACAAAAAGATGATGATGATGATGATGTGTAGGGTCTGTAATGCTAGGAATTCGTGTATTTTGTTCCTTCCTTGCAGGCACCTCTCCTCATGCAAAGCCTGTGAAGCTTTTCTTGATTCTTGTCCTCTTTGTAAATCACCCAAGAGGGCCACCATTGAAGCTCTCCTTTCATCATGAAACAAAGACAAACAAACCCATAAAAAATAGGGAATTCTTTTTCCTTTTTTCTATTTCTTTTTCTTTTTTATATTCTAGTCTAGTCTAGAGAGATTTGTCAAACCCAGAAATGATGAGACAGAGGGAAAGGGGTAAAAAATGCAGAATGAAGAAATACCCATTTTGATGATGACTTGATTGGATTCGATTCTCTTGTTTAACCCACCAAGCACTGTTGTTTTTTGAGTCTTTTGGTAAATACATTTTGTACTTTTTTTTTCAGAAAGAAAAAATCAAAAGTGTACAGAATTAGAGGACAAACTAGCATCTTTTCAGCATTGTCCTGGGACTCTGATTGAATAATTCCACTCTCCTATCTTTATTTCCCACCCTGTCTGTTTTGGTTAATACTATTGACTTTGATTATTCATAGAGTCACCCACCCACGTCGATGTCTGGTGCATATATAATTTGAACAGTGACAGGTGAGATGGATTGATAAGTTGGGAGTATGTGCATCGTTGGTTTCACATTTCCCCATAACAAAAAAAAGGACACAGAAATCAAAAAGGAAAAGAGTGTGAGTAGGGCAAAACCCTGTGTTTAGGAGATTTGCTGTACCCCACCACAATGCATAAACAAAGTAAGAAAAGATGGTGCTGCACAATAATAATAACTGTACTGAATTGTTTATTTACAAGAAAGTAATTAAATAGAATACTCTGCTCAATATGTTTATTATAATATAAATATAGTAGATTGCAATAAGTTACGATATCTTGCGTTTATACTGCGTTAAATTTTATTTATTTTGCGTTGCGTTTGGATACGTTAACGCACAAAAGAACAGAACAAGGATATAGATGTGCGATCTCTCGATGACTTATCAAATTAAAGTTATGATTATTTCAATATCATGATTATTGACAATGATATACGTGTGCGATTTCTCTATGACTCATCAAATTAAAGTTATGGTCCTTTCAACATCGTGATTGAGTTGTGAAGGTGTTTTGATCGTTGTGGGTGCGAACGTCCTTGATATATTATTTTATTTAGTAGTGTTTGATTGTAATTTTTATTTTTAAAGTTGTTTATTTGCTTTAAATTGCAGTATGCTGTTTTCCGTAAATTTTTAAGTATTTTGTGTTTTAATAAGAAAAAATAAAAAAAGTGTGTTTCGTAGTGAATAGTGATTGTATGTTTGTATGGGGGTGAAACATTGGCAGTGGTGGGGACAGAGGGACTGCTCCGGCACTGCTGCATGCACCGGGCTTTAATTGATTTTGCATTCTTCCTGCAAAAGAAAAAGTAAAAAACAGTGTGATAGGATACACATGCATCAAGATTTGAAAACTCAGATATTAGTCAATCAATCTATGGATTAATCCAATAAGTCCACACACTACTCGATGTCCTCTGAAGCTGCCTCGATACTGCTTTTCAGATCTTCATTCAATTGACGCCAAACCATACCCAAAATGTTATTCTTACCATTTTTTGTGTTTTAGCACGGATATACTGTGAAATAATAGACTTGAGCCTAATTCAATTCCAAAAATTAGTTTAGGAGGTTGAGGCATCTAAGCCATTATAAACACCATAATATGGGTGTCAAAGGCCGATGTGGGACAACTCAACAAGCCCCGCTTACCACGAGTCGCAAACAACTGCGGGCGCGGCCCCAACATCAATGACCCTGACTCTGATACCATATAAACAGAGCAAGACAAAATAGAAAGGGGTTTGCTTCTGTATTGTATTATTGTGTAAGAGATACAAGAAAAGCGTATGTACCGGGGGTATATACAAGTACATGAGAGCAAGGGAAATCAGTTGTCTCTCATTTCCATATTATTTGTCTCTTAGTATATGATTCACAAAACCAATAAAACATCCAATTTGCATTAATTTATATTTTTGAAAATGAGAAAAAGTTGAATAAAATGGTGAATAAAAAAGAAAAATAGTGAATAATAAAGAAAAATGGTGAATAATAAAGAAAAATGGTGAATAAAAGAGGAAAGTTGAAGAAAAAGATGTATAATTTGATAAATTAGTAATTAAGGCCATGTTCTGCGGTTGGCAAATTGCGGTGCCACACCATACCGCAGTTTGACACAACTCACCACAATCTACCACAAATCGTTACTTTTCTCTCTCCTCAGTTATCTCCTCTACTTTTTACATTCTCTCTCCTCCCCTACCCCACATACCAATAACCTACCACAATTCCACCACACCCACCACAATTCCACCGCACCACACCACACCATACCGTAAAAAAGAACAGGGGCTAATGTGTTGTTGGAATTGTAAGGTGACAGATATTATGGGAAAAATAAAATTAGTTAAAGTGACAAATAATATGGGATGGAAGGAGTACAATATATTTTAGGAATATTACACTAATGGTTAGGTTGGTACTTTTCCCATTTAAATTTTTCTAGCAAAAACTTTTCTAAAAAAAATTTTTCCTAGCCCCTTTGAAAAACCTTTTTCCTGAAGTTGTGAGTGAAATAATGAGTCGCATATCAAAACTTTCCTATATATTATGGAAAATAAAAAATGAGAAAATTTGTCAACTTGAAAAAATTACTCAATTTCCCCGAAAAAGTTTCTCAACCAAATGCCCCATTAATAAATTTTTCTACGATACTCTTCCCACCCTATATTGTAAGTCATTTTTAAGAAAATCTTGAAAATACAAAACATAGTTTTTGTTTTTATCAAACCAAAAGCCAGATTATATTAATATTTCATTCAACGAAATACACATATCATTTTTCACCAGATCGTTGATAGAATATGGGGCCTTTCTTATCCGTACTCTTTTACGTATCATAGTAGGGTAGATGTGGGCTCGAGTATGGGCAATGGAGTTCCCACTTGGCCTCACATGGACAAAACTTCACAACAAGAAAAATTACTTGGTAACTAATTTGTTGGAATAAGTAGGTGAGAATGGATAATAATTAATAAGAAAAATTCATTCATTTATTCATTTAATTAACTGCATTTTATTCAATGTTTTAGTATGGGGTAAAAATGTAAATAATCATATGATAATTTTAAAAGTTACGCTGAGAAAAATTAGTAGATTGCATATTGGTAACTTGTCATCATGCTGTCTAATTTATTGCAATGTACTAATGTACTCCATGGAGTTGATTAGCATGATGTGGTAGAGGTAGTGACATTTTACCAACACAAATTTCGTACAAGTGATGCTCTCTTAGATAACTTTGAGCATGTTTTAACATCCCTACCATTCCCTAGTAACGACAAAACTAATTAAAGACTCCATCAAACAATAAGAAGGAGGTGAAAGTGAAACTACGAGAGTAAAGTCCTGTTCTTTGGGTTGGTAATTATTTCCAATTTAATTTAATTCAACCAATTCAATCCAAATTCAATCCAATCTAAAAGTACATAATTCTAAAAAAAAATCCTCCCTAAAACACAATTTTCCCAAAAATATAATAACCAATCCAATCCAATCTAATATATCTAAACCTCATTTTATTCAATCTAAATAACAGAGCCTAAGGAGTCTCATGAAAGATGGAAAACCAAACAATAGTACTCCAGAGCCGTCACATAAGGTTGACTTGTGTCAACTCATTTTGTGTACGTGAAATTGTGAAAATATTTATTGCATTTTGGACATGATTGTGTCCTCTTTTTAGACTGGACTGTAGGCTGTAATTATATGCTCCCCTCAAAAAATTTATCAAAATAAAGAAATTCTACCAGAGTTACCGATTAATTGTTATTATTTGATTTCAAACAAGGTTATTCTAGCGATGACAAATAATTTTCTGCCCGATTATCCGTATTTGTCCAACGCTGCAAAAATTTGATTTTGTTCGAATCCAAATTTGATATTGACCGAATTGACTGAATATTCGAACAAAATATTTCTCTTTTTCGATTGTCCGTACCCGATGTTGACCTGAATCTAACTGTGTCTAAATTGTCCGACCAGAATAACAATCGCGTCCGAATTTACCTGAACCCAAACTTTTATTAGTACTAAGTTATTCAAATATGATTATAGTAATTAATTTCTTCATCTCACGAACTCAAGTCAAGAATAAGGGGCATATTAATAGCAACAACTCTACATTCCCAAACACTATTTGATTGGAAAATATTCACAATTTGAGGACTTGATTGGGAAAAAATCACATCGAAGATTTTTTGTTTTAGAAAAAAATTTGTTTTGGAAAATGTTGTTTGGGTTATTGGAGTGAAATTAGGTATAACATGTAGCCCCCCCAAAAATGGTGGCCCACCAATGTTTGGGCCGTTGGGTTCAAAAAGACTAAAAGTCTTTATCGTTGGGTCCTAACTTTTATGAATATAGTGGGACCACACGTATGGGTAGGGGCCCAGGGCCCAGGGGAACAGCGGCGTTGACGCATAATGGATGGTCTCCCTCACATTCATTACACGCAAAAAAACAAAGAAAAACAGGTACACACCATGTCCATGGGTACTAGTGTACTACTACTACTACTATTCCTTTTTTCCCCCCTTTTTCTTGATTTTTAATTTAAATGTTAGGGTGCGTCCAAGTTATCAAAGGGACCGTTCACACCTTCTGGCATATTGATATGATTGTTGGAGATATCAAGAATTTAATTAGACAATTGGAAGATTCTACTATTTGTCACATATATCGAGAAGCAAAATTAGCGACAGATTGGATAGCTAATCTTGATTACTTTTTAGACGTTGTCGGTCTTTGGTTATGTAGTCCTTCGGTGACCTTTTCTTGTCTCACCCGTGCTGATAACTGAGAGAGATGCATTGTGAGAAGGGTCACCTAAACGTTTTTTTTCCAGCTTGCCTGTGTAAAAAAAAATAATTTAAATGTTAGCGTCAATACTTGGTTCGGTTTTTAAATGATTGATGCTTCCAAGAATCCGGAAAATCCACAACCACAGAAATGCTTTTCAACTATGTTCTTCCAGGGTTCGCCTGATTACAAATTCGTGTTTGGAAAAAAATTTGGTACTTACCTTCTTTTAATAATAAATTAGTTTTTTTAAATCTTTTTTTAAAGAATTTTTGGATGATAATATACTGAGTTTTAAGGATATGGGACAATAATGTCCTCAACTTTTTTTTGGATTCTAATATACTCAACTTTGGGGATATTGAACATTAATGCACTCAGAACAATTTCGCTGGTGGTTGACGCGGCGTCAGTCCTATACTTTGAGGTATTGTTTTTCTGTTTTTTTTCCAGAAAACATTTTTGGCATGTAAAAAAGTACACATAACCAGGATGACTAATATACTTTTCTGGATTACACACATTTATAATAAGTAGCTAATTAGTGATTCAGCCTAAAAATTATTTTCCACCCAACATAAACAGATTTATAATTACTATTAATCTTGAGAAAATGGGAGGATAAATGAAACAATTTTTTTGTTTTAAAAAAAGGACGGAGACAACTTTTATAAACTGTGTACTATGACCTAACTTGTGGGAAGTGTGAAGTTATGCACAATCATTGTGGCATTGTCATGTACTCTTATAGTCTTATGTCTCATCCTACAGTGGTGCAATACTAATGGGCCACAGATTATACAATGGCTATTGCATGATAATTCATCATAGGCTTCAAATAATCATATAGAGACTATAGTCGTATATATGAAGAGATTGTGATGTGAAGGAACTTTCATACTTCTAAAATTTGGTGAACAGATCACTTGAAGTTGACTTAGTATGGGGTAGGTTAAGTTTGAACTTTGAATGGTGTATTTTATCCTATTTTGTTTGCAATTTATTAGGTGTTTCTGAAATATGTGCTCTAAATTCTACAATTGTTCACCTTTATGTATTAGGTTGTTCACTCTGATTGTTATGATTGTTCACTCTGATTCACATGATTGTTCACTCGCAAATATCTGGAGCACGTGCTCTGGGTGCAACTAATATATGTTGTATTTTGTTCAAAAAATTGCTGGGAGGTGCCACACGTTATTAACAACTGACTAATTGGGGACCATTTTTTTTAATACACTCAAAGGGGACGAAGTTGTTAAACAAATGACTAGCAGGTGACTTTCCGGCCACTTTTTGCCGAAAAATGGTGATAATTAACTATAGTTAATAAATTTTTAAATTTTTTATGTTAAATACCAAGAATACCCTTCGTTTTTTTTTTGGGGTAATCAAAGGTATCAATCAATGAACGATCAGTGTGGGTAATTTAGTAGGGGAGAATCTAATTGTTGCTAGGGACGCCACGATTGAACGATCAGTGTGGGAAATGGATGAGATTTTAGGGTTTAGTGTTTAGATTAGAAGAGGAGTTGAGGAAGACAGATGCATTTCGCAAATGGGTAATCTCATTTCAAGCAAAAGAACTAATATTTACATCAAAAAGTAAATAATAAAGAGAAGGGGAAAAAAAAGAAAAATACTTTGTAAAATTGCTCCACATCCTCCACATTGATATATGGAGTAATCTGGGTGTTCTTGAAGCAGATTGAGGAAAGAACAAATTTTAGAGACTGACTAGGAACAAGAAATTGACAAAGAAAAACACAAGGGTTGTCTCGTCTTTTTACATACAATCTCAAGGGCTTTTAAGTCTTTTTATGTTTTCCGGCAAAAAGTGGTCGGAAAGTCACCTGTTAGCCATTTGTTTAACAACTTCGTCCCCTTTGAGTGTATTAAAAAAATGTTGTCCCCAACTGGTCAGTTGTTAGTAGTGTGTGGCACATCCCGACAATTTTTTGGTATTTTGTTATAGTTCAATTGGGGCCAATCAATACTTGCTTCAATAAACAAAACACAAAAGAAATCTATCTTATAGAGGATTTTAGGTTAACTGGATGAATTAGGGATTTAGGTATCTTTCATCTTATCACTTCTTTGTCATCGGTCCGAGAGGACGATATTTGTAATTATTGAGATTACATAATTTATGTAACACCCCGGGTATATGGTCGAAAAGGGTTTGAAATGATTACTCATATCACCGAGGTACACCTTTTTTTATGATAGCTCATTCGTTGAGAACTCTTCAGTTGAGCGTGCTTGACTAGGAGTAGTCTAAGAATATGTGGCCTCCTAGGAAGTTTTCCCATGTACCGTGTGAGCGAGGACAAAGTACGCTGGAAAGACTCGTGGTGATTTGTGGGGCCAGTCAGCGATCCTTGAAGCAATAATCATTCATATCCGCCCGAGAGGGGTTGAGGAATTACAGTTTATCTCGAAACCACATTCTTTATTAAAACTGTCAGAATATAATGTCTAGACCTGACATAAATTGACATGAACCGAAATTATAGATTTTGAACACATTTCTCAACACAAAATTGAAAATTGACTGAACCTGGGAAACCTGAAAATTAACGAGTCTAACCCGACGCAAACTGGAAATCGTCTGATCCGTTCCTCAAATCTATAAAATTAAGGATTTTGCAAGTTAATCATACTATTTTGCTATTGTGTTTTTTGGGTTTCTTAGAACGCCTTTGGTTCCCCTGGAATCAATCTTTTTATTTACTTCTGTGCATGAGAGAAAGATCTGCCTACATTTGGATCCCATCAAATCTCGTGTTAGCGGGATTATACTGGAGTCTGTCGTAGTTGATGTAATACTATTTAACTATTACATTTTTTCATTTTCGCAGTGTTTAAAACTAATTGTAGTCTTTATTTCCCAAAATGTATCATATAAGATTAGACTTTAATATACACTCATTTGCCTTTATTCTTCTTTATAATAGTGGCGGGTGACAAGTTAAAAATATTTTGAGCAATAAAAAGGGGAAGAGATTAGTGAAAACAATTGGAAAATATACTTTTGCCCAATAACCATAAAAGTAAAGTTTTAATTGACATATTTATTGTTTCCGTATACGTAATATATACACTCACACATTCAAAAACTATCAAAATTCTTCACATTCTCCCTTTACCCATGTGTGTGTCGTGGGGAGAGAGAGAGAGAGAGAGAGAGAGAGAGAGAGAGTATGTGTGTGAGAGAGAGCGAGGCAGAGAGAAAGAACTCGCAACATGACATGGAGAAATCGAAGGGTAAATTTGTGAATTTATGAGAGTATGTGTGTGAGAGAGAGCGAAGCAGAGAGAAAGAACTCGCAACATGACATGGAGAAATCGAAGGGTAAATTTGTCAATTTATCTATTATATGTTATAATGTGATTAGTTGGGGTGTTCACGGTGCAGTTCCGGTTTCACGAAGTAATGCACCGGATGAAACGGTTTTCAAAAATCGTAAACCAGACTCAGGACACCCGATTTTTTTAATCGGTGCACTGAATTTAACGGTTCGGTATCACTGCTTAACCAAAACCACCTTTATTTCCATCAAAATTAAAAAAATCATAATTTTATCAACAAAAAAAAAATTAGGTCGATATCACCGGTTAACCGAACCTCTCCATAGCTCGCCTAGCGGGATCAGGACATTTGCTCTAATTTTGATTTTCCACTAATAAAATGTCCAAATTTGATGACGAATCGAGGATTACATAATACATTTGTGATTTGTCTCTCTATAACTATGGACGGATTTGATTAGAATTCCATGCCTTGACTACAATGATAGACTTACCTCGTTAATGACAGTTTACTGGTCCAAACTATAGAACTAGGAACACCATAGTTGCCACAAATCCAGCCCAATCACTATCATATATGGCCCGTTTATAATTTGGGCGGACCCTCTCATTCTTAATATGGGCTCATTTATCCTAATCTCTCATGCAGCTACCCCCAGCCCCAGCCCCAGCCCCAGCCCATGGTAATAATTTACGTTTTTTCGACCCACTTCCTTTCATTCTCAGAAGATAATAATATTTTTTTTTTTGAAACCAAACCTATCGATTTCATTAATAAAGAGTCATACGACACTTACAATAAAAATCGTGTATGAACAATTGTATATCTAAAATATAGATATGAAATTCAACTTCCAAAATAACTAATACTAATCTTATTGACGTTCGACTCCGATTTCTTCGATGACTCTGCATCTTTACCATTGATGGAGAACCTCACAATGCGTGCTATAGCGATTTGAAAATCGACATTCATCTAACGTATTAGACCACACTAACTGAGCAAAACTCTAGAAAGGGACTGAAAACCCCAAATAAGGGTACAATAAAACTCTTACAAAAAAAAAGACTAACTTTATTTGCGTAAACGTAAAACTAAACTAACAATTGAGATAGAAATCAGTCAAATTGGGGCTTACCATCGACAAAAGGAATCAATGACAACCCCTTCAAAGAAGTGGAGGCTAGGGATTACCATCGACAATAATATTTCTTAAGTAGATATGGTAAATTCAATCGGAGTCATGAAATTGGAAATGAAGTCAAGATTAATAGTTAAGGAGTGTCATGAACTAAATTAGCTGTTTCAACAGACAATAATGTTAGAAAATAAAATTTTTAATCTACTTCACATATTATGGTCCTGTTCTTTCGATTGGTTAAAATAAAGTTTGGATTCATTGGATTGAATTAGATTGAATTGGATTGAATTGAATTGAATTAGATAAGTTATGATGTTTTTTGGGTAATTGTATTTTTAGGGAGGATGTTTTTTTAGAAAATTGTGTAAGGTTTGGATTAGATTAGATTAGATTGGATTGGATAGGTTATACTAACCTATCCAAAGAACACGGCCATATACACTATATACTATTTTTTTTTGGACCATACATTGTTTGCTTGTAAAAGTATGGTATGCAAAAAAAAAATCAACAGTGCCATGGCTCCGTTTGCCTGTTTGCTCCACATGATGCTTCATTTAGGGGTGGCAAAAAATCGAGTTCGAGTCTTATCGGGTTCGGTCAATTCGATCTTCGGTCAAAAACCTCAAATTCTAACCCTGTTCGAATTTCAATTCGGACACATTTGTTAAACCCGAACTTGGTTGACCGAATTTCATAAATGATCTTTTTACTCTTTTTAGTAATATACCTTGTGATTCACTGATTCTTGCCCAATTTCGGGTTCGGTCAACCGGACCCGATTGACCGAATTCGATTTTCTTCAAAAATTCGGTCAACCTGAGCCCATTTTGCTAAACCTGAACCCGACCCATATTTTATTCGGTCAATTACTGAATCACCGAATTTCCACCAAATCGCCAAGTCCAATACCCAATTTTTCCAAGTCGGTAAAATTCGGACTATCGGATCGGTCAGATTTTTGCCGGCCCTAGCTTCATCGCTGCTTGAAATCAAAACCAAACGACCTCAATATATTCATAAACCAACATTCAGAAAGCTTAAATTAAAAGTGAGCCTAAAACTGAACCGATCAAAATTCTTTTCAAAGATGTTTGTTTTCAATGAAAATGATAATGGACAAAAGTTTAGTTACCTAGAATCGGAAATCACCCAACCTGAAACCAATATGATACCCTACTTACTAGTGATTAGTGTTGTATTCACTGGGTTTTTTGACATTTTCTCGTCTTTTAAACTATGTATAGCTCATTCAACTAATTACTTACTCCTCTATTTAGTTTTATTAGTCGTCCTTGAAATTGTGTCAAACTTTTGACCGTTAATATTTTAATTTATACAATGATTCATCATACAAAGTTAATGTCATTAGATTCGTAATAAAAAATACTATTAAAAAAGTATAATATTATATTTTTTTTATAAAATATTTATATTAGAAATTATTGATTAAAAATTGATACTAAAAACCATAAATGACAGATAACAAAGACGGAGGGAGTTCATCATTACATATGACATAGGAATATATAGGGATGAGGTGTTATTAAGTGTAAAATAAATTATTGTAGGTTGGCATATGCTTAAGCTCCACCACCATGGTGAATACAGTGGTGTCTTTTCACCTAATGTGGAATCAGTAGGACAACTACCTGTCTTCAATCCATTCCTATCTTTCTTTTTGCACATTATGCGTACGAGGAAGTGGTGTCTTGTCTCTCATAGACATGCACCAGCTTCTTGTTTTATTTCCTCCATCTCAAATCCCTGCTTTTCTTCATGTGATTCTTGTTCAATGCTTTCAAGTTTCAATTGAAGGCTGTCCTAGCCCCAAATGCATGTGCTTTTTTATCTCTTCCACCTAGACCCTACGGTGGACAACAGATGGCCTTGTTCTTTTCTGCAGTTGGCAAACTGCGGTGCCACAAGTAAATCTCATCGGTCTTCTGGCAATATTAGCCTACCGCAGTTTGCCATAACCCACCACAAAATACCATTCTACCACAATTCACCACAATCCACCACAATACTTTTTCACAATTACCAATACAATATTTATATATATATACAAAAAACCCACCAAAATATACCAAATACCCGCCACAATTACACCACACCCTACCGCGCCATAACGCAAAATACCGCATAAAAGAACAGGGCGAGTTTTCATACGGTTAAGCGGGTCAAACCAAATACAAAACATCAACAATGACCCGACTCGTTCAAACATCTCAATGGATCGCTACGTGGTCCGGTCCAAGTTTGCTTATTATCGATCTGAAACAGAGATGGAATAGAGATCCAGTTCTGGCCATGTTAAACAGAGATGAAAATAACCACAAGTGAATAATTTCAGAGATCCAGTTCCGGCTGCTCATAATAATATACTTCTACCACTCAAAGCTACAACCTAGAATGCAAACCACCATATATTGATCAATACAAACTGAACCCGAAAAATTGGCTAATAAGGATGGCGAATCCAAGCCCTATGGCTACAAGTGAGGATGCCCATGTCAGTTTCTCGGTTATTCTAGGAACCCGCTTTTTCAATGCCTCACTACACGAGCAGATGAACACGGTATACCCTCCCATAGCAACAACCGTCCCAACCAAAAACATGCATAGAAACGCGGCACCAGCCACCCTGGAAGGCAGAGCGAGGGCCGGGAGAACCATCATCAAGGCGTCGGGTTGAAGCCCGTGCACAATCCCTGTGGCAAATGTTGCAAAACCAATCTTCTTCTTTTTCCCAATAACAGGACCTTCTATGGTTTTGTAGACACTAACGTCGCACTCTCCGTTCTCCAAGGCAACACACGGGGTGGGAGCTTCGGATGCTTCCTTGATGCCCATTGCACCAATGACAAGGAGGGTCAAGCCCACCACCCTGGTGCCCCAAGTGCGGATGATCTCAATGTGGAGGCGGTCCTTGAGGAGGAGGAAGAGGAGGCCGAAAATGACTTGTCCTGCATCGTGGCCGCAACCCCAAAGGACACCAACTAAGGCACTCTCCATTTTGGAGCGGCCGATTGAGAGAGGGGCCAATGCAGCCAGATGGTCTGGACCGGACAGGGTGTGTAAGCAGCCCGCGAAGAAACCGGTCCAGGCACCGGTCAGGATCTCGCTGCGAAAGAGCCCCTTACCCACTGCGCCGCCTGTGTTTGTGGCTGTCTGTAGGGTTGCCTTTGCTGGGAATGGGGAGACTGGATTCAATAGTATCATTGCAAGCAGTGACAGTAGAACAACCTTCCCAGTAGCAATTACCTGAAAAACAGCAGGATTTCAGTATCAAGAAGATATTCAAGACTGAAAAAGTGCAACTTATTACGTGCTCCTGGAGTTCGTAATTGTTCACTTATAGATATGAGATTGTTCACTCTTATTATCGTGATGGTTCACCCTTTTTCATTGGGTGCATGTAATGTATATTGATAGAAAACACCCTTTTTCATTGGTCCCAAGTCCCAATGTTGATCAAACGTGAATTCTAAAAAGGCTAACAGAGAGGAACCATCCATTTATCAGTAAATTGTTGAGCAACCTGAGCAATAAAGGAATGACAGTTCAAAACCAGCAGAAAAGTTGTCCAACTCGTGGATTACCAACTCTTAATTGATGCAAAGAAAGCAAGTTTAAGCTTGTCCAACAGTTGACACCATTGATGGAGATTTAAATATGGGAACAGAAGATGACCCAATCAGAATCAAAATTCCAGCTTTCCCCATTGTAATAGGGAGTATTATTGTTGAACAATAGAAAAAGGGATTCATCATAAGAAATTCAGCAGGTTTGGATAAGCTATCATCATATAAAAACAAAACCCCAGAAAATTGAGCAGAGATCCAAAGGCAGCAAAGCAATCACATCAAAAGTCAAAATCCCAAAATTAATGAATAACTCATAACTGTAACTTACCTTTTGCAGAGAACTTTGGTGGAGAGAATGGGTATCCGACGGAGACCCATTTGAATTCGGACGTTCTGGCGATGAATTGGACAATGCAGGGTCATTGGACTTGGAAAAACAAGACGTCCGGAACTGAAATTGGGGGGGCTTGAAAGACAAGGAATTGAGCCGAAGTGAGTCGGGGAGCAAGAGGCCGAGTTTGCGGGGTTGAACTCGGCCGAGTTGGGGGATACCCAGGTGGGGTTTAGAGGGTGCTGCTGAAGATGAGTAGATTAGTCTCTCCATTGCTCCTCTTTGTCTCTCTCAGTTTGTGTGTGTATGTGTGATTTCTGATTTCAGAGGAGAAAAAGGAGAAGTGCAGAAGGATGAAGAAGAAGAATAAGAAAAGGGGGGCACGGTTGGATTTTGTTGAAGATAAAATCCCTTTTCCTATTCTTTCTGCATAGCTACCCGCCAAGATACTCACATTCCTCCTTACTAATTTTTGGCTACCATTGTTTTTGTGCTAGTCATTCAAAGGATTAATAATACGCCTGACAACCAGCTGATAGATGTTAGTTGATATATTTTTGGATTAACTGTTTGACTTTAGCTGTCTTTGTTAGTTGATTACAGGAAAAGTGTTTGGTAAAGTAACTTTTTGTGAAAACTAACTCAAAAAACTTTATCAACTAACTTACCAAACACTTCAAGTAGTTTTTTGACTTTGGTAGCCAAACACCCCCTTAACCTTTTAGGCAGAGGTTTCAAAATTTTACAAGACTCCAATATTCAAATTTGTCCACTTGAAAATATTGGGTATATTTACATATTTTTTATTGAAATTTTGAGATTGACGGAGTTAATTAATCAAATATTTGATTATAATACTTTTCCTTCTTTTTGTTATTGTTTGACTTCGACTTCAATCTGAATTTAAATATGTCCAAATTATTTACCACTTGTGATAAAAACTAAACAGTCCATTAAAAACTCAAAAAAAAAAAGCGATAAAGATAATAATATAGAATGATTTGAGTATAACTTTGGGACAAACGTATTGTAAAAGTAAAGGAGAAGCACTATAAGCACTAAAGAGGAATTGTGATAAAAAAAAACTGGTATATGCACCACTTGTGGCCCTATATGAGCCACGACCATGCATGAGCAATTATCAACAACATAAATAACAGAATTATGTTGACGTAATTGCTTCCACGTCTCTGCATTATTAACATCTCCTTCATTTAATTTCCATGCCTTCAATTCAAGAAAATAAGATTAACTTGTAATATAATGGGGTGCTTGGCACTCAGTGGTTTGTTGTTGACTGTTTTAGTTTTTACTTGTTCATTTCATTTTGATTGTTCATTATTGTTTGAATTAATGTTTTATTAGTTATTTTTTTTAACCGTCTGTATTAGTTGTTCTGGTAAAGAAAATGATAAATTCTTAAAATTAAATTAGATTGCAATTAATAAACTTGAAACCTTAATTAATTAACGATGGAGGAGTGTTGCAAGTCTTGAGAGAAAACTGTCCCTGCATGTTTGATAAAAGAAAGATATCCAAAACCTAAGTTATCGTGGGAGTAAAAACGCAAAAATTTACAAATTGCCAATTATCACGGACAATACTTAATTTGACACAACCCATGCTAAGATATAACTACTACATGCCCGATTTTAAAAAAGCAACACTAGTGGTGCCGATCTTGGCATTGCCTGTGGTAACCCTTAACACTGCATGTGCCATCGACTTATTGCATCTCCACAACCACTTTAAATTTGAAGCTCTAATTCCCTTGCACGACCATTGTTGACTTTTAGCACACCTCGGGCTTGATCTCTTGGGCCTTGGCACATTTCATGCTAGTGATAGCACAACTGTGCTCAACTCTCCCCCCCCCCCCTTGTGTTGGGGCTTGTGCTCGCTTGCCTTCCCTTGATTTTTTCACTTTTCACTCTTCAACCTTCAATTGCTCTCTGTTCTCTTCCTTATCAATTAGGGATGACAATGGGTCGGAGGCGGTCTGGAGGTACCCCCCTCCACCTTCGCTCCAATTAATAATCGGAGGTGGAGTTCACCTCCAAATCCAACTAATTGGAGGTGGGTGGACCTCCAAATCCGAACTTAATCAGAGGTATTCAACTCCACCTCTGATCCAAATACCTCCCATTGCCTCTAACTCTGATTACCTTTGACTCCGGTTAGCTTTTATACATTTTCGTAAAATGATTTCTTTCGACTACGATTACTTCCATCTCTGATTACCTATGATTAATATATCATACTTGTTAAAATAAAACTCCGATTTCTAATTTATTACTTAAAAAAATTATATTAGTTACTATAATCGGACTTAATCGGATCGAAGATGGTGACCTCCATACCCGCCCCAATTATAATCGGAGTAAGATTTTTTTAGTCGAATTTAAATTCGGAGTTTTTTGCTTCGGAGCGAATTAGATTTGCTTCAGATATAACTGTTTCCTTAGTTATCATCTCAAAAGCACCAATCCTTCCTTATAAAGTGCAAGAGCACTAAGCAAATAGAAATGCACACATTTTAGTTATGAATGAGGAAAATAAGTGATTCAAACCAAAAGTTTAGGTAAGAGAACCCAAATAGGTGAACAACGAAACGAAGGTTAAAAACCTGTAAAATCACGGTTTATAACCCCGTCCCCCCAATGCTTACCCCCTAATTGTCCCTTAGCAAGTGTATCATGAAACACTAAACCTAGAAATAGTGATGAAGAAAAAGGTGACGCCTCCTTCCTTAGGAGAAAGGGAAGACATTTCAAATCCGTGACTTGTAAACAGTCTCTCTCTAAGCAACAACAATAAAAACCTTCTAGATGACATGTTTGAGCGCGGTTTAAGGAATCCAACTGTAGACAGCCTTACAATTCATACTATAGTAATTTATAAAATTGATCATCATCTATTACATATAGTTTAAGAGACAAATTTTATTTGTATTAAAACTACAACTAAACTATCAATTATAATATAAAAACTATTCTAGAGATTCTTGAGACAAATGAAATGCTTTTTTTTTTTTGAAGCCCGAGACAAATCAAATCTAAATATTTGATTGTATGATTATTGTTCACAGAACTCAATTAGAAAAAAAAATCAATCCAACAATTCCTGGACTTCAATTTGGGCCGAAACGTTACTAATACTCTCATACTTCAAGTTGGGCTGACCTTGCCCGTTACGCTTAGTAACTGGGAAAATAATAAAAAGGCACGAAAAGTAAATGAAAAATAATAAAAAAAATTAGAAAGTCGGCGGCCTGAATCCACTCGTACTCGGAAAGATCTTGGAAACTATAAATACGGGCTTCCCCCCTTCTAATATGGTATCACGATCATCAAATCTCTATCCGTATTTCGTTTTTCTCTGATCACTCGGGAATTAGGGTTTCTGCCGAAAATCAAGCATTCAACCATGGCGAAGATGGTGACATTGAAGAGTTCCGACGGGGCGACCTTCGAAGTGGAGGAGGCGGTGGCTCTGATGTCGCAGACTATCAAACACATGGTCGAAGATGGCTGTGCAGAAACCGCCATCCCTCTCCCCAATGTCGCCGGAAAAATCCTCTCCAAAGTCATCGAGTACTGCACGAACCACGTCGAACTCGACGGCGAAACCTCCTCCTCCGCCAGCGCCGCCATGACCACCGGTGAACTTAAGGCTTGGGATGAGGAGTTCGTCAAACTCGATCGGGATACTCTCTTCGATCTCATCTTGGTACGTATTTCCCTCAATTCAACCCTAACTTTTAGGTTTATGTTATTTGTTCTTTATCGATTGGCCCGTTTTGAAGTTTTAGGGTTTTGTATTTTACTGTTCTTGGCTTGAATTCCCCTATCTTTGTTATGCTTTCACGCGTCGTACTGTATGCATATGTTCTTGATTTAACTCTGATGGACTTCGATTCGGATCGAGAATTAGAACACTAGTAGTGTAATTTCCGTATTTTTGTGTTAACGCAACTAACCGCCGTGAATTACCACAACCGCAACATACCCTAAATTATCATTATCTTTTTACTATTTATAACGCAACCTACTGTAATCTACCGCAACTAAGCACATAAGAACGGTGCCAAATCCCTCTAGTGATTTGATGACATTGTTATATTTAGAATGGTAGAATTACCTTGGGTAAGATAAGGTTAGTAAGACTAGAAAAAGTTAGAAAAATAAAATAAAATAACATTGGTTGAATGTTTTTAGGCATTTGGCTAAGGTGAACATATCCTTGGGCCCTGTTAACTTTCTCAACTTATTCAAATTTATTCAAATATATTCATAACACAATTCCTCAAAATAATATCAATCTTAAAAACACAATTTCCCAAAAGATAGCCTAACCAAAGAACATGACCTCAATAATTAGTTTTGGGGCGATACCCGCTTTGGGTTGATGGCATAGTTTGGTCTGTGATTGCTTTATTGGATTGTTTCTTAACGAGTTTGTTTTGTTGGAGATCAATTGATCTCCATTGTTGAAGATTGAATATAGGACTCCAAAAGTTGTACTGAAGCAGTATATATATATATATATATGATGTTGTAGGCTGCAAATTACTTGGACATAAAGAGCTTGCTGAACTTAACATGCCAAGCAGTGGCGGACATGATAAAAGACTTGAGTGTAGAAGAGGTGAGGATGCTGTTCAACATTGAGAACGATTTTTCCCCAGAGGAAGAAGCTGCCCTCAGGGAAGAGCACAAATGGGCCTTCGAAGTTTGAATGATGAATCCCATCTTAATCTTGCCTTTGATTAATTCTCAGCATTTATACTTTATTTGTTATATAGTAATCGTATCATATGACTATTTAGGATTCGGTATGTTGCTGGTTGTTGTTTGGTTTAGGTAGATATCCATGGAAACTTGGCTTGCTCCTCATCAGTTGTCTCTAATTACTTTTCAGATTGAATGCTTAATTTTTTGTTGGTTTGTTATTGAAGTTATGATTCTGAAACACCTTGTCATTGTGTGTTGTGGAAAGATCTGATCTTGATGATAGTTGTCTATCCTAGATTGAACAAGGCAATGGTGTGGTCACTGTGGTGCGTGATTTTTCCCCCTCCGTTTTATCCTTTATTTTATCAAAATTTTAGAAAAAAATAATGATTTTGCAAATTAAACAAACCTTTAGCCTCCTTTGGGAAACAATTTACTCAACCAAACACTCTATCTATATGTTGTTAATTTGTTATGTATCCTTTTGGATTCGGATTAGGTTTGAATAATAAAAAAAATGTACAATCATTATTCTTATTTGTTTACTCTTAACATATATAATGATCTATTATATGAATTATCGTTCCATATGTGTAAAATGCACTTTTAAAAAAAAACCTGAACCGATAGACACAAAAGCCATTAACCGTTGGAACCTTGGCCCAATGCCCCAGCTGGCGTCTTGGGCAAGGTCTTGATGTTTGTCTGGGTTGGCTGAGACACCGTCTGAGTCTGGGTTGAGGGTGGAATGCTCCTTTTAGTCGTTCGTACGTTGGTCCAAACGCCTAATATAATTAAGGCGTTTATGAATTATTTTCTGTAATTTTATTTTGTAAATTATTATTATTATTATTATTATTATTATTATTATTATTATTGTTGTGGTTGTTATTTGTAAAGGCAAAAACATACAGTTTATTAACAAAGAAATTGAATACAGAGAGCAGGGGTAAAAAACCCCATAAACCTAATATCTATTACAGATCCAATTGATCACACTCCTATATTTCTTCTTTTTGCCTCCCCAGGAGAGAGTTCTGGCCAGTGAGTCCAGTGTTGTTCTCACCTTAATAGCCATGGGACAGTTTGCAAACAAGTGTTCCTGGGTTTCCTCGTGACTAGCACAGTTAGGACAGGTAGTATTTGAACTGTTTGTCCATTTGGCTGTTCGAGTCTTGACTGGGAGCTTCCGGTGCAGTGAAGCTATGTCGAGGGATGTTAAGGGGTTGAAGTCCCACCAGGATCTTCCCTTTATATATCTAGTGTGCACCCATATTGATCCAAAAAAACCTCTTTGTTTTTGTGGATGTCCCAAACTAATTTCGCATTTTAAAAATAATACTAGTATTATTATTGTTATTATTAGTATTATTATAATTAATATAAACTTGATTATTTATAATGTTAATAAAAAATAATTATTATTATTGTATTAATTTTGTTAAGTAATGTGCTTTTTATGATTAATATTATGTTATGACGGTAAATAATTATTTTTCTAAAAAAAAATTTGACCGTAGATTCCGCTTGAGGTTTTGGCGGAGACGATGTTGATCATTTAAATTATTTTTCTACGGATCAGTGGTTCGAGTCGCTCGACGATCTTCATGAATGGGCTTAAGGAATTGCAAGGGGAATCAATTATAGATTTGTGAGGGCATCTTATAAGAAGAAGACTGATGGCGGCCAGGTGCGGTTATACCTGAGATGTTGGCGTTATGGGAGATACCGCGGAAAAGTGCGTATGATAGACTGCAACAGTCAGTTAAATACGAAGACGAAATCGTGCCAATGTCCATTCGCCATTGTAGTGCTCGATTAGGACAGAGGTGGGGTGCCCGATCGTACGAGTGAGACAAGGGGGTTCACAATCATCTGTTCCTTCTTTACAAAGAGGGGCAACGAAGGGACATCCTTTGACATCCGACATGAAAGCGCACTTATGGGAAATGACTGATACTGGGCGCACTCCTGCAACGATACTCACATTGTTGAAGCAGAATTTCACGGACTGTAATGTCAACGTCGGGCATATTTACAATGAGAGATTCAAAGTGCGGTCGGAGGAGATGGAGGGTAGGACACATGTACAACATTCTCTGTACTTGGCAAATGAGCACGGGTACTTGTCCCGGACCGACAATGATGATGAAGGCGATCTGCGACAGATCTTTATGTGCCACTTTGAAGTTGCACATATCCAAATGTTCTCCTCATCGACAGTACATACAAGACCAACAAGCATAAGTGGCCTTTTTGTGAGATTGTTGGGGTGACTTCTACAAATTAGAACTTCCTCGTTGTGTACTCAATAATGAGAGACGAGCGGAAGGATTCATACGAATGGGTGCTTTAAAGACCGCATGATCTCATGGGCGTCGGTATGACACCGAATGTATTCATTACTGATCGGAAGGAGGCCTTGTCATGGGCTATAGGCCGCGTATTTCCCGGTGTTCTCACCTATTATGCATCTCACATATAGGGAACGATGCGGAGAATAAAGTGAATGAGCTGACCGAAGGGAAAAAGAATGGACAGGGGTTGTTTTTCATAAAGACATGGCGGCACCGCATATTATATTCAAGGACAGTTCTGGAGCTGGAAACGAACTAGACGCATTTGGTGTCACATCGGGTTGGGACAAACTCGAGGGTTGTCGATTACCTAAATAGTACGTGGATGAAGTACAAGGAGAAGTTTTTTCAAGCATACACAATGAAGTCGCCCACATGGGAAACACCGGGACTTCTAGAGTGGAAAGCCAACATTCGATGTTCAAGTACTATCTCAGCACTGGTAGAGGGCCATTTGATCGGTTGTGGAGGACGGATCATCATCGGATAGAAAATCGAACTTAGTCTTGAAGAAAGTCGGACTGTTCAAGCGTCTCCATGGTTGCGTATCATAGTATGCGATGAACCAGATAAGCGAGGAGTACACCAAGATGATGACTATGAAAGGAGATGTGGCAGACTCGTGTGGTCACTTGATGTTGAAACATGTCGCCTTCCATGTACCTGTACGTTGAAAAACCTCCTAGTTCATAGATCCGATTTGTACGCGACAAGTATTCACAAGTTCTGGAGGCAACTTGAAGTCATTGGTGATACTGATTGTAACGTGGTTTTCTAACCCCAGTTTTTATATCGTTCTACTCGAGGAGCTAGGGGCCTTGGCTAAGAAACTCGGACTAAGGTCGGGTTAAGATCGCTAAGGTAAGGTAATGGGTTGAAAGAGGATCACAAAGCGAGAAAACAAACTAAGGTCAGTCAAGGTGAAACAATGGATTTCAGGGGCTTTTCGGGATGCAAACGGGAACAAGGAGATAGGTTATTGCAACAAGAAAGCAAGAAGGAAGAAAATCAAGTGGCAATTCCGTTAGAAAATACTCACCGAGCTTCCTCTTTCGAGGATAGTCCGGATTAACTTCCCCGAAGTCCACCACGGACCCAGAGGGTTAATGAAACCAAATTCCCTAGTTAGTCTCTACTCACTCTCGTGAGCGAGTGCTAACTATCTCAATTCCAACCTTCCAACACAAGTGTTGGATCTGTTCGGGAGCTTTCGGACCCAAATACATCCCACTTGAGGGAAGGATTGGAGTGGGAAAAGTGATTTCCCAACTAATTACTCGCTAAAATTACTAACCCCTAATTACCCGTTCACACCCTTAATTACCCTATAACCCATTAGGGTTCTAGCCACTACCCATCACAACTATGCTAACAACAATCAAAAGTTAACAACAATCCCAACCCTAAGCATGATTTCTATCATCAAACAACAATCAAAAGACAAGCAACACAAATAAGAGATAATCAAAGCAATTAAAAGGCAATTAAAGCAATTAACAAAGTAGGATAAAGTTAAGAGAAGAAGAAACTTATCAAATGTTATAGAAGAACAAGGAAAAACAAGGGAAAGGATGATCCAAAGCAATCTCTTAATTGTTGAATCTTCCAATCTTGAATAAAGTCCAAATTACACTAAAACCCTAGACTAATCTCTCTCTAACCTTTCTCTAATTTCTCTAATCTCTCTCTAAAACTAAGATGAAAAAGATGAAAGTCCAATCCCTAGATAATCCCCCAAAAACACAGCCAAGGAGCTTATTTATACAAGGCGTTCGAGAGACAGCGTGTGTTGTCCTGGAGACCGCAGGTGCGGTCTTCTTCTGGACCAGCAGGTAGCGGGTGCTACCTGGAGGGTAGCGGGCGCTACCTTCTCCCAGCCGACAAACCTTGGCTGTCTTGCGCGGCAGGTCGCGGGTGCTACCCGGAGGGTAGCGGGCACTACGCTGGAGAATTCCACAGGCGATTCTTCGCTTCATAAGCCAACGGGTGCTGTCCAGGAGACCGCAACTACTGTCTCCGTCTGTCCAGCCGAGGTAGCAGGTGTCACCAGTGTGGTAGCGGGCGCTACCCTCCTGTTTTCTTCCCCCTTTTGCTTTCTTCTAAGCAAGGCATATAACGCCCGCTACACAGATCGTAGCGGGTGTTACCTCACTGATTTGCACCAAATGAAGGGAAAGTGGTCCCAGGTCAACTCCGTTTCGGCTCTCCGCTCGGCTCGGGAAATCACCCAGGATTCCCTAAAAAGCCTCATTTTAGCCCATATTCCTTGCATTTGCTCCAAAAGCGCGAAAACCTACAAAACAACTAAAACACAAGTAAAAACGAAGGAAAAGACTTGGAAACGAGCCAAAAGAGCAAGTAAAAGGGCGTTATTTAGGCCCAAAATCGGGACTAAACACTGATCAACTAGATATAGTTGCTGATCCATTATCCTAGGACATGTTTATTTTGATTCCTTTGTGAAGAAGGCCAAGGAATGTGATCCCGCCGTCATACGTCTCTTGTCTCGAGTCATAAATGATGAGTTGCATCCTGATACAACCTACATACCGGATCCCGAGAGCATCCCCCCTCGTAGAGGGAGACCCAACATAAGGAAGTCAACTTGACGTATCCCAAGTGCGTTTGAGTATGGCAGTGGAAGGAGCTGTGGGAGCAAGTCTAGTACTGAAGACGATAGGAAAAAATTGATCTCTTATTCAGTTGGAATGGACAGCAGCTTCAACACAGATGATATGGTTATCTATATTTGTTATCATAATTTATCATAATACAAATTTAATTTACACCTACGTTTTACTTTTTCGCGCAGGGAACCAATAAATTAGTACAGGTTCATTTCCTTGGCCCGATGACCTCCCTGGTTTCATTCTTCCATATACCATTGGCTGGACGGATGTGGTAGCTGATGGCAACTGTGGGTACTGATCGGTCGACGAGGTAGGTTTTGGGGGTGAGAACAAGTGGGTAGTGGTCAGAAAATCGATGCCCAATGAAATTTAGGCAAATCCGGCACGGTACAATGCTGTATAGGGATACAATGACGCCATGCAAAGAGCTACGCAAAGGATTGGGGGTCATTTGCACGGACCATGTGATTAATCTTATTGGTTGGAAACACCTTCAAATTTTTCCCGCGGCTTCCCTATTGAACTACGTGTTTGTTAGCCTCGCAGCTATTCTTGGTGTCGTTCAACACACAACTAAGTCATGCATGACTGTGTTTCCACTTATTGTAACGGCTGGTACCGATTCTCCCAAACGCATGGTTGCCCTTGCACATGCCTACAAAGAACACTTTATTCTTGTTCACTTACAAGACGAATGTCCTCTGCCGCCATTGGATGTTAGATTGAGACGTGCTAGGGATGACTCTGTCGTAGGATGGGATGTTCCTTTAGGTCCCCGTTTTGATTTGTGGACCAGACTTAGGAAAATTCATAGAGGTAACATATGATTTGGAATTGGTTGATGCGAACCATTTTATTACTATTTAAATTATGCAACATTTTAATTTAAAACGTGGTAAATGAACTGAATAAAATACAAAAACATAAGTATAAGTGCACTGCTGGGCGTCATACATAAACACCGTACGACATATCCAGTATGAACATAAACATAAAGCTGAGTCCAACAAGCTGAATAAAGTACCTAGGATCCAGTTACAGCCAAAACAAAAAAATAAAAATAAAAACATTACAATGAAGGGGAATCACTGCTAGGCATCCGAAGGTGGGAGAGGTAGGTCTGGATACGCATGTGCTAGCACCACTGATCCAACAAGTCGAACATATCTCTGTGCACCTCCCATGGTAGCACCCTCGTGCACCTCAAAAAGAGGCAATGCACGTCTTGGCCACTCATGGGCCCACTACAACATAAAACTAACATTCACTAAAACGGAGAGAAAAACAAATGTCATAATTAGTTTTAGGAAATGTAAAAAGAAACTCACAAACTCTATAGAGGATAGATAATTGATGCTAGATTGGCCGGGGTTGTCGTCCTAGATCAGATAAGGGTGTGACATGTTGTAGAACCAAGTGTTGTACTCAGGTACTACGCCCCATGGGTCCCGACACCGGTTTAGAGCGTCCAGTGGCATTGCGTTAGACATAGGAAATTTATCCCACGCTAAATCCACCAATGACTCATCCAAAGTCAGCACATACGTGCCATGAGCTGGTCGACTTTTCCTAAGGGGTTGGTCTGGTGGTCCAGGGATCTGCTGTGTATAGCCAAGTTGTCGAAAAGTACAATATGACATGTACGGCTCAGTCACATAATAGGCGCGAATGTAACCAACATAAGAAGTTTGACGACATCGATCAGTGGGTCTAGGATTGTATGGGAACCATACGACCTGCTGCTAAAAAAGGTCGTCTATCACGCGCCTGAAGGTCCTAAGTCGTTCCAGCATATGCGACTCGCATCTGACATGCCACATGCTCGCCCATGGATCGTTGACCTACCGTAGGGGGGGTGTGGCATAAAAATAGGGAAATGCTCGTAGATTCATGCCTGGAGGAACGTCAAACATCCCCCATCTTCCCGATCCTGACCTTGGTTGTTGCACCCAACTATCCCTACAAGTGTGCCAAAGTCACTATACCCCATGGAACTGTGTCAACGTGCTCGATGCTCTTAAATGCATGTGGAGGCACCTATCCCTAGACTTATCCACCAATAGGGTGTTTTCCAACAGGATCAAGTACCATGCCCGTATTTGGATAGGCCTCGGGTGCTGCGAGGAGGTATGTATAGATGTTCCTAAGGTCATTGTTGAGAATGCCCTTCTTTTCTTAAATTTTGTTCCGTCGCAGCTCCTCAATATCCATAGGAAACAAGGACGCGATGTAGTGGTTGACCATTTCTTGGCCAGGGCAAGGAGGCAACGTCCCGTCAACCTGGAGTCCAAGAATGTTCTCCACGTCATGGAGCATGATAGTCATCTCACAGAAAGGTAGGTGAAATGAGTTCGTGTCCAGCTGTCACCTCTTCACGAATGCAACTTTCAATGGATGATCGATGTACTCAAACATGAGCTCCCTGAGCGCATCCACGACGGAAGGTTGCATTTTATACACCAACTCATTTAGTTTTCGGAGTGCGGACTTCCTCGTCAAGCACTCAATCATATCGGGCGAACACTCCTGAACCTACCAAATGAACCGAGCAATATATCCCCCAAAACTCGGTATGGCCATAGCTGAAGTTGGACCACCAAGCATCTTTTCAGTTATCTTCCAGTTCGTGTCGCCCGACGACCTCTTTGGCTTCCGGCTAGAAATCAACCCACCCCCATGTGCTCCAGAACTTTGTGTGCTTCTCTTGCCCGGGCCAAATCAATCGCCACGGCCTCTTAGTTGAATGTACTGAACCGTTTGAACATCCTCAGCCTCCTCGATCTGCTCGGTTTGCTCGTCTCCAAATTCCCTCTGACTATCTGACTCATGCATGAAGCTACCTAGCTGCGTAGCAAAATCGTTGGGCATGAACGCGTCGGATGACTCTTGTCGTTGCATCTCATGCAACCTGGACCGACGATAGGCTTCTGATGAAGCCGCTAGCTGTGGCAACTCGGGACGTAAATCGCCACGGGTAGCTGCCTCAGCCCAACGTGCAGATGCCGTCATCCATCGACGATGCGGGTCATCTTCCGCTTCTACTCTCCAACTCGATTTCTTAATTTTAATCCTAACATGACCCTTACCCTTGAGGTCTACTCCATACATTTTTGTCATAGCCTGCAAAATATTAGTGTTGATGACAACATAATAATATATATAAAACTCTAAATATAATAATAATAATAATAATAATAATAATAATAAACATAATAATAATAATAATAATAATAATAATTATTATTATTATTATATTAGTAAAAAAACCCTAAACCCTAAATGTTCTAAACTTCACGTAAACCTACTTGAATTGTTGTGAATTTGTAATTTTTTCTCTCTTTTGAATAAGTACACCCTTAAGTTATCATATGATATAAGGGTAGGTAGATAGGAGCTGAATTGGTTAACTTAACTAAACACACGTGTCTAAAAGAAATTAAAACTTTGTCGCTGTAGTTAAGAACGAAGTATAAAAGGTCTATATTTGGTTGCTTTTCTCATAAGTTAACCCTAAACCGTGAATCACGCGAAACCATAAACCATGAACCATAAACTCTAATCATAAAATTTCGAAAACGAAAATATATTTGGTTGCTTTTATCATAAGTTAATCCTAAAATTTGTTGTGCTTTTTCTGCGACGTTATGAGTAACGTTTGGGTTACCCTATGAGGAAAACATGCAAATTTATTTTTATATTTTTTTTATCGTGATGTTATAAGATGAGTAGATGACCCTTGACCCTAAACCCTAAAAATTCATATACAAAAATATACTTCCATGCTTTTCTAATAACTTAACCCAAATTTCTTTGGATTTTGATATGAGAAAAGTTTGGGATAAGTTCTGAAAAGACATGCAAATTTATTTTGAAATATTATTACCATAATGTTACTATACAACCCTAAACCCTAGACCCTTCACCCAAAACACTAAATCTTGAACCCTAAACATAAACGACAGTAACAATAATAATATAATAATAAAAATAATAACAATAACAATAACAATTATAATGTAAAACCCCGAAAATTTGGATTATGTTTGTCGTTACGCCGTTAAGTGTTAAGTTATTTCCTGTTAATTATTGTGAGTTTTAACCACCAGCCGTCTGACGTCGTTGGCAGCGACCCCGACCCCACCGTTGCAACCACCACCACCTGCCTTCCTCTCTCTTTCCTTCTCTCTCGCCCTCTTCCGTTGTCCCTTCCTTTCTCCATTTCTTCTCTCTCGCACTATCTGACCACCGCGACGCACTGTCGCCCAGACGACCACCGCCGTCGTCACCCCAACATCGACGCCACAACCGGACACCATCGCAGGCGCCTTCTTTCGTCCAACAACCGCCAAACGCTGCCCAGAACGAGGTTGTGATGTATTTGTGCGTCGAACGCCGACCACCATCATGTCTCCACCACTACCTGCTGACTCGCCGGAAACCACCCAGAAGTTGCCCTAGCGCCTCCATGCATAAGTAAACTCTATTTTAAGTTTTATTTTCTTGTTTTATTTCTTCTTGTTTTCTTCTTCTTCTTCTTCTTCTTCTTCTTCTTCTTCTTCTTCTTCTTCTTCTTCTTCTTCTTCTTATTATTATTATTATTATTATTATTATTATTATTATTATTATGATTAATCATTGTAAACTGATTTATAATTATCAAAGTTTGATTCTTGATTGTTAGTTTGAGTGTTTATGTGTTTCTTTTTGTTCATTCATGTTGCTAATATGAGTTTTCAAAAAATTACTCGGAGGTACTCCAATATTTGGGGAAACTATTTTTCGATACCCCAACTTTTCAAAACTCATTTTGAGGTACCCTTAATTTTTGGATTAGTAATTATTTTGTGTTTTTCCGGCCATTTATTAAGTGATCAAAATACCCTTATTCTTCTTGTTCAAGGGTATTTTTTTCAAAAATGGAAGAACAAGGGTATTTCGGTCACTTAACCAAATTGATGATCAGAAAAGCACCTAATAATTTCTAAACTAAAAATTAAGGGTATCCCAAAATGGGTTTTGAAAAGTTGGGGTACCTGAAAAACATTTCACCAAAAATTAGGGTACCTCCGAGTAACTTTTTGATGAGTTTTAGATACGGTATTTCATGTAAGACATGTTTGGGTTTGGATTAGAGTTGAATTATGTAAATTTAATCGAATTGATTGCAAATAATTATGTGTCACCTTCTGTTTAGTTTAAGGGTTAGTATTGCTATAGTTTTTAGGGAAATTGGAATCTAATAAACCAACCTTTGAGGGTGGTTTGATTTAACGAACCAACCTTGGACTTTAACATTGGACGAACTGACCTTAACACTTTATTTTTTCTAACAAACCGCCACCGAGTCCAACTCGTCCGAAGTGTGACGTGACGGTGGCGGTAGCTGATATGACGGTTGTTTAAGAAAAAAAAAAGAAAAGAAAAGAAAAGAAAAATGGACATATTTTTTTTATTTGGCTTGCCAACTCATTATTTTCCATCTTTTTCTCTCTCCTTTCACTTTCCAAGCCCGACCCCCTCCCACTCCCCAATCTCTCTCCTCCCACTTTCCATTTTCAACCCCCAAATCCTCCTCCTCCTCCTTCTTATTCTGGCTATGGTGGATCTTCAACCCCCCAACCTCCACTCTCTCTGGCACAATCCAAACCCACTTAATTCTTCCATCCCCAAATTCGAAACCCTAATTACAATCTAAAACCCAACCCACCCACAACCCACTTCCATCCACAAATTCTTCTTCTGGCTATGGTGAGTCTTGAAACAGGTGGAACTGCTAATTCAAGCTCATGGCTCTGCCCTAGCTTTAGGTGCAGAAGACGACCCTCGACTTCTGCTATGCATTTGAAACCAATTCCAAATATTTTCAAGAAACAAAAGAATCTTGCTTCCATGTTTAGTTACCCACTTCAATGGAAGAACCAAGGAAGGATGAGGAGGGAGATAGGTGACGTATGTGGCGACGACGTGGGAGGAGGACAAGCGGCGACTAATGATTTCTCGACGGCGGCCGGTGGTTGATCGGCGACAACCCTAAATCTTTCCCAACAAATTCTTCGCCATAATCGATCGATCGATCGAATCCCAACTTCAGATGCCATGTTTGAATGAGTCTTCGTTACCATTCCATTCACAAATCCCTAGAAAACCCGAATTTGAAACTCAAAGATTGAAACTTTAACACTTGAATTTAAGCAATGACTGGTGGTGGTCTGGCCGACGTCGGCTGAGCAGGGCGACCGACTGGCCTTGATCTGGCCGCAGAGGAAAGACACAAGAGGCAGCTAGAGAGAGAAAGAGGGTACTAGAAAAAAAAAAGTTGAGTTTTGTTTGGCAATGGTGAAAAGGGGAGAACAGAGGAAGGGGATTACTATGGAGGAACGAGAGAGAGAGAGAGAGAGAGAGGAGAGAGAAAGAAAGAGAAAGAGAGAGAACAAATTGAGAGAAGCTCTAGTGCAGTGCCTGGTGGTGGGGGAAATTTGAAAGAGAGGGAATTAATTAATTCACAGAGAGGGAGAAACTGAGAGAGAAGAGATATGAGGTGGACAGTTAATAAAATGGAAAATAATGAATATACGAACCAAGTCATCAAAAAAAATATGGCCTTTTTTTTTTTTTTTGCTTAAACACCGCCACATCAGCTACCGCCACCGTTATGTCACACTTCCGATGAGTTGGACTCGGTGGCAGTTCGTTAGAAAAATAAAGTGTTAAGGTCAGTTCGTCTAATATTAAAGTTTAAGGTTGATTCGTTAAATCAAAGCACCCCAAAGGTCGGTTTATTAGATTCCAATTTCTCTAGTTTTAATTATAAAGTTTGCTCATATATGAATATTATGATGTGGTTATGCTAGAATATGTATAGGGTTTGTATTAATGTTGATATATATTATTTTATGCATGTTTTAGGGTTAGGTTAAAATATTAAATCTGATTTCATATGTTTCAATTGTTAAATTAGTAATTGAGTTTGTTCACTAATTTCATGTTCTTAAATAAAATTTGGAAGTATAGGTGTTTTGTGATTTTCTTGTTGTTAAAGTATTAGTTTATAATTCATATTATGTTCTAATGTTTGAAAGCATGTTCTACAACTTTTCCTTATTGTTTTACAAATCTAAGTTGTGTTATGTTAGTAAAAATTTGAACCTTATATGGTAATCTTGTTATTATGTTATTATTATGTGCTCCATTATTGTTATGAATTTTATCGGCCTTTCTTGTACTTAAAATGTTCAAAGCTGATTATAATTAGTAGTTTTGAGTTCCTTGCTATGTCATGTTGTTTTGAGGAGTTTTGGATGACAAAAGTTTAGTGATACCTTGATTATTAGTTTTGAGGTTTTAAGAATCACTACAACATAGAAGAGCTATAGCAATCGTTATTAACGGTCGCAAGACGCGTTTAACGGTCGCTCGAGGACACGTGCCACCGTTAACAGCGACTGTTAATATCGGTCGCTCGTTAATGGTCGCCAATATGGGGCGTGCGATCGTTAAATTAACGGTCGCTGGCAGCGACCGTTAAAACCATCATAGCGACCGTTAATTTAACGGTCGCAAGCGTAAAAAAAAATTTAAAAAAATATCAAACCTAGAGACCGTTAAATTAACGGTCGCTAAGTAACGGTCGCAAAAAAAGACATTGAATTTCGAAAAATAACTCAGTAAAGCGAAAACCCAAAGGAACAGAAGGCTAGCGTTCTAACACCATAATCCAAGAACAAGAATTTGAGATTTGAAATTAATATTGACATTTTAAAACTATCATTAATATAAGCAGTTGACAAACTTTGGCCTGAAATACTCAAACAACAATTGTTTTGAGAAAGACAGGATGTAGTATTGTAGTTGCTATTAATTTGCCCAGAAAGAGACTCCCAAAATGCAAAGATTTGCCCAGAATGCAAATCAGATCCAATCAGAGATGGACGAGACTGTGATGAACAAAGAGAAGGAAGAACAGTCAATAATAGTTCCAATAATACTATCAATTTCTTCGGATTAGATTTATGATAATACTATCAATTTCTAATAATACTATCAATTTCTAACAATACTATCAATTTCTTCAATCGTCATGAACAAAGAAAATCGAACCTGAAGCAAGAAAGCGACAAGGTGGTCGACGACGGTTATGGAGGACGCGGAGGTGGACGGGAGGCGCGGACGGTAGCTGTGCACGGGGCGGTGGTGGATGGACGGCTGGTGAATTTTTGTGAGAGGGGTTTTCAATTCGTTGATGATGGAATTATAATTGAGTCTCCGCAAAGGAAAAAGGGGTCTGGTGTGATAATAGTTAGACCATAGAGACCGTTAATTTAACGGTCGCAAGATCCCTTTAACGGTCGCAATCAGAGACCGTTAAAAAAATCTTGCGACCATTAATTTAACGGTCTCTGTGGTCGGCATAAATTTTCAAATATCACTTTTTTGCGACCGTTAATTTAACGGTCGCAAGATCCCTTTAACGGTCGCAATCAGAGACCGTTAAAAAAATCTTGCGACCGTTAATTTAACGGTCTCTGTGGTCGGCATAAATTTTCAAATATCACTTTTTTGCGACCGTTAATTTAATGGTCGCAAGATCCCTTTAACGGTCGCAACCAGAGACCGTTAAAAAAATCTTGCGACCGTTAATTTAACGGTCGCAAGTAGGCGATATTTTTTTTATGTCGTAAAAAAAACTTGCCCTGTTGCGACTGTTAAATTAACGGTCGCGGCTAGCGACCGTTAAATTTATACTGCGACTGTTAATTTAACGGTCTCTGGTTTAGCGACTGTTAAATTAACGGTCGCTCCTTAACGGTCGCACGAGAAAAATTGAGACTGTTAATTTAACGGTCGCAATGCTCATGTTATGTTGTAGTGAATAGGTTTAATTAAAGAATTAAAACTTGTGTAATTGGGCTCTAGTTTTAGTTAGGAATGAAAGTTGGACCTTGGTTGGGTTAGGACGTTTAGCAGAAGTACTTGACCTTAGCCCACTGTTTAGGGACCCAAGTTAGAGTATCAGAATCAGTTGGTTAGAATTAGTATATCGGAAACACCAATCAAAAGTAAACCAGTAACGGGACAGATTTGTTGGGTCGTAATAGAGCGTCCACCATAAATTGTGTAGTTCTGTTCTCACCAAACCATTTGGTCAGGAGGTTCACAAAGAAGTTAGCTTTCATAGAAATTTTACGGATCGGGTTTTTGAAGTGTATAAATTGAGTTATGACCTAATTACCAGACCTAGGTCAGAACTGGACCAGTTTGAGTGTGGGCGGTATTTGGGAACCTTAGAGTGTGTTTTAGGTCTCGAGGTCAACATGAAAGATTTAGTAGACACCCTGAGGTTTCCATAAAGTCCAAAATCAGGTTTGAGGGTGTCGGGAAGTCAAGTTATGGCCTTTGTAATGCATGTGATGTAATCTGTCCAGTTTTAATTATGTTAAAGGTGTTGATATGTGAAATATGTTATGCAAAATGTTAATGTGTGTTTAATTGTAATATGTTGAGTAGTTCAAGATGTTAATTCATGAATGAAGGGGAACCCTACAGCGTTTCTAGGGCAGGGTTAGGTAAGAGGTAGTTCATGCTAACTCCGAAGGGCGCATTAAAATTATAGAAATTATTTTATTTTGGGCACCATCTAGATCGCGTCGTTTTAAGGAACTCAAGCATGTTCGTGGAAGTGAAGTTCAAAAATCCGAGTAATGTCTATGCCCTAATCCCCACTACGATGCACTTTAAGTGTTTTTGTTGATTTCTAATATGTTTTGGAATTTGCACCCCGAAGAAGACTTTATGTTGAAAATTTACACCGTCTGTTTTGATTATTGTTTGTGGTTGTTGTTTTATGAGTTGAGGAAAATGAGATGGTTTTTTGTAAATGGTTTCTTGTTGTTGGTTTAAGGAACCTGGGTTGGTTTGTGTTGAGAACTGTAAACTTAGAATGCATAAGATACTAATAATTTAAAGTGAAACATTAAGTGGTTTCAGAGGAAAACTCAGAGACCAAGATGTGGAATCCTAGAGGGTTATGGACCAAGAGATCAGGGGATGACCTAATATATTTGATATTAATTACTTCCCTGGGGTAAGGTGTACACACAGTCTTGGTCGTAACCTGCGGTAGGCGGAGATGTGATATCTCGATAATTCTGGTCGTAGCATATGGAAGGCGAAGATGTAATATCTCGATAATTTTGGTCGTAGCCTGTGGTATGATTTGCGAAATGATTTGACTTGTTAATTTCTCCCCCTAAATGAATTAAAATGAACTTTAACTTATTTTGGCAGTTGGACGTAGATATTATTGAGTCCTCCTCATTTTTGTAAATGTTTTGTTTTCAGATGAACATCTCTATGACTAGGGACGGGAGTTAGAAGTGAGGATTACGTGCTTAGTTTTCGTTATTTATGTTATGTTTCAACCAGAAAGACTTGGAGTTAGTTGAGTTGTTTGATTTAGAATTTGAAGTTGTTTAGTTTGTTTTAATTCGAAGATCAGTTGTTAGTTTTTCCTTCTTACCTTGTATTTATTTGGGGATACGACAGTGATGTCCAGTTGAGAATGAGACTTCCACTGTTAATTTGAGTTAACATTATACTTTAATTTTACCGTTGATTTTATTATTGAATTCCAGGGCGTTACAAATAATAACAATAATAATAATAATAATACATGAACATAAATAATAACAATATATTAATAATACATGAACATTAACTTAATAATTAACCCTAAACAACAAAAACAACGACAAAATAACAACAATAATAATGATATTAATGACACTTTATTTAAATAAGTATTATTATCAATAATATTAATATTATTTTAATATTAATACTAAAATTACTCATATAATAATATTATTATTTTTATTTATTAAAGTAAAAAATACTTTATGTATTATGAAAATAAAAAATATTATTATTAATATTATTAAAATAAAAAAAAATTTACCCAACGCCATCAAACGATGCCCTAGCCTTGGCCGGGACGCAAATATAAAATGACAAATAACTATAGACAAAAAAAAATCATTAATTACATATATAAACAAACAACGATGAGAGTAGTAAGTGAACTTTAATTTACATAACATTAAGAGAATGATGAACAATTACCAAGACAACACAATTAGCTTGAACCCTCATGCAATATTAACCAATCAACTTTCACATTTCACATTAACATATATTAGGCAAGGATGGTGAGATATTCAAGTCCTTAAACACTAACATTGATCACCCAATACAAATGTGGTAGAACTGTTGAACGTATCACCAGAACTTTCTGATAACACTATTCTAATCAAGAGCTATTGTAGTAATAATAATAATAATAAGCACACTAGCCTCACGGAAAGGCCAAAAAAAAAAAACACTTATAAACCCTAGATTAAACCCTAGGAACCGCTTTGCACACCAACGACCTCTTCATCTCCATCGAAAGCTTAAGGCACTCCGCCAAGTCGACCCCGTGGGCCCCATCCTCCACCCATTTGAACCCCTGCAGCATTTGGGCCAGCCACAGTTGGGCTGTGGCGAGGCCCATAGACTTCCCTGGGCAGACCCGCCTGCCCGCCCCGAACGGGGCCAACCTTAGGTCCGACCCCATGATGGGCACGTCCTCAACCTCTACGAACCTCTCCGGGCTGAATTGTTCTGGGTTGGCCCAGATTCGGTCATCGTGGGTTATGGCCCACATGTTGACCATGGCGGTTGTCCCGGCCGGGATGAAGTGGGGCCCAACACGGACGTCGTGGATGGCGAGGCGGACCCACGAGAGTAGAGGGCCGGGCGGGTGGACCCGTAGGGTTTCCTTCAGAATGGCTTGGACGTAGGGAAGGTTGGGGAGGTCGGAATCGTTCACCGGTCTTGTAGTTCCTACGACTGCATCGATTTCAGACTGAGCTTTTGCTTGGATTTCAGGGTGCATGATCATCCGGGCTAAGGCCCACTCCAAGAGGATTGCGACTGTGTCTGTTCCTCTGAATATCATTTCCTACAATGATCATCCAAAGAAACATATATCATTCAATTGTATTCATAGTTCACAGGGACCCACAACAAGATGCCCTAAAATATAACCAAATTGTGAAACAACCTAATGAAAATAAGTACATCTTCAAAAGACATACTGAAAACCAGCTTAAACAAGCAAATATACTAACTTTATTTGGGTATACGCAAGGAAAATATATACATATATACTTATCCACCGAAAAAATAAGGTTGATCCATATTTATTGGAAGAAATCCATCTTAGGACAACGAACATAACAAACACCCAATATGAAAATGAACGCATCTTCAAAAACCCACATAGAAGACAAAGTTTAACTAGCAATATTTGGCCATTTTGGAAGGGAAAGACATGAGCTTTAGTATCATATATGCAACCAAAAGTACTTCAAAAGTGAATGCATGGCTTTTGGAATATGGAACAAACCCATTTTAAGATAACCAACAGAAAAATGCCCAATATGAAAAATGAATACATCTTCAACCCCCACATAAGATACAGACTTGAACTACCACAATTTGGGCATTAAAAGCAAATTACTACATAGGGTTATTTGAATTTACTACTTATACAACAAAACTCCCAAAAAAAGGTGACTCATGGATATTGGAACCACCCCAACTCAGCATAAACACTAGACTCTACACCCCAGAAAAGTGTAATAAATGAGGCATAAACATAAACCCAAAAACAACAATTACAAAACCAAACATCCATAAGTGCACCAAAAAATGGAGAATACAAAGAGTCAAGAACATACCCAAAGAACAGCAATCATGTCAGATTCATCAAGCTTGTTCTCACCATCTTCAAGATCAAGAAGAACATCCACAAAGTCCTTTGACTCCTCCTCATCATTCTGCTCCTCCTCAGCTCTCTGTCTTCTAACCCTATGTTCATGAATGATGTTTCCTACAAACACATTCACCTTCTCAACCAATGCCTTAGACCTCCTCCTAACCCCCTTCAAATCAAGCAACCCTAGTAGAGGAAAATGGTCAGCCCAGTTGAATATCCCTAGCAGCTCATAACCCTCATTCACTAAACCCTCCAAAACAACCCTATCACCCTTGAAATCATACATTTTTCCGAACACAGTCATCATCACATTGTTCAGCGACCCGAAATGCAAAACCCTCTTAATCTCCACCACCCCATTTTCACCCATCAGGGTTTTAACCTCGTTCATCATCTTTAACCCTATCTCTGCCCGGAACGACCCGAATTGGGCGACCCGCTTAGGGCTGAAGAGGTGGGTGGTGGAGATTCGCCGCAAGTTCCTCCAGTACTCACCGTATGGGGCAAACCCCATTGCCCGGTGGAAGAGGAGCTCGTAGGCGGACTCCTTCACCGGCCGGTCTGCGAATGTCGAGCTGCCCAGGATCTCTCGGGCAATCTCGGGCTCACTCGCGATCACAAAACGGGTTGACCCGACGGAAAACGCCATTAACGACCGAGCTTTGAACTCCCTGGCGAGCTTGGAGAGAACACGATAGGGGGTTTCCGACGTGAAGACACGGGCCAGGCCGAGCACAGGGAGGCCTGTCGGGCCAGGCACGACGGCGGAGGTGGCGGAGGAGGGGTGGCGGACGGCGGCCCTGGAGAGGGCCCAAGAGAGACCGGCGGGGTGGAGGAGGAGGGCGACGGTAGAGAGGAGGAGCAATATGGAGCAGAAGAATGGGAAGGAGAGGACCGGGGGGAGAGATAGGAGGGAGAAGGGTTCGAGGGGAAGTAGATACGACATGGTTTTAATGGAGGAGGAGCTTGATAATGAAATGGAATGGAATGATGCAAAAGAGGGAGAGGAAGTGCAGACGGAAGGTGGATGAAGAGTGGTGAAAAGTGTGAGGGAGGGAGGCCGCTATATAAACGAACAAAGGCTTGAGAAAATCACGCTATTATTATTAATAAATCCTTGGATTTTATTTGATTTATTGTATTTTGTAACAAAAACGTATAATTGATATGTATGTATGTATGTATGTATGTATAAATTTAATATTATATTTGATGAATTTTATAACAAAAATGTATTTGATTTGATTTATGTATTCTGTAATAAAATGTATAATTGATATATATATGTATACTCGAGTAAATTTTAATATTTTATTTGATGTATTTTATAACAAAAAAGTATTTTATTTGATTCATTTTATAAAAAAAAATGTATAATTGACATAAGTGTACAAAGTTATAGGTTTTATTTGGTTCATTTTACAATTAAAATGTATAATTAAAATATTTGTAGATATACCACTATTTTATTATTGTTCTATCTCATTTTTCTTGTAATTATTATCTTCTTTGTGGATTTCCCCAATATTTTGTTGTTGTTGTTATATTATAGTTTTGTGTATTGTTTAAAATTTAATAGTCATCTCCGATATTTGTTTATGTCAAATAATAAAGGATAAAAATTTACATTTTCTCATATCGTAGACAATTTCGATGAATCTATAGTTATTTAATTGATTGTTACTACTATTAATAATTAATTAAATAAATAGGTTAATTGAGGGTGTGTTTGGCAACTTGCTTTTTCAAAGGCATTGTGCTTCAAAATGACTTTTTCATATGTTTTGACAGTTTGACTAATAAAAAACTATTCTAGGGTTTTTGGAATTGACTTTTGGAGTTTCAACTTTCTAGGTTGTATGAATAATGATTGTTCAAAAACAATTTCAATAATTTTAGTTACTAAATGTATATTGATAGATATTACAAATTAGTTCCAAAAATAATTTTAGATAAATTAATAAAAATTATACCATACATGTCACTAGTTATAAAACAAAATTATTTATTGATAAAATTATAATAAGTGCCACCAAATTTACAATCAATAACTATATATAAGAACATTGTCTTAACTATATGTAGTGTAGAATGTTGTAACTTCTTTTCAATTAAGGGTGTGTTTGGTGCAAAGGAAAATTGTTTTCTAGGAAAATGATTTTTCTTGGAAAATGGTTTTCTTAGAAAATGAATTTTCAATGGATATTTTCCCGTGTTTGGTACAAAGGAAAATGATTTTCCTGGAAAATAATTTTCACATGTTTGACAATAAAGAGATAGAGATTAAAATGCATGTGTGTGTGTGTGTGAGAGAGAGAGAGAGAGAGAGAGAGAGAGAGAGAAATATTAAAAAAGGTGCATGAGAGAGAGTGGTGGACAGAGGGATTAAAACGGGTGCAAGATAGAGTGGTGGAGAGAGAGAGAGAGAGAGAGAGAGAGAAATATCAAAACTAGTGCAAGAGAGAGTGGTGGAGAGAGAAAAATGAGAGAGAGATATATATTAAAACGCGTGCATGAGAGAGAGTGGTTGAGAGAGAAAAATATTAAAATGTGTGCTGGAGAGAGTGGTGGAAGAGAAAAAAACGAGAGAGAGAGAGAGAGAGAGAGAGAGAGAGAGAAAGAGAGAAATGATATTAAAACAGGGGTATGAGAGAGAGATATATGAAAGAGAGATAGAGAGAGAATTATTCAAATCGGTTTGTGAGAGAGAATGGTGGAGAGAGAAAAAGAAGGGAGAGAGAGAGAGAGAGGAATGAGGGGAGAGTGGGAGAAAATAGTTTTCCGTAGGTTAGAGTCAAGAAAATAATTTGCAAAGGGGTGGGGGAAAACCATTTTCTTGGAAAATGGTTTTCCTCCATTTTCCGGTCACCAAACACCGAAAAATGGGAAAACCATTTTCCAGAAAATGATTTTCATCCCAACCAAACACACCTAAAATGTATTTGATTGCTGATTATGCATGCAAAGCTTGTTTAATTTGGAATGTTGTAGTTTTTAGTTGTAATTTATTAAATATCTACATTATATTATAAAAGTAAATTGGTTTAAAACTTTTGGTCTTGATCGATAAAATTCGATAATCTATGAACAATTTAATTATTAATTATATTATTAATACAAGTATTATTAATCTTTAGTGATTATTTGTTGATTACACAAATATAGAAAAAAATACTAATAATAAATTTAAATATAAAAACCACTAAAAATTTGGAGAAACATAGCAATAAATAAAAAGTATAATGTTCAATAAAACACTAAAAATAAAATTAAAAATAAAAAAGGGCATGATTGAAATTCAAACAAAAACGTCATACTACAAACAATTAACAAACTCCATCAAACACTTTTTACAAAAGAAGTAATTTAGACATATATGAAAAACAAATAACAAAACAGCAAAAGGTAAATAAACCTATAAAACATGCCAACAGTTGGTTCCCAAACATTCCCTAAGTATTGCGTTTGCCTTGGCTCTTAATTAGTTGCCTCAATAACTACTCTCACCGAACCTATGAATATTTATAGAACTAAGTAAAAAAAATTGTACTCCACCCCAAATATATTGAAAGTTATACTATAGTCGATTCTTTTCTTTTTCTTTTTTTTCTAGTTATGGTAGCTGAAAATTCTATATCATTAATTTGTAGAAAAATTAAATGAAATTATATCTCAATAAACACGGCTAAATTTTTAATATAGTTAAGAATATTAAAACAATTTCTTAAAACAATTATTCCCCTTAATTATTTTGTGATATTAATTTTGTGGGTTAATTGCTTTGTGTTGTTGGGCTTAAAATGAGTGTCTTTCTTTACAACTTGGTGTTGTCATAAATCAAACTCACATTTGACCAAAAAAACATTTACAGTTTGGTGTTTTTTATTAGAGCCTAACCTATTTGCATAGGTGATGGGAAATGAATATTCAACAATTAAAATTGCGTTTGCAGTTACCCTATTCGTTCAACTTGTTAATCTACTGTATTTTGGGTTAATCACATCATTGGTCTGAGTTAACTACAATGAACTTCACGTACTCCTAACGCATAGTTCCAACATAAGGTTTGTATACTGAAATTGGTAATTAATAAAGTAAAAGCTACATAAGTTATGCTTTAGGGTTATGAAGATAGGCCATATGGGTAATGATGCTAACAGAAAGCACTCAACATGGACACCATGAACGGTTAACTCAGAACAAGTTCATGTTAACCTACTGTATTTTGGGTTAATCACCTCATTGGTCTGGAATAACCTGCAATGGACAGTTAACCCCATAATAAGTTTATGCTAACCAAGTTATGTTTGGGTTAACCACCTCATTGTTTTGGGTTTAATCTACATTGAAGTTAACCGACTACTTATGTTAAATACAATAATACATCAGACATGTCACATCAACAGTAGCCCTACTTGCTTTTACCAACTTTTAATCAAAAATAAATTATTGGTCAAACCAGGTTGATTGATGGCAACATCTAGTTAGGGGTGGGCACCATAAACCTAAATCGTAAATTGAATCGCAAAACCACATATACCAAACCGCAAAATGCGGTTAACCGAATTGATTTTTGCATAAAAGCGGTTTAGATTAACCAAACCGCTATAAGCGGTTTAGGTTTAGGTTTTGGATTTTCATGAAACGGTTAGCCGCGGTTAACCGCTCTAAATTAAGTTGAAAAAAAATGAATTTATTAGTAATATGAATTTAATTTAACCGCGTATCGTCGTATCAAAATATGAATTTATTAGTAATATGATTGCATTTATTTGTATAAATGTTATTGTAAATTTCCAGGAAATCGGTTAATCATAAACGGTGTATGTTAACCGGGTAAATTTTCAGATTTTAAAAGCCGTTAACCGGCACCGCTTCTAAAATGTGGTTTCGAGGTTTGGTTTAGGTTTCCAGATTTCAATAGCGGTTAACCGCATATTGCGGTTGCGGTTTAGGTTTTCAAAATCCAAAAACCTCAAAAGCGGTTAACCACATATGCGGTTAACCTGTTATGCTCACCCCTACATCTAGTTATAAAAAAAGTAACTCATTTTAAGTTCAATTTTAAGCACAACACTAGAGAGCAATTAACCCTAATTTTTTTCTCACCATCTTTGAAATTCACATAAACAATGGTGAAAGTACTTGTAGTTTACCATCTCAAATATTTCACTTTAAATATCATTTTTACTAAAATATTTCCCAGAAAATAATAAATTTTTATTTATGTGAACGAAATTAATTAATAAACTTTTTTGATCATATAAAACGTACCTTTAAGTCTTACTTCCTCGTTTCTATTTTATCTTTTGCTTCAACTTTTATGTCAGTTAGATTATGAAGAAATTCACCATAATTTTTCAACATATATAATGATGTAACATATAAAATTACTATCATTCGGTTCATAATAAATATAATTATGATAAGTACATAATTTTCATTACAGCACCCGCCGTATGTGTCTGTTGCTGTCATTATTCTGATAACCTAATGTAGGCGACGACACTGTCATCTGTCGGCCGGCCACTAGTACCACCACGCCTCCAAATTGTTTGTCCATCACACAATTCATCAAATTCTCTAAATCAAATCAATACTTAAATTGAGGTATGTTATTTTATAAGTTATTATGTTTAATTTATCAATTTTGGTTAAATTTGTATTGAACAATTAATAAATATGTGAGTTTTGTGATGAAATAGCAATCTATGAATGGAGCGATTAGACTTCTTGGTTTTACTTTGTTCAAATATTCATAATTCAAACTATCTAGATTATTTGTCTTATTCATTAGTGAAAAAGTAAAATATTCTTGTGAAATGGTGATTCTATTATTGTTTATTGTTGATTCTAATAATTAAATTTGTATTGAACAATTGATAAATTTGCTAGTTTTGCAACGAAATAGTAATATATGAATAGAATGATTAGTGTTCTTGGTTTATTTTGTTTAAATATTCATAATTCAAACTATCTAGATTATTTGTTTGATTGATTGGTGACAAATTAAAATATTGTTGTGAGATGATGATTTTGTAAAGACTGCAATCCGCAACAAAACATCAGATGATTTTTAAGTGACAGTGTTGTCACTTATTTTGAATATGATCTTTTAATAAAGTGGCCAACGAGGAAATTATGCTTTACTATCAAAATACGACTAATCGTCGAGGACAACTTTAGATTTAAGGTATGTATTTTTATTTTAAAAACTATGTCATTAAACTTTATGTTATTTGAATATGTTAATTTTTCAGAATACGTTCCAATATAATTTGTCTTTTTTATTAAATTTTTTCTTGACACCCCTATCTTTGAATCTTACTTCACCACTGGCCTGTGGTATGATTTGTGAAATGATTTGACTTGTTTATTTCTCCCCCTAAATGAATTGAGTCCTCCTCATGTTTGTAAATATTTTCAGATCAGGTGAACATCTCTTTGACTGGGAACGAGAGTTAGAAGTGAGGATTACGTGTTTAGTTTTCGTTATTTATGTTATGTTTCAACCAAAAAAACTTGGAGTTAGTTGAGTTGTTTGATTTAGGATTTGAAGTTGTTTAGTTTGTTTTAATTCGAAGATTAGTTGTTAGTTTTTCCTTCTTGCCTTGTATTCATTTGAGGATAGGGCAGTGATGTCCACTTTAGAATGAGACTTCCGTTGTTAATTTTAGTCAACATTATACTTTAATTTTACTATTATTGAATTTCCAGGTCGTTACAAATAATAACAATAATAATACATGAACATAAATAATCACAATATATTAATAATACATGAACATTAACTTAATAATTAACCCTAAACAACAAAAACAATGATATAATAACAACAATAATAATGATATTAATGACACTTTATTTAAATAAATATTATTATCAATAATAATGATATTATTTTAATATTAATACTAAAATTACTCGTATTATAATATTATTATATTTATTTATTAAAATTAAAAAAGTACTTTCTGTATTATGAAAATAAAAAATATTATTATTAATATTATTTTTAATATTATTAAAATTAAAAATAAAAAACTTTACCCAATGCCACCAAACGATGCCCTGCCTTGGCCGGGATGCAAATATAAAATGACAAATAACTATAGGCAAAAAAATCATTAATTAAATGTATAAACAAACAACGGTGAGAGTAGTAAGTGAACTTTAATTTACATAACATTAAGAGAATGATGAACAATTACCAAGACAACACAATTAGCTTGAACCCTCATGCAATATTAACCAATCAACTTTTACATTTCACATTAACATATATTCGGCAAGGATGGTGAGATAATCAAGTCCTTAAACACTAACATTGATCGCCCCATACAAATGTGGTAGAACTGCGGAACGTATCACCAGAACTTTCTGATAACACTACTCTAATCAAGAGCTATTGTAGTAATAATAATAATAAGCACTCTAGCAAATACTTAAACAAAACAAACTCACTCACCCACCTCACGGCAAAGGCCAAAAAAAAAACACTTATAAACCCTAGATTAAACCCTAGGTACTGCTTTGCACACCAACGACCTCTTCATCTCCATCGAAAGCTTAAGGCACTCCGCCAAGTCGACCCCGTGGGCCCCATCCTCCACCCATTTGAACCCCTGCAGCATTTGGGCCAGCCACAGTTGGGCTGTGGCGAGGCCCATAGACTTCCACGGCGGACCGCCGCTTCGAGGGCCAACCTTAGGTTCGACCCCATGATGGGCACGCCCTCGACCTCTACGAACCTCTCCGGGCTGAATTGTTCTGGGTTGGCCCAGATTCGGTCATCGTGGGTTATGGCCCACATGTTGACCATGGCGGTTGTCCCGGCCGGGATGAAGTGGGGCCCAACGCGGACGTCGTGGATGGCGAGGCGGGCCCACGAGAGTAGAGGGCCGGGCGGGTGGACCCGTAGGGTTTCCTTCAGAATGGCTTGGACGTAGGGAAGGTTGGGGAGGTCGGAATCGTTCACCGGTCTTGTAGTTCCTACGACTGCATCGATTTCAGACTGGGCTTTTGCTTGGATTTCAGGGTGCATGACCATCCGGGCTAAGGCCCACTCCAAGAGGATTGCGACTGTGTCTGTTCCTCTGAATATCATTTCCTACAATGATCATCCAAAGAAACATATATCATTCAATTGTAATCATAGTTCACAGGGACCCACAACAAGATGCCCTAAAATATAACCAAATTGTGAAACAACCTAATGAAAATAAGTACATCTTCAAAAGACATACTGAAAACCAGCTTTATACTATTTGGGTATACGCAAGGAAAATATATACATATATACTTATCCACCGAAAAAATAAGGTTGATCCATATTTATCGGAAGAAATCCATCTTAGGACAACAAACATAACAAACACCCAATATGAAAATGAATGCATCTTCAAAAACCCACATAGAAGACAAAGTTTAACTAGCAATATTTGGCCATTTTGGAAGGGAAAGACATGAGCTTTAGTATCATATATGCAACCAAAAGTACTTCAAAAGTGAATGCATGGCTATTGGAATATGGAACAAACCCATTTTAAGATAACCAACAGAAAAATGCCCAATATGAAAAATGAATACATCTTCAACCCCCACATAAGATACATACTTAAACTACCACAATTTGGGCATTAAAAGCAAATTACTACATAGGGTTATTTGAATTTACTACTTATACAACAAAACTCCCAAAAAAAGGTGACTCATGGATATTGGAACCACCCCAACTCAGCATAAACACTAGACTCTACACCCCAGAAGAGTGTAATAAATGAGGAATAAACATAAACCCAAAAACAACAGTTACAAAAACAAATATCAATAAATGCTCCAAAAAATGGAGAATACAAAGAGTCAAGAACATACCCAAAGAACAGCAACCATGTCAGATTCATCAAGCTTGTTCTCACCATCTTCAAGATCAAGAAGAACATCCACAAAGTCCTTTGACTCCTCCTCATCATTCTGCTCCTCCTCAGCTCTCTGTCTTCTAACCCTATGTTCATGAATGATGTTTCCTACAAACACATTCACCTTCTCAACCAATGCCTTAGACCTCCTCCTAACCCCCTTCAAATCAAGCAACCCTAGTAGAGGAAAATGGTCAGCCCAGTTGAATATCCCTAGCAGCTCATAACCCTCGTTCACTAAACCCTCCAAAATAACCCCATCACCCTTGAAATCATACATTTTTCCGAACACAGTCATCATCACATTGTTCAGCGACCCAAAATGCAAAACCCTCTTAATCTCCACCACCCCATTTTCACCCATCAGGGTTTTAACCTCGTTCATCATCTTTAACCCTATCTCTGCCCGGAACGACCCGAATCGGGCAACCCGCTTAGGGCTGAAGAGGTAGGTGGCGGAGATTCGCCGCAAGTTCCTCCAGTACTCACCGTATGGGGCAAACCCCATTGCCCGGTGGAAGAGGAGCTCGTAGGCGGACTCCTTCACCGGCCGGTCAGCGAATGCCGAGCTGCCTAGGATCTCTCGGGCAGTCTCGGGCTCACTCGCGATCACAAAACGGGTTGACCCGACGGAAAACGCCATTAACGACCGAGCTTTGAACTCCCTGGCGAGCTTGGAGAGGACACGATGGGGGGTTTCCGACGTGAAGACACGGGCCAGGCCGAGCACAGGGAGGCCTGTCGGGCCAGGCACGACGGCGGAGGTGGCGGAGGAGGGGTGGCGGACGGCGTCCCTGGAGAGGGCTCAAGAGAGGCCGCCGGGGTGGAGGAGGAGGGCGACGGTAGAGAGGAGGAGCAATGCGGAGCAGAAGAATGGGAAGGAGAGGACCGGGGGGAGAGATAGGAGGGAGAAGGGTTCGAGGGGAAGTAGATACGACATGGTTTTAATGGAGGAGGAGCTTGATAATGAAATGGAATGGAATGATGCAGAAGAGGGAGAGGAAGCGCAGACGGAAGGTGGATGAAGAGTGGTGAAAAGTGTGAGGGAGGGAGGCCGCTATATAAACGAACAGAGGCTTGAGAAAATCACGCTATTATTATTAATAAATCCTTGGATTTTATTTGATTTATTGTATTTTGTAACAAAAACGTATAATTGATATGTATGTATGTATAAATTTAATATTTTATTTGATGTACTTTATAACAAAAATGTATTTGATTTGATTTATGTATTCTGTAATAAAATGTATAATTGATATATATATGTATACTCGAGTAAATTTTAATATTTTATTTGATGTATTTTATAACAAAAAAGTATTTTATTTGATTCATTTTATAACAAAAATGTATAATTGACATAAGTGTACAAAGTTATAGGTTTTATTTGGTTCATTTTACAATTAAAATGTATAATTAAAATATTTGTAGATATACCACTATCTTATTATTGTTCTATCTCATTTTTCTTGTAATTATTATCTTCTTTGTGGATTTCCCCAAGGTATTGTTGTTGTTGTTATATTATAGTTTTGTGTATTGTTTAAAATTTAATAGTCATCTCCGATATTTGTTTATGTCAAATAATAAAGGAGAAATATTTACATTTTCTCATATCGTAGACAATGACGATGAATCTATAGTTATTTAATTGATTGTTACTACTATTAATAATTAATTAAATAAATAGGTTAATTGAGGGTGTGTTTGGCAACTTGCTTTTTCAATGACATTGTGCTTCAAAATGACTTTTTCATATGTTTTGACAATTTGACTAATAAAAAAACTATTCTAGGGTTTTTGGAATTGACTTTTGGAGTTTCAACTTTCTAGGTTGTATGAATAATGATTGTTCAAAAACAATTTCAATAATTTTAGTTACTAAATGTATATTGATAGATATTACAAATTAGTTCCAAAAATAATTTTAGATAAATTAATAAAAATTATACCATACATGTCACTAGTTATAAAAAAATTATTTATTGATAAAATTATAATAAGTGCCACCAAATTTACAATCAATAACCATATATAGGAACATTGTCTTAACTATATGTAGTATAGAATGTTGTAATTTCTTTTCAATTAAAATGTATTTGATTATTGATTATGCATGCAAAGCTTGTTTAATTTGGAATATTGTAGTTTTTAGTTGTAATTTATAAAATATCTACATTATATTATAAAAGTAAATTGGTATAAAACTTTTGGTCTTGATCGAGAAAATTCGATAATCAATGAACAATTTAGTTATCATATTATTAATACAAGTATTATTAATCTTTAGTGATTATTTGTTGATTACACAAATATAGAAAAAAAACTAATAATAAATTTAAATATAAAAACCAATAAAAATATGGAGGAAAAACATAGCAATAAATAAAAAATATAATGTTCAATGAAACACTAAAAATAAAATTAAAATTAAAAAATGGCACGATTGAAAATCAAACAAAAACGTCATACTACAAACAATTAACTAACTCTACCAAACACTTTTTACAAAATAACTAATATAAACGTATATGAAAACAGCTAATAAAATAGCAAAAGCTAAATCAACTAACAAAACATGCCAACAGTTGGTTCCCAAACATTCCCTAAGTATTGCGTTTGCATTGGCTCTTAATTAGTTGCCTCAATAAGTACTCTCACCGAACCTATGAATATATATAGAACTAAGTAAAAATTGTGTTCCACCCCAAATATATTGAAAGTCATACTATAGTCGATTCTTTTCTTCTTCTTTTTTTGTTTATAGCTATAGTAGTTGAAAGTTCTATATCATTAATTTGTAGAAAAAAAATTTAAATGAAATTATATCTCAATAAACATGACTAATTTTTAATTTAGTTAAGAATATTTAAGCAATTTCTTAAAACAATTATTCCCCTTAATTATTTTGCGATATTAATTTTTTTTCTCACCATCTTTAAAATTCACATAAACAATAGTCAAAGTACTTGTAGTTTACCATCTCAAATACTTCACTTTAAATATCATTTTTACTAAAATATTTCCTAGAAAATAATAAATTTATATTTATGTGAAATTAAATAAACTTTGTTGATCATATAAAACGTACCTTTAAATCTTACTTCCTCGTTTTTATTTTATCTTTTGCTTCAACTTTTATGTCAGTCAGATTATGAAGAAATTCTTCATAATTTTTCAACATGTATAATGATGTAACATATAAAATTATTATCATTAGGTTCGTTATAAATATAATTATGATAAGTACATCCTTTATGTATTTTCCTTAAATTTGTTTTAAAAAATTTCAAAAAAGTAGACACTAGGAATATCATAAAACCACAATATTTTAATGAATTGACTTTTTTTAGTAAAAACATAGTAAAAGAACTGAGCTGGTGATTTTAGAATTTGACTAATTTTTATTTGTGAAAGATGGCATGAGTTTGGTGAATTTCAATGCCTAGAATTTAAAACTTTTATTTTGTAAATTAAATAAAAATTTAGAAACACAGAAGATGTTTGAATTTAAAAAAATGGTGTGTGAGTATTAATGCACAACATAATTTTTTTAGGTGAGATCGTTTATCATATATAAGAGGTATAAGAACTAGTGAGATTTCATTTCCCTTATACAATAAAAGGGCGGATACCGAAAAAATTGTTTGAGTAGTTTGGCTAGCTGTCTGACTATTTGCTAGCTTCTGTTCACATAGAAATTTACTATTTTCCCTCGAATACATTATAATATCAAGCAGTTTGCCTATTTGCCTACCTTGTAACTTGTGTTCACACACGAATTTACTTTTATTAGTTAGGATTGATATCAATCATAATTATGAAATATTTATAAAAAGTACTTCCATTAAAGTCTATAATAAATTTTTTATTGTTCTGCTTTTGTTTTAGCTATAAACAATCCATATAAATAAATTATGAAATATTTAAATTATTTTAATCCATTTCTTTTTTTTTTCCCCCAAAACATTAAAATAAGAAGTCAAGCTAAGAGCAAGGAAACACTACAACCTCCTTGCCCATTAGCCTAACTTCAAACAATAAAAACATTACAAGTGGTTATATTACAAAAGTTAAAATTACAACAAAAACCGAAACTCTCAAATCTCAATACTATGCTCCTCTACAAAGCATCTTTTCTTGACTGGAGATATTAAATGAGCCCCCATCTGCTCAAATTTCCTTTTTCTTCCAAAGCAGTCAACCTCCAAGTTCCTACATAAAGAAGAAATTTTAGAAGTACAAGACTCATTGTAACAATGCTTATTTGTGATGCTGCTTGCTCCTGTTCTTGTTTACACTTCTGCTTACTTTCAAAGAAGATAGATAATTAATTTGGAGGTTGCTTCTTGTTCAAAAATTGCGAACGAGCCCTAAAACACATGTCATCTTCTTTCTTGGTGCTTGAGAATGTTACTTTGTCCTCAACATTGTATGAAGATTTTGAAAATACACTTTCTAAGTCATCTTCTTTATTCCAGTGCCCATCATATACCTTTATGTGCACCACCTCTTGCTCCTGAACCATGCTTATATAGGAGACAAATATCCTCTTCACTTTCACTCCTTTCTACGTGTTGTACTTTCTTAGAGCCAATGCTAGATACTCTCAAGATAACCATATCATATTCACAAACATTGTCATTTGTACCAACTGAACTCATTTCTACCTCGCTAGTGGAACTTTTTTCTACTAAAATTTTGGATTTCCTCCATATTGTCTTTGTGACAAGAGGTTAAAGAACTCGGTGTATCCTCATCCATTGGTTTAACTTCAGAAGAATAAACATTATTAGAACTATTTCCTCAGCCCTAGAACCCTTGGAATCAAGTTTCGGAAATTAACACCATTTCTCGTGGAATTGCAACAGAACTGTCTTGCTCAAATGGAGTATTGATTCCCTCATGCCCAACCTTAGCCCATCTTGAATTCCACCTCAATCTCCGACCATATTTATTACTTCACTAACAGTTTAACAACATCTGTCATGAGAATCTTTTGGTTATCCGAACACGATTGGTTGTATTAACAAATAATTTTCACTATTCCTGAATGGACCTCACAATGCATCAACTTAGAGATGTTAGACTTATTGACATTGTCTCCTTTACGACTAGTATGATTACGAAGCGGATTAAAGAGCTTCCGGCTATCATTTACTATCCTGGAATTCTTATACCCATCTTTAGAAGGCCCAAAGTTTTCCTCCAACTTATGTAACTCCTTCAAAACAATTTTTTTTTTGTTCGAACTTAAATTGAACCTAGCATTTTTTACCATCCCTATATTCAAAAACAAAAGATCTCTATAATGCATTTTAGCATTTTCTACCATCCCTCTATTCATCAATTTCTAATTCTTAAAGATTCTCATGTTGCATTATTCAATCAATTATCGAATTGAAGTTGTAGGTTTAGTGGTGGAGCCAAAAAATAATCAATAAGGGTACCAAATTGATATGTCGCAAGTGCACGAGTGTGATTGTAACATCTCAAGATCGTTCCCATAGGGACTTCGCTTAACTACACACCAAAATAATCTCCTACCTAATCCCTAAGTCGGTCGGGATTTGGTTCGGTCAAATTGTCAACTACTTCTAACTAACAAAGCACTCACAATTCAAGAGATAAAATCAATACTTAAAAGTGTTTATGGGATAAACCTAAGTCACTCAACGAATTAATCAAGAGGATTGAACTTATAATTCACTAATTTGGTTAATTTTAGGGTCGATAAACGCATAAAGTCTTTCGTAGTGAGCTTTTGGCAATGAAACGAATTGCTTAGTAAAACCAATCGCCTACTTTCGTGACTAGTTTAATCCTAAAGGTTCCAATTATCAAAAAACTTCTCCTTTCGACACTTCATTCAACAATCTAATTTCATATTCTTGATGACCAATCAAATATAATGACAAACAAATTCAAAGGATAAATAAAATGCATTTAAACTAGATAATACTTATTCAAACCAACCAAATCAATTCATAAAGTAACTAAAAGGGTTCATCCCCAAACTAAAGAAAACTACTCACGGTTCATGTTTAAACTAGAAAGCATATCAAATTCTAAACTAAAAAGCATATTAAATCTATAAAGAATGAGAAATAAACCGAGATGATCGAAGATTAATCCTTCCTTGAAAATCAACCATGGAAGATTTTTGCTACATCACTTCAAGTGGAATGCTTGAATTGCTCTTCAATCTTCAACCTTAAATCTTTAATCTTCTCTTACACTTTTCACTCTAATGGATGATGGATGATTGTGAATGAATGTAGATGATAATGGAGATGAATGGAGATGATAATTGATGATGAATGTTGGATGGAATACCCTTGAAATAGCGTACACCATCAATATATAGCAATTATGGACGAGAAATGGCTAAATTTCAACAGTCAGGGGTCAACACGACCTGTGCTAGATCAACATGGTCCGTGTTGACCCCAATACGACCCGTGTTGCCTTGCCACGATCTGTGTGGAGCGTGTAAATTGCATCTTACTTTCTGGACCCCGAAACGAACCATGATGCACTTATTTGCACCCGTGTTGGGTCTTAGCGAGCCAAATCAATATTTGAGCCTTGATTTTGGGCTTTAGGAGGATTCTTTATCTCTTTTTCTTCATCTTTTAGGCCTACTTGAACATTTAAGCTCGGTTTCGGCTTGGTTTTCTTCAATTGCCCTTCAAATTCCTTGCAAAGTCTACCAAAGTCCAACCAAGCATAAAATGAGAGATACAGGTATGAAGTAAATTAAGTAATATAAACACATTAAATATCATACAAATTCTCATCAAAATATCCAAGTTTACATATATTAAAATAACACTTATCACATATTTTAATATTGTTATGAACTTATCAAATTTATTTTTGTTAATTTGTGTTACAATACATTTTTAATTAACTTATCATTTAGTGTAATAGCATACTCCATTCACATTCCATTTATTGTTACTTTGTCTCACCTTCACAATTTAATCAATAGTAAAGTAAAACTATTTCATTATGATATTAGTTTTATAACAAGACATAGAAATTGATATGAGTACAAGTTCAAGCTATAGAAATTTTTTTTCTAAATATAACATCAAGATATTAATATTGTCATATTCTACCTAAGGAAAGAAAGTAGAGGGAAAAAAACAAGACTATAGTTAGAAATATTTAATTTTAGAATACAATATTATTTACAGTTACAGGGCAATTAGAAATGAGAATTTAGAAACTTTAAAAATTTATATTTAAAAGGGACAAGAAAGAAAAGGTGAATATTCAATAATTAAATAAATAATTTGTAAATGATTTTGTAAATACTATTGCACAAGCTAATAGGTTGGAAATATGAGGAGGATGAAATTACCAATTTTAGGAATAAGAATGATGAGAGTGTTATTAAATTGCTTTAAGCGTTTCTCATCTTTAAAATACGATTTATAGCTTCGCAAACATCTTTTCTAATAATATTCCAGTGAGCTTGATAAAAGGCTAAGCCAAGTCCATTAAGCCCTAGAGGCTTGTATTTGTTCCACAGGCCAGAAAACTACCTTTTCAATTTCATTGTTAGAAATATTTGATAAGCGAATTATTATCATGATATGTGACACAACGGGAGATGTCTAGACCTAGGTTATGACCAGGATCTTTATAATGGTTAGAAAAACCATTAATGAGAATATTATTGATCTCATCGTAATCATTTGTCCACATGCCTAAATTATTTTTTATAATTGTAACATAAGTTTTAGCCTTTCTGACCTTCATGGAAAGATGGAAAAACCTAGAACCACGGTCTTAACAAGTCACTCCTTACGGTTTAGCAAACCCCAGATGCTTTTATTAAATAAGTGGAGGTGTTTTCGTTATTTAAGGAGATGGTAGTGCCAGTTATTTAATCTTAAACTATTAGAGTTTGCAATTAGTTTATCCTCAACTGCCTGAAGTAAATCAAAATTTTCCTGTAGCTTATTTTTGTAACTTATTTTTGTTATACTTAAAAATCACCCAAAAATAATACATTAGTCATCCTAAAAAGTAACAAATTATTTAAAGAAAAGTACGAATAAATTTGTCTTATCAAAATTTTACTTGAAAAAAGATAAAGAAGAATAACTGTAAAGTTTCTAAATTATGATGTTGATAATATTTTAGGCCCGTTCTTTTTTACGGTGTGGTTGCGGTGCGGTTGGTTGTAGTGTGGTGAAATGTGGAAAGTTGTGGTGGAAATTAGGGGTGGGCACCATAAACCTAAACCGCAAATTGAATCGCAAAACCGCATACACCAAACCGCAAAATGCGGTTAACCGAATTGATTTTTGCTTAAAAGCGGTCTAGGTTAACCAAACCGCTATAAGCGGTTTAGGTTTAGGTTTTAGATTTTCATGAAACGGTTAACCGCGGTTAACCGCTCTCAATTAAGTTGAAAAAAATGAATTTATTAGTAATATGAATTTAATTTAACCGCGTATCGTCGTATCGAAATATGAATTTATTAGTAATATGATTGCATTTATTTGCATAAATGTTACTGTAAATTTTCAGGATATCGGTTAATCATAAACCATGTATGTTAACCGGGTAAATTTTCAGATTTTAAAAGCTGTTAACCGACAACGCTTCTAAATTGTGGTTTCAAGGTTTGGTTTAGGTTTCCAGATTTCAAAAGCGGTTAACCGCATATTGTGGTTGCAGTTTAGGTTTTCAAAATCCAAAAACCTCAAAAGCGGTTAATCTCATATGCGGTTAACCTGTTATGCCCACCCCTAGTGAAAATAATGGAAGGTGGGTCGGTATATTTTAATTTTAAAATAATGGTAGGTGAAAATAAAATGAAAGTTTTAATTGTTTATTTGAAAAGTTTTCACTTTTAATAAAAATGAAAAAGGAAATTTATGGTGAGTTGTGGTGGAAAATGAAAACTTGTGGTGCGGTGTAGAAGCGCAAACGATCACAACGCATAAAAGAACTAGTCTTAGTTAAGGTGGGGGCTAGAGGCCAAAAAAAAGGCAAGTAAAATAAAAGCAATAGTAAGCAAATAGGATTTGAACCCATGACCCCTAGCAATGTTGTCCGCATGAAACTTAGAGCATCCCCAACAAAGTGTGAAAATAGTGGAAGTGATGGTAGGCCCCTACTCTTTGCATCCTTGTGATTTGGGTGTTTTTCACTTCGAAGTGGAAGGATAGTGAGAAGTGAACACATTTTTTTTTTCCTTCCTTTCAATTTGTATAATTAAATGGAAAGGGATCTTTTTATTTTTCTTTCTCCCACAATCTCCCATGCCATTTCCCATGCCTGCCAAGTGAACTTGGCTGTCACTCCCTCTCCATGTGAATTACACTCTGCTGTAGGTCCTTCACTCCCTTGCCACATCATCACATCCTCATTTCCCCCACGCTGATGCTAGTGCTCTTAAAACTACCGAAGCTAGCTTCTACAACATAAGTGGATAGTACCTAACATAACTATCATAAAAGTACACATCAGTAAGAACTAAACGCCCGCTCATCTTTCGTGCATAGTACACGCACGATTTATAGTATTTTTTTTATGTTAAACTGTCCTATATTAAAATTTGTGAAACAATAAACGAGAGAAAAGAGGAACAAGAAACAACTAAATAAAGACACATAATTGTTACACATACTCTCGCTATCCCTTTTTATTTTTTATTTTGAAAAAAAAATGATGAGAAACCAAGATAATTAATAAAGTTATGGAGAAAATTATAAAATTATTTTAATGGGTAAATATTAATTATAAAAAATCGAAAATATAGATATAAAATTAATAAAAGTTACATTGAAAATTTAAAATAACAAATAAGCAAAGACAAGAAAAATTAGTTAAGAGTAGAGTAGAGACAGAGGCTAGGCCATACTTAAAAACTTACGTATTTATCTATAACATAATTAAAAAAAGTAATGACTTTGTCATCCATCGTCCTTAAATATTTATCTACGATACAACAAAACCAAACAATGTAATGATGATGTCATATGTCATTCTACAATAATTATTTATAATTAATATAATAAAAAATAACGATGTAATGATGTTGTCATCTATCATGCTAAAATGAGCTTGTTTCATGCTTGGAACACAAAACTTTGAAACAAGTCCAATAAATTTCAAGGTTCACGCCCTCTGTTTTTTGGTAATAAAAATATGGTAATCTAGATAGTTATTGGATAAGTATTGATAGATAAGTTAGTATAGATAAAAATATGTAAGTATTTGAATAAATATTAGATAATATATAGATAGTATATGTAATGTAAATCAAAATAGATAAGAGAACTGGAATGTAGGTAAATTTTACTTGTATTCCAAAAGAAGAAGATTAAGGTACTGTTCTGTTATGCGCTAACGCAACTAACCGCAACGCAAATTACCGCAACATATCGTTATCTTTTTACAATTTCCACCGCAACTTATCGCAATCTAACGCAACGTACGCACAAAAGAACGGTACCTAATTTAAACATTTTTTCTTCAGACTTGAGGGATGGACTAGCCATTTAGGATCTATTCTTTTGGGTTGGAATTATTAATTTCTAACTTGTTCCAACTTTTAACAACTCTTTATAACTTCTTCCAATTCCATCCAACTTTGATTAGTTCCTTTCGACTGTTGATAATTTCTTTGAACTTGTTCATCACATACAGTTTATTACTTCCAACTTCTTTCAATTTCTTCCAATTTTGACCAACTCTATCCAGTTTTCACAAACTCTTCCAACTTCCTACAGCTTTGAACAACTCTTCCAACTTCCAACATTATTTATTCAACATAAAAAAACAGACTCTTAATCCTGAAAAACTATCCTAGACATAATGGTGTGCTAAACTTGGCTTTAGTTGTACAAAACTATCACCTCTATGACTATATACAGGAGTTGGTTTCTTTGTTGCCAATTAGGATGATGTGTTGACTAATTGAAATTATTGAATGGAGTTTGCTCTATTTTTTGCTAATTTTGATGGTGTACCAACTAATTCAAAATATGAACATCATGTAATGCCTCCATAATGAATCTCTCATTAAGACTTTCACAAAATTAATGAATGGCGCCATGTCTTAAGAGAAGACTTTCACAGAATCGAGTAGCTAGCGAGAATTCTGATACTGATATATAGTCTTCATTAATTGGTTCTTGATATGTTAAAAACTTAAAATGGATAAGTTTTTGCTTCTTGGACCTAAATACCTAAATTAACGAGGGAGCATTAAAGAACATGTTAAATTTTAAATGGAATTGAATGTTGAGGGCTGAAAAACTGAATTACTCATAATATGTATAGAAAAATTCGATATCATATTTTTTGAATAGTACTTTTTATTACGAATATAATGATATCAATTTTGTTTATGAATCATTATATAAATTAAGATATTAACAGTCAAAATTTTTGACACAATTACCTAGGCGACACTTAAAAATAAATGGAGGTAGTAAGTAGCAATAATTCTAATTAATAACCTTTGTCAGATTGACTCGTTAATTTGTTGTAATTCTAACTGTGAGTAAAATTTGGGTCAATGCTAACATGATATATAGGGTGAGAATGAAGTGAAGTCCCGCAAATATTCCAATAGTGACAAATTAATGTAACTTAACTCGCGACATCAATGGTGAGTTGTTCAAGAGATGAGTTAAATGGTGAGTTTCTCACACATTAATTAATTATATTTTTTTTGCTCTCCTCTCCCTCCACCTCACTTTTTATTAATATAATCAGATTAATTATATTTTTAAATAGGATTTATTCATTTTTTTAATTAATATGAGTCAAACTCATACTCACAATTTAAAAAAATACGTACATAAATAAAGAGATAAACTTTGACTTTCTTGGTGGAGTCCTCATATTCCGTATCATCCATTGAGTCAAACTTAAAAAATTATAGCCTAATTTTATCAATCTTGTGTCAAGATGTTTATCATTTTCGTAATTCTAAATAGCTTTAGCGTGTCTAGAGTCTTCACCTATTATTATTATTATTATTATTATTATTATTATTATTATTATTATTATTATAATTATTATTGTTATTGTTATTATTATTATTATTATTATTATTTTAGTAGTAATAGTAAACAATGATAATATGAAAATGAATATGAAAATAAAATCAAGACATATATGTTATAATTTCACTTTAATTATATATAATAAAGTACATAGGAATCTCCGAAATCTCTTCCAAATCTTTCCTTAATAGCATTCAAAAAAATACTTAATTATAAACTTTATGTATATATATTGAATGATGGGAACTATGAGCATATGTTGTCAACAGTACATAATGTTGGGGAAAACTTCTTTATTTTAATAAATGTGAAATATTCCTATAAAACTAATTAAACTGAAAAATGGCTAGAGAAAGTACGATGCTTTCGATTTTTTATTTTTTTTTTTATAATACGAAGCTTTCGCTTTGTTATTGCTAGGACTTCAGTTTTTTCCAATATTATGATCAAGCGACTGAATTTACTCTGCACTAATTATTGAAAGGGTGATGATAAGTGTCTTGTCCCAAGACACTCCTTAAATGTCTTTTCCCTTATAAAATCAATACTTATTATCCTTTTTAACATCAATTTTTTTGACAGATACTATTAGTTATCAATTATAAGAAGCTTGGAATGTGTTGGCTACGCCAACAATTAAAATTGACACCCTAACGAATGAACCCCATCCGTTGGGCATATTTTACACGTTTTTTTGTAAATTTTAAAAAATATAGATAAATGTGTGATTTTATACAATTTATATATATTATTATAGTTATAGAAGTCAATCATGTAACTTTTTTCCAATTTAATTTACAAATATATATGTTTTCTATAGTGACAAGACACATAATGTGTGTCTTGCACAAGACTTTTATCATTTTCCTTATTGAAAAATGTAAGCCTATTAATATTAAAAGCAATAAGAATATACTCGTAATATTATCATATTTCATTATTTGTGAAATAATTCGTGCGTCCAAAAACGCAAACTATTTATCTCCTAAAAGGTCTATCCCCAAATTCAGATATATATCAAATAAGTTTTTCGAGCTGTAGGATCCCTAAAATTTCATTACTTATTTTTTTAGGATTTTTGGACGCTAATATGTTGAACTTTTGAGGGTATTGGACAACAATGCACTGAACTTTGACCTTGGACAATAATGCACTGAACTTTGGGGAGTGTTGGACAATAATGCACCCAAAACAATTTCAACGGTAGTCGACTTGGTGACGATTTTACGTGGCAGACCGAGAAGATGAACAGGCTAAAAATATCTAAATTTATGACATATTAGCTAATCTACACAAGCGAAGGTGATTTTATACAATTACAACAACAATCTCTCAACTTAATCACATTTAAACAAATGTGATTTTATGTTTGTTTTACTCTTTTCGAATGTTGGATCGGATTAGCTGAAATGTCATAATTTAAATATTTTTGGACAAATTCATCTCCTCCATCTGCTATGTAGGATTGTCACAAAGTCTGGCCGCAACTACCAAAATCATTATAAGTGTATTATTGGTCAATACCCCTAAAGTACAGTGTATTATTGTCCAAGGTCAAAATTCAGTGCATTATTGTCCAATACTCCAAAAGTTCAGGATATTAGCATTCAAAAGCTCTATTTTTTTAATTATCATGATCTATTATTATTTGTTAATTAGCAATGATAATATATGTTATTATGAATATGAAAATAAAATCATAAAATATAAGTAACAAATTTTTATTTATTTATATCATACATAGAATACTATAAAGAAAATCAAAATGATAAATACTCCCTCCGCTTTATATTAATTATCACATTTGAAAATTGTGCAGTCAAGTTTTAAAATTTTTGAAAATTGTCATTATATACAATGAGTTCTTAAATAAAATTATCATCATTAATTTTTTAACAAAAAATGTTATTATAAAGGTATAATATTGCAATTATTAATAATATTATTATATAAAAAATTATTAATCAAAGAGTGACATTAAATTAAATATTGTAATAATCAATAAAATGATAATTAATACAGAAAGAAAGGGAATATTATTGAGAAAAAGTGTAAAAAGTAGAGAAGAATAGTGAAGAAAGAGAAAAATAATGATTTACGGTAAAATGTGGTGGGTTGTGGTAAATTGCAGTAGACTGTGACGCCGCCGTTTGCCAACCGCAAAAAAAAAACAGAGCCCTCAATCCCAACAACTAATGCACTTTGTAATAAAATTTTAAAAATGTAGATAGCTCGGTATAGTATTAATCTCATGATTTCATTCTCCAATTGGTTTTCATTCTCCAATTGGTTAATCCTCGTGATTTTTGTTTCTGTTTCAATTTTAAAGGATTCGCAAGTGTAAACACACGCCAAACATGATGAAATATTCCAACAATCAAGGGTCCCACCTGTCCAATCCAAATTCACTTTAATTGTTCTCCAAATAAAAAAAATAAAAGCAAAAGTAACAGAAAAGTGTGTTCTCCACACGCTAGGTCTAGCTGGACTTTCCTCTATATAAACCCTACTTATCTGAGTGTGCTCTCCACACGCCTCCCTTCCTTCTTCCTCCTCATCATCATCTCTTCATTCTCTCTCTCTCACTTTCCCCATTTTCACTCATCTCTCCATCATGGCCACAACCAACCTAAACCCTAAACAGCCCTCCCTGAACCAGATCAAACCCACTAGCCCACCCTCACCCTGCAGCGCCGCCATCGACATCGGGCCCCCGAGCCCAGCCCGGGAGCCCGACTACTCGAAACGGGCCCAGTGGCTACGTGCCGCAGTGCTCGGGGCGAACGACGGGCTCCTGTCGATCGCGTCCCTCATGGTGGGTGTCGGGGCGGTCCGGACCGACGTGACCACGATGGCTCTGACGGGTCTTGCCGGGCTGTTCGGTGGGGCCTGCAGCATGGCCATGGGCGAGCTCGTCTCCGTCTACTCTCAGTACGACATCGAGCTCGAACAACTCACCCGCCAGCGCCCGGCACAAATCTCTGACGCCGAGTTCGAGGAGGAGAAGAAGGACCTGCCGAGCCCGTACAAGGCCGCCGCCGCCGCCGCCTCCGGCCTGGCCTTCGCCGCCGGGGCCGCCGTCCCCCTCCTGGCCGCCGCCTTCATCAAGGCGTATAGGATCAGGCTGGCCGTGGTGGTCGCCACCGTCAGCCTTGCGCTGTTTGCTTTCGGGTGGTTGGGGGTGATGCTCGGTGGGGCACCGCCGGTGAAGCCGTCGTTGAGGGTGTTGTTGGGAGGCTGGGCCGCCATGGCAATCACCTTTGGGTTGACTAAGGCTGTTGGAATTACTGGGATCGGGATATAATTAAGATAATTAGTAATCCATGCATGATATATATAAATCGTGTTTGTTTGTACGCCATGGAAACTGTCTGTAATTTGTTTGTTTCTTGTTCAACTGTTTAAGATTAAGATTAAGGTGTTTAGGTTCGTATACTTTGGTTTATTTGTGAGAAATGTCGTTTCAGATCAAAGTGTGCTAAATATTTTATATGAATGGAATCTACTTTTGTAGTGGGTAAAGAAAATTTTCTAACGAAGAAATGCTTCTCTTATTTGCTAAAGGTGATTCTCTTGTAGTCTTGTTCGATCATTTTAATGGGTTTTTGTTTTCTCGAAGGTTCTTGGAGCATATATGCATGTGTACACATTTGATGCATATGTGTATATATACATTTAATTAAAAGAGGAGTTGTTTATGTTGGAGAGATTCAAGAGGGGAGCCTACTTCAACCAAGTCTCATGGTACATAAGTTAATTGAAGTTCCATCTTAAAATTAATTGGTGTTAATAGGAGTAGCCCACTTAACTTATATACCATGTGATTTCTCTTTATTATTTCGATGTAGAACATTTATACTCATGGGTGAATCTCAACACTACAGTGAGTGAATTGGAACAAAATATTGATGGTCGATTACTCTATCTACGAGTATATATATATAAGAAACGAAATGCCAAGAACATAAGTCTACCATAACTATTAAAGAGGTCATAGTCAAGTAGCAGTCGATCATCATTCATCTATGTTTCATTAAGGTTCAAATCTTGATGGAAGTAGAAAAAAAAAATTCAGTAGAAATTATATTGTAGAGTGATAGATCATACCTTAATACTTTAACATGGTCTGTTTGGTCCTTCTCCTATGTCCGACTTGCAAGGCTTACTAGTGATTACTCTTGAAATTGGGGTCTAGTAATTGAGCCAAATTTATCGAAATAAAGAATTTTTTTGATGAAAAAATAAATAAAGAAAAATTTACTTGCAATAGTTGTATTTAAAATTGTGGTTAATTAACTCATACCAGTATTCACTGTTCATGGCTAAGATCAGGAATGATGTATATAAATTACTTGTTAATTGGCTGATAAATAATGTATTTTCTTGATTAGTGTTCATCTAAATATCTTCAATTAGTAATTACATATATTTCATTCACATTTAGAAAAGCCTTAACAATAATATATATTTAGAATTTTATCTCTCCACTGACCTATTCCACTATTTTTACACCATATGTAATATTTTATATTAGCTCATACGTTGAACAAAGGCACATTGTTTAATTTATTTTATCCCTTATTGAAACCCTTTACAACCATTGATCCATGGTAAACTATATATCTTCAAGTTGTGCTAATAATCAATTGCAAAATGATAACATCTTGATGTAAGATAACCATATTATATTTCATCTAAATCACTAGTAATATTAAATGTAAATATATTTAAATTAATATAAATGTATGTTTAATTACTTTAAGGGTTATTACAACTTATAAACAATATAAAAATATTTATTTATTTATATTTTTTACAAATATAAAACTATACATAAACTATACATTTTCTACTATAGTTGATAAAATTAGGCTATTATTTATATTTTTTGACATAGTTAATAAGTATCATACTCTTATAGTTGATAAATATATATAATTATTAAAGAAATATTATTAAAAATTACAAAAAATATAAAATATGCAGAATTTAAGTTAATTGTTAACGTCAAGATATGTATCATTGTGCTAATTAATCTAGGGGCAAAATTGATTTGAGAATATAATAGCTAGTAATAATAATGGATAACGCAACGATCCCACAAATTAAAGTACGTACTCATGCCACGTACATGCTATGTATAAACAAAATGATAACAATATACTTTCCATGTAATGTATCAGAATTACAACCACACTAAGTAGTACATTAGTTGATATTTACACTAACGAAATAGAAATGCGTTCTCCAGATACTTCACAATATTTATCATTTTTGAAATGTTACGAGCTTTGATACTATATTTTAATCTTTAATTTTTATAATATGATATATGTTTATAAACAATTATATCACTATATTTATATGTGAAAAATTTTGTTAAGACCATTTTAATGATTATATATATATATATATATATATATATATATATATATATATATATATAAAATCATTTTTCAGAGAATGATTTTTCCTTTTTTTAGGGGTTTGTTGCCAAAAAATGGAAAAATTATTTTCACTAGAAATTATCCCCCTCCCATCCCCCGTTAAACTATTTTTTAGGTCAAACCTTAAGAAAATCCAACTTTTCGCTCCATGTTACTCCTCATGGCCCAAATTTCTCCTCATGGTCCAAGTTCACCCCGTTAGCTCTTATCTTTATTGGAAACATATTTATTAGGGGTGAGCGGGACCGGGATCTCGGTACTTTTGGAGGTCCCGGTCCCGGTCCCGGTTGTGACCGGGAGCAAAAATTTGGTCCCGCTCCCGCTCCCACCGGGACCGGGAAATCAACCGGGAACTTTTTAGTCCCGGTTTCCTAATATTTTTCCACCCATTATTTGATTTATTTCCATAAAAACAAACAAAAATTATAAAAATTTTCTTTAATTTCACATATATGGGTGTCGGTTTGTCTACAAAGTCACTTTTTCCGGATTAAAATTACACAATATATAAAACATTTTCTTTCCGAAAAAAAATATGCTAAGTTCGAAATAGTAATAAATAAAATAAATATAAAGAACGAATACAAATTAAATTAAATAAGTCTATCATTATGAAGTTACTTAATTTGTTAAATATATATATATATATATATATATATATATATATATATATATATATATATGAACCAGGAATCGGGACTGGGACCGGGAAATGAGGTTAAGTCCCACTCCCGGTCCCGTTGATGACCGGGACTTCATTTTTAGTCCCACTCCTGGTCCCGCTCCCACTGGGAACGGGATTTTAGGACCGGGATTTGACCGGGACTGGGACGGGACCGGGATTCCCGGAATTTTTGCTCGCCCCTAATATTTATCATCCAACTTTTTCTAAATCATTTGGCTCTTCTTTTTCTCTATTTCTTTTTCTCTCTTATCCAACCCAAGAAAGATATGTATGTATATATCTACCAAATAAGTAAATATCATTTGAAAACTTATTTTCCTGAAAAATAAATGTCACTTGCACCAAACACACCCCTCTCTCTAACGATCATTGTCTACTTAGTTGTATATAAAGTGTTTGGTAAAATTAGCTATATGTGAAAATGTAAGTTGGTGATTTTCCATTTATACCCTTAATAATATAATTCTTTTCATTATAACTTTACAAAAATTTAAAAATAAATTACAAAAAAAATAAATTACAAATTTATAGTTACCAAATAATTTTTCTTTAACATAATTTTTTGATATTATTATCCAATACCAACTCTACTTTTATTTTAACAATTAGTAAAATATATTACATAAAAATAAAGTGTAGGTAACTGAAAGTTTTAGGGGGCGTTTGGTGCCCGATTGTTGGTTGTTTTTAGCTGTTGGTTGTTTTGTTAGCTGTTTGACTTTTGGCTGTTTGTTAGCTGTTTTTGTCAGCTGTTTGTATAAAGAGTGTTTGGTAGAGTTAGATGTTTGTGGATGACTTTTTCTCCCGATTTCCAATTGTACCCTTGGCTTTATTTTTAGTGTTTTTAACATTATGATTTTTAAATTTATTTTTAGGTTTTTTTGTCCATATTGTAATTCATTTTTAGGTTTAACAACATGACTTTATATTCATTTTTAATTTTTTTAATCCGGATGTACTTTTACAATTTAATGTAGACATTTTATAATTTATTTTGTAGAAATTACACTATTCTAAACAATATGTATATCATTAATATTTTATAATTTATTTGTAGATATTTTAAAATTTATTTGTAGAAATTACACTATGTGGTGAGCTACTACACGCTACGGTGTGCCAAGGGGAAGGTTTTGTTGGACCTGAGATTGAGGAAGCGAGAGCGGCGCATTTTGCCATCCAGATGACTGGGCAACTAGGTTGGAGGAGAATTATAATCGAAGACGATAGCCTATCATTAATATCAAAGCTGAAAAACAATACCCCCAACTTCTCCGAAGTGGGGTCCTTTATTTCTAATGTTCGTTATTGAGCTGGTAGTTTTGAGTATCGTAAGTTTTTCATGTACGAGGGTCGAGTAATCGGGTAGCACATGCTTTAGCCCACATCTAACCTCTTAAACTGGGGGTTAGATCATTGGGGAATATAGCACCGCAACCTATTATGGATCTTTTCGCGGAGGATGCTTGTAATCTCAGTTTGATTATAGAATATAAATCCACAGTTTGCATCAAAAATAAAACTACATCGTCAACATAAACCATAATGACAATATGAGTCTCTTATCCAAATTAATAAGAAAGGCAAATGAATTAGGAGATTTTGAACACTAGTATCATTATATATAAGAGAACAATTAAAAGAACTAAACCTAAATTATTTTGATGGCAATTTTTGTGAATTAGTTGGTCAATGTGGTAATTTAAAATATAAAAAGCCAACAATTATTTATAAAGAGCTACTCATAGTAGCTTTTTACAAATTAGCTTTTTTGGGGTAAAAAGCTAGTTGAATCTGTCAACCTACCGAACACCCCAAATTGACATGTTATCTAGTCAAACAGCCAAAAACCTTCCAAAAAGTCTTTTGCTCCAAAAAAGCCATCCAAAAATACGGCAACCAAACACCCCCTTAGTGTCATTTATTGATAATAAATCATTATATACATCAAAACATAATTTTTATCTGAATAAGTAAAAGATATTAATTTCATTTGATATAATTTTGGTGCCTATATTTTCACCAAAATTGCATCATATGTTATAAGTAATGGTTTTAATAATATATTCTTATAACATTAAAAAAATATTAAATTAGTCATTATTTTCTCTACCGAAATTACATTTATTTATGTTGGTAAAAATAACTAAATAAATGCAATGGACAAGTACTCTAGTGTTATTTATTGATAATAAATCATTAAATACCATTGAAACATGACTTTAACCTAAATGAGAGAAAAATATAAATTTTATCTGATATGGTAAAAATCATTAAAATCCTTATAAAATTATTATATAACATATGAATTAATTTGGTGAAAAGACGAAGATAATGTGGTAAATTTAGTCGCAAATAGCTAAAAATTAATGCAAAAAACTTATCCATATAACTTTTGAAAAAGAGCTTTATGAAGTCAAACAATTATTCAAAAAATTATATAACATATGAAGTAATTTGGTGAAAAGATGAAGATAATGTGGTAATTTTAGTTTTGAGTATTGTAAGTTTTCTCATGTACGGGGTCGGAGAATCGGGTAGCACATGCTCTAACCCACATCCAACCCCTTAAACTGGAGGGTTAGATCATGGGGGAATATAGCACCGCAACCTATTATGGATCTCCTCGCGGAGGATGCTTGTAATCTCGGTTTGATGATTATTCACTAAACATTCCATTAATTAGCCTAAAAACTAATGCAAAAAAACTTATCCATATAAATTTTGAAAAAGAGCTTTATGAAGTCAAACAATTATTCAAAAAATTATTTACTAAACATTCCATTAATTAACCATTTTAACTTTAATTGTGCCCAAACAACTCTTTTTCTTCCAAAAAAAAAAATTCTCCCAAACAGGCTTCTTTATATTTGTTGACCAGTCGTTTCATTTTGGGCTCAATTGTAAACGATATGGTGCAATTTTATTGGTTATCTACTTATCTTAGATAGTTGCAAGCATTACTGTCATGCACATGTTATCTTATTAGAGAAGTGGACGGGCCCAAGTAAATAAGGTTCAGTCTAATTTTTAGGGCCTGATTAGCGGCCCATTTTAAGTAGATACATAGATGGAGCAAAGTAGAGCCCGATTTATGATTTACGCATCCTTATCACACTTTATGACTGGACGATGAAATGTTGTTATCAATGGGACAAGGGAAGAGTTTAAGTACCTTAAGCTTAATTGAGAAAGTTTTTACTACAATGTTATATTGAGAAGTAGCAAGTCCTTTTAACTTCTGTATAAACTACTAACTTTTATAATAAAAAACGACTATAAGATCCCTATATTTTGATATAATTATTTTAAGAGCCCTATAATTTGATAAATTATTATTGGGTTACATTATCTTTGCGGTAATTATTTATTTGGAATATTCCGATCAATTTTTCAGTCTAAAAATGCGCAAAACCATGATTTTGTAGTTAAGGTTGTTTTAATTGAAGTCAACGATCATTTTAGACCTTAATATTTAGGGTTAGTCAAAGATACATAACCCTAATCAACAATTAATAATGTAATTAATGCTTTGTTCGCCGGAAAATAGATTGGAATGTCCCCCAAAAATAATTACAACAAAGATAATGTCGCCCTACAATTATTTATCAAAATACAAGGCCCTTAAAATAATTACGTCAAAATATGAGGACCCTTTAGTCATTTTTTTGCTTTTGTAATATAAAAGATTTAGAAGTTAAATGCTTTTGCGTAATAAAGTCTATAAAAGTTGATTACTTGAGTTTGAGTCTTATGCATAATTACATATTACTAGCCCTAAAACATCTTCATCTCAATAATTGACAATAGTTGTACTGTATAGAATGCCCTATATATTCTACTTCAATACACTCCTTAAAATTTCTCATTATTAAATTGTGTATTCTAAATAGTAGATATAGTTTTAAGTTGGGAGAGGGAGTTCTACACTCTATAGCAATGAAAGATAAGTGACAAATGGCCAGCAAATTTATTAAAGTGTTGGTAGTCTATCAACACCGTCTTCCAAACTCCTTGTTATGATTAAACATTGGTAATTAATAGTAACAAACAAAGTTTTATTTCATAAAAAATGTAAGGTGAATGAACCTACTTTTCTATTTCTATTTATATTTTTATTCAAACTCATTCAGAAGTCGATAATTTATCTTGGTAATGCGTCGGGTTTTTTTTTAATAGAAAAACGCCGACCATGACCATCCAGATGAAGCTTCGGTGAAACTAAGTGGAAGTCTGAATCGATTGACGTTGATGAATCAATGAATTGAATGAGTTTTGGTTAGGGTGAAATGTCACTCAACTCGAACCTAAAGTTAATTGGTTCTCCTCGAAATACATTGAGACGTCTTTGAAAAATATTTTACAAATAAGAAATAATTTATACATAGTTTCCCATGTTTCCATTTTGTTTTATTCATGTATTTTAGTTGAGCTTTCCAATGATCAACTTGAACTCTATGAAAATTAAAAAATAATAAAAGCAAAATTTAAAAACAAGTATTTGACAACATTAAGGACGAGTTATTTGCATTTTGGACCCCGAAGTATAGGGGTATTTATTTTCTGAACCCTTGAGTTTCATTGTTTATATTTAGGACCCTAAAGTTTATGGTTGAATAAAAAAGGACCTTAAAGTTTGTAGTTTGAAAAAAAGGTTTGTGTACTGTTTTTCTTTTTCTACCCATGATTGAATTTATCTCCCGGTTAGCGCCAAACTTCAGGAGTAAGGTTGAAATTGATATTGAAGCTATAACATACCTCTCTTATTCATGTCGGAACTAATTAGATCCTGAAGTACCAAGGGTCTAAGTATATCCGCCATGAATGAGAGAGGTGTACTACAACAGAGTACGTCTAATTAGTTCGGGCATAAACAAGAAAGGTGTATTACAACTTCAATATCAGTTTTAATCTTTGTCCTGAAGTTTGGCGTTAATCGGGAGATAAATTCAAACATGAGAAGAAAAAGAAAAACAGTACACGAGCCTTTTTTTTCAAACAACAAATTTTAAGTTCCTTTTTTATTCAACCATAAACTTTAGGGTCTCAAACATAAACAATAAAACTTAAGCGCGCGTCCAGAAAATAAATATCCTTATACTTCGGGGTCCAAAATGCAAAAATCCTTATTAAGGACTATTAGGTTTTTTTCATGTGTACTACCTAGATGTAACAGCAGTCATGTGTTTATACCTAATATGGGCGCATGTCTCGTTTTCAAATGTCAACTTACCATGGTAAGGATATGATATTAGGGTTTTTTTTCATGTGTACTGTTACCATTTTCGATCTCGATCTCTTCTCTCCATTCATAATCCAACACTATTTTTTAAGTGAAGTCAATATCAATGCATGCCGCCAAGTAGTGTGTGCATGTTGCAAGGAATATCTAATTCATACACACTTGTAAGCAACCTCAACCATTCATGTGCGTTATTCATGGTTATGGATTAATGTTCTCGCAAAATCCAATTTCATTCATTATACACAAGCATCTCCCAACATGTACTTTGACAATATTCGAATATTGCCCTATCTACCTAGATATTTTTACCTTTTTTCTAAAAAAAAAATTATTATTTAAGGCTTCGTTCTTTTATGCGGTAGGTCACGGTGCGGTGTAGTATCCCACCCCACCCCACCGCATCTCTTTAATTTCTATCACACTTCACCACACTACACCATAATCGTTACCAATACCATCTCTTCACTTTTCTATCTCCTCATTTTTCTCCTCTACTTTTCATATTCTCTCTCATCACCTACCCCGCTTACCGTAACTCACAACAACCCACCGGTCTCACCACACTTTACCACACTTTTTCAAATTACACCGCATCGCACCATTACCATACCATGTCAACTGTATAAAAGAATGGAGCCTAAGTTCATTTCCTTCTTGGACATGTGACATTTTAAATTCGCTTGTAATTAAATAGGTCGTATAGTAAATGACATTTTGATAATTTTTAATAATAAAGATAAATTTAGTAATTATTGGAAATATGTTATTTTTAATAGAGTAAAACATTTTGGGGGATAAGTATGGGTAAACATGTAATTAGCATGAGTAAATTTAGCTAAGTACATATAAAAACTAATAATTGTGAGCAAGTGTGCATATAAATACACACATAAAAATAAGTCTTGTTTGGCAAACAATGTTTAACTCTTTAAACTAACTATTAATTTTCAGTTGCTTAGAGTTATTTGGGTCAACTATTTCCGGTTTCAATAAAAGGTTCTCTAATATATATCAGTAAAATATTATATATGCCCTTTGATCTAAATTAATTAATTTTAGTTGGACATGCTTATATACTTAGTACTTAATGTTTTTAAAAAATTCAAAGATTGTGTCAATTATGTAAATTGACTTCATCCATAAAAACAACTATTTTCTTATTAAATCTATGCAAATATATATAAGTTTATTCAAAATGTTTGCATCAAACTATATATAGAGATTAAACTTTCAACCTATCAACTCAAAAATAGTGATTCATTACTATCAAAGTCGATTCTATGTGCCAATCAGTTAGTAGCTCACTTGACATCATTGTGACCTTCTATTATGGAAGTCATGGGATCAATTCTCATGATTTGCAAATCTCCTAGTGTCGAGATGTTCAGGGTCATGAACCAAGTTTTTGGGTCCCCCCGCGTCCGGGAGGGTTGCTAAGTCGATTCTATGTAACGTTTATTTTGACGCTTTCAAAAAATTCTTTGTGAAAGAGCTTTTTATGGGCAAACAGTAGCAAACTCAAATAAGTTATTCATCAAACATTTCCATTTTTTATAAAATTCAAGAATATTATTTTGGAGAAACTATTTATCAAACACACCTTTAATTTCTAGGGCCACTAAGCAATATCTAGTCAATGTGATCTTTTTAAGAAAGTCATTATAATAATGATAAACTTTTGGATTTTTTTTATTTTAAAGGTTCACTGTTTTCTTTTAAAAGCAGCTGACCCTTCTGTTGTTCTGCAAACAGATCTAAGCATCTGGTACTTTTATCATACCAGCAAACAGAAACCCTAAGATTAGATTTCTAAGGTCAGACATAAACTGTGGCATTGCACTTTGCAGGAATCCTTTCGGTTGCTTTATACATAAGCTTGAAATTGCCCCTCCAAAAATCTATTTTTTCATGATTGGCATCCAAATTAACCCACAATTTGGTCCGCAACAAACAAAAAGGCAGGCATACCGCATATGATATCATACTTTCTTAAAGCTTGCTATTAGGAATATTAATTAATAATTAATGACCACTTTGATGGACTTTCCGCAAAATGCTACTCCATTCTTCCCAATTTGCCCATAATTTAACAAATACTTTACAGTCCTTTATAAACATCTTTGATTAACTATATCTCATATAATATTTTATTCAAAATATTATAATATTATATTTTTATAATAATATTTGTTGTTGTAAATGTATTGATAGTACTTTTATATTATCAAGTATTTTATATGTTGAGAAATTAATAGTTAAAATTTTCAAAATTTAACTTATGTTCAGATTCAATTGACAGATAAAATGAAAATGGATGGAATATCTACTATGCTTATTTATGTACCAATCGTGTTATAATTCAATTCATTTCATTATATATATGTAACAATACAGTTCATAATGACAATTTAATACCGAATGAGCTTGGTTCAAATGGTATGAGGATTGCTTTCCAACTTGGAGGTGGTGGCATCGAGTCCCTTCACTTGCAAAGTTTCATGTGTGAAATTCTGCAAGGCTTTCAACCAAGCCTTAGGGTTACCCCCCTCCCCCTGACCCGCTAAGGCTTACTAAGCAATCCCTGAGATAGGGACCTAGTGGGGTGGGTCGAACTTATCCATGTAAAAAAAATATATATATTGACAATTTAGTTAGTTCTTATATATATGTTGACATGAGATTCATGTAGCTAACATAACTTTGAAAACTTTTGATTTCTAATTTCTCAACATACTCAAAGGTAAGGTGTATCATATGGTAGTTAGAGTAACTATGTTATATAGTTCGGAGTGTTGGGCTACAAAGAGGATGCATTCGTAGTCTGTAGAGTTTCTCCTTCATTCGGTACTTGTTGGAAAAACTTTTCGACATGTACAACTCTTCTAGTTTAGCCCAGAGCTTCTGAGTTCCTCAATGTGCATAACCTTTCTCTGAATGTGCTTTGCCAAACACAACTGAATCCTGGTCAGAGTTTTATCCTCCAACTTCTTCCCCTCTCTCGCACGCATATTGCCTTTGATCTCATCCTGGATTCTATTGAAGTCTTCGTGTCGGGAGTCGACCATATCCTATAACCCGTGGTGAATCAAAGTCGCCTTCATCTGCAATCTCCATATCGTGAAACTCGTCGCTCCATCGAATTTTGGAATCTCGCACTTCATGATTGAAGTTATCTCCACCAAGCTCTCATACCAATTGTGAGGGCCTTCAGAGAAAACAAACTGTCAATTATAGTTACAACGGAAGCAAACGAGATGACGAAGATTACGACAAAATTTAGGAACAAAACATTAAGCGATAAAAACGAATACCAGATTTACTTGGGAAACCGAAGAACTCGGAGAAAAACTCACAGATGGCGACAATTAGAAATAATCCACTATGAGAATAGGCGTACAAATCGATCACTATCACGGGGTGTGATACGATCAACAATGGAGATTACAAGTAATCTCTCAATCTCTTGACTCACAATCTCTCAATAGTCTAAGATACAAAAGTGGAGAAAAAACTGATAACGCTCACTCACGTTCAACTGACGGCTAGAGGAGAAAAAAATGGCCACGTCGTGCACGAAAGAAAACTAACGCGTTATGCAAAAAAGAAGCTAAGACGCTGGGAGCGTCTAGTAAGACACCAGACGCAGGTGAGCAGTTGCCACCTCTGGGCCGCAGCCAACGCCTCTAAGCGTGCGTTGTTGCTGCTACTTCTGTTAGGGGCGCGGGTTGCGCCTCTTGGGACGCGGCTTGCACCTCCGCCCTTTTTAGTCGATTTGGACCCTTAGAAGGATCCAATGGACCATAAAACTCAATGGTAGCCTATGTGCCTTTGCCAATATGCATGTTTCACAAAAATAATTACCAGATAAGAAATCCTTACAATCGTCGATGTATTCTTATTGGAGAATTTCAACAACATAAAAATTTATTCAAATTGGAAAATCATAATATAAGCTTGGCCCTGTTCTTTTATGCGGTTGGCAAACTGTGGTGTCACAGCCTACCGCAATTTGCCACAACCCACCACATTTTACCGCGAATCATTACTTTTCTCTCTCCTCACTTTTCTCCTCTACTTTTTACATTCTCTCTCCTCACCTACCCCACATACCAATAACCTACCACAATTCCACCACACCCCACCACAATTCTAGCACACCTCACCACACCATTCCGCAAAATACCACATAAAAGAACAGGGCCTAAGTTGACTTAATGGTCAACACAAGCTAGTTCACATAGAAATGGATCAACACGACTTATGACCCAAGTGACATAGACTATGATGACAGACACTACTAAAAATATGTATATTATCAACCACTTTTTCTAACCAATTTAAAATGGTTGGAAACACCAACCATTTTAGCAACCATTTTATATTCCAACTATTTTTCAAAAAATTTAGTGGGAAAAATCCAACCATTTTTCCAACCATTTTCAAATAGTAGGAAAAAGGATGGTAGGAAAATTTTCCAACCATTTTAGCAAAACTGGTTGGAATTTCCAACCATTTTTCCCACTAAATGTTTTGAAAAATAGTTAGAATATCAAATGGTTGTTAAAATGATTGATTTTTCCAACCATTTTAAATTGGTTGGAAAAAAGTGGTTGGTAATGCACATATTTTTAGTAGTGGGACAGGAGGGCGCAATTGCTCCTGATCAAGTCCAACATGGATCGTGTTAAGGTGTAAAAAAAATACTTTAAAAATTACCCTAATTTACTCAAATTTAAAATTTTGTAATTATATCGTATTTATATTTAGATTTAAATTTAAATTTTAGTCAATTTTAATAAATTATTACCAAACAGTAGTTGGCTCTTAAATTTTTTTTCGATAATTTGCAAGTCAAAAATGGCTAAAAAGGCATCAAAGATGCTACAGGAGTCGCAACAACAGCAAACCAACAAAAACCAGCATAACAAGAAACAACACACAACACGGCACAACAGACAATAAAGCAAACAACTATCAAACAAAATTCTTCTTTCGATCCAGTAAATCCTCTCTGAACTTTAGATAACCTAAATGACAAATAAGATGCAAGGTTGGTACAAAAGTAACAAAACCTAAAGATAGTTAAGTAGTGCCGTGGTGGATATATGCCGTATAAGCAATGAAACGTATAAACTGTAATTAACTCAAATAAAGTTTCCCAAAAAAAAAAAAAAAACTCAAATAAAGTTAGTGCGACTATCTCAGAAATTGCAGATAACATAGTCTTTAGGGAAGCTAAGCTTGGCCATGAACATATAGGATTGGTTTTTGCTGACCACATCTTTACTTTAAGAGTTGGTGTGCATGCATTGCATGTTCCACTCATCTTTGCCATGTATTTGTTTAATGATGATAGGTGGTGCTTAATTATCATCACTAATTACCTGCTAAACATGCTGCTATTCATTTAATTACTGGTAGTCGGTGGAACCTCCAACAATTAGAGGATGACACTTATACGGCATTATACCATCTTATATGTATTTAAGCATTTATTTAATGCGACCTTTCTAAAGTGTGGAGGTCAAATCGACTCTCTAATTAGGGGCAACCCAACTTCTAAATGGCCAATTACAAACTTAGCTTGACTCTGTTAGCTATTAGTTATTTGATGTTGAAAACGGAGATGAAAGAAGAGAGAAGAAAGAAGAAGAGCCTCTATTGAAAGTTGCTGAGATACAAGATGAGCAACCTCCCAAAACAAGGAGAGCTTTAAAAAGAAAAACTCAGCAGAAACAAAACCGAGCAAAAAACCGGCCCAAAACAAAAGAAAATAAAAGAAAAACAAAATAAAAATACAAGTATCTCAACACCCCCCTCAAATTGGTGGGTGTAAAACTCCCAATTTGCCCAGAATTTGCCGATGTTGTATGCCTGTGAGGGGTTTGGTAAGAATGTCCGCGAGTTGTTGTCTGGTAGGCACATGAGATAGTTGGATTAATCCTTCCATCAACTTTTCTCTAACAAAGTGACAATCAAGTTCTATATGCTTGGTTCTATCATAATACACAGGATTCTTAGCAATGTAAGTTGCAGCTTGATTGTCGCATTTCACCGGAATCGGGATGATATTATGAACTGTTAACTCAGATATAAGTCTGCTCAACCAAGCTAATTCGGCTACCAATCTTCTCATGCTCCTGTATTCTGCTTCCGCTGAGGACAAACTCACGGATTGTTGTTTCTTGGACTTCCATGAAATCAAAGTTCTCCCAAGGAACACAACAAAACCACTCACTGACCTGCGTGTGTGAAGACAAGAGGCCCAATCAGAATCGCAATATGCTAATAAATCCATGGCTGGGTCATTACTCAACAAAATACCAACGGTGAGACTTCCCTTTAAATATTTGAGGACGTGCGAGGCAGCCTTGAGATGAGAGGTCCTTGGACTTTGCATAAACTGGCTCAAATGTTGGACTGCAAAACAAATATCTGGTCTTGTATTAGTGAGGAAATTCAATTTTCCAATTAAATGTCTGTATAAAGTAGGATTATCGAGTAACTCCCCTGAAGTATGAGTGAGTTTGTTGTTAAGCTCCAAAGGTGTTACCACTATGTTCTCTGTTTCACAACCAAATTCATGCAGCAAGCTTTTGGTGAACTTCTGCTGTGTCAACAGCAGACCTTCTGTGGATCTCAACACCTCAATGCCCAAAAAATAGCTAACATGCCGCAAGTCTTTGATTTTAAACACTTTGTCAAGATAATTCTTTATACTTTGTATCTCATGAATGTCATTACCCGTTAGAAGGATGTCATCCACATAAACAGCTATAAAAGTAACCAAAGATCCTCGCTTTTTCTAGAACAAAGAGTGATCATTTTTAGAGTGACAATAATTTCTTGAAGAAAGAGTTTCAGCCAACTTTGAGTACCACTGCCTAGAAGCTTGCTTCAAACCGTAAAGGGATTTATTTAATTTGCAAACTGGATTAGCTATATCAGTGGTCAAACCTTGTGGTAATTTCATATAGATTTCTTCATTCAAATCACCATATAAAAATGCATTATTAACATCCAACTGAAACAAAGTCCACCCCTTCTTAACTGCTACTGTCATCAAGGTTCTAATTGTAGTCATTTTTATAACATGGGAGAAGGTTTCTGTGTAATATATTCCTTCTTTTTGAGTGAAACCTTGAACTACCAATCTGTCTTTTAACCTTTCTATAGTCCCATCACTTCTTTGTTTGACTTTGTATACCCATCTACAACCTATTGGTTTCTTTCCAGGAGGCAATGAAACAATATCCCAAGTGTTGTTCAACATTAAGGCTTGAAATTCATTTTCCATAGCTTCCTTCCATCCAGGATGCAAGGAAGCTTGGGAATAGGAAGTAGGTTATTGAAAGTTTAAATGCTCTAGGAAAGACTTGCTATCTATATGCAATGCAGAGGAATCATAGATAGAAGGTTGAACAGCAAGATTAGTACATGTAGCTAAACAGAAATTACCAGATTCTTCATCATAAGCAGACAAGAGAGAATAATCTTGCAAATAAGTAGGGATCCTGTGAATCCTGGTGGATCTTCTTACAGGGACATTTTCTCCATATTCCTGTGTATGATTCTCAGTAGGAACATCCTCAACATTATTAGTAATGGGCCCAGATTGAATAGGTGAGTCTGAGGATCCATCAATATTGGTTGGATCTCCACTGTGAGAGGTCACACCTTCCTTAATAATAGTGGAGTCCTCAAGATAACCAACTGTTAGATCAGAAGGGGCTAAAGTGGTTTTGAGTTTATCATTATCAAAACCATCATCAAAAGGGAATATGTTTTCCAAGAATTTTACATCTCTGGTGACTATAAACTTTTGAGAGTTTAGGTCCATTACTTTGTAGGCCTTCTTACATATGGGATAACCAAGAAAAACACAAGGTGTAGCTCTAGGTTCAAATTTGGCTCTTCCTTCTTTTAAAGTAGAGACATAACATAAACTCCCAAAAACTCTTAAATGTTTTAAATTTGGTGCCTTTTTGTTTAATACCTCAAAAGGAGTTTTGCCATTAAGCACAACACTAGGTAATCTATTTATTAGATAGGTGGTTGTCATCAAACAATCCCCCCAAAACCTTATAGGTAAGTGAGATTGAAATAATAAGGAACGACTAACTTCCAACAAGTGTTTGTGTTTCCATTCCACTATTTTGTTGCGGTGTTTGTACACAACTAGTTTGATGGAGGATTCCATTTTGGGAGAAAAATCCTTTGCCTCATGGCTCAAACCTAACTCTAGAGCATTGTCAGACCTAATTATCTTGACACACTTATCGAATTGAGTTTTAACCATTTGAACAAAAGATTTAATTAGAGAGATACTCTCATTTTTTGTGACCATTAAGTGTGTCCAGGTGCTTCTTGAAAAATCATCCACTATACTAAGGAAATATCTATGCCCTGAGTAGGTTTTGACTGAGTAAGGCCCCCACACATCTATATGAATTAGTTCAAAGGGTTGAGTCGTATTGATTTTGCTATGTGGAAAAGGTAACTTGTGTTGTCTAGCCTTAGGATAAATATCACAGGAAGAAACATGATCATTATTATAACCACAATTTGTAGAGCATCCAAACAAATCCAATAGTCTCAACTTCCTCATAGGAATATGTCTAAGTCTTTTGTGCCACAAAGAACAAGATTTACAGTTTCCAGAGGCAATTTTAGCTCTTTCTGTCCCTACAATGAAGCTATTATAGAGACCAAAATTGTTTCTATTTACTGACTCTAGCTCATTTGGACTTCTAATGACCCCATCCTTTCGATCTTCCAGAGTTTTGGCAATCTTGTCATCAAGCACATATAGTTCCTGGGAGGACTTACCAAGAACCAGAGGCCTCCTCAGAGAAGGGCCCTGCAAAGTGCAATATTCGGGTGTGAAAACTACACTACAATTCAATTGTTGACTAAGTCTGTTGATGGATATGAGGTTGAAGGTAAAGAAAGGGACGTAAAGAACATGATGCAACATGACACCATTACCCAACTTATAATCCCCATACTGTGTAACCTTGACCCTTTGACCATTAGGCAACACAATCAGGATAGGCTCAAGTAAGGAAACTAAATTACATAATTTAGCTTTATCAAAAGTCATATGATCCGAGGCACCTGAGTCTATAATCCATGTTTGGTTTCTTGTAATAGATATTAAACATGCACTTTCTGATGATAAAGAAGTCATACCTGCCATGAATGCTGAGTTTAGCTCCATTTCTTGGGGAGCCTTGTCATTCTTGGAGGTCCCTTGAAGCTCAGCAAGAAAATGTAACATTTGCTTAGTTTGACCAGCATCCAGACCGGGTAATGTGTAGCCTGGTGATTCAAGAATAGGAGATTGATGCTCGTTGGATGACCTGAATTCTTGGACATTGTTTGCAAACCTTGGATTTTGATCTGCTCTTGGCTTGTTGCGATTAGACTGTCCATTTCTATTGGGGTAGCCCACAATTTTGTAACATCTTTCTCTTGGATGCCCAGGCTTCTTACAGTGGCTACATACCACTACTTCCTTCTTGGATTCTTGCTTCTTCTGATAATTCACCCCTTGAGGAGATGAGGCTTGAAAAGAGGCACTTTCAGAAAGGAAAGTCGAAGTATGTTTCACATTTCTTTGACGTTCTTCTTGAAGAAGTATTCCGTATACCTGACTGATGTTTGGGAAGGGCTTCATTATCAAGATATTTTCCCTTAAAGAAGTGTAGCTTTCATTGAGCCCCATCAAGAATTGAATCACCTTCTGATCTTCAGAGTACACATGCATAGCTTCATTGATCTTGATCGGAGTACACTGGCATTTCCCACAGCTACATCGAGGCAGACCCCCTATCAGATTGAATTCATCCCAGATCTTTTTACATCGATTGAAATACCCTGCAATATCAAGGTTTTCTTGCGCGCTGTTACTGACAGATTGTTGTAATTGAAATAATTTGGCCTTGTCGGATTATCCATAACGTTGACTCAACTCATCCCATATCAATTTGGGGGTTTCCGCATAAAGGATGCTTTCCCGGATGTTCTTGTCCAAAGAATTTAGCAGCCACGAGATGACCATGTGTTGGCATCTTTTCCAGAAAGGCAGCAAAGGGGAATCGTTCTTCGGTTGCTCGTAAGATCCATCAACGAACACAAATTTATTCTTTGACGAAAGAGCAATAGTAGCAGTTCTCTTCCAGTTTTCGAAATCTTCACATGCAAATGGCTCGGCGACCAAAGATTGCCCAGGGTGATCTGAAGAATGGATGAAAAGTGGATCTGAAGGATCCACAATCGTCACTTTAGCATCTTTCGAATCTCCCATTTGCTGCGTGGAAGAGAGAAGGAACAAGAACGGACGAGGCTAAGGAATGGGATGAAGGAAGAAGACTAAGAGAGAGGAAGGGAGCAAGGTTAATCCCGCTCTAATACCATGAAAATTGAGATGAAAGAAGAGAGAAGAAAGAAGAAGAGCCTCTATTGAAAATTGCTGAGATACAAGATGAGCAACCTCCCAAAACAAGGAGAGCTTTAAAAAGAAAAGCTCAGCAGAAATAAAACCGGGCAAAAGACCGGGCCAAAACAAAAACAAAATAAAAATACAAGTATCTCAACAGATGTTCTTTTGGATTGGATATTTGGATTAATTATTTTTATGAAAAGTATTTGGTTAAATTAATTATTAGTGATAAGTTATTTAAAATGCTATTTCAAATAGCTTTTTGAGAATTGATTTTTTTAGCTCAAATATAAATAATAAAAGTTATTATTAAACTTTTTAAATAACTTTTTCATTTTGATCAAAAATAATATCTTTAAAAAAATTGAAATAAAAAACTATTTACCGAACATGGGCTATATACACCATAAAAAAAAAAGATTTTTGATATGGAAGCATGTTAATTTGAGAAGTTTTATTTATTAAATTTTAGATTTTATACTTAAAATATATACAACAAATTACACAGAGGCAGCCTAGTATTTTTCAAAACTCATTTCGAAGTACTCTTAATTTTTGTGTTAGCAATTACTATGTCCTTTTCTGACCATCAATTTTGTTAAGTGACCAAAATACATTTATTCTTCCCTTCTTCCCCCTCTCCATTGATGGAGCTTAAAAGCAAAAAATTTTCTGAACCTTTTTTTCCATTCCAAAATTAAAACTTCCACATTATCATAATCCTGCCTTGGCCTTGCACACCAACTCGTAGGATTTAATCAGCTATTTATGAACAATGTTGTGCATACTATAAAAAACCGGGTCATGTGGGATGCTAGATGGCCTAATCATACTCAAACATAATCGAAGACGGGCCTTTTCATTTTCTTCCGTTAGATGAGGTTTTTCAGTATTTGTATGGCGCCGTATCTCTCCCGACCGAACCATCTACCAACAACACTTTTGCTAATGTTCATAGAGGATGCCGTGGACCGAATTGTTGTGCGATCTCTATACGGAATTTGGCGCACTTGTTCCGGATCTATTTGAATCCTCTTCCTGCCACAGTTTCTCCTGCGGTTACGTACATCACCATTCTGTCCTAGCTTCCAAATACGATCCACAGTCTTACATGAAACACCGAACTGATTAGCAACATCCTCTTTCATTGTCATGGTTACTCGTCCCATTAAAGACATTGACAACAATGTCTGGAACAAAGCTATACATTCTTCATTGGTCAAGTTTGTGTTTTCCCTCCCATCTATTCAGCAAGAAACGAAACACGACACAACAAATTACACACACAATTAATACTACACCCAATACCCACACCACAGCAAGGGTGTAGTTTTGGACAAAACTGAGTACTGGATTAAACCACAACAAACAAGCTCATCCAAACAGCAACAATCTTCAATTTAGAATCAAACTTGATTAGCAGAGCAATATTTCACTGACCTGGGTTCAAGTCTTCTTCTTGGTGCTCGTCCACCACATTTTCTTCTGGCATCATAAAATCAACATATTGCTCCCCATCAGTATCTTGAACATCAGATGGTTCATCATTCAAATTGGGCAGTATAAAATTAGCATAGCTCATCCAAACAGCAACCATTTTCAATTCAGAGGAGATGAATATATTAGAATCAAACTTGATTAGCAGAGCAATATTTCACTGACCTGGGTTCAAGTCTTCTTCTTGGTGTTCGTCCACTACATTTTCTTCTAGCAGCATACAATCAACATCTTGCTCCCCATCAGTACCTTGAACATCAGATGGTTCATCGTTCAAATCGGGCATAATAAAATTAGCATCTTGCTCCTCACCAACTGCTATATTTGAATATGGTTCAACCGAGAAATTTGGTATCTCGTTCAAGTCTGGCAACTCAGTTGCATTTGGTTCTACATTCAAATCGAACTCCCTTAGATGGTTGACCATACCTCACCTATGTCAGTTTCTTTAACTGTTCCAATGGAGATTGATGCTCGATTAATGTCCATTTTATACTCAAAAAATGGTGGGAAAATCTCAAAATTTTCGCACATTCAAATCCCGCTGAAATTTTGAATCTTTTCCTGGTATTTGCATTCAATACTGGCGGGAATGAACAGAGTGCCATTGAAGAAGAAGCCTTCAAGGTTGCTGGAGTCTAAGAGACGCATCTGAGCTCTATGACGATGCCGATTATGCTGCGGAGATAGACAGACATGAAGCTTGCCTTTTTTTTTTTCTTTTTTTGGTCTTTCATTCACAAGATACTAAATGTAAGGGCAGTGTGGGTATTTTATATATCTTTCACCCTATTTCCAATGGATCATTGGACTTCTAAATTCTGTTAATTAGACATTTAATCAGGGACAGAGGTAGTATATCCCAACAAGTAGATAAATAATGATCTCACTATATATATGTGCGTGTGTTGGGGGGTAAAAATTAGTTTCTTTAATCAGCTATTTATTTTTTGATAGGATTTAATCAGCTATTTATTAAAAACATAATAATTCATATCGTAACTTATTGTAATTTGTGAGTAATCAATGATTAAAATTTAGTCAAATGACAAACATTTTGAAACGGAGGTAGTATAAATTTACATTTAGTTCTTTTAATGAATAAATAAATAAATTTTTAAATAAACAAGTATCCTAAATTATAAGTTCAATCTATGTGAGTAATATTGTGGTTCCTAAAATTTATAAATATATTCAACATAAGGTAAGATGCTTAACAATTACTACCTCCGTCCCAAAATGTTTGTCCTTTGACAAAATTTTGACCGTTGATTATTCTTAAATTACAATGAGTTACGATATGAAATTAACGTCATTAGAAAGATGTTTTAGTAAAAAATACAATGATGGTAATTTCATATCGTAATTCATTGTAATTTAAAAATAATTAACGATCAAAATTTTGTCAAAGGACAAACATTTTGGGACGGAGGTAGTAAAATTAGTCCTAACAAATTTAAATAATGTTTTATTTTAAGTGAAAAGTATTTGATAATTGACAACCGATATATGAACTAGGGCTGTTAAAAATGGAATTAAAAATCCCGATCCGAAAATCTACTATCCAATCAAAAATTAGGGGATAATCAACAACCGAAAATCTTATCTTTATTGGGTTGTATCCAAAACCGAAAAAAAAAATTATGAGTAATTGTTTCGTATATATGTCAGACTCTGGCTAAATTCGGGTGACCGGTAACTTGATGTGGAGTTATTTATTAGCCGTAATTCAAATACCTGAAAATTTTAGATTCGGTTTCGATTCAAAGATATGAAGTTTATGAACGACTCGAAGTTTTAGTTATTTGATTCAAAAATGCGATTGATTCTGATATCCTATCCATGAATACACCTTATATAATATGTCCCTCGTCATATGTTCCATACCAAACATCGAAGCAACAATGGAAGTACTCAACATATAAAATACTAAACATGTTCCTTAAAAAGCATAATACTCAACATGTTTTTAGAATTAATTCTTTTTGAGTGTGAAGGTCCTCTATGTTTCAAAGCTTCAACAACACTATTCATTTTTAGTGTTTATTATGGAGTAAGTTTTTGAATAAATAAAAACTATTGTGGAACCATCTCAACCAAAAGTTTAAGCTGAATATGTCCCTCGTCATATGTTCCATACCAAACATCGAAGCAACTATGGAACTACTCAACATAATATAAAATACTAAACATGTTCCTTAAAAAGCATAATACTCAACATGTTTTTAGAATTAATTCTTTTTGAGTGTGAAGGTCCTCTATGTTTCAAAGCTTCAACAACACTATTCATTTTTAGTGTTTATTATGGAGTAAGTTTTTGAATAAATAAAAACTATTGTGGAACCATCTCAACCAAAAGTTTAAGCTGAATATGTCCCTCGTCATATGTTCCATACCAAACATCGAAGCAACTATGGAACTACTCAACATAATATAAAATACTAAACATGTTCCTTAAAAAGCATAATACTCAACATGTTTTTAGAATTAATTCTTTTTGAGTGTGAAGGTCCTCTATGTTTCAAAGCTTCAACAACACTATTCATTTTTAGTGTTTATTATGGAGTAAGTTTTTGAATAAATAAAAACTATTGTGGAACCATCTCAACCAAAAGTTTAAATTTGAATATGTCCCTCGTCATATGTTCCATACCAAACATCAAGCAACTATGGAACTACTCAACATAATATAAAATACTAAACATGTTCCTTAAAAAGCATAATACTCAACATGTTTTTAGAATTAATTCTTTTTGAGTGTGAAGGTCCTCTATGTTTCAAAGCTTCAACAACACTATTCATTTTTAGTGTTTATTATGGAGTAAGTTTTTGAATAAATAAAAACTATTGTGGAACCATCTCAACCAAAAGTTTAAATTTGAATATGTCCTCGTCATATGTTCCATACCAAACATCGAAGCAACTATGGAACTACTCAACATAATATAAAATACTAAACATGTTCCTTAAAAGCATAATACTCAACATGTTTTAGAATTAATTCTTTTTGAGTGTGAAGGTCCTCTATGTTTCAAAGCTTCAACAACACTATTCATTTTTAGTGTTTATTATGGAGTAAGTTTTTGAATAAATAAAACTATTGTGGAACCATCTCAACCAAAAGTTTAAAGTGAATATGTCCTCGTCATATGTTCCATACCAAACATCGAAGCAACTATGGAACTACTCAACATAATATAAAATACTAAACATGTTCCTTAAAAGCATAATACTCAACATGTTTTTAGAATTAATTCTTTTGAGTGTGAAGGTCCTCTATGTTTCAAAGCTTCAACAACACTATTCATTTTTAGTGTTTATTATGGAGTAAGTTTTTGAATAAATAAAAACTATTGTGGAACCATCTCAACCAAAGTTTAAGTTTGAATATGTCCCTCACATATGTTCCATACCAAACATCGAAGCAACTATGGAACTACTCAACATAATATAAAATACTAAACATGTTCCTTAAAAGCATAATACTCAACATGTTTTTAGAATTAATTCTTTTTGAGTGTGAAGGTCCTCTATGTTTCAAAGCTTCAACAACACTATTCATTTTTAGTGTTTATTATGGAGTAAGTTTTTGAATAAATAAAAACTATTGTGGAACCATCTCAACCAAAAGTTTAAGCTGAATATGTCCCTCGTCATATGTTCCATACCAAACATCGAAGCAACTATGGAACTACTCAACATAATATAAAATACTAAACATGTTCCTTAAAAAGCATAATACTCAACATGTTTTTAGAATTAATTCTTTTTGAGTGTGAAGGTCCTCTATGTTTCAAAGCTTCAACAACACTATTCATTTTTAGTAGACCTGTCAATTCGGTCGGGCGGGCGGTTTCAGGTCGGTCGTATATCGGGTTCGGGTAAATACGGGTCGGGTGTATTTCGGGTTCGGAAAAATACGGGCGGTGTATTTCGGTTTCGGGTCAACCCAACGGGTTATGATTGCGACCTTTTTTCGCTTTTTCTTTTTAAAATATGGTTTCTAAATACTATTTTTTGTACAATATACATAATAAAATATGATTATCTTCTAGCAATGATAGATTATTGTAACTATTTTAACTTAAATAAGAAAAATAACAAATAATTAAGTTGCGCTTATAGTTTAATAGTTAAAAATTTGAATGCAAAGTTACAAAATTTAATAAAGTTTAACTCAAAAAGTTAAATTTTCGGGTCAAACGGGCGGGTCGGGTTTGACCCGCTAATTTTCGGGTTCGGTATACTTCGGGTTTAGTTGAATAAATCGTGTTCAAAACCCAGAAATTTCGGGCGGGTTCGGGTTGGGTTAGAAATTGTCAGGCCTAATTTTTAGTGTTTATTATAGAGTAATTTTTGAATAAATAAAAACTATTGTGGAACCATCTCAACCAAAAGTTTAAGCTGACGGTTAAAACCCCAAGAATGATTTTATACTCTAACACGCTCCCTCACGCGAATGCTGCAAAGGCCCCTAACCTTGCGCATTTGAATATAGGGGTGCTGAGATTCGAACCCAAGACCTCTTGTTTATTTGTATGGCTCTGATACCATGTGGAACCATCTCAACCAAAAGCTTAAGCTGATGGTTGAAGACCCATGAATGGTTTTATACTCTAATAACTATAAAAGACAAATATATTCCAATACAAACACAAATGAGGAATTGAATTCGAAACCTTCATTGATCATCACATTTGTTATAAATAGTTAAACACAATTAAGTACTATCCTTGAAGTAAAAGGAAGAAAACAAAGTGTAACATCTATTGTAGAGTAGTGCCTCTTCATATTTTATTTGTCATCTTAATTTTTAAGGTAATTACACTTTAAAAATCCAACATTTATTGTACAAACTTATTATTATTATTATTATTATTATTATTTATATATATATAGTGAAAAGTATTATTATAAGATTATAATTATTGAATTGATAATATTATGTGAAAATTATTAGTCAAAAATTGTAAGACACTTTACTTCTTCTATCAAGAAATATTTTTTTAGGAACTCAAACACTTTAGGCATGATTTTTCCCATATAAATGTTGCACATAGAAAGTATAATGTTCGAATTCTTTTTATTTTTTTTAGGGATATTGTGAAATGAGTTTTTGACCAAGTACATATTAATTATTTTTTTTAGATAAATAGTACACATAGAGATTTAATGATAATCTGTTTAGGTATCCTTGAATGATTCTATGGTTCATGTCCATTGTCCAACCTAATTAAAAGCAATTAGATAACCACTTACCTAATATCAAACCATAAAAACCAACTATTCCCTCCTACATATTACCAACTATGCCCAAAAAAGAGAGTATAAACTTTTTTATGAACAAGAGGAGAATCTAGACCTGTAAAAACAAGAAAGAATGTGGCGTTGTTTGCCCATAAGACAGTCAAATAGAATTCGTTAAGAACTCGAACACTACCACAAATAAAGTACTAAAATACAAACAAAAATCCCACTATAAAATTGAAATATCTTTTCTTAAACCTTCTTTATCTCCTGTAATTCTCATTTTGTGATGATCCACCATGCCAACTGATATCTTATTTTTCCCCCTTTTTTTATAATAGTATATCTTAATCTTAATCCCAATGGAAATTAGACATAATCAACCGTATAAAACAACCTTGTTATAGTATATAAAACCGTCACTGAGCTTTGTACTAATATTTTAGACTTTTGGTTTGATGGTTCCACATGGTATTAGAGCTAGACTGAGCAGGAAGTCTCAGGTTTGAATATTAGTAGTCTCCATGTGTATTTGCGCAAGGTGAAAGGGTCTTTGCAGCATCTATACGCTTCAAACCCAAATGACATTCGTATGAGGGGCATGTTGGAGTATAAAACCGTCATTGTACCATCAACTATCAACTTAAACTTTTGACTGATATTATACTACCTAGTAGAGTACAAATTCTTGTTGTAAATAGACTTCTCTATTGACTATATTATGATTGCCTTGGCTCCTAGTTGGGGTGAGTCATTCCAATCCAATTATTCTCACATGGTATCAAGAGCTTGGTCGGTGTTTTACAGTATTTGACTATGACTCGACCTAATATTGCATATGCAGTTCATGAAGTTTCCAAATTTATGCATCCCCCCCCCCCCGACACCCCCACACCCCCACACTTCTCACTATGTACTATCAAGAGCATTTTCAGATATTTGTAGGGTACTGTTGATCATAGGATACTTCTTCGTTCGACAATTACTTCGTCTATTATTGTGGTATACTTTGATGCTAATTGAGGGGTTACAAAGACTCATGTCATTCTACTGCTAGCTATGCGGTATTTTTTGGCCCCAAACTCATTACTTAGAAATCGAAGAAGCAACCCACGATGTCTAAATCTACTACTGAAGCTGAATACAGGGCAGTTGCCTATACTGTTGTGGAGACAATTTGGTTATGCAAGGTGCTTTTTGACTGGGTATTTTTCTCTCTGGTCGCACTAAGGTGTTGTGTGGCAACATCGGTGCCACATACCTTACTGTGCATGCTAATCCAAGTCACCATAAGCGCAGTAAGCATATTGCTGTTAATTACCATTTTGTTGGTGAGCGTGTTGCTCATGGAGATTTCACAGTTCGTTATGTTTCCACTAAGCTTTAGTTGACTGATACTTCTAATGAAGTGTTGTCTACTACTACTCTACTAGTCAATTTCAACTTTTAAAGTCCAATTTGTCTGTTTGTCCCCTTCCTATACAGATTGAGGGGGTGTAATAGAGTACAAATTTTTGTTGAAAGTAGACTTATCTAATTGACTACTCCCTCCGTTCCATATTAATTGTCATCTTTGGAAATTGTGCAATTAAACTGTGAAAGTTTTGACCATAAATCTCTCAATATACACAATGACTTGTTATATAAAATTACAGCCATTAGATTTGTGACGAAAAATACTATTTTAAAAGTACAATATTGCAATTGTTAATAAAATATTATATAAGAAATTATCAATTAAATATCGTCCTTTTTTTACTATTGTCGCCCCTTTGGTTCATTTTACCTCCCACTCACTCTCTCATTCTCTCGCATTCTCTCTCATTCTCTCATAATTCCCCAAATTTGTTATGGTTTTTGAAATTCAACCTAAAAACTCAATGTAAGACGGTAGATCATCGAACGACGAAGATATTAGTTTGTAAATATTAAATTTTGAAAATTTAGTGCAAGAAATCGAAAAACGCCAGCCGGAACCCCAGCCGCGGTCCATTTGCGGCCGAGCCACAATCAACGTCGCGATCGGCATGCGGTCCAGCCGCGGCTAGAGCCACACGCCGATCGTGGTGCTGGCCACGGCTGGGCCGTAAATGGCGTGCGGCGCTGGTCGCGACTCCGCTGCAAATGGCCTGCAGTTGGGGTTACGGTTGGCATTTTTTCAATTTTTTACACCAAATTTTCAAATTTTAAATTAACAAACTAACATTTTCATGGTCCGATGGTCTACCATCTTGCATTGATTTTTAGGTTGAATATAAAAAATCGTAACCAATTTGGGGAATTATAAGAGAATAAGAGAATGACAGTGAACGCGAGAGATGAGAGAGTGAGTGGGAGTTAAAATGAACCAATTGGGGCGACTATAGTAAAAGGGGGGCGACGAACAATAATCGGGTTAAAGAAAGGCTCGCTCTAAGACTATGAAACCAAATGTCGGACTTGTGAGAAGAATGACCCTTATTTGCAAGCCAATTTACCGCCATGTTGGCCTCGCGACAAATATGATGAATGATCGTCTCTTTCAGCTAATAAATGAAGTTTTTAATATCTCTAATTACTATATCGACTTGCCATGGAACCTTTATAGTGTCATGAATTTCCTGGATGAGGATAAGATTGTCACTTTCAATTTGAACCTTCCGAATAACCTGCTTGCAATGTGTTGTAAATTCCAAATTTGAGAGTTAAAGTTTCCGCTAAAAGGTTAGGTTCTGAAAAAGGTTTATAATCCCTGGTTGATAGAAATTTTTGGCTTTCCACTCAACATAAGTCTTCTTTGCATGAATAATGACTTTGATATGATTGAAGACAACGTTGTCGAATACACAATCATTCACTTCCTTCCCAATGCTCCAAAGATATATAATAGGTATCTCTCTTGAGTTCATCGGAGAAGAGAGCAACCATGATAGTATGCAGGATAACCCTGCCACTTGCATCTAGTGGCCAGACAGTTGGGATATTAGCCAATTATGGTCTTTGGCTTTCCCATACTCTAACATGGAATCGACAATGGTAAATGAAATGCTTATTAGTTTCAATGTGTTCAAAACACATGGGACAAGAATGTTGACATCTCGTCAGTCTAAGCTCCCTTTCAAGGGAAGACCAATATGAAAATGATGTAATTCTCATGTTTATTTTACAGGAATTGGAAAAAAAAAAGATGGAATGAAAATGTGAATTGAAACTTTCAATTCCTACTAATCAATTACTAAGAGGAGGCGTGATAGTTCGTATTGAAAATTTATTAGTCAATATTAAATATCAACATTATCCTTATACTTATTTATTATTACCGATACTCCACACCTCACTTTCACTTCTACTTATTTATATTTTGAATTACTTCATAATACACAAGGAAATTGAAAATCCATAAAAATATCTCTATTCACATCCCCATTATGAATCCCCTTTCTCATTAATCATTTCCATTGTATTTCCATTCTCATTCCAGTTACATGCCAAACAACCCATAAGCGACTTTCGAGATCTTGGTGGAAAATCAATAGCTCAAAAAATTTATGAGATAGTGAAAAAAAAAATACTAAAATACCCCTTATTTATGTTCTTATTACTAAATTAATTATTAAACGAAATAAAAAATATATACCATTAGAATTATAAAGTGAAGATAATATAAAATTTAAAAAAAATTAGTTAAAAAGTCAGATAGAAAACATAGAGGGGTAATGTTTAACGACGTTGTCACTCCCTCCATTCCTATGTATTTGTTCACTTAATTAATTTTTTTCTGCCCCTAACTATTTGTTATTTTACATTGTCAATGTTAGGGCTAATCATAGTCTAGTCCAAATCGGAATTTGGACTGAACTGAAAAATTTCGGTCCAGTCCTCAGTTCAACAAATTTTCCTTTTACGTCCTCGGTCCAATCCTTGGACCGAATTGAATTGACGGAGTACCGATCGAAGGACCAGACTCTTTTAGTTACATATCGAAATTTAGGTTTATACTATCTAACTCTCTAGGTCCTTCCTCCCAATCCCTTGCCCCCCCCCCCACTCAGTCAATCCCCGTGGGACTCGTCTTCTCCCACGCACCCAACTCCTCTCACACTTTTGTGCATCGCCAACCGTTACCAATCGCTGCCTCTCCTCTCACTCTCCCAGTCGCCCACCCCTCTTGAAAGGCCATAGATGTCATGCCCTATGTCTTGGCGGTAACTAGTGGTGCATGGCAACCGCCCTAAATCGCCCAGAACTCCAATCGACCGTTGCTACTTCATCGGTCGCCGCCAAAGTTCGGTCCATTCAGTCGGTTCAGTCCCAGACCGAAAAAAGTTCGATAGGTCTAGTCCAAGACCGAACTTTTTACTGTCCGGTCTTCGGTCCATGCCAGTCCTCCAGTTCGGCCCCCGGTCTATTCGATCCAGTCCCGGACCTATGCTCAACCATAGTCAGCGTACATTTTACCAAATTTACCTCTAAATTCTCCATCCATCAAAATTTAATTTTACCAATTTAAATAATTTTATAATTTTTCTCCCTAAATTCTTTAGTTATCTTGACAATGACATCTACCCCTCACTCTCGAACTCAAAGTGAAAGTAAATTAAGACGGAGAGAGATCTGTTTTAAATTTTTTTTGTCAATCTATATAGACAGTGACGAATCTAGGACAATTAATTTTAGTTTGCCAATATATTACTACATTAACTTGTCGAACATATGATTCGGAATTTTTATCTCAAATTATACTATTATCTTATACGTTTTTGGATTAAGAGTGTCCATAGCTACCTTACCAATAACATAAATATGCTAATGCATATCAAGCTTTATCTAGTCTTAATTACCTTCCACATGGAGCATTACTCATATGGTAAACATCTTCAACGAATGTGATAGAGGTCACGAGTGCGGTTCAAAGAGCAAGTGCAATGATGGATTGTTGTGCATTGAAAGTTATAATGAGAGCAAAGTTTTGGTGTAGCAATGAGTTAAATTTCAACAAATGAATTCTGGGAACTCTTTTACATTTTTGGAATAGTGGAACGCATGTAGTTATCTTTATCTTTTATTTTTGAATAAATCATATTTTGACATGTGGTAATAGTATCATATGTTTTGTTAAAAAAGAGATATTTTAAAATAAAAAAATAAAAATGATGCGTGATGTGGAACGGGATGGACTACACTTATATACCAAAAGCTTGGATTGCTTGCATTTACTCTAAAATTTTCCAAAAAATTACAAGGAGGTACCCCAATATTTGGGGAAACTATTTTTCGATACTCCAACTTTTCAAAACTCATTTTGAGGTACTCTTACTTTTTGGGTTAGTAATTATTTGGTGCTTTTCCGGCCATCAATTTTATTAAGTTATCGAAATACCTTTATTCTTCTTCTTTAGGGGTATTTCTTAAAAAATGGAAGAACAAGGGTATTTTGGTCATTTAACCAACTTGATGACCGAAAAATCACCTAATAATTTCTAACTCAAAAAGTTAGGGTACCCCAAAATGAGTTTTGAAAAGTTGGAGTAAATGAAAAACATTTCACCAAAAGTTAGGGTACCTCCTAATAATTTTTTGAAAATTTTCTCCTTAAATTGCATTGCAAACAAAAAGGAATAAAATCTAAACCAACAACAATAATAATTTTTTTAAAGAAGGGGTATAAAAGAATCAGTGAGGGCTAAGTCGAGATAATATTCCAATCGGCAGCGACACGCCTCTGATCAAAGAAAGTTGCAAATTGCAATTGCATAGTCGTCGTCCTCTGCCTCTCTTTATAAATCTTTCTCCCTCCCACTCTCCGCTTTTCACTCCCTCCCTTCTTTCTCTCTCCTCCCCTGCTTATCACCATATCTCCGATTCTCCTCAAAACCCTCCCCTCTTTTCTTTCACCTTCCTTCCATTCCTCTCCAATGGCGGAGTATACGCCGCTCCAAGACGACGAAGAGCAGCAGAACCACCACAATCACGACAATGATGAAGAGAAGCAGACCCGCCGCCTCCCGCCGCCGCCTCCGCCGCCGCTCGCCGTCGTCGTCGCCAAATCCAAATCGTCTCGCGTTGCTTCTCTCGATGTTTTCCGCGGCCTTTGCGTCTTTGTATGTTCCGACTTTGATCTTCCCTGCATTGTTTGATGATTGCTCGTTTTCTTTATTTTTCCGGATTCGATCCGCCGGAAGTGATTCTTTTTGTGTTATGTTTAGTCAGCGGATTGTCAGTTGTTGTCAATCTTTAGTAAATGTATGCAGTGATCTTTGACTGTGTGTTTTTGTTGTTGATTTGCGGGTTTTGAATGCATTCTGTGTGAATTTCTTGCTTGGTAGGGCCCGTGCGGGTCAGTCACGGTCTTCCACTATGCAGATCGTTTACATCGGATTTTCTGGGTTTCTGTGTTCTGTGTTTGATCTCAGTATGTATTCTTGCATTTTCTGTTGCCACTTGCACTTCGTTTGTAATTTGCTCAATCTTTTAAGTTTTGGACTGAGGCCTGTGAAAGTGTTTTTGTTTTATTTACCTCGATTGTTGAGTTTAAAATTGTAGCTTATTCAGAAATAAGATGATAGTCACCTGATATAAACAAAGACTGACTCCTTTTTCTTTCATAAAATTCTATTTTTTAATGGGTGGGTTCTGCAGCTGATGATGTTGGTGGATTATGGAGGGTCTATATTCCCATCAATAGCACATGCACCATGGAATGGGTTGCATCTAGCTGATTTTGTTATGCCTTTCTTTCTATTCATTGCTGGACTTTCTCTGGCCATTGCTTACAAGGTACATCACCTTTCTTCCTTTTTAAATTTGTTGTTTTCTGGTGGGGTTTTTAATTTCATGGTTCTTGTTGTTTAAGTATTTTTGAAACTTTATGTATTTCTTTTAAAACCCCAGAAAGTCGGTGACAGAATGGATGCGACAAAGAAGGTGACTGCCAGGGCAACCAAATTGTTTCTCCTGGGGGTCTTCCTACAAGGTACACGGATTCATTTAATTTATTTTGGCAATGCATTAATTCATTTCATTCAGACCCACTTGTATGAACTAGAAATTAGATTCGAGTCATTGATGGATAACTACTATTGTCTCAACTATCTTTGGCATCGATTTATTGTGTCTTTCAATTCTTGGAGCTCTGGTTTGTTTTCTTCATTCAGACTAAATTCTGGACTAAAGGATTGATGGATGTAGGTAAGTAGTAGAGGGTTCGTCCAGGCAGAAATTCATCTCTAAGATGAGCTGTTAATGAATTTTTTTCTTCAAGATTAAAAAAGGAAAAAATATTCGAATATATCATCATTTTCCAAAATTACTCTTGATACTCAATGAAGGATACAACCCAGACCATAATTAGTCCTGCTACTCCATTTCTGGGACAGTGGTCCAGATCACATCATTGATGTGTCTCGTTAAAATGTTTTTTGATGCTTCTGTCTCTCCATGTGAAGTACAGTGGTGTGTATGATAGTTTTTTTCTGCTAGAATTCTATGGTTTGCTTTGCCTCAAAGGGCCTACCATTGAGAAATAAATGACATCAGACCTACGTTGGAGTAAATTTGTTGAAATTCTCCTGCATTTGTTTCCGAAAAGTAGCTATATTTTTGTAAGAGGAGGTCTAGGACAGAGGGAGGGGCAAGGGAAAAAGGTAAAGGGAACTATCCCATGCAGCCATGCCTCTGACTGTAATGAGACTTGATCAGCCTGCTTATCTATGAAAATGGGCCAAATCTACCAACTGGCTACCCCTTTTATTGCTGCACACACCCAACTCTCAGGAAGTGAGGAACAGAAAAATGTGGGAACTTCTTAGATTGTTTTAATGTTTCTAAAGATCTGAATTTTCTTTGAAAAATACTTCTAGGAAATCAAATAAATCCTGTTGCATCTGTTTGAGTCTTTGTTTTATTATTATTATTTTTTTATTCTGTTAGCTGAATATCACTTAATATAATCTTAATGGGTGCATATCAGGTGGTTATCTTCATGGGGCCAAGTCGTTAACATATGGGGTTGATATATTCAGAATACGTTGGATGGGCATCTTGCAGGTATAGTTTCTTTATGTAGCTTCTAAGTTTTGAGAATGGTGGATAGAATCCCATCGTGTGACAAAGTAAACACTAGTATGCTCGGATGGCCGATTTTGGGAGCTACGAATAATCAATCTCTACTCATTGACAAGCCCTTTGCTTTTCCTTACTGTATCATCTGTTCAAGGCTAGCATCAGCTTGATTAGGTTGATGTACACCATTACGGTATAATAAATCAAAGTATTTTGGACCTTCTTGTTGCTTTCTAGATGTTAACCAAGTTTGTGTTGTCTCCTTCTCGGTTCTCCTTTTTATGAATGCTATCTTGGGATGGTGATGGAGGGTTGGAGGGAGGGGAGGATGTGGTAGTTGCAACTTGAAAAGAAATTACTAACATTTCATTTTGCCATTTGTCCAGAGGATTGCTATTGCTTACTTGGTAGCTGCTTTATGTGAGATTTGGTTTCCGGCGCAGACATGGAAAAAATTTGATACTGTGAGAAGCTACTTGTGGCAGTGGTAAGATTGATTATTTAGGCTTGATAATTCAGGTTCTGTTTTGGGTTATGTTGGAACTTGGAAGATGGATTGTCTTTTCATGTATGATGATATTTATGCGTTGCCTATATAGGAAAATTGGATTTTAATAATCCCTACTTGAGTTTTTGTATTTTGGTGGTCCAAAAAAAATAAAATTGTATTCTGGTGGGACGTCATCAAGTGAAGTGGTGGTGACTCGGTGGTTTGCTAACGTGTACATGCGAGAGTGTGTTTGACCAAGAATTTGGACCACTAGAACATAATCAATTATGAGATGGGACCTCCAAAATACAATAAATATGTCAAATTGGGACTACTAGAATACAATAGCAATTTAAATGGGACCAGTAAAATACAACTAAAATAATAATTTCTTGGTCAAACACATTCTCACGGGTACACATCAGCAAATGACCGAGTCACTACCACTTGACTCGGTGGTGTCCCACCAAAATACAATTCTATTTTTTTTTTGGATTACCAGAATACAAAAACAAAGTAGGGATTATTGGTATGCAAAAGGTGAAAGTAGGATTATTAGAATCCAATTTTCCTATATATATATATCAAGACTGCAATATCTTTTATCTGTTACCTACTTGAGGAAAAGGCCGGGGGCAGGGAGGGGGGTGGGAGGGGATTCTTTTAGCCCTAGCTAATAATAATGTCTTCTGGTCTACGATAATTGCATGTAGCATAGCATCTGATTGTTTAATCCTAGTGTTATTTGGTTCATATGATGATGCTGAGTGGAAAGCTGAAGCGTAATGGAGAATACTGTTTTAAGATAGGAGCTAAGTTTCAGGAGCTATCTACCTTATGTCAATGGCTCAGCTATATTGTTGCACATATTCCTGAAGTTTTGAAATATTTAGAATCATGCTACTGAGTCTTGAAAGTCATGATAAAATAAAGATGAAGTCAACTCTCTGGAGCTGATACCCAGAATTCCTAGGACTATTGCAAACACATACTCCACTAAGGTGAAATATCTTTATCGGGATGTCTTCTGTGTGTAACTTTCTGAGCAATTTCATTCAGCCGGTAGTGCTATTGTTATTATGCAAAACATCTGTATGGCAATTGTTATGAAGACATCCCTATAGAGAAAAAAGCTGAGCAAAGAGCTGATGGTTAGAGTATAACCACATTTGTCTTAATTGCTTAATTGAACTTCTGTTCTCTACATGCAAGGGCTTATTCAATATTTATCATGTAGGTGTATCGCTTTCTTCCTCTGCTCCATATATCTAGGACTTTTATATGGCTTGTACGTTCCTGATTGGGAATTCAATGCGTCTGACTCAGGATCGTCTTTGCTTTCAGCAAATAGCACCAATTTGTACAGGGTAAGTCCTTCTCTTTCTCTTGAATTTATTTCTGCTCTATTGATGTGTCTAAGATGATAAAAAAATGAGGCATGAGTTGCCATATACCATATATAGTGACATGTAATATTTCATCATGGCCAAATGTTACTTGGAGAAAATGCAGTGAATCAACATAATTATTGTCAGAACTTGACCTGGTTTTAATCAGGCGTTCTAATATATTTATATGTGCATGGTGAACCAATATATTGTAATGCGTATGTGTTTAGTCTAGTTTGAATTCTCTATTAGACCTCCACTCTAGTGAATAAGGCCAATAATGTGATATCTGGCTTTTTTTCCCATACTTTGTGGTCCTATTGAGTAACCGTGAGCATCAGATATGTATGGATGGTTCAACATTTTCATAGCAGTTGTTATTCATATTATTAGGTGAGGTGTGGAGTCAGAGGTGACCTTGGACCTGCCTGCAATTCAGCAGGAATGATTGATCGCTATGTGCTTGGTATCAATCATCTTTATGTGAAACCTGCCTATGGAAACTTGAAGGTATGTTATGTCATTTGAAGGTCCTGCTATCCAATTCATGGAAGTGCAATAGAATTTGCTCCTGAGATCATTTTCTTTGTAGGAATGTCATAAATCCAAGGGAGTAATACCTGTAGATTCACCAGCATGGTGTCATGCTCCTTTTGATCCAGAAGGAATTTTGGGGTAATCAACTCATTCATTTTTGAACTTATATTTTTTCCAGTTTCCTAATTTTGTTTTCTTTATGCTAAAAGAACTACCTAATTTACTCTACTGTTTTGTTCTCAATCTGGAAGTACTTTGAGAAGTTTCTCTCTGTCGAATTGCTAGTTTCTGACTTGTACACTTGTGTGACTGCAGGTCCCTCACTGCTGCTGTGACATGCATTATTGGGCTTCAGTTTGGACACATTCTTGTGCTAATACAGGTCAGGAGCTGCGCAATATGTCATTGCCAGGCATTCTACCTCCCTAAAAAAAATAAACCTAGAAATAAAAAAATGAAACTTGCTCCCAACCCGTTGCAATTAAAGACAATTTGCAAATTGCAAAGCATATCAATGAATGCATGTGACACAGGACGAAGTCTCGCATATGTCCTAATGGAGTTAACACACTACTCCTTTGTGTGGAAGTCGTGCTTTCTCTCACTAGGCTATCTCGTTTTTCTCTCACCCTTAGACTTAGAAAGTGACAGAAATGATGATGTATTGCAGGATCACAAGGAGCGGCTTTACAGATGGTCCTTGCTTTCAACCTTCACTTTTACTGTTGGAGTGTTCCTTGCACTTATGGGTATGCCTGCGTTCTGGTGCACTTATTCTTCGTAGAAATAATCTAGTGAAATTTAAATGTGCATGCTTTTTTTCAAGCAGAACAAATTCCTGAGATTTTTAGATGGTTGGGCTTTATATGGGTGCTGCTATGGCCTATGGGTGTTCATTAATTAGCTCTGAAACAGTTTTTTTTTTTTTTTTTGTGTGTGTGAGTTGGGGGGGGGGGGGGTTATTCGACACTTGCTTGTGAATTGAATGGCAAGGCTCGAAATTTCTTGGCAATCAGGTTTCTTTGGCAGGTTGCCCAGGCTAATGATAAGCATAGTAATATGTATGAATGTAACTAGATTCTAATTTTTTCAATCCTTACCGTTATGTTGCTAATTATAGGTGTGCCATTGAACAAGTCACTGTACACGGTCAGTTATGCACTCGTTACCTCAGCCTCTGCAGGATTCACATTTTGCACTTTGTATTTATTGGTAAGTGACCAGGATTTAGAGTTTGTTCTTAGTTTCCGTAGTTTGCTCATAATCATCTACGATTATGATTGCAAAGTAAATATAAAGCGATGAAATGTTTATAAAAGCCTGGCTGCTGCTTCTTTGCAGGTGGATATGTGGGGTTACAGATGGTGGTTGTCTGTGCTGGAATGGATGGGGGTTCATTCCTTGAGCATTTTCATCCTTTTAACTTCCAACTTAGCGATTATTTTGCTTCAAGGATTCTATTGGAGGACACCGGAAAACAATATTGTAAGTACTTCAACCACTTTGACATAAAATGAAAGGGTTATTGCATTATGTCAAATAGAAAAAACACCGTTTCAAGTAGAATTGTCTGACTGTGTACTTGGATGCTTAACAGATCCATCAGATTATTAGCTGTTTTGTTCAGCAATGACCTCCTTGTAACAATAAGGTATGTATCTTTCTTTTTCCCTGAATTTATGGTTCCAGACTTTTCAGCGACATTCAATAATGGCCTAATAATCGACTTCTCATGCAGTAAATATGTGATGCATTCAATTATTTCTGCCGATGGACGAGCTGAGGCATTGCTGGCTAGTTATGATTACTGTTTCTGGAGGGACCGAATGAAGAATCCGGCCGTGGGACCGTCAGTATTTTTGGTAACTTATGGGGCCATATTTTTTCGTACACGTTAAAGTGGCTGAAAAGGGGCAGGCATTCGGTTACGGTGTCAGGCTCTTGGCTCAGCTGAATTGATGGTTAAGTCCTTGGGGATTCCTGGAAGTACATTGAAGCTTCAATTGTGGTGGCATAGCAATGCAAAGAGTTTCCCACTGCGACCGAACCAACGTCATTCGAGATTGGTACCCTGGGATACTATGTACAGTTATTATTTGTTCCCAGGATCGATCACTAGCGTAATAAGTATTGTTATGATTCATCATTATTGATGTAACATATATCGTAAGGTGGTAGACAGTATGTCTCGAGACTGATTATGATCGAGCAAGACAGACATAATGCAGTCGTTGAATTCTTTAGGCACGATATTAGATAAGTTTGACACGTTTTCTTATGCGACATTACAGCAACAACACTCAACAGTTTCCATCTGTTGAGGTTCAGAATTTGGCAGTCTTATCTTGTTCCTCACTATTTATTTGCAGCTTTTGGTTAATTTGTTACATTGAAAGTGATAATTGAGAGATGGAATGATACAGATATTGTTGATGGATTCATGTATTGTACGTTGATGAATTATTTAGGGTGAAGTTACAGTATTGAGACCCCATTCACGTTTATTGAGTGGGGATGGTTTGTTTTGTTTTACAAAAAGGGACAAACGATGGCATGTTAAAGAGTAAGAGTAGGTTGCGTCATTTCCAGCTCATGCATATTGAATTTCATGACTTGCATCGGGGCATCGCTGTACTTCCCCATGGTGTTACCTGCCAAAGCCCACCCTTGTCAAAGGCATCTTATATTTTGCCATAATAATTATAGGGCCCAACATTTACATTATTAGATAAACCTTTTCTCAAGGGATTTAATAGACAGAATTTACACCAAAAAAAAAAAAGAATATATGGTACAAGTATCTCATATTTTGTCATAATAATTATAAAAGGCCAACATTCTGGAGATTTGGGCAAGAAAGTGAATTGTAGAGTTCGTTTTTATTATCTGTAAATAAATTGAAGTGTAGTGAAATCCTTGGGGTAATAATTATAAGGCCCAACATTCCGGGAATTTGGGCAAGAAAATGTATTATAGGGTTCACCAGAGTTCTTTATACTATGCTGTCATTTTCTTTTTTCTTTTTTCTTTTTAATGAAAAACATCTCCACCTTTGTTTTGTTAAGATTTGCATCAAACTAGATGATGGAGTTTTCATATTCTATTAACGCTAAGGCTTATCTATCATCATCCATATCCTTAGCATTGCCATTTCCTCCGTCTCCTGTGTTAGGATTCACTCATGAGTAAAAATGTCCTGCTTCGAAAAAGTAAAGAAAAAAGACATGATATTTAAGTTAAGTGGGCTACTCCTTTAATACCAATTGGTTTTAAGATGAAACTTCAGTTAACTTGAGTATCATGGGCATTAGTTAAAGTGAGCTCCCGCCTTGGATCTCCCCAACATTTGGATTTGTTTACCCCCTTCCTGTCACTATTACTGCCACTACCTATCACATTTACATTATCATGAATCCCATATTGAAGCCCTCAAAAGAATCATCTCTCATTTTCCTGCCAATAATAAATAGAAAATAAGAATGAAAAATACTCACAATTCATTTTCCAGGCCAAATGTTGGGAATATTGGTGGAATGTCCCCAAAAATAATTACAACAAAATAATGTCACTTAAAAATATATTCTGGAAGAACAAAGCCTTATAATTAAAATGTGAGGTAACCTTAGAATCCTGTTTTGGAGTATGTAGGTGACTTGCTTTTTTTTTTTTTCTTTTACAAGAGTAAGCTTGGGTTATCTAAACTGGGCCTTTATCTTAGAGAGTTACACCAATTGGACTTAGTGACCCACGGGGAAGGGGGGAAACCTAAACCCAAGCCCGAAAAACTTGGTTCATAACCATATTTCATGGTCACAAAAGGGGACTCAAGCGATGAGAATCGATCCCATGACCTCTAAGATTGAAGGTCACATTCATGCCAAATGAGCTCATTGACATGCATGTAGATGAGTAAGGTGATTTGCTTAGGTATGTAGTTGTCTCTATAAATTAAGTATTGCAGTACTTTGGAATGTTTTGCAACCGCTAACGTCCTTTTTTGGACCATAGTTTCTCATATATGTAGACAATATAGTATTTACCAAAACACAACATTATATGCTTATAATAAAACAAATCTAATGATAGTAGCTCAAAATATTAAAAAAAAAAGATAATTGAATATATTGAAAAGTTAATTATAAATTATTTTAAAGTTTGACTACTACCATAATCAAAATGACAGATAAAATGAGAATGACAGGATATATTAAAACTTAGTAAATATTCCAATTAAGCGGTTACTTAATAATCATCCCAGCCTATATCATAACCATTGAGTTCTTGGATAAAAATGCTACTGAACTCTACAAAAATTGCAATTTTGTCGCCCGAAAAAAACATGTAATGAAACTGCCACTAATTTATGTTAACTGTGACAAAATGCCACTTTACCTTTTGTTTACCTGCAGTAGCCGGTCATATGCTTGGTTCTGTGTTTAATATGTTCATTAAACATTAATATTTTCCCTCTTAATCTTTACCTACCCTATTAATATTTACCAATTAAAATTAATTACCCTCCCCCCTTAATTTTTTTCACTGCATATATTTCCCCCTGATTCTTCATATTCATCTTCTTCTTCCATCTTCTTACTCCCAGCAACTTCTTCTTCTCCACCATAAACTTAGACTTCTTCTTCTCCACCATAAACTTAGCTCTCCTCAGTTCTTCTTCTTCAATTGAGGGCATAAAAGTTAGGGGTTTCTTATTTATTCTTCATTTTCTTATTCTGCTCCACCATCCCCAAAATCCAGATTCTTCATCTTCTTCTTCCTCAACTCTCCTCTTCAATCTTCTCTTCTTTGTCCTCCATAACCCACCTCTTCCTCTTCTTCTTCATTTTCTGGGCAAATAAATTAGGATTTTCAGTCAAATTCTTCACACTAATTTTTTTGCACTGAAAACCCTAATTTTTTTTTGCCTCTATTCAATTCAAAGCTCATCAATCGACATCAATGGCGGACATCCCAGAGCAAGGTGTAGATTACTTCGATCTTTTTCCTGATCCCATTCCTGAAAAGTGTCTAATTCTCAGGGCAACTTCGATTTCAAAGAGGAAGGAGAAATTCAAGGTTGAAGATGAAGATCGAGTTGTTGAATCAGAAGATGAGCATTTGTTCAGCGACGAAGAGCTCAAACTGAGGAAGAAGAAGAGATGAGGAAGAGGTGGGTTATGGAGGAGGAGGGTGGAGGAAGAAGAAGATGAAGAATCTGGGTTGGGATGGGGCAGTAAATCTTAATAGTTAATCAAAAGTCAAAACATTAAACACCCTTAACCTGTTTATAACCGGCTAAAACAAGTCACAAACCGGTAAAGTGACATTTTTGTCACAGTTAACATAAATTAGTGCCAGTTTCATTACATGTTTTTTTCGAGTGGCAAAATTACAATTTTTGTAGAGTTCAGTGGCATTTTTACCCAAGAACTCCATAACCATCTATCATAAAATTAACATTATTTGAGCTGACTGTAAAATTCCATAGTATAAGTAGGGTACCCCCCAAAGGCTAATAATTGTTTTCTTAGGGACTAATTAATCACTAGCTTGTATAAGCACGAACTGAAATTAAAGATTAGGCTGATTAGCAATACGATAGGATGCAGCTGGCCAAGATAATGTTGTATTACGTACCCTATAACATGTCTTAATCACCCAAAGCATAACAGAAAAAGATGCATGAAATCAAATTGTTTTTGGGGGGCACCATATTTATATTTATAAATAAAAAAAAAAGATGGGATATGATAGTGCAAATTATTCGGTAGAAAATGGTGGGACATGCAATTCATAGGGTGGGGATTTTCTGCCAACCATTTTCAACGTTATATTCCAATTAATGTCTACAACATCGATATGAATACTCATGATGATTATTATCATTATGTTGATAATATTGAATCATGTTGAGTTTCGTCCAGCTCATATCACTAAATAATGATCGTTTAACACCACGGAAGTATCATATAAAGCCATGTTTGTCAACCAAATAGATAATGATAAATTTCAGAAATTTATAAATTTATTAATGATAAATACAGTTAACTGTTTGACTTTTAATGATCAGAAAGGTGTTTTAGAACTACCATGTGTTTATTTCAAAAAGCTCCCTCAAATAGCTTTTAGAAAACTAACTTATTAGGTCCAAAAGGTAATATAAAAAGATTGTTACCAAACACCTCAAGTAACTTTTTCACCTTGGTTAAAAAGCTAACAGTGTCCAAAAAGCTAAAAACTACTCCAAAAAGCTATTAGCCAAACACCCCCAAAAAATTACTCCTTCCGTTTCATGTTAATTGTCGTCCTTGAAAATTATAAAGCCACATTTCAAAAACTTTGACCATAAATTTCTCAATATATACAATGGGCCGCTATATAAACTCATCACCATTAGATTCGTAGCGAAAAATACTATCATAAAAGTATAATATTGCAATTATGTATAACACATTATTTGAGAAATTATCAATCAAAGATTGACATTGGAGACCGTAAAAGTCAAAATTATGAAAATTAAAATGGAACAGAGGGAGTATTAAACTTCATTTACTTCTTTTCAACTTAAATTTCATTAAACCTAATGTTCATCATTTAGCCAGTTGAAAAAGATTATTTATTTGAATTTAATAAAGTAAGATATCTCGTTAAACTTATCTACTTTTTTTTTTTAAGAAGTACCAGCCTAGTAACTAATAAATTATTTCTAAATCTTAAATCAATTAAAACCAATCTTTTTAAATTATAAAATTTTAAAATGACGTTGTTGCATCTAAATTCTCACATCCTAAGCAAATTGATTACTGTTAGTTTTGGGTTTGGAATACTACATTTCAAGAGGTAAGCAAAGAAGAAAAGAAAAATAAAAAGACATATATACTGATTGATCCAAGTTAGAGTAGGTTGCAGTTTAGTGGTTTTGTTCTTGTGTTAATTAACCTTAGTATAATGTTGTTTATGGATGTGTGTCTTGCTTTGTCTTGCCGTTTCTCTTTCGTTATTGCTTTGTTGTTATTTATTTATTTTGATTATCTTTGTAGAAAGAACTCTAATCTTTTATGACTTTGAATAATCGAAAAAACAATATCACAGTAAATTTTTAAAAAGAAAAACAATGAAAAATTATCCAGGGTGTATACTCATAATTACATGTCGGGATACCATCCTAAATAATTAAGATTGTTAAAGGAAAAAATAAAAAAATGAAAACATGAAAACGAAAGGAAAAGGAAAACGAAGGCAAACCAAGCAAAGGAGTCATGGAGTCGACAAGTATAGCCGTTATTTCTCAAAGCTTCAATTTCAAGCTTATAAAAGCTAGTATAGTGAGTTTTTCACTTTTTTGTACCTTAAAGTTTTGAGCATTGATTTTTCTTACCTTTTGATTTTGATATTATTTTTTTTATACCTTACTATATTTCAGTATTTGTTTACTTTACTTTGCAAATATAAATCAATATTCCTCCATTTCTTTTCATCTAATTTTCACATTTTTAAGGTCCATTTTAATTAATAATTTCTCATATGATAAATTTGTAAAAGTATAATATTATAATCATTTATTAACATTTTTTTAATTACGAATCTAATAACATCAATTTTGTATGATAAATCATTATATAAATTATACTTATAAAGGTGAAAAAATTTTAATACGAAAATCTAGGCAATAGTAAAAACAAAAATAGGAGTATTGACTGGAGATTTTTCTTAGAATATATTGACTTTTGTAAACTAATCATGATATTGGTGAAATATAAATGGAATGTAAATGGAATTTAAAAACTCTTGGGCCTTGGCATAAATATATAACAGTAAACAAGTGATAACATTAATTGATCTTTGGGTACAATTTTGTTTTGTTTTGCTATATATTTATGTGGTAAACACAAAATATGAATGGTTTCTTTAAAAAAAAAACATAAAATACTAATGACGGGTTACCAAAGATTGGTAGTCAAATTGACAACGGTATCATTTTTTAAGCTTCAAATCACTAAGATTCTGTAAATAATTTTTTTTCCATTTGTAAAAATTGTGGCTAGAGTCGATAGGTTATTTTTTTATTAGCAATTTTGCTTAATACATATACTCTCTTAGCCTGTTTGTTTTAAAAAAAATTTAGCAGTTACATTAGTATCAAGCATTAGATCCATGGTTGGCCATATATGACAAAGATAAGAAAGTAATCGAATTCATCCATCATTTATATGTGCTTTTGTTTAACTAATATTAATGCGCATATGTATGTGTTGTGTTGAAGGAATGTTATCTTCTTAACATTTTTATTTGGGCACCGAAAGGATTAAAGTTAAAAGATAACTATGAATGTTATACATACGAATATAGGATAGCTAATCCATGTAATATATAAGTAGACATTTTCCTGAGATTGTATCTGAAATTGAATTCCTAATATATTTAGTTGCAAAATCCAATTCTCGAGTTCTACAATAATAGAGCATGAATCTTATCAAAAAAAGGTAGTCCATTCCATCAATCATGCAAAGCCGTTATTTAGTTTGACATATATCATTAATTATTCTTTATTTATAAAAATATAAAAGACATAATATTGTTTGGTTGAATTAATATTTGTTTCGGTTGAATTTAAAGGTTATGTTAGGTCAATCCATGTAATGAAAATAGAACACTATGTTTCAACTTTCTCGTGCTTAAAAATGAAACAAAAGGAGGTGGCATGGGACCCATAAATACAGCCACATAAAAATTCCAGGCTGGAAAACATGTGGAAATTTAGTTGAGGAGGACATGAGATAGGGGTTGCATTTGCATATCAAATGTATGGATGTTATTGTTGTGTTGTACATGTTCTGAGTGTATTATTGTTTAACATTGACCAAAGTTTAGTGTATTATTGTTCAAAAACAAAATTCAATGCATAAGTGTTCAATATTTCAAAAGTTCAATATATTAACATCTAAAAACGCTTTTTAAAATATTAGTATAACTATTAACTAGGTCATGAAGATTTTTTTATATATTTAAAAAAATTTGAACGTAAGTCATGAAAAAGTTAGGCGAGAACTTTTTTTTTTGCCTTTTCCCTTTTTTAATTGGGAAAAGATGTATCATTTAATTAAAGAAGGAAATGAAAGAGAAAAAGAATAATAAAAATAAAGTATGTTAGGCCTCATTCTTTTATACGATTGGTTGTAGTGTGGTAATAGTGCGGTGTGATGTGATTAAATTTGAAAAAGTGTGGTGAGTTGTGATGAAAGTTGTGGTAGATGAAATAGGTTAAGAGAATATGCGAAAATTAGAAGAGAAAAGTAAAAAGAGAGAAAAATGAAAAGATATATTTATAATGATTATGGTGTAGTATGGTATGGTGTGGTATGGTATGGTGTGGTGTGGTATGGTGTGGTGTGGTGTGGTGAAGTGTGATGAAAAATTAAAGAGTGCGGTGCAGTGTGATATCGCATCGCAACATACCGTATAAAAGAACATGGCCTAATTGATATTAGGAAAAAACAAAGTATGTGATTAATCAATTTATATATCTAATGATTGAGAATCCATGGTGCATGTTTGTAATCTTATTGCACAAAGCGACAAAATTAAGAATAAAATGGCTTTTCTAAAAAGGATGATGCGTAGTTATATATGAAAGTAAAGTTTAGTAAGGTACTTAAATTATTATTCTTAATGCTTTTTTATAGTATCATTTTTTTATAAAGATTATTGGATGATAATACACTGAACTTTAGGGGTATTGGACAATAATGCACTGAATTTTTTTCTTGGACTCTAATACACTGAACTTTGAGGGTATTGGACAATAACAAACTCAAACCAATTCAGCTAGTGGTTGACGCGGTGGTTGTCCTAGTTTGAGCTGTCATTTTTCTATTTTTTTTCAGAAAAAACTTTTGTCATGTAAAAAAGTACACGTAAGCAGGATCACTAATATATTTTTTTGAAAAAAAAATTAGAAAAACGATACCTCAAAGTAGGACAGCCACCGCGTCAACCACCAGTTGAATTGGTCTGAGTGCATTATTGTCAAATACCCTCAAAGTTTAGTGTATCAGGACTAAGATGACCTAAAACCTACTATTAGTACAATGGAATTAAGACTTAAAGATATTATCATCACACACCATGGACCAAGCTAACAACCAATCATAAATATCCAATTACAACACAATCAATCCAAAGAAACTTACTTGAATATTACACATGGGGATACTCATCGATTCAAAACATATTCGGACTAGTTAAACTGAAAATTGAACCAAATATAATCGGTTTAGTTTATTCGGTTTTGAACCGAATAATGCACATCCCAATTAGGGTTGTTCATTGGAGCCGAACCGACTAACCTAAAAACCGAATAAGGCAAAAAGCGGAAACCGAACTAAATATAATAAATTTAGTTTAGTTTTTGGTTTATTCGGTTTTGAACCAAATAATGCACAACCTTAATTACACAAAGTTATCCATAAGTAATCCATAAAGTTTAGGTTAACATTATACATAACCAAACTGATGAATACAACCAAAACCGCCAGTTCATAACTATAGCGTTCCACAAATTCAATTAACAGCGAAAGGATAGGGCGCGACTTCCTCGCAAAAAAAGGCATTGTGTATAACAGAGATGCTGCACCGTTTGATATTGCAGGCTAAGTGGATGCTGATTATGGTGGAGATCTTGATAGGAGACGCTCTATTTCAGAATATATGTTCACTATGTGTTGAGGTGCATTCTTCGGGAAGGCTTCACTTCAATCAATAGTAACTCTTTCAACTACTGACGCTGAGTATATTGCTGCTACTGAGGGATGAATGAAGCTACTTGGTTGAGGGGGTCATGGAGGTTGGTGTGCCACAGGGCGAGATTGTGGTGTATTCAGATAATCAAAATGTTGTCCATCTTACCAAGAATGACGCTTGCCGTTCAAAGACCAAACATATTAGCATTAGATATCACTTCATCAGGGATACAATTGCTGCAGGGGAGACTATGGTGAAGAAAGTCCATACTTCAGAGAATATTGCAGACATGCTAACCAAACTACTCCCTATCGCTAAGTTTGAGCATTGCTTAGACTTAATGAGTGTTCACGACATGTGAGACCCCTTCGGAGCCACGCCCTGCAGAGGGGCGTGTTAGCGGCAACGGTCGAGATGCTTATGGTGGACCAATGAGTCAGATTATGGTCAAAGGTGGAGATTGCTAGGTTTTACTCCTAGGATCCAACATATATAAGTGTTATTTACTTAATCCTAATTTCACAATTTTCGATTGTTGTGCCATCATATTGCCTCTTCTTTCTAGAGAGAGAAAAGATAGGTTCCACCACTATAATGCATAAAACTATTGGAGAGTGTGAGAGAATGATTGCAATTTAATGTAATTTCTATTGCAGATCGAATTACACGTTTTGATTTTGATTGATCGCCCTGTACTCCTCTTGTCTCATAGTGGAAAACATAACCTTCTATTGATACAAAGCAAGAATTCATGAACAAACTAAGAACATTCAACCAAACTACATTGTTTCGGGTTGCAAAACCCGATAATTCAAAATCTACTCACTCATGTTCAAAGAAAGCACAAAGCAAGTTCCAATCATCATATCAATTCTCAAAACAAAGAAAGAATTAAAAAAGGAAGAACAAACTACGGAAAATACGTCCCGATTGAGTCTTTCGATCCGGGGGTGGAACCTTCTCCGCGAACGCCGGTACTTTCCTCTCGAATCTTGATCTTCGCCTCTCTTCAATTGATTCGATGTTGAATCTTGATTGATGGGGAAGAGGAGTAGGATGGAAGTATTAGGACTCTCTTTCTCTCCTTTTTGGTCCTAGAACGAATGGAGAATGATAGATAACCGAAAATAACCGCCGCAACCTTCTTTTTCTATTCGCGAAAACTAGCCGACCTGACATGTCCGTACCACGGACCGTGGGGCTCACCACGGTCAGACCGTGGTGGCCACTGGTCGGTCAGGCTCTGTTCCATTTGCTCCGAAACTCGTACTACAGTCTGGTCTTGACTACTGGAGGCCCGTGGTGTCTTCGTTCTTGCCAAATGTTGAGGAATTGTTGGAGTTTTGGCCTCCAAGCCTACAAATTTACATAAAAAAAAAAAAAAACAACACCACCAAGTGTAATAGAGAAATTGAGATATAAATCAAGATTTACAATCAAAGTTAACCCTAATTCACTATCAAAATTCCCTAATAACATAGTTATAAAAAGCACTTATCAAGTTTGTTTGGCTTAGCCATGGCAAGCCCTTATCTTCCCGTTTCTTCTTCTTCTTCACATGATCTTCCATCCCGACTATCGCGCAATTCGGATGATCATAGCGTCCTTGGATGTCAAAAGGACCAAAAACCTCCCAGGGTTTATCATTGTTGACGGCGAAAAGGGCCAAAACGCCCCTTGGATTGTTTCTGCCTCCGTTTGACGCCAAAATGAGAGTCGAGTGCGCCATTGCTTCGTCATTCGCGTCGGTGATCCCAGAGCCCCATAGAAGGCTTGGGTAAGGTCCTAATGAAGACAAAAAATGTCATCCCATGGCCCAAAGTCTTCTTAGAATTGAACTCACTCCTCTTGATATTTCGTGGAGATGCAAAGGAGACTTTATGCGAACTGGTAACCATGGATGAACCAAAAGTGAACCTATCCTAATACGGTTCACTTATATAGACAAATGAATTAGTACCGATTTCTTCGAAGAGTTGGGAGTTTAAAATCCATAAAGTCTTTGTTCTTTAAGCTATTGGCAAAAGTGATCATAAAGTGGATTCGATTGGATTGGATTGGTGGAGATACACTACTAAAAGTAGTGCAACCGGTTATGGTCCTGTCTTTTATGTGGTAGGTCGTCAATCAATTTTAGTGCGCCTTTAAACTTAAAGGGTCACTTAAAAATCAGTTCGACTTCAATCCGTTAGTGGATTACATGGAATTCCAATCCGTTGGATCAGCACATCCCTCTTTTTTAGGCTCATATTCAATTTACTCGGGATCAATCCTATATTTTAAAAAAAAACACACACACACACATAAAAATTACTTATCATATCAGTAAGTGATCTATTAAGGTCCCATTTTTTTTATACAGCTAGTTGCGGTGGGGAAGAAATGTGGTGGGTTGGGAAATGTGTGGTGGATTGTGGTTGGTTGAGGAAAATTGTGGTGGATTGGGAAAATTTTAACTTTTAATAAAAAGATAAATTGAAATTGAAAAAGTAAATTGTGATGGGTTATGAATTGTGATAGATTGTGGTGGATTATGGTGTGGTGGACTATAGAAAGTTGTGGTGTGGTGTGAAATTGCTATTAACCAGCCATATAAAAGAACGGGGCCTAAGAACGACATTTGAAGATGACTTTACCCTTATTCCTCCATAGTAGACAACTCTAAAATCTAAAAAGTGAACTGGCTTAGTGGAAAAAGAAAAAAAAATAGAAAGTATGGAAAATATGGATAGGAGTAGAGCTGACAAAATTTTGTCCGACCTAAATTGTTCGACATGGGGAAACCAGGTTTGGACATAATTTTCTCGTCCGAATTTTGATATTGATCGAATATTTGAACATAAAATTTCTCTTTTTTCTATTGTCCGAACCCGATTTGAGCTTCGTCCGAATTGTCCAACCCGGTTTGATCCGAAATAAATTCGAGTCTGGACATGAATTCCTCATTCAAATTTCGGTATTATCCAAATCTGTCCAACCCAAATTTATCCGAACCCGATTTTTTGTCAGCGCTTATAAGATTGTAGTAGGAAGGAGGGAGAAGAGCCCAAAAAAGGGGGAATCCAAGGGAAGTGAAAGGGCAGGTTGTAGGTAGGGACTCCCACTCCCAAGTCTTAACAAGGTTAACGAATAGTAATAAAGTAGCCGTTGTAGTGAATGGGGACCGAGAGAGAGAGCAGAGAGAGGGTGGCTTTCTTGTCATTTATTGATTGGCTGGACGCCTTGCTTAGCCCGCCACCTCTGCCCTACCATACACAACCCAACACATTTTACCCCCAATTGGGCTCCACTCCACCTCACCTTCTTCCCCATCTCAATATATGCCCAATCCCCCCACTACTCCCTTCTTTTTTCCATTCTTATCCTTGATCAGTTTTCAAACACAAATTACCTCTTCAAAAATAAACCCCTACATATAATTCAAACTAAAAGTTTTGTCACAATAAATTCAAAATATAGTACCATGGAACAAATTAATAACAATAATAAGCAAAATAACCATCCAAAATTTCTTTTATTTGCTGTTTAAATTAGTTTATTGTAAATAAGAATCACTAAACCCGCTTCTATTGGAAAATTTTGATGTAGGACATATTATTTCTCTCACAATCTCAGAAAAAAATTTCTCAAGAAAATTGTGTAAATCTTTTCCAAGAAAATTTTTCTTGAAAAAATATTTACCGATCAACTTGGAAACGCTGCTAATGTATAGTTTTCAATTCACATCCAAACTCCCCGAAATATCAACAGTACTAAACTACAGATACTAACGGGCAATAACTAATAAGACAGCCACTTTTTCTTTTCTTTTAATTTTCCTTTATGTTGGGAGTAAATGATTAATGAGGCTAAAGTCTTATCCATAGCTCCTGCTCCGTCCATAATTCTAGCACCTTCTGAACCCTCTTTTTCCTCTTTATAAAACCCCTCCTCCCCTTCCCACACTCTCTATTCTGACAAACACACCTCATCTTCTTCCCACTCAACCTCAGAGCAGCAGTAACAGACATTTACGTCATCCACCATCACCCACCATGTCGAAGGAAGTAAGCGAGGAGCACGGGCAGGGGCACGGGGGGAAGGACTACGTGGACCCGCCGCCGGCGCCGCTGCTGGACATGGGGGAAGTCAAGCTCTGGTCCTTCTACAGAGCCCTCATTGCGGAGTTCATAGCCACACTGCTGTTCCTCTACGTCACCATCGCCACCGTCATCGGACACAAGAAGCAGAACGCCGCCGACCCATGCAACGGCGTCGGCCTCCTCGGCATCGCTTGGTCATTTGGCGGCATGATCTTCATCCTCGTCTACTGCACCGCCGGCATCTCCGGTAACTAACTAACTAACTAACTAACCCACTGCTTTTTCTGTTCGTACGAATTTAATTGGCAGATCTGTAGCTAGGATCCTCGTTGAGTTAACTTGTTTATGTCTCATGTTGGTTAGTTTAGTTTGTTAGTTTTTTATTTGTTACTCAACTTTTAATTTTGTGAAATATTATGTCGTTTTAAGTTTCAAAAGTTGCAAAACATGTCAAAAAAATATATACACTTAAATTTTTTTATGAAATTGACAAAATTTTAAACATAAAGTGACAAAATTTCAGACATAAGTGATACATTTGATAACTTTTCAAATATATACAAGTAGTCCTGTCTTTTATAGCAAGTCATGACCTACTTTTGCACAACTTTTAACCATTTTTAAGCTTAATATATTGTTATTGTGTAATTGTTAAGTATCTTTTAAACAGAAATGGTACTTTTACTTTATAGTAGAAACTAGAAACTGATGGTGTAGTGATTTTCAATTTCATCATATCTTTTACTGAGCTGGCTTTGTTCTTCTGCTAATCACGGTAAAGTTTGGTAAAGTAAAATCTTACTGTTAATATTTGTGACAGTTTTTGGTAGAAATGGAAAACTGAGTGTGTGTTAGTGTGTTACGTAGTCTGTGAAAATGGATAAAGTTAGCTGAGAGGGTGTTAGTGATAAATTAGGTTTATCATGGCCCAATTTACATGATGTCTGAAAAAATATTAAAATCAAATCAAAATTTAATAGTAAAATACTTTTACTCCACGGTTGATTTACCTATTATGAATTTTATTTTTACCTTTCTTTAATTTACTAAATCTAATTTCATCTATCACTCAAAAGAATATCCCTCAAAAGAATATGGTCTGAGTTTGGATAGAATTAAACAAAACTAAGATTAAGTGAAGTAGATGGAATACACACTGAGTTTACCTTAAAAAAACAGGGTCTCATGAGTAACTTACTCCATTATTGGGATGAATTTGAATTTTTGCAGGTGGGCACATAAACCCAGCAGTGACATTCGGTCTATTCCTAGCCCGTAAAGTGTCCCTGATAAGGGCAGTCTCCTACATGATCGCCCAGTGCGCCGGCGCAATTTGCGGTGTTGGGCTGGTGAAGGCGTTCATGAAGCACGACTACAACGCCCAGGGCGGCGGCGCAAACTCCGTCGCCCACGGCTACAACAAGGGAACCGCCCTTGGAGCCGAAATCATCGGCACCTTCGTCCTCGTCTACACTGTCTTCTCCGCCACCGACCCCAAGCGCAGCGCACGTGACTCTCACGTGCCTGTGCTCGCACCCCTCCCCATCGGGTTCGCCGTCTTCATGGTCCACCTGGCCACCATCCCCGTCACCGGAACTGGAATCAACCCTGCACGAAGCTTCGGCGCCGCCGTCATCTACAACAACAAACACGTCTGGGACCAACACGTATGTGTAATTACTAAATAATCCCTTCATACTATATCTGTTTCATAATAATTGTCGTTTTAATTGAGATAGTTATAGTTCTACAATTTCAATGTGATTTTTATCAATTAATTACTTTTTTCTTAATTAACTTATAATTACTTGTGGTGGTGGATGGAGCAGTGGATATTCTGGGTTGGACCGTTTGTGGGAGCACTGGCAGCAGCAGCATACCATCAGTATATATTGAGGGCAGCAGCCATTAAAGCTCTTGGATCATTCCGCAGTAACCCAACCAACTAATGCAAAGGATGAAGAAGAAGCATAAAAAGAATGAATTTGTTGGTTTTTTGTGTGAATGAATGAGTGAATCATGACTGTATTATTCAAGCCTTTAGTTTTTGTATCAATCTTCCTAGCTAGCCCTTTTTTCCCTTTTTTAAAATTGTGTAATTCTCTGTTATTTGACTATTTGAGTAAATTATTTAGCTAGCATGTGTTTGTTTGCTCTACTTCAATGTGCTGGAAGCCTGGAATGGTAGTACATGTACACTTGGATGCAACAAGTCTTCGCTCTACCTCGTTGTGCTGGGATGGTACACCTGGATGCACCAAGTATCATGAATATTTTTTATGACCGTTTTTCACAGAGTTCTTGGATAAAAATGCCCCTGAATTTTACAAAAATTGCAATTTTGTCACCCGAAAAAAACATGTAATGAAAGTATCATTAATTTATGTTAACTGTTACAAAAATGCCACTTTACCTGTTGGTAACCTGCAACAACCGGTTTAATACAAGTTTGTTTAATTTGTTTATTATGCATTAAAATTTCCCCCACCCAAACTACCTATCCTAATTATATTTATCCACCCAAATTAATTACCCTCCCCTTAATTTTTTTTACTGCTACCCAGATTCTTCATCTTCTGCTTTCTTCTTCCTCCACTCTCTGCTCTTCTTCAACTCCTGTGCAAACTCCCACCATAACCAAGTCTCTGCCTCAGATCTTTTTCTTCAATACTGGGTGTAAAAAAATTAGGGTTTTCTTCTTTCTTCTTCCTTTGTCATCCTGAAAAACCCTAATTTCAACATTTAAATACCAAGGCTCACCAAGTTTCATCGTCACTTCTCATCCAAATCATACCTCTCTGATTTTCCAAGTAAAATTTACAATTGCTAGCCCAATTGAGCAAGGAAACAACCAAATCTATATATCAATAAATACAAAAAATCTAATTTGAGACGGGAAAGGGTTTAGAATTACCTTTAATGGGGAAGGGAAGATAAAACAAGGAAAGGGAGGATGGTTTGCGGCGGCCGGTCAGTCGACGCCGGCAAGGCGTTGGCTGGGCACTCCGAACAGTGGCGGAGTACAACGAGAGAGAGAGACAGTTAGAGCCATCAGGGAAACGACGAGTGAGAAGGGAAGAGTGGCGCTGTGGTGGTGGTTGGTCGGCGGCGCAGTAGGCGGCCGGAGCAGGACAGTAACAGGTGGCTAGAGACTTGGAGATCTGAGGCAGAGACTTGGAGAAGAGAATGGGAGTTTGCAGAGGAAGAAGAAAGCTTCTGGATTTCTGGGTTTTTACTTCTCAATCTTCATCTACACCAAATATATCCAGTTGTAATTTCCTTCACACAGGTCCCATCATAGATGCAACTCAAAAACAGGCCAGAAGTGAAAAACCAGAAATCCAGAGGCATAATTCAATTGAAGAAGAGTTTCTAGGTCACTGGGTGCGAGAGTAAAAGGCTGAGGAAATTAAATTAGGGTTTGCCTTGCACTAATTGCTAGTTGCCCCTTCTATATTTTGCAGAGAATTATAGTGAAGTAATCCAGAGGCATAACTGAACAACAAGAATATGGGGGGGAGGGGGGGCAATTTACGCAAGGAAAAAAAATGAAGGGGAGGGTAATTAATTTGGGTGTATAAATATAATTAGGTAGGTAGTTTGGGTGGGGGAAATTTTAATGCATAATCAACAAATTAAACACACTTTGCCTATATTAAACCGGCTGTTGCAGGTTACCAACAGGTAAAGTGACATTTTTGTAACAGTTAACATAAATCAATGGCACTTTTATTACATATTTTTTTCGGGTGGCAAAATTGCAATTTTCATAAAATTTAGTAGCATTTTTATCCAAGAACTCGTTTTTCACATTAGGCCCTGTTCTTTTTTCTTTTTTTTCTGGGGTAAAATATGAAAATGGTATACTATATTACGAAAAATTGTAGAAAGTGTGGACTATTGTGGTTAGACCTGTCAATTCGGGCGGGTGGACGGGTATCGGGTCGGTCGTATATCAGGTTCAAGTAAATACGGGTCGGGTGTATTTCGAGTTCGAGCAAATACGGGCGGTGTATTTTGGTTTCGGGTCAACCCAACCGGTTATGATTAAGACCTTTTTCCGCTTTTTCTTTAAAAAAATGATCTCTAAATATTACTTTTTGTACGATATACATAATAAAATATGATTATATTCTAGTAACGATATATTATTGTAACTATTTTGACTTAAATTAGAGAAATAACAAATAAATAAGTTGCGCTTATAGTTTAACGTTAAAAATTACAAAGAAAATCACAAATTCTAATAAAGTTGAAATTAAAAAGTTAATTTTTCGGGTCAAACGGGCGGGTCGGGTTTGACCCGCTAATTTTCAGGTTTGGTACACTTCGAATTTAGTTCAGAAAATCGTGTTCAAAACCCAGAAATTTTGTTTCGGTCGGGTTATCGGGTCGGATCAGAAACTATCAAGTCTAATTGTGGTATTGTGTGCAAGGTTGTGAAGATGGGGATTTTAGGCCTTGATTTTTGGATTAGATTGGATAAGTTATGATACTTTTTTTGGGAATTGTGTTTTTAGAGAGAATTTTTTTTGGGAATTGTATAAGATTTGGATTTGATTGGATTAGAAAGAGTTACCAACCTAAATAATAGTAGGATCGATAGGGGTTCTTAGAATCATGATTTTAGGGTTGGATCGAGGATCGTGAGATTCTATAAAGTATAAACATAGTAAAATTGTTTTAGGTGACTTGAAGTTGCCCCAGAAAATAAACATTGTATTTCAAAAATTACACAAAAAAACAATGATTTTCAGTCTTTCATTGATCATAATACGATTTTAACCGATCCTAATCATGTCTAGCACGATCCTATCCGAATCTAGGGAGATTATGACCATTGTAACAAAAATAGTCTATAATTAGGATCGAATCAATCCTACCGATCCTGGCCCGATCCTAACAAGATATCGATCCAGGAACGAGTTGGATCGTCTGGTCATTTATGGATCGTACGATCCGGATCGCGATTTTAACAACGATAATTGTGTGGTAGGTTTTTGTAAAATTTATGATAAATGTGGTAAGTGAAGGAAGAAAAAGTAAAAAATAGAAAAAAAAGAGGGAAGATAACTTATAATTAAAATTCTTTATTCAACATATAGTACTTTACTTACCCTTACCTTCCCTACTTCTTTTTTACACTAAGACTTTGTCCTTTTTGATGATACTATATCGCATTTATCGTAATTTACTACACTATCCACAAACTAATGACTTTTACGGTATCATACTATACTTTATCACGACAATCATAATTTTCTCTTTCCTCATTTTTCTTTCTCTTCATCTATCACACTTATCATTCTTACCACAAATTTTTTCATAATCCATATCAGGCACATAATATAATACCAAAATATATCACATCATACACAATTTATCAATTATATCATTTCCACATTTTAAGCATCAATGAAATGAACAGGGCCTAAAATGACAGGGACTAAAGATGCATGGCAAAGTTTAGCGTGAGTGTGTAACCCTAATGTTATCCTTACCTTTCATTCAATCAATCCCTACGAAACCTACCCATGTTATGTAACAAAAAATACGGCAAAGAGAGGGACCCGAGGGGGGAATGGATAATTGGATACCCTCCAAAATAAAGGATGGGCTGTCAAATCACATGGGAGGAGGGACCTCACTAATAGACACCCCATTCCATCTTCCCCTCCTGTCGGGTCGGGTCGGATTGGGTTATGGATAGATTTTCATCAGAATTTGCCTTCTTTATTATATTACGGATTACCAAAGTCAAGGGACCCAACCTAACTGAGACTGACATGTAACATGTATAGAGGTTTTGTTCTTTTCTGCTGTATTTTTAAGGTATGATTTGATATGATGTGGTGGAATTATAGTGGATGTGGTGAAATTGTGATATGTTATTGGTATGTGGGGTAGGTGAGGAGAGAGAATGTAAAAAGTAGAAGAGAAAAGTGAGGAGAGAGAAAAATAATGATTTGTGCTAAAGTGTGGTGAGTTGTGGCAAACTGCAGTATGATGTGGTACCGTAGTTTGCCAACTACAAAAAAGAACAAGGCCAGAGTCTAATTGATCAAATACTGCTCTCGCTAAATAAAGCTACAAATTCTACTAAACACTTTCTTTTACGTGGTTGGCAGGTTGCGGTGTCACACCGTACCGTAACTTTTCATATTTCATTACAATCTATCACAATCTCACTTTTTCTAATTATAATTTTATATTTTCCAACACGTTTACAGTTATTAAAACCAAAATTCACTACAACTTTTCACAACCCATTACAATCTACCACAACTTTACCAAACCCACCACAATTCATTACAATTCCACCACATCACATCGCGCCACACCACAGCCAGCCGTATAAAAGAACAGGACCTAAAATCAAATAAAGTGAGAACATAATTCATATTAAAATTTGTTTTAATTATTGATTTAGAGGAGCATTTTATTACAATTACAGGGTAAATGAAAGGAAAAAGATATGTGGGATGTAATTCAAAGAAGCTGGTCTTTTTCTCTAGTGCTTCTTTTTTCCTTTGGTGCATTTTCTTAAACCTTTATTGTTTTTTGGGTTTAGGTTGGTGAGTGGGAAGTTTGTCATTGAATGGTCCAGTCTACTGTCTATCTTTTATTACTGTATCACCAATCTCCATACTCCATGTACTTCTCTAGAGGCTTCTGCATAAAATTACAGGTAGGTAACCACTTTTTTTTTATCTTTTAACTTTAACCTGGCTGCCTTTACTTTTACAGTCCCACTCACGTGCAAGTCGACTTCATCCATACTCTACTACTCTGCTACATTGTCTCGGGTGGGGCTCCCCCCTCTCCCTTGTTAATACTAGTATATATTTACTATTTTCTTCATATTTTTAAAGCTGTAAGTTGTTTCTATGCCTCAAATATTAAATAATTTGGAGGTACCTATCATTTTGTGAAAATAATTTTTAGGATTCTATATTTTGAAAACTAATTTTGAGGTCTTTTTCTTTATGTGCTAATAATTATCAGGACCCACTATCTTAATAAAAACCTATTAAAAGGGGTAGTAACTTTTTATATTTATAGAAAATGGTTTAAAATAAGGACTTTTTATGCAAAAAAATATAATTTTTTGAGATTTTTATTAAAACAAGTTAAAATAAACACTCTTAACTTTTTGTGATAATTTTAGTGGTATTAGTTATCACAATCAACTACTTATACCTCAAAAATTTGTACTTGCTTATGATAACTTTAATAATTTGACTGTCCAACACAATTACATTAAGATATTAGTCAAAGTTTTCTAGTTAAGTTTAATTTTTTCCCTAAACATGGTGAGCCTATAACCACAGAAAATACAATTTTTTGAGGTATAAGTAGTAGATTGTGATAATTAATATCATTAAAATTATCACAAATAGTTAAGAGTGTTTATTTTAACCTGTTTTAATAAAAATCTCAAAAATCATATTTTTGCATAAAAGGCCCTTATTTTAAACCCTATTCTATAAATATAAAAGTTACTACCCTTTTAATAGGTTTTTATTAAAATAATGGGTCTTGATAATTATTAACACATAAAGAAAGGGACCTCAAAATCAATTTTCAAAATATGGGGTCCTAGAAATCATTTTCACAAAATGATAGGTACTTTCAAATCATTTTTTGGGGTTGATCCAAGAAACTTTTGGATGTTTAGTATCCTTTTTAACTAATAATTAGATCATTTTTTTTTGAAGGAAAAAATATAGATAAGATAAGATAAGGTAAGATTAAAAAAATATGATAAGGAGTGGAATTTGCCTAATATTAGAAACTGGTCAGTGAAGATATGGTGGAAATGATTAAAGTTATCTCAATCCCCAGGACATGATATAAGTGATGAATGTGTTAGGGTGTTTTGGGGAACGAGGTATTCTCTACAAAGTCTACTACTTGTTAGCTCATGGAGCTTCGCCTGATCAATAATCTTGGAATTTTAGATGAATTCAAAACTTAAATATTATGTAGAAGTTACAACTTTTTTGTAGTAAATTTGTCATAATGATATTCCGTCTAGGAAGGCAATGGTTAAAAAGGGCATTCATTCTTGTAGAAGTTGTCATCTTTGTAATGATTGTGAGGAGACTATAGATCATATCTTAAGTGTAATGTTGTTAAGAAGGTTAGGGTCTCGGCCAGAAAACACAGCTTGATTCAACCTGACAATTTATTTGACGATCAATTTGTGCTCGCCGAGGTTCTCGCTCAATTCAGAGAAAAGTTTAAGTCTGCCAATTATTTAGAAATCAAGGAACATGAAGGTCTTTCACAATTTGTGCGATAATTCTCTAACATCTCTTTTGAAAGCAAAAAAGGTGTGTGATGAGTGGAGAATTCATTTCAATCTTTCCTCTATTCATGAGAGCTGTTGATCATAAATCCACATTTGAAGAAAGGGAGCGGGGTGGAGTTGGAAATGGGTGGTTTGACAGGAGCTAGGTGCTAAGGAGTTCAAGATCAATTTTGATGGAGCAAAAAGTCCTAATGATGTAGCGGGAGGTTTTATAAATCGGGGTGAGGGTGGAACAATGATAGGGGTGTAATCATCAATTTGGTGAGGGCTCCTATTCGTATAGAGAAAGCGGTAGCATTGCGCAATGCATTGAAGGAGACTCGAATCGATGTTTGAGAAACATCGTGGTTTGAAGGAGAGTGTGGGGTGTTGGTGGACGCAGTTAATGGTGTTTGTAGCATCCCTTGGAGATGTACAATATTGTGTTAGATATTAAGGGGTTTTATAAAAGATGTGTGTTGTGTTTAATTATCTCATGTTTTTAGAGAAGTTAGGAAAATTGGCTTGTTAAAGCTGCTCTTATTTGTGATTGGGTGGTTAGATGGGCTAATATGCTAGATAGAGAACTATTGTGCTTTCTTTCATGATGACATTTTAGGTAGGTTCCTTACGAGAAGGACCTCTTAATCTTTGTATCATATATTTTTTTTAAAAAAAATAATAATTATGATTGCAAAAATCTAAAGATCAATCAACAACTAAACAACGAAAATATATAGGCTTTGTTTGGCAACCAACTGTTAGCTGTTAGTTGGTAGCTGTTTGACTTTAGTTGTTTGGGTTAGTTGATTGCAGGAAAGTGTTTGATAAACTAACTTTTTTTGTGAAAAGCTACCTCAAAAAGTTTCTTCAAATAGCTTTTTGAAAACTAGCTTATTGGGTCCAAAAAGCTAATATGAAAAGTTTGTTACCAAACACCTCAAGTAACTTTTTCACCTTTGTAAAAAAGCTAACAGTATCCAAAAAACTAAAAGCTACCCAAAAAAGCTCACAACCGAACACCCCCATAGTGAGCGTTTGAGAGTTTCTCATTTATATGTGTACGTGTTCATATACATATTTAGGGAATATATCATATGAACATAACACTTTGGTGAACATATGAATATCACTTGATATCTAGGGAACATCAAGTATACTAGGAGACATCAAACACGCAAGGGGAGCATTAAGAATTGATGTTTCTCAAGAAAATTCTGTAAGTTTCCTTTGCATATTTGGTGTCCTCAAAAACAACACTTGGATAGTTGGATGTGCCCCTAATATTCAGTCATGCTCATGAAAGTGTCATGTGTATATGATGCATGTATGTATGTACACGTTAAAATATATATTGAGTGCTTGAGCATTTCATAGAAGAATTGGCATCAACTTTTCTTTCGAACTGAATAAATTTGGTTCGCCACTGAACCGCCATTTCAAAAGTAATTTATAGTAAACTTGACAGGCTAAGCGTAACGGAGACGGTTGCCAACTAGGCTACCATCTCTTTGAAATCAAACATTGTTTATTATTTGTGAGAATATAGTTTAACTAATTTAGCCTTCTTGCTGCTTATCTTTGACAGGAAGAATTAGGTAGTCCCTACATTTTTTGATCCACCTTTTTATTACCTTTGCAATTCGTCCTCAATCTCATCTCATTATATATTTAAGCATTGCTTCTAAAGACGAGCAAATTATGTAAATGCACTTATGAACATTAGAATACAAATATGAAAAAGTAAAAAATTCGAGATCATTTTTTGTGAGGTTAGCTACCTCTAAGATAGGTTGCTGGTTCTAGGGGTGCCCAAAACCAGTTAACCACAATTTTGGTTAACCGTATATGCAGTTAACCGCTTTTGCGGTTTACGAATTTTATAAACCTAAACCTAAACCGCTTTATGCGGTTAACCGGTTTGTGGTTAACCGCTTTTGGAAACTAAAAACCGAAACCGAAACCGAAACCGCGTTGATAACATGGTTAACCGCTTTTTGGGTTCGGTTTATGGTTAAGCGCCGGTTTCTAGTTATTTAAAGTAATAAGTAAGGAAGAAAAATTAACATTTTGCTTCAAAATTTCAAAATTTGCACCTAATTAAATCAAGACCGGTTAATCGTTTCACAAAAATGCAAAACCGAAACCTAATTCGCTTATACCGGTTTGGTTAACCTAAACAGTAATTTTTAAAAAATCCAAATGGTTAACCGCTTTAACCGGTTTGATTTATGCGATTTTGCGGTTTGGTTTTTTGTTTAGGTTTTTGTTGGACATCCCTAGCTGGTTCAGTCAGCTGAGTTGCTTATTTATTTTTGGGTTTTTAAATGTTTTGTTTGTTTGGGGAGAGAGGGGGGAATTGGTGTCATCCTAGTTATATATGATTAACATTTTATATATACATTTAACATTTGAGCAAATTAAGATGGTCATCATCATGAGTAGAGAATGATCATATATCCGTGAACAACACATGTACATACATTTCACGGAACCCAAATAATCAAATTAAACCTGTCTTTTTAAGTCATCCCTCCAAAAAAACAAGACAATAATCGAAATACTCTAAAAAATAAATTTAACTATGGTCCTGTTTTTTTCTGCGGTTGGCAAACTGCGGTACCACAGCATACCGCAGTTTGCCACAATTCACCACATTTTACCACAAATCATTACTTTTTTATCTCCTCACTTTTCTCCTCTGCTTTTTATATTCTCTCCTCACCTACCACACATACCAATAACTTAGTACAATTCCACCACACCCACCACAGTTCCACCACACCCACCACAGTTCCACCACACCTCACCACACCATACCGCAAAATATAGCAGAAAAGAACATGGCTTATATATATAATCCAAACATGTATTTAAAATAATTAAGATAGGAGGAAACCCCAGGCTGCAAGGCCAACCAGCAGCATGTAAAACATTGAAGAAGCAATGTGTCTGTTAGATGCAGATGCAGGTGGAGGTGCAGCAGCAGTGGTGTTGCCTGATCCTGTAACTTTGATTCCAAATTTCATACCAAATTTACAATGTGAATCGACTGTGCAAATGAACCAATATTCTCGCGCTTCTTTCAGCTCCACGCGATCGTTCCCGGTATCATACACGGCATTGAATCCATCACTTACATCACACGATTGATATGTAATCTTTGGTACGTCGTATACATTATGTTTTCCTTTTGTATAGCTGAAAACTGCAAAGTGAAAAATACATTTTCAGAACTAAGAGGCCGTTTGGTATGAATTGGGAACGAGAATTGGAATTCATAATGCTGCTGGGAATGGAAATTTATAATGGGAATGAGAATTAAGATGTCTTAATGAATTACCAACCTTCTTATTTGTTATATGGTAACTGATATTGGGAATAGGATTGGGAATAAAAATACATTAACTAAAATGCTATTTTTATTAATTTACTAAAACGGCTACCCTAAACAATATTGCTAATCATAAAACGTTTTGGTTTATTTTTGAAAAGTAATATTATGGGTAATATTGTAATTTAAAATAGACTAATGAATTCCTAAGATCAATTACCACACCCCATGGTAATAGATTTTTGGGAATTCACCCTTCCTACTCCGATTCCCATTCCCCAATTTTTTTTTATTACCATGAAACAAACGTGGTAATTGTAATCCTTATCCCTCTATTCTCATTAACAAGTACCAATTCCCATTAAACAAACAGCCCCTAACGATATGTTCTTTTCGACTTATTTTGACAATACGTCTTCTGAAAACAATAAGGTAAAGAGGATGCACATTTTGATGAATACGGGCGAAATTAAAAACATACCAAGAACATCCCCGACGGTGAAATTCAAGGGCTGCGCCCAGGAAACGTAGTCAGTGCCATCGGTCCAGCGATTGTCGACACCAACTGTAATAACTGCAGAATTGGCAAGCTTGGAAAAACAGCACAAGATCAGACAGTGACATATTAAGCTAAGCAGGGTGTTCGTGCGATAACATTTGCTTTCATCCATGGCTGTTTTTGGGTTTGGTTGTTTTGATGGATGTCATTGACTTTGGAAATGAGCTCTTCAAAACAGATATAAGGATTTACAGGGTGGAGGAGAAGTTATGTCTATGAGAAGACCTTGTCAAGCTATACTACCCCTTTTTGAATTATTTTATACCTGGAGCCTGATGCAAATAGAGCTCGCGAAATTTTGTCTTACCCGGATTATCCGAATTGTCCGACCCGGAAAAAACCGGGTCTGGACATAGATTTTTTGTCCAAATTTTTATATTGACCGAATATTCAGACATAAAACTTCTCTTTTTTTTATTGTCCGAACCTGATTTTAGCTTCGTCCGAATTGCCCGACCCGGTTTGACCCGAAATAAAACCAGGTCCGGACATGAATTTCTCATCCGAATTTTGACATTGTCCAAATTTGTGAGCGCTAGATGCAAATTGTGCAATATTTTTAAATGGATGTAGATGTTTGTTGGGCAACTAGGCATTTTTTGAATTGGTCTTCTTGCCTGGTGACTAGATGCATGAAATCTGCTACTTTTGTATGCAAAGTTGAATTGGTTTGTTGGACTGAATTGCTGATATAGATATCAGTAATAATTTGAAATAAATAAGCCTTCAAGTAGTTGCATATAGTACATTTTTTGAAAATCCTATTCATCCAATTTATCATATTGGTTAATATTATTTTATTTTCATTTCCCTCAAGAAATAGTAATATTTGTCAATATAAAGGTACCTATGTTTGAATTTCTTCTAATCACATGAACACAACGCCTAAATCTGAATCTCTTTTAATCCAATGAAAACAAGTGTAACTGTCCACATTCCTTATAAAATACAACTAGACCTATCAATCTTTAACCCGACTTGAACCCGCCCGAAAATTCTATGTTTTAAACATGATTTTGTACACCTGAACCCGAAAAACCCGCAAATCAACAGGTCAAACCCAACCGGCCCGTTTGACCTAGAAACTTTATTTTTTACGTTCAAATCTATTAGAATATGTGACTTTTTTGTTGAAATTGATGATTATTAAACTATAACTGCAACTCATTCATATATTATTTCTCTAATTTAAGTTAAAACATTTACAATAATCTATCGGTACTAGAAGATAATCATATTTTATTATGTATACAGTACCAAAAACAATATTTAGAGACAAATTTTTTTAAAGGAAAAAAAAGTCGCAATCATAACCCGTTAGGTTGACCTAAAACCGAAGTACACCGCCCGTATTTACCCGAACCTAAAATACACACGAGCCGTATTTACTCTAACCCAATGAACAACCGACCCATAACCTACCCGCCCGCCTGAATTGATAGGTATAAATACAACGGCATATCTTATTCTTTTCATATCGAAATTCGAAACTACCCACATAAACATAGGCATTAAAACTCAAAAGATCATGGTGCAATCAACAAAGAACTTGTCAATTCTAAAGAGTCAATATCACATTGCCTACATAATAAGAAACAATTTGCCATAATCAACATAGGACTTGTAAATTCATTGATCCAGGATATACTTGTAAACGTATGTGCTTCATCCACCATTGTATCTACACCAACAAAAACTCAAGAACCGACCTTCAGGTTCCCCTGAACCTCCCCCCGAAAAACTTTTCGTTATGTTTTTCGAGAGCATCGAATAGATTTCAACAAAAACACAGGGACGTTGTCTGCTGCATGCATACATACGCCTCTGCCAAAGTTCATCGACAACAACATAGACAGACCCATCCAGAAAAATAATTCAAAAACAGACGCCCGTGTCTTGAATGATAACTGTGTCATTCATTGGCAGGACAGCAAAATGACAAGTCGATGATGCAGCAGTTCTCACCATTCCAATAGAATAGAAAAGAATCAAGGTATGTCAATGAGCATATTCATCGACACAACTTTTCCTCCACATTTTGCAACGACTCGGATTCGAATGGTTGTCCTGAGATTCTGCTCCCCAAAACCCGAGCTGTTACAACATAGAACCGTGTGGCACAGATTTGGTAAAAAGGGATCATATCAATGTAACCAGCGAATGTCCAGAAACTGCACTCTGACAGGTGAGAAAGCTCACCTTTTTCAGGCTCAGATTACGAACTTGGAGACTATAAGATGGCAGCTAGCTATGACTGTTGAAGGTGGCTAAACTCGTGACAATCAGCTCCCACTTCACTCAAAGCAGTGATAAGCTTGGGAACAATCTTAGTCATCATTAGCTTGAACCCGACAGAAGTTGCATTAGCTTCACTCTTGTCGGTCACTGAAGCGTCCCTTGATAGAGAGCCAATCAGATAACCTTTCATGTACGCATCGCAGGCTTTGAGGATGTAATAGCCACGCCGTCTGAAATGTTCTTTCACCAGATCTTCAAAGTCCTGAATTTAATCACCAGCATTAGCTTCAACAGAATTGTGAATACATGGATGGGAATCGAAAAAGACAAGTTTTAGCACCTTTGCGAACTCCAACTTGAAAATAACAAGCACACACACATGACAACACAACTTTTCCCTTATGGTTGAATTCAATAACGGCTTTTCATTTGAACCTAGATTTAAATTTTCATCATAAAGGAGACCAAAAAGAATGCAACTTAGCTGCTTACTTTACTATAATCCAACACTGGAAAACATACTTTGACGATCAGTCAGCTGTCTGTTGGAAATTATTGATCAGAAAAAACCCATAACACCCTTCCACATGTATTTGATTTGTTCAATTCTGCTCTAACTTTCAGCTTTTAGTTTGGTTTTGATTAGTAGCTAAAACAACCAAAGATCCCAAATGCCAATACGGCATGTGGAGATTTGTATGTAGTAGAACAAAGGTAACAAGCAGTTTCAAGTCCAAAAGTAAGTCTTTTTACAATTCCCAATGACAACACCCCTTCTTCCAGCATTCAGTGGGAGCCTCTAACATTGGATTACTGCATAAAGCTTGAACTGACTAAAGAAATCTTCTACATCTCCGATCATATTGCTACAGTATAGTTCATTACAGGATGTTGAAAAGATTTTTTCTTGGAGAATGTATCTATGCCCTAATTAAAAAAAAAGGGCAGCCCGGTGCACAAAGCGTCCCCGCAAGCAGGGGTCTGGGGAAGGGTCCCACCGTAAAGGTGTAATGTACGCAGACCTTACCTTGCATTTCTGCAAGAGGCTGTTTCCAGGACTCGAACCTAATTAAATTGTATTAATAATTGTTTCAATTTAGCGGAGAATTCAAACGCTGAAAAGTGAAAAACTGCACCAAGCGCCGGGGAACACATGCTTCAATGCGTAGATGTATGGATCGCATTATGGCAACAAAATTGTCCATGCATCTATGGGTGCATGAACAATTTTGGTAAGTGGAGGCATAAGCACATCCTCCCAGGACACAGCATAGGCAGTGCCACCGCCAATATGTAGGGTATATTCTTTAAGGCATTTATCGACGGTGTAGTTTATACTTTTGAGTGTTCTTTTTAGAGCATTTGCTTTAAGTGCAGTGCAATTTGTACTTGAATGTGGGCAAGTCTAGGAAAGTACAGTTAAAAGGGCTAATTGAGCAAATGGACCCCCCCCCCCTGCCATTGACAGATTATAGATAGAGAAAGCAAGTTCCAACATTACCTTAGGAGGTTTCCGTATAAGATACATTATCGTCTTGCAATTGAGCAAAAAGGTGTTCTCATTGTAGGATAATGAATTCTTCTCCCCTTCAGCAGTGCCAACTTGCTTGTCGTATCCAGCTTCATTGAAGTACGGCTTCGCATTCAGAACAAGTCCTTGGAGTGAAACCAAAACTTGAAGGATACTAGAGGATTGCGGGTCCCAAACTTCGTTTCCTCTTCCAGTCCAGGTGTTCAGCAGACTCAGGCAGACCTTGCCTTCTTCATACAAATTGGGGTTTATCCGCCACCCACCAGAATGATAATGTGCTGACTGCAAGATACAACAGGGTTACCACCAAACAATAAGCATGCCCACTACAATAATAACTATTCATCTGTACTACAGTGGTGTTTCAATGATTTCAAATAATTCTTTGCATGTATACCGGTGGAACATCAGGATACTCTGGAGGGAGATGAAAATCAAAGAAAAAGAGTCCATCCTGGTAGGGTGTTCCATAAGCCCCTACAATTACTGCTCTCAACAGATCCATTCGATCCTCATAAACTCGTACATAAATTCCATCTGCTAGAGAAAAGTGACCACTGATTAGAGGAAAAATTTACCCATTGAGGCCTTACAGAAGATGGCATATCACTGACCTGGGAGGTTGTTCTGGAGTATATTCCAATCTCTCTGCACCTTCTTCAGCCACTTTCTACCACTGTTGGTCTGGCAACATTTTCAAGAGTTCAGTGACTTAATTGTAAAAGGTAAAAGTTCATACATACTTTAATTACTAGATTACTAACATAACCAGAATATATTAAGAGTAAGAACAACAGAAATATGAATCCCATTGAGTCACTCAAGCATTCATATGTTCATCATTTAGTTTTCAACAAAATCAACAGTTGGATAACATGTCAACTTTCATGTGTTTCGAGTAATAATATTAAAACAAATTAAAACAGTACATCATACTCATGCAACATAAAGAGCTTGTTTAGGCTATACATATCATACCCAGAGGGAGAGGGGGGGTATTGGAAAAGGCAGACACCAAACAAGAGATCAGTCTTACAGGGAGTCAGGGACAGATATTAGTGAATTACACAATGAAGAATGACTTTTTACCGGTAGAGTGGAACCAAGGAAGAAATGGTCCAGTGGGTCTTTTGCAGTATCAAACCGCTTAAAGCTGGAGATATTCTCATCACAGCAGGGTGCAGCATTTGGTTCCTTCGCCCCCACATTACAGGAAGTTTCAGGAGCATCTAATGAATTTTCCAATACCCTAACCACAGGCTCCTCGCACTTTTCTGGGTTTGTGTCTCCACCAACAATGTCAATTATGCTCGGATCTTGAGGGTTAGACATATCAATGGAAGCTCGTCCGTCAGAGAGATGTATTTCCCCCTCTGCTTGCATTTCATTTTCTCCAGAGGAATTATATCCGAATGAATCTCCATGCCTGCGTGCCCGAGAGAATATACCGGATGCTAGTCTTGTAACAAATCCAAAGGCAGCAAGAGGAATAGCCAACGGTCCATTCATCCCCGAACCCTGCTCTTCGACTGCAATGTCTTCTCCTGTCTCATTATTTGTGTTGGTGCCTTCTGCAGATTCTTCCTGATATCATTTGCCAACATCAGTTAACTTTCCGGAAAGAAATTAAAGATAACTGATAAACCAATGCAACAAGCATTTTTTAAGAACTGGTCGACGGCAGAATCATTCAAGGTCAAAGATATTGAAGCAAAGCTTTCATAACTGATCAAGATGTATAGGCAGCACAATCCTAAGAATATAAATTTGTTAAGAGCGTGAACAGCTTAATCAGCTCAGGACCAGATAAATCCAACAAAGTTTAACTTTATTTACTTAGCCCAACCCATATGCGTTGAACCAACCACCATAGCACAACCACCAAATCTTTGTGCTTTCCTTCTCTTTTCCTTCATCTCAAAAACATTGCCCAAATGCAATTTAAAGCTTGTGACAGCAAACCACCAGTAAGTGAGCTACTCTACAAAATCATGAACAACCACCCTGTATGGATTATGATGAAGCAAGGCCTAAGGCAATCTAGATGTAGTAGGCAATACCAACCCTGCAACCAAAAAGCTAATCCTCAAAGGCTCACAAAAGGCTTCCTGGAGATAAATTCCAAGGAGACAGCATATCAGAAAACGATTGGATTAAACTGGAATGATGCATCTTTAGACAAGGTATATGAGCTAGCACTATGGAAATTTCGTTGGAAACGGCGGGCAAACTAAGAAATATGCAAGTGGGAATAGCACAATGTCCACATGCTACAAAGCTCCACAAAATGACTAAACATCTCGTGACAACGATGCCTGGAGGCCCTCATCCAAGGTCTGAAACAGAACCCGCAGCATCAGTTCTCAAATTAATTCCCAAAACTGTCTCCAACTAATATTGGATCCTTATTATCAATTGACCACTTCCACTTTCGAAAATGTTCTCACCAACGCCTTTCATTCTCGTTCATTCTTCTTTCCCTCCACTGCTACACCATCCCCCTGTAATTCTCTTCCCATCATCTTTCTTCTCTTTTGGAATACACAAAAACAAACTACTAAACTGTGACATACTCTCTCCGTACCACTGAGCATGTAACAGTTCCTATTTTGACTTTTCCCAAAATATCATTACGTTTAATAGGTTAATCATATAATCAGATAGCTAGATTATAAATTAAACAAATCAAATAATTAGACTGCCATACACCTAGAAAATTGGAATTCTTAAGTCACTCTTGGTGTTGAAAACCATAGAGATGACACAGGGTGCTCAGAATTTTCAAGCCGAGTGGGATTAGCTTGAAGATAGGGGGATTCAGGGCATTGGGGAAGACATCAGAGGGGATTGAGAAGGTGGCCACCACTGCCTCACAAATGATTGAAAGACACAACATTCAAGATCTGGTGGAGAAGAGGGAAAGCTCAACAAAGAGGAAAGGGATGAAAAGGGAGACACGAGAGAGGGCTGAAGGGCGAAGGCTAGTGACCCCAGTGGTAAGTTGCAAGTAATTGATGGCTGAAGGAGGAGATTTCGTTCCTTCTTTTTGAAGGGGGAAGAGTCCTTGAAAATCTCATCAAAATTCAACTTGTACACTTAAAATTTGATTTGAAAACAACCACTATCAGTCCCACAATGCGGGGTCTGGGGAAATCCAGGGAGGAGTCGGGAGATCCAATCCTATTGTAGGCAATCTTACCTTTGCAGACATTCTTGTCCACTGAGATCCAGTTGTGGGAGATCCTTCCAAAATTAAAATTGCCAACTCAAAATTTATTTGGAAAAAAAATAACATTAAAATGATACAACATACTCCATGGAGGATGAGGGGGGAAAATAGCAGTTTATAAAAAAAATACATAAAGATCACCCATATGAAAGGCTGGCTGAGTTTTCTACTATCACACAGAAGAAAGATCCACAGAACCATACATACTGAAGCAGAAAACAGGGAAAAGAAAAATCAACGTCTCCAGTGATCAATTTTTGATTGATTTGGTAAGGGCATCTCCTTTTCATAAGTTTATTCCTGTTTTCCTTTGATTTTTACTTTTATTTTTTTGAAAGAGAAGGGGGGGCCTTAAATTACCGTTCAAGATGTATGCTTTTGAAATATATTATGCATCTACAGTCTATCCATTTCCATCAGTCCTCATCTTGGATGTTTTAACATATTATTGTACTCAATTTCACCCATCCATCAAAAGACTCTAGGAAGCAAATATATAAAAGGAAATTTATTCTCCACTAGCAAAAGTCAGACTATTATCCACAGCCATACACCAATGCAGAAGGGAGGACAAACCTTCTCTTCATTATTAACAGCATCCATCTCATCATCTTCAACCGTTTCCCAGCTAGCAGCATCGTCACTAACTTCACTCCCAGCAACAATAGAATCGTCGTCATCCCGACCAACAACATACACTGCTTGAGGTCCAACCTGATACCAAACTAAAAGACAGTTAATCAAGAACCAGAAGACCACTTCAATGATAACTTTACACATTTGTCAAATACAATGGGACGTGAAAACATAGGATCTAACAGAACAAATGAACAGTTATAGATTCAAGATGGAAAGATACCGTAGAGATCATTCCGTCAGCCCATGTGACTTCAATATCACCATTTCTGAGGCCAGTGATATTTCCAACCCAGGAGAGATTTGAAAATTCATTACAAGCTTCCTCGCTAGATATATACCCTCCTTTATCATCACCATCTCTTTTAGACTCCTGCTGGCCATCATTTGAACCGTCCAATATCATATGTCCTGTTGCAGAATCAGAGGATCCCCCCTCCACTGCAACAGAAACCGGGGACAAGCGAACAACTACATCTCCATAACAATAATCATAATCAGGGTGTCCCTCAAGCTCATAAACACTAACAATTTCCTCTTTCTCGAACTCTCGTGGGTCTTCGGGTCGAGCAACCTGCTTTAGCCATCTCACACAAGCTGTCTTCTCCTTAGCATTAACACTTTTCACGACCCCCACGCGCCTTATTTCAGAGGTCTCCTCACTATCATCAGCAGCTTTCTCCACCACATATTGTTCAGCAACAAAGTCATGATCACCTGGACTTTCAATTGGAATTAGTAATGTGGACTTCAGTCCCTGCTCTACAGTTCCATCTTGCCAGAGCACATCAACTGTTGTCCTAGTATTAACAATTAAAAGAGCTTTTTCATAATTTTCTTCCTTTTTCCGCAGCTTCTTCTCCCTCTTGACCACAACCTTCCTGAGTTTCTTACGATGGACAGGCTTTTCATGGACAGTGTCCTTCATAACAGACACTGAACTACCACAAGAACTTGACTTTGGTGACAAATTGTTTTGAGAATCACCATCAATAGCTTGAGGTGCATCTCCCCCATCAAGATGCATAGACTCAACAGGTCCATTAGTTTCATCAGGAACGAACTCATCCGTATCAGATTCCGGGCGGCTAGAACTAGACTCTTGAAGTCGCAGCTTGGAGAAACCTTTACTCAAAGGAATGGTGGAAGAGAATCCAAGCGATGGAATGAGGCACCAATCACCAAGCTGCCAATTAGCATGAGTGAAGCACGACAACAACTTCAGATTGTTTGGACTCTGCTCTTCAGCTGGAGCAGTAGAGGACTCCGGTCCGTACCCAGCTGACGCTATCCAGTGAACATAGACTGACCCAACTGTGACCTTTATGACAGTACCTTCCAGCCTACTTGCCTTCCAAGAACCTAAAAGCCATACTGCATTCTTAAAAACAGAGGACGTGCTCGCCCTAACACGCTGGCCAGGATGATAAGGACAGTGCCCATCTTCAAGTAAGTTCTTTGCAATTGGTCTGAGCCGCAGTGGCTCAGCCCTCAGTACTTTACACACTGATTTATCATCAAATAAAACAGTCACATTATCAAGAACATCATCAACTCTTCCAAGCCAAGAACCGCAAACTACATAGTCACCAACAGTGATGTCCCTCACACGTTTCAAATCCCTTGAACAAATAACCTCAACAACAGATCCATCAGGGGCAAGCAGATCAACAGATACATTAACATCCACCACAAGACCAACTTGTCCAGTGGGATCCAGCGCAGATGCGACATAATCACCATGTAAGAAACCCCTATCTACAACCGTCACTTCATTACGAAGATGTGTTGTCTCTGAATCATCCATCCACAACACGCGAACCTGGTCTGCGGTAAGAGGGTTTCTTTTGTTATCGCCACCACTTGCATTGTCAACACCACCACTTGCATCGTTACCTCCCTCATTCTCAACATGGCTCTCTTTCTCCTCGCCCTCTTCTGCCTCTCCTTCCTCCTCCTCCTCCTCGTCCTCTTCTTCCTTGTAATCTTCATCTTCATCATCATCCTCCTCATCATCATCATCAGTAATGTCACTTTCCGAATCTGAATCGCCAGCTACTTCAGTTACAACACCAATCATACTACTTCCATCATTACGCTTCACAACATCTTGTCTATATACATGGTTATTAGTTTGCACATTTGCAGCAACTGGGTTTCCATGGATATTAACTTCATTATCAGTACTTACAGAATTCTCACTAGCATTTTCTGTTCCCTTAGGAGTATCTGACACATGCTGATCGCTTTCCATATAAAAAAACAAACCTGCAAGGCACACAATCAGATCACACCACCATAATTTGGACAAGAAACAAAGCATACATCATGCACTAAATGCACTTCTTCTTCTTCTCACGTTGCATCTACGTCATAATTTGCTGCACTAACATTTAAATACTCAACTCAATAATAACAGCATCTCCGGACCAATACCCAGCACATTAAGAATCATACTATACCTGAACTCTTATCCAGCTCAAGAAAAATTACATTTCGATGATTTCAATCAATCAAGACAAAAACTTTCTGAACCATAAATTACTTTCGCATGTATTTACCCAGAAAAAGCTAAAGTAGCTAATGAAAAATCAACAAATATCGAATCTTTTTAAGCCGACATTGAAATAGAAAACCAGCATATCACAAAGATAATCAAACACACCAAATAATATCCAAATACATCCCTAAATGCAAAAAAAAAAAATCAAGGAATTGAACCGAAAACGAACCAAAAAACAAAACCAAAAAAAAAAGCAAAAGGGGGAAGTACCTGTAGAATCGGAGATTTGGGCTTCTAGAAAATACACAAAAATAAGGAAAAAAATACGCAGAATCAAGAGCAAAGTTGAAAAGAATAGGGATTGGATTGTTGGAATGAATTTGAACCAAAAACTGGGGGAAAATTGCGATTGGAAGGAAGAGCAAATTGGAAAGCAGAATTAGGAAGAGCTTCCTGGGTGGCTAGGCTAGCTGCAGGACGGAGAATTGGAAATGAAGGCGGTCGTCCGTCTCTTATGTTCCCGTGGGTAAATGTGTACTTTTAACCCCATCCCCCTTCCCTATTTCTAAATAATTTCTTTCTTCTGCTCGAATAAATAATAATATTTATTTTCCTTTTTTTGAACAATAATTTGTATCAAAAAAAATTATTTCTAGTAAATAAAATCTATAGCTATAGCCAAAATAAAATCTATAGATATAGCCATTATTATTTTATCTAAATATATTTAATTATATTATATTATTATTATTGTAATAGTAAACATATTTTGTTATTATCATTGTATTAAAGCCAAATAATTTATGTGATTTGGACTTCAAAAACATAGTGTTTATATCTCATACACACACACACACACATATATATAGCTTAACAATTATTTCAACTAATACAATCCTCTATACTGACACCTTTTTTACCTAGCCACTTAGTCGCTCGATTGGCTTCTCTGAATACGTAGCGGATCAAACTGAAATTACATTTGGATAAAAAGGATCTCATATTAGCAACCGATTTTTGAATTGTCTATGGGACTTCACAGTAGTCATGAACCGCACTGATGACAATTTGCTATCATCTTCCACAATAATGCAGGAGTATCCTAGCCGTAAGGTTTCTCTTAACCCATTACACATTGTCGTCGCTTCAGTGATTAAAATGGAGGCATGCCCAATATTGAAAGATTGACCAGATATCAACTGTGACCTCTCCAATCACGAATGATGAATCCACCCGCGACACTAACCGGAGTTTTAGCACCGTGAAAATTGATCTTCACATTAAGGGGGGGTACTCCAGGAAACTCATGTTGAATGAGGACTGGGCTTAATATTGATCTGCTTCACTAGAGGGTCTTGATGAAGAAAACTGAGCCTGGAATGAAATCTTGTCTCTTTATTTACCTTTGTTGCTCTGATGAGAATGTCATTTGGGTTTATTCTAATGTTTCGGAAACCAACTCGTTTATGCCTTTCAATGCTCCAGAGGAGGGCGACGAATCTACCAAGATTAGAAGGACCTGAATTCTTCTTGCAAAAAGCAAGGAGGTTGATAATGCCAGTCTGATCAAAGGGGGGAAGGGGGACACTTAAGAAATATGTGATCTTGATTTTCAACCTCAAAACCGCAGATAGAGCAAAAAGACTCAACCTTAACACAACGACGAACTAGAGCTTTGTTGGTAGGCAAAGCTTTTTCTGCATAAAAGCTAAAGAAAGATTTTTAGCTTTAGCTGAATGTCTAGGTTCCAAATCTATATGAATTTCCAAGGGGCTATCCTATGAAAGCTTATGGGCTAGCCAGGTAGCAGATTTGATGGTGAAAGATCTGTAATTCGAGTCTTTCGAGAGACCCAAGCAACATTGATCACTAAATTCATTGGTCGGAATAGGGATAGATTTTATGAGATTGACTAATGTACTGTTGACGATGTTTTGGAGGAGATTTATGTTCCATTTCTTCTTGAGAGTAATAAAGGCAGAAACTTTGAGATTTAGGTCCACATTATATATATTATCAATATATTTAGAGCAAGGATGTTAGTGAAGTGGCACCAATTGTCTTTCTAGAAATTTATGAATTTCCAATCACCTAATGTCCATCGCAAACCTTTCTAAAAGATCACACGATTATGCAAAATGGTAGTCTAAACCCAGGAGTCATTTTTTTTCTTGTTAAAGAAGTTCTCGGATCATGGGTCTTTTGATTTGATAATGTCAACCCAGAGCCCTGATCTGTAAAGGTATTTCCGCTATATTTTACTAAGGAAGACACTATTAACAGCTTCCGTTTTTAGAAGACCAAGGCCTCCAAATTTCTTTAGCATACAAATTTTGTCCCAAGGCACCATGGACAAATCTTTGCTCATGTTATAGATCTTTCCACGAAAAATTTACGCTTATGGAGTCAATGATTATGGCAGTTTCTTTCGACAATTGGAAGCATTGCATAATATGAGCCATCATGGATTCAAGATTCGATTGGATGAGAACAATTCTGTCAGCTTTAGAAAATAAATATGGTTTCCAAGATTGTAGTTTTTGATTGGTTTTGTTAATTAGATCGACGAACAAGGCTTTTGAAGGCATTCCCATGAAATAGGACAACCTAAGTATTTTCTAAGGCTATCATGTATAGGGATATTAAAAATTCTTGTCATCACCTGTTTTGCATGGGCACTGGTGTTATTCAAGATAATGAGGGAGGATTTGTTGAAGTTGATCAACTGCCACGAAAGAAAGCTAAATCTAGTGATAAAGTGTTCAAGTAAGTTTGCAACATTAGCAGAAGCCCTGCAGAACAAAAGGTTATCATATGCAAATAGGATGCAAAGAATCAATTGGGACTGAGGTGCAAGTTTAAGGTCGATGTTTGAGTGTGGAAGGGCGGCTAAAGATCTCATATAAAGAGTAAGGACTTCCATACAAATAATGAACAGGTAGGGTGAAAGAGGATCATCTTTCCTAATACCTCGGGATTGCTTGAAGAAGCCACTGACTTCATCATTTAATACCTCTCGAAAATTCTCTTCAGTCTTCTGGAAAGTATGCCCAATCATGCTCCACCAACCCCTCTCCCTCCCCACACTGGGAATGGGCTATATGCCCACACCTCTTTTGCCAACGGGCAGTGAAAGAATACATGAACCTCGTATTTCCTCTCAAACCCACAAATCCCACAGCTACCTGAAACATTTGGCATCTTTCTCGCCAAATTGTCCGCTGTCGGCAAGACATTCTTTACGAGCCGCCACGCAAACATCCTCATACTCGGAGGGATCCCCAATTTCCATATTTGCTTCCAAAGTTGGCCTCCCTTGTTTGTTGAGGGAGAAGGCTTCTCTCTTTTATTCAAACTTCTGGCTAAATGGTATCCGGACCACACTGTGTATTTTCCGTCCTTCGTATAATGCCTAGTCAGGAAGTCATCGGGCAACTCTCTACACAAAGGAGTGGCTAAAATTATTTCAGCATCAATGTGATTGAGCCATGATCTTACCAACTCCTCCTTCCAGCACCCCCTTTCTGTATCAATTAACTCGGCAACCAGTGCATCCCCATTTATCGTAGGAGGGCCATTAAAACTTTGAATGAGAAAGGCCGAGGAATCCAACGATCCGCCCAAATTCTTACAGATTGTCCATTCCCTATCACTCATCTCGACCCATTGTTGATCACGTACCTTGCTTCCCAGATGCTCTGCCAGGTATAGCTTGACCCAAATTATTATGATTTTTTAAAAGGAATAAAAGTAAAAAAATCGTAAAAAAAAATAAAAATTGGAGAAATGCGTAAATTCATTAAAAATCGTGGTAAAGGGTTATACTTAGTTTTGAATCAAATGCAACTCAAAATTTTTGATATTTGAGTATACTCTCGGTGGTGTCCCACAAGAATTCAATTTTATTTATTTACTAATCAGACCACCAAAATTTAAAATAATAATAGAAATTATTATTATACAATTGATGTATGTAGGGATTATTAGAATCCAATTTGGGAAATTGGATTATAATAATACGACCTTTTGGCCATATAGACTAAATAATACGAACTTTTGATTTGGTGATAAATAATCTGACTTTAAGCGTATTGCTCACGAAGACGCTACCGAAGAGTTAGTTAACTCGCTCGGCGGATAACGCGTGGCGGAGAAGGTGTGTGAACCCCCAAAACTCAAGCCCGATCCACGAACTTCTCCGCCGAGTTAAGTTCAACTAGTTAGGTGACGTACTGTTCAGAGCAACATATGATTAAAGTTCGTATTGTTAATCATCAAATCAAAATTTTTTCGTTTTATATGACCAATAGTTCATAGTGTTAGAATCCAATTTCCCATCCAATTTTCCATAATAAAATGTCGCCAAAAAATGTTTTGCCCTCCAACCCTTTGTTGATAGTTAAGGTCGAAGGAAGGAAGTTTACAAATGCCCGCCCAATCAGATCACCCACCCATTGTAAAGTAAGGGTTTAAACATTGATAACAACTGAACCCATCCAGACGCCCAATATCGATCCATAAAAAAAAAAAAAAAAAAAAATCGGATGACTTCGTTCCTTTCCCAAGAAATCTCTAATTTATTCCTGAGTGATTAATTTGTTCTTCTTTTCTTTCCCGGGATCAAATTTACTATTCTTCTAAAATCAAAATTGGTAATTTTCTCTATCGTTGTGTGAAGTTAGTCGCCGGCTAATCGCCGCCTATAATTCGCGCTTCAGTTGATTTTGCACTTTCTCTCTCCCCCTTCTTCTGTTCGACGAATCGAGTTCCATTCTGTTTCCAAAGGTAACGCCTTTCTGATCTTCGTACTTTATGTCTCCAATTTTTGTTTTCTTCAGATTCAGGTTGCAATTTGATCTTCGTAGTTGATTGTTTGATTTCGAATTGAGCAAAAACCATCCATTTTCTTACTGAAAAGGGGCGAAGAAACCAATTGGATATTTGTTCATGGAGGGAGATTCACTGGAAGTCTGGAACTGATGTTTTGTATTTTGATTCTTGTTCCGACAGCATAATCTAAAATAAGATTTTTTGCTGGGAGTGGGTCTGGATAATGTTAATCCCGTGATTTGGAAAGTTGGGTTAGGGTTCGTCATTATTAATCAAGTTTATGCTCATTTGGTTTAGAATTCAAAGGTGTGAAAGCCATCTGATACCCAGAAGTAGATCCTGATTTGTGCAATTTTACTGAGAGTGATCCGGAAGAGATGATTGTCTGTGTTGCGGTCGTCGGCCACCAGGTCAGTTCCAATTCCTCACTTTTGCTTGTTTTATCATTATTTTGCTAGTTTTGCATGATGATCATTAAATCAGCTAATCAATCAGAAAATGCCTGTTTGCATTTCAGAACAATCCTCTCTACATTCAAAGTTTCACGGAGGCTGATGATGCCCTCAAGTTGCATCACATTGTACATTGCTCTTTGGATGTTGTTGACGAACGAGGTTTCTTCATAACCCTTTAACTTTTTTCGAAGCCACAGTGACTGTTATGTGATTTCATTGAATTTGAGCTTATTTTTCAAATAGATATGATCTAGAATGTGCTGTGAATATGAACAAGGGAAGATTTCAAATTTTTTAAAATGTTTCTTTGGGGTTGCTCAGATTTCAATATCATTTGGGATTGGCTTGGGTAGATAAATTGTTGCTACTATGAGTTGACGTGTTGGCAATTTATGAGAGCAAGTGCAATGCAATATCTTTTTATTAATTTTAATTTTTTTAATGGGGAATGGTGCACATTCCTTCTAATTTGCTGCAATAAGGAATGAGGAAATAAAGGGATGAAATTTTGAACCCTGTGGAGTTCTGGAATGCAAGCCGCATTTTTTCCCCTTTTATTCTCAATTCAAAAGGTCATTCAAAAGAAAAAAGAAGAAGAAGAAAAAGTTTGTATTTAGAACTCTACTGGACCAATTAATGAATATCTTAAAGTGAAAAGTTGAAATGATTTCGAATTGTTGTAGCAAAACTGAAAAAGTAGAATGAACCTCCAAAAATTGGAGTGGTAGGTGATGTGAAAGAAGTGAACCCCCACACACAATCCAAAAAAATAGATTGCCATTGTCCTTGCTCTGAGCCTCTGAGATGAGCCTTGGTATGAGCTTGCTGGTTGGTATGTCGAAAACATTGTCTTTGTCTCTGCATACTAATGCTTCTTAGTGAGGCTGAATATTCTAAGGGGGATTTTCCTTTACAAACAAACATTTTTGAATTTCATTTCAGTTATGCTCATACATCATTCTGGATTATATCATGGTTGCAAGTGGTTTTGGGCTGTTAGTTCTAAGCCACCAAATGTCTCCCTCCCCATCAAAGTTAAAGAACAATGAAGAAGTGTACTTAGTTAAGAGGGATGGACAATCAAATTTTGCTTTCCTTAGGCTGCAGAATTGTTTGTTATCGTCAGCACAATTTTCAAGTTGTGTCTACTTAATTCTTATAAACTCGCAAATGTGTAATCAACATTGAATTTTCAGTCAACTGAATCATCTGTTTGTTGTTGAATACGGAAATTTTTTTATCATCACAAACAATGTTTTGGATATTTTGATGTGCAATGGCCCTTGAATAGATACATAGATATGTGTCTTGTGGTTTGTTGAATTTAGAGGAGCAGAATTGGTAATCTGTTTCAATACTTCCTCGGCAATCTTGCAATGCATATGGTGTGGATCTATTTGAAACTCATTTTAATTATCTGGTGTTTCAGTGAACAACCCCAAGAAATCAGGGCCAATGCTGAATGAGACATTCCTTGGCCTTCTTTATCCAACAGAAAACTACAAAGTGTATGTTTCTTTCCCCCTATGAGGTGACTATGTATTTCTTTTGAAATATTGACGTTACTAAATGCCAGGAAATGGTGACACTCATATGCAAATCTCGTCTTACTGTAGGTATGGCTATTTGACCAACACAAAGGTGAAATTCATCTTGGTGACCACTGATTTAGATGTTAGAGATGCTGATGTGAGAAATGTGAGTATATATCTGAGCTAAGCTCTGGAGTAGTAGTTTGTAGTTATTAATCCCTCCTGCTGCTGAAAGCTTGTGCAAGTATACTCTTTGATCTGGTGGGGCAATAGAATGTGGGTTGGTTACATTTTGGGACCGGGTCTGAAATTGCCAAACCTTGACCCTAAACTTTTGATTTTGGGGTCAATCCAACATATCCATGAATATTATGATTATTAAAGCATAAAATACGACTATTGGCTATAACTTGATAAACCTCAAGTCAAATTGGTATACTTTAAACATCGATCTCTATCCAAGTAGGTAACTAGATAACATAGCTTAACTATGGAACTATGTCAACCAAAAGCTTAAGTTGAAGGTTGAAGGATGATTTTATACTTTAACACGCCCCCTCACTCGAATGCCCTTTTGGACTCGACGTGTGGATGTTGCAAGGGGCTCCTTCACCTTGCACAAATAAACATGGGGCTCCTGAGATTCAAACCTGAGGCCTCTCACTCAGCTTGGCTCTAATGCCATGGGTAACCATCTCAACCAAAAGTTTAAGCTGATGGTTGAAGGCCCAATGATGGTTTTATACTTTAACACTAACAAGCGCCAATTATATAGTTGGTATGGTTGATGATGTTATTTCATTAGACACTTATGGCTTTGTTTGTAATCTTGCATCTTATGCATCTTACTTTGTTGACTTTGCTTGTTGAAAATCATGCCTGTGTTAAAACTGATTCATGAGCTTTTGTTGGAGAACAGTTCTTTAGGAAATTCCACGCAGCATATGTGGATGCAGTTTCAAATCCGTTCCATGTACCTGGTAAAAAGATTACCTCCAGAACATTTGCAGAAAGGGTCAGCAACATTGTGAAATCCTTTGGATTGAGTTCATCTGGGTAGATGTACGCCTGCTCATTCTTGATATCAAGCCTTCTCTGCTGCTATTTGGATGGATCCCTTGCCTTGCAAATGACTGCGGAAGAAATTTGCCAGTAACCAATTTATGATCAGAGCAGCGTTTTCTGAGGCTGTGGCTACACTTGTATGTTGATGGCGCGGCTGTTCCATTTTGTACTTGTAGAATTTTAAAGTAGTAACCTCTTGGCTTCTACGTGAACGAACTCGCGTACAGGTCTTTTGTCAATTATCGGTTTGTGTGGTTGTTTGTCAATCATTGAACTGTGAAGATGTATATTGTGACCGCTTGCCTTCAATTTTATTTGGTTACTTATAAGATGAACCATTGTCTTTTAGCTACTATTCTTGAATGTCATAGTTGAATGACAGCAACCTTAGTTGCCTATGTAATCATAAATAGTCAGGCTACACAACACAAACATTCATTCAAAAGCTTAAAAAGCTGCTGATAGATGAACATCAAAGTCTCCTAATAGATTTTTTGGATTAGCAACATGGAATGCCATTAGATCAAACTTTTATTCTAGACTCAACACAGTCATCAGGATACAGACCCTTGGAATTAGGGTTTCTTAGGGACTCAATTTTCTGCTCAAATCGCAAGCGCCTTTGGATCAACATCAGCCATGTTGAGATACAGTCCTGCAAGGAATGAAGAAAGCCATTTCTCTCTTAGGAAGTTCATGCATGAGCATTTGTTCTTGTGTATGAAACCCAACACTTGGCCTGTGTTAATAAGATTGACGGCTCTCCATTTCCTCGTGTTGCTGTACTTGGTCAACGCGGACTTGACCCTTAAACACGTTTCAAAACAGTCGATCTGACTATCAGAACTCTGTGACAGAGCCTCTGCAAGACATTTGGCTAGGATGACTCCGTCCTCTAGAGCTGAGCACGCGCCTTGGCCTAAATCAGGTGTCATTGGATGGAATGCATTCCCAGCTACACACACATTGTCTTTGCTTATGTTCCCCCAAACTACTTCCCATGGAGGACTGCATCTTAGTGGCAAACATATGATCTCGTCTTCTTTGCTGCCTTGTATGACCGACTTGATCTCATCAGGTACATTCCCAAGTTTACTCAGAACAAACTGTTTCAATGTCACTGAATCTGTGTTTTGGTGCACTTCTCTGTTTTCTGATATTGACAGAACAGGATGATAGCATTAAGTGAATTATTACTAGGCAGTTGATTGATTTCTTTTTTCTGTATGTTTTTCAAGGAAACAGATGGAGGATAAGAAAAGGACCTTGGGTTGATGGAGATCAGGTGAAAGACCAACTAACTGCATTATCATTGCAGGGAACGATACCACATTTAACGCCGTCACCCATAAACAGTTGGAACTTGGGAGGAAGCCCATGACCATGAGTTGGCTCAAAGCGCGCTGACCCCATTATGGTTGATCGTCCTGTCAATGGTGGTTCCTTCAACCCTAGCCATTTTGCCACTTTCGAGTTCACTCCATCACAGCCAATAAGCACCTGTGAGTAATTCATATATGTGTACTGATACTGTTCTGGATTGAAAAGACTTAGTTAATGTACCTCTTCTTAGACTAAACCAAAAACCAATACTCCGGAATCCCGCATAGGTGGGGTATGGAGGGGTTGGATGTAGCAGTCTTACCTCTAAATTTTGCAATTTAGAGAGACTGCTTCTAGTTGACCCAAAAATTAGAAATCGTTCGCTACCTACTACTCCATGGAAAAGAAGCAAACGACGTTTAGTGAGACATTTTACTTAAGTCCATTATAATCTAAGTTGAATTTTTTTAAAACTATCTAGACTATGGACATTTCTTTTTCCTGAGACTGAAAAGACTATATAGTACATACATAATTTCTTTACTATGGTATAAGATTTGGAAAATGAGAGAACCTTGGTCCAGAGAAAAGAACCATTAGCAAGATTCAGCTTCAGTAACCAACAGAAGCCTTTTTCAATCGAAACAAGCTTGGAGGAGAACCTTATGCTACCCGTTGGCAATTCTTTTGCAAGGGTTTCTAATATAACCTTCCTCGTCACGCAGCAAACTTCATGATCTTCACCACTGGAACAACCTCATTGAAAATTTTACTCCATACATGGGTAACAATCCACATTCGTGTTCTTCTTTGATCAAACTAGATTTTAAAAGAGAGCGAGATCAGTGGAACAGCTTACTGTTTGGTTTTAGATGCAAATGGAAGATATGAGTTGACATCTCCTGAAACAGTAGAACATGCTGCAAGCCTGCATCCCAACTCAATTGATATAAGCCCTTGTTAGTTCTTTACTCTTTCAAGTTGCAACTCACAATTTTCACAATATAGAACCAACAAGATCAAAACCTTGATTAAAACGATGTATTCTATGAGATATTTCTATGGGGTTTTCAGAATCAGGTTCTTTTTTTTTTTGCTGGTAAGAATATTGGGATGATCAATAAATTAAAATTTAAACTACCCCAGGAGCTTCTGAGGGTGTGGGAAACCCCAAAAGCATCTAAGGCCTTCCAAGCATTGGTCCATATCGTGAATGCATTCCCTTTTGCTCTGAGTGTCTTTGATTTCTCCGACACCAGACATTTTATACCCAACCTGCAAATCTAACCTTAATCAGAAAACTATTTACAACGACGACAACAAGCCCCAGTGTAGTCTCGCTAATGCTAGGTAGTCAGAGTACTATTTTAGGGAAAAAAAGAGGTTGAAATTTTGCAACTTGAACTTTCAGAAGCACCTGTGAAGTGCTAAAGCAGTAGCCAAACCAGCAAGTCCAGCTCCAACAATGACAATCTCAGCTCCGGTTACTTCCATTCTGTTATTTCTTTCCAAAATTTTGCAAACTTCTCCAGAGATTGAGTACCCGCCCGTTAACTTGTGATTCTTAGGTGGGATATCTACTACAGCTATAATGAGGCATTAGTAGTTGGTATTTTGTTTTTTTGTTCATCTTTATGAATGTTGACAGAAGGACATACATCATCAAGGAGGAACTATTGGCTCCTCAAGTATTCAACGAGACAAGATAATTGACCAATGACCACCTTTTACCAATGGTCAATATATAATAGGTTAATAACCCCTTTATATAATAATAAAAGTCATAATTGTACTAGGTTGTGAATGATAATCTATACTATTATTCAGAAATGCTGATTAACATGTTAATTTGCTACAGTGGCTGTCCTTTTTCTTTTCTCTGTTTCTGGTTAAGTTTTTAGTTGGCAAGAAGGCGGTTGGTTGGTAAACACATATGATTGAAGAAGCCTGTCATCTGTGCTAACTGCTAATCCTGTAACAGCAGACACAGATCAAGAAATGATCAGTTAACGATCCAACCATTTCAGAGCAGGTATGCTCAACTACATCTTCAAGTAGGTATCAGCAGTGGCTCGAAGCTATACAGTGTCATTGCTACCAATTTTATTTTTTTTTAATTTTGTTTTATGGGAAATTGGATTATAGTAAGCCGAATTATGGGGGTTGAGATAATGGTAAGGCGGACTTTAGAAACGTATCACAATAGGCTAATCTACTGAACCATTGGATTTCGGTGGTATACTACCACGGAGTCGCTGTGAGCTGAATGATATCAAATGATATAATAGTTTGTAACACTACAATCTAATATATGATAGTTTGGACTGCTACAATCCAATATATAAAAAAATTGGGACTACTATAATACTAAGAAAACTACATCCTCTAGTGCCATGCAATGGAATCCAAGTGTACAACCGTTCAATAGTTCAACTTATTAAGATACATCTCTAAAGTTCGACTTATCATTATCCCAACCCCCATAATTCAGCTTTACTACAATCCAATTTTCCTTTTTTTTAAAAAAAATTTAACATTCATAAGAAGATGCTTAAGGAAGAATGCTAATACAATTGGCTGCAACAAACCAAGTACATATTCTTAAACGAGTGCCCTTGGATCAAAATCAGCCATGTTGAGATAGATGCGAGCGAGGAACAAAGAAATCACTTTGTCTCTTAGGAAGCTCATCCACGACCATTTATTCTCGTGTATGAAACCCAGGACTTGGCCAGTGCTAATAAGCTTAACCACTCTCCATTTCCTCAAGCCGGCATACCTTTTCAACCCAATCTTGATCCTTTGGTGTCTTTCTTCTTCACTTATCTGATTGTCAGAACCCTGTGACAGAGCCCCTGAAAGACACTTTGCTAGGATGACACCGTCCTCTAGAGCCGAGCACCCACCTTGGCCTAAATCAGGTGTCATTGGATGAAACGCATCCCCGGTTACACAGACATTCTCTTTGCTTATGTTCCCCCACAGTATTTCCCACGGAGAACGACATCTTAGAGGAGAACATATGATGTCCTTTTCTTCACTGCCTTGTATGACTTCCTTGATCTCGTCAGGTACATTCCCAAGTTTACTCAGAACCAACTGCTTCAACTTCACTGGGTCTGCATCTTGGAGAACTTCTCTGTCTTCTGTTCTTGGCAGATATAGCATTAGTGTATGAGTTGGAGGATTATAACTAGCATGCATGCACATTGAACTAAACATATACATAATGGGTAAAATTGCTATCGATTGCATCTTATGAAGGAAACAAATGAAAGATGAGAAGGTGACCTTGGGGTGAAGGAGACCAAGAGAAAAACCAAAAAACTGCAGTGTCATCACAGGGAACGAAACCGCATTTGACACCATTACCCATGAACAGTTGGAATTTAGGAGGTAGCCTGTGTTTTGGCTCGAAACGAGCACACCCTCTTATGGCTGATCTTCCTGTGAACGGCGTGTTCTTGAACCCTAGCCACCTTGCCACTTTTGAGTTCACCCCATCACTTCCAATCAGCACCTATTTTGCAGTTCAGATATGTATATAGGTACTGATATTGTTCAAAGCCAGAAAAAAGATAGAAAACACTAAATTCTTAAGAAGAAAATAGGGAAATGAAGTACCTTGGCCCTGAGGATGGAACCATCAGCAAGATGCAGTTGCAGCACCCTGGAAGAGGCTTCTTCTTGGATTGAAACAAGCTTGGAGGAGTACCTTATGCTACCACTTGGCAATTCTTTTGCAAGGGTTTCTAGTATTACCTTCCTCATCACGCACCGAACCTCATGTTCTTCACCCCTGAAGTTCAGTACAAGTTTCATTCCATGTGACCTTTTCACACATTTCTGTTAATTGTGTTGTTCTTTAAAACCAGATTGCAAAAGAAACAAAGATAAAAGCGAAAAACCATATTAAGAGAGTGACGCCAAAGAGGTGGCAGCCAAGTTATCTTCTGACGGGTCATACTTGTTATGGACTTATGGGCAGCTTGGTACTTACCGCTTGTCTGTAACGCCGACTGGTGGTTATTCTTGAGATAGGGACCGGTAGATGGCCATGCTTTGTCCGATTTAAAAAAAATGATTAAAAGAGAGTAATATCGTCGTAATAACTTACTGTTTTGTTTTGGTTGTGAAGGGAAGATATGAATTGACATCTCCTGAAACAGTGGAGCTAGTAGCAAGCCTGCATTTGAATTCATGTTAATTTTTATACTGAACTACTACTAGATCAATGAGTTTTATAAGTCATTCCTACTGAACTATAAGTGACCCCAAAAAAATTTTAAATGTCAATTACGCGATATGTTTAATGTGAGACCGTTTCATACAAGACGTGAAGACCTACTATAGGATTAAAAGAAGAAAATTACCCAAGAAGGGTCTGATGTTGGTGTCTGAGAGTTTGTGCAACCCCAAGAGCATCTAAAGCATTCCAAGCATTAGTCCATGTTGTGAATGCCACCCCAGCAGCTCTGAGTGTGTCTGATGCCTCCAACACCAGACTTTTTATACCCAACCTGCAAATTTAAACCCAATCAGAAAATAACTTGCAGAAAAAAAAAAACAATAAGAAATTGGCCCCATTCTTTTATGCGGCTGACAGGCTGCGGTGCCACACTGCACCGTAACTTTCCATATTTTACCACAACTCACCACAATCCACCACAATCTACCACAATGCACCACAATCTACTTTTTCTAATTTAATTTATCTTTTTATTAAAAATTAAACATTCCATATTCCACCACAACCCAACACAGCTTTCCCCAACCCACCACAATCTACCACAACTTTTCCCAACCCACCACAATCCACGATATTTTCTCCACATCGCACCGCACCGCAGCCAGTCGTGTAAAAGAACGGGCCTAGTGAATTTCCTTTCCTTTCTCTCTCTTTTTTTTTTAATAAAAAAAATTCAGAAAAAGTGATTGGGTACTTACCTGTGAAGTGCTAAAGCTGTAGCCAAACCAGCTATTCCAGCTCCAACAATGACAATCTCAGCATCAACTTCTTCCATTGTATTATTTCCTCAAACGCAGCCTTATCTTCTACTCCTATGATGATGCATTATATATACTGACTGAGAGAGAAATGTTAGTTTATCAGAATTTGGGTTTTGTTTGTTTTTTGTTTTTGTTGTCTTGTTGGGAATGAATGAATGAAGGATGACGGAAGCACATGCATCATGCAGGAGGAACTATTGGCCTGTAGGGTGCATCAAGAATGAAGATAGCCAAATTGGGGTTTTTAACTTTTACTAATGCTCAAAGTATAATACAGCTTGTCCGAATTTGTAATACGGCTTGGCAAAAAACTGGGTCCTGTAAAATTCATGTCCAATCAATTAAGACATAGGACAATGTTAGCAAACCCAAACCTGGTTCGATGACTAATTCGGACAAAATAATTGAACCTGGACCTGAAAGTTTGATGTCCAAATCCGCTTGTCCGGAATTTGTAGTACAACTTTTTTGACATTTTCAATGGAATTGTGTATAGACCAAGTGCGCTCATGTCTAGATCTGTTTGTACAATTTGACAAAACCCGAACTGCCTTTAAAATCCATTCAACATAGACTCGAATTACCAAACACGACCTTGAATCGTCACTCGGACATTTTGGGCAGGCCTAAATCCGCCGCAGATAAAAGAAAGGTGAGTAGAAATTGAGGCATTCAATCAAGGCTGAAAGAAGTAGCTGCTCCCTGGGATAAATCTGGGCATTGGCTAGATTGTTCACAGCTGCCGAATCACCTTATCATGAACTCTTGGCATATGACATTTACTCCCTTCCTTTTTTAATCCAACTTTTTAACTAACTTTTCTCATTTAATATTATCTAATCTCTTTACAATGCGAGTTACATATTAATTACCCCATGGTTCTTTTGTCATACCACCTGCAAAAGCCACAAAAGAACAACCTAAGGGAGTACTTATTAGTCGTATATAGAATAACTGAAACAGATCACACCTACAAAAATAACCCCTGAAATACAACACTTATACAAATTCTAAAAATAACAAATCAAGTACAAGAGAAACTAAAGTATTCATTAAAATTAAGCTCTACTAGTTTGTCAAGGTAGATTTTAGAATGAATCCATGCAAATCTCGAACGATCTTTGATGATGTAGAGTCTCAAGGAAGAATGAGAAGCTGTCTAGGATCAACATCTGCCTTGTTCAGGAACAAACCCGGTAGGAACGAACCCAGCAATCTCTCTCTCAGAAACCTCATTCCAATCCAGTTGCTCTCCTGCACAAAACCCATGAGAAACCCGGTGGTGATGAGATCAACCACCCTCCATTTTCTCTTCTTAGCAAAGCTCTCAAGCCCGATCTTGATCCTCTCGTGTTCGTCACAACTCGAGCTCAAGCTCCCTTGCATGGCGTCGGCTAGACATTTGGCTAAAACGACCCCGTCCTCTAGAGCCGAGCACCCCCCTTGCCCCAGATCTGGGGTCATTGGGTGACATGCGTCTCCTGCTACACAGACATTGTCTTTGCTTATGTTTCCGCGTAGTATCTCCCATGGGGGTCTGTATCCTAGTGGAGCCAGTACGATTTCTTCCAGAGCTGTGTCTTGTATGACACCCTTTATGTGATCGGGTACCTTCCCGAGTTTACTCAGCACAAACTGCTTCAGTTTCAGCTGATCAGCTTCTCTCAGTGCCTCTTTCTCTGTTTGTCAGACAACACAACAGGTTCATTATGATTTTGCATACGCGTATACATAACAATATCATATACAACACCTCCACCCAGTTTGTGTCTAACTAAGAAGATCCAAATATTGACAGTCTTACACCTTAGCAGACATTTTGGCCTGCAGCTAGACTGACACTGATACTTATGTGACAGTTTGGGAAAGGGCAGAAAACTTGGAAGGAGATCGTTTCGCGAATTTCTTTTTGGCAGAGTTAATGTAATGGGAAAAAACCGTTACCTGCAGGAGACGGAGAGAAAGTCAAAAACCAATACACAGCAGTATCATCACAGGGAACAATGCCATATCTGACACCATGACCCATAAACTGCTGAAACTTGGGTTCAAACCCATGGCCGTCCTTGAAATATGCACAACCCCTTATGGCACATCTTCCAGTCAGTGACGGTTTGTTAAACCCTAGCCATTTAGCCACCACTGACGTCACCCCATCACATCCAATCAACACCTGACATTATATATTCCACAAGTTCATTCCTGTTAGCCCTCCACAGTGTGATTAACCCTCCAGTGCAATAAACAACATTACTGTGTGGACAGACTAATAATACCCCTATCTTATGTTATGGCTGCATAAATGAATAAACAGAGCTATGTTTACATACCTTTGCTTTTATAATGGAATCATCAGCAAGATGCAGCACTTTTGAGAAGCCGGATTCTTCGATAGAAACAACCCTTGATGAGTACCTGATGGTTCCACTTGGTAACTCTTCTGCAAGGGCTTCTAGTAAGGCCTTCCTCCTCACACACCGAACTTCGTGATCTCCACTGCATTTTTTGAAACGTTTTCATTAGATTAGATGTTCCAACATCTTACAATCAGATTTTTCTGTATATTCTTTTTTTTTTTTTTTTGGTTTGTTTTTGGTTGATTCAGCTGTGTAGTGGTTACAATTCTAAGTTCTAACATAGTACAACTAGATATATTACATATGTTTCTCTTTTAAGTTGGATGAAGAGAGACTTCATTAAACATAGTGTTAACTGTTGAGAAACTTACTAAGCTCCCTTGGAAGTGAAGGAAATATATGACATCAAATCCCCTGAAACTGAAGACGACGTATATATCCTGCACAAATTTCATTACAGACATTTACAAACCTTAATTTTCAGCTCAAATGATGAAAGATAAGCAGGATATAAAACAACACACAGCAGGTCCAATAGCATTCAGAATTACCCATATAGGGGTTCATGGGATTTCCTGAGGGGGTCGGCGATCCCCAAAGCATCCATTGCCCTCCAAGCATTTGTCCAAGTTGTGAATGCAATTCCAGCTGCTCGTAGAACCTCTGATGACTCCAACACCAAGCTTTTTATTCCCAATCTACAAACAGCAATAGTATTAGAATGGATCACCTTATAAATAAATATACATTGTTACAACAACTCTCAACATTGCGCGTCTGGGGTGATCCAGATCATAATTACCGGGAACGCTACATATGATCCCAACCCGGGAACAAGCATTTCGAACTAAAAAGTAGACTAAATTTGTGTAAAAATTCGCGACCCCCATTCCAGGACTAACTATCCGGGAGGGGTTTCTGGTAACTATGATCCAGATGTATTATCTCAGCAAACATCACTGTTAGCAGAGACACTAAAAACCAAGAGACCCACAAAAAGTTTTTGAGAGAATATTTACAAGTTGAAGTAGATGGTAAGTACCTGTGAAGTGCTAAGGCTGTAGCAAGTCCAGAGATTCCAGCTCCAACAATGACAATGTCTGCAGCTTCTTCCATGGAGAAACCTGCTTATAATGTAACAACCTCTTCAATCACAGCCCATCAAATGTTCATACATATATATATATAAACTATATGATAAAAAAACAGAAGGGTTTATGGGGAGGTGGGCGGTCCAAGGTGACAGCACACACAGGCTGACAGGCAGGTACCAAAAAGATCACTGGTGGGACCAGCATAAAGTCTTTTTAAAAATTGTACTTTTTCCTTTGTTGGCCGTCAATATGGACAGGATATTCTGGAGTCATAATGCACATTAAATTATTATTATTGTCATTTGAAACAGATGTTTAAATAGCAGGTTAATCATGCCTATGGCTATACCTATCGACTATTTCCATCACCCAAGAAAAAAGAAAAAAAAAAGCTGTCAACTATTATTGGTCATCAAAACACTAAAACAAAAGCTATCGGCTACTATTGTCCTAGGATTAGCTGTATGTATAGACAAGATGTGTTGACATATACATAATTGGTTAAAAGTTTGAGCATCAAATTTCAGGTAATGAAGCCATGCCATAATCTTAATTCATGAAAGCTTCAGGTACACTTTTCATTCGTTCCCCATGTCCTATGGATGACTAACTAATTGCTAAATATGGTTTGCCAAGTACAATTGTCAAAAAATATCAACGGTTGATCAGTTTTGACCAAAAAACCACATCCTAATCCCATGTAGCAACTCACCCCCTACGAGGCTACAATAAATAAGTTACCGAATTTATTTTAAGTTTTTTGGATCATAATATACCCATTTTTTGGTGCATTGGATTGGAATAGACCCCATCTTTACTATTGGATATTAATATAGCCGACCTTTATATTTAGGTGATTTTAATGTACTTTACTATTACTTAAGTGGTGGTGAATCAGTCCAAGAGATGATGTGGTAGCCGAAGGAAACATTCCAAGACCCATTAGGGACCAATATAAGCCCACTTAAGTCATCTTTGAGACCGGTTCACCATTACTTAAGTCATGGTATGTACATTACAATCACATAGGTATAAAGGTTAGATATATTAGTATCAAATAGTAAAGTTGGTATATTATGACTCAATATCCCCAAAGATGGGTATATTGCAATCCAAAAATCCTTTATTTTAAACATGACTATGACTACAACAGTACAACCCTTTGTGTTCACTCATCTTTTGCATGTTTTCCATAGATTCAGAAATACTGTTTTACCTCAACAAAAATACTCTGTCCGTCTACAAATAACTGTCGTTTACATTTTTTCAAGGTCTATCTTTATTTGATAATTTCTCACACTACATTTTACCAAAAAAAAATATTTCATACTTTTCTTACGGTAGTTTTCATTACAAATCTAGTGATGTAAATACTTTTCTAACAGTATTTCGGGTCGCACAATTTCTGACAACCCCCGTCATCAGTTTAAGGCTTTAAGCTAACTGACAAGGTAGGAACGAAGCTCAGATTCAGAATCAAGATTTATTTAGAGCACAAGCAGGGACGAATATGAAGCATGTGGAATATACCACTCAATACATCTCTGAGTCAGGAATGCACTAATTCTGCAGAAAGGATCCCCTACAACTAAAGCCCTAACAAAAGTAAGGTTGTTGCCTCTACCAGACTGATTGCCTTCAACTCCTCCGGGTCTTCCAGGAGCATCCGTCTTAGGGACAATAAACATTCCAAAACCCGACGTCCAACAGCTCATTCTGAGTGTCCATCAGGTGCTGAAATGTTGTTGATATGAGGCTCAAGCCTACTGTTAGGAGCACTGGTTCTCAGTTTTTTGCAAGGATGGTCCTAGATTTGGGCCACTAAAGTTGGGATTTCCAAACAGAGAGAATCGTGCACAAGTTTTCCCATCATTCTGTTTCAGAAATTAGCATATCTATTTTCTGCTTCTTGCATGTATGGTCCCACATTTTGAGCCCCTAAAGTTGGGATTTTGAGAAGAGGAGGATTCAGAGGCCTCATCATTTCCCTGCAGGTTCAGCGGTTCTCGCATCATGCTTGATTTGCATATCAGCAGTCCGCGGCGCATCACAATTCTGATCAAAAGTCTTGCGGTGCCAGAATCTTCGTTCCAGTTCAAGGGACTGTCTTCTTTATCATCGTCCGTGTCAGAATCTTCAGAACATGTTCCTTCTGCATTTGCAGTAGAAGTAGCATCCTTTTGGGTCTCTTTGCGGTGGTAGCACCATCAGGGTTTGAAGCTTTTTTGGCACACTTCTTAGATGTAACAAGCTTTATATGTCTGACTATAAAAAATGTCTGCTTTTTCTCTGTCTTTGGTCCAAGTTCCACAAAGGTGACATCTTCAAGCGAGCATGACACAGAGAGGCAGAATAATTGAGTAAGAAACAAATAAAGGGCCCAGTGTAAAATTGTTAAACTTAGAAACTAAAAGGTCATACCATTTTCAAAGTTCAGCAAGCAATCCACTTACTTCCTGATCTTCACACAAACAGAAATAGTGTCAAGAATTCAAACAGAACAACAGGAGACTGAAAAGTTTAGACAACAGCATCACAAAAGATGATATTTGAAAACCATGGAAAAGTTTAGCAAGAATCCACAAATCATGCCTTCACTTTTGTGTTTTGTAAATGCAATATCATCGGTGGGTAACAACCGTCAGTGAACATTCCATGTTCATGATATCTGATGATCAGCAAGCCACTCTTTAGGAGTTCAGTAAGAAATTAGGATCATTTCCTAAAATCTATCAGTAGAGTACAGAGCATTTGCAGCAAAGTAGACCCCACCCTGTGGTCAGTAAAGTCAAAGGACCTTAGCCAGCAAGCCAGGAACTAGGTAACAGACGTAATCAAATGAACATCTGAATGGCAGTTGAATGGTTGGCAGCAAAAGTGGGTGTCATGTCGTGGCCCATTTACCATTTTCTTTCAGGCCTGATTTCAAAATTGACTGCACAATGCATCATTCAACCAGGTAAACTGCGGATTACTCACAAACATCTTTCTTTATTTACTTATTTATTTATTTATTCTTGGGGGGGGGGGGTGGTTCAAGTTCGACATCGCCAAATCTGTGAGCCATCCAAGAAGTGAGGAAACTCAGCCGAAGGGAAAGAGGTTCTTCATCCAACACCATTCTAGACCCATCACAAGAGCTAAACCGGGCGAGGGTTAAATGGGGTTTACATATCTTTCCCTTGAAACCTTATATGCAAACATACTCAAGAAACACAACAAAAATAAGCTCAAAACTCTACATCAAATTTTGCTTCCTCATCGTACAAGCAGAAAACCAATAATATTTAAGGAATTCACAGCAAATTTAACTTTGCTTCAACAAACACCAATAAAGTGCAACATGTGCAAGAACAACGTGTTACCGCTTTTACAGAAAGTCAGACTTCTTACATCTGACATCTCCCTCAAGAGTTCCCTCAGCCTGCAAAATATAGAAGAATTATTACTGACTGCTAGTCTGCTAGATATAAATGAAATAAAATTGTCAAAAAACCAATTAGAGACAAATTGCTATTTTTTTTTTTTTCACTCCGGGTAAATTTGGCCCGCTCACAAGACCCTTATCTCATGGTTAACCACCAATAAGCTTTACAAGCCGGGGAGTGGAGAACCTCAATTTTACCACCTTTTACCTCGATTTTAAGTGTCATCTCGAGCTTACATGACTCGATTTAGTATAAGTTCAATATAATTTTTCGTCCCTCTTTGCTAATTTCGGCTAAAGTGCGTAATTTTCTCATGTGTAGGTCAATTTGACACAATTTTCGCAAGCTTGAGGATGTTGGATGTAAATTGTGGAAGCAACGTAGAGATTAGGGTGGGAATGAGGAGCAAAAGAGGCCAATGGAATTCTACACAAGTGGCCATGCAAGCCTACACAACCTCGAGGTAGATTTTTCGAAGATTCCAAGTCTGGCTAAGGCACCCGTGCAGGACAGCACTGCCCATGCGCCAGTTTTCCCAACCAGAGAAGAGTCACAGGTCTAGCACAAACACTCGTGCGACTCCGCATGGCTGTGCCAGACCCCCGCACAGGCACTCGTGCTAATCCGCACGGCTGTGCCCGTTTGACACTACGTTTCTGAAGTATCCCAGTCTGGCACGGGTGCCCGTGCGAGACTTAGCAGCTGCGAAATCAACTTGTAATTAGGTACCAAAACAACAGTTATTCCCTAGTCTATCTTTGATCAAACTTTATTAGGGTTCTTAGCTTTTCTTCTTATCTCAATACTTTAGCAATTTAGAGTAAGTTGGGATCAAAGATCATGACTTTTGCACTCAATTATCCTTTAGTCCAAGTTTTTGGTATTGTTCTTCATCCTCTCTCTCTCTCTCTTACTGGCTTTGGTAATTGTTTAGAATTAATTTGCTGTCAATGTTTCATGAGGATGAGCGGCTAAATTCCTAACCTAGGTTAGGGGTTTGTCACTAGCATGTTTAATTTAATCGCAATTACGCTTTCTTCACTATCTAGCACTTTTTCTTCAAATTAACAAAGCAAGTAAAAAGAGAGGAAGAAGAACAATACCAAAAACTTGGATTAGATGATAATTGAGTGCAAAAGTCTGGATCTTTGATCCCAACTTAATCTAATTGCTAAGTATTGAGAGATAAAAACATAGAGATGAATGGACTGCTATCGATAACAATGTTCAGAAAATAGTAATATAAACTATATAATAACAACTAATCAACATTGAGAAGCAGGGAAAGGAATAGGTTACCATCTGACACAGGGTGTGAGCTTACTCCATCTTTCATATATGTGCAACCTCGAAAAATTATCCTGCTGTTTGAGGATGAGATGGCTCTGACAAGGCAGAGTTATAGACACCATTTGCTGTTCCTTGACATTGGAACACTGGAACAATGAAAATGTTTTATGTGATATCACTTTTCACAACCACTCAAACATTAGACTAACTTAAGTAATTTAAGTGTAACAATACAAAACTCATACCTCTTCTTTAGTGGGCTTCAACCATATTGCAATTGAGACACACAAGAGCCATTGCCATCAGGAATATAATTCGCACCATTGTATTCAGTCCAGCTGTATCCTGTGTTCTTACCCACATTTTTATCAGTCATGAGCTCTCTCACTGCTCTCGCTTCTTCCCACCTTCCCATAGATGAATATATATTAGCTAGAAGCAAATAAGCAGTAGAACAACTTGGGTTCAGAGAGAGAAGCTTTTGAGCGGCTCGTTGTGCCACAAGAACATCACTGTAGACTCTACAAGAGCTTAGCAAAACCTCCCATATAACAGGATCATCTTTGCATGACATCTTTTCGATAAGAAATTCAGCTTCATGTAACCTGCCAGCTCTACCTAGAGTATCAATAATACAGGTGTAGTGATCCAAATGTGGCTCAACTTCATGCTGTGTTTGCATTGATTCAAATATCCTTATCCCCTCATCAACCAATCCAGAATGGCTACATGCAGTTAAAATGGCTGTAAAGGTTATCCCATCAGGTTTTTCACCCTCTCTCATCATGCAGCTGTAGAGATGCACAGCTTCATCACCAAAGCCGTTTTGAGCATATCCATGTATAATCTCATTCCATATAACAACATTTTTTGTAGGCATTGCATCAAAATGTTCCCTTGCCTCCTTTACATTGCCACACTTAGAATACATATCTATCAGAGCACTACCTACAAATATGTCATACATGAATCCATCTTTTACTATCTGTGCATGGATTTGTCTGCCTTGCAATGAAAGAGACTGCTTGGCACAGCAATTCAGCATAGTGGCATAAGTAAACTGGGTTGGAAGCATGTTCCTCCTCCTCATGATATTATAGATATCAAAAGACTCCTTTTCCAAAGAATTAAGAGAAAACCCAGCTATCATGGAATTCCAACAGACAATATCCACTTCAGGCAGTCTAGTAAAAATAGATTTTGCTATACCCATTTTGCCACTCTTAGAATACAATGTGATAAGTCCACTGCCAACATACATGTCATTGTTCAAGGATGCCTTTAGTGAGATAGCATGGATTTGTTTTCCACATTCCAGAAGACTGATCTCTGCACAAGAGCCAAGAAGAATGGCCAAAGTAGTTTTATCTGGCTTTACATCCTTAAATTGCATTTCCCTGAAAAGCATCATTGTCTCAACATGTTTTCCAATTTGCGAATACCCTGATAGCATGGCATTCCACGAGCTTAGAGTTGGGCATGCTATTGTGTCAAATACCCGACGCCCAATTTCAACACTTCTAGACCTGATACATGTAGTTAGGATATTGATAAAAGTAACCTCATCTGGCTGAAAACCACATAACTTCATTCTCTCCATAAGCTCCATGGCTTTGACACAATTGCACATTTGGCCATATCCAGCAATCATGATGTTCCATGAAACAACGCTCATTTCTGGCAGATTCTGAAAAATAATTTCTGCGGTATCCATGTCACCTATCCTGGTGTACATATCAAGTAAAGAATTACCTAAATAGAAATCATTTTGAAACCCCGATTTCACTGCAAGGCCATGTACTAGTCTTCCATGCACTTTATGAAAGGAACCTTGACCTTGTCCTCCAACACATACACCAAGAATGCTGGACAATGATACAGCATCAATGCCAACCTTACTCCTATGCATTAACTTGAAAATATTTAATGCCTCCTCAACTCTCTGCGCCTCTATCAAGCCACCCATTAACGCCGTGAAAGAAACCTCATTAGGGTCTGGCAAATCTCCAAAGGCACAAAATGCATCATCTACACACCTACACTTAGCATACATAGAGAGAAGAGCATTGCCCACATACATGTTTCTGTTGATACCAACTTTGATAGCAAGGCCATGACACAAACTGCCCAAATGAAGCTCTGACAATACACCACATGCGCTAAAAATGCTTGCCAGAGTGAAACGGGTAGGCACCAAACCTTCCAAAACCATCGATAAATACATATCTAATGCTTTAGCGTGATCTCCACACTTGACAAATGCACTGATCATATTGTTCCAAGACACCACATTTCGTTCAGGCATTTCATCAAACAGAACCTGTGCATCACCCAATTTGTTAGCTGAACACAATGAACCCAGCAAGGCATTCCAAGAGAAGATATCTCTTTCTGGCATTTTGTCGAACACGTGGCGGGCTGATACGGGGTCTTTGCATTTGGAGTAGAAATCAATGAGACGGTTCCATAAGAAGATGTCATAGGCATGGCTGGTACGAAGAACATGAGCGTGGAGAAGCTTCCCTGCTCTAAGGGACTTATGGGTTATGCATGATTCCAGCAATTTAGCTATTTGTTCACTTGTTTTCTTCCACATCACTGCGGTAGTGAGCTATAATTTTGCAGAAAGAGAAGACGTGATACTTGCCAGGTTGACGATTCCAACAGTTGGCTTAACGCAGGATGCATTGAAATCGACATCTTAATCATGTTCCTCCATTAGAATTTGACTATCACATGAAACCAATACCATAATTTTGAGCATTAGGTATGGAATTTAATGTATAATCCGGCGATACAACTTTGAGCAAATGCAGCGCGGCAGGGGAATTAGCGAATGGATTGATGCGTGAATAGCGGAAGCTGGCAGCTAACAACGTGAACTGAGGGCACCTTGCATTACACATTGTTTTTTGTTTTTATATAATATATCCCAATGAGCAGGAATGAATGACGGTGAAATTATTAGGCCCTGTCAAATTCATGGGTAAGTCTACCTTATCCAAATTTATCAATTTTTGCCTAAATTTATCAAAAATTATCAAAAATTATCAAACTTAAAAAAACAAAAAAAACTTAATTTTGATATATAGGCATCAATATACCAAAGGTTACCAGAATTTACCAAAAGTTACCAAAAATTACCGAAAGTTAACAAAATTTAACTTTTACCTAACTGTTTTTTACCCATAAATTTGACAGTGTCTTAAATATCCTAAAAACTGGAAGGCTGACTAATCCAGAATTTGTTACCAGACACAGGAAATATTAAGTTTATCAAGCTGCACCACAATCTTACTGATTGTTATTTAGGATACATATACCATTCGCGCCCTATGGTAACGATATTTAAGTTTAAAGATTAGCTAGATAACTGACCCTATTAGTCCTTTTTCGCAAGAATGAGAGCATAATTTTTAAATTTAGGATACATATACCATTCGCGCCCTATGGATTACTGCTGCTGAACATGTTTTCAAATTACAACCACTTGTACTATAAGTGGTTGATCACTTCTTATCAAATTGGCAAAAAACACATCCAAATCCTCCTGCAAATAACCGACCGAAATTTGGGAAACTACTCTAGAGAAAGAGAAACAATATCTGCAGCAGCTATGTTTCGACGTGGGCAACGGACCATCCTGCCAACCTAACTGCCAAGGCATTAACCAGACGAAAAGATCAGAAGCCAGATTTTATGATTTATTCGGTGCATATGCAGGGATGGATGAATATGATGCATGTGGTTATACAATTCCATACATCCCCCATTTAGGTGTTCACTCAGCTCAAATCCTATCCGAGTAGCTAGAGAATACAAAATTTTCTGAGGCAACAGTTCAAAGTATGTTAAGTATACAAAATGGATACAACTCTTTCAAACAATGGCCTAGGCTCATCCCACCTCTTTAATCTAGAGTACAAAATCATAATCAATGGCTAATTTGAATGTTTGATGTTGAATCTCAGCTTTTTCTGCTGAATATTCCATATTTACTGGTATCACCAGCTCCTGACACCTGGTCACCACCAGATTTCACAGCATCTGGCTTAGCAGGACCTGGATTTGCCCGGACAAACGAAGGGTTCATTCTGTTAGACTGATTGCCTTCAACTCCTGCTCCCGGTTTTCCAGGACCATCCATCTTTGGGATGCTAAAGATTCCAAAACCCTGTGACTGGGAACTGCGTCCACCAGCTCGTTCTGAGTGTCCGTTTGGTGCTGGAAAGTTGGTATGGGGCTCGGGTATCCTGTTAGGAACATTGTTTCTCACATTTCTTGCATACCTATTCTCAGTTTCTTGCACAGACGGTCCTAAATTCGGCGCCCTAAAGTTGGGATTTCCAGACTGAGAGAATCCAGCAGGCTTATCGCTTCCTGCAGGTGCAGAAGTTCTCCCATCGTTCCTGTTTCGCATATTAGCATATCTATTTTCAGTTTCTTGCATGGACGGTCCCACATTTGGGCCCCTAAAGTTGGGATTTTGAGACACGGAGAATCCAGCGGCCTTATCATTCCCTGCAGGTGCAGCGGTTCTCGCATCATGCTTGATTTGTATATCAGCATGGCTACCAGTGCGTGCCACATCAGGGTTCTGATCAAAATTTTTGCCAGAATCTTCTTTCCATTTTAAGGGACTGTCTACTTCATCATCGTTGTCCATGTCAGAATCTTCAGAGCACGTTTCTTCTTCTGCCTCTGCAGAAGAGGTAGCTTCCTTTTGGGTTTTCGCACTGGTAGCACCATCAGGTTTTGAAGCTTTTTTGGCACCCTTTTTAGATGTACCAAACTTTATATGTCTGACTATAAAATATGCTTGCTTCCTCTCTACCTTCGGTCCAAGTTCCACAAAGGCTACATCTTCAAGCTAGCATGACACAGAGGGGGAAAATAATCGAGTAAGAAACAAATAAAGGGCCCAACATAAAATTGTTAAACTTAGAATTAAGAACTCATACCATTTTCAATAGTTCACCAAGCAATCCACTCACTTCCTGATCTTCACACAAACAGAAACACTGTCTCGAATTCAAACAAAACATTAGGGGATTTGAAAGTTTAGACCAACAGTATCATAAAGAATGGATCTTTGGAAACAATGGCTCAGCTAAGCAAGAAAATTCACTGTCAGTAAATATTCCATGTTTCATCTTTCATTATATCTGATGAACAGCATGCCACTCTTTAGGAGTTCATTAAGACGCACTAGGATAACTTCCTACAATCTATCAGACTAATCTCAAAATTATTTTTTTGCCAACAAAGAGCAGGTAGCTTGCATACGGATATTAATACAACCAGACTAGAGACAGTAAGTACCTTTACTCGATATCCACGTTCCATCAAGCCTCTAGCCTTGTCTGCTTTCATCTTCAAATCCTTCATCTCCTGAAGTAATGAATGACAAAGCTTGATTATGATGAGGAACTACAGTAACTGTAAGCAAAGTATCCATAGGCGAGCTAAGAAATCTCAAGTCCTCATTTGACTCGCTTGGGCACAACTATTTCACCATAGCCATGGGATCAGTGAAAGCAAGTTAACCTTCCTTTCTTCATTTATGCCTCTAGTAGTCCACCCAAGCCCAAATCTCAGACTTGGTGGCAATGCCGTGCAACCATCCAAGGCAAAGCCCAGGCCAGCATACCCCCAAAAGCCTCACAGCTCGAAGTTTAGCGAAAGCTTGTGGTTCTTGCTCAAAATTAAAGCCAGTCAAAGAAGGGGGGTGGGGGGCGGGTATACACAACTTGAAAAGCAAAATATAGCAAGGCATGGCTACATCTGAGAGAACAATACATCCAATCTGAGCCAATTTTCATTGCAGTCCGGCTCAAGTATACCCATATATGTGCAGCGCTGGTTCAGAGAAAAGCTCAATGCAAGCATTCACAGAGCCACGCCCAGGGCTCACCAGCCTGGCTCATTTAAACTTCTACCCCATCTACACGAACTTCTAACCCCTCATTGCCACCTCCACCATCTGATCTTCACCATTGCAATTCCCTCCTTTATATCACCAGTCCACAGCACAACCTCTCTCCAACCAATTAAAACTATCACACACAAAGCCCCCAAAAACAAAAAAAAAAAAAAAAAAAAAACTCAGGAGGTGGGGAGCTGGAGCTATAGCAAAGCACAGCCACAGGGTTCTAGGCGGCAAAGTAGACCACGCCCTGTGGTCAGTGAAGTCATAGGACCATTGCCAGCAAGCCAGGAACGAGGTTAAGGGAGGTGATCAAATGAACATCTGAGTGACAGTTGAATGGCCAGAAGCATAAGGGGTCATGCTTTGATCAATTTTACCATTTCTTTCAGTCCTGATTTTTTGCATCATTCAACCAGGTAAACTATGGAAGATTCACAAACATTGCGAGGGTTAAGGGTTTACATATCTTTAGACCCTGAAACCATAAATGTAGACATACTCATCGAGCACCACAAAAATACAGCTCAAAAATCTACGTCACAGCAAATCTTGCTTCCTCATTCGTTGAACTACGAAAGCAGATCAATAATTTTCAAGGAATTCACAGACTTCCAAGTGCGCTTCAACAAACACCCATAAAAAGCAACATCTGCAAGAACAGTGTCTTACCGTCTTTGCAGAAAAACGGACTTCTTTGACATCTCCTCCCTTGAGAGTTCCCTGAGCCTGCAAAATGTAGAAGAATTACGAGACTGATTGCTAGGTATAAATGAAATAACAATGTCAAAAGAACAATTAGAGACTAATAGCAAAATGTAAATGAAATTAAAATGTCAAAAGACAACAAAGAAACATTTGAAACAAGGGACACATATACTTGGGCCAGATAAACTAAACTGAAACTTCCAACAAGAAGAGCAAGCTAACGGAATAAAGAGATTCAAGTGAAAGTTGAAGCATAGAACTGTTTACATAAGCTTAGCAAATATTTAGCAACTGACAGAATATAATGCACCTTCAAGCTAGCAAAGGGGCAAGAAAGCAGTCACCATAGGCAAGTCTAAAGCACATCAAGATCCTACACTCAAAACCATAGTACTTGATCCTCTTTTACTTGATATTTCGAGCTTCTTCAATTCATTTACTCAAAGGCCTCCACCAACATCAATATCTTTGTGTGTGTACCACTTCAAGTTTATTTTCTTCCCTTTCCTAGTGTCTAAGTAATATTATCTGACTGCTAATATTCAATTGTAAAACTATGTTATGATTCTCCAATAAGGGAAGGTAAATATATGTAGGCTTCCTCCAACAATGCTTGAAAGGGTAAAATGCTAGTGGTGGAGGCTGTTGTGGACAGCAAAACTGAGAAATCATTAGAACCCGCAAATATCTGAAATAACTGGTTGAATAAGATGCACTCCTTTAATATTTCTTTTTTTAACAAAAAGAAACTTTTTAGGACAACCCTCAAACGTGCATGCAAGTAATCCGTTTACTCTCCCATTGGCTAAAACAAATTTTGTTCAACTTAAGCAGCCTCCTCAAGCAAAATGAATCCTTGACAAAGGCCAAGAAAGCATCAGAAAGCGGACAAGAGTAGTAATCCCTTACTTTGATCTTAGCTCGCTCTTTCAACTTCACTTTTCGTATATACCTTTCTTTGTGATAGTCCATGATTCTGCAAACAGGAGGCTTTGCAAGTTTATCAACCTGTGAATAGAATTTGAAAACAGTGCATCAAATTTCACTAGGACAAATGCAAAGAAAATTCACCAGGTTAGCAAGACAGTAACAGCAAGATCGATAATCCAATACACACAAAGAAAATGGAGAACAGGGCAGCCAACAATGATCTCACTGTGTGAGAAATAAACTAATCCACTGAGACTTGTTTTCTTCAACATAACACACACACACAAAACACAGACACACACACACACGCACAGACACACACACACACACCAAAAAAAAAAAAAAAAGGGAATCCTGAATGAAGATGGTTCCTAATAGAGTTAGAGAAAACCAAGCAATGTCCTTAAAGCTAGATCCCATAATGCTCTAGTAACGAACAATGAAATTAGGTGGTGATATGCTCATTCATCATTATCTTTGCACACGAAGCATCTACAACCAAATTTTTCCCCTTTTTGCAGATTATCAAAAGTCGAGATGCCCATACAGAAAAAAAAAAAAAAAAAAAAAAATCTAACTTTGATAGGTGCCATGGATTTCTAAATAGCACCCCACAAGAACTACTGCAATGGAAGAAGATACAATGGAGAATGGAGGACACTAGCTTCAAGTACAATGACTTAACTATGAATTCCTTCATAGAATTAAGGACCCACTTCACAGCGTCCACACCAGTCGAGGTATTATCATTAATTATAGAGAGTGGCCTCTAAAGAATGTTGTCATCCACAAAAGCATCCCTTGAAAGAAAAATGCATGACCATCCAAGTGGCCGCTAATAGTGCACCCCCCCCCCCCCCTCTCTCCCCTTAATAGCTACTAGAGTATTATTGATGGAAGAGTAGCGATCTCTTAAAGGAACGTCTTCACATCACCGATCAGGCCAAGAGGAGATTGTAGATCCATTAAACACTTCACAAGAACAAATAGATAATAAAGATTTCCCATCCACTAGAAATGCATCCCCAAAGACAAGTACGGACCTTTATCATCACCAAATCCCTTATTCCCATATATATAAGAAATCACCTTCCACCAATGGTTGGACTTCTCCACCAATATCTACATAACCATCTTCCTTAATTTACGGATTTTTAAATAATTAGAAGGGGGGAAAAAAGGCACCAAGTCCCCAATACTACATAGAAAGGTAATAGAGGACAGTTTTAGAGAGACTTGGCTTTATCTACTACTAAGATTTCAAGCTAAAAAAATTGTTAAAAATATTGATCTTCATAGATAACCAAAAAATAGAAATTAATAGCAAACTTTAGCAACTAATAAATTTTGGGTATGATCAACAAGTTACATCCATCAAATTTAGGAGATTGAACGATCAGGATTTTCACACATCTCAAAAGGATTGCCACTTCAAAAAATTTTGAACTATATGGATGAAAAAGAGTTGCACGGTCTTGAGGGTTTAGTGACACCTCCTGAGTGCATTGAACACAATTGGATCAAGATTTTATTTTTAATACAAAGAAAATTTCTATTCCAGTTTGCTTTACCAATACCTGAGTTTGTTGGTAGCAATTTAGCTTCCTCCCAGGAAGCTTGCACTACCACCCTCACTATGCCCACAATGAGAATAGATCCTGTCAAGCCTATCTTATATAATTATCTGGAATAGGAACCTAGGGTCTCAGGATGGTATCATCCTGCAGAATCAGTGTTTTCTTACAGCCAAACACAGTTTAACATCCAGAAGACTACACATGCAAGTAAAAGGAACAAAATGGCCTGGTCATTCCTCTTGGCACCTCTGGATAGTTGTGGAAAGAAAGAAAAAAGCCTTTTGAGATTGTCGAAATAACTCTTCTTTAACTTATCATCTGAATAGGCAGCCATCAGCAAGTAGATATATTGGAAGAAATCATACGGATAAATAACTTAGTGTCTTAGCTATGTCTGAATACACCGCTCCTCTGGCAAACTGAAAAAATTTGGAGAAAAGCCATTCACTTCGATCTTAACAAAGCCTCCAGTTGAAATGGACAAGAATACGCCTCTCAACCCCAAGAATTAACCTTAGTAGAGCATCTTGTGTGATAGATCTTACATTCATTTTAAAAGTAATATTTTCCAACATGTGTTAAAACAATATATAGACCTTCAAAAGCAAAACAAAAGACATAAGGCTAAAGTGCTCCCATGACTTATCAGGTGGCACCGGGGAAAGGCAATTTACAAGGTCTGGCGCAAACCATTCAGAACGCGTGAGAACTACAAACATGCAAGACATGCTTAAGGTAAGGTACATGTTCTACAGAAAACGTGAACAACAATTTACACCATCTAACTAGGAAACCAAACAAACAAAATATTGACATTTCAAAACAAACAATCACCTCTAGGATACAATATTGACATATCAAAACAAACAATTACCTCAACCAAATCAAGCTTAAGTTCCTTTGCACGCTGCAGTGCCACACGTCTTGGGACAACGCTGTGTCCTGCAAGAATCCCACCAGACAATGCTTCATTTTCACATATGTTGATGACAAATCCATGCTTACAAATTTCCTACAATAGAACATCTAAAATACAACTTCAAACAGCCAACACAGCGTTGAACTTTAACTTTCGTTTTCTAATAGTTTGTCACTTCCTTTGAGTAAACATAAGAGTCATATAATGAAATTTGTAACTATCCAGCCACAGATTGATCAATGTCAGCCCACACTGGCTGGATCAACTGATGCCAGCGCTTAACTAACATTAGCATATATAAGTTTTGATTTTCAATCTATTCTAACACAATCTCAACAAAAAACAAATCTTGTTTGGGAATTACTTGCATTTTCCAGCAAAAAGATAATTTTGCGCAATCCATTATGAAACTTCCATAATATCAGAGACAATCAGTAAGCAACAGAATCACAGTTACTTCAAACAAGTCGGTACGCTCTTCTGATGATCGTACAATAACAAATAACAATACTTCCATAATCATGAAACAAAACAAGAAACCGAATGCACAAATGATCACACCTTCGTCGCCAACAAGGCGTATAAATTCTGCTTTAATCTGTTCATTAAGCCTGAACCCTTTCGGCTCCTGCTTCTCCTCCGCCTTCTTTTGAAACTGTAAATCCACCAAATTCATCACCAACAACTCACTCAAAAACCAGTACACAATCTCAATTCTCAACCAAAACTTCCAGAAACCTAACCGAAATAAGACCACAGAAATAACCTGAACAGGAGCAGCGAAGAATCGCACACTACATCCGAATAAATCCGCCGGCCTTCGATAAACAGATTCATATTTTCCCTTAATCACGTGATTATAACAATAATCCGCTACTATTCCTGAAGAACTTTGATGATTGGAGATTGAAGGAGCGTGAATCTGAAAGTAAAATCTTCTGAAACGGTGAGATAAGTTATTTGCGTGCTTGATCCGATGCAAGAGAGCCATCTTCTTCCACAGATTGTCGTTGTTGACGATGATTATGATGAATTTACTGGAATTGTAGATACATTCGATTGTCGTGGATTGAGAAACGATGTGGAATGTTTCATAAACTGAGAATCGCAACTCGAAAGTGGAGAGCTCGACAGTAATGGGCTCTCTTGGGAGGAGGTAGACCGTAGGTGCAAAGTGACCGGGCGGGCGAGTGTTAGCCCTAACCTAAATACCTATCGCCCCGGCTTAATTTAGCATTTGGGCCGGCTTTTAATACATTTAGATCCAAATCCAATCACATTGGGTTTAAATTTTAAAATCTCCAATATGTTCTCTCCTTTTTGTTTTTTTTTTTTTGTTGGGATTATTGACATCAAGGGATGACCGATGAAGTAAATGGATCATAAAATTCGAAGACTATAGGTGTTAATTTGTGAGGAATATTCATTTTATTTTATTTTTGTTTGGATATAGAATTATGGATGCACTATGTGTGAAATCATTCATGTTCTTCTTCAATGTATATACGAAACAAAAACATTAAAAAAAATTAAAATGAATATTTCTCATAAATTGAAACCATGGATTTTCTAACCACTGACCATTGTCTCTCACCCCCAAAACTATCCAAGGCCAGGACGCCATTCATCGACGCTCCTCCGTCTGTTCATCTTTTTTTTTTTACCCAAATTCGCCGATTGCAATCCCTACCCCAGGTCCCAACTTTAATTTAACAATCTATCATCAAAAACTAACATTTAAATACCCTAAACACATTGTTTTCACTATAAATTGATTCAAAACATTCACACACAAAACCTAACCTTTTCCTGGCAAGTTTCTGGCGGCTTCGGTATACGGCGGTGGGTGTCCAGCGACGAGTGTACAGTGTGGTTGTGAACGGCGACAATGGTGGGTGGCAGCTGTTGAGTTGAGAGAGAGTGAGAGTGAGTGTTAGAGAGAATGGGAGGGTCACGGTATTAATGGAAAAATTTGTGACAAAAAGGGGATGATGTTAATAAAAGGGAGGTGACGAAGAAAATTCGGGTTCTTTTATGGTATGGTTGGGTGGAGGGTTGAGACATGCCATTCAAATGTCAAACCTGACGTACAACAATAGTTGGAGATTCATTGGGCGTGACCCTCTTGATTTACCAATTTATGGACACACAATGACGATTTCATAAAAAAAAGATTTACAATATTTTAATGGAGAAAAGGAAAATGGGAGTTCAAATAAAAAGAACTACAATATTTTTATAAAACAATGAAAAAAAAGGGGAAATTCCAAATGATAGACACCAATTATTGCTTATTCTAAGTTGTCAACACCTTTTTAACATATTCTAAATGGTGAGCTTAGAGCACATCCACCGCAGAACGCAATTGATGGAATTTGGGAAGTGTTCCAAGTGAGGGGGCTGCACCCAGGAATGGAAAATGAGAGGCACATGAGAAGGAACTCTGCACAGATCTGGAATTCTTGGACATAAAATAATTTTTTAATGAACTTTAAAATTTTAAAAGGGAAATTATATATATATTTTGGTTGAATTACAAGAGAAAAAGGGGTTCAAATTAAATATTTTAAGGTAAAAATGAGGAATGAGTTCTTATGGTTGTAGGTAGAATGGAATGAAGTTCCAAAAAGTAGGAATTTTATATGACGTGGAAGGGTGGTCCCCCACCAAAATTCCAAAAAATTGGAATGAGCATTGTATATGATCCCCTCTCTCCTAGTTGGCACACCTTCTCTCCTCCTTTTTCTTCATTCCTTTGAGTTCTGAAATGCTGCAGAGTTCCAGAACTCAAAAAAAATGGAAGAAAAGGAGGAGAGAGAGTGTCAGAATTCCATGGGTTTCGTTCCGCATTGCTAGTGGTCTAAGAAAATAGTGACCAAAAAGGTTCAACCCGGTAGGCATGTGATATAACTGCCGTTAGAATTTATTTATTTTTTTAAATGAAGAAAATATGTGCTTTGAATTTTGAAGTCCAGGCCGACGCTCGTAATAGCAGAGAAGCAATCATTCATCCCAATTGTTCTTCCTCCCTAAAACGCGCAAGTCATCTTCTCCAGAAACTTCTCAGTTGCCCAAACCCTCCTCCGTCCCTATCGATCCCCGCTGTCGTCTCTTATGATGCCCCAGATGACGACCGTCTCTGATGAAGCGCTGATACTCGACGTATCCCCATGTCGCCTAATAAATTAAGGGTTCATATTTGCACCGTACTTCGACTCGGAGCAGGGAGCGGCGCACTTTGCGGCGGTGCACAAGGTGTTGGGGCAAGTAACGTTTCCAAACTGCTGCTGCCAATCCCCATCCATAAACGCCTCGATGCTGTTGTCTCTCTCTGTTATGAGGCACAGCCCCGGCTGCTTGACCCCATTTATGGATGTGTGGCTCACATCTTCGCTCTTCAGCAACAGGTAGAATGAATTCCACTTATCAATTTTCAGGGTTCTTGACATATTAATATCATGTAATTTTGACTCTTCAATTGCACTCATCAATTTTACTTTTACAAATTCTCACTCTCATTAATTACTCCCACCAATTCAATAACTACAAATTTTCATAAGTCATACATGTGCCAGTCTTGAATGAACCATTAGTTTCTCAGGTGAAAGAGGGTTGACTGGGATGAATGCTTGCTTCTCTGGTGTTATGAGGGTCGTCAGGGACTTTTCAAAGCACATATTTTCTTTTTCTTTTTCTTTTTCTTTTTTAAAAATATAACGGCAGTTACATCACATGTCTATGGGGTGTAATTTTTTTGTCATTAAGGTTACCACTTATAATATGTTAAAAACTTGGAATAAGCAATAGGTGGTGCCTAACATTTGAAATTTCTCAATAAAAATGTTATGAAAAAGAATTGAACTCGCAACAACACCAATATGAATCTTGTAATCCTTTACTTCCAAATTACCACTAGCTTACCTAATGGCTTTGAATTGTTTTCTAATGAATTTCCAATATAACATGGTCCGTGAAAAAAAAAAAAAAGAAAGAAAGAAAGAAAGAAAGAAATTTTGCAAAAAACTCAAAAAAATTACAATGAAGTACCCTATGTTTTGTGGTAAATATTTTTTGGTACCACTACTTTTGGTAATGATTTAAAAAAAAAATCACTCAAAGGTACCCAAAATTTGGGAAAAATATTTTATGATACAACTTTTCAAAACTCATTTCGGGGTACCCTTACTTTTTGGGTTATGAATTATTAGGTTCTTTTATGACCAAAGTGTTGAAGTTCCTGATAGAAAAGGCGGGAAGTGGATTGTGGACTTGAGTTTACTGAAATGTCCTTTGGTTATTACAAAATCCAATTTTATTCGTTCGTTCTTACAAAGAGGAGGCCCCCTCCCTCGCTAAATGTCGTTTCTTTGTCTTATTCTCTCTCACACAAGCAACAACAGTGGAAGTCAATGAAGCTTGAGGAAATGTCAGTGAAGGTATGTGTTTGCATAAAATTTCAACAAAATTAACACTCACTAACCATTGTCGACTGCAGAGGTTGGTCGTCAATGGCGTTTTGCTTTTCTTCTTGATCAACAATAATCTGACATCACAAACACAAAATCAAAATTTTCTTTCCCAATTTGATTGTCCGCTACGAAACCCTATTTGAGGTAGTAGAAGAAGCGCAACATGGAGATTGATAGGGAAATGAAAAGGGAATAGAGTCTCGATGGAAATGAAAAGCATCAAAGAGGTGACTATAGCTTGGTGGAAGCATTTAATGCAGGTAGTAAACGCCAGCTTTCAGAATGGCAAGAGTGTTTTTCTCTTTCAACAAGTAAGGGTATTTCGGCCAGTTAACAAAATTGATCAAACTTAGCCGGAAAAGCACCTTATAATTACTAATCCAAAAAGTAAGTGTACCCCGGAATGAGTTTTGAAAAGTTGGGGTACGAAAAAAAAAACATTTCCCCAAATTTTGGGGTACTTCGAGTAATTTTTTGTGATTTTTAGGTACCTTAATTTGTTGTTGTTAGAAAATTCTTGGACTCTGAGCTGCTAAAGTGTTGTCGAAAATTCGAAAATCTTGTCGGATAAAAACTACGGTTCTTCATTCAACATGCACACAAACGAATTGTTTGCATTTATTTGACAACCATTCTCCACAAAGATAATTCAACATTCATAAAACAAAGCTCCAAATTAATCAATTTTTCATAAGCAATCAAATTTTAGCTCCCATTAGTACATCAAAACTCGAAACGCTAGGGTTCTAAATTGTCAATCATTCTAAAAGAACGGTGTCTTAAGCCATGAAACTTCAAATTGAAGGCTATAAATTTGTTTGAACATGTAAGAATCAAAAGACTAACTTAATTTCAGAAAATAATAAACGACAATAGGCCAAATTTAAACATTTTCAATACCCAGTTCAAATTTATAAGGTTCAACCTCAAGATTACAAACCCAAAATTTAATCAATTAACAATGAAACTGTTTGCGTACAAACATGTATCTAACGAAACCTACAACTCAATTTGGAAGCAAACAATCAAAGTTAACACTCACTTGAAGGAAATAAGCGATTTTCCAACGGCATTTTTCGAATTTCCAGCAGTTCATAATTCTTACACCAATAAGTTAGAGTATCTAATAATATTATGATGGTCGAGGGATTTTCATATTCAAACTACAAATATTTTGACGGTCGAGTTGTTTTCATATTTATTATTAAACTGTTATTTTTGCATACTGCCAAACCTCAATATCTATTTGATGCAAATATTTGAGCCTGTTGCAAACTTTGAATGATCTTAGGCTATGAACTATTTTTCCGCATCAAGGAAAACACATTGTAACTATGTAAGGGGGAAAAAAAGTAAAAAGGAACATTTGGAGGAGTGGGGAACACTTTCTTCCTTGCAAAACATAGGAAAAAAAGAGAAAAGAGGAGAGATATAAAAAATAGGGGAAAAAATAAGGGAGTGTAAAAGTTAAAATAAAAATTATTTTATTTTATTTTCAATATTTAAATATTATATATTCCTCACCCCATTTTACTACTATTAGTCTATTATCACTAATCATCAATAGTGATACCCACTGTTAGGTTGACAAAATTTTGTTTAATTCGGAAAATCCGAATTGTCTGACCCGAAAAAATTCAGTTCAGATGTAGATTTTCATCCGAACTTTGATATTGATCAAATTGATCAAATATTTGAACATAATATTTCTCTTTTTTCTATTGTCCGAACCCGAATTTAGTTCCGTCAAAATTGTCCGATCCGGTCTAACCTGAATAAAAAATGGGTATGGACATATGAATTTTTCGTTCAAATTTTAACATTGACAAAATTTGACCGACCCCAATTACCTGGACCCGAATTTATGCCAGCGCCACACACTATTTATTATAATATTATTATTTATATTTCTTGTTTTTCAATTTGAAAAGGTTAATTAGATTCTAATGTTCTTTTTTTCCAGCTTTTATATGGCAGTAATTTTTTCTTTTGTATTCTAGTGGTCCTAAAAATTGGAAATTATAAGTCAGTGGGACGCCACTGAATCAAAGGACTAAGGCTCCGTTCTTTTATACGGTGCGCTGCGGTGTGGTAATAGTGCGGTGCGGTGAAATTTGAAAAAGTGTGGTGAATTGTGGTGGGAGTTGTGGTGAATGGGTTAAGTGAGGAAAAAAAATGTAAAAAATAGAGGAGAAAAGTGAGGAGATAGAAAAGTAAGAAAATATTTAGATAATAAATATGGTAAAGTGTGGTGGAGTGCGGTAGAATATTGAGTAGTGCGGTGTGGTGTAGTGTGATACCGCACCGCAAGTTACCGCATAGAAAAATGGGGCCTAAATGTCATGGATTAGACTTTCGTTTGCTCCAAAGCTAAGCACATTACCTTCCTACGATTTTTAGTGAATTTACGACGTTTGTCCCTTTTTTTAATTCTTTTTTCTATTTTTTTATGATTTTTTCTTTATTATTCCTTTAAAAAATCATAATAATTGTTAGAATTCTAAAAAATAATTTATTTTTTTAAAGTAATTACACTTCATACCTTTTTTAGAGTAGAAATGAAAAAAAAACTCTAGAAAAATGGGACAAAAAATGAAAAAAATTAGAAAAAATAGAGAGGTAGATTTAATAATAGTAGAATACAATTTGAAATTTTAAAGGACCACAAAAAAAAAGAGACTATTGACATATAAACTGAAAATAGGACCATTAAGAGCACAACATGAGGCTTTCTTCAAAGGTATTCCATTATATGAATAGTATGTTTAATATTATTTTATGAAAGTTCTACCATAAAAAAGATGCATACCAAATATGATGAAGCATTCTTGAGAATGGAGGAGAGAAAAATATGTATGGGAAGGAGAGATAGAGATTAGAGAGAACTATGAGAGAGAAAAATATTAAACAAAATTTATTTTGTTTTACCTTTTTTATTCTATACTATTTTAATAATTATATATTACTCATTTCTCACTCCATTGGTCAACTAATTGTTCACATTAACAATGTTCATTTTCCACTACCTATTAAAGCCCCGTTCTTTTATACGACTGACTGCAGTGTGGCGCGGTGCAGTGTGGTGGAATTGTGGTGAGTTGTGGTAGGTTTTGAAAAGTTGGGGTGGATTGTGGTGGGTTGTGGTGAGTTTTGGTTTTAATAATTGTAAATGTGTTGGAAAATGTGAAATTGCAATGAGTCATGGAAAATTTAACTTTTAACAAAAAGATAAATTAAATTAGAAAAAATAAATTGTGGTGGGTTGTGTACTTGTGTTAGATTGTGGTGGATTGTGTGGGTCGTGATAAAATATGGCAAGTTGCGGTAAGGTGTGACACCGCAGCCAGTCAATCGCATAAAAAAATCGTGCCTAAAATAATATGAGAAATTTCATTTGGTAGGCTTCCACTTTTGCCTATTTCAAGATGTCAACTACTTTTTAAATTATTCCAAGCAGTTGACTTATTTTGATCTCGTGAACTCCTTGTACCTTTGTTATAGCATCCACAATGGTGAGTTTGAGTTTGGCTAATTATATGACGTGGAATCTGTGGACCCCTATCAAGAGAGTCAAAATTTAACATTTTATTTAGTTTGCTTTCAAATGGTGAGCATGAGTTTGACTCATATTAATTTAAAAAAAAGTAAATAAGTCCAACTTAATAATATAATTAATTTGATTATATTGATAAAAAATGAGGTGGGGGAGGAGAGAGAAAAAATTATGCGAATACTAGTATATTAAACTCGCTTTCAAACTTGTCACGCTAGACTGACGGCGAGATTCTCGCGAGACGAGTCTCATTTTCACCACTGAAATATTCTACACGACCTCATTCCATTCTCATTTCATGTCACGTCAACAATGAGTCGAATTGAAACTCACCATTGTAGATACTCTTAAAATATTGCTCACAATACTTTTTTTTTCTCTCAATTTCATTTAACTCTCCCTATTAATCCACAATTGACCCACTTGAAATAATATTTAAAGTGTTTGATAACTTGAAATAATTTTTATAGTTTTCAAAATAAGTCAACTATTTGAAATAGTTTTCAAAATAAGCTTACCACTTGGAATAATTTCAAAATAGATTGACAATTTGAAATAAACAAAAGTTGGAGTCTACCAAATTGAATTAAACCTACTATTCATGTACTTGGTGATCTTCATTTTGAAGAATACCATTGAGGATAACCTAATGGTGAACAATGAGTCGAAGAATGGAGTAGGGAATGAGTAATATATAATTATTAAAATAATATAAAAAAGAAAAGATAAAACAAAATAAATTTTGTTTAATATCTTTCTCTACATTATTTCCTCTATCTTTCTCATCCATTGTAAAAAATGCTAAGCATACTTGGGCAGGTCCCTTTATTTATTTATTTATTTTTCCGTTATTTTTCTTTCATTCTCAGGTACGGTTCTTTTATGCCGTATCGCAACTTAACGCACCGCAATTTATCGCAACCTAGCAATATGCTATTTACCTTTTTAAATATCAAACTTATTTATTTATTTCCACCGCCACTTACCGCAACTCACCGCAACCCAACTTACCGTATCGCAATTCAACCGTATAAAAGAACGATACCTTAATATTTTTTAACACCATCGCTGCTAATAGGAGAAAAATAGATAATAAATGAAGCTAAAAAAAATTGATAAAGCTGAATTTAGAAGGAGATAAACTTTTGAATAAATATGATACCATAACCATATGAGTAGAACATTACATTACACCATGAAAGCCAAAATCTGACACCTCCTCTTCATTGATTGACACACACAGTCACGTACACACTCTTTTTTTTCCCTCTCATGGCCCGTTTTCTCTCTCTACCCTTCCTTCCTTCCCCCCCATCAGTCTGAGTCTGAGAGAGACTACCAGCAGTGACAACCTTTTGTCAGTGTTTTGACTCCTCTTTTCTCCCACCACACAGTGACCACTCACATTACACAATCTAATTTTCGTCTTAATTCTATTGCATTGCATTTTTCTCTGCAAATTTCATTTCTGATGCTTGCTTTTAATGCAAAGTACAACTTAAATTAAGGGATCAAATTGTCACACACACAGAACAGAGCATCAAGCAACAATATGTGAGCCTTATATTTTCACATAGAAGTACGTACATTTTTTAAACACCCTTTTTTCTTCCCTTGCTTCTATGCCAATTGCCAAAAGAAAAGACCCAAAAATTTCATTACTTCCAATGCACAAGAAATAGGGAGTGAGTGTGTGTGTGACTGAATACTGCTGAAAACCAACAGACCAAATCAGACCAGACCACCAAAGAGACTTTCTCGAGCCCCTTAACCCACCCCTGAGCCCAGTTTTGTTTCTCTCTCTAACACCCTTTCTCTCTCTCTAAACTATATCCCCTCCATTTTTGCTCCCCTTCAAGTTTCAGAAGGTGGGAGTTACTTACAGAAGCTTCTTTTTTTTTTTTTTTCCTACTCTGTTTTTTCAAAGTCCTTTTTTCCTTTTTTTTTTTTTGTGGGGGTTGTGATTCTGTAAAACCCAGTTTTCCATCTTCATGGTGTGGAGTAATGGGTTGTTTGAGAAGCTGGCTCCAACAAGACTCAGATTTTAGGTGGGAGAGTATTGAATGTATGAGACCCACCAAAAGCTAAAACCTCCATATTTGGAACTAAGCATAGAAACCCTAAAGCCTTCACCTTTTCTTTTCCTCTCTTTGATGATAAAGAAGAAGAGAAAAGGACCCTAAACCATGCTGCACATTCCTACCTTTCTCTCCCTTTCCTGACCTTGTCCATGCTTTAAACAAGAAACCCAGAAGGAAAAAAATACCAACAACACTTTATCTTTCCAATTAGAGACAAACCCATCACAGCATGGGATGTGTAGCTTCAAGGCTAGAGGAGGAAGAAGAGGTGGTGTCCATATGTAGAGAGAGAAAGAAGCTGATGAAATTGGCTGTAGAGAGAAGGTATGCCCTAGCAGATGCTCATTGTAGGTACTGTCACTCTCTGTATGCAGTTTCAGCTGCTCTTAAACTGTTTGTTGCTAGACATTCCAACCCTTGTTCTCCATTTCTCATCACATTTTCACCTGACCCTCCAACCCCAACAACACTACCACCACCAGAAGAAAAGAATGTCATCACCAACCCTATGTTCTTGCAGCAAAACCCTACTCAACCCACCACAAATACCCAGGAAGCTCTTCACTCTTCTTGCCAGTCCCCTGTTTCCTGCTCTTCCTCTTCTTCAGAAGAGACCCAGAAAGCAGATGTTGAAAAATGTCAGGGAGATGGAGATGAGCATGAGCATGAGCATGAGCATGAGCATGAACATGGTTATGAGGAGCAAGTAGAGCAGCAATGTGGGTATTATTACAACATGGGGATGCCAACGATGTCGATGCCGATGTCGATGTCAATGCCATCCCCACAGAGGGATTTTGGGTGGGATTTCTTCAATCCCTTTGCTGGTGAGCTTATGAATGGTGGGTTTCAACCCAATTGTGATGACCACCATTTAAGAGCTGTGCGAGAGGAGGAGGGGATACCTGAGTTGGAAGAGGAAGGTGCTGCTGAGTTTGTGGGAAAACAAGCACCTGTGCATAATAATGCTTCTGCTGCTGCTGCTGTTGTTGTGGAGAGTAGTTGTAAAGATAGTCAGGATAATGTTGAGGAAAGTAGGGTTGATGTTGTTCAGGTTAAGGGACATGGTGGTGACCTAACAACAAATCAGGAAGAAAAGGGTCTTACAGTGGTGGATGAACCAGTTGGAGTTGGAGTTGGGGTTGGGGATGGAGGGAGGGAGCTTTTGGATGCTTTGAGAGATATTGAGGATCATTTTGTCAGAGCTTATGATGCTGGGAAAGATGTCTCCAGGATGCTTGAAGCTAACAAGCTGCTTATGCAAACTGGTTTTGAGGAAATTAAAGGTGGGTTTCTTACTCTTTTATATATGCTCTCTACTATATCTGCTTGTATGTAGTATGTATCATGTATGCCTTTTGGGTTCTGTGTTGTTGGGTTGCAATTCTAGGTTCATCTTGAAGGAGGGATGTGTACAACTAGGTCGAATTGTTTTAAAGGGAATTGGTGTTGATGATGCATGCAAATTGTTATATATTCTGTTTCCCTAGACAAAGTTATGTTTGATCTGTGGTAGATGCCATATAGTGTTAGATTTGAGTGTTTTTTGCCAGTAGTTTGTCAATAGACTGAGTTGGATTTGTGTTGATGGTGACAAAATGAACGCAGAGAATTCAACAAAGCTAATCCAAGCCATAACATGGCACCGGTCAAATACATTTCGATCCTCCTCGGCGTCCTCTTCTTCATGCAAAAGTCTATTAGCAAGTTCGAGCTCCAAAAGTTTAGCAAGCTCGAGCTCCAAGAACTCCACCACCACCACCACCACGGCATGGACCGAGTATCGGAATGATCTCTTTGATGACTACGGTGGGATGGCAGCCGGTAGCCATTCTCTTACTCTGGGAAGGCTCTATGCATGGGAAAAGAAGCTATATGATGAAGTCAAGGTACTCTTCATAATCTTGAGTTTCATCTTTTTCGATTCCTCAACCTTCAAAAAATCTTGAGTTTGAATGCATGTGTTGCTTTTTACAGGCAGGAGACAACATAAGAAAACTATATGAGAAAAAATGTGCACAGCTGAGAAACAAAGATGTCAAAGGGGTGAGTACCCTTTCTGTAGACAAAACCCGAGCATCTGTCCGAGATCTTTACTCTCGAATACTGGTTGCAATTCGCCGTGCTGAGTCGATTTCTGAGAAGATTCAGAAACTTACAGATGAAGAATTACAGCCCCAAATCGCCGAGCTGCTCCAAGGGTATGTATGTTATTAACTCCCTGTCATTGTCATTGCCCCTGAATTTGTCAATGTCTCCTTCATACACATGCATTCTTACCTTCCATTCCATTCATTACTCCTGCAGATTGACACAAACATGGAAGATAATGCTCGAATCCCACGAAACCCAGAACCACATAATATTTGAAGTCAAGACCTTCGACTGCCCCAGCTATGGCAAATTCTGCAACGACTCACACAGGCTCGCTACCCTCCAGCTTGAGGCCGAGATCCAGAACTGGCGGGAATGCTTCATAGAGTATGTCGCCGCCCAGAGATCTTATGTCGAGACTCTCCACGGGTGGCTCTCCAAGTTCATAGTTCCAGAGGTTGGATTCGGGTCCAAAGCCAACACCAGGAGCTTGAAACCGGCCTCATCTTACAGAGCCAGTGGGCCCCCTCTCTATGTCATCTGCCACGACTGGTTAACTGCCATGGAGAACTTGCCCGATAAGGCAGTTGCTGTTGCGATGAAGAGCTTCGCGAGGGACGTGAGGTCACTGTGGGTCCAACAGGGGGAGGAGCAGGACCAAAAGAGGAAAGTGGATAAGATGGCTAAGGAGCTCGAAAAGAAGACACTCGCATATCAGAAGATCGAGGGCAGAGTTCATGAGTCGGGTACTAAGCTTCTAGAGTATAAGAAACCTACAGAGCAGGATTCAGAAGGTCAAGACATTTCAGAGCCTCAAACAGACTATCTGTCAGAGAAGAGAGACGCGTTGGAGAGTCTCAAGAGGAGGTTGGAGCTCGAGAAGGAGAAACATCTCAAGTACATGCAGGAAACTCAGAGGATCACATTGAACGGGTTCCAAACCGGGTTCTCTTTGATTTTTGATGCCATGGTGCAGTTCTCAAAGGGTTCTCTAAGGATGTACAACGAGTTAGCCAACAGCAAGCAGAATCAGGATTCTGACAATGCCGAGAAACAAGCATGCGAAGAACAAGGTTAAGTATCGCTAGCTAGCGGGTGGTTCGCAAAGGGGCCTTGAATATTTTTAGCACATCAAGGATTCTAGAGTCAGTCAGTGTGTATATCAGGGCTTGCACTGAAGTAGCTCACTGAGGTGCAATGTCCTCCAGGGCAATTCTTCTTAATCTTCTTAGCTGTTTTTTCCCCCTTTTTTCTGGGTTAGAAATTTTTTAATTTATTTTTATGAGTGCCCATTATGCCCACAATTTTGTGCTAAGAGCAAACAGTCTGAGTCTCAGGTTCTAGTTTATTCACATCACTCTTTGGGTAGGAAGCCCTAGGGCTAGAGAAGGGTGTGATTGTTAAAAGTGGGCATCTTGTTTGCATGCTGTATGTAGTAGTACTACTTCTGGGGTGTTTAATACTAAAAATTTGTTAATTAATGGATGGGATGGTAGCTTTGTCTTTGTTGTCTATTGTGTTTAGGCATATGGGAATCTTTAGGTATATGAGCTTTAGATTTTGTTGTCATTCTAACGGGTGCCAACTGCCAACTGCCAGTCTGCCACACTTGAGGTTGACTGGAAAGGCTTATTTTTCCCGCCACAAGGGTTATTGTGTGACATGACATGCATTTTGGTGGTGAATGAAAATTTGGGTGCCATGTTCTAGAACTGAATAAGTTAAAATGTGGATATGATGGATAAAAATAGAAAAGTATGTATAAGTAGCGGCAAAATTTCGTCCGACCCTAATTGTCTGACCCGGAAAAACGGGTTTGGACATAGATTTTTCGTCCGAGTTTTAATATTGACCGAATATTCGGACATAAAATTTCTCTTTTTTCTATTGTCCTAACTCGATTTTTGCTTTGTCCAAATTGTTCGACTCGAAATAAAACCGGGTCCGGACATCAAATTCTCGTTCGAATTTTGACATTGTTCGGATTTGTTCGATCCGAATTGACCCGAACTCAAATTTTTGCCCACGCTATGTATAACTTTTGACAATTTTTAAAAGGTATTGTGAATGAGATAAGTTACATTACTTATTAAGTTCTGTTCTTTTGTGCGGTGAATTGAGTGCGGTAAATGGTATGATATGACAATGTTGTGGAAAGTGTGGTATGGTATGGTAAGATATGGTAAAATTTGGGATAAGAATGATTGATGTGATTGATGGGGAGAGAGAAGTGAAAAGTAGAGGAGAAAAGTGAAGAGAGAGAAAATTATAATTATTGTGGTAAGGTGTGAAATGATATGGTATGACATGGAGGAATTGTGGTAAGTGTGGAAAAATAAATAATAGAGTAGTGGAGATATGTGAATCTCATATCACTTTTTTATTTTTAAATAAATTTTTGTTAGTTAAATAAATAATTTTAAATATAAATTATCTAAAAATATATTTCGCGTAAGGTAACTAACCCAAAAGCAGGAGCCAATAGAGTGGTCAAATTTCTTTGGGAGTAATTACAAATGAAAGTTTGTCATTTCATAAAGCAGTCTCATTGGTGTTAAAACTAAAAATTTTGGCAAAATCTTCAACATAGTTCATCTCAAAGGTTCTGGTTCATCCTTGGAAAATAAGACGGATTTTATATATGATTTATTTATTTTTGCTTTGCTTTAAAAAAAAAAAAGTGAAAGACGAAGGTCGAAAGGTTAGATGGAAATGTGATGGAAATCTTATATTGATTTTGCATCTTCATTTTCCTTAAGAGGAAAGGAGAGGGAAAATGTGCTAGTATAAATCATGAGATAAAAAATCGAGGGATTGATGAAGAAAATAGAGCTTTTTATACGAGACTAATAAAGAGAGGTAAAAATTTTCTCAAAAAATTATTCGGAGGTACCCTAATTTTTGGTGAAATATTTTTTAAAAACCTCAACTTTTCAAAACTTATTTTAGGGTACCCTTACTTTTTGGGTTAGAAATTATTAGGTGCTTTTTCGATCATCAATTTGGTTAAATGACCGAAATACCCATGTTATTTCATTTTTTAAGAAATAACATTAAAGAAGAAGAATAAAGGTATTTCGGTCACTTAATAAAATTGATGGCTGGAAAAACACCAAATAATTACTAACCTAAAAAGTAAGGACACCTCAAAATTAGTTTTCAAAAGTTAGAGTATCGAAAAATAGTTTTACCAAATATTGGGGTACTTCCGAGTAATTTTCTTTGCATTGTATTTTCTAAGAATCAATCACCGATGGAATGAATTCGTTTTTATACAACTTTTACATGAGATAATCTCACCGGATCATCTTTGTGTTCCATTTGGATTAGAAAACTTATTATAGTAGGTAAGATTGTCTCAGGTGCAATAATAAAACAAAAAGTTGTTAATTTAACTTGAGAAATGAACTTATAGGATGGTACTATGATACAAGAATTTAATGTTAGTTTAATTTAGGTCTAACTCTCTCTGTGTGTAGGTGTGTGTTTATTTGCCCAAAGAGTGAGTTGTGTACAAAAGAGAGCAAGGTTGGAGCTCTCTCTATTCAATTTCAGGGACTTGGCTTGGCTTTCCCAAGGGAGAGGGGTCAAACTTCACATGACATTCTCAGGGACCAATACTTTTATTTTATGTCTAGAAAACTCAAAAAAAAAAAAAAAAAAGAAAGAAAAACATGGTGCAGAGAGCATTCGCAGTTTTTTAAAAAAAAAAAACAGGCCTAGAAAGTAGAAAGGAGCGAAGGTCTATACAGCAATGCAACTCCCTACCATTAGAAAAATAAAAGGGGGTAAATAATACAGGCCTAGAGAGAGCATTTGCATTAATTTTTAACATTATACTTACTAAACAAATACACATGCTCTTAGAAGTACGTTTAGTTGGTCAAAAATTCTGAGAAAATGGTCAATTTTCCCATTGTAATAACCCGCCCCGAAATCATGTTTAATTAAGAGCTAATTACCGTAATTACCTAAATTATGTATAAATTTTTCGCTTTTACTTTTAAGTATTTATTTTATCGATCTGCAAGTCTTTGGAGATGAAAAGCAGATCAAGTTACGGGTTTACAAACCTTTAATTTATTTTATTCACGTTAAATTAAATTAACTCTGGTTTTACTGCTTACGTTATTTCTTTAACCTAAAAGGGTTTATTTATACCACCTCGTAACGTTTATATTTTATTATCCAAACCTTAACTTATTTTATTTGGATTATATTTATTTTATTTAAGTACAAGTAATATTTATGTTCCATTTATTTAACTTTTCTTTAATTCAAGTCTTAATTTATTTTAACCCAATTGTTACCGATTAATTTTATTAAGTACAACTAATTATTATTTAAACCTAGCACTTCTATAATTATGTTATTAAATTAAAATTTCAGATTTTAATTAAGTTTAATTAGTGTCTTAATTATCTAGAGGGAGTCTATATTAGTACTAGTATTAGTTAGGGGCTCATCTTATCAATTCAAACTCCCAACACCCCTCACTCTCACTTTCTCTCTCTACCCCTCTGCTCCTCCCTCTGTTCTGCCGTGACCAGCAGCCACGCCGGCCACTTTCCGGTCGCCGGAGCCGGCCGCCGCCGCCACCATTCGCCGGCCGCCGCCCTCCTCTCCTCCCCTCTTGTGTTTTCATCAATTTTTAACCTCAAGGGTAATCTTTCAAACCCCCCCAATTTCAATTCTTTTATACCCTAATCTGAATTCTATGTTGTTTATGTGTATTTCTTGTAATTTTCATCTCTTCTACTCTCTTTTAGTATGAATTCCAAGTTATAATTGCATTGGTTAAGTTAGGGTTTGAGTTTGGAGTGAATGCATGTGATTCTTGAAGTGTTCTTGAAGTTTTCTTGGTGAATTTGTGTTGGATGATGTTTGAATCTTGTTGCATGTTAATTCTTGAAGAGTTTCTGAGTATTTAAGGGCAGATTATAAGTGTTGATTTTGTTAATTAAGTGTTGTTAAGTTCAAATTATATGAATGGGGAGTGTTTTTAGTGAAAGATTGTTAAAGTGTGCTAATTGTGGTGAATCCATGGATGCATGTAGGATTTAAGGGTTTTGATGGGCTCATTTTCAATATATAATTTCTGGAAATATGATTGATTATAGCCAAAGTGAAGTTTAATTAAGGATTATTGCAAATTAAGGGCTAAAGTTATCATTAGAGTTGAAATTAAGGTCTTAAAGGTTTCTGTCCAATTTCTGGAAATTTACAGATACTTGAAAGTTGGATTTTTACCCAGATTTTTACTCCATGAGATAGCTCAAAGTGTTAGCTAACCATAGGCTTTGGAATTTCGAGTTTCCGACTAGTATGGGCCGAGATATGGCCAAAACCGTAACGACACGAATTTGAGTACGTTTTTGGAGTCAGTAACTTGAAGGCTGATTTCCGTCCAGTTGGAGACCTTATTAATTTTTGTGGTGAACATGAAAGTTTTAGGTCACATTGCAAGCTTTCCAGAAAGGTATGGTTTGTAGTTATCCAATATCGGGAGTGTGAGTTAGGAGCCCGGAAAGAAGGGCTATCCTCGGGAAGTTTCTGCCCAGTTCATTAGTTATAAAAATCCATCTTTAAGGCCCTAAATCAAACCAATAAAGGGCTTTAAGCATTGATAAGTTGTGAATATATGTTATAATATTAGTTTATAGTCTTAAGGTTGAAAAGTATGGTTTTGGAGGCCTAATTATATTCTAAGGACATCCTTCCACGAATTAGGAATCAAGTATAAATTATATGTATCTTCCAATGTTTGTTAGTCTAGAAGTTCAATATCCTTGAATTAGTTACAATGTTTTTCTAGCTTATTAACCTCCAAGCTGTAAGTAGCTCTAATTCAATTGCTCTCTAAAATATCCACTCAAGTCTATCTCTCAAATCACATTCGAAAACCCATAAATCACTTCACCACACCTTTTTAATCTCAATACCGCATCATCAAGTTATCTTCCAAGAAGCCCATCATTTTCATCTTGACCTCCAATCTTTGACTCCTATACTTTATATATACCTCATCTATCCAAGCTAACTTTCCAAGATTCAAGTTCCATCTTTTTAATCCACCTTTCTACGTCAATATCTTCATATAAATTCAATGAGTTCTTAATTATCCGAATCCGGTTTCTGCAGGCCCATTTGGAGCCCTTCCTCTCATTTTTAGCCTCTGGTTCTATGGACAAAGTTGTAGATTCCGATTTTCCTAACTCAAGTTATGCTATAAACTCTAATTTTATACAACCTGAATTTTCTCTCTAAGTTATTTCATTTACAATTTCTTAAATTACCAAGCATTTGAGGTTAACTAAGAACCTCTCTCGGTTCTTCATTTTCACTTATTCTTACCTTAGTTGTCAAGTCGCCCAAGCCATCTCAAGACCGAGACGCGACATCCAAGTTTACGTCATCTCAAGGTACGCAAATTGTCCAACCTTTACCGCCTTAGCGCGTACATTATTCTTGTATTATCAAGTTTTATGCTTGATGTAATCTTTTATGTTTTAAAGTGGACCCGCCTTATATTATCATTTATATGTACTCATGTTTTAGCACTCCTGATCAGAGTGCCTTGACCTGGCCAGTGTCGACCGCTTAGCGGTCACCCAATCCAAATCTAGATCGATTTGGGCATGCGCGTGTGTGAGGTGCTTGCACCGATCATGAGGGTTCCACATATTTATTCATCTATCTTTACTACATTGTTATTCATGTATGTTATGTATGTACTTCATTGCAGGTTATTGGTTTTACTCCCCTTTCCTTGTTTTCAAAATGATTTTAAATGCCGGCACTAAAACCGTCTTGACGGTTTTACGTGTTGGAGGTTTACGTACTGAGTGTTTCCCCACTCACTTTTGCAATGTTTTAATGTTTTGTTTTTAGGAGGTTCGAGCTCCCGAGGCAAAGACAAATTAGTTCCGAAGTAGCTTCAATCGCGTGAGGTAGTTCCTAAGTCACGTTAATGGCTGGGAAGCCGGTTTGGCAGTGCTTGGAAGACTCTTATGGTTTTTAAGCTTATGTATCCATAAATTCAAGGATTGTATAAGTTTGTACTTATGTTTTGGGTTTGGAGTTTAGCATTTCTCTTTCTTGTGGTTATAAAGTGTTGGTGGGTTGTGTTTGCCTTGTCTCTTTCGGGACGGCGGTAATACTCCGACCTTAGTATTCCGCTGCGCTAATCATAGGTTTGGGTTTTAAGTGTAGTCTTAATCTTGTGATTAAGGTTGGGGTGTTACACCCATGTTGATTTATTTTTCTATATTTAGATGTAGGTTGACCTTGGGAAAAACTTTACGAGAGACCCACAATTTCTTACATTTTTCTAAGGAAATTTTCCCTTGTGGGGGGGGGGGGGGGAGGGGACGAAGGGAAATTTTTCCTGGAGAAATCATTCATATGAAAAACTTCTCATGGAAAATTTTCCACGAAAAAAATTTACCAAGGATTCTTACCAAAAGCTTCCTGAATTTATACTAGTTTATTCCTGAAGACTGTTGTCAAAACTTGTTGTAAGATAACAATAATGCAGAGCTTCAATTATCAGTTGCTTTTATGTCAAAACCTTATTAGTTGAGGGCTACTTGATGTTTCCCCCCGACTTATCATACACCCTTATCACCAACATTTGATGCTCATTAGCTCTAACAAGTCATAAGCACTTGCTCATTATTTCCAAATTGTATTTCAACTCCAACCAACAATCATCAATACTCATGCATCTACATTACTTGGACTCGAGTACACGTGTCCATATCGAACATGGATATGGGTGTCAAACTCAGCTATTTTAAATAAACTTTATAGATTTTGATTGTAATTTGAAGTACTCAAGTATTGTACCTTTTGTCCGAGTATCAAGGGTCCGACACGGGTACGGCAGGGAAAATGAAGAGTCGGAGTAACATGGTCTTGCATAACATTGGTAACGATTCTTTTTTGCAGCGAAGATATGGTATATATTACAGTCTATACAGACATCATTAAGGTATTAGTCTGACTACCCCCATAATATTAAAGCTCAACATTCACCTAATTTCAGAATATATTTATCTGACATCCCATATCACTACTGCTTCAGAGATTCTCAGCAACATTCCTTTTTTTCTCCAAGTCAGGTATTAGGTATGTATGTGTGAGTGAAGTCACATGGGAATTACACCAAACCTGACTGTGTGTGTAGATACAGAGCAGTTCAAAGCTAATAAACAAGTGCAAAAGTGTACTTTTCAATATAGTTGAAGAATCTACTACTGCATTTGTACACAACATGAAGTACACATCCCATAATTAGTAAGGATATGGTCATGCCCAAAAAAAAGAGCACTAGTAGATGTCTCATAAACAGACATGGACACAAGATTACAACTTCACAAAGGCTACCTAAGATACAGAGAGACCAACAACTGAGACAGGATGATGAATTCGCTCACGACTGCGGCAGGCGAACGCAAGCCAAGGAACGGAACGATGTCTACTTGCAGCCAATTCTCGACAGCCGACCCCACAACTGCGCCCGCCACAAGGCCCCCTAGGGTTATCACTGTTGCTTTCCCTATAACAGAAAATTGCAATCCGTTTTTACTTAATTTCCATCATAATGCCATGCAGAAATGAGACAATACAGTTGAAACACCACGACGCGACTGTCCACCTTGTCAATCGGTAATGTTTCTAGCATGGTACCAACCGACATACAAAGATGAAGGCATGACAAGCCGTCGGTGCTGATCAATTTTAGTTTTTGATTTTTTATTATGAGATCCATGTTTATATTCTGCAAGTTTGTTATGGTTTTGTTTTTCTGTTTCCAAAAGGTTCCTTTGTTTTTGGTTTTCCGGAATTAGCTTTTCCATGCGCTCATGTGCATGGGAGAAAACTGTCTACATTTGATGATCTAAATCCCCTTGGACCTTGCGTTGGTGGCACTACACTGGGGTGCATTGTTGTATGTTTATATTTTGCAGGCCACTAAACATGGCAAACTGATGTAATCCAGAAGTAGGAGTCACGGTAATGTTGCTAAAAAACTTATGAAATGTTGATGAGGATGCATATCTTAATTCCTTAATGAGCAAGGGCCAATCTAACCGAAAGCTTAAGCTGATGGTTGAAGGCTCAGACATAATTTTACAACCTAACACTGGAAACTCTATATCGTTACATGGAAATTGTTGCTGCGCACTGCATATTCAAAGAAGCCAGATTTTATAGCAAATGTGCTCACAGAAGCACATAGAACCGGCGTGGTGGAATTGTGGAAAGAAGCATAGAAGCATGGAAGTGGAAAGTACATGTCTACTTATTTACAGAAAGAAGCATAGAAGCATGGCTAAAAAACTATCTTACCCCCAGCATCAATATTTACAGAAAGAAAAACATGGCGGGTTAACCCGACCAGAACCCTTGAAGAGCACCAAGGATGGGGCGAGATTTGGCGTCAAAGGTATACCACCTTACCCTTATCCATAGAAACACTTACAGGGGAACTGGACCCTAGATCTGACTGAATATTAATAAGTTAATACACAACCAGAGCAGCAGTGGACAGTCTAGCGACCCAGTAAGCTTTGGTCCAACAAAATCTTAAATATTTGCCCCACAATGGCATTGGGCTGTACAGGAAGTGGATGTCAAGGCTCAAGACACAGCCTAATATTAAAGAAAGCCCTTAAAATACAAATACTTTACATATATATCCCCCAATAGCATTGGGAAAAACTGGTCCCGGTCAAATTTGGGTTGGTTGAATTCGGTCAACATAAAAATTCAGATGAGAAATTGATGTTCGAACCCAGTTCTTTTAGCGTCCGACCAGGTCGGACTATTCGGACGGAGCTACATTTGGAATTTTGGACTATAGAAAAAAGAGAAATATTGTGTCCGAATACTCAGTCAATTCGGTCAATGTCAGCACTCTGATGAAAACTCTAACTTAACATGATTTTTTCCGGGTTAGACAAATTCGGGATTTCGGGTTGGACGAAATTTTGCCAGCACTACCCCTCAAGGTTAAGTATAATTACAAAATCACCCATGTCATCTCCAATTTAACTTTCATATCCCCTAAACTTTGCTGCTAATATTTTCAGCCAAAACATGATTTTCTAGACTTGAATAGGCCGAAACGCCTGTGTTAATGCGTTTAATGTAAACATTTATTGATCCCCCTTACTAATTTCAGACAAAAACCATATTTATAAATGTGTTTCTGGAATATAATAATCCCAACTTTTGAAACCAAAAGGCTGGTCGAACCAAAAATAAAAGAAAAGTAAAAATTAGGGGTTCAATATAAGATTACTTAAAACATAATGGCAATGACATTTTGGTCCATTTAAGGCTCAAAAACCATGTTTTGGCTGGAAATATATTTAGTAGCAAAGGTAAGAGTATGAAAGTTAAGTAGTAAACAACATGGGTAACTTTGTAATTGCACTCAGCCTCAGGGATATCTATATCAAATATCCCTCAGACTACACAAGGATTAGTTCATTGCAAATTTTGTGAACTATGAAAGGTTTTGCACCAATTAGAGTTAAGAAATGGAGATGTCATAGCTACAAGCTGGCATACCTATGTTGACCTTCTTTTTGCTCATGAAGTAAAGCGATGCTCCAAAACTGGTTGCCAGGAGAAACCCAGGGACATCAGCCCCACCGACAGGTCCTGCAGAAGAAGAGGAGGCACCGTTGATGTAAGTCAAGACCATCATTGCCCCGTATACACCAGCTTGTAATCCCACATCCGATACAGGCGGGCTTTCAACAATTACTGGAGAGCTCTTGATAGTTGACTGTAGCCACCGAGGCACGGTCCCAACAGCAGAGGCGTTTGCAGGCTTTACATCAGCAAAGCGTACGCTGTTGTTTACTACTTTCCCAGCTCGCCGCTGCATTAGGCTCTGCATGAGCAACATGTCATATGCAGCCTCTACCTGAAAATAAATGGATGGGCTACATTATTGTTGGATAGAATTGCTCCTGATAAGCTATGATTCTAATTTCCCAGAAAACAGCAGCAAACCCAAGGCTGTGCTGAGCATCAATAAGGTATATGTCGCTTAGAAGGCCATAAAAAGTGGTAAGAGGGAGGAAGTGAGCATCAACAGGTAATTTCATCACATTGTTTTCTACCATCATCACATGATGCAATTATTCCCACCAACCATTTAACCTTCTACCTTATCACATCATATCTCAATGCTTTCTTGACAAATGCTTTAAGATACTATCAAGAAGAGCAAGTGCAAACAGCCCGAAACGACACTAACTTCTTTGGTCGACAATAATACAGGCAGGTCACTGAAATATCCATACATTCAATTAAAATGAAGAGTCAAGATGATCATCCCATTTTACAAGCAGCTTCATTTATTCTCCACTAGCTCCTGTTGGTCATCATTATTATCATGTATGTAACAATGTGCTTCAAAACTAGCTTATATCAGCCACTTCTCCACAGAACTAAGGTCTCCAAAATAGATAAGAGAAATCAAAACCAGCTTATACCAGACAAGTTATATCCCAATTGGACTAAACACTCAAGGCACTTGCCCAAGATGACTTCAATTCAGAGTGTTGAGCTTGAATTCATCAAACAATCTTAGAAAAGGAATTAACCCAGTGCATCATAAACCAAATAGGATTAGAATTTCTGAGCAACACAGTTACACAATCTAGCAGACCACAGTTAAATTTATATATCAAAAACAAGAGCAAAACATGCAGGAGACAAATTACTCAAACATTTAACCAGTGCAGAAAAAAAAATGATTGCCTTTCCGAAAATTAGGGTCTGGTACTGGGGTTTGTCAGAATTTCATGCTCATTGGACATTCTAAACAAATTCAACTGACCCAGATCATCAAACAACCACATAATCAGTTGATTAAACAACCCAATTCAAAATTCAAAGGTAATAGTCTTCCCCAACATAAACTGAGCAGAAAAATTCGACGGTAAAACCTGAGCAATAGCTTCTGGGTCATCTTTACAGGTAGCAAGAATCGAATTCTTCGCACGAAGAATATCATCAAACGAAGCCCCTTCGGATACACCGAGAAGCTTCAGAGCGTTCTCGACAGACATCTCAAATGGCGCCGAATCATCCGCTCTTGAACCCGCCATGGCCACGATGCTCCGTGCTAACGTGCGCCGCCCGGGTAAATTCACCGCCCAACACTGCCGGGTCCATCCGGGTCGGGTCGGAACCCGGTGAAAACCTAGTCGGATTGGCCGGACCGATAGAGATGCCGACATTCGGAATCTGGGTAATTCAACTACTGCTTCTTTTCCTTTTCCCGGTGGATCAAGAATCTACCCTTTCAAATTTCATCAAATTATGGGCCGATTAATCGAAGGCATTACAGAAATTGCGTCTGTGGTTGGGAAAATTCAGAGTTTTTTTCTTTGTTTCTGGGTTGAGTGTGGAGCGGAAACTCTGTAACTGGAGTTGTAAGGTTTGAGCTTGGAATTGATTTGGATGAGTATATGTGGACCAGATGATGGATTTTTTTTCAAAATTTTTGTGGGTATTTTACAGGTGATTGAAATGGGGAAGATTGAAGGAACAGGACAAAGGAATGGAGTAAGATTTTGGAGTGGTGTTTAGTGAATTTGTGTGATTGTTAGAGATCCAAGTTGCTCAAAATGTGGACAGATATTGCTTTGAAGGAAGGCAAGGTGGAGAGAATCTGAGGGCCATGATACCAGTCTCTATCTTCCTGACTGTATCAAGAGTAGTTCTCCTACTGCAGTGGACAAGTGGCAATTGGGAACATATTTTCCTTCCAAGTTTAAAAATATTGATCACTTTTTTTTTTTGTAATTAATTGGGACAAGTCAAAATAGAAGCCCTTGATTCACTAATATTTACTTTTAAAAAGCAATCGATCACTTGTATGTTCATTTGATCATAAATAATTACCAATGAGCTCTTAGCTCAGTTTGTATATGTTGCATTATGTTATTCTATAAGTCTTATGATTGATTCTTGAGAGCAGTATACGGTTGGTTGCGGTACGGTATGGTGAAAATTTGAAAATTGTGATGGGTTTGGGAAAGTTGTGGTGGAATGTGGAAGGTTGTGGTGTTAATAATTGTTAGTGGATTGGTAAATTGTAGTGAAATATAGAAAGTTGTGGTGCGGTGTGAAATCGCAACCAGCCAGCTGCATTAAAGAACGGGGTGTGGCCTAAACGTGCGTGTGTGTCTACTTAGATACACGACATCTATTGAAACATATCAATTTCTTATATGATAAATTTTTGTATATATTTAAGAACTTTGAAAAATATTGATAAATACAATAATTTAATGTTGATAAACCTTTTAAAAATTATATAATTTTTATATGATAACTTTATGATGACTTTTATAATTAATATTGATAAACTTTTTAAAAATTTTAATAAAAGTGGTGTACTTAGATAGATAGACCACAGTGAACCATATAATAATTGTTGATGAGCAAAAGTTGATATTGATGTGTGTCAAACTGTGAAATTGGTGCTTAATGTTAATTATAAATATTTTATAATGTGTTGAAAACAAGAAATATTTTGTTGTTAAATGTTTTAATACAAGTATGTACTTCTGAATAATAAGTATTTTAAAGTAAAAAAGTTAGAATGAGTTTCACTTCGAATGAGTTTTACTTTTGTATAAAAAGTAGAATGAAATTTCAGAAAATTGAAAAGATAAACAACATGGAATGAATTTATCAGTGCCCACAATTTCTTTTTTTAAAAAATTGAATTGTTGTTGCCCATGCTTGCGATCATCTTAGTTTCTTTTTTTTAACTTTTTTAGTTTTGAGTGAACTTGTTAACACAATTGATAAAAAAAATAAAAAATAGATATGTTTCTAAAGGGTGATATGCCTCTAACATTGGTGTTTGATTTACAGGAACCTTCAAAGGTGCTTAGCCCTTATTTATACACCTACCGCTTGTCTTGAAAGATTGACCCACATATACAAATACAATACACCTAATTTTGTTAGCACTAAAAAATCAAGCATTATGACCTAAGAAATTTTTTTTAGAAAAATAGGGATAAAAGAGAATCCACAATATTTATTTTTGTTGGTTGGGTAGGAATGAGGAGATGAATATTGACAGACAAATTTGTTGTTGTCAGTACAATAGTTTCCCCATTAAAAAGTATCCATTACAACTTTATATTAGTAATAAAAAGTGTCCTGGAGTGACTCTAGATGATTGGTGAAACAAAAACAAATTAATCTCCACTCCCTTCTTTTCATCTGGGCAGCTGATTAGTCTATAGGTTGCATCCTTAAAAAAATAAAAAGGGATTGGAAAAGGAAAGTGAGGAAAGAAGGGAAAAAAATGTTATCTTGCTGGAAGGTGAGCCCTATTTTTGTGTCACAGTCAGTGACATACTCAAGCAGCAGCAGCAGAAGAAGAAGAAGAAGAAGAATGTGTTGCAGAGCAGAAAAAGGGCAAAATCAGATGAGTGTTGAAGAGAGCAAGAAGAAAGTTCTTGTTGTTGGATCTGGGTGGGCTGGTCTTGCTGCTGCTCATCATCTCTCCAAACAGGTTCCTCTCTCCCTCTCTCTTAAAAAAAAGGAAAGAAAAATCCCAATTTGGAATTGTGAATTGTGATGTGATGGATTTGTTTTGTGGCAATTCATATTCAGGGTTTTGATGTGACTGTTCTTGAAGGAGGTGGTGATCCTGGGTTTTCTAGCTATGCTCCTGATGAAGTTGGTATTCAAGGTATTGTGGAAAAGAAAGCCATGGTTTTAGTTGATGTTGTTAAGGTGCATTTGGTTGGTCAAAAAACCCAAGAAAATGGTCAGGTTGACTTATTTGTTTTATGTTTGAATGTAAGTTGACTTATTTTATTTATGTTTGAATGTAAGTTGATTTTGAGGAAAACTTTACATTGATCCACCGTTTCCTATATTTTTCTAGAAAAAAAATTTCCCTGGGGGCCAAGGGACCTGGAAAATATTTTCCATGGATTCCTTGGAATTCATACCAAACGCTCCCTCAGTGATATATATGGGCGACCTTTTTTAGGGCAAAAGATGGATTCAAGCAAAATTTATGATCTTAGGTGATGCTATTAGTAGAGTAGAAGTGGTAACTGCTGTAAACAGAAACAAATAACTCCCAATTTAGGTCTCGTTTCGAGGGGTTGACTTTTCAGGCAGTGTTACTTCGACAAACATCGCTATAAACTTTGTGAATTGGGATTATCTTCTTTGGTTCATTTATCAAGCTGAATTGTGATATGATTGATTCAATAATTCAATCTGATGGACCTGGGGGTCATGTAAACTGGATGGATTATGATGTTTTGTTACTATTGGATGAATGTCACTAACTTTGAATTAATCAAGAATGCCAATTATCATCCTTGGTGACATCTATTGAAACATTAAAAAGAGAAATTTTAAGAAGGAAACTTTTGTCATCTGTATGGCTTTGTACAAGATTCTTACTTTGTTGTGTTCTTAATCACCAGGTTTCTGGTACCCTTACAAAAATATATTCAGCCTTGTTGATGAACTTGGCATCAAACCTTTCACAAATTGGATGAGGGCAGCAGAATACTCAGAGGAAGGACTAGAGGTGCTTCCTTTTCCTTTTATTGTCCTTTGCCTCTTTAACCTTTTCTACTTCTTTTCAACGGAGTAGTACGTAGTGACCGATCCAGAATCTTGGGTCAATCTGAACCAGTCTCTCTGAATTTCCCGCACCATGTTTTGCCGCGGAATTTTTGGGTATTGGTTTTATGTGATTACTAGACGCACACGGTGTTTACCTTATCATAAGTTGGTAGAATATGATCAACGCCGTTATGAAAACTTGGATCTTGCATTTTCCAGGTGGAATTTCCGGTATTCCAGGATGTACCCCAGCTGCCAACTCCACTAGGAACTCTTACACAAACCCAAGTACGTACGTTCCAAATTGGCTTGTATGATGATTACTGAACTATCTACAAAAGTTAAAGTTTCTGGAAGCCTTGTGTTGGATACATAATGCTGAGCCCCAACATGATATTTGCAGTTCACTCGTTTACCGGTGTTGGATCGTTTGACAGCACTTCCTCTACTGGCTGCTTGTAAGCTCATTTGATGTACTTGAGAAGCAAAATGTGATTCTTACTGAATTATGATACAAATAGTGTCTGACTCCTTGAGTTTCTTTGCACGTTTTCGCAGTGATAGATTTTGACAACACGGATTCAGCATGGAGAAAATATGACCCAAGTGAGGTTACTTTTTCTCAAACTTATTAGTGTTCATTTATGAACTCTGTCATCTTTCTTGTAGGAGCAGTCTTGGAGGATATTATTCTGCGAATCTCTGATTTGATAATTGTGTTCAAACTCAGTAACTGCAAGGGAGCTTTTAAGGCAGTTTGGATGCTCTGACAGGCTTTACAGAAACATTTTCGATCCAATGCTTGAAGTGCGGTTGTACGCACCAGCAGAGCAAATCAGTGCAGCAGCAACTTTGGCAGTGCTATATTATTACGTTGTCGCTCATCAGGTCTGATGCCTCAACAACCTTCTTGAAACTTGTTTCAAATGGAAGTATAATAAGCACACAATATATATCAAGAGGAATGTCTATTTATCGTCTGTCAGAAAGTCCTGTTGTTATGTGACAGAAAAATTTGGACTTTGTGTTGTGCCGTGGAGGTGTCAAGGAAAAGATATTTGAACCATGGAGGGACTCACTGAAAAGCAATGGGTGCAAATTTCGCAAAGGAAGAGGCGTTACAGATTTCTTTTTCGATGAGAGTACAGGTTGCATTTCAGAAGTGGTTTGTGGGAACGACAGAATAAAAGCTGATGCCGTAATCTTGGCTCTGGGGATCTCCAGCCTTCAAGACATCATAGAAAGGAGGTCCTCATTGTTCGTTTTCTTGATCTTGTTTTCTGAGTTTTCCACTGACTATTCGGTGATAACTGGCTGCCATTTCTGTGTAGTTCAGCATTATCTATGAACGAGGAGTTCGTGAAAGCCTTGAACTTGGCCACAATTGATTCGATTTCTGTTAAGCTTCGTCTTGATAGAAAGGTCCAAGTAACCTTAGCCATTCGGGCTGTTAAGACCAAACTTTAAACACATTCTGTCTTTTCTGCAAACTGATAATCCTTTTGTTGACAATTTCTGCACAGATCAACATCCCAAAACCCTGCAACGCTTGTGCAGGATTCGATGCACTAAGTGGGTGGACATTCTTTGACTTAAATGCTATCTATGAGGAGCACGAAAGCGACCAAGTGACAACCTTACAGGCAGACTTTGTAAGTATAAATCGTCATTTTAACTTGGTCAGGGGTAAATATCAAACTGCCCCATGACAAGCATGAATCGTCATCCCCACAGTTTCCACTTATGAGAAACTTTTTGCTTCCATCAAAAATCGAACCTTAGTTGGGGGCTTGGAAGATGGGGGTGGTTACCTGCTTGGCAATCACCTCTTAGCCTCTTAGGCAATACATAATTGTGATGCAATGTGTTGCAGTATCATGCAAATGTGTTACTGCCCCTGAACGATGAACAAATCGCTGCAATAGTCAAGGCCTATCTGTCAAAGTACATCAAGGAACTTGAAGATGCTCAGGTGATCGATGAGGAGGTATCGAGATTTCCAAACTCCTTGCCCCACTTCTTTCCAGGTCAGTTGAAGCAAACCTTCCTATCCATGATTTGGGGGGGAAAAAAAGAACCTTCATTAACTAAGTACTCATTCATGGTAAAGGGTCATACAAGTACTCAATGCGAGGGGCAACGTCTTTCCCAAACTTGTACATGGCAGGAGATTGGATAGTCACCAGACATGGGTCGTGGGCACAGGTATTCCTTTATGATCACGATTGAGCTAGCTATCTATCATCGCCTGGTTTTGGGATGAAAAATAATGCGAGATTTGTGTGTGTATGTGTGTGTGTGTGTTTTCTTTTGCGGTTTTTGGCGTGGCAGGAGAAGGCATATGTGACAGGACTTGAAGCTGCAAATAGGGTGGTGGATTACCTAGGAGAAGGAATCTTTGCGAAAATTATACCCATCGAACAGGATGAACCTCATATTGAAGCTCTTAGGAACCTTAACAGAAGCTTGAGTGAGATCAGAGACCAGCTTCCTTGGTCATCTTTTTTCATCCAGTGAGTCTTCCTCATCAATAAGACATTTCACCAAATACAGCAATTCCCTTGTCATAATTTGTTGTATATGTTCCAGATAAATGTACAGCTTCACTTCTATCTGTAATTTATTCATCATGTAACCATTTTATTCAAGCATTTCAAAACTACACTTCGACAATTAGTTCAGAACACAGATGCACTGCTGAAGTTTCAGAACGTATACGCATTAATGATCGAACTGCCCATTTGATAAATGCTTGTCAGGACAATTATTTCACGTCATTGACGTATTAATGATCGAATTGCCTGTACAATTCAAGGACAGATATATTAATGATCAAATTGCCAATTCAAGGACAGATACATTAGCACTTACCATATGGATGTGACATCCTCCCAATTTACACAAGTTATATGGCATGTAGGAAAATGTACACTTACCATATGGATGTGACATCTTACCAATTTACAAAGTTCAACTCTGTATGAGTCCTGTTTTTCTAGAATCTGGACCCAGGGTATTGCACAAAGGTTGGTAAGTTTCCACTAGAAGAAAAAATTGCTCTCCTACAAGCCCCCATGCACACCTTGGCACCAAAAAAGGGGGGGAAGGTGGAGACTACTCCAACTCTCAAACTACAAACAAAGAAGCCTACAAACCGAAAATTAACGAGTCGATGGAAGGGAAAAAAGGGAGAAAGAGATCTGTATTTTTGATTCAATTTCATCCAGCTTTTGATGTTCTTACAACAGATGGCAAGACAACCTTACTAAGATCTGCAGGGTAAGGGGTCCACAAGCCGAACCCTCCCCTACTCTCTTTCAACGCACTATTACGCTTGAACTCGCTCAAGCTCTTGACCCACTCTACCTTGGAAGAATGTTCCCGAGTGTGAGGGTGCAACACAAACAATGAGTTGTACTCGCAGTTCGGAAACATATAAAACTTGAATTGATCCTTCAACCTGTAAACAACATAGCCGAAGCTCAATTGGTCTCTTGGTGTGAAGAGATGAACCTCATTGAACCACAAGCAGCTAAACAGATTGTTCAAAGGAGTATGCTCTCGAATGATAATTGCTCCTTCTGGCACATCTGCATTTCATTTACACGTAACACCAAGATCAAAATCTTACAAAGTGGAGCAAAAGTGGTCGTATGCGGACTAAGATAAGACTGCCTATATCTTGATCTCATGGCCCCGTGAAAGTGAGGCCCACACTGGGAGTAGTTGTTGATAGTCAAGCAAACCTTAAGAGACATGATAAACATATATGGTGCGCGTTCGTACCACTTAGAGTGCTTTTTAATGGACTCCAAGGCTCCATTCCTTCATAGCGGTAAATTTTCATTTGGAGATCAATTAGAGGTCGAGCATATCTTTTCCGACGCTTGTTTGCATCAGCTTCCTCGTACACATTGCGATGGTGTTTGTGCTGTGCAATAGCATATGTGTGCTTACCACGCCACAAGTATCTGCGTATCACATAGAACTTCCAGCATTATAAATCCAACCAAAACCTTTAACCAAATAGCACATATAATAGGAAATGTTGATATCATAGAAGTTTCTTCTAGATACTTTCAACAATAATCTTGCCTCCCTCCATTATTGGATAAACCGACGATCATTTTGCAGGACAATTGTGTTAATGTTGGTTTAGTCAGACCTCAGCACTCCAACTCATGCATTCAAAACAAATCCAACTCACGTAAACACACATACTGTGAATTAGGCATTGACAGAACAAGCTCAAGCCAAATTTTTTTTTTAATCAAGCCTTTTCCAGTTAATAAAGGTGCACATTTAATTGTCTCTCAGCTTTTTTCGAGTACATGGATCAATAAGATTAACAGGCTTCTGCATATCCAATGAAATATCCGACATTCACTTTTGTGGCAGAAAAATTGAAAAGGGGGAGGGGGTGGGGGGACTGAAGTTCAGAATTGCATGTACCTCTCCAACATGAGCAACGGATCAACTATAAGCTCCATTTTACCATCAATCCAGATACTGTATTGTGCTTCTGGAAACATCCGATGCACCAATATCTTTGGAACTTTCCCATTTCTCCTAGGTTCATCATATGGTTGATGCTTCAGAAGAACAAGACGCCAGATGCCCACCCAGTGTCCCCCATCACTGTCCACTTTCACAGTGACATTTTTCTTGATGAAGTCAAAAGACACCTCATCAACCACCATCAAAAAACAGAACAGCTTTTGTGATCGAGTGCTGATATTTGAAGGTTGATGAGGTGTGTCATATCCGTCAAAGATGCCAGAAGCAACTACAAACCTACACTTCTTAGCATATTCTACATCTTTAGGATCCATATCACCACCACCATTGCGCATAAACCCACAATGAACCTGAGAAAGAAAATAATGATGATGATGATAGGTAATGGATAATAAGCTACTTTCGCATAGATGAAGGTCATGTTTTATTCATGCTTTTTCTAGTACATACACATTCCCATCAATTAATTTCAATTCAAAAAATAATAATTTTCTTCAAAGTAATCGGTTGCAGTGTCCCCCGCAATATAAGTTTATATAACTAACAGTAGGAAATCAATAACTAAGCTAATGAAAACAAAATCTATTAAGTTGTGAACACCATCATCAACTCTAGGAGTTTTATGTCTATTTGCATGGTTCTCTAAGAGTGAATGGAATTAGCTGCAACAGGGTAGGTATAAAGCTTAATTAGGAATACAACTTAGGTTTAAATCTTACGTAATGCAATGCTTATTCAGAAATAACAAAGAAGACAACCTTAACCCTCAACTCAAGCACACTGAGGTTGCATACATATGATCCACAAGAAATATTTAAACTTGATGAGAAGGGGTAAAGAATGGCCATTAAGTGTAAACAAGAATCACGAGATTCAGAAACAAATGAAAATTCATGCATGTCATTCCAGCTTACCTTCATCACTGGTTTCAATTTGAAGCTCTCTTCTCTCTGTGCCCAACTTATATTTCCCCCAAACAATGGCATTGACTGAGACATAGAATCAGTTTCTTCATCCTCTGTAATAAAGGTTAGGTTTTTCAGAATCACATCAAGTGTCCTCTGCTTTGGGATGATTATGGCATTAGGGTCATCAGCCACAGGGATCGAACAGCCTAAAAGTACAGGAGAATGACAAATAAGAAAACAGTAAATCAAAACTATATAAGCACATAAACAGTAAATCAAAACTATATAAGCACATTGTAAACAAGATACTTGGATCTTACGATGTGGTGGTTTTGGTACAAATCCCATCGAGTCTAACATGACAAATACCTTTCCTTCTCTATTACAGATAGCTGCACTTCAAACAAAAAAAGGCTCAGTGTAACATGAAACCATATCATCATGAAGCTATCAAGGAAACCCAAAGTTAAATTAAATCACATACAGAAACCATATAGTTTTAAGTAGAAAACTCTATATTCATACGGACTCAGAGACACGTGATTACACTTCTACATATATATTCCAAGACAATTATGGGCAAGCACATTAGATATGGACATTCACCAACCTTTGAAAACTCAAAACACTCCAAAATAGGCACTTAAATCCTCAAATAACTTACTCTTCATATTCAAGATTTAGTTTATAGGGTAGAAATAGGTCTTTGGAAGATGTCATCTTTCTGAAGAGGAAAAGATCGGGTCGTTAGTCCCGGAACGGTTGCTAACTTTTACACAAATTTAGTCTAGTTTTGACTTCAGAACGCTTGTTCCTTGCGACCTGCGTAGCGTTCTCGGTAGCTATGTTTTGAGGACATCCTTTTGAGAATAACTTACTCTTGTCACTTAAATCACACAGTAACCAATAAATTATTCTTCATAGTCACTAAAATCACAATAATTAAGAGATCTAAGCAAATGGGCATCCGTTTGAGGATGATGTCATCTTTCAGAAGAGGAAAATTTGATTTACACCATCCCTACATCATGGAATTAAGCTTACATGTCTACTTGCACACGAGCAACTCAAATCACACCATTGAAAAACTAAGCATACACTGTCCACCGCCACTTAGAAACTGAAAAAAATTGCAGAAAAGATGTGGATATTCAGGAGATTAGGGGTGATACCTGAAAAGAAAGCTACAGAAGATTGACAGGACCAAATATGAAGTAATAGTACAGAGAGAATGAGCATCATCCAGATCATGCCCGCAACCAAAAGCAACCTAATAAACCCCTTTTTCCACAACATCTTCAATGGGTACTCAGCTGATACTCTCCCCGGAGAAAAGAACCCATCCTCAGGATCTGCAAAACAAACAAACAAGCTGCTGATTACAAACCCTAATTTCATTTCCATGATCGATCTACCCAATGACCCCATCGTCCGGGAATCAAAAGAAGAAAGGTAACAAAGCTCGTACCTTTGGCCTTGTGAAATGGAACATCACGGTCTGCCCTGCGGTTCGGACGCAGTGAAACGGAGCGTAGAACACTGTCAGACTCCATGGTGATTTAGCCCTAATTTTGCACCATGCGACAATGCCAAAGACAAATCTGAAACCCAGATGGAGAGAGTAGAAGCAAAAGAGAAGGGAGAAAGGATAGTTTTGGGGACACTAATAAGATCATTCGCCAGCCACCGCAGGAGGAGGACCGTACGGCGGCGATGAGGCGTTGGTCGCCGGCGGGAGCTGGAGGTGGAGGTGGACGTGGAGGCGTAGATCACCGACAAGGTGTGTCCATTTGCTTTGCTTCAAAAATGACGGGAGATAATTGTGTGGGGGAGAAAGGGGAGAGACTACGTTTTGCAGTTTTTCAGGAGTTATATCTATTTCTTTTAATTAATAAAAATAATTAAATTTATTTTAAGAATAAGTTCACACAAATATGCTAAAGTTATGTAAAAAGTAAAAAAATTGTTAAAAAATATTTAGAATTATTTAAGAATTATTTAAGAATAATTTTGAATAATAAAATTTTAAAAATAGGTTTAGAATAAGTTAGCTAAAATAAATTGAAGAGAGCATGAGTAAGAAATAGTTTTGAAAAAAGTAGGTTTAGAATAAGTTCAACTAAAATGATGAATTGAAGAAAATAGTTCTAAGATAAATAGTTAAATATAATTTCTTTGCTATTAGTATGACATAAACTTTTTATTTATGTGGAAATCACATCCAATCTGAATTTTTAAAAACATACAAAATTAAAATTAGATTTTTAAAAAAATCACAAAAAATGTATTAGTTGTGAAAAATACATATATAAGTTTTTTCTTCATTTCAAATATTAATTTCCAAACTAATTAGACAACTATAAATTGGGATATGGTGGGAGCTTATAGAAAGAATCCATAACCGATTTGTTTTTTCTAAGAAAAAAAATTATAAAATCTATTAGTTTGGATAAAATATAATTCTTTTCATGTTAAGTATACGTTTAAACTAGTTGGGTATTTGGAATTTGACTAATATGGTGGAAAGATTGTGAAAAAGAATTTGAAAATAAATTTCTACTTTCATGTCAAAAACATGTCTTATTTGAGCCATTTGAACATTGTGAAATATGTTGAGAGCAATAATGGCTATCTTTAACCCGGAAAAGAAAAAAGAAAAAAAGAGGCTAAAAACTTAATATTGTTATAATGAATATACAATGTAATATTGCCATAAAAAAATACAATGTAATATTATATTGATCATCTCTAATATAAAGATATGAATATCCATTAAATTTGACAAACTCTAACTATTGATTTTTATTAACTAATTACAATAAAAATTATAAAACTATTGAGAACAGTAATGGCTATCTTTAACCCGGAAAAGAAAAAAGAAAAAAAGAGGCTAAAAGCTTAATATTGTTATAATGAATATACAATGTAATATTGCCATAAAAAAAATACAATGTAATATTATATTGATCATCTCTAATATAAAGATATGAATATCCATCAAATTTGACAAACTCTAACTATTGATTTTTATTAACTAATTACAATAAAAATTATAAAACTATTTTAGGACAAACAATATTTTGGAAGACAACTTTCTAATATTAGTAATTTTATATCATGTATTTATTATAATTTATGATTAATGAATGGTCCCAAAACATATTCATAATCTAATAAAACCGAAAGTTTTAAAATTTAAAATGTGCCCTTACTTTGGATTTAGAAAATAATTATGAAGTATAAGGAGGAAAGAAATTTTAAATATAGTATATTTGACGGTTGTTGGGAAATGTTTTTTTTTAAATTTTTTTTTAAGAATCTCTTTAATGTCCATTTTAAAAATTATTTATTAAGGTTAAAAGTAAAATAATAAACTTTGCATCATAATTATTTGTCTATTGATCATGACTAAACATGAAAAAAAAAACAATTAAAGTTACCATAACTCAATCACACTTATTTCCAAGAAAAAACCTCAATAAAACTTGTTTCCAAAAAAAAAGTTTAAAATATGATATTCCACCTTGCTCCACCGCCAAACCACAATTAGGCTATGCTGTTTTATACGGTTGATGTGGTGTGACAATGATGCAGTGCGGTGGAAATTGAAAAGGTGTGGTGAAAGAAAGTGCAACAAACACTTATTGTCCTTGACATGTGCTTTTGTAACGCCCTAGAATTTCGATTGTGGAAACGTCACAGTCAAACTAACGTTGACAGGAATTCAGCGGAAGACTCACCTTTAATTCGGGCATCACTGCCGTATCCCCGAAGGAATACAAGGCAAGAACATGGATTAACAAAACAAACTACGAACTTCAATTTAACAACCGAAAGAGAACTTCGAATTTCAGAAACAACATAACTAAACATTATCTAAAACTCTGGACGTCCTCACTGCTAGTTCCCATTCCCATCACATAACTGATCTTCACCTAAAAACAAAACATTTACAAAAATGAGGGGAAATCTCAATAATGTCTACCCCTAACTGTCAAAACGGTTTAAAGTTCATTTCAATTCATTTGAGAGTCAAACCTTTTCGCAACTCATTTGAATCTCAACCCAGAAATAACCAGAGTTCAGAAATAACATAACTTTACAGCCAGCCGTACAAACCTTTAACTCAGAATCACAACGTTCCAGAAATCTCAACGGACATTTCAACCATTCAGAAACAGACATAAAAAATCAGAAATCAGAGTAATCATTTCCTCATAAACACAATCAGAATTTTATTATACGGACGGGATTTGCCTATCCCCAGAATATCAGAACTCAGAAACAGAACATGGATGGCTAGTCCAGATCTTAGAAACATATCGGGACTCCCCGATCTCTTGATAACTCCCCTGCAGGAACAGATCCTGGTCTCTGGGTTGTTACCCGCAGATATAACAGAAACATATTGGGACTCCCCGATCTCTTGATAACTCCCCTGCAGGAACAGATCCTGGTCTTCGGGTTGTTACCCGCAACCCGCTTATGGTTTCACTTTGATTATTAGTATTTTATGGTGTTCAGACGTCAAACTTTTCAACAAAACCCAACCCAATTTCCAAAATCGACAGAACAAAATCTCAGAGTTTAAAAGACTATCACGTTTTACTTAACTCTGAAAAGAACTCACGGACATCCAAATCAGACAGTCAAATTTTACAGAAAATCCCCTACGGGATGCAATCTTCATAAAACAGATTAAAACCACAAAACGGATAAAAGAGCATTCCAGTGGGGATTAGGACATAGACATTACCTGAACAGTTTTTTTTTTTTTACTGCAACACTTACACACGGGATCTAACTATCGCGTCGTCTCGCTCGCACCTAGAATTCGAATATAAACTTCTAAAATTAATACTTGATCTCTACGAAAGTTAGTTACACACGAATCATACCATACCCCAAACTTATCCTTTAGTTAGCCATGTATTGAGCATAACTATCACAACACCTTTTCTAAGGATAAAATAATAATATCGGAACAACAAATTTAAACCATAACTCGATACTAATACTTTAATAATAATAGTAATAACACGAAACCTTATATTAATAGTAATACGAAACTTTAGTAATTTATGAAAACTAAATAATAATAATAATAATAATAATAATAATAATAATAATAATACGAAACTTAATAAAATCACAAACTTAATAATAACTTATGAAAAATAATAATAATACCAGACTTAATAAATCACAAATTCAAAAATAACTTATAATAATAATAATAATACGAACTTAATAACTTATAAAAAAAACTAAGTAATAAAATTACGAAATTAAATAATAAAATTATGAAACTAAATAATAGAATAACTTATATTATGAACTTACTAATAGTAATAACATGAAAATAGAGACATTTTAAACATCATTTAATCACATTAAACCCTAATAATATTCTAACAATCCTAACATCACACCCACCATTTCAACACCACCATTTCCCAACCACATCACATGCATAATATATACTAACCTACCCATCAACCCTCGAACCCTTGACCACCCGCCCATGCGCACGTAAACAATAACACACACCCACACAGTAACACACGCACACATACACTTTACCCACAACCCACACCATCGAACCCTTGACCCAACCCATACGGTAGAGCCATGCCTACTACACATACTCTAGCATACAACTACTCATTAGGGCATGGAGGAGAGAGAGAGAGAGAGGAAGGGGAAAAGTGCATGGATGTGGTGATGTGTTGGGGTTTAAATAGGAGGAGGAGGCTTGATGGGGGGGGGGGGGTTTCGGGGTTTACATGGAGAAGAAGAGTGAAAGAGAGAGTGGGAGTGAGAGGGAAGGGGAAAAGTGCATGGTATCATGCAGGGGGTCGGTCGGGGTGCTCGCCAGTAAGGGGAAAAGAAAGGAAGAATAATGAGGGAAGAGGAGAAAGGAGAAGGAAAAAGGGAGGACCCGAAGGAAAGGAAAAAGAGAAGGAGTGCGTTGAGGGGTTCAAGGTAGCGGGGGAATCCTAGAGAGATTTGACAAAATAAATTCCAAATTGATCCAAATAAATTTAATTGGTATCCAAAAATTTCCTAACTGATATTTTTCAGTCACTAAAAATTCTAAATAACTCATCTGCGGTCCTAATAACTCCACATGTTAACAGTACATAACTAAACGGAAAAATAACACATATCAGAAATTTAACGGTAACCTTAATAGAAATTTTCAACTTTAGTGTGAAGTTCTTCTCCAATAAGACACAAAATTTAGAAAATGTGGGGAGTAAAATGTTGTAGCGTTCCTCCACATGTATATCCACCTTTATTTTTTCTAATTTTTTAATAGATAAAATTGTATTATTTGACACTTTAAAAAATTTTAAAAAGGAAAAAAGGAGAAAAAAAATATGTATTTGATAAAGTGAGTTCCACAAATAAATATTTTAAAGCAAAATAGTAGGAATGAGCTCCTATTATTATAGAATAAATGTAATGGATTTTCAAAATATAAGAATTATGGGTGATGTGTAAAGGGCATACCACTACTTACAATCCAAAATTTGATCATTATTACATTTGTTTTGAGTTGTGGTGAGAGTTGTGGTAGGTGGAGTAGGTGATGAGAGAAAATTTGAAAAGGAAAGGAAAAAAGTGAGAAGAGAGAAAAGTGAAGAGATAAATTGGTAATGATTGTTGTGGGGTGTGGTGAAATGTAGTAGAAATTAAAACGTGTGGTGTGATGTGGTCAATCTTTGAAAATTTTAATTATAAGCTTCTAACTATACATCATCTATACTATAAAACTATTATTGTTATTATCATAATCATAATAATAACTTTCTAAAATAAAATATAATCTTATATATATTTTTTTGAATGTATTGATAATAACTAGATATTGAGGGATGAAGGAACCAATGAGCACTTACCTCAATTGATATCCACTACACCGTGTTATTCCACGAATTGTGAAAAAAAATATGGTGGTATTTCCTTTTTTGTTTGGGATAGAAATGAAGGCAGTAGTATTTTATTATTTATTAATAATTGGACAAAATTGGAACAGAAAAAATCAAGGAGATTTTTTTTTTACATTAAAGTCGTTGTATTTTCGAGGCTTATTTTCTCACTCGTTCATTCATTTCTGGACGATTCTCTTTCCTTCAACCCCTGTTCCTGAGCTTGAATCATCATCAATCTAGGAGAAATGGAAGCCCTAAGTTTGTCCTCTGCTTCTTTAACCATCAACAAATCATCGTTATCATCATCTTCTTCTGCTTCTTCTTCTCCTTTCTCCCCAAAAAAGCCTGCTCGTACTCATCTCTTGCGCTTCCCCGTAGCCTGCAAAGGTCATTGAATTCATCTTCTGTTCTTAACTTTAATTTCCATTACAAAACCACGAAATTGATCGGGTTTGCGAGTTCGATTCACTTGACATCTGAATTTATTACGATTATTTTGCAGGTAGACAGGATGATTCCGATGGTGGGTTTGATCGTAATGAAATGGGTCTCGTCCCAATTGTTAATAGTCAACCCCCCTTGCTCTCCCCTTTGTCAAAGGTAATATCTTTCCCTTTCTATTTCGGATTCTTAGCAAATTGGTAGATGCCCTTTATTATTTTTTGTTTTTGGGTTTGATTTTCGTTTGTGGGGGATCAAAGCGATTATTGTTGCATCTGTTGTTGACTTGGAGCTGAAAGTGGTTTTTTTCCTTCTTCTAAAGCTAGTACTGTGTAGTAGTAGTTTATGTTTTAGGGTTGTTTTGTTGAATTCTGCCTCATGACATTCATGGGGTTCTCCCAATTTGTTGGGGTAATATATGCTGAAAAAGGTTAATGATTTGTGAAAAGTTTGTAGGATCCATCATTCTAGGTAACCCTGGAAGAATATGGCAATGATTTTGGTTTGTTTGTGTGTTTGTGTGTTTGTGTTTTGGGTTTTCATTATTGAGAGGAGGTGAGGAGAGGGTGATGGTTTGGCTTTTGACTGCTTTGAAAGGTAAAGGGAGAGGATGAGTCATGATTCTCATGAACATTGATCCTTTGACAAGTGACAAGAAGTTATTATTGGCTAGTATTGATTGGTAAAGGGAGAGGATGAGTCATGATTCTCATGAACATTCCTTTGACAAGTAACAAGAAGCTATTATTTGCTAGTATTGATAGGTATGATAGAGTAATTGCTTGCCTTTATTCGTTAAGAAGAGGAAAGGATGAAAAGGCTTGAAAATAGACATGAAAGGCGTAAACTCTTCCTGCCTTTACAACACCCCAATTTGCAAAAACAAATGGAAGAACTTCCTTTTTTAGCCCTTGAGTATTGAAAGATGTGTTTGCTGGCCATTATTGTTTGCTGGTTTTCCTGTGGATAAAGTTAGTCAGTTTGTTGTGAGAGTTTATCTTGCATCTTTTGGATTTTACTAATGTAACTTTGCCCTCCATCTTTTAGATTTAGCAGTGTAATTCTTCTTATTTTCATCGAGAAAAGGTTTTAAGGGTGCGGAGTGAGTAGTGACGAGTTTTTCTTTTCAATTGAACTCCTGACAAAGCTGAAGGTTTAAACTTTCAAGATGCCCGAGCTGAAGTGTTTAGGAGGTGATGATTGCACACTAGTCTGACAGATGAGAAGGTAGCTGTAGGAGGGTGAAACGATGGTGGCATAGACTTGTGGTGCATAATTACTAGGAAACCAAGAGCTGGCAGAAATGGACCCCACCCGAACCCACCCGAAAGTTTAAGGCTAGGCCTGGAATTTCCAAACAAAAAGCATAAATTAACCCGAAACCGACCCGTAATCATAGTTTCATTTTCAATTTTCTCGCCCCTTGGAAATAAATTGCACGTCATGAAGGTATGGAATGAATGTAATGTGTTCTAATCCATGCTAGGGCTGAAGGTGGGTTAAAAGGGTTGGATGTGTTTGTATGTAACTGATGGAATTATAATGTGTTTTAAACTTCCTTAATTTGGCTACTCCGATAGTTGTGTGATTGTGATAGAACCTAGATCCAATAGTTTTCAGGCTATTTTGGAGCATTTAATTGGTCCATTGCCAATGTTGGGAACGAAAAAGCAATATATATTACATACACTTGGAGTTTATGCTCCGGGATATTTGCAAGTGAATAAGCACACTATTGAGGATGAACAATCACACTATTGAGAACACAAGCTCCAGGAGCGTGTAATAAATACACAAAAAGTGTCATATTCAACATACAACTAACACAGTCATCCTTTGTTTTTGTTTTCCCCCGTTTTTGTATAGGATGTAGCTATGGGTTTGGTTCTAAGTGCTGCCACCGGTAGAGGATGGACAACAGGCTCTGGTATGGAAGGGCCACCTGAGCCTGTTGGGGATGCCGGGTCCAGTACCGCAAATATCTCCACTTTCCCGTGGTCTCTATTCACCAAATCACCTCGACGAAGAATGCTTATTGCATTCACCTGTAACATTTGTAGCCAGCGCACAACTCGAGCCATTAATCCTCATGCATATACAGATGGGACAGTCTTCGTTCAGGTAATCAACTGCTTTTCGGGCAGGGATTGTTGTCAGTTATTATTATTGTTTACGTCTCATTACTTTTTCAGGCCAAACCTTTTTCCTAAGAAAGACCTTACGGACGACACTTCCACCTTTTTTACTGTTCCTTTGAAAATTATCATGAAACTTAATGACCGCCAGCAGCCCAGAACATACCATGTTCATCACCTTCAAATTACTTAGCAGTTCAAGCTTTTCTGAATTCAATCGTCAGTCCAATGAAAAATCTCGCTCTACATTGACATTGTATGAACTCATTTTTAATTCTGCCTTCCTTGTTGTAGTGCTGTGGCTGCAACGCTTATCACAAGCTTGTTGACAATCTGAATCTATTTGAGGGAATGTCCTGCTACATAAGTTCAAGCTTCAAACACGGAGGCAATGGGACCGATGGTGTTAGTTTCGAACACCGAGATGATGACAATGGCGATGACGGATTCTTTGGCATGTAGAAAGGTGGGAGAACTTTGCAGTATATGTATATTCCCAGTCTAATAGGGGGGACATTTGCCTTGTACTGTATGTACATTCTCAATCCATGTACGTCTGTATCTACACTCGTGACATAGAATTTGTTGTTAGCACAATGTCGGCTTGTTCTAGCTATTTTCAGGATATGGAGACTAAAGGGGTCAGCCATATTTAAACAAGTAAACCTAGAGTCGTTTTGTGAAACCCTGGTGGTTCTCTGTCGTGTATCGTGAAGTTCTATCCTTGCTCGAGTCATTTGTGTATTGAACTAATCTTGTGCCTGGCATTTCGTTATGCTATCTGATTTATGTGGACTTTTGGTGCGGTTAGATGCATTACTCATGCTGTAGCCTGTGAGGGTTTGGCCCTTCATAGAATATGGAAGACTAGTACAAACGCAATCAGACTTTCTTTGCTGTTCGTGTCATTGAAATTGATGATTTTCTAGGAAATTTCTATTCCTTAGCCTGGTGGCTTAACAGAATGGCCGATGTGGTACTTGCAGTCACAATGGGAACGACTGTCAAATCCCTGAGTCAGTGAGGCTTAGATGAGCATGTAAATAAGAGATGCTCGAATTCATTTTCATCTTTTTATGATTGGTTTGGGACTTTGCCTTATCTTTGGGTAACTATGATTAGATACTATGTTGTTTCTGCTAGTTTTAGTGGGCATTCTTCTTGTCATTTTGAAAGCGTCCATGGAAATGTAAGTTCATTTCTGACTTTCAATTTTATTGCGAACCCTACAAGTACTTATTAGTGGATTTATGACTCTGAGAATCTTTTATGTCAAATTCTAAACATATTTAAAATCAACTCTATTGTTCAAAACCCCAAAAGGGCTGAAAAGGTTCAAAGAAACATCATACAAACACCAGCAAGACACCATCTACATCAAAGGAGAGAGACAAACACAAAAACTAACACCAAACAAGCAAGAAAACAACACACCCACAAAAGATCAAATTCGATCAACCTGCAAACAAAGAATATGTACGACTAGCCAACACCAGGCCAAGGAATCACTCTTGCTAAGTTACTTGAGTGAGTCGGGCCTTGAATTTCTATATCTGCTTCTCCTTGAACCGCTTTACAGCCTTCTTACGATCTTCCAGGATGGTCGTGATGACCGTATTACTTAAGTCAACCGACAATAAGTGTTCCTCTTCTGTCTCAGCAGAGGACGAGCTCTCCCCAAACTCTTCAAATCAACTCATTTTTAAGTTTCATCCACATTAGCAGAGAAAACACCTTAAACAAGGTAATGAAAGAAAGAAACAAAGAATGCATTTAGAAGGAATACGAATTGAACAATGGGAGTCGTTAGAGTTATTGCTAATGGTGACTAGTTAGCGGTGGAAAACAGTAAAAGGAAACACCAGCACAGCAGGAGGCATCGAGGGAAAAAATCTCAGGACTCAAAAACATGAAACTTGATTAAACATTAGAAACTTACGTCTCTTTTGTGTGTTTTTATTACAGATTTCCAATGAGAGGCAATTATACCGTACATTGTGGTAGTAACAGCTGAAGTGCACTCGCCTTTGGGCTTTTGCGTTTATCCCTACTGATAAGTTGCCTCACTCATCAAGATGACGGGATGGGGGTCTGAAGGGTACAAACATGGACCATGGTATGCCCGGGCAACAAGACAGATTAAGTAAAAACACGCACCAAATACAGCTCAGAAAGGAAGTGTCGAATTTATATATATACATACGGCCAAAATGCAAGAAATCTGAAGTGCTCGAGTTGGGAGTGTCTGGAAACACTACAGACGGTCATTATTCCCTATGCAAATATATACAGTTTAAACGCCCAGGTTTTCAGCTGGAATGGAAGAGAAAGCTAACTCTTCTGGCAACAGCAAGCAGCATGGTATGGCATCAGTTCATTCAGTTGAAAAAGTCTTCAGGGCCACTGTCGTCTGCTCCCCCGTTACCATTGTCAGATGAATTGTGGTGCCTGCTGAAAGACAGTATCAGCTCTAGAAAGTCATGCCTGGCACTCGAACCTGAATATTCCCCATCATCATGATCTGCCTCTTCTGGGTTTGCTCCCTGATTCTCCAATGAAAATAACTGCAACAGCAGCTCCTGAGGTGAACTCACTCGATACATCCAGCCCCTTTGCCTTGGCCTCAACTGGACATGGATGAAAAATTACCATCATTAGTATCATTCCCATCATCATCATCATCATCATCATCATCATTAATAATCCTATCATTTTCGCCTCCACTATCATCCTCAGCAGCATCGGTACCACCCTCATCCTCGTCCTCGTCCTCGTCCTCATCCACATCCTCGACGTCTTCGTCTTCATCATCCTCATCATCAGAATAACAATTGAAATAATCCTCATCCTCCATATCATCACCTTCGTCTTCGTCATCCTCAAAGTCATCATAAGATGATGAATCCTCATCATCCTCATCAGTTTCAAAGAAAATAGAGTGATTCATTACCCGAACCTTCTCAATGAAAGCAATGCAGAGAAGTTAGACCTTTCTCTGCCACCATCTCTCTCAACATTAAACAGCTCATTTGTTCAAAGGGTTAAGAAGTGATTGTGATTTAGACCATGGCAACAACAAAACAACAGACTTAAGTAACAAAAGAAGAGACAAGGGGCTTTTTCACAGAGTTAAGAGCTCAGAAACATGGCAACTTGGCAAGTAAGTTGTAGCACTTTCTAGCAAATTGAGTTAAGGGGGCACAAGCACAAACAGGAAAAGCATTATAAAGCTCCCGCAGTGAACTGTAATTGAAATGACTTGAAACAGAACTCTAGTTCAATTTGCAAAAAAATCAATGAATCATCCCTACCATCATACTAGTAGCACTCATAAATCGAAACCCAATTAAGTTTTGATACATAAAAAGAACAGAACAACAAACTTTTATAACATGAGCGCCCCCCCCCCCCCCCCACCAAAAAAAAAAAAAAAGGCAGAGTATACTTCGGAAACACAAGCATTAGGAACCAAAGATGCAAAAGCATATATTCAAGTAGTCTTGAACAAGCAAATACCTCATCCAGATTGGCAGGTAGACTGGCTCTCTCCTCCTTCTTTGGAGTCCAGATCTTGATATCATTCTCTATACCACTGCTGGCAAGAACTGCAGTATGCGGATGAGACTCAATACAGTTGACCACATGCTTATCAGCTTCCATGACACGAAGGAGTTCGCCATCCCTTTTCCTCCAAATGAATATGCGGCCACAGTCAGATCCACTCACCACATATTCGCATTTTGGCCCAAAGAAACCTACACCTTTCACAGTTTCACGGTTTTGGTGGCCCTTGAAAGCTAGAGGACCATTCTTTTTGTCTGTCTCCATGACAGGCTTGGATGTTTCCAATGAATCATTACATTCCGGTTCATCACCATCACTGCTTGTTGACACAGGAGTAGATGGAGCAGGATTTGGTCCCCATCCCATATCTTTCATAAAAAGATAAATATTCTCATTGTTGTAGGATACAAGAAGCTCGCTTTGATCAGAGAACGCTATGCCCGTTATACCTACCATCTCGTTTCCAACCAAATGATCAGGGCAATAGTAGTTTATGGGTCGATCAAAATCAGATGATCCATCCCACTTATACCTTCGGATATCATAAACCCGAGTGTATTCATCAGATCCCCCAACTGCAAATAAATTAGGATTCCTTGGATCAATTGCAATACAATTCAGCTGCACAACAGGGACATTGATGTAGCTCCTCCGCTCAGAAGTTGAATGGCACGTGAAAAGTTCTGTAGCAGCTTTAGTTCTCAGATCAAACTGCATCAAGATTGAAAGTTCAGCCCTCAACAAGTTAGCTGCCACAACAATTATTCGAAAAGGAAGATTGAAGCTGTAGTTTATTTAAAAAGTTGTTATTTCGTGCCCAATAGCCAGTATGAGAAGCTTTACCAGAGAAGTAAACAGTCTCTAACTAGGAGGCCAACAAACCAATACTAACAGTCTTACACACTCAAAAGAGTAATCAATTCGGCTTCCACTAACAGACACAGTGACACGAGATTGAACAGGGCTTGCCCATTGCAATTTATCCTATTAGAGTACTCTTGAAGATGAGTGATAAAGGTATAGACAATTAGGTATTCCAGACAGCATTTAAAAATGGAAAAGTTGACAGATATTTGAGAATGGAGTGACTCAAGTGAGTATATATCATCTTGAAAACGACATATATGCACACATATATACTAACAGTATACAACACACATAGCAAGAACCACCCATACAGCCGGGATATCCAAATATAGGCAGGTAGTAATAAGTAGAGAGACTGTTTCCATACAAACGTGCAACGGAACCAATCAAATCAAGGAAACCTTTTTTCCTTCCAGCAACTGCATTGTTCATGAACAGTAAGCTGTACTAATAGGTTTATGGATTTTTGGACGATAATACACTGGACTTTAGGGGTATTAGACAATAATGCACTGAACTTTTTTTTTTGGACACTAACACGACGCCGAAAAAAGTAAGAAGTTTTCCCACATAAGAAAGTAAACATAAGTAGGATGACTAATATACTTTTTCTGAAAAAAAACGACACCTCAAAGTAGGACCGTCACAGAGTCAACCACCACCGGAAACTGATTTCCATCAAACATGTCACCATAGAGATGCCAATCAAGACTTCTAAGGTTTTACCGAAAACAGATAATTTGCTATGCTCTATTCCAATTCAAAAATAAAAAAGGCATACGGATAGACACAGGGACAGAGAAAAGACAGGATTACATGCTGGACAAGTCCATCTTCACCACACGTATAAAAAATGTGAGGGCTTCCTGGTTCAATAGCCAATTTGTGAGCTCGACCCTGATGTTTGCCAAGCAAAGAGGTCTCCACATGACCACCATCAACGAGTTGTGCATGTCTAACCTGCAGTATAGTACAAACAAATAAATTAAAATAAAGAAGCTTCATTTACAAGGATCATTACATTCAAAGATGCAGGAAAAAAAGCAACTTCTCAGTATGCCACTCAAATACTACCAATACATCTCTGAAGAGTACTAAACATCCTGCTCAACACATAATCTCATAATAAATGGAATCACAGTTTAGCAGCCCCCTCTCCCCCCCCCCCCCCCCCAACCCAAACACCACAAATAAAAAAAATCAATCAATCAATGTCCCAAGTACAAGACTGCAAGCTAATGTTTACTAACAAGGCACGCCAACACAAAACAGGGTGGAAATCCTCCTTATGCAAAGAATTATCATTGTCTCCCCCTTTAGTTTACATGTCCCATATTAAATTCTTCATGCTTGAAAGTAGACACAAACAACAAGAGAATTTCATCACCATGCATATCCTAACGAAAGCAATAGTCATTCAAAATCATGCTTCCTGTGGGGAAAAAAAAAGGACAAAATATTACCTGGCCATCAGCAGCACAAGTAACAATACTGTGGTCATCACTGTAAGGCATAAATTTTGCCTGAAACACGTTGTTTCCATGACCAGAATGGAATGAAAGCTTCACACGCCCAAGTTCCCAATCCCATAATATAACTCTCCTATCATCAGAGCCGGACACGAGAATATCACCAGTTCCATTGAAGCTCACAGTATTGACACAACCTCTATGTTTCTCCAGCTTCCTCAAAATATCAAATTTGAGAACAAGGTCCTGAAATAGACGCAGCACTTCAATATGGCTAATTTGGACGCACAAACAAATGCACACGCAAACGGCACAAAGGATGGGTTCGATTAAAGCAAGGAATTAGACAGTCCACATGGATGTGAGCATGAGTACCAGAAGAGGACTTCCGAGGGACTGGTTATGAACTTTTTGGGGTAAATTAAGAAAGACAAACTGTTTAGGTAAAAACAACAGCGCATAAAGGACGGAAGCAGTGAAATATAACAGCATAAGTACTGTTCAGCATCGGGATAGGATAACGCTTGAAGCAAATGAAGTCATATAGACCAAGAAAATGTAGCATAAGACTTGAAAAAAATCCACCAATAGCCTCAATAAGCAAAATGATAATTACAGGAATTAAGCAAACCAAATAGACAGAACACACTCATCTTAAGTGCCACAGAAGATAATAATTGCCTAGTTTCCAAGGAAAATGTATAGCTTGATTACTAGCTATGCCCTTGCTAAGCTGTAAATCGGCTAAATATAGTCTAGTAACCTTGTCACGTTCACAACTCTTCTTTGATCTTCCTCTTTCTCTTCTAAAATCAACCATACTGAGTTCCTCTTTAAGATTCTATACCGTTATGTAGTTACCATCCAGCCCACGCCCCCCAGTCTCTGAGGCAAAACACTGGTCCTTTTGTTTATAGGAAAAAAAAAAAAAATATATATATATATATATATAGAGGAAAATAATTATATTAATAAAAGAAGAGATGCTCAGCTAGCATCATACAAAGTTATTATACACATCCAAAAAAAACTACCCACAAAATCTACCACCTCAAAAGAGGAAGAGCTAAACTTCCCGTTCACCCAAAAGAAGAGAAACTTAACAAAGTTATCTTTCAATCTCTGTCTCTCTGATGAGAGATTTCAATTCACTCAAAAACCCTTTGGTTCCTTTCTTTCCAAATAACCCAAAAAATCACATGAAGTATAACCAAGCCTTTCTTCTTCTTCAGCTTCCTGCTAAAGAAACTCTCCCAAGATAGGAGATGACTCCTCACAAAATAGAATACAACCCAAGGAACACCGAGACAACCAAAGGGTAAAGCCCAAAGAGACCTAGAGAAGTTGCAATGAAGCAAAAGATGATTAGGAGATGTATTTCTTCTTGAGCAAAACACTGACCCATGAAGCAAAGAGTTGGAAGTGTTTCCAATTCCATAGACTTGCTTGCCTCGGATGTGCAAGATGACATCATAACTCAGTAGTATATTTTTCATGGCACTATTAACCAACGTTTAATACACTTTCACGGTTCCTCAGGAACAGGAACATTTCTCAACTGATCAGTTTAGGATTTCAAATTGACCACATAAGCACATAAAATACTCCGATGCCTAGAGCTCAATATGTCTACATGAGAAATTCTAGTCACTCAAATTGCAAAACTAAGATATGTCCAACGAAGCAAAAACTTGAAGGGTCTTATCCAACACCAACTCCAAGTCCAAGCACTTGTATTTCCATTTTCCATACATATGTCACTGCCAGTAAAATAATAAATACGAAGCCTTTCCATTACAAAAGGTTGAGTTTTCTTTTGGATCTTTACTACCGAATGCACATAGAAAATTACATACATTTGAGACCCCATCTTTCTAATTTGTTTGAAGCATATCAAATAATCTTCTGATCATGTGAGTCATGCCTCTAACAGTCATTTGGGTTGGCTGTGAATATACTGGAGCAAATATATATGCAGAAGATTCTATGAATTCAGTATTCAAAAAACATTTCTACGGGTGTATTTCTTCTTCGCACTTCAACCCTCGCCACTCCCAAGGTTCTCAGGCGGCGCAAAGGTACTCAAAAATAAACTCACCGTCGAATTCCGTCAAAAGAAACAAGCAAACAGGAAAATGGAACCCAGAAAATATACAGGATTTTTACTATCCCGCGTAATCAAATTCAGATAATAAATGAAAGAAGGGACAGGAGCTGAAACCGAAGGCGAACCAAGAACAATTAATCAATCATAGCCAGCGATTGACGAATGACAAACCAAAAATGTACAGAAACTAAGCACATAAACCAAACCAACAACAGTAATAATAAGAATCAGGGTTAGGGTTAGGGTTATGAATACCTCAGAAGCAGCGACACGGTGAGCGAAATTCCGAGATGATAACAGCCCAACTTCACGCTGCCAGACATCAATAATCGCCTTATCACGGGAAAGTCTTGGCCTCTTGACGCCCATCTTCACAAAAACCCTCGATAATTAACCAACCCACTTGATCAGAATTGAATTCCCGCAACACAGATGATGAACACAACCCCTACGAACTCGAATTTTTGCGAATTAAAGCAGAGAGAGCTAACGCGGTGTAAAAAGCTCGATCGACAACATCGTGGATTCTTGGGTGAATCTGAATTGAAACTGACACTTTACCCTTTTCATGGTGCCATTGATATATGATGCGTGACGATGATGATGGAGGGAGTGTGAATCAGCAGGGAGTGCCACTCGCACATACTCCGGTGCAGCGTAGTATGGGCTTGAAAGTTTGAGGCGAGTGAACACAAACAGGCTTTAATAGTAGTTGGCTAATGCAATGTCCCCTCCAGCCCAAATCAACCTCTCTAGGTATGTTTAGCATCAACCAAAATCCGATTAAGTATCCGAATTTGTTCAACTCGAATTAAATCAGGTTTGATCATCCATTTTTTATCTGAACTTTAAATTCGGTCAATTCAGTCATATCCGATTGCGAAACCGGGTAGGATTCGAATCTGGAGTAACAAATTCTGGTTGCCCGCAATTTGTACTAAATTTAGGTTCGGACAATGTTAAACCCGAAAAATCGGACATATATTGAATTTGTGTGCAATTTTAGTGTAAGTTTGGGTTTGGGTACATTTAGATGAATTCGGATTCAGACAAGTTTGAACATCACAAAATGTCCAAATTTGAAATTGCGATAGGTTTTGGATTCCCGTTTACTATTCGTCGCCCCCCTTTTACTAATGTCGCCCACTTTTTCACAATAATTTCCAATAACGCTCTTAACCCTCACGATTTCTCTCTCTAACTTCTTTCTAATTCCTCTCTCTAATAATAATAATTATAATAATAATAATCAGAATTTTTGGACGCTAATATACTGAATTTTTAGGGTATTGGATAATAATACACTAAACTTTAACCTTTGACAATAATACACTGTACTTTAGGGGGTGTTGGACAATAGTACACCCGAAAATATTCTAACGATGGCTAACTTGGTGGTAATCCTATGTGGCAGGCGGCTCACGTATGATTGCCACCAAGGCAGCTACCACCCGAATTGCTATGAATGCATTATTGTCCAACCCCCTAAAGTACAATGCATTATTGTCTAAGGTCAACGTTCCGTGTATTATTATCCAATATCCCAAAAGTTCAGTATATTAGCGTCCAAAAACCCTTTTCGATAATGAATTTTTTTTAACTCTTTAAAAAAAATATTTTCATTCATTAACGACAACCAAACATTGGAAAGTACTCAAGTTTTCCAACCAAACACAATGAGTCAAGTATTCAAGTTCGAGTCTTGTAAATGAAAAAAATATTTTACAATAGAAAAGTTTTATCTATTTAGAGAGACTAAGGCCCTGTTAAATTCATGAGTAAATCTAATTACCAAATTTTTTAGAAAAATAATAATTTTGATATATTGACGTAAACTTGCCAAAAGTTACCAGAATTTACCAAAAATTATCAAAAGTTACCAAAATTTAGCTTTTACCCAACTGTTTTACCAATTAATTTGACAGACCCTCATTGTAGACTCTACCTATCGCTATAAATGCAAATGGCCAAAAAAAGGTTTGGACTTTATATCAATTGATTTGTTGTGTTGTTTGCCTGTAAAATTCAATAATAAATAGATGGATAGAAAAGTTAGTTTTTGGTAACTTTTGATGAAGTGTTATTTTTTTACATAAGTTGAATATATGTAAACTATATTTTAAAAACTTAAAAAACTAAGGAAAACATATAAAAATTCATTTTGGGGGGGTGAAATAATGAAATTGTAGGTTTTTGTAAATCTGGTTGCAAATAAAAAAGAAGAATAATTGATGAATAGTAACCGGGTACGATTTCACTAGGTGTTTCGACAGTTTGAGGTAGCGACGATGGTGGGAAATGGGCGATGTCGATTGAGTGGTGGTCGATTAGGGGTGGCTGTTAGGTTGGGTTGGTGGGGCGATGGTGGATCTCGCCATTGATGGCACATTTGTGGGTTTTTCAAGCGGTTTTTAGGGTTTGGGTGTTTTTAGTTTTTGGCTAACTTTAAGTGACATTGATGGAGGGGTTAGACGATTGTCGGTGATGTGGTGGTCAACTGGTGGAGTGGTCATGTAGGAGTGATCGGCCTACGCTAAGTGGCACTGTCAGTGGCGGATTGACAATTGTTCAACCTACAGTTTAGGGTATGTTAATTTCAAAATGTACGTCCTAAAATTTTTTCCAAAATTTCAATTTTATTTTGTTATTTTTATACTTATGTAATTATAATTTCTTTTCAATTTTAACTTTTTTATATTTTCATGAAAAAAAACATATGTATATATACAAAAAAAAATGTGTTGCAAATTAACTTAATTTACTCAAATTGAACTTTTGTAAGTCATCTGGTATTTAACAGTTCTACCCCTCTTGTCCATATACCTCCACTTGCTAATGGTATAGCCGTATAGGTGGTCCTTTGTTCTCTGCTTTTTGTGGAAATTTTGCCTCTTGGTGTTGATTACGTGATGTTGAAAATTTTGTTTGTGGATTTTGACAATGTTCTTGATGTTTATATTCCTGATAAAGAGGGATGGAAGGGGGTTCGGTTTTGTTCGTTTCAAGGTTAAGCAAGAAGGTTCAAATGCTAATCATGTCCTTAATGGTAGTCTATTCAATGGGTCTGTTTTATTTATTTTTGGGACAAATTTTAATGAGAGAAAGATGATGCAACCCTCTTTGAAAATAGCCTTGTCAAACGAGTTTGGATACAAAAAGCTGCTCAAATTGTGGAGGTTGAACCTTCACAAGTTATTCTTTTGAGGTGGTGGCAGATAGCCTTGTGAACTCTTACTCAACCCATGTGTTTTTTTTTTTCCCCTATAAAGTTCCACTTGGTGGTGATTCTTTAGATCCTGAACAAACTATCTGAAATCCAATTAGTGATGTTCTTTTTCATATGAAGGGTGTTACAAGTATCCCTACTAATGATCCAATTGACAATGAGGAAACAGATTATCTATTGGTCCACCTTGTTACAATATCCTTTATGATTTTGAAGAGTCATTCTTTGAGGGTTCCAAAGCACGTGCTAAGAGGAGAAGAAGGGGAAATCTTTACTGAAGTCTAGGCCCTGTTCGGCAAATTAGCGGTTTAGATAGCGGATAGTGGTTTAGATAGCAGATAGCGGTTAAGGTAGCGGATAGTTGTTTTAATTTAGCGATTAGCGGATAGTTGTTCATAGGAACGTTTGAAGAAAATATGTTCGGCAAAATTAGAAGTTGGATTAGCGTATGGACATAACTTTCATTTTATTATTATTAAATCGACCGGAAAAGAGAAACCCAGAAGGAAAGCTTTGAGCCAGCGCCTGCCCGCTCGAAATCGCCGGCGACTGCCTGAAACGTTAGAAAACAACAACAAAGGGCTTCAACCGTCCACCACCAAAGTCAGACAGACAACACCACCGCAGAAGCAATAAACCTAAGCCACCACAAAAAGGCAAAAGCACGGATCAGAGCCAGCCTCCCGACAGCGTATCCCCAGGTCGGTGCAAGACAGGGGTTAGGGATTCTGGGAGGATGAAGGTTTTGAATTTTGAATTCGCTCCCTCTCTCTCTGCAAGTAAAATGGCCTCTGATTGATGGAGTTCTCGGATAAAAATGCCACTAAACTACGTACAAATTGTAAAAATGTCACCCGAAAAAACATGTTATGAAAATGACATCAATTTATGTTTATAGTGACAAAATTGCCACTTTACCGAATGAAAACCTATTCTAGTCGGTTATAAATGTATCAAAGGGGTTTATGGTTGATTAACACAATCTCTCTCTCTATCTCTTTCCTTCTTCCTTTCAAGCTTCTTCAATGGTGTTGTTTCACAAACCCTTCTCCACAACCCTATTCCCCCTCCTCTGTTTATCTCTCAACACTTCCATCATCTCCTTCGCTGCCATTTTTACAGATGTCGAGCTTTCCTCCAAAATCAAGCTTGCATTGCAAGGCACCCCCTCAGAAAAACCTCATCCTCTCCTTCTGGAACACCTTCATCCCCCTCCATCAATGGTAGGCCCTCAAATGGGTCTTCCAAAACAACACTTCTCTCAACTGCAAACCCTTATCTTCTCTACATTAGTCTGATTTCTCTCTCTACAGACACCCATCTATGCAACTTCTCTTCCTAGAACTCCCCTTTGCAAATCTCTCCAGCTACATGCCCAGAAAAATCACCCTAATTCACAATTGAAGAAAGAGAGGAAAAACCCTAACTTTTAGGCCTGGAACAAAGAGGGAGAATGTGAGGTTATGACAGACAAAGTAGGGGAAATGGAGGAGGGTTGAGGAAGAAGACAATGGGGTGGGGTCAATTTGAACAGTAAGAAAAGGATTAGATAATTAATTAGGTAGTTGAGGGGGGTAATTAATTATTAATTCAACCATAAACTCCATTAATACGTTTATAACCTGCTATAACAGGTTCCTATCCGGTAAAGTGACAATTTTATCACTGTAAACATAAAATAATGGCAGTTTTATAACATTCTTTTTTTCGGGTGACATTTTTACAATTTTTACTTTGGTCACATATATAGCCTGGACTTCATTGAATAAAATTGTTATTTGACTTGCTTGTTCCTAGTTCCTACCCTCCTTTGTGAAATATAGAAAACTCACTAGAGTAGACTCTCCTTCGGAAGACCGGCGGCAACGATGGAGAAGCAGCGCAAGAGCGGCGGTAAACCACCGGCGGCGAGGAAGAAGCAGGCGACGGAGAGAGTATTCGGAGTAAACGCACTTGAACTGGCAGAGAACGTAGCCTCCAAGCTTGTTGGTGGAATTGTTGAGAAAGGCATCTCCGAAAACTTCATTGCTCCGCCGTCCTCCGCTCCTCGTCCCTCCCTCCTCCCTTTTCCGGCCGCACGCCACCGTTCTCACGGCCCTGTACGTCTATCTATATTCTTATCAGCTTGTACTTTTAATCTTCACTACTCAGAATTGCTTATAGCTGCAGCTTAATTCGCTTTGCCTAAGAAAAAAAGTTAAGACATTTTAGTTTAATGTAAGTATTGGAAATTTGAGGCATAAATTTTAGTTAAGATGGTTGGTTTAGGGTTATTTTGCGTGAGTTTACCTTGTACAAGACTAATTATGGTTTAGGAGGGAATAACAGCCAAACAGCCAATTTAGGTTCAAGGAAATGAATTGCTCATGCCTATTATCTGTTTACATAGAATATTGTCATTTAGGGTTTCTTATAACCTGGATATTTCGAACTCTTTCTGCTCCAAGTTTATGCGGTTTATTATGTCGAAGGTTCCAAGCAAAGGATGAGTTAAGGTTTAGAAGTATTGGAGAATGAAAGTAAAGTTGGTGTTGTCCAAACAATTATAACATTAGTATTATGGCATTCACTTATGTCAGATTTTTCGTAGATTTCCTTTTCTGGTATCTTATATTAGGATGCTATACTTGTCCATGTTCAGGGCTTTTGTGCATACCTGTTGTAGCTGATTATTTCCTTATAACACAAAGACATGTAGGAGCTGCAACTATGTATTTATCCCTGCCTAAAATTTGCTTTCTGACTTTTATTGGCTTGTATCTCTTGTATATTCACTGAGCAGCTTGGTGGATTATTTATGTTTTTAGACTTCTTAATGATGAATTGTTCTTGCCCCTGGGATGACTGATTAGTGATTTGTACTCTTGAATAGCATTGGACTCCACATGTTGGGCAAACTACAGCCACTGGTAGTGGACCTGCGGATGATGAAAATGAGGAAGAAGATAATGATCCTGCTAATTATGACCCTATAGCGGAGTTTGCTGACCCTATTATAAAGAAAAAGAAGAAAGGTTTGGATTTGAGTAAGTGGAGAGACTTTGTTCCGAGTAGTCATGTTTCAAATATGCATGATGAGAGAAAAGGGTCTGGTGTGACAATGGATGTAGAGACTGACAAGATAAATGGAGAAGCGATGAGAATTGGTGATGATAAAAGCATGGATAATGACCCTTCTAGAGTTGTATGTAGCAAAAATGTTTCTCCCCCAGTGAGGAAACCTAAGGAATTTGTTGGTGAGATCACTGAACTTATAAGCTCTGAAGGTACAAGATTAGATAAATTAACCGACCTACCATCTGAAGTAAATTCTGATGAAGGTCTTAGGTTGGTGGATGCTCAGCATGGCAACACCAGAGGTAGTACAGATACACTGGATGGTGAGGCTGTGAGAAGTAATGTTGCGGATGGGGCCGAGTTGCACAGGTTGCCTTATGTTGATGCAGACAAAGGAACTCGGAATATTTCGTCAAGTGACATTGCAGGAGTAAGAGAGAAAACTCCTTTAGCATTATCAGGACAGAACAACTTAAGCTGCGTGGAAGGAAACATGAGTCTCGAGAGCCAGATTGATGCTGAAAATCGTGCTTATTTAGAAAGATTGTCGCCTGAAGAGATCGCAGAAGCCCAGGCAGAGATAAGAAATAGGATAAATCCTGAGCTAGCAAAGGTGCTGAAGAAGAGGGGGATACAGAAACTGAAGAAGCAAATGAACCCCTGTGGAGGCTCGAATTCTGATAGTGTACTTGCTGTCGGTGACAAGCTGTCTGATGAGCATGGAATAGATAGTGAAAAAGACCGTTCAAGTCTGGAAAGTAACGTTGCTCCTTCAGCAATGGCGCCAAGCATGCATAATGCAGAGCGGAGGCCTAATGAAAGTGTTCAGAATTTGATATCAAATAATGGAAGTGCGTGGGATAAGTGGAGTAAACGAGTGGAGGCTGTAAGGAATCTCAGATTTTCCTTGGAAGGAAATGTCATTGAAGGTAATTAGCTCTTGGCATGTGAGATTTGCATACTTTTTTAATAGTTTATTCCTTTGCGTGACAGCACTCCTCACGTTATCAATTTGATTTGTCTGTTAATGACAATGTACCTACTGCAATAGAGAGTCAATTGGGCCAAACATATACTGCTGATAGTGTTGCCGAACGAGACTTCTTGAGAACGGATGGAGACCCTGGTGCTGCAGGCTACACAGTGAAGGAGGCTTTAGCCCTTACAAGGAGTATTGTAAGTCACATTACGTGCTCTCAACTGGTTGTTATGAACACTATTTTTGTTTACAGTGACAATAAGAAGAATTCTTGTTGATGCAGTGAGTCCTTGGAAACTTTCAAGTATACGCTTCACATGTCTAACAACATTATTTGTGTACTGTGGACATAGGTTCCTGGACAGCGAGCGATTGCATTACATCTCCTTGCTTCTGTTCTTAGCAAGGCTTTGCACAACATTTGCAAGGGTCAACCTGGTTTTTCGGAAACCGTTAATGACGATAGCTTTATTGACTGGGAGGCTCTTTGGGCTTATGCACTTGGCCCGGAACCTGAGCTTGTTTTATCTCTGAGGTAAAGCCTTTTTGATTTATGTTTCTTTTCTGGTTGAATCCACATAATTCCCACTCCTTTTGGTACATTATAATTGGAAAAGGAGCAAATGTTTATGCGGGCAAACTAATGGAGATGGAAAATAAAGGAAGTTTGGCTAAAGTTAAGAATACTGTAAATTCTTGAACATTTGAACTCTGCAGTAATTTGGTAATAGGAATATTTAGGAGGATTTTTGTGATATTTAATTCCCTATATTATTTAGGATGGTTTTAGGTGGTTTCCCATGCCCTAGGGTATTATCACCTATCAATGAATAAAATCACTGAGTTTGAAAAACTACTGTGTTGTTTTGCTCTCTTAATGTCCCTGCTCCTTTCCCCTAGACTCTATAATAATTCTTGTGAAACTTCCTTCTTATATATGGCTCCAAGCCTCCAATGCTCAACAAAGAGGTGATCTATGTTTACTCTCCCAAGTGTATGCTGGAGAAATTAAGTTTCCAATTTAGCTATAAGTTGATATCATAAAAGTGTCACAAATTGGACACCTTTATGCTTGCAATGGCACTTGCCATTGTTGATTCAGGAACTCTGGCAAAGCCCAGCGCTTGTCTTATCCCATCTTCCCCCAAACTCTGTGTCTCACAGTATGGAGAAAGGGAAAGCTGCCTTTAACATAATGCCCTCTATATGGTCTGATGGCTGATGTGTGATAACTTTGTTAGTTTTACTGCTTGATGGTTGAGTTAGCAATGGGTCATTTCTTTTGCATTGGCCATTGCTGGACTTGCGTTTCCAGATGCTCCCTTTGTATTCTGGCTTTTGCAGACATGTGTTTCATTTTCCTTTTTTTCTTTTTTTTGGGAAAAAGGGGGGGGGGGGGGGTTGCCTCCGTGCCAGCTTGCAAGCTGCGGCACACTTTTTTGTTTCTGAAGCATTAATTTACTACAGCAGAATAATTGTTCATGGTTTGTACAGGCAAGGTTCTCATGTCAAAAACTGTGTACTATCTTGCCAGTGGTTTTTTCTTTTTTGTTTATGAATGCATACAGCTTTAATTGGAGAGTGAGGTTTTATTGGTGCCTGGGTCCTTCTTTGTAGGCTGACACTTGATGATAACCACAATTCTGTGGTTTTGGCTTCTACTAAAGTTATCCAATGCATCCTATCTTGTGACATCAATGAAAACTTCTTCAACCGATTAGAGGTATGATATTGCTATTATTCTTACCATTTCCTCTCCTTTTCTTTTTTTAGAGCTGTGCCATACTGTTGTGTTGTTTGCTGCAGAAAATGGCATTGAAGAATCCGTATACAGCTCCTGTATTTCGAAGTAAACCTGAGATCAAACATGGTTTCCTTGGTGGTGGTTATTGGAAGTACAGTGCTAAGCCTTCCAATATTATTCCGCTTGATATGGAAATTATGAGTGACCAGAATGGTGAAGAGCACACAATTCAAGATGATAACATTCTTGCTGGACAGGATGTTGTGGCAGGCATGGTCAGGATGGGGATCCTTCCCAGGCTCCGATATTTATTAGAGGTAAGGGTGACTGCAGTAAAATCCTCTTTTTTGGTTCTTATATAATAAGAGCGAGGCTATTTTCGAAAGACCTACCTAACTGGAAAATCTAATATGATGAGTTAAGAATTTGGATGAGTTGGTAAAATCAGAAATGAAGGACTGTGGCAATTAGAGGAGAACAACTGATGGTGAAAAAGCATGTAAAAAATGTGCATAAAAGTTCATACAACAATGATTGAGGTTAGGCATGTGTAGAGAATAAGGCGTATAGACTATCTTTAGTGTTTGGGAATAATATCTAGATGTGGGCAAAATTACTGCTGCAAATAAAATTGGTTTCAACAGTACTGAAGACTTTCTTGTAGAATCTTTATCCGAGGTAATGACATTTTGATTTTAAAAAATTGCTGATATGTCATGATGACAAGAAACATATTATTTACTACCTCCATCCCTTTTGAATTATAGCTTCAACTAACTTTTCCCCCATAATATATGTTGCTTTACAATTCCAAAACATTGATTGCTTATGCATTTGCTTTTTTTCAATGCTGGCTACCTCTCCCTCTCCATGTTTTTTGTACTCCTGTTTTTCCACAAAAGATTCAAGGGAATTTTGTTCGTCAAAGTTAAAAATTAGTTTTGTTGGTTTGTGTGCAAATTCCTAAAATTGATTAAAATGGGATGGAGGGATTACATTGTTTATCATGCAACCAAACATTGAGTATTGTTGAAAATCATGCTACTAGACATGGGTATTGTGGAAGAGTTGGAATATTTTCCTGGACTAAATTATGTCAAAGATAAACAACATGATGTAGATTGGCAATTTCGTTTGACTGGTCTTGAATCTTCCCCTCAAGGATATATAACTTTGTTTGACTGTCACTCGGCTTAAGTAGTTGTTTACTGTCGCCTGCTTATTAATGATCTTAATTTCATTAATGTGATTGTTGGTAACAGTGTTATTGATTAGTTTATATGCAGTTATATTAACACTTTTGATTGTGTGTTCAGACTGACCCAACACCATCCTTGGAGGAATGCATTTTATCAATACTTATTGCAATTGCTAGGCATTCGCCAACATGTGCAAATGCAGTTTGGAAGTGTGAAAGACTAGTGCAGACAATTGTTAACAGATTTACTGGGAAGGACTTGGTGGAGCTTCAACCGTCTAAAATAAAATCTGTCACTCTGTTAAGAGTAAGATCTTGTTTGTAGTTGTACTTCTTCGCTTTGGGGCACATCAAGTGGCATGCTTGTCAGATACTTATTTTGTCTTGTTTTGCCACAGTTCATTTATTACTGCACCCCTTTTCCTGCAATACTAATTCTTCTCTACTTTCTGACTTTAAGGTGTTAGCGCAATCAAGCAAAAGCATTTGCATAGAATTTGTCAAGGCTGGCTTCTTCCAGATTATGAGTTGGCAATTATATCGTGTAACTTCTTCTATCGACGAGTGGATAAAATGTGGAAGAGAGGTTTGTAAACTGGCTTCAGAGTTGATGAGGGAGCAGCTACGGTTTTGGAGAGTTTGCATCATGTATGGCTGCTGCATTTCTTACTTCTCAGCCTTCTTCCCCGGATTATCTCTTTGGTTGAATCCTCCTACATTTAACAAACTTGTAGAAAAAGGTGTCTTTCTAGAATTTGCTTCCATCAGTTTAGAAGCATACCTCATTTTGGAAGCATTAGCTAAAAGGCTTCCAGATCTATATTCATCAGAGGATATGTACCATCATTTTCAAGGTCAGGGTCTTGATAATGTGGAGACATGGTGTTGGAGTGATGTCAGTCCTATGGTTGATTCAGCTTTGAAGTGGATAGAAGTTGTGACTGATGCAACTTTGTCAAAGTCTTTTCACCAGGATAATACTTCTATGTCGTCCTTGTTATGGATCTTATCGGCAATTCTGCACATGGTTCATAACGTGCTTATAAAAGCAATGCCAGAAGATGTGGTGGATTGGAAAGGGTTCAGTAACAATGCAAATAGGTTGCCAGAATTTGTCGGCAAAATTGCAATTCATATTGTTAGACATGTGAACTTTTCTGATAAAACTGAATCAGAACATCATGGAATAGATTCTTTCATTGAGAAGTTGTACTACTTCAGACATCATTCTGATTCTGAGATGCCGTTGGCTTCTATCTGGTGCCTACATGGATTATTCCGGGTAACAGTTTCCATCGATCACTTGATTCAACTGATGAAAAACAGGCCAACACAAATATGTTTTCAAGGAAGTGAATTATCAAGAGCAGGTGAGATACTTGACAATGGCATTCTCAAATATTCATTAACCCAATGGAGAACAGTGGTTAGTGAACTTATGAAGTTAGTCACTTCAGAATGGCATTTTGTTCATGATGTTGAGGTGTTTGGCCGGGGAGGTCCATCTCCAGGGGTTGGAGTGGGCTGGGGTGCATCTGGTGGCGGATTTTGGGCATCAACTGTTATGTTGGTTCAGGCAGATGTAGCTTTGCTTATTGAGTTCCTTGAAGCTTTCCATTCTTCCCTGGCTTTGGATATTCATGGTGTAGAAGAGAAGATTTTTATCACCCATAGTATCAATTCTTCCCTCGCATTGAGTTTAATAGCGGGACCAGGTGATAAATTGATTTTGCAGAAGGTGATAGATATGATGCTACAAACCCGTGTCCTCAAGTATCTGAACCAATGCATCACTCGTTTTCCTCTCCGTAATAGTAGAAAAGAACCTTTTAAATGGGAATATACAGAGGCTGATCTCATGCAGTTCAGCGAACTTCTGGCTTGCCACTTCACAAGTAGGTGGTTGTCTGTGAAGAAGAAGAAGAAATTAGGAGCTAAGGATCAGAACGGCTCTAGAGGCAACAGTTCAGTTAAAAAGCTAGGCAAGTCCTTGGATACTATTCACGAAGAAGTGGAAACATTGCCAGGGACCAGTGAAGATAGCAATGCTTTGGCTGTTGAGTGGGCTCGCCAGCACTTGCCTCTTCCCAGCTACTGGTTACTGAGCCCTATTTCCACTATAGGCGATGACACGTCCGGTGATATGCAGGGTCCATCAGGATCAATTCAAGTTGTTAAAGCTGGGCTTTTCCTGTTGTTGGGTATTGAAGCAATTTCCTCTGAGCTTTTAGCTGAAGATGCTTCTGTTGTCCAAAGCATACCATTGATATGGAAGCTTCATTCCTTGTCTATGGCGTTACTTCTTGGAATGGGTGTACTCGAAGAGGAAAGGAGCAGGGAAGTGTTTGAAGCATTACAGGGTCTTTATGGTCAGAATCTGGATCAGTTACTGTTCACTGGTAACAGAGCCGCTGGTTGCTTGAGGTTTCAAACTGAGATTCATGAAAGTTACTCTACATTTATCGAGACTCTTGTAGAGCAGTTCGCTGCAGTGTCTTACGGTGACTTGATCTATGCACGACAAATTGCAATATATCTTCATCGTCAGGTTGAGCCTTCAATAAGACTTGCCACTTGGAATGCTTTATCTAATGCTCACATTCTTGAACTCCTGCCTCCTTTGAGAGATTGTTTATCCCATGCTGAAGGATATCTTGAACCTGTCGAGGTACTCGTTCAGTTATTTATTCTTTATTGATAATTTTTTATGTTAAATTCTGCAGGAATATTAGACTGTGGTCTGCTCTTGTTTTCCTTCTTTTTTTCGTTTTTTTAAAAAAAAATACTTATCCAGCCTTAAAGTTAATCCACACTAAGCTTTTTGGACAATGCTGTGTTTCAAGTTTTCCTTACATTATCTTTCTGGCAGTTAGTTACAGTCATATTCATGCTAAGGTTGCTTCTCCAAAGTCCAAACCCTACCAAATTAATCAGACTTGTGGTACCTTTTTTTCATCTGCTAAACCCGAGTTACCTTTAGGCGGCACTGGCACCTTCTGGTACATGGAAACAGGCAAAAAATTTGTAATGTGATCTCTTAGGTTGGGGATGTAAGTTTAGTGTGATCAGGTGCCAGTTTGGTTCTCTAACCCGTTCCCACTTCCCAGCTTTGATACTTGTGATGCAGAAATGATCATCTAGGAAAGATAAAGCAATTAGAAAAGAAATTCATCTTTGGTATCATGCTCCAAATGAATCCTTTAGATGGATGTTTGCGGTTTGCCTGCTATTGATCGATGGTGTTCTGTGAACCTTACGTGCTTTGCCTAAGTCCACAAGCTAGTAATGTAAATGCGTTCGTTGATTTCACTTCTTGACCAGTCGACCCATCTTGTTCAACAATTTGACCTGAAAACTTTTCCGTCCGCTCCTTTGCATGGGACAAGTACTATTCATCCCAAAATATGTGACAAAATATGTAACTTTGTGAACTGGACTACTGGCGTACTACGACGGGCTCGAATCTCTGAGCATAGTTCTGGGGAAGCCTAGCAAACTGTGCTCACTGGAGAACATGCAACCTTGATATGTACTTGGTTAAGTTGAAATGGACAATGGTTAGCTAAGCTCTAGATTCAGGATGACATAATGGTGAACTGTACTATTTGTGTAAAAGATGGAACCGCCAAAGTGGAGAGAAAGGACCTTTTTTTTGGTTTTATGATTCCCTTGCAGACTTGCAGTTCATGTTGTCATAATTGAGGAGCTGAGAAATAGAACCCAGCAGTTTTTCCTTGTTGGAATGGGAAGGTTTGATTGTTTTATCAATGCTGAGTCACATGCTTAATTGTTCTTGAATTTTTGTGCGTATGTGAAAAATGCAGGAAGACAATGGCATTCTGGAAGCCTATGTGAAAGCTTGGGTTTCTGGCTCCCTCGACAAAGCAGCGATTCGGGGTTCAATGACATACACTATTGTCCTACACCATTTGTCATCATTTATTTTCAACAATCATGGTGGAGAGAGGCTGCTGCTTCGAAATAAACTTATGAAGTCCTTGCTAAGAGACTATTCACGCAAACAGCTACACGAGGTATTGTTTCATTGTTTGCCCTTTTCCCTTCCGTTTGTTTCCTCATTTGCATGAGAGATTTCTGGCCTGTTATTCTTTTGTCCCCCTACTCTTGAGGGCGTAAAACCTAAATCGGTTGGGGGGGGGGGGGTTGCATCTGAGTAATCTTTTTCATATTTTATTACAAGTTACGGAAATCGAGTGAAAGATTTCTCATCATTAATTTCATGGCAAAAACCAATTTTGCAGAGGATGATGTTGGACCTCATTCAGTATAACTACTCTCCTGCCACTGAGACGCCGGAGCACAGCACAACCCAGTTACAAACAGACCATTTGGACCGACGGTTTCACTTCTTAGAAGAAGCTTGTGAAGGAAATTCGCAGCTGTTGTCAATAGTGCAGAAGCTAAGATCGTCAACCTCAAAGCAACCTAACTAACAAATACAGGCCTACAATTAAATGCATCCATTGTACAGAATTTTCACCCTGAACTGTACATGTACATGTAGGGTATCCTCACAGAGCCTGCCATTAAGGTGACTCGCCTTCAAACTCGTCAACCAACTACTCAAAACTGTTGTTGAAGGAACAGTGAGTCAGTTGTCTGAAATAATTTTCAAGGCGTCCCCAGAATTTAATTCTTTATTTAGGGAGCGTTTGGTAGGAATCCTAAAGGATTTTTTTCCGGGGAAAATTTCCCAATTTCTCATGGGAAATATTTCCCTGGAAAAATGGAAAAAATGGTGGGCCCACCGTGAAAATTTTCCCATTGTCAACATACATCCAAACATGGGGAGAATAAGTCAATCCGGGAGGGGTTATTGACCAACCAAACGCACTCTTAATTCTGATTCTGCGTGTGCTTTTGCTCATGGGATGCTGTAGGGTTACTGTATATCGAATGTGTCGGCGTGGACAAGGGCATCTGTTGAGAAATGGTTTTGGTAGCACAGTGAGTGTATATTTCTTTGCTCAAGTAGGGACAAAGATGTTGAACAAGTGGCTCCATTGATTTGGCTGCGCACTTGCGTTATTATATTATATTATATTATATTATATTATATTATAATCAATAATGTCTTGTCTAAGTTTTAGCCATAGTAACGATCCTAATCTTGTCTCAACCACTTTGAGAGAATGCCTCTAGTGATTTTTGTTGAATAAGATCGAGGTGGATGTATAAGAGGATCTAAGGAAATGTTTGGTGGTGATCAGCGAATGATGAAAGTTGTGAATACAATTTGGTCAATGAGTGGGATATTATTGTGTTTGATCTATGGAGCCCAAATTATAAGTTTGGGTTGGTTTGAAGCACATTTAAGTGCAATATGGACAAATCTTAACCAGACACGAGTCGGACATGGAGTCATAAGGCTGGAAAATAAAGCAGAGATTGATCTTGACACGGACTGTTTGATTTATAACTGAACCACTACTTAGGAATCCCACTTAAGAGCAAGAGCAACGCAATGGAATGAGGCTGGAAAATTTATAACTGAACCGTTATCTAGGAAAACCGAACCAAGAAAAAATGGTTTATCGAACTGACGAACCGATAGACTATCCGATTTCGTTTCGCGTTATGGCTTCTGAATCGACGGTTAACCGAAATTGAACCTTAATTTTCAAAAATTAATTTTTATCTTTAAATATACAAATTTATATATGTCCATGACTAAAATTTCGACATTTCTGGGATAAAATTATAGTCACTTAAAAAAGTACCTCTTCCTCATGCTAAAGTGCCTGTAGACTGGATCTTAAAGCTAATTTGACGTTAGGTGGCCATCCTTGTTATAAATTATAAAACATCCCTAACTTGTGTTTAAAGGTATAAACGTGATACATGTTTATACAGATTGTGTCGAAATAATGACATAATGAGCGATCATATGTAGGGCCTCTCAAATTCATGGGTAACTCAATTTTATCAAAATTATCAGTTTTTGCCTCAATTTACCAAAATTTATCAAAACTTACAGAAAATTATTAAAATTAAAAAAATAAAAAAATAATTTAATTTTGATATATTAGCGTAAATTTGTCAAAAATTACCAAAATTTAACTTTTACCAAACTATTTTTTAGCCATGAATTTTATGCACCCTAAAAAGGAAAAGACGAAATAAGAATAAGAAAAAGCCAAACTTACAAGAGTGTTAATTGTGTCCGGTAACCTAAATTAATGCGAATAAAGGAAAAACAAATTAATGTAACTCTGATCATTATTGTGCATAAAGGAAGATTAATGCGCATAAGAGTGTTAATTGTTCTACAACAATAGGAATTCATTCCTACTTTTCACATTAACATAATTACCACATCACCCATAATTCCTACTTTTCATATTTAAAAAAAAAAGAAAAAAGAAAAAGGGGTAATGAAATTTCAATTGGTGACAATTTGACACAACTTTCTAGACAAAAAAAAAAGAATGAATGAAAAATGGTTAAAGCAAGGAGCACTACAGTGTTCCAAGTTTGTGGTCCCTCATTTTTTCATTCTCCCTTATATTAGAACTTGGGAATGCAACACATATTCTAAGACACAAAAAGTGTCGCTGCATATGGTCTGAGTTTTGCTTGGGAAATGCCCCTCCAACACTCAAGTTGGCACAAGGCTAGATGAAGATTATCGAAATAATGATCGCATGGGGAAGGTGTGTTGGGGGCTTGTAAGTGTTTTGTTATGTCAATTTGGATGGTACAATGTTCTCCCAAGAATGTAGAGGGTTCTAGTGGTGGGGTTGTGTATGCAAATTTGATAATAGTCTTTGGGTCTTGCTTTGTGGGTACTAGTGTACCACCCTTGTTGTGTTGGGTAATTTCACCTTTGGTATGTTAGTTTAAGGCACCTTTTGTGCTAATTTATTTGATTGAATAAAATGATTGAGAGACCGCTAATTATCAAAAAAAAAAAAAAATAAAATCGAGTGAGTTAGTGTTTCCAGGTGGAGATGGAGAAGTGAGATTCTTTTAGCTAGAGAGGAAAACAAGATGTGATAGTTTTTGGTAGTAGTAATAAATACTCTCCAAGTTTTGTCCAACCATGAATAGTTTGGGAGATATTTATAATAGAAATGGATGAGAGTAAATGGGATGGAAAACCAATTAACCCTAATTTTGGGAAATAGGGATTAAGCTTCTCTTTGGGCTTTTGCCCATGCGAGTTTAGAGTTGGCATACTTAGTCCAATACCTCAATTAGGTCCATGGTAGGTATTCGACCTAAATTATAGTTACTGCCATCGTGAGTAATCTGATATGTCCAATGACGCGGGGGAAGTGAGACTTTTACCACATCACAAATGTTTTTGAAATGGAGGGATATGAGTGGGATTATTTAATTAGCGAGGAAAAAAGAGCGTGTGCTCTTGAGAATGGTAATGAATACTCTCCCCGTCCTTTTTCATAATGAATTGTGAGGAAGATATTTGTCGCAAAAATGAACAAGACTAAATGAGATAGAAAACCAACTAACCTTAATCTTAGGGAAGGAGGATTGAGCTGCTCTTTAGCCCATGTGAGTTAAGAGTTGGCATACTTAGTCTAATAGCTCAGGAATTCGACCCACATTACAACTATTGACTTGACAGATAATCTGATATGTCAAATGGCGTAACGAAACTGAGACTTTTACCACATCGTGAATTGTAAAAGTGTGTCTCCTTAGAAGTACTAGACCAACACATCTAAGATGAGTAAGAGGTAACAAAGAATATGTGGATATCTTCTTCATATTTTAACAAAAATGCAACCATTGTTTTTTGAATAAAAATAGAACGATTTCATTAATAATACGTCATACGACACTTACAATGAAAATCGTGACGGAACAATTGCAGATCTAAAACATAGATATGAAACTCAACTTACAAATAACTAATACTAATATTACTGACGTCCGACTTCGACTTCTTCGATGACTTTGTATCTTTCTTCAAGGACTCTGCATCTTTTTCATTGATGAAAAACCTCACAATCCATCCTATAGCGATTTCAAAGTTGATCTTCATCCAATGTATTAGACCACACTAATTGAACAATAGCTCTAAAAAGAGACTAAAAACCCAAAAGAAGGGTAAAATAAAACTCTTACGAACCAAGGTACTAACTTTATTGATGTAAACTCAGAACCAAATTAACAAGAAGGGTAGTAAACAATCACGTTGGGGCTTACCATCGATAAGAAAGATCGATGGTAACCCCTCCAAAAAAAAATGATGACTAGGGTTTTCTAGAGAGAGGAGAGGGACGAAGCTAGGTTTGGAAATGAGAAAAATGCAACCATGGTTGAAAGCCAAGCAATCAATAGTTAAAAAGAGAAGATATTTGGAACTAAGACTTTATTTTGTTATTAGAATTTTTATTTTTTTGTGTCTAACACAGTAAATATCGAATGATTATGTTGGATTATGGTCCAAATCTTTTTTTCTTCTCAAGCAAATTAATGTGGCTAACCCCTATATGTACAATCCATTCTAAGCATAAGTTATTGTTCATACTAAATGTTGCCATGAAAGTGTTTTTGTGTTCCATCCATTTGGCGTATAAAAGGGATGTGCACGGGTGCACCCACCTTATCTCCTTAGCATATCATTGTAATAAATGTTATTATTAGAGTTATTATTTTTTTGGTCGTCCTTTTACTATAAGTATAGGTCATTATCAAAGTAGTTTCACCCACTTGTATTTATGAGAGTTTTTTTCACCTCTACCTATCCTTAGGTTGCGAGAGTATTTTTTAGAGTTATTATTTTGCCTTAAGATTATTTCTATTGTACTATAAGTCATTTGGGGATCTCTCTTGTAATCTCTCCCCTTATACTAGTGGACATTGTTGTTCGTGGGTTTCCACGTAAATCTTATGTCTTTTTACTCTCCTATTTCAAGTAATAATCATGTCATATTTTTCTTAGTTTATACATGCTGGTTATTTTATTCATATGCAAATATTAAGCTCACTTATTTCTAAATCCTGGTATGAGAACTAAGTTGAATTTTAGTCTAGTCCAAGATGTTGTCAGTTAAGTTCAATATTGAAAAATTCGACAATGGGAATAGTTTCCGTATTTGGAGAGTCCAGACGAAGACCATTATTTCCCATAATGGCTTGAAGACGACTTTGGACGACATATCAAAAAAACCTACTAATATGAAGGATAAAGACTGGAAGGAGCTCGATGACATGACTTTTAAAACAATCTAATTATGTTTAGCACTCCAGAGTCTCTGCGAGGTGATTAACATAACTATTATTGTGGAGTCCTAGTTGGGTTTGGAGTCTCTCTACATGACCAAATGTCTCACCACAAATCCATCTCAAAGAAAAATTATGCACGTTTTCCATGACCGAAAGGTACTCCCATTCAAAAGCATCTTGATAAATTTAACTTCATTATTATCAATCTGGAAAATTTGGAGGTTAATATTGAAGATGGGATAATGTTATTGTGTTGATTGTCTCTTTGTCCCATTCTTACAAGCACTTTAAAGAGATCATGTTATACTCTAACAATTAAACCATGTCTTTTGAGGATGTCAAATCTAATTTGATGTCTAAAGAAACTTTTGATCTTGAAGTGTGTTTTGATAAAGTTGAAGGCTTGACTGTTAGAGGTGAAATTACTAATAAAGGGAGCTCTAGTAATAATTCAGATATTAGTCTAGAGGATGTTCCAACAATACCTGTCGTTATTGTCGTAAGCCTAGTCATGATCTACCCAAGTGTTATATGCTAAAATGGAAGTTGGGGAAAAAAGAAATTTTAAAACAAACTCAGAATGCTAAAGCTTATATTGTTTTAGATGGACATGATCATGAAGGATTTTCTTGTTACTCCTCCAAAAGAGAGTAACAAATATGATTGAGTTCTTGATAATGGTTGTACTTATCATATGTGTCCTTGCAAGGATTGATTTTCAACATATAATCTTATTGGTTGTAGTGTTGTTCAGTTGGCCGACAATGCCCAATGCCTAGGTTTTGAGAATACTTTTGAGAGTTATTGATTCGTATTTAGATTATTTCTGTTGTACCATAAGTTGTTTGAGACATCTCTTGGGATCTCTCCCCTTATACTAGTGGATTTTTGCTCTGTTGCCGTATGTGGTTTCCCACACTTTAAGTTTTTACATACTCTTATGTCATTATAGTCTTCCTATTTCAAGTAATGATCTTGTCATATTTTTTTAGATTTATAAATCATGATAGTTTTCTTCCACTGCAAATATCGATTTCATATATTTATTCCTACTAGACTATTTAATTAATAGAAAAAGAGCTTATCGTATTGAAAATAGGAAAAATTACTCTGTAGTGTTGCCCAAGAAAATCACTTATCATTTGAGTTTATTTTTCACTAAGGTGTTGCCATCAATCAAGGTATATTTGACCAAGAAAATAATTTCATTATAGTCCTTTTAGTAGGTGTTGTAAGTTGTCATGTCAAATATTCTATATGGAATTTATTTTTTTTTTACGTAAGTCATATAAATTAATGCAAACCCAATTGGACATCATGAATAACCCGGTCAAGGATGGGTTCACCAACGCATTTATGGGATGTACAAAGGACGAGTTAAATTGATTGAAAAATACTCCAACTTTATACATAAATACATGTACAAAATTATAAAAAGATATAATTAGTAAATAAGTATATTAAAATAATAATTAGTAAAATAATTTGGAGTAATTAAGTATGAAATTATCCTAATAAAATGAGGTATGGGCTGAGAATAATCGGGCTTTAAATAAAAGGGAATAAAAGATAAACATTATCATTAGAAATTCAGCTATTATTTGCCATAGAAATAGTTGATATGTAAAGAATTAATCTAAGGGAAATTGGAATTAAATAAACCAACTTTTGGGGGTGTTTTGATAAAACGAACCAACCTTGAACATTAATATTAGAAAAACTGACCTTAATAGGTTGTTTTTTCCAACAAATCGCCACCGAGTCAAACTCGTTGGAAGTGTGACGTGGCGGTGACGGAAACTTACTGGCGGAAGCTTTTCATAGTGACTAATATTAATGTTTTTTTTTGCTGAAACACCATATTAATGTTTTTTCATAGTCAAACTCGTTCCGCCACTGCTACGTTACACTTCCGACGAGTTTGACTCGGTGGCGGTTTGCTGGAAAAAACAACATATTAAGGTCAGTTTGTCTAATATTAATGTTCAAGGTTGGTTCTTTATATTAAAGCACCTTCAAAGGTTGGTTTATTTAATTCCAATTTCCCTTAATTTAACCACTTAAATATGATTAGAAATTTTGTCAAATTAGTAAATAGAATTATTATTGCTTGATTTAAAAAGGGAAGAGCTAACATTGATTGAGGCTCTATTTTAGGGAATTGATATTAAATATAAAATAAATATGAGAAAATATTTTGAATTGTAAATGGATAATAGTTTGTCAAATTAGTAAAACTGTTTTTTTTTTTGGTGAAATGGTGATGAATCGAAATGTTCCATTGAGTTAGTATATTTTTTTGAAACCAAACATAACAATTTCATTAATAACAAGCCATACCATTGACACCGTATTTCTTGCCCAAAAAAAATCAAAATTAATTTCCTTAGCAAACGTACTTAATTGATGTCAACATCTTATTGAAAGAAAAACACTTCTATGATAATTCATTTTTTTCGACAATACTAGAACGATTTTTTCCCTTGGAATAAGCTATTATAAAATTTTAAGACATTGTAAATTATTTTTAAAATTTACGTTATTGTATTCTTCCAAATTTTGATAACTCACACAAAGAAAAATTGGATTTGAATAATGCCTATTTAGGGTTGTTAGAAACTAATAATCCCCATTTTAGAGATGCATTACAATATGTATTAGATGCACCTGGAGCACATGCTCTAGATATTTGCGAGTGAACAATCAAATGAATCAGAGTGAACAATTACAATAATCAGAGTGCACAATCTAATAAACATGAGTGAACAATTGTAGAATATGGAGCACGTGCTCCAGGAGCACCTAATAAATCGCAGATGCATTACAGTTGCTTTTCACCTCTTGGATTGTAGTAGACCATCAATGAGTTGATAAAAGTGGACTTGGTAGTTTAGTTACATGCACATGCATGGGACTAGACAAAATCAACTTGACGTTTTTACTTGGATTGACCTACACTTAACACCTACGGTAACAATACATATGGTAGAAATGTTTAATAATGAGAGGTTGAATTAAATGGCTAATTATTGGATTTTGAATTTTGTTTGTTTGGTGAATAGAGTAAGGAGAGAGAGTGGATGAGGGTGAGGGAGGAGGCCAGCCCAGGTAAACAAAAAGTCAGCTGATTTTATATGTGGTGTCACATCAATAAATTATCGATCTATTTCATTTTTATCAACTCAGTGACAGTCCACTGCAATTCAAAGTGCAAAATATATACCATTATAATACATTTCTAAAGTTTGGATTACTAATTTTCTATAATTCCAAAGTAGAATTATTAAATATACTTTTGCTTACATAAAATATCATTAAAAAATGACCCCATTAGCTAACGAAACAAATGACACAAACATATTTTATAAGCCTGAACGTTCGGACGAACGTAGTTCACCAAATAAATATATAAAAGGATAGTGATATTTTTCTTGAATTAAAATGATTTTTGAATATATTGCATGGATTGTTTATAATGAATTTTTTATGATTTTAAATAATTTCTTATTAATCATATATATTTATCAATTATAAAAACATAGCAATCGACTAAGTCGATAAATATAAATGATGTCCTAATCATATCAATTATAAAAGAGAAAACATATTTCATGTATAATTCTATATTGAGAAAAACTATAAACAAAAAATAATTTTTATATAACCTGTGCATGATAATAATTTGTAATGAAAATGATGAGTATTTAGGCAAGACACATTTTAATTAAATGTCTCATCCTATAATTAAAATAATATTATTATATATTAAATTGAAATAAAACGATATGATTGAATTTTATAACTATACTACCACATATATATTGCATAAAGTTACACTTTTATCGATTATTTTTATATTTAAAAAAACGTATAAGATATGCCTAATGGGTGAGGTTGATCGATTTGACTAATGTATCGTTGGTTCTCATAGACGTAGCCAACGCATCCATAACTTTTTATCATTGATAATTAATACTTACTATTAGAAAACATATTTTCAAAAATCACATGAAATACTAATTTAGAGAAGAGTAAAAAACTTAAAAATATTTTGGGAAAAGACTCTTATCATTACCCAATTTGTAATCTAGCCAAATTAACTTTTAAAGTAATTCAAATACAATTGAAGATAGATTATTGATCAATTAATATGAGCATATGATGAACGACTTTAATCAATTTCATACCCAAAAAATAGACAGCAAAAAACAAGGGTTTTTGGATGCTAATATACTGAATTTTTGGGGTATTGGACAATAATGCACTGAACTTTAACCTTGGACAATAATATACTGTACTTTGGGGGTCTTGAACAATAATGCACTCAATATGATTTTGGCAATGACTAACTTGGTGGCGGTCCTATGTAGCGGGTGGAGGAGATGAATTGATCCAAAAATATTTGTCTTCTCGGTCTGTCACGTAAGATTGTCACCAAGTTCGCCACCGTCGAAATTGTCTCGAGTGCATTATTATCCAACACCCCCTAAAGTTCAGTGCATTATTGTCCAAGGTTAAAGTTCAGTGCATTATTATCAAATACCCCAAAAGTTCAGTATATTAGCATCCAAAAACCCAAAAAACAAATAATAACAAATTAATACCACCATCTATGAGATATGTTCCCATGTTTGAATGCGGGTTGACTTCAAAAAATTTTCACGATGTGCTCACCATTTCTCCATTTTCCTAAGGAAAATTTTGACCCAAAAAAATTCCCTTGAAAATCGTTACCTACCACTCCACTATATATTGCCTCGTACTTTCTCCTCAAGTCTTCATCATACCTCAGGTATAGCTTACTGAAACACCCTCCATCAATCTCCATCTCTCTCCAAAAAAAAAAAAAAAAAAACAGAATGGAGCAAACAATACTGAGAGAGACAACAAATATTAATGGAGCCAACTGCAACAAAGAAGAGGAAGAAGAAGCATCTGCAAACATATGGAAATATGTCTTCGGTTTCACAGAAATGGCCGTAGTCAAATGCGCCATTGATCTCGGCATCCCGGAGATCCTCGAAACAAACGGCGGTTCCATGTCAATCTCCGAACTCTCCTCCGCCGTGGGATGTCCCCAACCCTACCTTCATCGCATCATGCGGTTCTTATCCCACCGCAAGATCTTCAAACAATCCAAGACCACCGATCAAGGCACCTTAACCTACACCCAAACACCCCTCTCTCGTCAACTCATCCTCATGGCTCCCTTCGTGCTCCTCGAGAGCAGCACGGTCATGCTGGCCCCGTGGCTGGCCTTGAGCCGCCGCATTCGAGATTCCAACGGTCATGTTGCGCCGCCATTCGAGGCGGTGCACGGGGAGGACGTGTGGAGTTACGCGGCCAAGCATGCTTCTCATAGCAAGCTCATCAACGATGCCATGGCGTGTGATGCTAGGGTTGTGGTGCCGGAGGTGATGAGGGGGTGTCCGAGCTTGTTTGATGGGGTTGAGACGGTTGTCGACGTCGGTGGGGGTGATGGGACTGCCTTGTCTATCATCGTTGAGGGTTGTCCATGGCTGAAAGGGATCAACTTTGATCTTCCTCATGTGGTGGCTAAGTCATCTGTTCAACAATCTGATAGGTTGATGCATGTTGGAGGAGATATGTTTGTCAGTGTCCCCAAGGCTGATGCTGTCTTTATTATGGTACGTTTGAGTATATATATATTAGCTTCGGCGCTAAATAATTGTCCATTTGACTAAATTTTGACTATTGATCAACGGTCAAAGTTTAGTCAAATAGACAATTATTTAGGGACGGAGGTAGTACCATGTTTAGCTCACATAAATAATCGTTTTCACTTTAACTAACTTTTTTTTGTTTCATAATACCTGTCATTTTATAATTTCGACGCAACTTTTTCTAAATAACTACTTTTTCTATTAGCTTTTCTCATACAAAGATATAAAAAGTAGAAAATATAAAAAGTATGAGAGGGAAAGACATTCATACAATTTAATACTAATATTTCATAACTTTCAACCATTAACCAATTCATTTTATTGGTTTTCTAAATTTTAGCTGAATGGACAAGTATTATGGGACGGAGGTACATAGGAAATATTACTTCCATTTTTTGTTGATTTAGGCTCGAGATCCCCTCAAAAGTTAAATCACCTTGCAGAAAAGGGTGGGGGGAAAAGAAAGATGAAGTTGACATTTATGATCTTGTCTCAGTATGGGTCTAAGCAGCTAGCTATTGTTTTACAATAAAACTACCCCCACAACCTGACCTTATCCAATTTTATTTTATTTTTTATTTAGACCTATTTACTCATAGGCATACTTAGGCCGTGTTCTTTTATGCGGTATTTTGCGGAATGGTGTGGTGGAATTGTGGTGGGGTGTGGTGGAATTGTGGTAGGTTATTGATATGTGGGGTAGGTGAGGAGAGATAATGTAAAAAGCAGAGGAGAAAAGTGAGGAGAAAGAAAAGTAATGATTTGCGGTAAAATGCGGTGGATTGTGGCAAATTACGGTAGACTGTGGCACCGCAGTTTGCCAACCACATAAAAGAACAAGGCCTTATAAGAAACTCATTACTTCTGCCTAAACTTATCCAACCTTACTTTAGTAAACCACTGCATACCCATCGAAAAAGTAGAGAAAAAGGTCTTATATTTGATTTGCCAGTTAAGGTTGGATTTTGGGTCAGTTTTGCTAGATCTAGACAGCTTCAGAATACATAGAGTAGAGTGTGTGTTCTTTAGGGGCATGGGGAGGTTGAGTAAGGTAAGAACTGGTAAGTTCCACGTGTTGTTACCTAGATTATAGTCTATATAATAAGGCAGACCTATACAATTTTTTATTTTTTTTGGATATATAACAGCTTAACTTCAAGCATTGATGTGGATGGTTATATGCAGTGGGTGTTGCATGACTGGGGAGACGAGGAGTGCATTCAGATACTAAACAAGTGCAAGGAAGCCATAACCAGCGACGGGAAAGCAGGTGGAAAAGTGATAATCGCAGAAGCGGTGATCGAAGATGAGAGTGAAGATAAGCTTCAGGACGCGAGATTGATGCTTGACATGGTGATGATGGCTCATACAACCAACGGTAAAGAGAGGTCACTGAAGGAATGGAGTCATCTTCTTCGCCGAGCCGGGTTTAGCCACTTCAATGTCAAGCCTATTCAAGCTGTTCAGTCCATCATTGAAGCTTACCCATGAATATCATGGTCATCAGGATCATGTGGAGGACATGACGTGTGGAACGACAAAACTTGGTTGTAGGACATGCTTCCTTCGTGAAAACTCGGATTACGGTGGCACTGCTTAGGAAGAAATGGCGTAAAGATCGAGAAAAGTACAAATTCTAAGAATTAATTATGTTTTTGGATTTTTAGTTGTATGGATTGTGTTGTTTACCTTGTTAGTTTTTTTTATAACTGTCATGTTGTTTTCTTTTTGTTTTTGCAATAATATTACAAACTCCTCAACCTATTTATGAGTAATTAATTGTTGGTGTCTTAAATATCTTGTACGTACTCCCTTTTCAACGCTTATCATCAATGGCGGAGCTAAAGGGGGTTAGTGGGAGCCACGGCACCTCCCATGATTTCCTGCCTAATATAAACTCGAGCTTTTTCAAAAGCGTCTACAATAAAATGTCTAGATTTCCTATAGTTTCTAGTAGTGACATTGTTAGCTAGATGGTTGTGTAGAAGATGAGAGTAATGTGTAAGTTTTAGTCATGAGTTCATTCTTACTTGTTTCAAATTTTGTTCGTTTGACCTTTTGTGACAATTTTGAGGCTCTAAATGGCGCCACCATCTTAACTTGCTTTCTTATTTATCAATCAGATTATAGTTAATTTTAACAACTACAATGTTAGATTTGTTTCTAATTTCTTACATATATTCTTATTTCTCACTTTATACTACATAAAAGACCAAATTTTTGAATAATTTAGGGATTAAAATTTTCCATTTTCATCATCATTTTTTATTATAAGCTTAAAAAATTCAATACTTAATTTCTTGATTCAGTGTCAATAAATAAGCTTGATACAAATTTTGATAAACAAGTAAAAATGAACAATTTGAAAATTGAACTTGATAAAATCGGTGAAAATATCAATAATCTGGCACCCCTAATGAACATTTTCTGGCTCCGCTCCTACTTGTCATAAGCTCATAATTTTTCAGCTGGGGATTTGTCATTGCGGAAATGTTAGCTCCAAGCCTTTGAATTAGAACTTGTATTATAGCCGTGGCTCCTTGAGTACGTGTGTTTCTATGAGAATGACACTTCTAACCTTTTTTTTCCCGCCAAAATAGTTCATAATATTTCATAACAACAAAGAACATAATACAAAATCAAGTGTAACTAGTTTAAATCAAACTTTTCGCTATCCTATGTGTTTGTTGTAGTTGGTCTAGTTACCTTACGTATTCTATATTTTACAAAACCAGCAAGCAACTGTTTTATGTTACAAACTAAAGGATAACAAGATCACCAACATCGATCCGAGTCCGCCGAAAACATTACAACCAACAAGGAATCCGTAGCAACATCAACATACTGGAATTTGTTATGGCTGGTCAATTTTAGCACCAAAAGAACAACCTCTAACTCCACCTGAATAACTGATTCAACGATAAATACTTTTCTGCCCCAATTTCTCATAGAAGTCGTTTGAGATCCAATTTGCAACCACGCCATGACTACCTTCTTGGTTTTGTTATGTCACTCCCAATCCACTATAAACACTCCCGTTTGTAAGTTTGAATTCATAAAATTATGCGACCACTCTGTCTTAGATATATTATTAGTATTCCTTAACTTTTGTTTCCAGTGATACTTCTGCCATTTGTGTCCTTGTTCTAAGCTCGACCTGAGCTGCATTTCTAACACAGGCTGATGCATGCAGACATGTTCAATTTTTACTAAATTCCATATTCTTCCTATAGCCCATAATACTGCCACCAACATTAATTTATACTCGAGTTCCCCCATCCTTGTCAGCATATTGGTGAAATATCAAAGCCAATCCTACAACCATTTTCTTCATGCTAAGCCCATGCCAACATCCAACAAGCCCAATGGGCTAGCACACCATATATGTCGTGCAATGTGACAATCTCTGAATAAATGTTCTACTGTTTCTACACTTATATTACACCAACATTATTGATTATCCTAATTCATAAACATAGCAATCAATATAACGTGATTATAAGCTATACTACCCCAATCTTGAACTTTAAAAAAAAAATTAATTAAAGTCAGCAACCGATAGTGTATCAGTCGCTAAGTATTGGTCTCCAATATCGACCGATACTTGGCAACCGATACGTTATCGGTCGCTAATGAGAATATACATCGCAAACATAGCGACCGATACGTATCGGTCACCCAGGTTGACAAACGACTAATATGCAGCGACCGATAGCTATCGATCGCCCGCCCTCTCCAGCGACCGATATAAATGGTCGCCGCAGGCCATTTCTGTTGTAGTGATAGAAACGCCGTGTACCTTCACATCGCAACTCCTGCACAGAAACGCCGAGTCCGACGGACAGTATACCCTCGCTTCCCCCTCGCATAGCTCGCACTTGCGCCTCCATTCCCCTAATTACAACAGATTATCTTACTTGGTGGCATAGTATATATGTTACTTATCAATACATTATTATCAAATGTATCTGAACTACTTATTCTGAACTAAACTTATTTTTGATTTGGGATACCACCACGAGCCTTCGGCCCGAAGGGGTTGCACGCAGACCCTCTCTTTCAGCCCAGAAGCTGCTGCAACCCCTGAATAAGTTCATCAACAGCCACCGCCCAAGACAAAACAAAAGATGCCCAAAACAAAAGATCACAAGTTACTTTAGGACCCCACTTTCTTCTGGGCAGGCATCTGAGGACCTTTCTGACCTGTTCTTCATTTGAGTAGGTCTTTCCCAGGGATTTGAGGTGGTTAACAATGTTGCTGAACCTTTTGAACATATCTTCAATGGCCTCATTTTCTTCAATCTTGAAGGCCTCATATTTCTGGACGAGGATGTCCACCTTGGTGTCTTTAACTTGACTGGTTCCTTCATAGGACCTTATCAGATGATCCCAGACTCGTTTTGTTGTTTCAAGGAGGGACACACGTTCAAAATCATTTGAGTTTAAACTACAGAAGATTAAATTTAAAGCATGGGTGTTCTTTTTCAAAGACTCCTTTTCTTCATCTGTCATTTCAAATCTATCTTTTGAGATGGTTTGACCAGTCCTATCCTTCTTTGTAGGGGTAGGATAGTCTCCCTTGGTAACCACGATTCAAAGATCTTTATCTTGATATTTGAGAAAGACCTCCATTTGTCTTTTCCATATTCCGTAGTTTTCTCCGGTGAGCATTGGTGGTATTGTCCATGAGTGTCCTTGTGCGGTCTCCGTTACACTGATTTCGGCCATGATCTTTTCCACAGAGTTGTTAAACTCTTGAATATAGTGGACCCGTTCTGATACCAATTGAAATAACCCTAGAGGGGGGGGGGGTGAATAGGGTTGTATAAAAATTTTTGCACTTAATCAACACAAGGACGTTAGTATCACTTTTATAATTGAATAATACTTCTTTATTGATAAGCTCAAAGTGCAAGGAAAGAGAGGAGGTTACAAACTCGGCACCATCAAGGACAGTGAGGTCCTCAACGAATGCTTACGGGGGCAGGAAATTTAGAATGAATTTCCGCAGAGGAGACCTCACAGTTGAGGCAGGAAAAAAATACTTGGACTCACTAAAGCGGGGTCACTCACTCACTTTAGCTACATGACCCTGAGGTCCTCACCAGTTGTCACTTAACTGGTTACACAACTCACCACTAATTCCCTAGTGATTACAACTCAGAAAACTTTCTCATAAAGTTTCTTACAACTCAGAATTCTCAATTTACTTGCTTGGAAATCGTTAATCTTTGCAATAGGCTAGGCGCTTGCTTATATAGAGTGATGATCCTTGATTAACGGCTCCCTTGATCTTCCTTGATTCTTGCCATATTTGCACAACTTCATCAACCCCTTTTATTCTGGAAATCTTCTTGATTATGTTTTATATAGACTGATCTGATGATCCTCGATTAACAGCTCCCTTGATCTTCCTTGATTCTTGTCATATTTGCACAACTTCATCAACCTCTTTTATTCTCGAAATCTTCTCTTGATTATATTTTATATAGAGTGATGGTCCTTGATTAACGACTCCCTTGATCTTCCTTGATTCCTGCCATATTTGCACAACTTCATCAACCTCTTTTATTCTGGAAATCTTCTTGGTTATATTCTGCAACGACAATAATATCAATTAGCATAGATCTCATAAATAAGGTTAAGATAATAGATTGGATGAGATTTTGGAAACTTTCCTGATTTATGTATTCAACTTTTGTCTTTCAATCAAAAATACTATGACCACTATGGAGGTCCTCAGGTGAAAGTCAGTGTAGGACCTTAGAGCAGGGTCATGTTTCTTCGGTATGTATGTATGTATTGTTGAAGTACTTCAAAAGCATAAGAGTTAACTAAGGTGGAAATCATTAATACAAGCATAAGGTTAATTTGGAGGGTCACAGAAGTCATTCAAGCTAGAAAATGGCTGACACGACCCCTGTTAAAAAATCATGCTTTACCCGCATGTATTTTCGTGGTCTAGTAAATCTCAAGGAGAGACAAATATTAATCTTCGACTCCTGATCACCCGAATGAGACCGCATTCGCGTGTTTGTGATCGTGTACGCGTATGTTTTACTGAATTATTTTCAATGTTTGTAACTATGAGATGTTAAGATTATAAACCTAAAACATGTGATACTAGCTATGTTTAACTAATTACTAAAGAATTTCATAGATTGAGTAGTGATTAGTTTGTAGGAAGCAGAAGCATAAGCAACAATTTACTGCTTTTACTTTTGGAGCTGTTTTTTTATCAAAATTGTTTTTAAAAAACAATAATTAACTTCTAAAAAAACATTGTTTGAACTAATTTGCTCATCGAAAACGCTTCCAACTTGTTAGATTTATGTGATTGTATGCGCATAGACGTGGGGTAATTGTATTCATATAGAAGTGGGTCGTGGGGTTGTTGAAAGGTGTAGTACATCTCCTGCAATATGTACGTGGGGTTGAATGAAGATGTGTAATGCATTTCCAGCAGCATTTGCATTGATAAGCAGATGGATCCCCTAACAACATGATTCACGAGGGATACACAAATCGTTTTTGATTGCATGGTTCATTTACTTTAAGAAAATACTTCTCCAATTAATGGACCTTTAGTTAATCTCAATCATCATGATTCATGCGTGTATACCTTGTTTCTTTAGATCTATCTGACTCTATCTGCAACACACAAAACAGGAAAAAAAATATTTGTACGTCTTTATTTATTGGATTTTTGGACATTAATATACTGTACTTTTGAGGTATTGGACAATAATGCACTAAACTTTGACATTGGACAATAATGCACTGAACTTTGAGAGGCGTTGGACTATAATGCACCCGAAACAAATTTTGTAGTGGCGATCTTACGTAGTAGACCGAGAAGATGAATAAGTTAAATAATATCTAAATTTATGACATGTCGGCCAATTTACACAAGCAAAGGTGATTTTATGCAACTATAACAACAATCTCTCAGCGGAAACACATTTAAACAAATGTGATTTTATGTTTTTTTTTAGTCTTTTCGAAGTTCATTCTCTTTGCTTATGTCTGAATTAGCTGACATGTTATAAATTTAAATATTTTTGGACCAATTCATCTTCTCCACCTGATACGTAGGATCATGGGCGGATCTCAAGCTAGTGGAGGGGTGTCCGCGGACAACCTTAGCCAAAGAAAATTTTGTGATTCTCTAGTATTATTTGGAAGAAATTTTCTTAATTGGAGCAAGCAGACACCGTAAAAAAATTCAAAAAACATAAAAGGGGTGTCCAATTTTGCAGCAACCCAAAAACCCTAAAATATTACTCCCTCTGTCCCAAATAAATTGTCCACGTTGACTAATTAGGTTAAATTTTTTAAATTTTGATCGTTAATTTATCAAATTTTATGTTGAGTTATTACAAGACTACCATTATTAGATTTATGATGAAAAATATTTTTACCTGAATACAATATTAAGTCTTGTTAAGATAAAACCTGAAAAATTAACAGTCAAATTCTTTCATCGAAGACCGTGAAAAATAATAATAAATTGGACAAATTAATTGGGACGGAGGGAGTACCAAATTATTTTTTTATAAACAAAAAATTTAAGTCAACGAATTGAGTAATTGGGTATGAATATAAGTTTAAAATATAAATATTTAGTTAATGTGAAATTTCAATTTATTTGGTTGTCATATTTAAATGATAGTGTGAAATTTTGTTAAGCTTGTGAATATGTCATTTAATATTTATTTTTATTTTTATCGTTATTTATTTAAATTTTGTTATTGTTTTTTCAAAAGCGCTTATGTAACAACAAGTATATTGGACACCCCTAAATTAATTGTCTGGATCCGTCACTGCGTAGGATTGTCACCAAGTCAGCCGATACTGAAATCGTTCTGAGTGCATTACTGTTTAACACCCCCAAAGTACAATATATTATTGTTCAAGGTAAAAGTTCAGTGCATTATTGTCCAGTATCCCAAAAATTCAATACATTAGCATCCAAAAGTCCTTATTTATTTGTCAAATTATCTCATTTTTATCCATGTTTATTATTAGATTACTTAATCTTTACAATTACAACAATTGTAATATTCATGTTAACCCTAATAATGAACATTTTATCTCTTCACAAGGGTATTTTCAAGTAGGAAAAACTTATAGTGGTTGTCAACCATGACAACCACCATAATGAAAACCATGTTTATCCATACATTCGTCAACTTTTATTTTTGTCATTCATTTTTTTATTTAGTACAACATTAAAAAATATATTTTCTTAATTTAAAAAAATTTACAAATTTTTTTAAAATTTAAATACCTTAAGTCTAAGTTTTTTCCTAGTAAACAAGCATATTTTGAAAAATATTTATTTAAAATTTTTTAAAAATAAACTAAAATTTAAAAAAATATTTTTTACAATTTATATTAAATAAAGAAGCTAACGGCCAAGATAAAACTTAACACATATATGAATAAAAATTATTTTACTTACGATGGATGTCAATGACAACCACTATAAATATATCCTTTTCAAGTATACTTTTGACAATGTGAAACGAATTTTTGCTCTATTTTTTATATTTCTAGATTTTGTGAAAGTTATTTTGGAGACATGCAAATAATTAGGTATGGAGGTTAGTATAAGATTTCATTGTTGTCCATGTAATCTTATTATATTCCAAAAGCTGCTTTTATATTATCAAAGTTCATTGGTTAAACTTTAATCAACTTTAAAAGAATTCAACCTCAAAATTATCATTATCGACAAGAATATGGATCGTTAATATAAATTATTAAATTTTATATTCCAGAAGCTTGGATACCTTGTTTATTTTAAGATTGCTTTGTCCATTTTATTTTGTAAGAAAATATTTCTCCAGTCAATGGACCTTCAGTTAATTTCATTTATCATGATTCATGCATGTATACCTTGTTTTTTTAGATTGTCTGCAGCACACAGAACGGGAAAAGAAATATAAGATTTGATTGTGTTAAGATTTGATTGTGTCCATATTATCTTGTTATATTCCAAGAAAAAGCTGATTTTATGTTGTCAAAAAAGTTCATTGGTTTTAACATTAATCAACTTTTAAAGTATTTAAACACAAGATTATCATGTCATATTGTTGATTCTATGGATCGTTAATTACGTAAACTATAGATTAAACTATAGATGCCCTATCGACCTGCAAGGTTGCCCCGGCCTTTAAGCAACTGTTAGCAGAGGTGTAGGGAAAGAAAAAACGAAATCGATTTGGAAAATCCGGTTCAATCGAAATGTTTTTGGAATGTGAAAAAAAAAAACTTCCATGTTTTTGTTAGGCTCCGTTATGAAGGAAATAAAATGATTCCATTGATAAAAGGCTAAGCAATACTCATCATGAATATTATGTATTGTAAAAACTATTAGAATACATTTGCCACGCAAGCAAAAATATAGGATGTCATATAAATTCGACAATAATAATATAAGAATGGTAATAAATGAGAGACAATATCTAATGTGAAAATTTTAAATTTGAAAAATGACGGGTGGCACGAGTACATCAACACCAATTATATAAAGAAGTGTATTGTTTCCGCTTTTTTGGAGAAATTAGGGTGAGGTGAGTTGAGAGGATAGGACTCACATAGATAATGGCAAGCTAGAATCTTGTGGCACTACCGACCTGCGAAACAAGTCGTGCCCAGGGTTTGACCCTAAGAGCCACCTCCCCGGGATTAATGTATATAGAGAGAAAGTGTCTTTTGTGATGGAAGTCGTAAGAGATAGTCTTCTACTATAGAGGAAAGGGGAGTGTAACTATTTGGCAGTGGTGGGAGTATTTCTCAAGTCATGTCTCATCATGAATAATGATGGGCGTATTCATAACAAAAAGTAATTGGGCAAATGGAACATTGATAAGGAGTTTGAATGATCCAGTCCATTAGCATGATTAAGCATTTAAGCCTATTGAAGAATCAAGAATCTAGCCCAAAACATGACTCCTCGGCCCGTATGCTAATTTGGCATATTATTTAATGTGTCATATGACGTGTCAAAGGTGCGATTTTTCTCACATCAATTACAACGAACAATCTCAAGCCCTAGAGAACAGATCTATCACATGATACTAAATTACATCAGAGATTCAACTACTTTCTCTAAGGCCCTGTCAAATTAATGACGTGTCAAGGTGCATCTTCTTCTCAAGGGAGACGATAGGGGAATCTTACCTCAAAGACACATTTCACAAGATGAATAAAACTTTTTATTTGTAGAGGATACTTTCTCTAAGGCCCTGTCAAATTAATGGGTAAATCCAACTTATCAAAATTTATCAGTTTTTACCAAAACTTACCAAATATTACCAAACTTAAAAAAACAAAAAAAAATTAATTTTGATATATTGGGATCAATTTGCCAAAAATTACCAGAATTTACTAAAAGTTACCAAAAATTACCGAAAGTTACCAAAATTTAACTTTTACCTAACTGTTTATTACCCATAAATTCGACAGACCCTAAATCTACACTTACCATCACTCCAAATAGATTTACCAAATCTAATATAATAAAGAAACCCAATATAACAAGAAAACCTAAATGAATTTTGGACACAATATTTTTAACATTGGGGAACAACAATTGTAGGTCGTAAACAATTACATGAAAAACAACTTTCAAATAACTGATATAAATCTTACTGATGTTCGGATATGAAATTATTAAAATCTTGCCATGTATTTTCAATGAATGTGCATCTTACTATTGACAGATAACTTCACAATACGTGACTTTGGTTCAAATGTCGATTTCCTCCCTCTATCCCATATAAAATATATATATATTTTTCATTTTTTTTACTATGGTAATTGAACTCACCTCATTAGGCCCCTATCTCAGGACTTGTAATAAGGGTTAATACTTAATACACCACCTTCAAGATGGACGGCCTACTTGATACCATGTGAGCTATGTTCACTTGGTTCCCTCCATTCCATATTATTTGGATTTAACGAGATTTTTTTATTTTTGTAATATGTCATTTTAAAATCTCAATGACAATATTTTCATTGATTTCATTTATTTACCTAATTTTAGCTTTTACTTTTCGTTATTACACACTATTCTCTTTCTATTACCACTCTCAAAAACATCCCAACTATTCTGGTTGATCTTTGAATTTTTCTCCAAAGTGATTTAATATGGGATGGAGGAAATATTAATTCGGGTGGTATTTAATTAAAAATATAACATATTACATTTGCAACTATCAATGGCAAACCAAACTTAAAACTAATAAACCAATTCCAAAATTCAATAAACTTGTCATTTTACTCCCTCCGTTCCATATTAATTGTCATAATTTAACTTTCACGGTCTCTAATATCACTCTACGATCGATAAAATTGTAATATTATACTTGTATAATAGTATTTTTTGTTATGAATCTAATGGTGGTAATTTTATATAACAATTCATTGTATATATTGAGAAATTTATGGTCAAAATTTTTGGAATTTGACTGCACAATTTTCAAAGACGACAATTAATATGGACGGAGGGAGTAATTCTTTTCGCAGCTAGAGTATTATGTCAAAAAAATTTCAATTAACCAATCTACACACCCTAATAACAGCTGACGCAAGGTAATGTCCGTGTGGGAGTGTACATGCACCCGAAGCATGTGCTCTTCATATGCATGGGTGAACAATTATGTTATTGATAGTGAACAATTTAACATATACAAATGAACAATGATCATATTTCAAGCATATGCTCCAGGAACAAGTCCATGAGTTTCATCGTATAATCATTGACCTTATATCAGGTTTTCCAAACTAGTAATGATCAAAAGGAATACCAGTGCGATGCAAATGACAACTAATCAACTATACAATGAACCTGAGAGGCTCTTCAGATTGCATTTCTTGGGGTTCTCTAAATTTATTCACTTTTTTTACAACAACCCAACAACTAGAAGAAGAATAAAAAGAAAACCCCCACCTCATTCACACTTGATACAACCCGGAATCACAAAATGAGAACATAACAATAACATACAACATATGACAGATTTCATATAAGGTGAATGACAGACAAATCATTGCCAATATTCTCCATCTTTGATACAGTAAGTATTACCATAAACGTCCTTGCTTTTGATCCCCTCATAATCAAGCGTCCACTTCTCGAATGTGCAGTTAGTGAAATCGTAGTAGCCACCATGGATGGAGAGCTTGCCTTTTGCAACTTTCTCTTTGATCCAAGGGTAAGTAAGCAAGTTCATTAGTGACCCTTTGATTGATTCCTGTTAACCCACACAATGACGGGACGTCAGTATCTACACTTGTCAAATGTTTTCATCGCGTGTTATGACAATGAGGAGGTTGTACACTTCTTAAATCTTTACCTTCTCACAATGCTGGCATTGTTGATTAAAGCTGAGGTGTGAAGCCACAGATTTCGTACGAAGCTTGGCATTCTTTGCAACTGTGACCCAATCCCTAATGAAGCTCCTGATGAGCAACAACAGAAAACAGAATTCAGATAAGCAGTTTGGGAACGTAAGTAGAGTATATAACGAGAACTGGGATTCCTAACCGATCCAACTTTAACCAAGCTTATATTTACTCTATCAGGCCTACTCTTTAAAAGAAACAGGCCCTAATCATCATATGTAATGCCACAATATGAGAGTGACACGTATGTTGGGTTATGTACAGCCCAATGGCATCAGAGCTCATGTTTATCAATCTTGGATGCTCGAAATGATGGTCAAGATCAAAAGAATGAGCTTTGTGTGGGAGTAGGTGACAACACGAGTCATTTTGTTAAACAGAGGCAGAAAAAGAGGCTGCAACAGAAAACACTGGCCATGCTCCATACAACCCGGATCATGTTGAGCAGCATCGGCAGTTTCTGGTTTTTATGACTATTGAATGTAGTTGAATTGTATTCAATGGGTAGCTTTACTGGGGTTTTGGTGTTGTTATGATGTTAGCTTGCATATAGGAAGCTAGGGTATCATCACCAAAAGAAACATCCTTGTAAGCATATTGTGTAACCCTTGATTTATAGTGCATTGTATTAGTAGGCCTTTACCTGATTTTGCGTTTTCCACTTCAAACATTTGTGTCCATCTTTTTCTGAGTTTCACTCTACTTGATACTGTTTGAGTGTGTTACATACCAGAGTGAGGTTCTTGTGAGATTGTTGAGATTATCACAAACCAACGGAGGGAAACAAGTCAAAATTATGAAGTTTGATGGGAAGTATCATGGTTTATGGAGGATGCAAGTCAAGGACTTGTTAGTTGTTATACCAAAAGGATCTTCAAGCACCATTAAAAGAGAAGCAGGGGACTTTGATTCGGCTAAGTGGGAGTTGTTAGATCATCAAGCATTGGGGATCGTGAGATTGACGTTAGCAAGAACATAGCCTTCAATGCAATGGATCACACCAAGATGAAGGGCTTGGTGGAAGCATTATTGAACATGTATGAAAAGCCTTTCGCGATGAACCAGGATATTTGAAGCATCAGTTTAATTTAAAGGCGCTCCCTGCTCTGATCAATCATATTAATGAGTTTAATATGATCGTTTCTAAATTCACCTCAGTAAAAGTTAACTTCGAGGATGAAATAAGGGCCTTGATTTTGTTGTGTTCTTTACCAACGTTTTGGGAAGTAATAGTGTCTGCAACTTGCTGGGGAACTAGCGCACTAAATACGACGGAGAGCGAAAGTCTATGCAAGAAACATTCAAGGGTTTCATCTGGTGGTGCTTTAAACCTAAGAGGGAGGAAGAAACAAAGAAATCCCACAACTAATAGAGGTCGTTCCAAGTCCAAACCGAGGGACAATACAGAAAGTGTCTTGTGTTGGGGTTGGAGTTGTGATGATAAGGGTCATTTTAAGAGAGATTGTTCTAAGCCTAAGAAAAAGGGGAGGGACAAGAGTTCAAAGTGATGAGCACGATTCTGTGAATTCAACAATTGGACGAAATCAGAGCAGAGGAGATCTTCGGTTGTGATTCGGGAGATTGATGAATCTCTAGATGCTCCAAGGGATGATGATCTTGAACCTGGTGAAGTTTCAAAAGGAGGTGCACCAACAAGACCAACAAAAGGTAGTAAAACTCCTCGAAGGTTTTCCCATCCTTGAATCTGCTGACGGAGTTGATGGAGACGTGGGAAGATAAATTCAAGTGGGAATATGAGGAAGGTGGAGATTTAAGGTTGAATTTAACCTCGAACGGTTTCATGGTTGATGAGTCCTGGTGTAATGTACCAAGGATTATGGTGTGTGGTGGCTACCAAGGAAGAAGGTGAACATGGAGACACATTAATCTCCAAGTAGGAGATTTACATGGAGCCGACTAGAGTCGGGGCTCAGGTTTATCAATCTTGGACACTCAGAAATGATAGCTACAATCAAAGGAATCAGCTTTGTGTTGAAGGAGGTTAACATGACCAATGTTGGTAATGCCATGGGTCGTGTTGTTTATAGAGGCAGAAAAACAGTTGGAGCATGCAGCGTGGGCCGTGTTTCGTACACGGACCATATCGATGCAACGCAGATCATGTTGGCACCCGTGTTGAGCAACAACTCAACATCTATCTATATTTCGGCAGTTTGCCAGTTTCTGGTTTTTATGGCTATGGAATGTTATTGAATTGTATTCAACAGGCTGTTTCACTTGGGTTTTGGTGCTATCCATGAAGATACCCTGCCTATATAATTCATAGGAGGGGAAGCTAGGGTATCATTGTCACGAGAAGTTTCCTTGTAATCACATTGTATAATCCTTAATTTATAGTTCACTGCATTAGTAGTTTTTTTTTTTTTTTACATGGTTTTAGGTTTCCCACTTAAAACATTTGTATCCATCTTATTTTCTGAGTTTCTCTCTACTTCTTACTGAATAACGTAATGTCATTCATTCCAACAGAGTTGATTTTTTCCTAAAAGTCATGAACATGGCATAAAATAACAGTTTAGACTCCAGACCAATAATACCAGGTAGTTTTGAGTATTGATCCATGAAATACTTTCTTAGCGGGTGAAGGGTCATTATTGATGGTCCTAAACTCTATTCCAACGGATATGTACCTGGAATCTTCTTCATCTTGCATGCTCATAAGGGCTTGAATTCCCCCGCAGCAACTGTGACCGATTACCAGAATATTTTCCACCTGGCAAGCATAAAATCAATCAGTGCCCTTTCCAAATAGAAGATCCTTAAGAATGGATGAAAAAGATGATAAATCTCAATTATTAGGTCCTAGTCCTACAATCAATTCAAACTGCCACCATAGTTGCTTGACATGCTAAGAGGCCTATGAATCTAAGTCCACCTGGCTGTTACTTTTTTTTTTTTCACAAAGTAGGTACTTTATCGCCTGTTTTTTTTTTCATTCGGGTTTTTTCTTGGGGTGTTGCTCAATTCTGATTTATAGTCTAAAAAGAAACTTGTCAAACACTTTAGAGAATCCGGCAAAAGGTGTGCATTGGATTTACCAGAAGAGTATTGACTGAGAATTCAAGGGCAGCCTTTGTCTCTGAAGGACCACTCTGCTTCAACAAATGGCATTCAAATAAAATCAAAGTCGATAACTCAGACTATTAATTATAGACAGTCAACTATGCAAGTGCACAATTTAAAGGAGATGAAACTAAATTGTACTCACCTCATAGGGTGGAACCAAATTTGCCACATTTCGGACCATGAAAGCTTCTCCGGGTTCCAATCCCAAAATGGTGGAAGGACAAACCCTAGAGTCTACACAAGCAATCACTGTAAACTATTGCTGAATCCATCAGTCAATGCCGGTACACATATGTCTCAAGTTAAGAAGCAAAATGAGGTTCTGAATAAATGATTTTGAGATGATCCAAAATAAGCTTTGAATATGTACTATGTAAAAGAATGACAAGAACATCAAACATCAACCCAGAAAGAAAACTGGCAATGTAAAAGCAGAGAGGAAAATACCAACCTTGGGTGTCTGATCCCGAGCAAGAATTTGGAAGCGCTCACTGTTAGCTCTGCACAATTGCACATCCAACAAGAAGGAACCGAACAAGAAGTTAGGATGAATTATAGTTTGTCTTAGAGGTTGGAAGGCAATCCGGAGAGCTTTAACTTACAAATATTTCTCCCTCTTGAATTGCAAAAATCGCTCCTTCATGTCACTAAACGGATTGGGACCATTTGCGGTTTCTTCTTCTCTCACTTGCCGTTTCGTGTTTTGAGCCCTGATGGTCATGTCCGGAGGCATTCTTGAAGCTCTTGTTCTTAAAATGGGATTACTCCTGAGAATTGAGCGCAAAAGCAAGGAGCCCCGCATAATTGGTGTCTAGTGAGGACAGAGATCATAATGACAAAGAAGCACTAAATATTATCCTTCAAGTAGAAATGTAGAAGATAATTCGAGTTCAATATTATCTATGTACGTAACTATGAATCTCATAAGCATTATTCATGTTCAAAATCATAACAAAGCAATTTTGAATATAGAAGTGCAATTACATAGCACTATATGAGCAACTCATGTACTCGTTAAATTCGTTTCTTAGTTTACACTGATCACCCCATTCTCTTTTCCTTCATTAGTTTGCTCAGAAAACTAATCCATACATGTAAGATCTCCCCTAGGGCCTAGACATCCATCTAAGATTTTGTAATGCGATCAATCATGTGTATGGATCAGTTTATGCTCATCACCTGAGAGGCACGCGCACTTCAACCAACTTCATATGTCCACGTAATACATGTATATCAGATACTGATACTGTTATCAAACGCATGCGAAACATAGAGATGGCAGAATGAACTAGGGTGTTGCCGTCGGTGGTTGTAGAATGCACATACTATTAAAAAAAAAAAATCCATTGTTTCCATCCAAGCACTATCTTCTCTAAGGATGAAAACAAAGATAGTCGAACAAACATGTTTTCCTCAATGCAAACTCTATGACTTTCTAAATGACTTTCTAATATGAATGTGACAAATAATTTATCAACTGAAGATTTGTTCAGAGCAACCTCAAATAAAGGTCTTGTTTAGCAAACAGTTGTTTACTACTGGCTATTTGGAAAAGTTGTTTTTGGTAAAGTTAGTCATTTGTGAAAACTGAAAAAGTATTTGCTGAAATTCTTTTTTTAATATAGCATGTATCAATTTGGCATGTATGCAACTTTTGGTAAGTTTTGGCTTAAATGGTAATTCCCACAAACAGTTAACTCCAATAGGTTGTTCATTTCAGCCTATTGAAAATTAACCTAGGGTGCGTTTGATTGGTCAATAACCCCGGGGAAATAGTCAATTTTCTCGGGTTGACTTATTTTCCCATGTTTGGATGCGGGTTAACTTTGAAAAAGTTTTCACGATGGCACGCCATTTTCTCCATTTTTCCCACGGAAAACTTCCCTTGGGTTCCTACCAAACACTCCCCTATTAGGCACAATCAGCCAAGTGGATAGGTAGTTTACCAACACCTACCTAACCTATTTGACTTGGACAAATCTCCTAATAAATCATTTTTCTCAACAAGCCATTCAATAACTTGTCCACCCCATATTATTACTCACCCTTATACGTCTCAACAATAAATTTATGTTGAGACGGTCTCAGTGTTTCATCAATATGCTCCCACTGAACCTGTGGTACTCTAAATTTGGGAACTACACAACTTTCAGGAACTCGAACGCGGGTCTTCCTTGAGGAAACCAAGCATCCCCTCACAAGGTTGCTCCAGAAGTTGCACCTTTGATCCTACTTTATGTATTAGGGCAATTTTCTGGACGAAAGCATGGAAATTATTCAATTTAACTCAACTGAGCAAGTGATCACCCCATTAGACACGAAATTGCTCAGTTTTAACTCATTTTAACAACTCACTCATGCGGGTTCTATCCCAAATTTGTTAATCAATCCCTATAGACAGAAACAAAGATGCAAATTTGCAGAAAAAGCTTACAGCTTAAGTGATCAAATAAGCGAAACATAACAAGAATTAAGCATTAAAATGGACTTACTTGGAGTAAATAGGCGAACATGTTAAGTGGGTTAGCTCATGTTGTGGCAATTTCAAAGTGGAAACAAAGACCTGGAGCACCAAAAGGGATGGTATTAAATTAGCAAAAACCAAGAACCCAGAAAGTTGAAGGAGGGCAAAGAGAGAGATACATACAGGTACAGTTGGAACGGTTGAAGTATAAATGGAGGAAGAAAGAGTAGTGAACGGAAGGGAAGCCATTGAATTTGACAGAGACAAACTGAGTTGTGGATGAGGAATAACACACCTGCGTGGTGCCAAATCCTATTTTTTAACTCTGGCTTTTTTCTTTTGTTTTTAAAGAAAAATGGCAAATCAGGAAACCTACACAAGTTGTACAAATGCACTTTGGACCACTTAGGTATTTCTCCACTTGTAATTCAAAATTTCAAATAGTGTGTCCGATGCAAATAAATTGTCCACTGTATTCTTAGAAAGACTTATAATATTATATTTAAATATATTTCATCACAAATCTAATAATTCGATGTATAATTTGATAAATTAACAGTCATAATTTATAAAGTTTGACTCCATTAATTAAACATGGATAAATTTTTTAGGACGAGATAGTATATATCTATATTAATTGAAATTCTTTTTTAATAACTAATAAATGTGCATGTATAATATGTTAATGAACTTTGTACCTATAATTGTGTTTGGTAGTTTCTTCCTTTCCAAAAGAATTTTCCCTCTCTCTTGAAAAGGTTTATTTGTTAAGTTTGAGAGTGAAATAATAAGATCGATATCGCGGATTTTTACTCTATTAATAAAAAGTTTGTTGACTAGAAAACATTGACTAAATTTTTTAGAAAATATTTTCGACCAAATGCAACCTAAATTTGTTAGCAGGAAGGCGTATGACTCTATGTATGTTGTTCTATGTTAATAAATTTATATTTAAAATTTATCTTTTAAAAGGTCAAAATAAATACTACCTCATCTCTTTTTATTTGTTATCAAAATTACTTTGATAAAATCAATCAGTATTGGTAACGAGGTGAAAATTGATAAATTTTTCAAAGTGTCCTTAAAATGGGATAAATGAATTTATGTATTGGATATTATAGTTATTAGAATTATTTAAAAAATTATTTAAATTTAATAAATAAAAAATAAATTGATAATTTGATAAATAAAAAATGATAGGGAGAGCATCAAATAATAAAAATTACTACCTCAAGCTCGTAATATTTGACCATTTGTCCAAAATTTAGAAAATCAATAAAATTAGTTAGTTAGACCCTTTTTTTATGTGGTGCGGACGTGCGGTGCGGTACCACAACTCATCATATTCATTTTACCATATCATACCACAATTTATCACAATCATTACCAATATATCTCCTTCATTTGCTCTATCTTCACTTTTCTGCCCTACTTTTTACTTTCTCTCTCTTTATCTACTATATCAACTACAATTTCCGCGAATTTCACCATATCATTCCACATATCACCGCATTTTCCACAATTTCACCACACCGCATCGTTTCTGCATTACCAACCGGAAAAAAAACAAGACCTTAATTGTTATGTTGCATGAAAAGTAGTGAAACATTGGTATTGTATGAATATCTTTATCTTTTTCTACTTTTTTTATTTTTATGAGAAAATTTAATAAAAAATAATTAGTTGAAAGGATTGTATGGAAATTACTAAGTAATAAGTATTATAAGATAAAAAAAATTAATTAAAGTGATAAATATTATGAAATGGGAGTAGTAGTAAAAGTCATGACTTGTGACTTGCAACGAGAGAATAGTGTAATTTCTTACATATTTCTGGAGCATGCACTTCAAATATAATTATTATTCATTTTCAATAATATAATTATTTACTTATATAAATCTATTATTTACCTTCAAATAACATACTCCCTCCGTTTTATATTAATTGTCATAATTTTGACTTTCACGGTCTCCAATGTTACTCTTTGATTGATAATTTCTTATATAATATATTATTAACAATTGCAATATTATACTTTTATGATAGCATTTTTCGTCACGAATATAATGGTGGTAATTTTATATAGCAACTCATTGTATATATTGAGAAATTTATGGTCAAAATTTTTGAACTTTGACTGCATAATTTTCAAAGACAACAGTTAATATGGAACGGAGGGAGTATTTATTTAATCATATTTTATTATTGTTCACTCTAATAACATAATTATTTATTCATTTCTACTCAAATGATATAATCTTGGCGCATTTAATATGTATTGACTATTGAGAGAAGAGATAAAGATTGCAATGTACACGAAACTTGGATGGTTGGATGACTTCGATGACTTGGATCTGACTCTGAGCTTCGCCTCCAATAAAGCTGGAGGAAAACGTGTCGTGCTGATGTCATCGCCTATCTTCCCTTTCTGTTTATTATTATTTTTATTTTATATTTTTAAATTTTACGCCTAAACAATAATCCCTCTATTCCTTAATAATTGTCACTTTTGAGTTTTGGGAAGATTTTAAAAAAATGGTATTGAAAATGATAATTGTATTGGAAATGGTAAAAGTAAGAGTTAAATTTCTATTTTAGTTATATAATTGTATTGGGAATTATAAAAGTAAGAGGTAAAATTGAAAAAATTGTCATTAATGTTGCATTGGAATTGTAAAGTGACAGATATTGTGGAAAATTGAAAATTGATCAAAGTCACAGATATTGAGGAATGGAGGGAGTATTCACGTCATATCTTTAATTCTAATTACTGTGTTATAAAAAGAAACTAGTGTTATATATCCCGTGCAACATATGCATGAGATGATCGTCGATTATTAAACTATCAAGAATTATGTGTGTCAAACTTTTTATGCAAAATATATGTGTTAAACTTATTAAAATTAAAATAATTATTATTATATATATATATAATATTGTAAATATTTATTAAATAATTATTTATCAGTTTAGTGAATGAAGTGTTGTTATTATCTATTAGTTATAATATATTTTCTAAACAAAAATATGTAAAAATTTTATCATTTGTTTATTTTTCATAATCATCGTATAATATATATTAATCTCATAATAACTACACTTTCAAAATGATTGATATTAATATTATTTTTCTATGATGTAAAAGCTTTAACACTGAATTTATTTATAGAGATTTTCATAATTGTGATGAAATAAAGAAATTATTTTGATAATTGTAAATTTTTATAGTTAATTTATTTAAAGTGGTTTTCATAATTGTGTTGCAATAAAATATCAATTAATTTGCTTATAGTGATTAAGCTCTTCAAAAAATAAATTATCAATTCAATATAGGAAGTTGAGGGGACTTTAATTTTGGAGTTTAATTTTAGTTAAAAAAGTTTAGAGTTCAATTTGTTACATTGGACTGTCACATGGCAAATTTTTAGATACATATGTCTTGTTCTAATATAATTAATAGACTAGCGGTTTATATTCTGTTCATGCATGGAAAGATTGTCAATTATTAAAATAACAAGAATTGTGTGTGTTATACTATTTTGTGATAGAATATATGTGTTAAATTTATTAATATAGATTTTTGGATGCCAATATACTGAATTTTTGGGGTGTTGAACAATAATGCACTGAACTTTGACATTGAACAATAATGCACTGAACTTTGAGGGGTGTCGGACAATAATGTACATAGAATGATTTCGACAGTGACTGACTTGGTGACTATCTTACGTGGCAGACCGAAAAGATAAATTGGCTAAAAAATATCTAAATTTATGATATGTCAACTAATCTACACAAACAAAGGTGATTTTATACAACAATAACAACAATCTCTCAGCGAAAACACATTTAACAAAATGTGATTTTATATTTTTTTTTTCTACTCTTTTCAAAGTTGGTGTTTATGTGTGGATTAACTGGCATGTCATAAATTTAAATATTTTTAGGCTAATTCATCTCTTCCACCTGCTAAGTAGAATTGCCACCAAGTCAATCACTGCTGGAATCATTCTAGGTTGATTATTGTTCAACACCCGCAAAGTACAGTGTATTATTGTCCAAGGTTATGGTTCAGTACATTATTGTCCAATATCCTAAAAGTTTAGTATATTAGCATCCAAAAACCCTATTAATATTGAAATATACAATTTTCACATACACACACATATAAATCGTATATTAGAAAATATTAATTAGATAATTTATTTTAATTTAGTTAATTAAAATATAATTATGAATATGAAAATAAAATCAAGAACAATGTATTATAATTTTTTCCATAGACACATACACTAAAAAAAACAATAGTAAACATTTCTATTTTAGATTCTTTATAAAATATGATGTATTTGTAAAATAATTAAAATATAAGATGTTAGAGAAATTATAAAGCATTAACATTTAGTAGTGAATCACTAATACTCACAAATCTCTCAAAAAAACTAATACTCACAAATTAAAAAATAATTACTAATTCTAAAATTTAATAATATGTCAAACAATCACAATATCAATCAAAACGTAGTTGCATTACTTTTTTCGTAATAAAGAGAGATTAATTATTATTTTACGAATAGAAAATAAAGTTTGTGAAAATTCTCCTATTTTAGATTTTTTTTTTATAAAATATGGTATTTTACAGGACTCGAGCAATGTAACGACGGTCACGAGTCATTTCATTTATTCATACATCATCCATGTTTTATTTATTCATTTTCATTTCTGCTCATTGCTTATTTATTTTTATCCTTTAACAATAGTAATTTAAATAGATCTTTTTTAATTCTCTTTTTATGTTAGAACTCCACTTTTATCTCAACTATGACATTATTTACCACATTCCTCCAATTTCATGTTTTACCTGAGTGAACTTCAGGGGATTTGTGTTCGTGAATTAGACTTGTAAGGAGTTGTTTTATATATTTATTTTTAAATGGAGAAAAAGAAAGAGAGAGTTTAAGGAGCAATCCTTATGTGGAGTCTAAATTCAAAATCGCAATCTCTTTCTTCATTTCTCCAACAAGGCACAAAAGGAACCGAACCCACCACCTCTCTCTCTCTCTCTCTCTCTCTCCTGTGCTCCTGACCGACAGCTGGCTTGCAAGTCGTCAAGCCCCCGTCAACCGGCGCGTTGTCGATAGATACCAAAATTGTAATACCCTCATATCATTAACCATCGAATTAGGACTAACACGACACATCACCAGTGATTAGCACAACTGAACTAATATATAAGGATATTACCCGCCATCCTCAACCAAGGACAAGACTTACAACCAACCAAAAGACTCCAAACAACAGAACAACCACTTAACCTTGTTCAAGCATCATACATAACTCCATAAGTATTCGCGATCAACCTAAAGCAATCATAAAATACAACAAACCCAAAAGCTGATAAACATTTCATTACAACTAGCACAAATCATAGCCAAAGACAACCAACATCTTCATTTCATGAATATCACGTTACATAAAGAAAGTTGACGTCAAACACAAGGAGATGCGACTTCACTGGAAAACACTAGAAATTCCTTTACTTCATGTTGGACCTTACTTTTTACCGCAATCGGGCTTGTGACCACAAGCACCACTCCCTAACAACAAACATAACACAGTTTCTCAAATGAGTCGAAACTCAATACACATACCCTTGTACAGCTAACACAATTTATATCATTTCCAAATCCCGTGGCAAGTAGACGTCATCATCAGAGATACTCAAGCACCTTTTAAGTCTCTTGGACAACCATTCTATTAATCATATCTACTGTGAAGGAAATTGTGTTGCTGATTGGTTAACAAATCATGGTCATCATTTCCTAGTCTAACTTTATGGAACTCTAGCCCTTCCCCTCTTCTCTCTTCTATCTTAATGGTTGATATCTCAGGGAGATGCCTTGACAGAAGGGTTCCCTGATAACGTTGTATATTTTACATGTGGAAAAAAATATCATTTCATTTTGTTTTGCTCATTTCAATTCATTTTGCAAACAAAAATAAGAGAAAATAATTAAATTGTGTTGCTTGATTATTATCTGAGTGGTTCCCTTTGCGATCTTCGGAAGACCCTTCATCTACGCATACCCAGACTGATCGGAAAGTTTGGGCAGAGATAACCAATTGATTGGCCCCCTTCGAGCCACTTTACTTCATGTTGGTCAATCAGGAAGTGGGGGTCAAAGTATTTCTCAAGGTAGAACCAACAAAGGGCGTACGAAGGTTCAATGTTAAGGCGAAGTTAAGACCTACATACATCAAACCATGATGAGATAATCGAACGGATAAACCTGATGGCGTATAGACTCGCACTACCCATAGATTTAAAACATGTTCACAATGTATTCCATATCTCCCAACTCCTAAAATACATAGTGGACTCGCGTCATACGTGAAACTCGCCGCTATCGTAGTAGAAAATTTGACTTATGATGAGCAACCCATACAGATCTTAGACTACCGAGTCAAGCAACTGCGCACTAAGGACGTCCCCTTAGTTAAGGTTTTATGGGCGAACTATAATTCCTCCGAAGCCACCTAGGAGACCGAGGAGGATTTGAAGAAAAAAAATACCCCTACTTGTTCTTAGGTATTTCTCATATAATCAGACCCCAACTTCAAAGTTCCGGAACGAAACTTTCTTTAAAGGGGTGGATGCCTTAACCAGTGTTATGTATGAGCAATAACAGATTAGTTAATTAAAGTGCAGATTTCAATTCACTTTAACCATTTTTGTATTTTACAGGACTCGTGCAGTGTAACGATCACCATGCGTCATTTCATTTGTTCATACATTAGCCATGTTTTATTTATTCATTTTCATTTGCGACTCAGTACTTATTTATTTTTGTCCTTTAACAATGCAGGTAAATTAAATAGATCTTTTCAATTCTCTTTTTATGTTAAAACTCCACTTTTATCTGAATTATCACATTACTTACAACATTCCTCCAATTTTATGTCTTACTCGAATAAATTTTGGGGCACTTGTGCTAGTAAGTTAGACATATAAGTTGTTTTATTTTTGTTTAAGTGGAGAAAAAGAAAGAAAGAGCATAAGAAGCAATTCTTATGTGGTTTCTAAATTCAAAATAGCAAGCTCTTTACTCATTTCTCCAAACAAGGCACAAAAGGGACCAAACCTTGGTTTTGCTGTTTTTCTCTCATTATTTTGGTAATTAATGGTAGTAGTATCCTTGGTTTGTTGTTGAACTGGATTTTGGAGAGGTGCAAGTTGGGTATGTGAAGTTTGAAGTGTTGACAAGAACATGGATGATGCTTAAATGAATATGCATGTAAAAATTTAGCAAAACTCCCCAAAATATGGAGCTTTCTTTGGTCCCCCCCCCCCCCCCCTTATTACATGAGGATGATTTAGGCTAAAAGTGAGCAAAATGTAGAATTTGAAGTGTGAAGATTCAAGTTTGGTGTGTGTTGGACTTGTGTTTAGGGTCTTTGCATATACGATTTGAGACAATTGGGAAGTCCTGAGACCAAAATAATCGAGGGATTAGAAGTCTTATGTATTAGATTTCATGTGACCTTGGAATTTTTGGAGTTCAAGTTTTATAGATCAAATTATGACCAACTTATTAAGGGCCTACTGTTTGAGTATGAGTTTGTGTTAGTAAGTTCAAGAGCCCAAGGGTATCTTAATGGCTTACACGGTCAAAATAAAAGTTGTAGTACGTTCTTCAGGCTTTCAGAATTAGGGGTTTCTGTATCCATTGGAGATTGGAGCTAAGACTTATGAATTTTCAAAGTTAGCCCTGCGAATGTATTATAACTTGTGCTATTGATTTGACATGTTCTGTTCAAATCACCTTTTGAGGAGATTACAAGTCTTTTCTAATGAAGTAATTTGAATAAGAGTTGTACCGCACACTTCAAGCTTTCCATAGAGTGGTCTTATGAGTTGAGTTGATGCCTAGAGCATAAGTTACGAATTTTTAAAGTCACACCCTGAAAACTGACTTCAGTCCGACCAACCATGTTTAAGTAGCTTTCTCAACCTCTTGTCATTGTGTTTAGCTTTGGTCTTCAACTAAGAAGTTGTAGGTTATATTTTTGGGTTTCCTAAATAGTATTTTACGTGTCGTTTTGACCCCCGTGAATGAAGTAGGGATGACAATGGAGAGAATCCCCGAATCCGCTGGGGCCTCTCCCCGCTCTGGGGAAAAATCTCCAGTCTCATTGGGGACGGGGACGGGGACGGGGACGAAGACGATTTTTCAAAATCCGCACCGGGACAGGGCGGGGATGGGGACAAAATTTTCCCCATCCCCGTCACCATTTTCCCCGCCGGGGAAAATTCCCCGTCCCCATCCCCGAATCCCCGTCCCCGTAAATTTTAAAATTATCAAATAACTTTTATTTTAATTCAATATATATATATTAATAGCAAGGATAAAGTAGTAATTTTCGAATTTTAAATCAGAAACTCTAACCTAAAGTTAAATACTTGAGCAAGTTATATATATGTATATTATTATAGCAAGTTATTCTAATTCAATATATATGTATTATTGTATTTTTTTGCCGAATAACACTTGTTGATGTATTATTGTTTGATTTTGATGTGCAAGTTAAATACGTTGTATTTTGAACATGTTAAAAACCGGGTCCGATTAAAATTTGGTTAGATTTTAGATAGCTTTAAAAAATCCCCGTTGGGGATGGGGATGGGGACGAGTTTTGGGAGCGGGGATGGGGACGGGGATATACTCTCCCATCATCGATCCTCCCCGTTGCCATCCCTAGGATGAAGTTATGAATTTTAGAAAACATCAACATAATTCAGAGTTTTAAAGAGTTGTTTGCGTAAAAATTTTGTTATATGCTTAGCATTTAAAGAACTCGGCTATTTCAAAAAGCTCCAAAATTAATTTACTTTGTTGTGTTCTCCTCAAACGTGGTCCTCAAGGTCATTGCCATCCATTGCTTGAGTCATCAAGTCTCCAAAGTAACTTATCAGTAAACTTTCAGTATTTTTTAGATACTTATATTACATGTATCTTGCCCAAACTCACATATTTAAGTTCCAGTAAAACATAATTATTGCTTAATATGAACAATATGTGTTTTAATATGTAGTTCCCATATAAATATGGTCCCGCCCAGATCATATCATGCCAAAGTGCATCATTTATTTACATAATCTGGCCAGTCAACTGATTACTTTGTCCACACTTGCCGATCAATTTGGGTATGCGCATATCAAGTAACCTTATATGATCGCAAAGTGAACCACTCAGATAATAATCACTTAATCAGGCAAAATAATTCAATTACTTTCTCTTCTCTCTGTTTTCAAAATAAATTGAAATGCGGAAACTAAAATAAACTTCATAAATTATATTAATTGTATAAGGATATGCGTATTGAATTTCGACTCACTACAAAAATGTGTTATATTTTGTTTTAGAAAATGGTGCCAGTGGACAGTGGTAACAAGTCGATGCTAGCATGTAGTCAGGTCCATCGTGAAGTATAGGCACTTCGACGGTCATGCTTTGAGGTCTCATCCTCTCTTTTGGTGTAAACATTATTATGAAAAGGTTGGTCTTTTCCTTTGGCTGACCCTTATTTTTTACTAAAAAGCCCCGACCTGACCCATTACTATGAAGGGTCGAAGTTGACCCAACCCAACCCGACCCTACATGACTAATAGGTTGACCCTGACCCAACCCGTTGCTCACTCCTAGTTGTGGATGTTTGTGGAGTAGTGTATGATGCCTAAACAAGGTTTGTCGGTTGTTGTGCCACTTTTGGAGTCTTCTGGTCAGTGGTAAGCCTTGTCCTCACTTTCACAATAGCTTAATATCATGAGATCTTAATTCGGCCGCCCTAATCACTGATATTATATCATCTTAATTCTAATAGGGTGATTATTGATCTAGAGGTGTTACAATATTGTATATCCCACTGTGGTACTGGTGACTTGCATTCTTTCCACAAGCTTTCTGATAAACCTGTTGTGTATTACGACTTATTTGTAGTAATGTTAGTTGTTTGACTTTAGCTGTTTGGGTTAGCTGATTGCAGGAAAGGTGTTTGGTAAACTGGCTTTTTGTGAAAAACTATCTCAAAAAGCTTCTACAAGTAGTTTTTAGAAAACTAGCTTATTAGGTCCAAAAAACTAATATGAAAAACTTGTTACCAAACACCTCAAGTAGCTTTTTCACCTTTGTCAAAAAGCTAACAGTGTCCAAAAAGCTAAAAGCTACCCCAAAAAGCTATTAGCCAAACACCCCCTGTATCTCAAGTAGAGCTTTCATTAACTACCTGACAGCATTCTTTCCGGGCACCCTTCACCCTTTCATCTCAAGGGTAACAACTAGAGCTGTTGAGTTCTGTTCAGAACATATGCTCTGTCTGCACTATGTTATTATTATGACATGCAGCAAATACCAGCCAGATGAAATGCAATGTTGTCCACAAGCTTTCCGATCTCTACCACCCTGGAAACTGTTGTGCTATTGCACAATAAAATTATGCATCAATGTGAGTTACAAGAGGAGAAATCACACTAAGAATGTCCCATGCAATACCACAAACAAATGCAAGCGTTTCAAATGTATATATATGCCAAAATGCACACTGTCACTGCTGTCATAATGTCGTAAAAGGATAAATGGAACACAATAGCTGAACATTCCTTCAGAAACAAGGGGACAATTAACCAGCCAAAAAACAAGCAGAGAGAACTAAGCATGCATCACATTCACCAGATGCTGATGGGGGATTTGGATCATCTAGTTTCAAAACCTGTTCCAATACTTTGGAACGATATTGAGGGGTATTTCGTTTCTTTTTTCCATTTTTTCCTTTGTTTGGTGGAGGCCTGGAGGGTTGGGGGAAGGCAACAACACTCTAGGACAACTCCACAAAGAAGATCACAACCATAGCAAGATATGCGGCAATAGAGAAATGCAGAACAAAAGAAAAAGCTTTGGAGAAGAGAAGACCTGTTCACTCCATGGTCAACAGCAAAACTGAAGCAGGCAGTAGCTTTTTGCTGTGTACAATGGAAAGGCATCGTCCCCTTCAATGGACTCACTTACCTTCCCAGAAGTTGGACATTTTCCCCTCGCACTGATTCTAACCATGTAAACAGAAGGGATATTGAGGTAAGCATATTCAAAATATCTACAAGTTCATAGGGAAATCTAGTCATCTTAAGGTTGGCTACCCACAAGGCACAAACCACCCCTTGATTGCATAATAACTGCAATAGCCACTAGCAGGGATCTCAGTCATCTCACGCTATGTCAGTATATTGCATGCTACATCTCCTAAAGTATCGATTTGGCATCAGAAATTCCAGACATTTTCTACCAAGCCCTCAACAAGGATTCAGCACATAACAATCCACAAACACCCTTGAAAGAGGGATGCCAAAGTTCTATTGCAAAGAAATACAACTTTCAACAAACAAGAAATGCACACAAGGGCTACTAGAGTAGTTTGCCACTAGAGAAACTAAGTTTGGGAACTTCCTAGCCTGAAATCACTGGGTCCAAGTGTCTTTTTAGGGTAGTGATCTATCTTCTGTATCCAAAGTATACAACTTAGACCACATCATGTAACTTTCAGATATAAACTACTCTTCCCAGCTCTTATTGCTCTATTCTTTGGACTAGGATTTTCCACTGCTATTATTTGTTTCCACACTGTTTATTCTCTATTCTTTAGATTAGGATTATACTAGTCAGGATGTTTATGTTACATGAATTTCACACTCTAGAAGTACAGCTGCTTTATCTCCTATTGGCGCACATTCTCCTCTCTCTTCTTAAACACTACTAAACTCAAGCATCTCTTAGCTCATTCAGAACCTGATGTGCTGATTACATGATCACCAAAGCAAATAACTCGTAGCACTTTCCAAGGCAGCACCACTTATGCATTTAACTATGAAGCCACACATCTGTAACATGATCTGAAGTAAATCCTTCTCTTTCAAATTTCAACAAGCTACTACAAAAATGTCGTCTACATTATATATAAAACTATTTTGCATTTGGTGAGATCCTACTGAAGAAAAAGAGAGTGAGTTGGAGAAAAGGAGTAGTGTTCAACTTCAGACCCAGACTATCTGAACAACGATGTTGCACAGACAGACATCTTAATGACCTCAACAAAATGCTCCAACATTGGAAAATACCCTCATAAACCATCATTACAATTTATATTTCCCACAAAATAGCTTATGAATTAAACTTCAACAAAATTTCAGCAACCTATGAATTAACTTTAACACCAATTTTCCCTGAGATATACCTTATATTGATTTATGTGCTAAAACCTTCTATATGCTTTGGGCGGATTGGGCACCATCATCGCTATGACTACCAAATTTCTTAGTGGCCCTGATAACACGCTGACAACTCCAAAAACAAGCACAAAAAGGTGAACATCCCCAAAGAAGTTCTGAACAAGTTTGAAGACCTGGTGTCATCCCGCTAAACATATCAAGCCAGATGTGTCAATATTGAGGTTTCATTAGTCAAAAATATGGATCACTTCTACCATGCTAGAATCACGACAATTCCACAACGGTAGCAGCCATATAATATGTCAAGGAAATAAGCCCAAGCATAGCTGACCTCTAAAGCTTGATTTTTCTTACCAGCAGAGCAGAAGGCCGCAAAAATGTTGGCCAAGAAAATTACAGGTAAGAGCACCTGCACCTGGCCACAGACACACACGCGCACACAAACACGACTGCAATTCGGGAATGACAATTCTTGAACTTGAAGTGGATATGATCCCTAAGATCCTAGCGAGAAAATAAAGAATATTTGGGGCACACACAAGCGTACAACAGAAATTCGAACAGAAGCCCTACATGGCCATCAGCCATCCAAGAAGATCTCCAAACTAAAATAAGGATACTTAGCAGGTCAGAACAGGAAAATAGAGAAGAGCAGCCTGCCCGCCGAATGCAAGTCCCTGTGCGAAATGTACAAACCCTCAATCTTGAAGTAACCCGTGAACCCCAAAATATTTGAATACAAAGAAGGATAGAATATTAGGATTGTGTAAGAGCATAGATCAAAAGTCCCAAAAGGAGACCTTAAGTGCAAATGCTACCATCCAAGTATGTCAATTATATGATTGATTCTTGAGCAAGCATTGGTTATCTATAGACTCCCTTCGATGTGGAAAAACATGAAACCATGCATCTCCCTCTATCCATTTCTGCCACAAAAGAATACACTGAGATCCCCATGCCTAGCAAGTGTAACTTCACTCATTATGCCCCTGTGCTCAATAGAAATTGCACAAAGCCATTGGACAGAGTAGTCATCCAAGTTGTGGCAAGCAACAATCTTGCTCAGTAAACAAGTGTTCATCAACACAATGAACATGTCCTCACTAATTCAATTCTAAGAACTCAAACCCCAAAATTTGCATCTTCACAGCAAGAATGTGCTAAATATTTCCTAAATTGCAACCCAATTTTCAATCTAAACTACTCAAAATTCAATCTTCCCGATTAGAGCAAATATCAAAACCAAAAAAAAACTGACAATGGCGTATAAATCTTGACTGCAAATGAGAAAAATTCAGAAAACATAAGTTCAAAATGATATAAATACGAGCAATTTAAGCATTGTTTAAATTTGAGAGAAGCTAGCTCAATCGCAATTTGAATTCAACGACAGAAAGAGAGGCAGACCGGAAAAACACAGGCAGTACGGGGGCATAGTGTGGGTAGCCAGCAAGGGTTTTTGTTAGAGAAGGTAGAGCAATGATGACTTTTACTTATTTACAAACTATCTTCAGATGTTCCTCCATGCTATTCTTACTTCTTTGTAACTCAGCAAGAGTAGGTACAGCATTTAGTTTCCCTGCCTAATTTCCAACCACATATAAGGCGATATGCCTTGCGTGATGATTCTTATTCCATCCTTTCTCATTTTTTGCATTTCTGAAACTTCCTGCTGCAGTCAAGGAGAGAACCCTTGGTAGATTCAGTACTCAAGTGTTCCATCATCACTTTTGTGTTCCTTTCCATCCGGACCCCCATAGCGATTCCCCATGATTACAAAGGAACAACAGAATAAAGTCTACCAATGTAAATAATGATCAGTATGGTATGTTTAGGTAAAGAACATACCAGCCAACAAAAGTGATAGATAATATCTTTTTCACAGTTCTATCCCCTTTCTAAAAGTGTTTAGGGATTTGGTGTAATGGTGGATAAAAAGAAAGCATGCAGTCATGCAGACACTTTCCACATAGAAATCAGAATTACATAGAATTATAACCAGACATAGAAACATACTTGCCTTCTGAAGAGTCAAATAAGCTGTAGTTCTCCGTTTTCCAAGCAACTTGGACCATTAGTTAACGAAGACGCGTCCAAGGAGGGGTTGCTGCATCTATCTGTAAACTAAAGACATTCAGGTAAATTGAGGCCTGTATCCCCCTGTTCATAACAGAAGTGTAACTTTTACCATGCTACATAACAGTAAAGAGAAAACAGCAGCTAATCCCACCTCAACCTGAATAGGATAACCGAATACATCAATCTCCCATACAAAGATACAGCTATGATCTGGGACCTGTTCCTTCATACTTTCCAGACCTTCAGGGTTCCAATATCCCAAGGATTCAGCAGAGTTTCACAATCATTAAGCAGAACAATAAACACAAAACAATGGTCCATCTACAGAGGAGTCATAAGTTGTACCCTGCTATCTCATAAATATAACAAAATCAACATCAGCAATTATTCATCACAGCAGGACAATCTACAGCGGAGATTCCTAATAGCAACCAAAAAAAGGCCCGATGATCGAATTCCTGCAAATTACAGATACTTGCATCCAGGAAAAAGCTTAAAGAAAATCCTGGTTGCAGTACATACATCAAGACTAGCTACCTGCATACAAAAGAAAACCCAAAAGAAGTACCAACAACACAATTTGGACAGGACGAAATGTCCTCTCCGCTAAGACGGTTTAGCCTTTTCATCCCCACCAACGTTTAGAATGGGCAAGGTGCTAAGAAACTCATCAAGGCCTTCAAAAAATCCAATCGATTCCATTCCATCCTCTTCACCATTAACTGCACTCACTGCAGGGGCATGCTCTTCACCTTCATTGTTGAACTCGACATTCAAATCCAACCTCCCCACATCCTTCACGGATCTTCTCGTCTGCTTCCTAGACACAGAGGCGGCCATGTGCTTGCGTGCATCAGTCCGAGCTCCAGCAACCAAACCAAGAACAACTTCCTGCCCATCAGACCCCTCTTCCAAATCCTCGCCACCAATGGATGTCCCACCTCCTCTAGTCACAGGCCGATGCCCTTGACTTGCCACCTGGTCAACTTTCCGTGGCCTTCCTCTCTTTCTGCCGGCTGTCCCCTTCTTCTTGTACGTCCCGGGGTTTCGCCAATCACGATCCGATGAATCTGAATCACTGGGATCAGAAAGTTCAATGTAGGCATCATCATCAACATAAACCCTAGGATCCCCCGCATTGTTCTGCCTATAACCCCCCTTCCTCCCAAAATTCCTTCCCCCGGCCCCGTTACCACCACCGGCATTAGCAAACCAGTGGAAGTCAGCATCCCCGTTATCTGTAGGGCAAGTGAACATCGGCGAAAAGGGGACCCAACCCGAGGATCCATCCGGATTTCCAGACTGATTATGCTTCTTCCAAGCAGCCATCGAAAACCCTAATGGGAAAAACCCCCAGCAACAAAACGACGACGCCTTATCACCGTCCTTTCCACCAACAATCGGAGGAGGATTTGGAATTTGAGCAGCATGGAAACCCCTTCTACAATTCTGGCAGCGAAGTGTACAATCTTTGTACATTTTCTGGTACTCATACAAGTAAAAACAATAAGGACACGCTGTCCAAAAAGCCTCCACACCTTCCACCCGATCACCATTATTCTCAGCACCCGATGCTCCCGCTGCCGCTGGGGCAGGTCCAGGACCTGGCCCTCCGGCAGAAGCAACACTAGGATTATTATCATTATTAGCAGCAGCAGTAGTATTACCATTATTACCAGTACTAGTGTTCTGAGCAGCATTACCGTGGTCACCAACAGTGGTTGATGGTGCTACTTTGGCTCTCGCCGACGATGGTGTTGGAGCCATACCCACATGCGGAGGCGCAGGTGGAGGCGCCGTCGCCGACGGCGGTGCAGGCGGCGCCATTCGAGGTGTGGCTACTGGTATGGGCGGCGGAGGATGAGTGGTCTGGGGCAGTGGACCCGACGGAGTAGACGAAGTTGTTGCTCCACCATTATTACCGGAACCCTTACTTCTATCCCCACCCTTGGACGGAGTTGGGTCCCGCATCTGCCACTGCGGCAGCAGCTGCTGGACATGCTGGGTAGGCGGCGGCGCAGAAGACATCGTCGGCGGCGGAGGAGGAGACATGAACTCCCTCTGACTCTGCTGGGGCTGTTGCTGCCACATCGGAAGAGTCTGCTGCGGCGGAGGCTGCGGCTGAGGCTGCGGAGGCTGGAAGAACTGGAAGGTATTCAACTGGTGAGGAGTAGCGGCAGACGAAGGGACAGAGTGAGAATCGAGGTCAACCCTAACAGGATCAACCCGAATAGGGTCGACCCGAGGAGCCTGGGTCTGGGGCTGCTGGAGGTCCGACCTCTGAAGGGACATCGCAAGCTCGTTGTCGAAGAGCCACTTCTTAGTAGGGTCGGAGAGAACAGACCAAGCATCCATGACCACCTGGAGAGCGTAATCGGCGAAGGGGAAGCGGTTGTGCTCCGGGTTCAACAGCATAACGAGTCGCCGGTAGTGAGTCGCGATTAGCTCCGGGTCGCGAACGAGTCGGGGGAGTTGAAGGACGGCGTACCAGTCCGGCTGCTGGGAGGCGCTCAGCCGCTTCTCTCCGGCCAGGACGGTGTCCACCACCGCCAGTATCTGGTCGGAGACGGCGTTGTTTGGGTCGGCCTCACGCGCTCGGATCGCGAATGTCTTGCTGCCCAGAAAGTCACGCGCCGTCAGCAACTTCGCCGCTATCCCCAGCCACCGCTCCGCCTCTGCCCGCTGCGTATTCGGGTCCATCCTCTCTCAATCTCTTTCGATTTCTCTCTTTGGGTTCACTCACTAACCCTTCCTACCTTCGTCGCAAGGTTTCTCTCTCTAGAACTCGGAGGTCTGGTTTCTCTCTCTTGTAATTAATTGGGTTTTTGTTTGATTTTCATCATCTTCGACTTGAATGGTGCCTGTGAGAGAGAGTGGGGGAGGAGAGAGAAAATGGAGAGGGGAGAGGTGGATTTGAAGGGAAGGGCGTGAGTTTGGGGGGAAATTACAGTGGCATTTAGTTAAACCTAGGGTGGGTGGGATGGGTAGTTTGGTAATTTGGAAAGGGGGAAAAGGAGAGAGAGAAAGTCAAGTCTAGTGTTTTACTGGGAGGCTGGGACTGTAACTAGTTCGGTGGTTAGGGCTTTTGAGTTCCCAGCTTTGTTTAAAGTATTATTAGGGGACAATATGTTTGAAATTAAGGTAACGATACTCTACATTTTATGGTAAATATTATGAGATGACAGTTCGATGAGGTTTGACGGAATCCAACGAGGCCCTATGAAAGTTATCAAGTTGTCATCATTTTGTTTGAACCATTTTGATACAATTTTAAAATTGCTCATTTCCCGAGAATTTTGTCTCAATGGCCAAACAAAGAAAAATGATGGTTTTTCTTGTTGGAATAGTGTGAAAAACCAAAAGCTTCTTTCGCTGCTTTTGGTCTTGGATTTGGCTTCAGCTTGACTTTTACAAAATTTCAAAAGCATGTAGAACTTTCATGGTTGTCGCTTGCAAGTTAATATTTTGCAATAAACTCATGCAAAACTTGTTATTGGAATCTATATGAGAAAACAAGTACCCTTAATGATTGTTAGGATTGACTTGTCCCATTTTTCGTTTGCTCTTAATTGAAAGTATACTTTTTGACTATCAAACTTGTACGGTTGCTATTGTGATTAAGTTCTGATTGTACGAAGTGGGCCTTTAGTTGTGAACCATATCCACCTAGAGTCTTTGGAGTCAGGGAAAATAAAAGAGGGGTTTCTTGGTTTATCACAATAGTCAGGGTCGAGATTGGATTATCAAAAAAGAGGGGTTTCTTGGTTTATCACAATAGTCAGGGTCGAGATTGGATTATCAAAAAAGAGCGCAGGGAAACCAAACCCAAGGACGGTGAAAGAAGATTTAAAGAAAAAAAGGAGCGAGAATGAGTCAAGTAACAGAGGGCCATGTTCGTGAACCCCACTAATCACGCCCCAGACCTATCTCTATCTCCGCGTGCAACTTCGTGAATGTCACGCTCGTGTCCATCAACGTCATAGTTGTGACATCTCACAATCACACCCGTGACCGCTTTCAGCCAGAGTTGTCCCTTGCACAAGAAAGCCAGCCGCGACCGTGACCAGCTTGTATCACATCGATGACCGAGTTGTGTCACGCCCCAGGTTAAAACTTTTTAGATAAGCATAATCATCTTTTTAACCTAATAATTAATGAGGCGAATTATGAATTCCCTAGAGCATCACCGCCGTCCAAGAAGAGACTAGGCCAACAAAACACAAAGACACCAAACGATCCAACATTACACTAACCAAACACACACATGATCACAAGAACATTGAGTGTAACTCCATTCTGCTAAGCAAAATACGCATATCCATTAAAGGTATTCTAGACAATATCAAACACACCAAGTACTTTCAAAACATTCTAGAGAGTTTAGTTAGTTCACATGTTATAAGTTACAACACAAGTCTTTGGACCTTTCTTACATAAAGTCCCAAAAACTGTAAGTCCCTTAGATTTATTTTACATCTAACCCACAAGGATAGGAAAACCATACTCTGATATTAGCCGACTTTAACCCAAGGATCTTCACATCCCCACACCTAACTTGGTTTTTGCTAGTGTCGGACTTCACCAACTTATAAGTACCACCTAAAGCAAAGCATAAAAACATACTTTTGCAAACGAGTCAAAACTCAATATGCATATTCCCGTACAGTCAAATAAGATTTAACAATTCATTTTATTTCCCACATTTCAATTCATTAATTTGCAAACAAAAGTAAAAGAACTTGGTGTTAAGAATCAATTAATTTAGTTCACCTATATGTGTTACTTATCTTGTTTTTGTTGTGTAACGCTCCGTCGCCTCTTGGGTCGCGGACATTACCGATAATTTGTTCAAGGATCGCTTACTGGTCCCACAAATCACCATGAATCTTTCCAGCGTGCTTCGTCCTCACTCACACATTGGCTGGGAAAACTTCCCAGGAGGTCACCCATCCTAAGGTTACTCCCACCCAAGCACGCTTAACTGAGGAGTTCCCAACGGATGAGCTACCATAAAAGAATGTGCACCTTGGTGATATAAGTAATCATTTCAAACCCTTTAAACCACACTTAACCATATATCCAGGGTGTTACATGTTGTTATCTTTATTAGATGGCACTTCCTGAGGGAGCCAACCCCCACTTATACTATTCTAATGCACCCTAGAGATAGAGTTTCCAACCTTATATCGAACTTGAGGGAGCTAGGCTTATAATATTCTGAGGCAAACCCTGCAATCTGAGTATCATGACCAATTGTGTAGGGCTCATTGTCTATTGACACCCTTCCTTATTCGAACGCGTCCCTCACCCTTACCCAAAACTCTTATCGGGCTTCACAATGTGCATGAAAGTGATAAACCGTGCTCGACCACTCTCGAGCCCACCCATGAAGTTGGGTTGCATGTTGGCGCATCCATGACCACTCATCCGAGCTCGATTCCTTCCATGTCGAGAATGAACGAGGAAAAGGCGTTTCTCGCTAGCCTTGACCTCGATCTCTCGTGTGATGCTTTCCTTGTTGCACTCAACAAGTTGTTGAGTGAGAGACGTTTACGGGTTCTTTGTCATGGTATACCAACCCCTCATTCCTTCCAAAATTGCTACACCTACATGAAGGGCAAGTCGATGAGCGTCACCTTATTCTGGATGATAGAGTACTTTTGGCTTCATGCTGGAAAACAGATGTTTTTGAACTCGCAAGAGTTGAGGTCAACGCCTGTTCAAGAAGGGGAGTATGGAACGTATTGGGTCCGACTCGATTTCATTCCACCTATGGTTGTCGATTCACATAAGGCCACCCCCTCTCCCCACGGCTCAAACTCGGCTCCATGATTCATTTAAAGGTGAATTTGGGTACTTGGAAGGCCTTTTAGGCCATCATTGGGGCGGTGTTCATTTCAAGGGAGACCCCGAGCCATAGGTCATGGTTTCGGATCCTCATCGGGACCATCTCAGGTCTTCTAAGGGGCATCGAGATTCTTTGCATGAATAACGAGGCGGGATGGAGTTTGTTGTGCAAGACAAGCAAGGGAGAAGATGTGACAGTAGGGGAGTCATGGCGCGACCATGATCGTCGCGCCCGTGACAAGGCTCAGTGGCCAGATCATGCCCGCAACATCTTATGTCACGCCTATGACACCCCCTGATGGCTTGAAGTTGAAAGACAGCGTCGTGCTCGCCATGTCGTGACAAGAAGACGATTTTGTTCGAGAATCGCCTGGATCACGCCCATAACCCTTGAGTCGCGGTTGCGGTCAACCCATGGTCATGCCCACGACCGTGGGCCCCATGGAGACCTCTTTTGGTTTAGATCCCCGAAGGATGTCACGCTCGTGACATTTTGTGTCGCTCCCGCAACGATTTTGGGAATGTCGGGTTTAAGTCCGACTTCCCCCCTTTTGTTTCCCTCGTTTTGTGTAATTCCCTTTGCATCCCCTCTCATATATATATATACATGTAAAACCCCTCCATTATAGTTAGTTTCTGAAGCTCATAGGTTTTAGCGACAGAATCCTCCCCACTTTTGTGGAATTGCTTGTTCAATGAAAGCTAATCCTTTTGTGGAATTGCTTGTTCAATGAAAACTAATCCTTTTGTGGAATTGCTTGTTGATATAAGTAGTCATTTCAATCATTTTAAGTCACACTTAACCATATACTCGGGTGTTACGCTTAACGAGGATGTCGGTTCAAGTGAGAGCTTCGATCATCAAATGTGGCAAAGTTTCAAGAATGTATTCTTGAAAGCTCTAAAGAGGAATCCTAGAACAGTTCAAGTTGGAGTCCTTGAAGTTTTCAAGGAGTTCTTGAAGACATGAAGACTAGCTCGGCTTAGTTAAAGTGTTTAATTAAGTATACGTGGTCATACTAGGGGTTTTATTTTGTGCTTTGAATCATTCTTAGCATGCTTTATCGTTTTATTATGTCTATCATACTAGATTCGATAGTGTCACCTAGAATCGCATGTTTAAGATAATAAAATTTGTACTCTCTAAATATGAACGTTTGATTGCTCACCCTGGTAAACACCACTTGGATCATGGGCAGTCATTGCCAAAGTAAGTCATCCATGGATCATTAACAAGTTGGGTGGGAGTCAGGTATGTTCATAATGGTGGGTTAGAGGGTCTAGAGTCATGAGCAACAGAGAGAGTTGTTGTATGTGATACACATACTCTCGCCAAGATTCGTTTAGAACAATTGATCATGAGATGATCTACCTTAGGCGAAGGACACAGGTTTGTTTGGGCTTTAAAGCCCACTCGATGTCGCTTGGGCCTGTTGGACCTTAATTACGTTAAAACACCAAACAAAATTAAATGTGTTTTAATGTTGAAATTAAAATGGTTTAATTTCTTAACTATTGATGAATAAACCCTAAATGAATCGTTTGGCTTGTAGATTCTTAAAAGTTATTCGATATCTCTTTCTCTCTTCACCGATGCTTTCTTTTTATGAAGAAGAAGCTTATCGGTCCCAATTATTTGAATTAACACTACGACTTGAGAGATGTTCTCAAAGTCGAAAAGAAAGATATGTTCTTGAGAAGGCAAAAAGGCATACAACCTGCCAATAATGCCTCTGATGCTAAGAAAGCCAAATGGAAACGTCATGTTGATGATGATATCCAAAAGGCATGTTTGAGCTGGTAGAATGTGTCCCTTGACCTTCAAAAGTTGTTTTGAGGCAATGTGTCTCTAGACATCATCACTCAATTGGGAAGTTGTTTGTGAAATAGGTTAAAATTGAGAAGTATGAAACAGTTTGCCAGATTTTCAAATCTTAGCTAGAGATTGGCAAGCCCATTGGGCCTCATATGTTGAAAGTGATAAGTCACTTCAACTACATGAGATGGTTGGGTTTTTCTCTATAGCCAAAATGGTTGGCTATTGACAATCTTATGCTTGTTGCATAATGGATTTTGTCCTTTTAGGATAAAATATTTTATGCAATGGCATAAGAACAACTTGTTGGACTTGCATAAGATGCTAATTTAAGCTATGACTGTGAGGGACATAAAGGAAGCCTCTGAGGCTACTGGGGGTGTTTCTAAGATCAGAAAGGGAAATGGTGTGAGAAGCCTGATAAATCAAGAAAGACCTTAATGACTAAGAAAGCAAAGGCAAACTTGTTTCTTAAGCTTGAGATCATGTGGAAAGGTATGGCCGTTGTGCTTGATGGACTTGGAGTCTAGAGATATGATCTCATATTTAGGTACAAAGCGTGATTGAACACAACCTTGTTGTCTCCACTTTTGGGTATGGGATATCGGCTGTGAATCACACATTTGCTGAAATATGCTGGATTTAAGTTGAAAGGTAGGCGAGTCATCAAGGCAGAAGTCGGCCTGAGCATAGAAAACTAGCAATGTGCTGTTGTTTAGTGCTTTTGGGACTTGAAGTTTATCTAAACCTTCCAAGGCTATACTTTAACTCAATACTTAGTTATTTTCTTTAAGTATTAAGTCAAAAATTGGATTTCAATTGGAAAGGAAGGTCTTTCTTTTGGAAAATGCAAAGGTGATTCTTTGATGGTTTAAAGGATTGAATCTTTTAAGATACTGACATTTGTTGAATGTCCAGTATGCATAAGATTTGGATAAACATGTTCATCACATTGTATGCAAAGGCTAAAAATTTGACTCAAATATGATTCACCTTCGAGTTTAATGCATAGGTCATTTTGATTAGAAAAAGGTCTCCATATGCTGCTTTGTGAAGGCATTTTGGTTGACTTTGAGCTCGAAACATTGGTTGTTTACGATGCCTCTTCTGATGGGACGAATGATTATATTACCTTTATTGGAATTGGTGAGTGAACTAGTGAGCTTTTAGTACTGGTACATATAGATGCATGTATTTGGCCCTATAAGAAACTAGTGCTGAAGGTAGGTTTCGATACTTCATTGTTTTCTGACGGTCTGAGTATGACATGGTTATGTCTGCTTGATGCGTCATGAGTAGGAATCTTTAAACCGTTTAAAGAATTCCTGAATGAAGTATAGAATTAGATTGGCAAAAGGTTCCAAAATCTTCGGTCGTTCGAAGTTGTGAACATATGAGCCAAGAGTTCGTTGATCATCTTAGAGATCGTGAAATTTTTCACATCTCTCTCTCTCTCTCTCCTTCGAGAACACCACTATGATGGTGAGTCTGACTGGAGTAGTCGTGCCCTGTCGGATATGGTGTGAATGGTGGTAGCTAAGTCGGATCGTTGTGTTAGCTTTTGAGGGCATGTTCTTGAATGTGCATATCTTCCTTGTTTGCTGTCTCATTTTGAATAATACTCTCATCAAAGCTGTTAAACGAACACCATATGAGATATGGATAGGAAAGGTTATTGGTCTGTCTTTTCTTGAGATTTGGGGTTTGAAGGCTATGTCGAGGTTTGACCAATGATTAGCTTGCACCCAGTTCTAAGGCATGTTTCTTTGTGGATTGTCAAAAAGAAACTAAAAGGTACTTCATGTGCACTCGTTCTTATGATAAAGTGTTTGTGTCTGAAAATCTTTCTCCTTAGAGACAAGGTATATCTCTAAGAGAAAGAGTGGGAGAGATTTTATGAACTTACTGAAGTTCATGAGCCACAAACTACTTCTCCTCTTCCTATCCATAATACCCTACTACACTCACTCAAAACACTTCCTAAACGTCATCAAGTGTGAGTTGAGATTTAAGTAGTTCTAGTTTAGATGGATGAGGCTTAAAAGTGTTGAGAACCGGACATAAGGAGTTAAGGGCTCGTTGGATGTGGAACTTGTGGAAGAATCTTTTGGTAGGTTGGATCGACATGTGTGTCATCTTGAGAGATGTGGTTATCTAGTTGCTGACACCTGTGTATTGCTTTTGGAAGTAATAAGTCTACCACCTACGAGCGGGCTTTGAAAGACCAAATTCCATCAAATGGCTCAAAATCATGAAATCCAATATGGACTCCATGAACTTACTTGAAAGTTTTGCTAACTATCAGGTTCAAGTAGATCTTTATAGTAAAGATTGACATGGATAGTAAACTTGAGGTTTACAATGCTCGACTGGTTGCTAAACAATCAGGTTCATAGTTGTGACTATGAAGAGACCGGTTCACCAGTGGTGATGTATAAGTCCATTAGGATACTCCTAACCATGGTGCATGGTATGACCATGAGATGGTGATTGGACGTCAAAACTAGTTTCCTAGAATGGTCTTGGAAATGGTTGGTGTTTGTGATACAACCTTAAGGTTTTGAAGTTCCCAAATGTGTTGGGAAGAGTCCTCAAGTTGCAAAAAGGCTTTTGCGGCCTTGCGCAGACTTACAGGAGTTGGGATCAATAAGTTGATCAGGTGATCAAAGAGTTTGATCTCCTAAAGAAAGTGGAAAGTTCTTGAAGTTCCACGAAATTCAGTGGGAGCTAAGTTATCTTTACGGTCCAATATGTGGTTAACATACTCTAAGTTGGGAAAGACATTCCTTTACCAAAGTCTTGGCCAAGGAAGAATTTCCAAAATGTGAAGGATCTCGGCAAGGCTTAGTACATACCTAGAGTTAAGATCTATAGAGATAGATCAAGTTGGTTGATTGGATGAATCAAACCTACTTATGTAGATAAATTGCTGAATTGGTTCAGCAAAACTCCAAGTAGGATACGATCCTATCATCACTAACACATCGCTTGGTAAAACAGAATGTAGTTGACATCTGAAGACCAAGAACATATGAATAACATATTTTATTCTATTGAAATAGGAACAGTTATGTATGTCATAATATGTACTAAGTTGTACGTGGCTGATATCTTTAGTGTGAACGATTAGAGTTTCAATTGGATTGAAACACCGGACTGTCGTGGTAAACATGCTCAAGATTATAAATTGAAGTAAGGAAGTGTCCTTACTTCATAAAGATGAAAAGTGGATAAGTGTAAGGGTTACACTAATGCTGATTTCAGTAAAGACATAGATAGTCTCCAGAGTTAGTCTGATCACTTATAGTGTCTATAAAAAGAGGCTGCTAGTTGGAAGAGTTCCAAGTGAGCTCTTTTATGGAATCCACATATAAGCCTGAGTACATCGCAACTCGGAAAGCTGCCTTGGTGACTGTGTGGATGAAAAAGTTCATCATAGGACTTGATGACTAGTGTTGCACAGTGAAAGGCGTGGATTCCTTTTAGGGCCATTGCTCAAACTGTGCAAACTAGGGCGTACAAACAAGTTCACGCACGTGCCCCTTGAAAATCACATCGTTCAAATGATATTCGAAGTGAATGAGGTGTGCAAGGTTAAGGCAAATGCGAACATCGCACATTAAACCCCTATAGTATGTTGGGCATAAAGGGTTATGCACAGCTGCAGCATAATAGTTATGCCAAGGCATAGGCTTTTGATGCATTGGAGAATGCATAATCGAATTGCTAAGCCTAGTTGAATGTCGACTAAGTTCCTAATAGAATCATCATGTTAGGACAATGATGATTGCTATCAATTAGCATGTAGGATTGACATGATGATCGAGTTTCGTGATCACAGGACATTAGATATCAAGCTCAATCACATGTAGCGCTGACAAAATTTCGTCCGACCCGAATACCCAAATTTGTCCAACCCGAATTAAACCGGGTTTGATCATCAATTTTTTGTCCGAATTTTAAATTCGGACAATTCGGTCATGTCCGATTCACAAATCGGGTCGGGTTCGGGTTTGAGGGAAGAAATTTGGACGTCCGAATTTTGTGTCAAATTCGGGTTCGGACAAATTCGAATGCATTCGGACAGTGTCCGAATACTATAATTCGGACAAAATATTGGAATTATGTATATATTTAGTGTAAATTCGGGTTTAGTTATATTCAGACAAATCCGGGTTCGGACAAATTCGAACAATTCGGGTTCGGGTTCGGACACCAAAAACTGTCCGAATTTGAAATTCGGACAGGGTCCGGGTTTGGGGCTTTTGTCCGAATGTCCGAATTGTCCGAACCCGATTTTTTGCCACCGCTAATCACATGGGTAAGGTGTTGGGGAACACTTACTAAACTGACCCGCATTGGGAGCACTTTAAGATTGTGAATGTCATAAGTGACTCCTACTAAACTCAAGAAATTCCTCAATCCTGAGTTCTTTACACTTCATGCATGATTAGTTGTAACTTTGGAGCGTATCCGAACTTCTCATATATGAGGTGATGTGGGCGGTGTTTGGGTTACTTTCGGTCACGTGGTGATTTGTAATTGAACAAGACGACATTGTCCTCCCTCTTTGAGGGGTAAGTGTCTCACAGGCCACTCGACGAGCTTGGACTTGGAAATGTCTGGTCAGACGTGGATGGATCAATAGTTGATCATCCAGTTTGTAAGTCTAACTCGAAGGTCGATAAACATTCAGGCTCAATTAGGATGACATTATCTTACCTTATCTGACTGAATGTGAGACATTAAGTGACAAGGGAGTTTTGAAAATTGAACACTTGTGGGACGAGTGGGAGATTGTTGTGAATGTTCGACAATGTTCAATTTCATCCAAGTACTCTAGCCAAGTTAATTCGGTGATTAATAACTTTGTTAGAAGTCCTCTTATTCAATGATTGAATAGGCTCGATCACATCCGAATTATTTGGTCCCACAGGGTCACACAAGTCAACAATTTAAAGGCAATGTGTATGTGGAAAAAGGTCCGGGGCAATACGGGATTGAACTAGGGGAAAGTGGGGAGGTCTGTTTTAGTGAAAACAGGCCATCACGGTCCGTAGTGGCCTTGCCACGGTCCGTGGCAACCTATTCTTCTGCAGAATGTGATTCTATTGTCCACCACGGTCCATGGTGAACCCCAGACGCGCGTCCCACATCGGCGGAGGGCCTCCTTCACCCCCTCTCTCTCCCCTATAAATATATGACCCATGGGATGCTAAAGAGTGTCTTTCCATGCCATGAGGCCCCTTTGGGTAATCTTCCTTTGGAGAGTTTGGGTGTAATGCCTCGACCCCTCCCGAGTCGCGGACATTACCGATAACTGCTTCAAGGATCGCTGACTGGCCCCACAAATCACCACGAGTCTTTCCAGCGTGCTTCGTCCTCGCTCACACGCTGCCTGGGAAAACTTCCCAGAAGGTCACCCATCCTTTGACTACTCCCAGCCAAGCACGATTAACTGAAGAGTTCTCAACGGATGAGCTACCATAAAAGAAGGTGCACCTTGGTGATATAAGTAGTCATTTCAATCATTTTAAGTCACACTTTAACCACATATCCGGGGTGTTACATTGGGAAACCGGGAAAACTTTCTATGAGAAAGCTTTTCCAATTTAGGATTACAAGGGTGATTCCTTGAGGTCCTGGAGTAGGAAAGGTCAACCATATTTGATACGGTCCACATACTCATCCGGTCTCGATTGGATCAAGATCGGGTGGTTGAGCAACCGGTGTCTCAAGTGTTACGTGGGTTGATGTGGAGGTCTCCTATTTTGGATACTTTCCACTCGGAGTTCGGAGTGGCGCGTTCAAGAGTTGAAGAGACGCGTTCAAGTGTTGAAGGACGGTCGAGACTTGTTTGTTTGAGAGATTGCTAAATAAATAGCTCAGCCTGTGTTATATGTTTTCGTTCTTGTTGTTTATTGTTTTGGGTTAGGGTAGATTAGGTGAAATCCTAAGTGTTAGAACTTCTTCCGTCTCTAGTTGAGTGGGGCCCATTAGATTAGACCCACCGCCCCTTTGGCCCCAGATAAGATTTGGGCTTGTAGACCCCCCATAACCCATCAAAATCTACTATACGGGATAAAGGAAAAGGAAAAGTTATGTGAAAATAAATAGTCTTGTAGGAGACTTTGAAAACATTGAGTTTATTATGTGAAAATATTGTATGAGATTTTCAAAAGAAAAATTGGGTTTTTGCGCCTCGTGTACGTGAAGCGCACACTTTTGCTCCATGCCTTGTGCCTCGAGGACTTATGCGTTTTGTTAATTTAAGGTGTTGACCTGTAAAACATATTGATGGTTATCTCTGAGATAGTAGTATAGTGGGCAAGCCTGCTTACCCTTCATATAGAAAGAAAAAACAACATTAATGTTCCTAAGTCTAGCATTGTTTGCAATTCTGTAGTTAGTTTAACTTCTATTGCAGGTTTTAGTATATATATATGTTCCTAAGTCTAGCGTTGTTTGCAATTCTGTAGTTAGTTTAACTTCTATTGTAGGTTTTAGTGTGTGTGTGTGTGTCTATATATATATATATATATATATATATATATATATATATATATATATAAGGGAATTGGATTCTAATAATCCCTACTATCACAAATTGTATGGCAATAATCCTTACAATCATTTTGGATTCTGGTGGTCCAAAAAAAAATAAAATTGTATTGTAGTGGTACCAAATTCATCACCACATTCTTTTTATTTTTTCCATGCCTACACCATATTGTTTTTGTTTTTTTGGTTCCTACCCCTAGATAGGTAATGAAGTGTAGTTACTAAAACATTTTTTAAATTATTTTTTTGAGATTCCGAGCAATTATTATTATTTTTTAAAAGGAATAAAATTGAAAAAATCATAAAAAATTGAAAAAAAATTGGGAGAAATGCTGTAAATTCATTAAAAATCGTGGTAAAGTGTTATACAAAGTTTTGAATCAAATGCAACACAAAATCTATGATATTTAGCGTATACACTCGATTTTGTCCCACTACAATACAATTTTATTTTTTTTTGGACCACCAGAATCCAAAATGATAGTAGGGATTATTGCCATACAATTTGTGATAGTAGGGATTATTAGAATCCAATTATCCTATATATATATATATAGGGATATTGGATTCTAATAATCCCTACTTTCACCAATTGGATAATGGTGGACCGTATTTTCACTTTGTATTCTGGTGGTCCAAAAAAAAAAAAGGATTGTAGTGGGATATTTTCAAGGGAATCATAGATTTTGTGTTGCATTTGATTCAAAACTTAGTATAACACTTTACAATGATTTTTAATGAATTTACAGCGTTTCTCCCAATTTTTTTTCATTTTTTTTTACTATTTTTACGATTTTTTTACTTTTATTATTTTTTAAAGAATCATAATAATTATTCGGAGTCTCAAAAAATTAATTTAAAAAATGTTTTAGAAACTACAATTCATTAACTTTCTAGGGGCAGAAACGAAAAAAAACAAAAACAATATAGTGTAGGAATGAAAAAAATAAGAAGAATGTGGAGGTGGATTTGGTACCACTACAATCCAATTTTATTTTTTTTGGACCATCAGAATACAAAGTGAAAGTACGGTCCACCATTGTCCAATTGGTGAAAATAGGGATTATTAGAATCCAATTATCCTATATATGTGAAGTGAAACAGAATGTGAGTTGGTACTGGAAGCGCTTGCTGAGGGTTCGGGATGAGTTACTTGGACTCTTTAGGATCCTACATGAGGAAGGCCGCCAGTATTCTATTCAAATTGGATACCAGTTTTTGAAAAACCATGGTGAATCTGTTCCTTGGTACTCTCTGGTTTGGCATAAATTGAGTATTCCTAAATATACCTTCACATTCTGGATGTTGATGCTTCGCAGATTATTAACTCAAGATCGTCTTCAGTTATTTGGGGTCCCTTGGGTTAATTGTTGTTGTTTGTGTTGCGCCGAAGCGGAAACAAATGATCACCTTTTCTTTATATGTTCTTTCTCCTCGCAGATTGTTGTTGATGTGGTCTCGTCTTTCTACTCTGTCTCTCTTGAGTTGGCAGATTGGAGAACATGGCTCGCTAGTAGATCCCAATACAAACGCCAACTTGCTTTGATTTTCTCTAGTATGGTTTATCATATTTGGCATGAGCGGAACAATAGATTTCATAGCAACCAGGCTAGAGAGAGTTTTGTTTTGATTCAAATTATTTGTAATGATGTAAAGCTTAGAGTTGCTTAGGTGCTTTGTTAGTTCTTCCGGTGCTGTCGCTTTTTGGACTGTTGCTTCTGGCACAGTTTTGTATTTGGTTTTCTATGTTTTGTTAATGGAATTACTATTCGTTTTCCCAATATATATATATATATATATATATAGGATAATTGGATTCTAATAATCCCTACTTTGACCAATTGGACAATGATAGTGACCGTCTTTTCACTTTGTATTCGTGGTCCAAAAAATATAATTGGATCAGTAGGATATTTTCAAGGTAATCATAGATTTTGTGTTGCATTTTATTCAAAACTTAGTATAACACTTTACAATGATTTTTAATGAATTTCTGCTTTCTCCCAATTTTTCATTTTTTTACTATTTTTTATGATTTTTTCACTTTTATTATTTTTAAAAAATCATAATAATTATTCGGAGTCTCAAAAAAATAATTTACAAAATGTTTTAGAAACTACAATTCATTAACTTTCTAGGTAGGAACAAAAAAACAAAACAATATAGTGTAGGAATGAAAAAAATAAGAAGAATGTGGAGATGAATTTGCATGCACTACAATCCAATTTTATTATTTTAGGACCACTGTAATACAAAGTGAAAATGATACCACTATCATTCAATTAGTGAAAGTAGGGATTATTAGAATCCAATTATCCTATATATATATACATATATATATATATATATATATGGAACAGGCAATACGTTAATTCTCCTTGTGTTATGAGTATTGTATTGCACCTATACTGTAATTACTTTACAAAAAGAAACTTGTACAAATTATTTTTGGTTTCATGTTGTACTCCTTCCGTTCTATATTAATTGTCATTTTGTTGACTGTTACGATCTCCAATATTATTTTCTAATTAATAATTTCTTATACAATATTTTATGAACATTGCAATATTATATTTTTATGATAATATTTTCCATTACAAAATTAACAATAGTGACTTTGTATAATATGTCATTATATATATTAAAAAATTTATAAATAAAAATTTTAAAATTTGACTGTATAATTTAAGAAAATCATAATTAATCTAGGACGGAGTATATTTACTATTTTGAACGAAAAAGGCTTGTATCAGGATTCCAAAAAATTGTTGGGGGGTGCCACACATCTTTTTTAACTGACTCGCGGGTCACAACTTTTTTTAATGCATTCCCAGGTGACATTAAACTTACTTAAGTAACTGGGGGTGACATTTTGGCGTGTTTTGGCCGGAATCATTGAAAAGTCTTATTTGCCCTTCAAAAAATGAGTGAAGTGTCCGATTTGCCCTTGTTTTACCGGCTCAAAACTTATCCTCCTCAAATTTTTCCATCCTCATGAGCTCCTCCTCCCACCACCTTTCTCCTCCACCACTCTCCCACTCTCCCTCTGAATCACCAACGACCCTCTCAATCCTGCCGCCCTTTCTCTCTCCTCCCTCCAATCACCCACCTTTATCTCTCCTCTCCTCCTCTGCAACTACCAAACAACCAACAATGTCCAGATTCAAACCCTCAATCTCACTTTTTCAGCGCAAATCCTTCTCGACCCACCTGCAGGAGGTGGATCCCATAGCATCCCGGCTCAAATCCCGGGCCGTCATCCGGGTTGTCGGTCTGGACTCTGTCAAGTTCCTACAGGGCTTGCTCACGAATGACGTCAGGAAGTTCGGGGAGCCGGCAGCAGCGGATGTTGATGGGTCAGTGGTGGATGAGCTGATTGATACCCTCAAGAGGTAAGTTTTTGTGGGATTTGTTTGTGTTAGTGCGTGGGTGGTAACTGTTTGATGAAATGTCTTTGAGAAAGTTTGTACTTTGGGATTTGAGTTGGATGGTTTGTACCCAAAATTTGACCCGCATGAATGCACAAATTTGTAATTGGCTTGATGGTTTGGGTGAATGTATCTTGCTGACACTGCTTTAGGTTTGGTGTTGGTGTTGGTGGTGGTGATGGTGATGGTGATAGCATCGGGTGATGAGAATTGGGAAGGTGAGGTTGATTCTTGAATGGGCGGTGGGGGTGGCGGACTGATTGGGATAGAGCAGAGAAAAGAGGGAAAGAGAATTATGGAGGAAGAGGATGAAGAAAAGAGGGGAATAGGGATGGCAACGGGGCGGATCGGGGATGGGGAAGTATACCCCCGTCCTCATCCCCGCTTCGGGGAATGATTCTTGCCCCATCCCCATCCCCGCGGATTCCTCATCCCCAACGGGGATTTTTTAACACTATCCTAAATTTAACTAAATTTTAATCGGATCCAGTTTTTAATCGAACCCGGTTTTTAACATATTCAAAATACAACGTATTTAACTTGCTCAAGTAATAATACATCAAAATCAAACAATAATACATAAACAAGTGAGAATATACAATATATATTAAATTTGAATAAAGGTTATTTGGTAATTTTAACATTTTCGGGGATGGGGATTCGGGGATGGGGATGGGGAATTCACCCCGGCGGGGAAAATGGGGACGGGGATGGGGAAAATTTTGTCCCCATCCCCGCCCCGTCCCCGAGCGGATTTCGGAAAATCGTCTCCGTCTCCGTCCCCATCCCCAATGAGGGCAGAGATTTTTCCCCAGAGCGGGGTGGAGCCCCGACGGGTTTGGAGATTCCCCGCCCCATTGTCATCCCTAGAGGGGAAGAGAGATAATGGCAGATTAAGTTATATTAGAGAAAAAACTAAGGGTATATTTGTCATTTTCAATATATTTAGCCGAATTTCAGTCAAAATAACCGAAATGTCACCCCCAGTTACTTAAGTAAATTTAATGTCACCTGAGAATGCATTAAAAAAAGTTGTGACCCGTGAGTCAGTTAAAAAAAATGTGTGGCACCCCAAGCAATTTTTTGATCAGAATTCAGGGGACAAAAGTAGCTTAAAGGTTATGGTCAAATACTCAAATGGTATGCAAGATGGGCTATACGCCTATACAAATATCAAATGTGCCGTACCAATATTTGGCCGTATTGATGGTGATGAAAGCAACATGATATAAAGGGCGTTGAACTTGATTACCACGTGGGAACATAAATGAAAATGATGGTAAGGTTGTTAGACTTAGATTCACCACCGCTGGGCTCAATTGGGCTGGCTGACATTTGGCCCATTTTCAAGATACTTTTACTAGACCTCTCTTCGCACAAATTTTGTTTAAATTAAGACTTGGGCCGATAATATGTTCCACCCACCCAAACAACAGCCCAATGGAACTTGGGCTTACGCAAACCTTGAATCCTGTTTTACGGCTTTGCTTTATAGTTTGGGTTATTGACTTTAGGGATGGTGAAACAAATTGACTATGAAAGATTAGCATAACAATAAAGTCCAAAATTATAAAATATGTGGAAATAAAAAATGTTGAATAACATGATTCTTTTTAAATTTATTATCTGGAAAAATAAAAAAAATAATTTTTAAAAAAAATCATAACACTTCCGCCTTTGTGACCCCCACAAATTTTACAATTTGAAACCTCATCGTCATTCTAAGCCTTCATGGTCAATTTGCTTATTGGGCCATCCTTTAAGGTCAATAACCCTTATTGTTTATCCCACTTCACTCAGCCACCAACCTTGGAGGTTTAATAGGTATGAATCATTGAATATGACTAAGGAGTAAAGTTTATAACAAATATGATTCATTGATCCTATAATTTTCATATATGAACTTTTATGGTTTACTATTTTCATCGATATTTAAATTTTGGTAAAAAGTTATTGGTTACCACCTATTTAATGTGTGTGAGTATGAGAATGAGTATGAGTATGAGTATGAGTATGAGTATGAGTGAGTGGCACGACTATACAAGTATCAATAAGGGACAGAAAAACATATAAAGGATTAAAGGATAATGTACATTTTATGGATATGTTGTGAGCCACTATAATGTTGTTTTCCATAATGTTGTTTGGGTTTTAAACTAGCCAACATATCTCCAATTGTTTGGGCCTCATAGTTCAGTCAAAAGTACGACATGCATTCGGTTAATTTCTTACTTTATGTTCTTTGGATTGGTTAAAATCAGATTTGGATAAATTAGATTGGATTGAATTGGATAAGTTATGATGCTTTTTTGGAAAATTGTGTTTTTAGCGAGGATACTTTTTTGGGAAATTATGTAAGGTTTGGATAAATCTGGATTGGATTGAATTGGATTGGATTGGATTGGATTGATCAGTGTAACATATCCAAAGAATAGGGTATATATTCAAATAACTTTGAGATCCTTAAAAAAAGGTAACCAATAAATTAATATTACAATTTTCAAAATAATAATAATCGTTCACATACACAATCACTATCTGCATAAGGGCAAAGGCATGTAATTCAGAACCTTTTCTTATATATGTTGACTTTAATAAAATGATAGGTGTTAACAATCACTATTTTGCTAAAAACTTTTACAAATTATTGTCAAATAATTGTACTTAATTAAAGACCCTTAGACCTACATAAATCTGGGAAAAATAAGATAATCTAGTTTTTCTTTTTCAATTATCCATCAAACTATTGGGCTGGCATAAATATAATTGTAGTTTCAGCTTGAGCTCACAAACTAAAAATAAATATAGAAATAAACCCTTACTCTTGAATTTATTTTTATTGGATAAAGAAAACAGAAAACATCGAATTTTAACTTTTTTTTGGCATAATCATTGATTTAATTCTAAAAATATCTGAAAATTTTATCACGCACCAGACAATCTGATTCACTTCAATTTATTTATTGAATATTAATTTGAGAATTTTTTAGTTCCATACTTAAATAATTTTAAAAGTAAATTTGAAATAAGTTCAGACTAATTCAATTCAATAATCAATACTATAAATTTAGTTTCTTTTTTTAAATATAAATTTAGAACAAGGTAACCAAAAAATGCGATAAAGTTTAAAACATATATATTATTGTTCAAAATATTAATTGAAGCTTAAAATCTGTTTATCTAAATCACTTAGATACATTTTTTTAAAATGATAAGTAATATAATAGTTAGGCAACCTCTCTTTCAAGGTTCCCATCTTTGTTTTCTATAAGGATGGATAAGAAAGAGTTACAAAGAATAGAATTCCACAATATACAAATGAAGAAAAAGAAAACCTAACTTAGCCAACCAACCTACTGCTTGGTTTCCCTATCGATAAATATGATTAATAATAATTTGGTTGCATGAATTGAGGAAACATTTGACATCCGTCACTAAAGTTTGAACTCCAATCCCCATGAATATGAATATCCCCTTATTATACTTGGATGAAATTCGGATTATCACCCATTACAACTCCTAATAGTGATTGTCTCTGCTATTAAAACTAAAAATTATTAGGTGCACCCAAAGCATATGCTCCAGATATTACGATTGTTCACTCATATGTATTAGGTTGTTCACTCTTATTATTAGAGTTGTTCACCCTCATTATTATAATTGTTTACCTCCAATTAAATATCTGGTGCACATGCTCCAGATGCATGCAATATATATCGATTAAAATTGAAATTGACCCTAAATTAGTGGAACCGACTTGAATATATCTCCTGTTATAACTCCTAACAAACTCTCCTACTATTGTTAAAGAAAATTTAAAACCATCAAAATTAATTTTGATGAATTGTCAAATGATTCAGCCCAACTAATAAAGTTTGTGGGCTTGCTTCTTGGTTGAAAATCACTTGGATATTCATGAATCATGATCGTTTGGCAAAGATAATGGAATGCAATTCAATCAATGAAAAAAAAAAAGAAAAAGAAAAAGTGGTGGAATGCAAAAAATATCGTCCTTTGTGAAACAGTGTACTAGGGAACATGGGGGACTGGATATGACCAATCTATGAAATCCGTGCAAGCTAAATCTAAAAAAATCATAAAATCCGTACAAAGTAAATCTTAAATAAATCGTAAAAATAGGAGATATAGTAATAAATAACCATAGTAAGGTCTTTTTTTTTTATTTTTTTATGTAGGTTACCCTAGCACATTTGCTACCACCTATCCCTAATTTGCTACAGTACTATCTATCTAGGTCAGCGTGGATCATTTTGTAGGAATCACATCACTTTTGCCCTAAAAGACAAAAAAAATGAGATAATTAAAAAGAAATTCCTGGAAATATTATTGCTTGTGGTAGTGCCGGCAGAATTTTCCCTCTACTAAATTGCATATTAATTGTTGTTTCATTAAGGTTATCTTTGGTTGGAACTTGGAAGGATTTTTCCTGTTAAACTTTTTCTTGTTCGGTAAGATTTCCTTGTTTGGTAGGACTTAGAAGACAAATTATTTTTTGAAAAATGACGATATATATCAACATAAATAACGATATATGTTATGTATAAATGAAAATATTTGGAGATCAAAATTCATATTTAAACTTTTTTTAATTAGTTTTATAGTATTGTAAAGTTTCGAGATAAACCGATGAAAATGAATTTTGCTCTTAAATTTTAGTCATATTTAACAGCAAAAAAAATCGACAAAAGTGGTGACATATGTTACAAATGAAAATATTTGGAGCTCAAAATTCATATTTGAGTTTTTTTAGTCCATACTATTAAATAATAAAGTTTCGAATCAAACAGTTAAGTTTGAATTTTTTAGCGTTTCAGTTAGTTTTAGCGGCAAAAAATTATGGTATATGTCTTGATAAATGTTATTAGATAAAAATATTCTGAGCTAAAAATTTATATTTGAGTTTTTTAAAATGATTTTCTTTGAAAATGATTTTGCCAAACTTTTTTTGTACCAAACACTAGAACATTGGGAAAACATTTTCCTAAAAAGTGTTTTTCTCTCTACCAAACACACCCTAACACTCCACAATTTTTTAACTGATAATCTTTTATAACTTATTTCATTAAATTACAATATTATTGTCTAATGATAGTATTTTTTTGTTAGGAATTTAATGACAATACTTTTTATATAATCAATCCGTAGGAATAAGCTTCTCCATTAATATTGGTTCATAGGGGGATCGGAATGTTGCACACATCTGAATCCCTTAGACCGCGTGCGAGCATGGTGCGCCTTGAGAATTTGTTGTATATGTAGAGAAATTAATGTTCAAAATTTCTAAAATTAGATTGACATGTAAATCAATATGACGGTTAATATAAAATGGAGAGAGTATTTGACTTAATTACCCAAAGTTGTTTGACCGAAGCACACTACCGGAAAACAATGAGTTTCAAAGCAAAATTTCTTGTGCAAAAGATATGCATAACACTCGAAAATGAGTTTTTTTTCCGAGTGTATCGCTAGGCCAAGTAAAATATACTTTAGAAAGAAGAGGCCTCGAAAATAAATTATCCGAGTGAAATAACATGTCGCTTGGTAAAAGACACCTTAGATTGATATGATGATTATTTTTTTCCCTTGATATGATGATGTTTTTGGCGTGACATGATGATGAATTTTCTATTTCTGATCGTGTTTCAATTATTTTTCTATAAAAAAGAAAATAAACTTTCGAATAATAGATTGCCCACACAGATTTTCTTTTTTCAAAATTAAGGCTCTATTCTTGTATTATGTAGTATTATCCTTACATATAACCAAGCCAACCTAACCAAATTTTACCACCTGAAAGAACAAAATTTACTTTTAAATAATTTATATTTCAAATTCGCTATTCAACTCACAAAATTTATTTAACAATAAAAAAGAAATCGATGATGTAATATTTACCTACATCCACTACTTTCCTAATCTAATATAACCTAACCTAATACAACCACTACTTTCCTAATCTAATATAACCTAACCTAATACAACCTAGCTTAATCTCACATATCAATAGGACAACCCTAAGCCAAGATTTTTGCGTGGGAGACAACCTCACTCGGAAAGTTTCGTTTTTTTATATTGAGATAATCTCTAGAAAGGCTCTTAATTTTCTCTCTCATTGTAAATGTATACAAAAAAAACAATTAATAAGCCCCAATATTTTGATGTAATTATTTTAAGGACCCTATATTTTGACAAATTATTATGGGGTGACATTATTTTTGCTGTAAATAATTATTGGGGACATTCCAACCAATTTTCCTGTCTAAAAATGCGCGAAACAAGATTTTTGTATTTAAGGTTGTTTTAAATGAAGTCGACTATCATTTTAGGCCTTAATATTTAGGGTTGGTCAAAGATACATAACCCTAATCAACAATAAATACTGCAATTAATTAATGTTTTGTTCGTCGGAAAATAAATCGAAATGTCCCCAAAAATAATTACAACAAAAATAATGCCACCCTACACTTATTTGTCAAAATATAGGGACCTTAAAATAATTACATCAAAATATAAAAACCCGTTGGTCGTTTTTTTGTAAATGTATATATGTTAAACTAGAACTTTTTTTTATTAAAAACAAGTTGATCATCAATTTTGGAAAATATATCCTTTGATGAAAATTATGGATATTGAATGATCATTGCCAATCATGGTACATATTATAAGTATTTTACGACCATAAGTTAACAACAAATTTCCAAGAAAAACATGTTAGAGCGGGATTTGAGAGATCCAGATATAGACAATCCTCCCAGTGAATTGAAGTTTATGAAGAGGTCGATTCCAGAAAACCCGAAATTGATTTTAAAAACAATCGATATCACTGTAAAAGTCAGTTTAGGCACTGAAAGAAACCCATCTCAAAACTTTTTAAAAAGCAATTAATTAAAAGACCAAGATGCCAGGAAGCATAAGTGTATAGATGCAAACATGGGTGCTCCAAATAGCTGAGGAAGACAAATCATATTGCCTAGGTGCTCCAAATATGATATAATCACCGCCCTTATGGACTTTTTAGGTCTCTTACGTCCCCGATGCCTTGGGATATCCTAATCCCTTCACACCTTCTAATAGGGGCATCCTTACTTCTCTTAAGCTTATACCCAAACCATCTCAATCTAGACTATTTCAACTTATCCTTTATAGATGTTACTCCTAGTTTGGCTCGACATACAACATTTCTAATCCTATCTAACATAGTATGGCCACAAATCACCGCATTATCTTAATCTCTGCCACATTCAGCATTTGCAAAGAATCTTCTTGATCGGCCAACACTCTGCTTGAAAAAATGACGCCGGTCTAAATACACCTTACCCTCAACATTTAGAGGAATTTTCCTATCAAACAACACTCTTGATGTTGCTCTTCGCTTTTGTCAACCCACCTTAATGTGTAACATCTTCATTAATTTCTCCATCACTCTATAAGATAAAACCTAGCAATCTAAACTGCACCTATAGAATGAAGACCCATCCAATAGTAACATCTTGGTTGTGGCCCTCGGTCTCAATTCCATTAAATTGATACAATATATATTCATCTTTGACATACTCGACCTAAAATCTCTAAACTCTAAAGTATCTCTTCGTAGCTCCACTTTGTCATTAAACATTTTCTTCAACTTATTAATAAGCATTATATCATCTCAAAAGGCATACACCAGAGTAACTCATATATATCTTCAAGTAACTTATCCATGATTACCGATGTAAAAAGAAACAACCGTTGGTGCACTCCCATATTGCAAGTATTTATTAGTATACATTAATATCATTGTTACATATGGGGTTAATGTTTTAGACACTTCTATATTGCAAGTATTTATTAGTGTAAATTAATATGATTGTTACATATGTGGTCAATATTTTAGACACGTAGCAATTGTACATAGTCTATGATATATGTGATCATTGATAAAATGTATATGATTAATCAGAATACATTAATATAATATAAAAAAGCACCCGGATATATATATGATCATTTATGTACACGTGGATAAAAAAAATATAGCCAAGAAACTTTTTAAGTATATAATTTGAATTTTTTTTATACATAGGTAAGTAGTCCAAACTCCAACCTATTAGACCGCTATCTCAAGGGTACAACCCAACATGCCTGTAGCGGACGAGGCACAGGGGATGTCAATGGCTCAAAGGTGGGCCCCACTCCAACCTACAAAGGGAGAGATGACGTCCTCAGAACTCAAATTTTGGACACTTGGGGTAGGAGGTGGACCTTTACCACTATTTATATCTATTTATGCTAATTTCCCTGTCTCCCTCCACGCCCTCCAACCCGTAGGATTCCCATTACATACCATTGGTCGGTTACTAGCTTGCGCTTGGATGGCTTCCCAGGAGGTTCTGCTGTCCTACAACCCTCTCCGCCACAAATATCGCATTAAACCTCTACTCTACTTTTACCATCAATTTCTATATATATTTATTTTTTAGAAAAAAATATAAAATTATACTTCACAAAATTATGTTTTACTATGCACAAATTAAATAGTGGTAGTTTTTATATTAAATTGTTACACATAATGACAAGTTAATAATTAAAATTTGAAAAATAAAATTACATATAACTTACATTTGTACTCCGCTGTTCCTATTTGCTTGTCTACTTAACTAATTTTTTTCGACGCTAATTATTTGTCATTTAATATTCTCAATGTAATTTTTATTAATTTTACATCTATGTTTTCCATTATTCAATTCATAACTAATGTTATAATTTTTAAAATTTTCTCTCTAACTTTTATGGTTATCTTGATTTCTTCTTAGGGTGTGTTTGGTGCAAAGAAAAACTGTTTTCTAGTAAAATATTTTCTTTATATATTAAAATAATTTTCCTAGAAAATGGATTTTCAATTGTTTGGTACATTGTTCATTTTCCTCAAAAATGATGAGAAATATGATATCTTGCTTGGCGATTGTGAAGCAGCGGCGGAGAAGCTAGTGGCAGAGAGGCGGTGTTAGGGATACTCGCGTAGGGTTAAGACAAACATAGAGAGGGAAGGAAGTGAGTTGTGTGATTAACTTGGCTAAGGAAAATGAGTTTTCTTAGAATTAGACTCAGGTGAGGGTGGAAATGAGCCAAGCCGGCTCTGCAAAAAGCTTGTATAGCTCGGCTCGAGATCAGCTCGGCTTTGCTCGGGCTCAAGCTCGTGAACTAAACAAGCCAAGCCAAGCCAAGCCAAGCCACCAATAGCTCGGCTCGTGAGGCTTGGCAAGCCTAACAAGCTTGTTTTAATATATATATATATATATATATATATATATATATATATATATATATATATATGTATGTACACACACACACATGCACGCACATGCATGCATGTATGTATGTATGTATGTATGTATGTAAAAACTTAGTATTGATTTAAGACATTAATTTAGGGTATCATATCGTCAAATCAAATTATATTTCAAAAGATTAAAATTTCTAGAATTATCAAGTTGAGCAACTTCCAAATTAAAGCATTAATTTATCCTTTTTATATGTCAACAAAATTTAAAAGTAAAGGTATTAATTAAACATAAAGTTTAAGCCATAAGCCAAGCTTCGAGTCAACTAGTCAAGCCAAGCCCACAAGCTTTGGCAAGCCAAACTCAAGCCACACAAATCTTCAAGCTCGGCAGGCCACAAGCCAAGCTCAAGCTTACCCTAGACGTGGCAAGCCAAGCCTCAAGCCTTATGAGCATAGGCTCGACTTAATTCATTTCCACCCCTAGTCACTCAGGAAATAATTTATACATGGAAAAGAGAAAATGGTTTTCTGAAAAGTGATTTTCCCAATTTTTTATCCATTGAAAAAAATGGTTTTTATGACCACCAAATAAACCCTTAATTCTTTAAAAAAAATGGTAAATAAAAATGTAGGGAAGGGAGAGTAATTTATAGTGACAAATAATTTGGAAACAAACTATCATCATATGGGAATCTTTCTTCTTTCCCTCCCTAGCTTCCCCTTCCCAAAATATGATTGTTGGTAGGCAAATTAAAGGAAGAAGACTATTGGAGGGGTGAGTTTCCAATAAGAGTATTGTAAACCAAATCTCTAGTTCATTTCTGAAACCACAAAATCACTGACAGACAACCCACCTTTGCAACCAAACACCTCCTTCTGCCCAATCCCTTTGCAGCCACTCTTTGGCTTGTTCAAGGGCCATTTATTAGTCACCCTCACTGTTTTTCTCCATCCTTTTCTTCCTACAGTCCTCCCATTTCCATTTCCATTTCCTTTCTTTCTTTCCATCCCTTTTTTGGGAATCTCCTAAATATAACCCTAGACCCATCAAATGATCCCTTAGCTACTATAAACTATGATATGAAATTACCGTTATTGAAATATTTGTCATCTTATAGACTGTAAAAGTAAAAGTGACAGTTGTTTTGAGAGGGATGGAGCATTAGATTACGAAAGGATAACCTTTCGTATAGATCTTATCCCTTCCAGATTCGTTACGGGACCAATAATTAAAGAAAAATCTAAAAAAATTAATACTAACAGTGACACATAAAGAACCTTACTTTTAACCTATAGACAAAAAACATTACTTTTAACCTATAGGGAGGGCCACCCCCAGTAATTTTACCCAAATGTATCTTGCTTTTTTGGTTACATTATTCCCTTTCCATTTATAAGAGGCACACTTGCCACCTTTTCCCCCACTAGTTTTGCATCTTTGTTGCTTCCTTCATCATTTCTCCCCTTCCAACTAGCTAGGGTTACTGGACATCTTCCTACCACTTCCAGGTTGTTCTCTTTAAATTCACTGTTTCTTCTTCCAATATACCAAAGTTTTGACCTTATAACCTACAGATTAACTTAAACCCTAGCTATTCTATTCTATTCTATTCTATTCTACTCTATTAGCTAGCTAGATAGGTAGGGTTTTTGATTTGGTGAATAATATTTGGTGGGTTTAACTAATTAATTAATTACTGATTAGGGTTAAGATTTTGAGTGAAGAAAATACATATGGCTCGGTCGAGAATCCAGATAAAGAAGATAGAGAACGTAGCAGCAAGGCAGGTGACGTTTTCAAAGAGGAGAAAAGGGTTATTCAAGAAAGCCCAGGAGCTGTCTACACTTTGTGATGCTCAGATTGGGCTTATTGTATTCTCTTCCACTGGCAAACTCCATAACTTCTCCACTTCCAGGTTTCATTTTCTAACCTTGCTTTTATGTACTGCTTTTGACCTAATTTTGACGATTAATTAATCAGTCTACATAACTGGAAAGTTTAAATTAGGGTTACTCAACATCATCCTTGTCTAGGGCACTGTATAAGACTTTTATTCTATATGCAGAGGTACGGATAAGTTATAGACTTTCCGTTTAAGGTTAGTTTTTTTTTTTTTTTTTTTTTGTGAAAAAAGTTATTTGCTATGTCAAATTGTCAATTAGAGAGTACCCTTTGGAATCATTTAAGAGAGCGTTTGGTAAGAACATCAGGAAAATGTTTCTTAAAGAAGTTTTCTATGGACAGTTTTCATAAGAAAGATTTTTCCGAGAAAAGCTTCGTCTACCTCACCTTAGAAGAAATTTTTCCGAGTGAAAGTGGAAAATTGAGAGTCCTTCAATTTTTTTTTCAAGGAATAAAATATAACGAAACATGGGGGAAATTGATCAACTTGAAAAATTGATAGATTTTTCCGGTCTCTAAGATTTGAGCTACGAAGTAAACAATCTCTATTAATCACTCCAATCCAGTTTAGCTGATAAATGTGAGGGTAATTGAACTCAGACTCTGTTCTTTGGATAAGTTGGGATAAGTTAGGATAAATTATGATACTTTTTTGGGGAATTGTGTTTTTAGAGTGAATGTTTTTTTGAGAAATTGTGTTAGGTTTGGATAAGTTAGGATAAGTTAGAGTTAATTATATCCAACATAACCAAAAAACAGGGTCTGAGTTGATAAGATTACTTGGCAAATTAGGTAACACACATTCTTTTTTTCAGATAATTAGTGCCCAAAGGACTTGACTTTCATAAAGAAGTAAAATGTTAATTATAATATGTATTTTGTAATTAAGTCTAATTAAACAATTATGATGGAGGAAGAAGGAAAGTAATTAGGAACAAACCCTGATTTCCAAAAAATAATATGAAAAATAAATACTGACAATTAATCTATTTTTTGTCGATAGTAAGCTGTTTGGTTTGAATGATATGATTGATTTCTGTTTCAGCCAATTCATTCAATTTTTATTAGAGCCGAAAAATTTTTGTCCGATGTGGAATACCTTAATTGTCATATCTTGAAAAAACTGGGTCTGGACATAGAATTTCTTGTTTAAATTTTGATACTGATCAAGTTGACTAAATATTTATACATAATTTTTTTTTCTATTTGTATTATCCGAATCCGATTTCGACCCGAATTTATCTGAACCTGAATTTTTACGGCTAGTTTTTACATATTTGCTTTGTTTACAAATAAAGTGACATAGGGAGAAATAGAAGGAGAGAAAAGCCATGGATGGGGATGGGGTGTCTCTTTATGCTGCAGTATTTTTCGTACTATACTTTAGAAAATTTGTTCTTGTATTATATATTGCCTTGGAACAATGGGGTGATTTGATTTTCATGACCAATCGCCATGAATTTACTGTATGATTATTTATCTTGCGTCAGTGCCACAATAATTGAAAATAAATTAATTGGAGACGACCCAAAAACTCTGTTTGACAGCATTGCTGTTGCAAGAAATTAAGCAAGTGAAAAAACTCTTAATGTGTGAATTTTTACTTATTGTAATTTTTTTTGCAGTTATTAAGTACGTAGTTGCATGTGTAATTAACTATTTTGGTAATATTAATTGGATTGTTAAATTTTAAGTTTCATTGTTAAGCAAGCCTGGACTTGAGAATTTGGAGAATGACGTCCATTGGTCCAAAGATATATAAGGTGTGTGTTTTAGCAAAGCACTTGGGTAACAAATCAGGCTGTCAAAAATTTGGATCCATTTTTTTGAGGGCCAAGTAAATTAGGTTTCAAATGGAAAATTAATCTGTGTAGGCCCCGTTTTCTAGAATGGTAAATTGATTTTATCTTATCATTTTCTTTTAGTTACCTTACTTTATCTGACCTTACCTAAATTCCTAAAAAACATTCAATTCAAAGTTATTTCCTTATTTTTCCTGTCCTGTCCTTATCAAGCTTATACTTTACTAAACTTAATCATACCACTCTAAATTAAGAACATAATTTTAATATCCGCAGTCTTCCTGGTCTATAATTGGACAAGGGTTGGCAATTCGGGCAAATCTGAGATCAACTCAAAATTAAGGTTTCAGAAATAGAATAAAAATATTGTTTGCAGAAAAGAAGAAATAGGAATAAAAATATTATCAAAAAATTATACGGAGGTACCCAATATTTGGGGAAACTATTTTTCGGTACCCAATTTTTCAAAACTTATTTTGAGGTACCCTTAATTTTTAGGCTAGTAATTATTTGGTGTTTTTCCAGCCATCAGTTTTATTAAGTGACCGAAATACCCTTATTCTTCTTCTTCTAGGGTATTTCTTCAAAAATGGAAGAACAAGGGTATTTTGATCACTTAACCAAATTGATGACCGAAAAAACACCTAATAATTTTTAACCCAAAAATTAAGGGTACCCAAAATAAGTTTTGAAAAGTTGGAGTACTTGAAAAACATTTCATCAAAAGTTTGGGTATATTCGAGTAATTTTTTGAAATATTATTGTCTTGAAATTTTAGTGAAATGGTCAATGTAAAATTTATAATAATATTCAACTGAATATCAGGAGGAGCACTGGGAAGGAAGAAGGATGGGCTAGTTTTGGAAAGAAATAGCTATGATGAGGACTACTAGTTTTAGAAAACAGAAAGCAACAATGACTATGAGTACAAATGTACAATGAGCATCCCAACAGTGAAGTCAATATCTGAGCTAGGTTTTAGGCTTCCTGTTTGAGCAAATGGTTACTTATATTGTTCTCCCTCCATTTCAAATAAATTCTCCACTTTTTTTTACACAGTTATTTATGTTATATTTTAACTATTAATATTTTACATATTACCTTAACATGACTCGTAATATTATATTTAAGTAAAAATATTTTTCATCACAAATTTAATAACGATGGTCTTACATGACAGCGTAACTCAACATATAATTTGACAAATTAACGATCAAAATTTATAAAGTTTGACTCTATTAATTAAATGTAGACAAATTTTTTGGGTCGGGGGAGTATCATTTTTACTTGAGGGCTACTGGTCAATTTGTCAAAATTACTCATATATAGTGAATTCAAAACAAATTGCTTGTTTTAATGTGACTAAATTGCGGTGCGGTGAGCTGTGGTGGGTTGAGGTGTAGATTGAGGTGAGTTGCGGTAAATTGCGGTGCAGTAAGTTGTGGTACCGCATAAAAGAACGGTGTCTAAAGTGACTTGTTTCTCATATGGGAATGATAAGGTCATATAGGTCTCGGAACAAGATATTTCTTAATCATCTGAATTATTTATAATGTATTTTTTAATAATTTTTAATCATAAATCTTTTAGTATTTACATATATTTATCAATTATGTGTACCGTGTACACAGATTTAATAGTTATATACTTATATTGTCTAATATAAACAATACTTTAATCATATCATATCGATTATATTAGAGAGTAATTTGGTATTTATGAAAAGATACAAATGAAAAATAAGTATTAGAATGCATACATCTAGATCTCCTTAGATTTCCCACATTAGTGAGACTATATTGAAGTTTGCTGTTGTTGTATGCAAATGAAAATAATTTTTATATAATTTATAAGCGGTAACAACCGTCAAACTCAATATAATTGAACATACTATTTTAACAATTTTAATACGCATCAATATATCTTTTAGAGTAATTAAATTTTAACTCAAGATGATTTAGAAGTAGTATATTAAAGGAGATCTATTAACTAATTGTTTCAAGATGTTAATTTATCATTTTCCTTTTAATATTCATATATGTTTATTGCACTTAGCACCTAGGTTAAGTTGACTTCAGAGATAATAAATCTAATCTTTGATTGTTTTTTTTAAAATTTTTTTATGAAAAGGATGAGTCATATAATTCAGAGATACATGAAACACACGAACAATCTTGATCATCAGCTTGATCCATCTCTTCTGCCTCAGGTATTTTGTGTATATATCCATAATTCTTCATTAGCCACCAGAAATTTTGATTTTCGATTCAATTAACTTTTAGCTGATTTGATTAAATGTTTTATGGCTTCTGTTTAGCCAGAAGATTGTGACATCTTGCGCAAGGAAGTTGATCAGAAAAACTGCGAACTAAGGTCCTCAACTTAGACTATCTTAATCGGTCTCATGCAAAGCTTGAATCGGTCTCAATTTGACTAAGTTTTATTCGTTGATTACTCACAAATTACAATGAGTTATAATATGAAATTACCACCGTAAGAAATATATTGTACTAAAAATTACAATGGTGTTTGTTTTATATTTTAAAATCAACGGTCAAAGTTTAATTAAATTGACACTTATTTAGGGACGGAGGTAGTATTTCCTTGCGTTAGTTAGTTGTATTATATTTTCTTTTACATGTTTGCTAACTATTGAAAAAAATTTGAGACAAATTACTTTTTAGGTCTCAAATTAGTTTTTATTTTGGATTAAACGAGTGTTATTATGCTGTACAACTAAATTAACTCGTGATTTGATATATGTAGGCAAATAAAGGGGGAGGGTTTGGAGGAACTTGGTCTTGAAGAGTTGGCCAAGCTTGAGAAGCTGATTGATAAAAGTTGTGCTCGTATTCGACAAATGAAGGTGATATTTTACGATCCAATGTTATACTATCTTGATTTAGGCCCTGTTTTTTGGATTGGTAATTTTTTTCAATCCAATTCAATTTAAACCAATCCAACCTTACACAACTCCCAAAAAAATTATCTCTAAAAATACAATTTACCAAAAAAGCACCGTAACTTATCCAATCCAATCAAATCCATCTAAACCTCATTTTATTCAATCCAAAGAACAGGGCCTTAACTAGAATATCAATTCTGACTATATTTTGTATATCTCATAGCACATTTGGCCTGTTAGTGGCCCAATAAATTGGGTTTGTCCCATGATTATCGAAAAAAAAATCTCATAGCACATTTACACAAATGTTGCTATGCATATGAAAATATTGATCAATTCTTATATAAAAATGTCTCATTATAAATTTATCATAAAATGAATAGATTTGTGGTGGCTATTTTCAAATAAAAGGTGACCAATAATTTATTTGGGCGGACTCTTATAAAAGTCACGAATTGATAAATTATTAGTCATATTCGTATAAAAAAAAGGTCATGTTATATCACTTATTGGTCCAAAATATTAGAAAAGTTAGCTCGTAAGGAGTCCATCTCACGATAAATCTACTAAGGCGGGCTTATATTTGAATTTGCGTTTTTTGATTTATGTTAATATATTTTTGTCTATGTGAACCCTAATGATATTCAAATTTCGAAAGAGCATACGGATTTTGTTGGAAATATTAATCTAGAAAAATCATGAAAAGAATTACTATAAAGATCTATAAGAAAATCTAGGATATTATGTGAAAAATACCATGGAATGTTCGAGATATATTAAGAGATAATGTAAGAAAAATCTAGAATATAGATAATGACAAATTAATAAGGAGGTTAAGGATTCTAGCACCTTCTTACTACACATATAAATAGGCATTAGGGACATGCTCCTGAAGTGTGGAATTAATAAGCTCCTATAAGGAGCTCCTCCCACCAACACCATTTATCTCATCTCCCCCTTGTAACATTCTGCACTTCCAAATTCAAATGCCAAGTTTTATATCTAAACTTTGCCCACTACACTTCTGCTACGCTCCTCTCAAAAAATTTCAACAGATTTTATTTGATTCTTGAAAAAGACATGGAAAGAAAAAAAAAAAAACACAATGTACTTCAGTTCTTTTTTTGTATAAAGAAAAGGCACAAAATAGGAGCTAAGTGCATAGAAAAAATCATGGAAATTTTGATTCGTTTTGTCATGAAAATTATTCCATCCAAAATTGAGGAAAATGGAGAAAAATAAATTGAGCAAATTGGTTATTAACCTTCAACAGTAATCCGTTATTAAATAATTAATTTAATTATGCTGATTGAATTAATTTTTATGTGCTTAATTAGGATGATAAACTTGAGAAATTGGTCTCAGGCCTTCAACAAAAGGTTAGCTCTTACAGTCTTGCTTGACTAATTTTAATTTGCCATATAATATGAATTGAAAGTATATCATATGAAAGTATATAATGAATAATTTCTTACTATGAGACTAATTTTCCAGGGATGCGAATTGGTGCAAGACAATGAAAGGATAAAGAAGGTGAAAATGATCTTAAGTTATTACAATTATCTCTTCTATTATTATTATTATTATAAACACTAGTTCCATTTTAACTGACTTTCTTCTGTTATTCTTATTTTTTGTTAAATAAATTCAGTTTGATTGAGTTTTAGGAAAGAACATTTGAGTTTAGTTCTAAAAACTAAGTTTACCTTTTTTTTTTTTTGATGGAAAACTAAGTTTACTTTAGATAAATTGACCAAATTGTAGAGGATTGAGTCTTTGATGATAGAAGTCTTGCCCCAAGACACTTCTTAATTAGTGTCTTACTCCTTTCCAAATTAATATTTTCAATGATTTTTGATACTAATTTTTTTAAGAATAAGTATTAATTATCAATTTTTTTGAGAAATAAGTATTAATTATAAATTGTAAGAAGCTTTAGCTGCGTTCGATACGTCAACGATCACAAATGATACCCTAATCGAATCAACCCCGCTCGTTAGATATATTTTAGACATTTTTTGAAAGTATAAAAAATGATGGATAAAAGTATGATTTTCTGAAATTTATATATAACATTATAGCTAGTTATAGAACTCAATCATATAATTTTATTTCAAATTAATATATAGTATATAGTAATATAATTTTAATGATAGGGCAAGATACTTAAAAGATGTCTTGCCCTTAAACTCCTGTCATTTTCGAAATTAAAAAGTACAATAGTTTTCCTTAAAACAAACCTAAAAAGCTGGCTTATTTTTTCTTCCCAACATTGTTTTGATCAATATATTTGTAGACAGAATTTAGAACTACATACTTTTTTTTTTATAGAAATACATACTTATTTATATCATAAATAATTAATTAACTAATAAGTAAAATTAAAAAGTTTTTTTTTTGTGACAGATGACTCATCATATGGCAGGAGTAGAGATCTTGGATCATCAACCAAGCTGCTCATCTAATCATACAAATTATGTAGAAAAAAACAATGTTAAGCTTGACACTTCTCTTAAATTGGCCTATTAAGTAACTTCCTGGCCTTTATTCAATTAAACATGGCCATATTTTATATATATATATATATATATATATATATATATATTTCTATGTTGTTATATATGGGTTGTAGCCTTGATAGGCATTACTTTAATTGTGGGATCAACATATTATCAAAACAATAAAAATAATTGCCATCATAAAATTCATAATCACCCATTTTTTATTGTAACTACTTTTTCTTCTGGGGTATACAAATGCAACAATAATCAATAATGTTTTCTAATAATGGGTTTTTTTGCATTTTGAACCCCGAAGTATAGGGGTATTTATTTTTTGGACCCTTGATTTTCATATTTATTTTTAGGACCCTAAAATTTATGGGTTGAAAAAAAGGACCTTAAAGTTTGTAGGTTGAAAAGAACACCCGTGTAATGTTTTTCTTTTTCATTCCATGTTTGAATTTATCTCCTGATTAGCGATAAACTTCACGAGTAAGGTTAAAATTGATATTGAAGTTGTAATACACCTCTCTTATTTATGTCGGAACTAATTAGACCCTGAAGTACTTATGGTCTAAGTAGTTCCGCCATGAATAAGAAAAGTGTATTACAACTTTAATATTAGTTTTAACCTTGCTCCTGAAGTTTGGCGATAATCGTGAGATAAATTCAAACATGGGAAGAAAAAGAAAAACAATGCACAAATCTTTTTTTCAACCTACAAACTTTAAAATTCTTTTTTATTCAACCCATAAATTTTAGGGTCTCAAAAATAAATATGAAAATCAAATGTCCAAAAAAAAATACCACTATACTTCGAGATACAAAATGCAAACAACCCTTCTAATAATAGCTTCTAATGCATGAAATGCTACTGCGAAACCGTTTTATACTACATTCGTCTCTAAATGAGTGTCAATTTGACGTCTAAGCTTTTACGTTGGTTACTAATTACGATGAGTAATTATAGTATATGAAGTTACCATGTTCAAAAAATATTGTACTAAAAAATTACAATAGATTTAATATAGGCCCTGTTCGGTAAAATTAGTGTTTTTATAGTGAATAATGATTTATATAGCGTATAGCGATTTAAGTAGCGGATAACAAATGACTTTTCAAATAAGAATTGTGTTCGGTAAATTTAGCGGTTCAATTAACAAATTAATGTGAATTGACATAAAAGGGTATCAATAATTTCCAAAGATAAAATTTACAAAGGGTATTTTTTGACCGAAAAATATGAAACCTACTCCAAATGCTAATTAACGTTAACATTATTAGCGTTTTACAAACCGCTCCTTAAAACGTTAAATGCTCCTCAAAACACTAGCTTACCGAATGCTAATATTTATGCAATTAGAGTTTTGACTTGGTCAAGACGCTAAACGCTACGTCAAACGTTATTGCCAAACACGGCCATAATATTGTAACTAACTATAATCCGTAAGTAATCAACAATTGAAACTTAGTCATATAGATACTTATTTAAGGACGAATGGAATACTTTTATTAGTTTTATATATGTCTAGTTTGTGACCATACTTCAACAATAACTCTAATGTGAAACAGTTTCATCATAAATTTATCGTAAGACGTATGATTTTGTAGTGACTTTTTATGAATATAGGGGTGACTAATAATTTATTCGAGTTGAATCTCATAAAATTTTCCCCTTAATACATTATTAGGCACATCCATGTTAAAAAAATCATTTTAATAATATCACTTATTAGTCATAGTAAAATATTAAAATTGTCATCCTATATGGAAGTCGTCTCACAATAAATGTATGTGAGACATTCTTATACTAGAATTTGCGATGAAAAAAACCCTCCATTTAATATCTACGACTTTTAACCATGTTTACTAAGCGTTACTTTTGAAATATAAGCATTTATAATCAACATTCAACAATTATTAACACGAACGAATGTGAGCCTCCCCATGAAAACAAACTCTAGCAGCCTCTTTTTACTTTATTAAAAAAGAGTTGTCATTGACCGTATTTGTTGATGCTAAGTCCCAATTTTTAATATAATTACTTATTTATCCATTCATTATGTACTTGCAAGTAATTTTATCTTTCAATTCAATAAATCAAGTCTTGCTTTCCCTCCATTGCGTGAGAGTTTTCATTTTATATGATTGTGGTCATCTTGCCTTTGTGTGAATTTTGAGGGATATGATTCACATGAATCAAAATAATGAAAGTTGATTATTGTTATGCTAATGTTTGTTTTACGGTTTAGGGCATGAATCATCAATTGTATTACATTATGTAAATATCTACTTCATGAGTGCATGGAGTTAAACTATTGCTCACCGGAGTTTGCTTCACCATTAACTATGTGAAGATTAGAATTTGTGTTAGATAATGTGTGAAAAAGATAAATACTAATTAACATTAAATAATACTTGATCATATATGTTCAAATTATATTTTTAACTCATGCATTTCTATAGTCAAATTCGTCGTTCTTAATTACAAAAACCAAAAATCTCAAAGTGGTCCCATTAACGTGTGAGATCTGGGGGGATCCAGATGTATACAATATTTCCCCCATGCACTGGTGTAGATGTAGAAAATGTTTGGAAAACCAAGCTATTTGAAAAACCATTTAGAAAAATGTTTGGGAAAACAAGAGGATCAAAGAACTAGACAGAAAGATAAGTTTACACCTGTCTACTGCAAGCAATGAAGAATTAAGCACGGGCACTTGACGTGCTTGAAAAAGAATAATACAATGGGAACACAAGAAACACACAGAAAAGACAAAACAAAGTTCCTTCTCTCAAGGGACATACCATATATATATATATATATATATATATATATATATATATATATATATTGTTGTAACAAGGGTAAATAGAATAATCTTGGTAGCCCTTCTATTAAAGATTCTACCAATTAAGGGAATTATTTAATAGAATAGAATAAAAATCTAATGACGGACTAGTGAGCCAACAATTAAACTGCAGACTGTGATAATAGACCAAACTTAGCTAACTAGTCTGCAACCCGATCACTTTCTCTAAAAACATGTTTCATAGAAAAGGAAGAACAACATTGTAAAACAATCTTGATGTCTTGGACTAACAAATCAATTTCCCAATGAGCGTGAAAATCGTTTTCACCGAGAAGAGATTTGATGAGAATCAAGTTATCACCTTCAATACATAAATTTGTGTATCCTAGATCAATCGCGAAACAAAGACCATTCCTAAGAGCAATAGCATCAGCAACCAAAATTGACATACTACCAAGAGGGAAAGAAGGAACAGGCGTAAAGAAGCTGGCCAAAACATTTTGAATTTTCAAAATTGAGCTTGACAGTATCATCTAGAGTGGCTTGCACCAGGAGAACCACCTTGATTAACTGGCGTACATTATATAACATAGATTTATCTTGACAAAACAAAATGTACCTAATTTTTTATTATTTATTATTACTTATTTTCTCTTTGAACTCCAAAACATTTTTTTTTCCATAAATGATAAACAAGTTACATTTAATTAACTTTAAATGGATCAATTGTTACTTAGAGTGGTAAATTATGTTTATCCTTGACTAACTTTACCTTACCTTACTTTACCTTACACGATTCCTTAAAATACACTCAAACTAAAGTCAAAATTTTAGTTATAAAATACCTTTATCCCATCACTAACTTACTTACCAGCTACCTCAAATTTTTCTTTACATTTCCTTTTCTTTTCTTTCCTTACGTTACTAAATTAAACCTAATTTGATCCTATCACTCTAAAAAACAGGGCCTAAATGTGCCTTTTTCAATATACTTAATTAAAATTTAACTCAATCATCTATATTAAATCATGGATGGGAAAAGAACATAAACAAAATCTACATAATTTGGTGTCAATTTCCAATCCGTACTGGTATCAGATGGATTTTTCCCATAAATATTCCCTCCATCTCTGCGGAGGATAGGACCGCAAAGCATTTACAAAATATATCATGTTATCTTCATTTACAGATCTGTCGGCAAGAATTTTCCTTTAGTTTTAATGTCATCCATAATAATAATAATAATAATAATAATAATAATAATAATGTGACTAGGGAAATTAAGAAATGATAAGAAACGTTTATGTAAAAATTACTTTAAAATCAGTGGCATGCTGAGCAGCTCTCCCAAAAAAAAAAAAAGAAAAAACAGTGGCATTGCTTCTTGGATTAAACCATCGTTAATCCCTTTAATTAACTTGTGAGGTTAAGGGCCTTTTAATAGTGGCGGATCTTGATCTTCTGATTAGGGGTGACCAATACACTGTTATTATATAAAATCTATAATTTTTATTCCAAATTATACTAAGTTATTTTTTTTTGGGTTAACGGTGGCCGTGACCACCGTCACCGATCTCTAGGTCCGCCCATGCCTTTTATTTAAAAGCCAATTAAAAAAAGTATAATTAGCAATAGGTAAGTGTAGGAGAAAGTAATAGGAATATTTAATAATAATATACATGCAAATCAATTAATAATGCAACTAGGAATATTTTAAAAAATGTTTACAATTATCATTCAAATTTGAAACATAATTATAGGGAAAGATTATGATATTACTGGTAGTTTATATAATTATGTATAGATACACTTCATTGATATAAGAAATTAGTCTCTCTATACTCTAATTCATTGAGGAAAATCTGCCGACATCTACACTTGTTTTTCCAAGAAATTCCACCAAAGAGAGTTTGAAAGATGCACAATAAACTCATAAATCAAAAGGATATTGATTAAGCACTCCCACAAAGGATTAAGCTTAATTACAAAGAAATAGAGTTTCAAATACCCTATCAATTAATAGTTCATAAGCATAAGTGTTTGACAATTCAAAAGTTTCTACAAAATGAGGGGGACAAGGGTTTAAAAGGGGGAAGAAAACACAACAAATAGAGGGAGGGGGAATTTACGAAATCTACAGAAAAAAGCCAAGATGCGACCAACGCCTCAACCAGGCAATTGGGGTGGAGCAAGCAGAGCAGGCGCGACGAGCACCTGTCGGAGTCTGCTGACTTCCACTGCTTATAACTTCTTCATTTTAAGTCAAATTTGGGCATATTATATATCTACGAAAAGTTCTCGGTATGTACTATAAGATCACCAAATCTGATAGTAATAAGAGTTGTATTTAAGGAATTATGATCAAAAAAGTGAAAACATGCATTTTTATTGTGCCCAATTTTGCCCACTTTCTTCATTTCTCTCCTTTTTCCTTCATTCTACATATACTCTTCCTTCCTTGACTTCTCGTCTTCTTTCTTCTTGCTTCCTTGGACTAGGTTTCTCCCAATGTTCTTCCTTAATGCCCACAAACCCGACCTCGACTCTTATGAAAAGATCAAGATGCCCCTTTGCTTCAAAAAAATAGTCGATTTGAGGCTTCAAAAGCAACCTGAGCTTAATTTGAAGGAAAACTAACTTAGACCCACTTTCATCTTTTTGTCGATGCTAAGGACCTTCGAGAAATATGAATCGATATCTATGATATAAACTGAAACATTTTGAGAAAAAATATACTATGCTAAAATATTTGAAAAAAATATATACAATGCTAAAACATAGAGTTATTTAAGAGAAAGGGGAAACCTAATCTCTGGTCAGTGGCGGTAGTGGGGGGGGGGGGGGGGCAGCAAAGTCGGACACTGATAGAATGACACCTGGCAAGGAATACAATGAAAAGACTGGTCATTGTATATCACTATATCCCCTAATTTCTCGCATTTGGTTGGATCTTTAACTCTCTTTAATTAAGCAATTTAATCACACAGATTAACGTTAATTTCGTTATGCCTCTCGCTACTTTCTCCTAATCAATTCAATTAACTAATTATTGTAGCTATAGCTCCCTAATCAACAATTAACTCAAACATGTTTGTAATTAAATTTTAGTTAATTAGTAGTCTCTCTCTAATCAGTTTCTGTAAGGAAATTAGGGTTAATTAATTGAAGAATGGATGAAGAGTACGATGTAATTGTGCTGGGGACTGGCCTCAAAGAATGCATCCTTAGTGGTCTTCTCTCTGTTGATCGTCTTAAAGTACTCTCTCTCTCCCTCTCTCTCAATCTATTTTATGCTAGTTAATTCTTGTATCAATATATAGTATTTTTGCAGTAATTTATGCTAAATCTTGTATAATCAAAATTAAGATGTGGTTAGTGACATAATTACATTCTATGATAGTTTTTTGTGAGACTGTCATTGTACAAGTTAACCATTTATTTAACAAAAAATGACTAAAGGGTCCTCATATTATGATGTAATTATTTTAAGGGTCATGTATTTTGATAAATAATTGTAAGGTGACATTATATTTGTTATAATTATTTCTGGGGGACATTTCGATCTATTTTCCGGTGAACAAAACATTAATTGTAGTATTTATTGTTGATTTTGGTTCTATATCTTTGACCATATTAATGTCTAAAATGATAGTTGACTTCAATTAAAACAACCTTAAATACAAAAATCAGCGTTTCACTTATTTTAAGACCAGAAAATTAGTTGGAATGTCCCCAATAAATAATTACCGCAAAATAATGTCATCCTATAATAATTTGTCAAAATATAGGGCACTTACAATAATTACATTAAAATATAAGAACATGCTAGTTGTTTTTTTGTTTATTTAATTGTACATTCTTTTTACAACAAAACCCATAAAATATCGAGTTATTTGGCTGACATTAGATTGTACTGTTTTGCTATAATCAATAAGTACTTACTCTTTCTTTTTGTCACCTAATCTATGTGTATGTCAAGCTGTGAAGACTTTGATCATTTATTTCTCAATATATACGATGTTCTAGATGAGATTCCTATTATTAAATTCGTAATGAAAATACATGAGTATAATGTTATAATTTTTGATAAGATATTATTTATAAAATTGTTATTTAAAGGATATTATAGATCATAAAACATTAACATATATTATATAAAATTGTTATTTAAAGGATATTTTTTATAACATATGTACGGTATGTTTAAATTTAGGTTAGCTCTAGAATATATATATATTGCTCCCACATTGCCAAGATTTCAGTTTGTTTATTACTTTAATTAACTTTTTTCGTTTCAAAATATTTCACTTTACATTCCTAACTGTAATTAATTAGTTAACCCTTAATTATATTTCTTCTTGCTTTTCAAAAATTTCAACAACATTGTTTTCATGGAATCTTAGATGCATTATTCATTTATTTATTTATTGTAAATTTTGATCAGGTTATAAATGGGATAACAACATAAGGATTGATTTGGTTAGAGACTTGGGTTAGGGATGACAAGATGATAGGATTTAAAATTCCAAATGGTTTATCAACTTGTCACAACTCAATTTGACATTCAATTTAGAAGTAGAAAAACTATGTAGATTTAAGGTATAAAAAAAGTAAAATCGGATGTCAGTAAGTACAAAATTGGCCTGAGGCTCTGTTCTTTTGCAAGGTAACTAGGTAAGTAAAATCTTATCTTGTCTTATCTTAACTTAAGCCCTGATCTTTAGAGTGGTTAATTGGGTTGAGTCAGGATTGGTGGGGTAATTAGGAGAGGAAAGGAAAGTAAAGGTTGAATTTGTTTGAGTTAAGTAAGTTGTGGGGTGAAAATGTTTTATTAATAAAATTTAAATATTTTGGGGAAAATAAATGAAAAAATTATAAATATTGGAAAAAGCGGAATGGTTTACTTATTAAAATAATATTATTTCAGTTTCTTTTTGACTAAAACTTTGAGTTTGATTTGAGTGTTTTTCAGGGAGTTGAATAAGGTAAAGTAAGGTTGAGTCAAATTAAACATAACTTACTAATCTAAATAACATGACCTTACTATATATAGCATCCAAATTAAACAGAATTATACTTTTAAATGATTTCTACTTAAATTTCTTTATTCAACTTACAGAGTTCATTTAAAAATAAAACATCGAACATTATCTAACCTTACCCTATCTTATCTACGCAGCACAAAGACTATTAAAAGCCCTTTAGCCACATTAGTAAAACTAGCCTTATTTTTCTAGATATATTTTTGCAAACATTTGTAGGGGTGTCACCTGATGTCCCTTAGTTTAGGGCAATGCCGCAATTTGGCATATGATAATAGAATCGTATCCAACCAGACCCTATGAAAAATTGCCCTAGATATTGTTGTCCTTATAAGGATAAGTGTAATGTTATGATTCAAACCATAATAACCACTTTTCTAGGTTTTTAAGATTCTTTTAAGACAGAATTGGCTTTAGGATAATACAAATGACTACCCTTTTTTGAATCATAACATGGTGGGACCAAATTCATACTATAGTATCAATTGAAAATTATTGAAAATATATATACATATGAAAAGGGATTTGTCCTTTTCCACAATTTTCTTTGACATAATACAAGGCAGAAAAATAAGTAGTTAAAATTACATACATGATCATGTTGATGCCTTGGCCAAGGAAGAAAAAAACATAAAAAAAATGATGGGACTTATTTCTTTTAGCTGTCTAATATATTCACTAAAAAGCATAAATGCATGTCACTTTCTTTCATAAAGAAAAAAGTTATTGATAGATGCAAATGGATTGGTATGTAGTGGTACCAAGGTTGTTTGATATGATATTATGTTGCAAACTGTATTGACAAATGTGACATGACTCAAATGAGAATTCACTATGTTTTTTCTTTTGGCCCTATAATTAGGTTTTGCATATGGACAGAAATGACTATTATGGAGGGGCCTCTACTTCTCTCAATCTTAACCAGGTGATTTGTCATGCACCACCTTTTGTCCTTATTCATTTTGTCTTAACTTCAACTTAATCAAAAATCTTAGGGACCATCTGGTGAGAACCCCCAAGAAATTTTTTCTGGGGAAAATTTTCTATGGGAAAGATTTCCCTAGGAAAAATTTCTCCAAGAAAATGGAGAAAGTGGTGGGCCCATCGTGAAATTTTTCCCAAGGTCAACCCACACCCAAACATGGGGAAAATTGACCATTTTCTCGGGGTTATTGACCAACCAAACGCACGCTTAACTCATAATTCAACTTCCAAAATACTTCATACCCTAATATATCTATCTAAGACGAGACTTTTTTCTATGCTTGTGATGAGATCCACCACCAGTGGCGGATCTAGACTACGAAATTAACGGTGTCTACTTAATAATATTCTGGATAGTTGGACTTTTGTGTTGAATTGGACACCCTTATTAATATTTTTTCGGTCTTTTCTAGAGTGTCCATTTAACATAAATATACAATAACCTCCTAAAATATAATAGGTTTCTTAAATTTTTTTCGGAGCTTGGGGTGTCCGTGGACACCCTTAGCACCAATGGAGATCTGCCCCTGTCCACAACTGAAGCATGCGCTCCACGTAGGTATAAGTGAATAATTATATTATTAGAAGTGAACAATAGGTCTATATAAATGAACAATTATGCTATTGAGTATTAATTGAGAATGAACAACAGGGTAGGTTTAAGTAGGTTTGAATGAACAATTATGTTATTGAGAGTAAACAATTACTATATCTGGAGGGCATGCTCCAGAAGCATGTAATAAATTGTATGGTTCACAAAAAATGTTTTGGAGGTGTTTTTTTTTTTGGGGGGGGGGGGGATCGGTTTGTTTGTCACCTAAAACAATATTGATCAATTTAACTATGATTATTCGCTAATTACATTTGTTATGTACCATTAATAGCTCTGGAAGCGGTTTAGGGGAGATGACAAACCACCAGAAAGCTTGGGATTAAGCAAAGAATACAATGTTGACATGATACCAAAGGTATAACTACTAAGTACTAATTCAATGTTGCATTGGAATTTAGCAAGAACACTGATTTTACTTTCAATATTAGACGTCGAATATTATCAAAATCTAGAATTAAGACTATGAATGGCTAACTATAGTAATCAATTTCACCCTTTTTTCAGTTCATGATGGCTAATGAAGTATTAGTCCGTATTCTAATCCATACCCAAGTCACTAAGTATCTTAACTTCAAGGCAGTTGATGGTAGCTTTGTTTACAACAAGGGAAAGGTGCAATAATTTTACTTCAACTCCAAGATTTGTTTGTGTTCTTTCTTGCCTAGAAGAAGGTTTTTAAATTTTCACCAAGAAATGTTTCTTACAGATTTACAAGGTGCCCGCGACAGATGTTGAAGCATTGAAGTCTCCATTGATGGGTCTTTTTGAAAAGAGACGCGCTAGGAAGTTCTTCATCTATGTACAAGACTATGAAGAGAGTGATCCTAAATCTCATGAAGGGTTGGATCTCAACACAATTACTGCGAGACATCTCATTTCGTATGTTCCTCTTTTCGTTTGCTGAAATTATGTGAATGAATGAATGAATGAACATCATTATCTTAGACATATGAAATGACGAATAACGTATCCTTTTCTGGTGTAGAAAGTATGGGCTTGAGGATGACACGATCGATTTCATTGGCCATGCCTTGGCACTTCACCTAGATGACAATTACTTAGATCAACCAGCTATGGATTTTGTGAAGAGAATCAAGGTAACTTGCACACTCTTTTAGCACTAACTTACATTTCTTTTATGATATTTGATATTGTATTTAGCTGATGAAATTGGCATGTCGTTGTAAAGCTATATGCGGAATCATTGGCGCGTTTCCAAGGAGGATCTCCTTACATCTATCCGATGTATGGACTAGGCGAACTGCCTCAGGTTATTGCTTTTTGCTTTCGCTGATTGTTTAGTATTCTTTGAAATGAGACAATTTCTCAGAAATCGTATGCTTTTACATTGAAAGGGATTTGCTCGTTTAAGTGCGGTGTATGGTGGTACCTACATGCTTAACAAGCCAGACTGCAAGGTAATGTGCTGTAAAAAAAAACTGTTAAACCAGTTCAGACAAACATGTTTAACATTACAGTATCAGCAACAAGCAGTAAAGTTGATGTTATTCGGGTAAACAGGTGGAGTTTGATGATAGCGGAAAAGCCATTGGTGTGTCTTCAGAAGGAGAAACTGCCAAGTGCAAGCAAGTTGTCTGCGATCCAGGATATTTACCTGACAAGGTTACATTTTTCTTCTCTGATCGAGTTCCCAAATGTGCGGAACATTGTTGCCATTTTCAGTTTAAGTTTCTTCGACAAAACTAAAGTGTTGATCTTGTTTGTTTGTTATTATGGAGTTCTGCAGGTTAAAAAGGTGGGTAGAGTAACGCGTGCTATATGTATAATGAGCCACCCTATTCCCGACACCAACAATTCACATTCAGTCCAAGTCATCCTTCCTCAGAAGCAACTTGGCCGTAAATCAGACATGTATGTGCGTGCGTTAAAACACAAACTTAACCTTGCCTGATCGATCCTTTTTGAGAAATGCGGCTAAGTAAATCCAAAGTTTCTAAGGTGTGATTTCGGTTCTTCTAGGTACCTATTTTGTTGCTCCTACTCTCATAATGTTGCTGCAAAGGGGAAATACATAGCCTTTGTAACCACTGAAGCTGAGACCGACAACCCAGAGACAGAGCTGAAACCGGGTGTTGATCTTCTTGGACCGGTAGATGAGATATTCTATGATTCTTATGACAGATATGAACCTACAAATGACCCTAGTGCCGATAGCTGCTTCATATCTGCTGTAAGTTTGTCTATGGAGTTTTCTTATTCTGTGCAGTCGAGTAGCGGATTTCTTTTTTCCAAAGACTAGGGTTAAATTGACCGGCTTTAACGTAATCCAAATCAACCATTTGTTGGATCTAGTTGAATGTTGACAATTGAAATTTTTGCAGAGTTACGATGCAACAACACACTTCGAGTCAACTGTAAAAGATGTGATTGCTTTGTACAAAAAACTTACAGGAAAGGTACAAAATGCTGCTTCATTTCGGTGTTCTTTCTATTCATGATCATGATCTGCTTCGCCATTGACGTCATTATTTTCACATGATAGTTAACCAGCAGTATATCATCTAATATGATAACGATAAATGGATTAATTTATTTTTATCTGGTGTTTTCATGTTCTTTCAGGAACTTGACCTGTCCGTGGATCTCAATGCAGCCAGCGCGGGAGCTCCTGAAGAATGAGTTTAGTCCAAGATCATCTCATGTTTGTTATATTAGTTTCGGTCTTTCATTCTTGATTTTTCCCCCGACACTAAGGGGAAAGAAAGAAAAAAACTTGTCCATGTTGAATTTTGTGGTAAAAATGCTGAACACTTGAACTGTCAATTTGCCTCATACGATATACATATTACAATTTCATGGTTTCCACCTTTCTGGAAGGCTTTTGAGTATCAAGCTTTGGGTTCTATTTGTAAAAAAAAAATGCTCATTCTACCTCTTTTTGCATCTATTCAAGCCGTAACTCTCATTTAGATTTTCCAAACAAGGACAAAAAAACAAGAGGAATTTATTCTGTTCCATAGATGTTCACAATTCTAAAGTTTTGAGTTCAAGTAATCTGACATAACCATGATCAAGTAGAGAAGATTCAGCCAAAGTAATCTTGGATTAGATAGCACCCTGTAAATAAAAAGTTGCGAAACAAACTCATGCACCAGGTATAATAGCCCAACGCCTTCATAACACTGGTAAAATCAAACAGAATTTGACGTTCACAAATTGTAACTCTGACAACAATATCAGGACAAACCGGTGAATATTGCCTCAAATGTGGTACGAACAAGGCAGGAAAAAATTAGCAATTAATCTCTCTAAACGGTGACCTATCTAGACTGGCTTCGGCTTCCTTTGTCAGGATCTTGGAATTGGCATCCTTCTGCTTTAACTCACATTGGTTTTTCGATGTTATTTCTGAGGCAGATCCACCGTCTTCTTCACACTTATGCAACATTTTCTGAAACATGCCCTCGAGTTTCACATCTTGAGCACAAAATTCACCAATCCGATCACACATACCTTCAATGTAAACGAGCAAGCCGTCTCTTTCTGAAGACAAGCTTTCGATGGTGCTTGTTGTAACCTCTTTTTCTGCCTCGAGATCCTTAACCAGTTTCTTCACCTTCGTCTGCTCATCCAGTAATTCGCGCGCCAGCTTTTCCATCTCCAGATGCTTATCCTCAACCACTACTTCGAGGTCTTTATGTGATTGTCTTAAATGAGATAAAGACTCCTCTTGAAGTACCACTTTCTCATGTAAACTACTCTTCTCACACTCCAGTTGAGCAATTGCAGTTTTCTTCATTTCCATCTCTGCATTCATACAGGAAGTGGTCTTCTGTAATGCGTCTTCAAAGGAAGCAATCTTTACTAGATTCTCCACACCTTGTGACAAAGAAAACAAAACTGCCTCCATGAAATTCTGCTCCAGTGACGAAGCTAAGTTCCGAAGAGATCTGATGCACTCGTCCTTTTCTCTTGCGATCATAAGCAGTTTTTCCTTTTCGCCTTCAAATCTAGTTTCCCTTTCGAGTCTTGCAGATTCAGCAGCCTCATATTCTCTTCTGGCAGATTGCTGCTCCTTTGTTTCTGATTCCTTCTGAAGGTTTTCAATTGTTGCATCCCTTTCATTTATCATCTGTATGTAGTGCTCCTCCTTTTGTTGTGCTTCTGTCACCTGGAACTTTAATGCCTCATTTGCTGCTTCTGTTTGCACCAAGTTCTGCTCTAGAGTGGCATTATTTTTGTGAAGGACCTCAATTTTTCGCTCCTGCTCTTTTATTGTGCTCTGAAGACTCTCATTCTCATGTCGAAGACCTTGCTCTATCTCAGCTTGTTTGAGAAGAGAGGTCTCGATCTGCTTGCAGTAGGCTTGGCTCTGCTCGAGTGAATTCCTCATGGTTTCTGCTTTACATTTCCATTCTTGCACCTCCAGCATTGCTTGTTGAGCTTCATTTATCTTAGTATCCAATTCAGAGTTGGATTTTTGGAGAGCATCAGACACCATTCTGAGAGCACCTTCCATTTGGCTAACTTGGTCTTTCAAGTGAAGTTGGCAGATCAGTGCATCCTCCAGTATATCTTTACGTTCTTGAAGCTCATTCTCCAAGATGGCGTTATGCTCTTCCAATGAGCTAAGTGAGTCAATCTTCTGTGTCAATGAAGCAATCTCCTCTCGTGCCTGTTTGATGTCAAATTGAGATTTCAATGACGTGCAATCTCCCATCTCCCCTATTTCCTTATTGAATGTTTGAACTCGAGCATCTGAATTGGAAAGCTTTGAGAAAACGTGTGAAAGTTCTGATTTCAGCACCATGAGCAGAATCGAGGTCTCTTCACCAGAGACCTCCAGAGCAGAATGACAATCATCCAACTGATTTTTCAGTTGGTGCATTTGCTCTGTTTGTCTCCTTAGATCGTCTTCATAGCATTTCATTTCATCAATTAGTTTCTCCATTTTCGAGTTCCACTCAGCTTCTTTTTCCTCCAAGGTCAGGGCACAATTGTTGTGCTCCTGCTCCAAATTTTTGAGCTTGTTACGCAACTTGGCAAGGGAAGGATCAACTTTTCTCTTGGTGATCTGAGCTTCCTGTAGCTCCTTCAAAGAATCCAGGAGATCCTTGTTCTCCAGCTCAAGGTGTACAACCCTGTAATCCATCTCCTTCATCTCGATCTCCTTCATCCCTAGTGAGTTCCTTAAACTTGCAATCTCTTCATCTCTTTTGGAGTTGAGGATTTCAATCTTTTCTTTTGCTTCCTCATATTCTGCTAAAACATTCTCAAAGCGCTGATTAGATTCCGACAGTTGAACTTCCAGCATCTTCCTTCTGCTTTTCTCATGAGCCAGGGCTTGATTGCACATCTTTAGGCGGGATTCAAGGCTTTCAGTCATTCTAACCTGGGCATCTAACTTGGACTCCAGTGCTGATATTTCTTGCAGAAGACCCGACTTTTCAGATGCCCATTCCTTCTTGCTTGACTGAAACTGGCCTTGAAGCCGCTTGTGAGCTTCTTCAAGATGTCCAAACTGCTCTTTCTTCCACTTCAACTGGTCTTGCATACTCGAGTTTTGCTCCTCCAACCTCGATATAACATCGTCTCTATGTCTCAGCTCCTTCCCTGCTCGGGCTTTCTCTTCAGCTTCTACACACTTCCTTTGTGAATCAGATAGAAGTTTTTTGAGCCCATCAATCTCTTGAACCCGAGCACGAAGTTTCTCATCCAATTCCTCAGCTCTTACTGTGGCCTCCTCTAGTGCTGATACCAACTTTCTGTTTTCTTCTTCCAGCTTGTGCACCTTCTCACCACTGTCAACCCGTAATTTATCATTCATAGACCTCAGCTGCTTAAGGGATGATTCCGTTTGATGTAGCTTAGACTTGATATCTTCATAGAGCTGCGTCATTTCAGCTAACTCATCTGATTTGACATTGAGTTCCTTCGACTGGTTTAGGAGCTGCAACTTTGTTTCCTGTATTTTAGCTTGTTGCTCAATATTTGCTCTCCTCAAAGTGTCAGAAAGCTCCGCTTTGATTCGATATTCTTCCTTGAGCTTCTCCAACTCTGCTTTTACTTCGTCCAACTCTTTGCACACTTCATCTATCTTACCAGCCATTTGAATTGAACTGAACTCTTCCCAGACTCAGCAGAGTTGTATCTTCAGTGACCTGAGAAATAATTTTAATATTCAGTTATCAGAGACATGTTGAGGAATGGATCCAGCAGTCTTACCCCTAGATTTTGTTCTACCTACTACTCTGTGTTAAAGAAGCAGAGGAGGTTTGATCAGACATGTTACTTTATTATGTTACAATCTAAGTTGAAAATTTAACATTTTTCAACTATTGAGATCATGAAATATAGCCAAGTCAATTATTAGAGAAAGAAATGACAAAAATGATCTACCTTCTCTTCTCCAATTTGTTTGTTTGTTTGTCTTTTTTTTTCTTTTTGTGTGCGTATGCGTGTAGAAAATGTGATATACAATAACCTTTTCACAGTCCATGTAGAAGCACACAAATGCTCACAGAAACACAAACAGATATATAAATTATATAATGAGACAGTTTCATGTGAAATTATAACTTTACAACAGAAGTTCTGCACTTGTGGAGTGAACATATCAGCATGGCAAGAAACAAGATCCAAATCAACCTATTTACCAACCAACAGTCTGTCACTCACCCCTGAATATGAGGTGTAGCACAAACATCATTTCTATGGAAATTGAGCCTGTGATCTAAGATCTTTATCAAGAGTTTACCTTGTCAATGAATATGGTTTAAGTAATGATGAAGACCAACGTAATTACACAGCCACAGCAGACTCTTTTCCAATTTAACCAAATTAAGTGTGAATTTATTCCTACCTCCCATTTTTCCTTAGGGTAAAGGAACTCTTTATAAAAAATCCAATCCTCAAATTTCTTAATCCACCAAAACCAGAGAAACCCTAGGTCTTACTTCGACTAAACATGATCAAATGCCTGAGCTTAACATTTCTTGGGGAAAATTGACCACAAATCAACATTGCACTTTACATCACAAACTGAGCAAAATTGAATACGAATAAAAGACATTGACTACGAACATTTGTCTCAATTTCTACATAATTTGTTGACTGTAACCACACCGAAACTAACGAGTTGAAGCTTAAGCAGAAGCAAGAAATGAAATCTTTGCATACGAAATTCAAAATGGGCCAACATTTTTGCCAAAATTGCACAGTAGTACTGCAACTAATCAATCAAACTAAATTGAAAGAAAAAACCAAATTGATGGTAATCACTGAGCTCTTTTAAACTACTAATTACATGGAAAGACATAAAATGCACTGAATTTACAAAATGGAAACCAGCTAAATGCCCGAATCTGGAGTTGTTAACTGGGGGGTTCTTTTCAGCGAGTTAAAGCAATTAGGGAAAAACACAACAATGGATCAACAAGATCATAACAAGATTCAAGAGGGGAGAGAAAGAGTACCTGGAAATTAGGGTTTAGCAGCGACAGGGATTAGGATTTAGGGCGAACAACATGAAAAACAAGTTTGAAGGATCGACAGATAAGACAGCGCGAGAGTTTGATTCAAATTTTGACGTCAAACTGGGTATATTGGAGTTCTAACGGCGTTTGCTTCCATCAATTTGAAATTTGGAAGCCGTTATTCGTTAATATATTCCTCCTCCTCTCATCGGGCCCTCTTGGGCCTAGGCAATCCAGTTTTAAATTCAAACCAAGAGAGATTAGGGTGCTGCATCGATTCAAAACTTTCGTATTCGTTAATATATGCAATTTTTTATTATATGTTTATGGAGCACATATTTCAAATATGATCATTGTTTGTTCTCAATAGTATAATTGTCACCCATACTTATTTGTTGTTCACTCTTAATGGTGTAATTGTTCACTTATACCCGAAATATATGCTCATGGTGCATGTAATATGCGGCCCCGTTATTTTATACGACTGATTGTGGTGTGCCGCGGTGCGGTGTGGTGGTAGGGATGGCAATGGGGCGGGGACACCCCGAACCCGTCAGGGCCCCGCCCCGCTCTGGGAAAAATCCCCGGCCCCATTGGGGATGGGGACGGGGACGGGGACGATTTTTCAAAATCCGCTCGGGGACGGGGCGGGGATGAGGATAAAATTTTCCCCATCCCCGTCCCCATTTTCCCCGCCGGGGTGAATTCCCCGTCCCCGTCCCCGAATCCCCATCCCCGAAAATGTTAAAATTACCAAATAACCTTTATTCAAATTTAATATATATATTAATGGGAAGGACAAAGTAGTAATTTTCCAATTTATTCTCACCTGTTGATGTATTATTGTTTGATTTTGATGTATTATTACTTAAGCAAGTTAAATTCGTTGTATTTTGAACATATTAAAAATCGGGTTCGATTAAAAACCGGATTTAATTAAAATTTAGTTAAATTTAGGATAGTTTTAAAAAATCCCCGTTGGGGATGGGGAATCCACGGGGATGGGGATGTGGCAAGAATCATTCCCCGAAACGGGGATGGGGACGGGGATGAGGATGAGTTTTGGGAGCGGGGATGGGGACGGGGGTATACTCCCCCATCCCCGATCCGCCCCGTTGCCATCCTTATGTGGTGGAATTGTGGTAAATTGTGGTGGCTTTGGAAAAGTTGTGGTGGATTGTGATAGATTGTGGAAAGTTGTGGTGAGTTTTGATTTCAATAATTGTAAATATGTTGGAAAAGGTGAAATTTTGATGGGTTATGGAAAGTTTAACTTTTAATAAAAAGATAAATTAAACTAAAAAAAGTAGATTGTGGTACATTGTGGTGGATTAGTCGGTTATAGTGGAATATGGCAAGTTGCGGTGATGTGTGACACCGCAGCCAGCTAGCATAACAGGGCCTTATGTAATATATATATATATTATACACTTTCATCTAGGGTGTGTTTGGTGGAATGAAAATGATTTCATTTTCCGATGTTTGGTGGACAGAAAATGGCGAAAACCGTTTTTAATATTTTCCTAAGCCAAACCCTAAGAAAATTCTACTTCCTTCCCTTCTCATGTCTATTGTAAACTTACCTGATCTATGTATCTATGTAATATATAAAGCCAAAGGGGTTTATGGTACGCAAATTTCACTTTGCCCATTTTACCCTTGACCATTGATAAATTGTAAGGATAGAATAGTAATTACAATATTACCGTCAAGATTTGAACCTCTAATGCAAAAGACAACCCTCCAACTTTTATACCACTACGCCAACATAATTTTTGTTATAGTATTTTTTCATATATACTCTCTATTTCTCTCTTTCACATTGGAACTGTCAATTACTTCATTTTTTTGGGTTTCTATTTTCCTTAATTTACATTATACTATTATTTTGTTTAATCTTTTTAAGGTTCTTATGTTGTTATCTAACATTATTTTAATTTTTGATTTTTTTGCAACGTATAATATTAACTTTAATCACCATTGTTTCTTTAGAAAAGATTCAATTTCATTTTTAAAAAAAATCATTACTACATTATACCTATTTTCCTCTCAAGTTCCGTGACTTATTATATTTTATGTCATAAGTCAACACACTTAATTGTTGGATTATTTCTTATTCGCCTATTTATGTTTCTTTATAAATTAATTATAAACAAGGCAATTAGTCAATAATCCTATTTCTCAATTAACCTCCCTCAAACCTCTCCTCCTCCATTGTTCATGTTTATTCTCACTCTCATTCATTAACTAATTATTTTCGTATTATTTACTAAAAGAATCAAAATTATAAATCTATCTAATATATTAACTTAAGGTTAAGTTAAATCATGCATATATAAATTTTTCTATTATTATATATGTAACGCCCCGGAAATTCAATTATAGAAAAGTCAAAGTCAAACTAACGTTAACAGACAAAACTTAGCGGAAGACTTCAAATTTAGTTTGGGCGTCACTGCCGTATCCCCGAAGGAACACAAGGCGAGAAAGGAAAATACAACTGTCTGCTAACGGTAACTATTAACAACTCAAAACAAAACTTTAAGACATCATAACGAAAACAATATAAAAAGATTCAAGGACTTCTAGACTCGTCGTCCTCACTTCTAATTCCCGTCCCCAGCATTTAGATCTTCACCTGAAAACAAAACATTTCAAAAAATGAGGGGGAAATCTCAATAATGTCTACCCCTAACGTTTAAAACAGTTTAAGTTCATTTCAATTCATTTTGGGGAGAGGGATCGAATCAAACGTTTTACAAACCTTTAATCTCATACTGTTTCCTCAACCCATCCAATCCATATTTTAATTTGCGGGCGGGATATCAAATCCCATAAAGAACATCGCCTACCAAAGGCATCAAACAACTATCCTATATCAGGGATGAAACCCTGATCTCCTGGCACATAACCCATACAGCATCGAATCACGGTCTCGTGGTTATCACCCGCATAAACATTAGCCCCTCAAAGGCATCAAACAGTCGCCACCAAAGGCTTCATAACATCTATCCTATATCAGGGATGAAACCCTGATCTCCTGGCACATAACCCATACAGGCATCGAATCCTGGTCTCAGGGTTATCACCCGCTAAAACATTAGCCTATCAAAGGCATCAAATCAACAACCCGCTTAATGTTTCCACTTTGAATTACTAATTCATTATTCAAACTCATCTCACAACTCTCAAGTCAAACCCAACCCAGATTATCAAAACCAGTAATAAAACCACTTATAAAAGACCATCTCAATTTCTCCACTCATAAAACAAGGTACAACAATTACAAACAGTTATCCAAAACAGACAATCATAATTCCACAAAAGTCCCCTTTCGGGATGCAATTATCAAAACAGATTAGAAAACATTAAAACACATTTAAAGAGCATCCCGGTGGGGATTAGAGCATAGACAATTACCTGATATACTTCACAGCACAGCAAAAAGAAGAACACACTTGAGCTCACTAACGTCACGCACTAACTCGGGCGTAGGTTTAGGCACGGTGGCGGTTTCTGGCGACGCCGTCGGCGGGCGGTGGTCGGAGGGGGTGCGTCGGGGTCGCAGGTGGCAGGCGACGGTCGTTGGCTCGTCGGAGAGGGGTGGTCGACGTCGGTTTTCCGAGCAGCAATCACCAGCGAACTCGAGCGGTTTCCTTCGACTGGGGAGGGCTCCGGTGACGTTAGGGTGGCGGGGCGAGGGTCGTCGGCGATAACGGGGTTTCGCGGTGGTCGGGAGGCGACGCTGGCGGTGGTGACGGTGGTGGTCGTCCGGTGGTGGCGGCTGGGCGAGCGAGGGAAGGACGAAGGAGAAAGAGAAAAGAGAGAGAGAGAGAGTTGCGGGGGTTTTTAGCGGCGATGGTTGCGGTGGTGGCCGGCGACGCTGCGGCGGCGGCGGCTGCTGCTGGTGGTTGTCGGCCGACGCGCAGGGAGAGGGAGAGAGAGAGAGGGGTTGTAGGGTTAGGGTTTTGGGAGAGATATTAGGGTTTAGGGTTTGAGAGGGGGTTTTTATACTAATACCCAATTTAGGCCCACTAATCTAATCTAATCCTAATCCAACCCATTTAAAACAATTAAAAACTGATTTTTCTAAAAACTCAATAATTCTAATAATAGTAATAATAATATTAATACTAATAATCATATAATCACATAGCAAATAATATTCACGTAATTAATCACATAATAATATTAACCAGCGGAAATTACTATTCTACCCTTGTTAGCCCCTCAACGGTCCTACGAGCTCAAGCGTTAGCATAAATAAACACAAACGAATAATAATAAATAACGAAGTCAAACCTAATTTACTAACGACGTCACGGTCAACATCTTTGGATTTTTCGGGGTTTTACATTATTACCTTCTTAAAAGAAGTTTCGTCCTCGAAACTTAAACTTAACCCTAACGGTCTGGTACGGAAACTAACGGTTTCATTCCTCCTAAAACTCGAGGTTTTACAACATTACCTTCTTAAAAGAAGTTTCGTCCCCGAAACTTGACGCGCCTTAGGCTTGGAACAAGTGAGGGTACTTCTTCCTCATTTCGTCTTCTGTTTCCCAGGTTGCTTCTGTTGTGGTATGATTTGCCCATCGTACTTTTACCAAGGGAACTACTTTCCTCCTAAGCTGCTTGTCTCTACGGTCCAATATCTCTAGCGTTTGCTCTTCATAGCTCAGATCTTCTTGCAGTTGAAGTGGCTCGGGATCAATCACGTGAGTTGGGTCTCGAACGTATTTCCTGAGTTGTGACATATGGAAGACGTTGTGCACTCTGGGGAGTTCTCCTGGCAGCTGTAACTTGTAGGCGACTTCTCCGATGCGTTCCAAGATTGGATATGGCCCGATAAACCTTGGTGTCAACTTCCCTGACTGGCCGAATCTCATAACTCCCTTCGTGGGTGAAACCCGCAAAAACACGTATTCCCCTACTTCGAACTCTAAAGGCCTCCTCCTCCTGTCAGCATAACTCTTTTGTCGACTTTGTGCTGCCTTCATCTTGTCTTGAATGATCCGAACCTTCTGAGTAGTGGCCTGTATCAGGTCTGGTCCGATCGTTAGAGCTTCGTCGATGTCCTGCCAACATAGGGGAGTTCTACATCTCCTTCCATACAAAGCTTCGAAGGGTGACATCTCTATACTAGCATGGTAACTGTTGTTGTAGGAGAACTCAATGAGAGTCAACGCGTCATCCCACGAGTCCTTGAAGTCCAATGCGCATGCTCGTAACATATCTTCGAGGGTTTGGATGGTTCTCTCTGTCTGCCCATCTGTAGCTGGGTGAAAAGCGGTACTGAACTTGAGCTTTGTACCAAACGCCTCTTGTAACTTTTTCCAAAAACCGGTCGAATCTGGTGTCTGCTCGAGACTATAGAACTGGGTACTCCGTGTAACCTTACAATCTCCCTTACATAGGCTTGAGCTAGCTGATCTAAGGACCAGTTGTTGGCGATGGCTAGGAAATGAGCTGACTTGGTCAAACGATCTACAATCACCCATATTGCATTGTGTTTCTGCCTGGTCCTTGGTAGACCTATCACAAAATCCATTGATATCGAATCCCATTTCCACTCAGGGACATCTAACGGTTGCAAAAGTCCGGCTGATCGTTGATGCTCTGCCTTGACTCGCTGGCATGTAAGTCACTTTGCCACAAAGTCTGCCACTTCTTGTTTCATATTACTCCACCAGAACATCTGTTTCAGGTCCTTGTAAAGCTTATTTCCTCCTGGGTGTACAGAATATGGTGTATTGTGCCCTTCTTCTAAAATATTCCTTTTTAACTCCTCCATGTTAGGTACACAGACGCGGTTATGGAAACGTAATGTACCATCTTCGTGAATCACGAAACCAGGGGCTTTCCCCTGCAAAACTTCCTCCCGTATCTTGACAAGCTGTAAGTCCAGCTCTTGAGTCCTCTTGATCTCCTCCATTAGAGTAGGTTGTAATTCCATGGCATTTAACACAGCTTTCCTTCCAGGTGTCACCACATTAATCTCCAATCTCCTAAACTCCTCGCACAGCTCATGCGGTACCATCATCAAGTGGTTTATAGCAGGATACGGTCTTCTACTCAGGGCATCAGCAACTACATTTGCCTTCCTGGGATGATATTGGAAATTCACATCGTAATCCTTCAGGAACTCTAACCATCTTGTCTGCCTGAGGTTCAGCTCCTTCTATGTGAAAAGGTACTTCAAACTCTGATGGTCTGTGATTATCTCGCAGTGTACTCCATAAAGATAATGCCTCCAAATCTTAAGCGCAAAAACTACTGCTGCCAACTCCAGATCATGAGTGGGGTAATTCTTCTCATGCGTCTTCAGTTGCCTGGATGCATATGCAATCACCTTCCCCTCCTACATGAGCACACAACCCAATCCACCATGTGATGCGTCGCTGTAGATAACAAAACCTTCGTTCCCTTGAGGTAAAGCAAGAATAGGGGCCGAGGTAAGCCTCTTCTTCAACTCCTGGAATGCTTGCTCACATTTTTCCGACCATGCGAACTTTATTGACTTCCGAGTCAAATTGGTCAACGGGGTGGCGATTTTTGAGAAATCTTGCACGAACTTCCTATAATACCCTGCCAAACCCAGAAAACTCCTAATCTCCGTGGCATTCTTCGGTGTCGGCCACTTGGTGATGGCCTCCACCTTTTGGGGGTCTCACATTCCTTCCTTGGACACCACATGTCCTAAGAAAGCTACTTGTTCCAACCAAAACTCGCACTTCTTAAGCTTCGCATAAAGCTTGTTGCTCCGTAGAGTCGTCAATACTTCTCTCAGATAATTCGCATGCTCCTCTCGTGTTCTTGAATATACCAATATGTCGTCGATGAACACCACTACAAACTTATCCAGGAACGGCTCGAACACTCTGTTCATTAAATCCATGAAGGCGGCTGGGGCATTTGTAAGCCCAAAAGGCATTACCACGAACTCATAATGGCCATATCGAGTTCGGAATGCGGTTTTAGAGATATCTTCTTCGCGAATTCTTAACTGGTGATAACCTGACCTCAGGTCTATCTTAGAAAACGTTGTTGCTCCTCGCAACTGGTCGAAAAGATCATCAATACGAGGTAGAGGATAACGATTCTTGACGGTAATCTTGTTCAACTCCCGGTAATCGATGCACAACCTCATGCTACCATCTTTCTTCTTCACGAACAGTACAGGTGCTCCCCATGGTGACGTGCTGGGTCGTATATATCCCTTTTCTAGCAACTCGTCCAGCTGAGTCTTCAACTCCTTAAGCTCTGCGGGCGCCATGCGATATGGGGCTTTTGAAACAAGTGCGGCCCCGGGCTCCAAATCGATGCAGAAATCTACTTCCCTTATTGGAGGCAGACCCGGGATCTCCTCCGGAAATACATCAGAATACTCCCGCACTACCGGGATATTCTCAATCGTAAGCTCCTCCACCTTGGTGTCGATTACGTTGCATAGAAATCCCTCACAACCTTGTCCCAACAACCTCTGGGCCTTGAGGGCAGAGATGATCCGCACACTCTGAAGATGCCTATCACTCCAATGCACTACCTTCTTTCCGTTCGGTCCCCTTAAGGTCACCTTTTGCTTATAACAATCTATCTGAGCTCTATATTTTGCTAACCAGTCCATCCCCAAAATAACGTCGAACTCCATTAGGTCAAACATATAAAGGTCGGCCTCAAACTCCTGTCCTGCTATCACTATAGGACATCCACCATATAACTCTCCACAACTAATGGTATCCCCGGTAGGTAGGCTCTGCATATAGGCTTACTATTCTCCGAGGGTTTCATCTTATCCTTCTCTACTATAGCTCGTCCAACAAAAGAACGACTAGCACCAGAATCAAACAAAACAGAGATATTGTAGAGGTGGAGAGAGAAGGTACGTCGCCAACGCTCCGCTTCATTCTCAGCCTCTTCTTTCCTCATTACGTATACCCGTCCTCCTGCGTTGCGCGGTGGTTGTTGTTGCGGACGAGGCGGGTTTGCTGGCCTTCCTTGGTTGTTTCGATTTCCACCGGAACCATCCCGGTTTTGTTGTTGTGGCCTTTGATTCCCATTATAGCCTCCCCGATTTTGATATGTTGTCTGCGGGGCTCTCCAATTCCCGTTATTCCCATTGTTTCCATTATTTCCACCATTATTACCCCCTGAGTTCTGTAAAGGGCATTGCCTGATGTGATGCTGGAGACTCCCACATTTAAAGCATCCTCCCTTTGCGGCTCCTGATCTACAATTCCTAGCAAGATGGCCAGGTCGACCACAAATCCCACAAATAGGTACATGGGTTGGTCCACGTCCCGAAGGTTGGTTGTTTTGCCAGTTGTTGGGGCGGAACCTCTTTTCCTGATAAGGTTGAGGTGGGTTAAAACGGGGTGGCTCTTTCCTCTTTTGCCCCTGTATGCCTAACTGTCGTTCCATGTCATTCATCACCCTTTCTACAGTGAGGGCAACGTTCAGCATGTTCTGATAAGACGTGAACTCCCGTGATGACATGCGATCCTGAATCTTGCAATTCAATCCATCCCAGAAACGGTCCATCCTTAACATTCGCTGGCTACCAAAGCAGATGCAAATCGAGATAGTTCAGTGAACTTTGCAGAGTAGGCGAGCACGCTAGTTTCCCCTTGACGCAAATTCATGAATTCTTTTTCTATCGCCTTCTGGAGAGAAATTGGGTAAAATCGATCCTTTAGCACAATCTTGAAGCGGTTCCAGTCGAAACCCAGTTTAGTCCTTATTTCCTTCACACTGGCCCACCACAAATCGGCCCCTTCCTTCAGGTGGTAAGCAGCAAAGTCCACCCTTAACTCCTCAGGACAGCGTGTGGTGTCGAAAATCTTCTCAATTTCCCTAACCCAATCTTCAAAGACTTTGGGGTCAGCTACCCCGGTATAAGTGGGCGGGTTGAAGCTATTGAACCTTTGGAGGAGAGCGGAGGGATCATTCTCCCTTTCTCCTCCTTGTCGATCCACTACCCTCTTCAGTAAATCCTCGTGCTTGTTAAGCATCTCAATCATCAGCATGCTGGCTAGGTCATTCCCCGGTGCTGTTGTACTTGGCCCGGATATCAAATGAGGAAGGCGCTGACGAAATTCAGTCGCGGTTTGAGGCCGTTGTTCGGCTGCAGCTTGCGGGCGCTCCCGAGTACTGTGGTTGGGTTGAGAACCGTTCACGTCCGACATCCTGATTCAAAGGGTCGATTTAGTCTACTTAAAGGGTTTTCCAATCCATTGTCTCAACATCATTCTAGAGGTAGCTACTTGGTCCGGTCTTCTCATAGGGTGCTAAACAATACGAAATTGTAATTCTATTTCGCCAAGTAATTTCTTATGTCATCAATTTATTTCATGAATTTTCATCACATATTGAAAGGTCACATGTATACCAGTATCACAAAACAAAATTTCTATGCACACCAATGTAATCATATGTACAATATTCCCCATCGGGGCAATTATCCAAAAGAAATAACATGCCAATATCCAGATTATATCACAGTTCAACAAAAAATACAAACGTAACAGCTATACACTAATACTCAACACATCGTAGCCATCCCACTCAGATGATCCTCTTGCATCGAGGGTTCTTCCTTGCTGAAACTGGAGTCCACTCAGGATCACTCGTCTCATCCCCCGAGCCCTCCTCGGGGTCTTCTCCTGTCCCCCGGTCCACCTCATCCTCCTCCTCGGGCGGGATCTCATGCTCGGGCTCGACGGCGGGTGCAGCCGTGACCCTAGAGGTTACCTCGGGCTCGGGATCCTGGGTGCTGTCCTCTGTGGGATCCTCCTCCGGATCTTCTTCAGGGTCATCCTCGTGATCCTCAGCTGGTGCAGGAGCTGGGTTCACCTGAACCCTCTCTACTCGGCGCATCCCAATCCGGGTGATCCTAGAAAAGACCCCCCGGGATTCGGTGCTCCGGCTCTACCCGATACCTCTGACACCAACAGCACGGGTGTGGGTACCCCTCCTCCAGAAGCAGGGGTGGCAGCAACGACGGCATAGTATGGCCCCACCAGGGATCGTCTCGTAAGGTGAGTAGAAAAGCGTTGGCCTGAGCTTCCTCGTTGCCACGCAAGCAGGAGTTTGGGACATCCTTGGTGTATCGATCGATCTCATCGTAGAAATTCAGCATGTGGGTTCCCAAGTACCCACCAGGAGGAATGGGTGTGTAGCGGTGGAAGCATGAATCCCTTTTCCCATCCTACATAATTAAAACATATTAGCAACACAGAGAACATTATATTCATAATCACACAATTTTAGAAAGCATGAATCCCTTTTCCCATCCTACACTCATCGCTCCGAACTTAGCTTCCTAGGGTTCATCTAAACCTAAAGGACTCTGAGGAGCTACTAGGTCGCAACCCAGAGCTCTGATACCATTCTGTAACGCCCCGGAAATTCAATTATAGAAAATTCAAAGTCAAACTAACGTTAACAGACAAAACTTAGCGGAAGACTTCAAATTTAGTTTGGGCGTCACTGCCGTATCCCCGAAGGAACACAAGGCGAGAAAGGAAAATACAACTGTCTGCTAACGGTAACTATTAACAACTCAAAACAAAACTTTAAGACATCATAACGAAAACAATATAAAAAGATTCAAGGACTTCTAGACTCGTCGTCCTCACTTCTAATTCCCGTCCCCAGCATTTAGATCTTCACCTGAAAACAAAACATTTCAAAAAATGAGGGGGAAATCTCAATAATGTCTACCCCTAACGTTTAAAACAGTTTAAGTTCATTTCAATTCATTTTGGGGAGAGGGATCGAATCAAACGTTTTACAAACCTTTAATCTCATACTGTTTCCTCAACCCATCCAATCCATATTTTAATTTGCGGGCGGGATATCAAATCCCATAAAGAACATCGCCTACCAAAGGCATCAAACAACTATCCTATATCAGGGATGAAACCCTGATCTCCTGGCACATAACCCATACAGGCATCGAATCCTGGTCTCAGGGTTATCACCCGCATAAACATTAGCCCCTCAAAGGCATCAAACAGTCGCCCACCAAAGGCTTCATAACATCTATCCTATATCAGGGATGAAACCCTGATCTCCTGGCACATAACCCATACAGGCATCGAATCCTGGTCTCAGGGTTATCACCCGCTAAAACATTAGCCTATCAAAGGCATCAAATCAACAACCCGCTTAATGTTTCCACTTTGAATTACTAATTCATTATTCAAACTCATCTCACAACTCTCAAGTCAAACCCAACCCAGATTATCAAAACCAGTAATAAAACCACTTATAAAAGACCATCTCAATTTCTCCACTCATAAAACAAGGTACAACAATTACAAACAGTTATCCAAAACAGACAATCATAATTCCACAAAAGTCCCCTTTCGGGATGCAATTATCAAAACAGATTAGAAAACATTAAAACACATTTAAAGAGCATCTTGGTGGGGATTAGAGCATAGACAATTACCTGATATACTTCACAGCACAGCAAAAAGAAGAACACACTTGAGCTCACTAACGTCACGCACTAACTCGGGCGTAGGTTTAGGCACGGTGGCGGTTTACGCGGCGCGTCGTGGGCGGTGGTCGGAGGGGGTGCGTCGGGGTCGCAGGTGGCAGGCGACGGTCGTTGGCTCGTCGGAGAGGGGTGGTCGACGTCGGTTTTCCGAGCAGCAATCACCAGCGAACTCGAGCGGTTTCCTTCGACTGGGGAGGGCTCCGGCGACGTTAGGGTGGCGGGGCGAGGGTCGTCGGCGATAACGGGGTTTCGCGGTGGTCGGGAGGCGACGCTGGCGGTGGTGACGGTGGTGGTCGTCCGGTGGTGGCGGCTGGGCGAGCGAGGGAAGGACGAAGGAGAAAGAGAAAAGAGAGAGAGAGAGAGAGTTGCGGGGGTTTTTAGCGGCGATGGTTGCGGTGGTGGCCGGCGACGCTGCGGCGGCGGCGGCTGCTGCTGGTGGTTGTCGGCCGACGCGCAGGGAGAGGGAGAGAGAGAGAGGGGTTGTAGGGTTAGGGTTTTGGGAGAGATATTAGGGTTTAGGGTTTGAGAGGGGGGTTTTATACTAATACCCAATTTAGGCCCACTAATCTAATCTAATCCTAATCCAACCCATTTAAAACAATTAAAAACTGATTTTTCTAAAAACCCAATAATTCTAATAATAGTAATAATAATATTAATACTAATAATCATATAATCACATAGCAAATAATATTCACGTAATTAATCACATAATAATATTAACCAGCGGAAATTACTATTCTACCCTTGTTAGCCCCTCAACGGTCCTACGAGCTCAAGCGTGTTAGCATAAATAAACACAAACGAATAATAATAAATAACGAAGTCAAACCTAATTTACTAACGACGTCACGGTCAACATCTTTGGATTTTTCGGGGTTTTACAATATAAAAATAAGAAAAATCATAATATCTACCTAATATTTTGATTGATGTTAAATAAATTAAATCCTGCATATATAAAATTTTCTATCATTTATGAAAATGAGAAAAATCAAAATGTACCTAATATGTTGATTGATGTTAAATTAAATCATGCATGTGTTTGTGTATCATAGAGTGACTGAGAAAAAGACAGAGATGTCAGAATTTTATTTATACAAATATACTTTAAATTAAAATTATCTCAAAATTAAGTACATTATATAATTTATATCTTTTTATTTATAGATTGTCGTTACATATCAGAGTTATAGTATCTTTGATAATCTTTTTGTTCCTTTATTTTAGTTTTGGAAAAAAAAAATTATGTATTATATTTTCTTATAAGACAAGATTCTTAATTAACTAAGAAATGTTTGTTTTATCATTTTGTTATTCTAAGTTGCATAATTGCATTCTTTTAACATTAAGTAAATCCAATATCACAAATAAATAATAGAAACGTAATGATTCATTAAGGTATTCGATAATTTTTTTTTCCACATAGAAACTAAAATCATGTAAAAGTTATAAAAAAAAAAACTATCACGAGGAATTGAAGATTATATCTATAATGCATAATTGTTCATACTGAGAGTAAACGAACAATAACGAATAATATTGCTTCCGTCTCACTATAATTTTTATTTTGAACATGTTCATTCCAACTTATTTTGATAGAGCTTATTACGAGTTGAACTTATCTAAACTCATTTTGAACTTATTATATTGAACTAATTTGAACTTAGCTGTTTGATCTTATTTGAATTTATTTGAAAGAGTTGCTTTGCAAATTTATCTTGAACTTATTTTGAGAAACAACTGAAAAGAAGATAACTTTAACTACACTGAACCACCAACATCCATCATGCATGAGCCAAAGTTGAATTATAATTGAAGATTTTTATTTTTAAGCAAAACAAGTTTTGATTCGCACGCATTGCGTGCATCGATTGTTATATTTTTTTTGTGTGTATATACACGCAATAAATAAATAAATTTAAAAATCGTTGCACGCAGTGCGTGCGAATCAAAACTTGTTATCCTTAATGTCACCTCTCTACCACTAACTTCTCCCTATGTAAATCATTTCTATTTTGATCTCTCTCTCTCTCTCTCTCTCTCTCTCTCTCTCTCTCTCTCTCGTCTTTCTCTCACGACACCACTCTCTCTCATACACCCGTTTTACTATCTATCTATCTATCTATCTATCTATCTATCTATCTATCTCTCTCCTCTTTCTCTTTCTACATCACTCTCTCTCATACACATATCTTAATATATATCTCTCTCAAAATAGTGAAAATCATTTTCCAGGAAAACCATTTTCTTGTGTACCAAACACAGGAAAATATCAAATGAAAATTCTTAAGGAAATCATTTTATAAGGTAAATCATTTTCCTTTGCACCAAACACACTCTTAATGCCAATTGGTGTTCCAAAAGTTCCCTTGCTAAGTCATGAAGATGCATCTCAGGTTGACGTATAGTGCGACTTGCCAGGTATGTTGGGTCATATGGAATTTCCCTCTTCTTTCTCCCGATTAAGATACCCTCCCTTCTGCCTAAGAAAGATTGATTTAATCATCAATTTGGAGCATATATGAGATTAATAATATCAATTAGAAATTTAGAATAATTTATGGTTGGTTTGATTTGACCAATAAAACGAAGGGGGTGTTTGGCTACCCAGCTGTTTGGGTAGTTTTTAGCTTTTTGAATAGCTTTTAGCTTTTTTACCAAGGTTAAAAAGTTACTTGAGGTGTTTGGTAAGTAGCTTTTTATATTAGCTTTTTGGACCCAAAAAGCTACTTTACCAAACACTTTTAACACATGCAAAGTCAAACAGCTTAATCCAAAGTTTATCACCTAACAAATTTGGTTGCCAAACAGGGCCGAAGTGTCTAGGCTTTGTTTATAAGAATCTCAGTTGGTAATATATTGAAGATTACTTGTCTTTTAACCAAATGCTTTTTCAAGTTGAAAGTAAAAAGAAAGTAAAAGAGGTGAGTTGCTCACCAACACAACTCACCAACTCATATTGGGATCATATATCAATCCTTGTAAAGTATTTAATGCACTTGTTCCTCTCATCCATGAGATGAGTTTGATAGAGATTACAGATCACAGTCCAACCAATGCTGCAATGCAAGTGAACATTCTTTTTAACCTATCAAAAATATTCAACAGAACTCAAAATTTTGGCTGCAATTCAAAATCCTACCCACTTCTCTCTACTGATTCAGAATGTAGTGTATTGTAGCTTGATTCAACAATAAACAGGAATTGAACTCAAGCTGAAAAAAAAAAAAAGAGAACCCCACGAATCTTATGAGTTGTAAGTTGTACTTGTAAGGAATCACAACGAAAATGATCCAAAAGTGAAAAATTACAGACAGTGTTAAATTGTCCAGGGTTCCAGCTACATTGTTTATCATCACAAATCATACTTGATCAAAATTGAACACAATCATCATCAACTATACAAATACAAAGTTTAAAGAATAGGATCCTAGGAAGCTTCTGTATCTGCAACAGGGGCTATCAGAACTCAGAATCAGCATCATAATATCATATCATAGACCGACCACCTACATAGATTAGCAAAGCGACTAGCTCCTGGGGTTAAAAACTCTGGATAGACGAAAAAAATAGTGCAGATGGGTCATTTCAAGCCCCATTTTGAATTAGCAAAGCCTCTAGCTCCTGTCGTCTTCTCTCCAGATCCTGCAGGTTCCATAAGTAAGATTTCTCTTCTGTAAACGAAGAAACAGACCCCCTCCCTCCTTTGGACCCTACACAGTGTGAGCTTGAGCAGGAATGCAAGATATAAACATCAAAGAATTAGGAAATTCCTTTTTTCCCCCTAATCTGGATGAACAAATCACAATTTTTACAAAATTTGGTCTTTGCCTTCGAAGTTCCAACATGCACTCCGCAATGTCCCTAGATGATTCTTTAGGGCACAGGTAAGTGCAGGTCAACGCAGTTCATGGAGTTAATCGATGTGTAATTGAATGTAAGTCAGTATAGGCACAGTTGCCCGAATGCTATAAATAACAGGCCCTAGGAAAGTATCTTATTTCAGTAAAGGCTCCAGTGGCGAAGCTGAATATGTTAAGCTTGGAGAGACCTAATCGTCAAGTCGTCAACTACATATTTTGTTGAATATAGCTAGAATGTAGTTATACGTGAGGAGCATCAGAATGATGTAATCAACTCATTACTGTTTACAAACCTTCACCCAAAATGGCCAGAGAGTGGAAACAAGACATTTACCTCTAGATCCTTTACTGCTTGATCCCTCGTAGTTTCCAGCTGTTGGCGAGAACGTTTAAGAATACCAATGCAAAGGATTCCCTGAAGAATACCCCATATAGGAGACAATGTTTATTTAAAGTGATATGGAGATATAGTTAATGTACTACACACTCCAGCATATTCAAACATTGTCTATTTAACTTATAAATACTGACAAACTTTTAACAGTGAGGCTTTAGACAAACTTAAGACAGCTTATTTCACTGGAGAGAGAGAGAGAGGGGAAGGGGGGGGGGGGGGGGGAGGGGATACAAGACCAGAAATTCGGAGAGTGACAGGGATTTCTTCTCTTTCGATTCCATATTCTTGGGTATTACATATGATATCTACTCTGATTCAGCACCAGTTATTAGTCCGTTATGTTGGTTTGGACAGTAAAAAATTAATATTCAGGCAATGAGGAACTCTGTGAGCAAACCATTTTGGATCTTTGATCAGAAATAAAGTTGCAATCTAGACAATACGACATAAAATTACCTAGGTTAATTAACTTACAATATTTTAATATAATAGTACTAATGTCAAGTCCTTTTTTTGAAGGAAAAAAAAGGATACGTAACCAAGAATGTTTTGATCATAATCTCACCGATACAATATACACAAGACCACATGCAAGTAGCAGGTAGCATGCTACATTCTGAAGAATAACCAGGTCTTTCCGCTGTCCAGAATAGTCAGGGTAAGCTCTAGTCATTACAGCAACACTGTGACAAAGCAACTCAAGGGTGTTAGTTCATAATTGGGATAACCTGCCCAGGTCCCCAGGATAAACAGGGTAAAGAAAAAAGAAGTTGTCAATTGTAAATAACTATTCTCAGCATATAAGCTTCCTTGTTGATAAACTTAACCTTCCATTTTAAAAGCATGCAGAATTCTCAGAAAACTGTCAAGTCCAACACCAGACTAGTGTTGGATTCTTAAAAGAAAAAAGCGCATCATGTTCAGTATGCAGACAATCCATCATGCCAACGCTGTGATATTAAGCTCTTTTTCTGATAATGTTTTTCGTGCTCAGTGATCAATGTCCTAATGGAAACATTTGAAGAAATAATTCAAAATGTTCGAATTCCCATCTTTTCTAGATATTATACACACTGGAAGATAAATTTTTCTTTACATATTTTGGATGTTTGCAAACATTAAAATGCAGTAAAACCCATGTTCTTGACTCCCTGCTTGATTAATCTTCTCAAGTATAACTGCAAGATCCTAAGCTTTATTTCTCAATTTTCTTCCCTGAAATGCTTTCCTAGGCTGTTTGGGCTGTTGGTCAATCTCCTTCTAACCTGGACCCATTCCATTGGTAACTCTTGCTAACAAAAGGGGAGTTGGATGCTATACTTTGCAAATTAAAGTAATGCTTAACAGACTATATGCAACTAGTCTTGCCCACCAAAACAATAAAATAATATAAAATAAATGCTTAAGCAACTTTAAGCTTATATTTGCAGTTATTTCAGTGGACCTGTCTTCCTTGTTAAAACTTGTTGTCTGACTACAATTTTGACTTACTGACCCCCTCCCCAAAAGATAAGGAAAGGGAACAATAGTCAAGGAGAAATTTCAATACAAAAAAAGTAATTAAGCACTTTGATGTTTGATTATTTACAAGTTAGCAGATTTAGGATGTTACTATACATACAAGATCTGCAGCATTCCCCTGCCTGGCCAATATTCCAACACCTGCAGTGTATGACTACAGCTTAGTTTTGGGGCTGATGCAGTATAAGCAACAAATGAGAGGGAACAGGGACTATGGCTAAATCCAGAGCTCAGGTACTTTGAACATAAGAAAAACAACATAGAATAAAGGATGGAAACAGAATTCACATCATTATCCAGGCACACAATCTCCATATAAATCATAGCAACATCTTATAGAAGTAACTCTGTGCCAGCACAATGAACATGCTCACCATTCTTCCACAGCACCCTCCAAAGATTTGAACTTTGAAGCAAATATAATTTCAGTGGCATTCTTCTTCTGTGCTTACAATTACTCCATCCACGTCATAATTCAACCACCGATTTCAAGACTAAACTTGAATACCATTGAGTCATCAGTGAAACTTTTATCAGCAGTAACACTTTCTGTCAACTGTTAAGAAAGGACACACCACTCTTAGCTAATGACCATTCAAATGAATCCTGCCTTTGTCGACATCGCATGATGGTTTCCAGGACTGTGGTGATATGAGTTGTAATAACTAATAAGCATCCCACCGTCTCAAATTATCAAGTTGATACTCACTACCAACAAAGAAAAATGATTGTCCCCTCCAGTAAACTATATTGGCTATTTGTCATTAACTCCTGACAAAGTGAACAAAGTCTGTTGGCTGTTGCTACTCCATCCCTCCAAAATTGTCACTTCTAGGGAAAAAAGAGTCCTGTTTTCATGAGGTATAACCATAAATGAGGCTCTTTTTTCAAATTGACAATCTGGGAGAGACCAAGTGAGTGTTGATTATTAAACTAGTTTGGATGATGCTCTCTTCAGATGTTAAAGAGAAGCTTTCAGGACTGAATGTCCATCAAAAGCACAGGACATTCTGCTCATCTCTTGTACTTGCCTTAAAATGAATACTTGATGTGTGTAAGCTACAACTATGATAAGCATCCACACAAGGCTCAAAAAATAAGCTCTATCTCTTGCAGTTACCATAATGAATGCATGATGATTCGTATCATAATAACTGAAAGTCCAGATAACAAAATGTATCTACTTTTACATCCATAAGAACCACCTTTCAGGTTCAGAATGACTCATACTGCCTCCACTAGCGGCAGCGAACACACTATATCTATTATAAGGTGATAACAAATGAAGCCTTGAATTCCACAATAATGCATAATGAGGTAGCAAGAATCAAGTCAATCAGCAGCAATTCAAATAAAACAAAAGTTCAAAAACTTTCCTATGTATTTTCGGACCTTCCAAATCCCAAGCAAACAAAAGTTTCCGCAATAGAATCCCTAGATGACATGTTAACGGGAGCAGAAATCAACTGGAAACCTGACCTTCCAGAATCTGAAAATGAGACTCCATTCTGTCTCAGCAACGACAACAAAGACGGCTATAGCCACAGCATAACATCGAAAAATCCCGTCGAACACCTACGAAACCATAAAATCAACGAAAAATCACATCAAAATGTGCGATTTCGATAGCAAAGCATCGAAATCAAAGCGAAAATGCAGAGGACTGACATCTGATCCGTTCTTGAAGGATCGAACAGCAGAAAGGACATTGACGAAAATGCAAAGAATGGCGGACAAAGCGGTGATTAAGCTGAAGCATCTGCAGACGATCAACAAGGGGTCAGACCTAGGTCTCAATCGGACATTCGAACCGGAAGACGAACGCCTGTGCGAGTGGGGTGGCGACGTCGGTCCCGAGTTCGAGGGTTGTGGGGTAATGGTGTCTTCTGCGTTCCTCGCCATTTTTCTCTCTCGTCGCTTTGTGTCAGTTGCTCATGGCGTCGAGCTTGCTGGGGGAAAAGGGTCAGGGTTTGGAGGTGGAGAATGGAGATGCTTTTCTTCATCCACCTGCAAGTCAATTTTCAAACCAGGAAGCCCAGCCATTCCTCTCTCCCCTTTTTTTTTTCCTGGCAATTTTGTTTCTATCTTTTCACATCATTGGTAGTTACAATTTCTTATTTTGTCCCCATGAAACAATTAAAGGGACCTTATATTTTGGTGTAATAATTTTAAGAGCCTTATTTTTTGATAAATAATTGTTGAGTGACATTATTTTTTATGTAAATATTTAAGAGTAACATTCTGGCCAGTTTTCGACCAAAAATGGCACAAAATAGTGAGTTTTTTTATGTTTAGGCGTGTTTATTATGTTAATATATTTATTTGTATAGGTTAGAGTTAAGTATAGACTTCAATTTAAAACATAGCTAAACATAAAATTCACCGTTTTACGTCATTTTGGCCGGAATGTCACCCAACAATTATTTATCAAAAAATAGGGCCCTTAAAATTATTACACCAAAATATGAGGCCCCTTTAGTCGTCTTTTGTTTTGTCCCACGGATAAAAGGAACTCTTATTTTAAGAATGATATAAATAATTTTGTTTTGGGAACGAAAATTGTATATAATATTCCGCTTGCTTTTCGTCGCCCCCCTTTTTACTATTGTCGCCCACCTTTCGCATAATATTTCCAACTCACGCCCTTGAACCTCATAACTTCACTCTCCACTATCTCTCTAATTTATCTCTCTAGAAAACGCTCTCAACCATCGACCACCACAAACCACCCTCATACCGGGATTTAATCGACGAATTTGAGGTATGTTTCGAATTTGTAGTTTGAATTTGAGGTTTTATTTTTTGTAATTTTGTATTTCGACCGAAAAACGCAAAAAAAAATAAAAAAGACGCCGCTACTGTAACGCGACGGCAAGCCGCCATGCTGGCGCTAGATCCGACGCGCGGTCTTGCCGGGATCTGAGTGCGCGACGACTCATGATGCTTCATGTACACCCAACCCTTTTTTTATTTTTTCATTTTAATAAAATATTAATTTTATTAATATTAATTATTATTGTTGTTATGTTTATTAATATTGTTATTGTTATGTTTATTAATATTGTTATTGTTATTTTTATTAATATTATTATTGATAATAATTGTTATTAATATTATTATTGTTAATAATTGTTATTAATATTATTATTGTTAAATAATAAATAAAAATTAAATATTTATATTTATTAAAGTTATTATTGTTATTATTAAATATGATAATTATTAATATTGTTATTATTAATATTATTGTTAATTATGTGTTAATTTGATAATTATTAGTGATTAATTGTATTATTATTATTAATATTGTGTTATGAAAATTAGATTAATATTAATATTGTTAATATTAATATTAATGTTAAGCATGTGTTAATATGATAATTAGTAGTGATTAATATCAGTGATTAGTGATTCGTTGTTAATATTATTTAGTGATTAAGCATGTGTTAATATTAGTGATTAATTGTCTTAGAAAAAAATTGTAATTGTGATGTAGGGTTAAGTTTAGGGGTTAGTGTATATTCCGAATAGTTTATATGTAGTTGTGTTAAAAGGATGTTGAGTTTGGATGATTTTGGTTGTTATTTGTAAGTAAGTTGGCGTATATAGTTGGTATGGGTAATTTATTCATAATCCAACTTAATTGTCAACTTATGTACTCATAACTCCAAATGATGACATAATAGTTATGTCACATCCATTTAATAACTTAGGTACTCAATGTACAGCGGTTTGCAGGCTGGTGTAAATTGTCGAACTCAGGGAGCCTGTGGCCTAAATTCTCGTATTTTGTTTCGGTTTTAGCCTTGAATCAAGAAATAAATTACGGATCAAAGATCACTTTGATTATAACAAAATTAAAACTAGAAAGATGATTAACTAGGTGATAATTAGACAAAGAGAGGTTCGGGGGTTTTAGACACTTAACGGAATCTTTGGTCAAGGAGTTTTCATGACTAAAGCGCATAAAGTTGGATTTATCCATGGAACAACGCGGGAAAGGGGCCACGATGAATCTCCTCCCTCGAGGAAGATTCAAATTAACAACCCTATGTCCACCATGGACCATCAGGGTTGAGAATTGCGTTAATTCCTAGTTAAGCCTACACTTACCCTCGTAAGCGTAGACCTAACTATCCCACTCTAGGCTTCCCATTGAGTGTATAACGATTCAAAGAGCTCTCAGACCTTGAACCGCCACCCCCAATGAGAAGACACCAAGTGGAAATAGACTCCTCCAACTAAAACACACTTTAATCAGTAAACACCTTAACCAAAACCCATTAAGGCCTTAATCACCCCCTCACCTCAAGGAAGATTAGCCTCTAGACATGGTGGAGAAATTAGCAACACACAACCAATAAAACCCTAGCATGATTCTACTCAAAGGATGGATATTAAAACTAACCACTATGATTAACAACATAAAACTACACTAAACACAAGCAACAAAACATTTGGAAACATTAAAATGAGAAGAAAAGAGATTTTACCTAAATGGATGAGCAATAAATTGGCAATAAATGAAGAGCAATAATACCCAAATGATGAAGAGCAATTGGCCTTGATGAAGAAAGTAATTAATCAACAAAGTAGAAGTTAATCCCCACAAAGCTAATCCTAAAACTCTTGAAAGGTAGAAGATGTAAAGAGAAAAAGATAATCTCCAGCTAAAACTGCTTCAAAATGACAAGACGGGATAATTAAACAAAGGGGAAGAAGGGCAAAACGATCGTTTGGCGAAAATTATGCAGGGAATAAGGTCGTCGCGAACGCTACGGACATCGTCGCGTTCGCTACGACCCAAAGCAGGCGAATCGTTTCAGCTCCAAGGCGTCCGCTATGCCCAGCGTCGCGACCCAGTCACTCATCCGTAGCGAACGCTACGACCGTCAGCAGGAAAACTTGGAAAATCAGGGCTTCATCGTAGCGGGCGCTATGAATGGGGTAGCAACCGCTACGGCCTTGGGAAGAACCTTCTGCCTAGGCTCGTAACGATCGTTACAATAGGCGTAGCGACCGCTACGCTCTTCAAGTGATCTCCATCTAAGTATGGGGGCGTAGCGATCGCTACAGCTGTTGTAGCGAACGCTACGAGCCTGGATGCCCTCATACTTAGCCTTTTGGCCCGAAATCCCTCTCCTTTACGCACGGCTGGTCTCCCTTGCTTCCTGGGTCTTCACCACGGCATCAAATCGGCTCCAAAGGTCTCGGGATGACCGAATTATCGCCTTTTTCCGCAACTTCGCCCCCTTTTATTATTCTCCGAACTTAAAGCCTAAAAATCACAAAACACGTAATAAATAACCATTTTATTAGGGAACGGCAATAGACTTGGGCGTAAACGAGTGGTATTTAGCCCCTAAATGGGACTAAACACCCCCCCACACTTAGACTTTTGCTCGTCCCGAGCAAAACTAACCGAAAGAAACCTAAGAAACTAGAAAACATAAACACCTAACTAACTTTCGCAGGAATCGCGGATGCATTTAGCATATGCATCAAGCCCTTTAAACCCCCCGGTAGTCCGGGTGGACGAGGTGGACTCGTGAGGGTTTGTAGCCGCTGTGCCCACAAAAGCCAAAGAGAAAGGAAAAAGGGTAAAGAAAGAGAAGTGAAAACCGAAAAACAAAGCCAAACAAAAACAAAGAAAATACTCCCGTCCTCAATCATGCACCTAGTTCCCCAACCCGCCTCAACAATTAATTGGAAGAAACAAGTACAAACAAATTAAGACACGAAGGTCGGAAAACTGCCAATCTTTGAGATTTTGAACCAAAACACTTCCTGCTGAGAAAGACACCTCGTGAATATGTGCAAGTGGGCTCTAGTCGGTCTTTCCTATCCTAAACCAGACAATCAGAGTTGTTCTCATGCTCAAGCTCGGAATTATCTATCCTACTTCACTCTTGGTTTTTCTTTCAACCCTTTTTTTTTCTTTTTCTTACACCACTCTATTCTTTCTTCCTTTTTTTTTCTTGCTTTTTCTTGCTCTTTCTTACGATTCTTTTGCTCAACTCTTTTTTTCTTTTTCTTGCTTCGCTCTTTTCTTTCATTGCAAAAACTACACTATTTTCTTTCCACTCAATCCGCTTTGTGTCTTTTAGAGTGTTTGCGTCGGGTTTTGCGGGGTTTAAGCACCGGCCTTCGCAAAGGGCTACCCTCCCTGCTGGGTTTCTCCATACGTGAGTCATTGCACTTAAGGGGCATAGGGTGCCGATCCACCCAAACCAACCCATGACGGTAGGCCCGACAGTTATTTGATTAATGTATTAATTAAGAGCTTAAGCAATTGAACAACTAAACCGTCTAACTTAGGTAAGAAGACACAGTTAAAGCGTGTAAGATTTGAGGATTACGCTTTCCCATTCCATGTAGAGGTCTAAAAGAGATAAGTCATGGCAAAAATCCTTCCTAAGATCTCTATTTATTCATACCGGCCGCTTCCAACTAACTGAATCGGCAAATTAGACAACTATCTACAAAACTGTGAATGGAAACATCTTCAAAAAAGAAAAGAAAGAAACTTTTGGGTTTTTCACAACATTTCTCCCCTTTTTACTCTTTCACACAAAAAACTTTTCGATTTTTTTCTCTTTATCTTTTAGCACTTTTTCACTTTTTTTTCGAACTTTTCTAAGAAAGAAAAAGAAACAAAAAGGACTCAAAAAGACTAGGTGCTCTACCCAAAACATAATGATCTCCCCCCCCCCCCACACTTAAAATCCACAATGTCCTCATTGTGGGAAGGGTGTCTCATGACGGGTAGAAAAACTAGGAAAAACAAACATATGTACAAACACCTAAAGGAAAACAAGCAAACATATATACTAACATCTAACACATAAAAAGGGGTGGCGCCCCGAGCCCACACGGCTCCAACAACAAGAAAACCCAACACAGAGCATACTAGGGGTGCGCCACCAAAAAAGAAAAACAAGCATGCAAAAAGAAAACAAACTATACAAACAAAAACACAGAAATATGTACAAAAATAGAAAAGGGTGGAACGAACGTACCTTGTATGTTTCCAATGTGTAACCAAAGTTCGGACCACGATCACAAAAGAAAGGCTAAGACTAACAAGGTTAGAAGAAAAATGCAACGTATCGAAATGCAATCGAATCTACATGCAAAAGAAATATACAAAAATGTCCAAATGGACAAAGGAAAATGCAAGAAACAAATCTATATGCAAGAACAAAGCTATATACATTGCCTGGGTAACCTCAACCTCGTTCTCAATCAATTTGAGGCGGCTTGTTGAGGGTGAAACATCACCTTGCACTTGATGGAGCTAAGTGCAAGTGATTAACCAAAACCAATCTAATCATGATGGAAATGGATGAAGGTAGGAATGGACGGTGATCACAGATAAGACAACAAAATCTTCGATAAAACCGACAAGGGACGGGAACACAAGAACGTCCCACCCACCCACTAGATGCACACCTCCCCACAAACAATCAAATGATAAATCAAATAAAGAGAGAGAGAGTGGGGAGGGGATAAAGCTTACAATCATGAGGGTGGATCTCCTTCAGGGGGAGGAGGTGGTGGGTAGTACGGGTTGACCCATCCCGGATCACGCGGCGGATGACCCATGACAACGTAGTGGTAGTAGGCCCAGTCATCCGCGATGTTCTCCAAGCGACCCACCCGATTGTTCAATTGCGTCAAGGAGTCATAGGTTCGCATTTGGGCAATCATCATTTGATTCATGGAACCGGCAAGGTCCCTCACGTCGTTTCGCAGCCCATCAAAATCCTCTTGACGCAAAACCCAACCGTCTTGTCCTCCCAACCCTTGTCCTTACTCCACAACATTCTCTTCTTGGGCCGCCCTCTCTGCACCTCGCCTCGGTGCCCCGCGTTGATTTTCAGCCGCCTCCCACAACTGCTCCAACTCCCTCTCAAAAGGAGGCATCATGAACCCCCTATCCCCACCAACAAGCCTAGGAGTTTGCTCCTGCCCGCAAGACCAATTGTTTTGATCCCGCACATCGATTAAACGAGGGGCTTGTTGGTTCCGGAGAGTAGTCACAGCTTTGGGGACGGACCCATGGTGGTAGAGGAGTGCTGGAGGCGATGGATTCACGGAGAAAAAACGGAAGTGGCGGAGGCGTCGGCCCATAGGTTCTGGAATGTGGTGCGTATCGCAACGGCCAAGGTATGGGGTTATCGGGCCCCCATACTGGTGTAGGAAGTGGGTAATAATGTGACCCAACGCTATACAAGTTCCGGCACCATCGGTAGACATTTGCTTAAGTTGATGCAGAATACACGATCCCGTGTTGACTCGGCGACCATGTAAAGCATGGTGCAAAATAGCTAGGTCGTCTTTCCGCACCTTCTCCCTACCGTCGTCCCGTGCGAAAACTGAATTTGTAATTAACCTATGGAAGACCCTAACGGCAGGATTACAAAAATCTCGGGATTTGGAACCCCGAACATCATAATACAATACATCCCCATTTGGGGCCCTAATTAGAGTTCTCCGCCAACATGTTATTTCCCGCATAGCCTCCCCCTAATTGAAGACCGAGGCTTGGCCATAGGTTAAGCCTCCGTTCGGCAAACCCAACAAGTTATTAAACTTCACAAGATCACACTCAATGGGCTTGTTGCCCACCCACGCAGTAAAACATGCATCAGCTGTCCCATCATTCAACAACTCAAAAGATGAAAGGAACTCATAAATTGCTTGATCCCTCTGGGGTGCACGAATTTGAACGAATTGCTCCCACCCCATTACCCCAATTAAATGTTCCATGCTAGGCCCCAAATAGTGTTCATTTCACGTTTCAACATCATAAACATAAGGAAAACATATGTTCCTAGTTTTGAACCGTGTTAACCTTCGAGCATGCCTATCATTTTGAACAGTAACTCTATGCCTAGCATGCGAACTTAAGCGTAAAGGCTCAGCTTTTTGGGTAGGGAAATCAGGGAAGTCATTACCTTCATCTCCTTGATCAATAATGGGTGATGCCCTTAAGGATGAAGCTCCATCCCACACTCTCTTGCTAGGTCGTGGAGGCATTTTTTCACTTTTTCTTCCTTTGTTGAATGAATGCTTGAGAGAATGCTTGGAAGATTCAAGCTTTGCTTCCTCTAAAACCCAACTCAATAAAGAGTTCAAATGCTAGAGGAAGAAAGTGAAAAGGGGTATGTTGAGTTGCAAAAGGGGAGAAGAGAAGAGTGGAAATGGAGTTTAAGGAGGAAGAGTGATGGTCTTTTTGGTGGAGAATGAGTAGAGAAGGATGAAGATGGTGGTTTTGAGGGTTAGGGTTGTGGAAGGTTGGAGAGGAAATAAGAGTGTGAGGCGATTTGGGAGTGAAAAGTGAAGGGAAATGAAGAGGGGGGGTCGGATTTCCCCTTTTACAGTCTGCGTAAAAATTGGGCGTCGCGTTCACTACGCGGGTGCATCGCGTTCGCTACGCCTAGTGCCGAGAATCTGAGAATCGATCCGTAGCGAGTGCTACGCTCTGCGTAGCGAACGCTATGCCCGAGACAATTGCCAGGCAGAAAGTCAGGAATCGATCTGTAGCGAATGCTACGCTCTAAACAGTGGCCAAACAGAAAGACAAGGAGTGCTCCGTAGCGAGCGCTACGCACCTCGTAGTGAACGCTACGCTCTAAACAGTGGCCAAACAGAAAGACAAGGAATGCTCCGTAGCGAGCGCTACGCACGGTGTAGCGAACGCTACGCTCCCAGACTTAAAAAAAAATTTCAATTGTTCCTCGTCCCTCTTCTCCTTAGCTTCTCCTTCAACTTATCTCCTCTAAAACCAATATGCTTCAAATCTTACACACAGCCTCCAAACCTCCCTCGTTTTTTTTTCTCTTTTTCTTCTCTTTTTTTTTCATTTTTCTTTTTTTCTCTTGTTTTTTTCCTTTCTTTTTTTTTCTCTTTTTTTTTTCTAGAACTAATTCCTCATTACAAGCATGGGTTGCCTCCCATGAAGCGCTTGCTTAAGGTCCTTAGCTTGACCATTGACCGGATCTTAACATTAGGTATCGGGGAGGAAAGTCACCATAGTCCCCGCATACTCTTCGCTCATGACATATGGTTTGACCTTGGAAGAGTTCACTTTAAAAGTTTCCCCCTTCTTGTTCTCCAACTCCACAACTCCACTCGGGTGGAGCTTGACAATGACAAAGGGTCCCGACCATTTGGTCTTTAATTTGCCCGGGAAGAGTTGGAGGCGAGAATTGTACAACAATATTTGATCACCCACCTTGAAGTTCCGGTAATTGAGGTGCTTGTCATGCCAAGCCTTTGTTCTCTCCTTGTAGATCCGATTATTCTCATAAGCTTGCTGGCGGATCTCCTCCAATTCTTCCAATTGGAACAACCGTTTCTCCCCCGCGGCCTTTGCATCAAAATTTACTTTCCTTACCGCCCAAAATGTTTTGTATTCGAGTTCCACCGGGAAGTGGCATGCCTTACCATAGACCAACCAGTAAGGGGTGGTGCCTATGGGAGTCTTAAATGCCGTCCTATACGCCCATAGAGCATCATCAAGTTTGTCCGCCCAATCTTTTCTTGAAGACGCAACGGTCTTTTGAAGGATTTCCTTAATAGCCCGGTTTGTGATCTCCACTTGCCCTTGAGTTTGGGGGTGGTAGGGCAATCCTCTCTTGTGATTCACCCCATACTTCTTGAGCAATGCCTCAAATTTCTTCTCAATAAAGTGAGGCCCATTATCACTAATGACCACTCGTGGGATGCCGAACCTAGGGAAGATTACCCTCTTGAAGAACTTGGAGACCGTATTGGCATCACATCTTTGGCTTGCAATTGCCTCGGCCCATTTGGAGACGTAATCTACCGCCACCAAAATGTATTCATTCCCCCTTGTGAAGGAAATGGGCCCATGAAGTCAATACCCCACACATCAAAATCTCACATTCAAGTATATAGGTCAAGGGTGCTTCATTTCTCCTAGAAAGACTCCCAACTCTTTGGCATTCATCGCAAGCTTTGACATGAACTTCTACATCTTTGAAAAGCGTCGGCCACCAATATCCGCATTGAAGAACCTTGGCTGCGGTTTTATCCTTTCCCCCATGTCCTCCACATGGCTTGTTGTGGCAATGATTTAAGATCTCCGGAACCTCGCTTTGAGCTATGCATCTTCTATATAGGCCATCATTGCATATGCGGAACAAGTAAGGCTCGTGCCAAATATAGTGCTTGACGTCACAAAAGAATTTCTTCCTTTGGTTTGAATGGAGCTCGGGCGGGACCACATCCGAAGCAAGGTAGTTCACAATATCGGTGAACCACGGGGTCTCCTCTTGGATAGCAAGCAACTTCTCATCCAGAAAAGAATCATTGATAGGCCGGGACTCCAATTCGACAAGGATTCGTGAAAGGTGGTCGGCCACCACGTTTTTGGAACCGGCTTTGTCCTGGATGGTGATGTTGAATTCTTGCATTAGTAGCAACCAACGAATAAGCCTCGGCTTGGCCTCCTTCTTGCCTAGTAGATACTTCAAAGCCGAGTGATCGGTGTACACCACTACTTTGGAAATCAGAAGGTATTGGCGAAACTTGTCCAATGCAAAAACAATAGCCAACAACTCCTTCTCCGTAGTGGTATAATTGCGTTGGGCGGCGTCTAAGGCATGACTTGCATAATAAATGACCCTTGGTTGCTTATCCTTGGTTTGTGCTAGGCATGCCCCCACGGCATAGTCGCTAGCATCGCACATAACATCGAACGGTAAGCTCCAGTCCGGTGGTTGAACTACCGGTGCGGTGGTCAAGGCCTCCTTCAATTTCTGAAACGCTTCAAGACACTCATTAGTAAAGACAAAAGGGGCATCCTTGCATAGAAGCTCAGTGAGAGGTCGAGCAATTTTCGAAAAGTTTTTGACAAATCGCCGGTAAAACCCGGCGTGTCCAAGAAAACTACGCACCCCCTTGACAGTGGTGGGGGGTGGTAGGCGCTCAATGACCTCCACTTTAGCTCTATCCACCTCTATGCCCCGCTTTGAAATCACATGGCCGAGGACAACACCCTCCTCAACCATAAAATGGCATTTTTCCCAGTTAAGAACTAGATTGACATCTTGACAACGAATCAACACTTTTTCCAAATTTGCAAGACAATCGTCAAAGGTATACCCATACACACTGAAATCATCCATAAAAATCTCCATAAGACTCCCCACATGGTCCGAGAAAATAGCCGACATACACCTTTGAAAGGTGCTTGGCGTGTTACATAACCCAAAGGGCATCCTCCGGTATGCGAAGGTGCCAAAAGGGCAAGTAAACGTGGTTTTGTCTTGGTCTCTTGGGTGAATGGGTATTTGAAAGAATCCCGAATAGCCATCAAGAAAGCAAAAATGGGATTTACCGGTGAGTCTCTCTAGCATTTGATCAATAAAGGGCAAAGGGTAATGGTCTTTGAGGGTCGCCTTGTTTAATTGTCTATAGTCAATGCACATGCGCTACCCATTCACAACTCTAGTGCTAATCAATTCTTGATGCTCATTGTCTACAAGGTTTAGCATCTTGCATAAGATCGATAGCATGCATGCAAATAGAAGGGGATAGACCCTTGAGATCCTCAATAGCATAACCCAAGGCACTTCTATGTTTTCTAAGAACACAAAGAAGTTTTGAAGTTTGAGTGCCATCAAGGTTAGCATTAATGATCACAGGGAATGTTTCCTCCTCACCCAAAAACTCATACCTCAAAGTGGATGGCAAAGGCTTGAGCTCAACTTGTGGTAATTTCTTTGACTTGATTGGTCTCTCGGTGACGACCTCTTCAATCTCCATACATTACACAAATGTTTCATCTGGGGAAAACTTCTCAACAATGGGAGTAGCATCCAAAAGGTCGGTGAAGAACTTCACATCGTCCCCCTCCGTTGTTGAAGAACGAGTGCCCATCAAGCTTGCTTCAAGTGGATCATCAAAAGCACCTTGGAGGAATAGAGACTCCCATAAAGAATCATCGACCGCATCCTCAACCAAATCAAGATAGCATGAGTCATCAAATGTCGTGCTTCTTTCCTCCTCGAGATTGAACACTACTTGCTCTCCCCACATTGAGAGATAGTCTCCCATTTTGCACATCAATCATAGCCCAGTGTGGCCAAGAATGGCCTCCCAAGAATAATAGGGTATGTAGGTCCTCATCCATCTCCAATATCACAAAATCACAAGGGATGAGGAATTTACCAACTGGACCTAATGTCCTCCAAGATACCCATTGGCCTCCTAATCGACCGGTCCGCAAGTTGCAAATTAATGGTGGTTGGAGTGAGCTCATCGAGGCGGAGCTTTTGACATATTGACCATGACATGACACTCACACTAGCCCCAAGGTCACAAAGGGCGTTTCCTATCTTCATCTCCCCAATTGAGCAAGGTATAGAAAAACTTCCGGGATCGGCCAACTTGGTATGAGTCTTGTTGGAGATGATGGCACTACAATCGGCTGTAAGAGAAATGGTGTTCTCATGTCGGATCTTCCTTTTGTTGGTCAAGAGATCCTTGAGATACTTCTTGAAAACCGGGACCTCCGAAATCGCATCTAGGAAAGGGATATTCACGTGAAGCTTTTTGAGCATATCAATGAATTTGGAGAACTTAGCTTCATCCCTTGTCTTGACAAGCCTCTCGGGGTATGGAACCGGTGGCTTATATGGTTTGAGTGGTTGGGTGATCGGCTTATGTTCAACCCCCTTCTCAACACTCTTCAGTTTAGGCTCCTTCCTCTCAATTTCGCTGGACTCAATGCCTTCACTTCCCTCTTTCCCATCAACAATGTTATCCTCACCTCCCTCCTCATGAGTGATGTCAACAACATCTCCACTCCTCTCTCCCAACGGTTCCTCCTCTACCATAGAAGGACCCTCATAAGTAGTTCCACTCCTCAAGTGGATTGCGTTGACTTGCTTCTCCTGTCCTTTCCCATTGTTAGGGTTTGGCATGGTTTGGCTTGGTATAGATTGGGGAGGTCGGACGGATTGTTGGGCCATTTGAGCCACATGGAGCTCAAGTTGGTTGATCCGGTTTTCTTGGTTGGTTAAAATCTTTTGAAGCATTGCTTTCAATTCCGGATCTTGAGTAGCAGAGGATGGTTGTGGGGAGGTGTGGTTATAGTAAGGTTGTTGTGGAGGAGGGTTTTGAAAGTATTGGGGTTGGTGGTATGTAGGGTTTTGAAATGTGTTTTGGCCGTGAGGGCGAACAAGAGGTTGAGGTTGGTTAGAAAACCCGGGAGGGAAACTTCGGTGTCGAGCATTGTATGTCGGGTTTCCTTGTGGTCTAATGGGATGGTTATTGGAATAGGAGAGGTTGTTGTTGGGGTAGATGGCATTGGCTTGCTCCATGTCGTGGTACCCTAGGCATTGATCATTAGGGTGGTACCCATTGCAAACGTTGCATTCAACCATGTTGCTATCGGGCATGGATGAAGGGCCTTGCATCTCTTGAACGACATTGACTTGCCTCGAGGTATCCATGAGGGCAAACTTTTGACTCAACTCCGAGATTTGATCGGCAAGGTGTTTCAACACGGCATCACTAGATGAAGATCCTTCTCCTCTTCGCGAACGGTCCGAACCCCAGAGTTTTGTGCTAGCTCATGAAGGAAAACATTCGCCTCCTCAGCGGTCTTGCCAAGAAAAGTTCTTCCCGAGGCATTATCAATCAACTCTCTCAAATGTCCATTGAGCCCTTGATAGAAGGTATTAAGGAGCAACCAATCATCCAAGTTGTGATGAGGAACTCTGCGTTGAAGATTCTTGTACCGTCCCCAAGCATCAAAAAGTGACTCTCCTTGCTCTTGTTTAAAATTGAAGATATCTTGCCGTCGAAGATGGGTCTCATCGGTGGTGTAGAACCTCTTGAGGAAATCTCCGCTCAACTTCTCCCAAGTGTCATAAGTTCCAGGAGGACAAGTATTGAGCCAAAGCTTGGCTTTCCCCGCTAAAGTCAATGGAAAGAACTTAAGCTTCATGTAGCTTGGCGGAACTCCTGGTATTTGGACATAACCGATCCTCTCTTCAAACTTGTCGATATGGTCAATGGGACTCTCCCTGTCAAAACTATTGAACGGGTTTTGCTCAAACATGTTCACAAAGTTGGCCTTGAAGTCGTACAAGGCATTATTGGGTAGAGCAGGTAGAACGATGGGGTTGCCTCCCGTCCCTGGAGTGGGTGTATTGTACCAAGCTAAGGGACGGGGTGGGTTTGGTGGTTGATCACCTCCTTGGCCTTTCATGGCGGCTTGTTGTTGTCGTTGCTCCCGACGACGTCGACGAGTACTACCATGGGCTCTCCGAGCCGAAGCTTCAATCTCGGGGTCGAGGGGGACGAGTGAGGCTTGGCCTCTATGAGACCTTGTCTGCATACAACACCAACAACAAGGACGCGTAAACTTATCCTAGGACCTAGACTCACAAAACCTCAAGCAGGTAGAAGGATTCAAAACAAAAACCTAGAAACAAAACAACGAGGAGCTAGGGGCACTAGCTCACTGCAAGAACGCGCCATTTTGTGTACTGGTTTTGCAGGTGCCTGTAAATTGTCGAACTCAGGGAGCCTGTGGCCTAAATTCTCGTATTTTGTTTCGTTTTTAGCCTTGAATCAAGAAATAAATTACGGAGCAAAGATCACTTTGATTATAACAAAATTAAAACTAGAAAGATGATTAACTAGGTGATAATTAGACAAAGAGAGGTTCGGGGGTTTTAGAAACTTAACGGAATCTTTGATCAAGGAGTTTTCATGACTAAAGCACATAAAGTTGGATTTATCCATGGAACAACGCGGGAAAGGGGCCACGATGAATCTCCTCCCTCGAGGAAGATTCAAATTAACTACCCTATGTCCACCATGGACCATCGGGGTTGAGAATTGCGTTAATTCCTAGTTAAGCCTACACTTACCCTCGTAAGCGTAGACCTAACTATCCCACTCTAGGCTTCCCATTGAGTGTATAATTCAAAGAGCTCTCGACTCAACCGCCACCCCCAATGAGAAGACACCAAGTGGAAATAGACTCCTCCAACTAAAACACACTTTAATCAGTAAACACCTTAACCAAAACCCATTAAGGCCTTAATCACCCCCTCACCTCAAGGAAGATTAGCCTCTAGACATGGTGGAGAAATTAGCAACACACAACCAATAAAACCCTAGCATGATTCTACTCAAAGGATGGATATAAAACTAACCACTATGATTAACAACATAAAACTACACTAAACACAAGCAACAAAACATTTGGAAACATTAAAATGAGGAGAAAAGAGATTTTACCTAAATGGATGAGCAATAAATTAGCAATAAATGAAGAGCAATAATACCCAAATGATGAAGAGCAATTGGCCTTGATGAAGAAAGTAATTAATCAACAAAGTAGAAGTTAATCCCCACAAAGCTAATCCTAAAACTCTTGAAAGGTAGAAGATGTAAAGAGAAAAAGATAATCTCCAGCTAAAACTGCTTCAAAATGACAAGACGGGATAATTAAACAAAGGGGAAGAAGGGCAAAAACACAGTCGTTTTGGCCGAAAATTATGCAGGGAATAAGGTCGTCGCGAACGCTACGGACATCGTCGCGTTCGCTACGACCCAAAGCAGGCGAATCGTTTCAGCTCCAAGGCGTCCGCTATGCCCAGCGTCGCGACCCAGTCACTCATCCGTAGCGAACGCTACGACCGTCAGCAGGAAAACTTGGAAAATCAGGGCTTCATCGTAGCGGGCGCTATGAATGGGGTAGCGACCGCTACGGCCTTGGGAAGAACCTTCTGCCTGGGCTCGTAACGATCGTTACAATAGGCGTAGCAACCGCTACGCTCTTCAAGTGATCTCCATCTAAGTATGGGGGCGTAGCGATCGCATACCGCCAGAGCTAACGCTACAAGCCTGGATGCCCCCATACTTAGCCTTTTGGCCCGAAATCCCTCTCCTTTACGCACGGCTGGTCTCCCTTGCTTCCCGGGTCTTCACCACGGCATCAAATCGCCTCCAAAGGTCTCGGGATGACCGATTTATCGCCTTTTTCCGCAACTTCGCCCCCTTTTATTATTCTTCGAACTTAAAGCCTAAAAATCACAAAACACGTAATAAATAACTATTTTATTAGGGAACGGCAATAGACTTGGGCGTAAACAAGTGGTATTAGCCCCTAAAATGGGACTAAACACTCAACAACCAGTTGATACGTAAGTGAATAGGTTATTTTGTGATGGTAGGTTAGGATAATAATTATGTTAATGTATAGTTATAGTATGTTAGTTGTATACGTCAAAAAAAGAGGTTGAGTTTTGGGTCATGTTAGTGTCCAAGGAGAGTGTGTGTTGTAACATGATAATGTATGGTTGAGAAGGTTAACCAATGCCCCGCATCAACTCTCGTTTATTTGTTTGGTTCCCAAAAAGTAGCCCACTATCGTGGTGAAATTGGCGAGTCTGCGGTGCTTTGGGAGTTAGAGCGTGTTAGATTCGGTGATAATGCAATGTTTATTATGCATCTGGTGGGTCAACAAGATAAGGCGGATCGAAAGGGAAGCTAGTAGTGAAAGTGCAGTACAAATCGTGTTGGACTTTCGTGCATGTAAGATTCATAGGCCCATCAAAGCATTGAACGATGATGCAAATTCACTGCTTTGATGGACCTGTGAATCTTACATGCAAGAAAGCCCAACACGATTTGTATTAGACCCTTCACTACTAGATTCTTTTTCAGATCTGCCTTATCATGTTGCCCACCAGGCTGCACAATAGAAACATTGCATTGTATCACCGATACGCTTCTAACTCCTGCAGCATCAGACCTCGCGCAATTTCATCACGATCTGCGTTAATTTTGGGAACCAAACAATTAAACGAGAAGTCGATACTGATGAAAGTCTTTTCAACCATAGATTAACGTTAAACAACACACTCTCCTCGACAATAACATGATCCTCTTGCCTCGTGACACGACTTAGTTAACCAACACACGTTAACCCATTCGCGTATTCTTGCGGCTTAAATGATTATTATGTTATGTATGTCTTCATTTTGCAGTGATCTAAAATGGTAGGGAAGGGCAGGGTCGAGGTTTCGACCGCGAATCGACTTTGAGTGGTTGGAGGGGTGAGTGCGGGACCCCACAGACGCAATGTGTGATCGCCAACTCGCCCGTTTGGTCGTGGTACGGATGTAGGTGATGCAGCGGGTAGGGGTGTCCAAAAGCGGTTAACCGCTATTACGGTTAACCGCTTTGGCGGTTTTAAGTTTTTCCAAACCTAAACCGTAACCGCTTTTGAAAATCAGAAACCTAAACCAAACCTAAACCGGCGGTTAACCGCATTAACAATGCGGTTAACCACGGTTTGCTCCAATTTCCGGTTTTTTTAGGTTAGGCTTTAGGTTTTTTTAGGTTTTTTTGGTATTTTTTTTTAAATTATACATAACCGGTTAACCGCGGTTAACCAATTTTCCAAAGTTCAAAACCGAAACCTAAACCGCGTATACCGGTTTGGTTAACCGAAACCATAAAAATATAAAACGCCAACCGGTTAACCGGTTTAACCGGTTTGGTTTTACCGGTTTACGGTTTCGGTTTGCGGTTTAGGTTAACCATGGACACCCCTAGCAGCGGGGGGCCAGCCCGAGGGCACGGGGAGTCAGGCAACGCGAGATTTCATTGACCATCTCAACCAGGCCATGGATGAGTCTAGCGGCTCTGAAACATCGGATTCGGGGGACGATGAGACAGGGGAGCCCGAGATGCAGATGATCCCGACCTCCATCGCCAATTTTACAACTATTGGGCCAGGTTACAGGCCATCAGGTTTCATGCCGATGAGGATTCTGGGAAGTTTGCCCCATTCGGCGGTGGGCGGAGCGATTCGCTGCATCGCGGTGAAGTTGGGTCGATGGCGAGATATCAGAAGAGGAAGCGAAGCGGCGACAACTCCTGGAAGATTGGTGGTAACGTGCCCGGGGGACCTGCAATTCCCTCATTAATACCGAGCTTTGGAGGTCACATTGCTCGGGTAATATGGGAGGGTCGTGAGCGTTCGCCCCATGTTGTCCTTGATTGCGTGACGAAGAAGAATGCGTTGAGGGAATTGTGGTCAGTACACGACAAGATGGATCCCGCATGCCAGGCTGCACTGGGAAGGATCCAAATAACCAATTTGATGGAGTTGATGTACGACCACATCGACACGACGTTGATCTCGGCTTTCGTTGAGAGGTGGCAACCCGACACAAACACATTTCACCTTCCCTTTGGTGAAATGACGATCATGTTGCATGATGTGCAACATATATTGGGTCTTGCAGTTGATGGCTTGATGCCTGAAGGACTTCCTCGGGAAGTCGTTAACCAAGATGCGTGCGTGATTTTGAAAAAGGAATGGCGAGTCAAGGTCGATAGCATTTATGATAAGGGTGGCATAGTCGACTCCCATTTGAGGTCGATTAGTTTATCGTCCGTTTTCCCATTCCCATAGGATACGGGCGTGGTTGTTGAGCATCTTTGGAAACACTATCCTCGTGGACAAATCGAGGATAGAATTAGGCGTATCCGTGGCCTAAGATCGATGTTATAGTTGATCGCATTGCTTGGGGTCTGATGACCTTGGCGTTCGCCTTTACCGGCGATTAGGGATGGCGGCGGTAGGCCGACCAAGATGGTCGGTGTTTGACCTGCCGCAGCCCGGATCTACGAGTACTTTCACGATTTTAGGCCACGCGAGCGGCCGGTTAATGGGCCTCGGGCGGCGGTGGTCCCCCATCCGCCAGCCAAGTTCGGGACAGCGCCTACGACAGTTGAGGGTCTCCTTGGATGCGTTGACGCCGGATCGTGTGAGTTGGGCCCCGTACGGTCCTGCCTCGTACAAGTCATGCAGCAGGACGTTGTACAATGGCGGCATTCGTGCATACGACATCACCGTATACATGCCCGATCGCGTCGTCCGTGATTAGGGCACCTACAACATATCCCACGGAGATTATCATCCCAAAGAGCGAGCGAACGGCCGTGAAGGGCCCTACAAAGTGGAATTTGTGGATGCTAACGCGTGGCCACGGGCGACGGGGTTTCCCATATACAACAAAATGTCAGTGCGTGATGTGCCCCGCACGAAACAAGTGCCGTGGGAAGCGGATGTCGCTTACAACGATTGGTATGCGGCACATTCACACAAGTTTTTGAATAACAACGCCTCTGCCAGCCAATCGACAGTCGAGGACCTTCCGACACACGAACAGGTACACTTAAACCCTCATCATAAATTAATATTTTGTTTAACTGATTTGTTTATGGGATGGTGGATATCATGATTGGTCTGACCGCAATATTTTGTGTTTTGTTTTTGTAAAAGTGGGCCTATACATGGGCCTCATTAGTGCAGCGAGGGAGGCATCAGTTCCAAGCGAACGATGAGACAACGACAATTAATCGTGCGTGGTACGATGAGATGGTCGACTTGCACGGGCGTTGGTGTCATCAGATGCATATCGAGGTCCCCGAGCCGGAAGATGATGAGGAGGAGGAGTAGATTGTGTTTTTCAATTTCGTTGTTTTTATTGTACCCTAAACTAAGTGTTAATTTGTGTTGAACTAATTAACTGATTTTGCGTTGTGTTAATGTGTGTTAATTTGTGTTATGTTTGCCGATAATGTTCCAATTAACTGCGTCAGTTTCAATTTAAATATAATTAGCAGTTCATATATACACAAGGGTACAACTACAACCATCATTGGCGTTGAGCGGCCCTGATAGCCTGCCATCTATCAATACGAGCCTGGAAAGGCTCATCCCAACCTTGAACAGTTGTGTCTCTAGTTGCTCGCCATCCAATATGAATCGGCGGTTGAGGGCAGTCATCCCGTAAATGGATAAGCATGAAGTGGTTGTTCACCCGCACAATTCCCTGAACTTTCGCAGGTGCCGTACGTCTAGGCCCTCCTCTTATGGGTAATATTGATATGCATAGTTCAACTGTCTGCGATTGTGGACCAGGAGATGTTGACAAGAAGATCCACATCATATTCGTCAATGTCGCAGCTGGAAATAAGTCATTTGGAGCCGACATCCAATGTTCGTACGGGGCTGGCCCAGCCAAGTGGTCGTGAATCCTTGTGTAGGTCTCAAGGAACATCTCCTTGCTGTTAGAAAACGCAGTAACATATGCATTTTCACTCGCCTGCAACTCAGTGCCCATTGAGAACCTAGCAATTGACCACTTTTGCTCATCCCTGTAACCTACCTCGGCTACGCATCTGAACCCACAGTTGCCATCAGATTCCACATCCGTCCATCCAACGACGTATGGCAGAATGAAATGTCGCAAAGCGTCCTCAAACGGGAACGGATCTTGACGCATCCGGTTGATACCTGCGAATCATATTATCTTAAGTTATAAACAACAATATATAGTCATTATGAAAACCAAACAAGTGCTATAAAGATTAAGATATGCAAACCTGTTGACCCCATCCCAACTGATGAAGAATTGGTTCCCTTTTTCCTTGACGAGTTCGTCGTAGTCTTGCTACCCCGTCCCGATGATCGTCCGTACTCAAACGCACTGGGGTTGTGTCGCGTTGATTTTGAAGTCTTTGGTCCAAGGCGTGGGGGCTTGTCTCATGGATCAGGAATATACTCACTGTCGGGATTCAACTTTCCATTGAGGACACTGTTTACGTGTCTTACAACTGCTGGGTCACTCTCCCGAACCTGGTTAGCCAGTTCCTCAAATTGTTATAAGTCTGTACCTGATGGAACATCATTTAAGCATGCAGTTTCACCATCGCCAATCACTGTCAATTGCCTCCAAAACATATTTATCCGTGTCAGCGGAATTGGCTCTCCAGATGCGTAAACTTCCATCATAGAACACGCGCATGGGAGGAGGTGGGTTCTCGACGCCAGGTGATCGCATAAGTAGCATTCATTTTCATTCCTCATCGCCAGCATCTTATTGAGCTCATACGACAAAAGGTCCAATGCGTGATGAGATACTCTTCCGTGCAAATTCTTAAAGAAATGAGATGGACCTAATTGCCTGTGCGTGCTCCTTGACTGTTCAAGCTCCCTCTTAATCTCCGTATGTTGATTCTCCAAGTGATGGTGAATCTTCGCAAACACACGATCGAAGGTGCCTCTGGAACTGCCGATATAATACTTTAGTGATGAATGCTTGCTCTCAACTCTTGAAGTGGCTGTGTTCCCCATGTGAGGTACATTATCGGTCCAAGCACAAACAAATTTTTCCTTATGACTCAGCCACGTCCCCGTAAGATAATCAACTATCGGTTTGTTTTGCCCGATCCACACGTTAACAACCTCTTTCCACTTGACTTTGAAATCTCCAACAGTCTTCGCATGTACAATGCCGTTCCAGAAATGATGTCTGAAATGAAGCCCGAGTTCGAGCTTAGGGCCCCCAGTAAGTTTGTTTACTTTGTTCTCCACATCATTCGCAATACGCCACACGCACAAAAGTTGGTGCACATTTGGGTAAACCCTGGCAACAGCCCCCAACAAAGCATCCTGCTTGTCCGTCACAAACACGGATGGAATTACATCGGGACCCAACAATTCATGCACCCTCCACATTAGCCACTCATATGATTCCATCTTCTCGTCCCGCATGAACGAGTAAGCAATCTGGAAGTTGCGGTTTGTCGGTGTCATGCCTACGAGCTCACATAAAGGCCACTTTTCCTTGTTTGTCTAGTACGTTGTGTCAATGAGAATGACATTTAGGTACGTACATAGCAACTTCAACGAGTAAGGATGGCATAAAAAAAACCTGACGAAGCTCGCCATCGTCATCATAATCGACAAAAGAGACGTACCCGCCGAGTTTCGCCATGCGCAGACATTGTCCCGCAGCCGTCCTACCATCCAATTCCTCAGTGCGCATCTTTGCCCGCTCGTTGTATACTTGCTTCACGTTTATCGTAGAGGCGGGGAACCTAATCTTCAACGACGTTTGTATCGTCGCCGGTGTGCACCCCGTGTTGGTCATATCCCGGACATGTTCTTTCATTTCAGAGGTTAATGGATGTCCGTGACGATGCCCTTCCTCGTACACGATGAAGGCATGATTGTGCTTCCCCCGGTCACCGTCGCACACACGAACTCGCCATTCCGTTTCATTGCGAGTCCACGCAACAATGGCGAATTTACATTGGCACGCCTTCGTTGACGTACTCCGACGAGTCGCATCATCAAGATCATTCAGTTTCCCACGATATTTACCGTACCTCCAACACTTCAAATAACACCTTAACGGACTATCCGCATCTTTTCTCTCAGAAGCCCGTACAAACCTAAAACCTATACCCATAGCAACTCCATTAGCCCATTCTTGCAATGCGTCAACACTCTCAAAAACATTTTGCGTTACAAAATGAGTGGAATAATCAACGTCGTCCCCGCCAAAGTCCTCCAAATAAACCTACAAACAATAGAAACAATTATTATTATACTAATAATAACTGGAATTCTAGAAATTCCTAATACTAATAACAATAGCTTTAACATTAATAATTAACATACAATTCTAATATTAATTAACATAATAATAATAATATTATCAATAAATAAATAATTATAACATAATTAACATAATAATAACAATTAACAACATTATTTACCATAATAATAATATTATAAATAAATAAATAATAATTTTAACAACACTTAATAATATTAATAACAACACTTATAAACAACTTGTAATAATAATATTAATTAACATAATTTTAACATAATTAACATAATAATTATAATTAACAACATTGATTACCTTAATAATAATATTATAAATAAATAATAATATTAACAATAATAATTAGCATAATTAACATACTATAATAATAATAACAACACTTATAAACAACTTATTATAATAATATGTTAGAACAAAATTTTAACGTAATTAACATAACAATTATAATTAACGACATTGATTACCTTAATAATATTAATATAAATAAATAAATAATATTTTTACATTAAAAATAATATTAACATTTTATAATAAATTTTGAAAAAAAAAATAGACATTTCCGGAAAATGGGCTGCTTGATCGCTTTGCATCAGCGGCATGTGCCGTGCCTAGATCAAAATTGAAAATTACAAACTAACCTCTTGTTCTTCACTTGAATTATCACCTTCTCTTGACATTTTAGGTTAAATTTCAAAAACAAATCAAAGTTTTAGAGAGATAATATGAGGGGAGAGTGAGAGGAGAGTGAAGAGAGTGAGAGGAGAGTGAGGTGAGTGGAAATATATGAGGGGTAAAAACGTCTTTTGGGGGGGAGGCGACAATAGTAAAAAGGGGGGCGGCGTTAAGCAATACCCGAGGCAAGGTCGTATCATGTAACTATGTAAGTGTTTTTTTTACCTTACATTTTTTTACTAAACTTATCTATTTTTACTTTGTTTACACTATCTAAAATAATTCAAAATATTACTCGGAAATATCTCAATATTAGAGAAAACTATTTTTCAGTACCCCAACTTTTCAAAATTCATTTTGAGGTACCCTTAATTTTTAGGTTAGTAATTAGTAGGTGTTTTTTCACGTTTTGAAAATTTCTTTTAGTAAGGAAGTTTTTGTAGAAAAAAGATTTCTTTTAGTAAGGAACTTAGACCCTAGGTACTTCAGGGTCTAATTAGTTCCGACATGAATAAGAGATGTGTATTATAACTTCAATATCAGTTTTAATCTTACTCCTAACTTTTGATGCTAACCGGGAGATAAATTCAAACATAGGAAGAAAAAGAAAAAACAGTACACGGGCCTTCTTCTTAATCTACAAACTTTAAGGTCATTTTTTATTAAACCCATAAACTCTCCAAAAAATAAACAATGGAACCAAGGGTACAGAAAATATAAATACCCTTATACTTTGGGGTCCATAATGCGAAAAAACCCTTTATACAACTATACAAGTGCTCAATGAAGGAAGCCTTCACTTTCACACACTTTAACTTGTGAATTGTTCAACAATCACAAAGCACATATATATAGAAGTAGGTTTCAAAGTTGTCAACTACAGTCTACAGATGTTACATAACTCTCTCAACCCTAATCAAGCATACTAATTTCTACATGATATTGACCTGATAAGATGCTTATTTGATATAATTTTACATGGGTAATTTGATACATTGGCACTGAAGAAACACCGCATGTCCACATCCTTGTTACATATATTAGTTTAGGCCTTCTTGGGTTCCACCATTAACACACTGTCTGCAATCTTTGCCCCTCGTTCTTTGGCCATGTAAAGACCAATATGATGCATCAGCTCCTGCAGCAAAACACAATACAATTTAGACCCCCATAAAAATGCATGATTCGAGTCGAAGTTTAATTTAACCCGACCTGAGGATGAGCTAAACCGTGTTTGCTAGTTCGTGCAACTTCGACAGGGAAATCGAAAGTAGCGCAGGCATCAGAGACGACCACGACATCCTCCAGAGGAGACAGAAGGCCTCGGTTTCTTGCTGACATTGTCGAGCTCACGAAATCCAGCACGCATATGTCTGTGCAGACTCCAACCACCAACAGCTACAATAAACAGATGAAATGAAAATGTCATCAAAAGAAAGATAGAAATCACAATGCTTTAGGTTCATATTTTTCTAATTTTTTTAAGGGGAGGAGTAAATTAATTACAGATTTAATCTTGTTGGTTTTGACCCAGTTGACAAAGAGATTAGAGCCGTCCTCTTGTATGGAGCCTATGAAGCCATCGTAGCAGTCTTTACGCCGGACTGTCACATTTGGTTCTTCCTCCAACCATCTCAGAGCTTCAACAACAGCAACATACACAATTTAAAGCATTCTAAAGTTTATCATTATTATCAGAGAAAGTGGGTGTAACGCCCGCCCCCCTCCCGGGCCGCGGAAATTATCAATAACTGCTTCAAGGATCGCTAACTGGCCCACAAATCACCACGAGTCTTTCTAACGTGTTTCGTCCTCGCTCACACACTGCCTGGGAAAACTTCCCAGGAGGTCACCCATCCTAGTACTACTCTCAACCAAACACGTTTAACTGAGAAGTTTCCAATGAATGAGCTACCATAAAAGAAGGTGCACCTTGATGATATAAGTAATTATTTCAATCCTTTTAAGCCACACTTAACCATATACTCGGGGTATTACAGTGGGGGTAAGAAATAAGCATCATACAGTATCCTACAAAACACTAACATAACCCAGTATTTGCTATATCTTCACTTTCATTCTTGAGGTGGGTGCCACTTCTCTTGTTTAATCAGAGTTCCTTTGTTTTACTGACTAAATTAAACTAATAGTAAGCAATAAGAAATGATAAGGTTGATAATAACAGACAAAGTAATAGTTATACAGTCACGGTGGTGTATCTACCTCGGTACACCATTTGTATTAAATTTTTAAATATTAATTATAAAATTCATCATAAATATATCAATATTGTTACAAAATTTATAAATATATTTTGAAGCCATCAAATTTTTATAGAAATTTATCATATAAAAAATTAACATATTTTAATACATGTGGTGTACATAGATAGGTACACCTGCCATGGTGGACGATATAATTTGCGCGGATAAAGCGGCAGGTCATATGCTAAATAAGGATCCAAAATCTAGCCAATTTACCCCTTACAATTGTAATTAATTATGGCTATAAAACTATATAATAGTAATAATACACATCATTACAACTTTAAATTGTTGTTTTTCCAAAGGTTTTCTTTCTGAGTTTCTTTGGTCCAAAATCTGGTTTTCCAAATTCCAAGTGCTTTCTCGGAATCAACATCTCCATGAATTCTAATTCATGCGGGAAAAATTGTTTATATCTGAATCCCCAGACCACTCTAAAACGTGTCACACTGGGAGGTGGTTGTCGTCGTTGTTGTATCGTTATACCACGTCCGTCCCTAAATAATTGTCCATTTGACTAAATTTTGACTATTGATTACTTACAAATTATAATGAATTATAATATGAAATTATCCCCATTAGAAAGATATTGTACTAAAAATTACAATGGTATTGATTTTATGTTGTAACTCATTGTAATTTGTGAGTAATCAATTGTCAAAGTTTAGTCAAATAAACAATTATTTAGGGATGGAGGTAGTAACTTATAACTTTGAAAAGTGTCTACTAGTATCATCATTAATGACAGCAGCACTTTTGTTTAACGAATGTTTTGTTGTTTTTTTTTCCTGATATTAACAGATGCCAGATAGTGTGATTCAGGACAGCAGACAGCATAAGCAGTGCTGGCAAAATTTCGTTCGATCCGAATTGTCCGATCCGGAAAAAATCGGGTTTGGAGATGGATTTTTTGTTCGAATTTTGATATTGACCGAATATTCGGACATAAAATTTTTCTTTTTCTATTGTCCAAACCCGATTTTTGGTTCGTCCGAATTGTCCGACCCGGCTTGACATGAAATAAAACCGGGGTCCGGACATGAATTTCTCGTCCGAATTTTGACATTGTCCGAATTTGTCCGACCTAAATATACCCGGATCCAAATTTTTGCCAGCGCTAAGCATAGGTTTGATCCACATACCCCTTTTAGAATCCCCCTTCCCCTATACAGACCAAAAAAACAAAGAAAACAGAAAATGAGGAGCAAATTAAGAGAGAGACTGACCAGGAACCAAGTTAGACTCATCTGAACCAGCAAGGCAGTGAGGAGGGTAAGGATGTTCAGGAACATCAGGATGATGTGTGTCAATAAAAGCCATAACAGGCCATCCTTTCTGACAGAACACCCTTGCCAGTTTCTCTGCTTCTTTTATCATCCCACTAATTTGCTGGTTTGCTTCTGCAGGAGCCTGTCCATTAATTAATTGGTCAGCTTAACAGGAAATCAAATCAAGTTAATTAGAAACATACCAAAGGGCCAGCTCCAACAGTGCAGAATCCATTGATGATGTCCACGAGGACTAGACCATATGTGACATGTTCAGCACCAAGCTCTACTGATTCTGTCTCCAAAGGGAGTTGGTCTTTCACAAGATCAACTGTTGAAGACGACACCATCTTTTCTCTGATTCAAGCCTGAAAGGTGTACGTAGGGGGGCCCTGTTTATATGAACCTTTGTTTGGAAGATAATGATGAAATATTTTAATTAGCACCCGGTGTGGACTTTTCACTCATCCTCACTTTCGGTATTTTGTCTTCTTTTGCAATGTTGTCAAAACCATCTTAATCCTCATGGAATAATAGAAGATATTTTCCCCAACACACCCAAATAGTTGCAAACATAATGTGGTTATATGTACCACGTACTAGCGATCACTACTTTTTAGATACATTATTTAATTAATTTGCTAGGAGGCCTTCAATTTATTTATTTAGATAGATCTATCTTAGGGTGCATTTGGTTGGTAAAAAATTTCAGGGAAATGATCAATTCTTCTGGGTTGACTTATTTTCCCATGTTTGAATGTAGATTGACCTTGAGAAAGATTTTACGGTGGACCCACCATTTCCTACATTTCCCTTAGGGGGCTAAGAGAAATTTTTTCTCGAGGAAATCTTTCCTATGGAAAATTTTCCCCGAGGTTCCTGCCAAACGCTCCCTTAAAATATTTTAGAGTATCCTAAATAAAAACAGAAGAGTTTGGAAAATAATAAATGAAAAAAATATGTTTGAATGCACTATGGAGATTCAACTATAGACTTCCTTCTCTGCATGGTTTGATGTTCATGGAGATGTTGATTTCTACGTACGTACAAAAAAAAACATTTTGAAAACCGCGTTAGGTACTAAAATTTAGTAACTCATATATATATATATATATATATATATATATATATATATATATATATATATATATATTGGAGATGATCGTGAACTTAGGGTCTAGAGAAACTATGTGGATGATGGAAATCCACCCATAGAACTCATAAACACTACAAACCAATTTTTTTGGGTTTTGTATTAATGGAGATGAACAACAAATACAACAAGAATTAAAGAGGATATGGACAATTGTAAAGAGTAAATACTCACCCAATTGCACTAAGATGTTTCATCACTTGGACAAGGAACCTCCACAAGTAAAGCACCATTAAACACCCAAGAAATCTCACAAAAAATGGAGGAAGAACACCCACTCACAAGGAAGAGAATTCACAAGCAATTTCCACCCAAAAGGATTAGCTTTCATTGCAATATGGTTTGAAAACCCACTATTACAAACTCACCAATTGAGAGGATTTTTGAGTCTAAAGCTCTCAAACTTCCATCTCTAATATGTGTATTCTGCCCTACAAAAAGAGGCTTACAAGTATATATGAAGGAAGGGGGAAAACATAACCAAAAGAGAGAGAAAGGTCGAAAAAACGACCTAACGTGAAATGGCACGATCGTGCCATATGGGTACACGATCGTGCTACTCAAAATAGCCCAAGAATGGCCTGTTCGAGAATGGCACGATCGTGCTATCTTACGGCACGATCGTGCAGTGCCTTCTGGAAGAATGACACGATCGTGCGACCTGATGGCACGATCGTGCTATTGGCAGTTTCTTCTTGCTGACTTCAAACGTGCATAACTCCTTCATCCGAACTTCGTTTTAGGCCCATAATATATCGTTGGAAAGCTCTCGATGTCTACTTTAAGCTCCCAAAATTTAAAGTCTATCGGATTTGTATTGAAAGCGTTATGATCGAAACAGTGAAGGCACGCGTATTTTGAACCTTTGAACGCCTTTACCACCTTGTGTTTATTCTTGCCAATGGTTCCGGAGCCCCTTAGAAGGCTCGGGAATGGTCCAGTAGAGACCCAATATGACATCCTATGGCCCGGGGTCTTTGTAGAATGAAAAGTCGCTCTCCATGGTGGTCATAACAACCCTCAAAGGACCTCTATCCACTATGAAATGAATATTGAAACCGGGTTAGATTCGAGGATAGGAGAGGGTGACTTGTAGCAAGCCGGGGACCGTCGGCAAAATAAAAAGTGAACCGATCCCACACGATATATATATATATATATAAAGAAAATTTTAATAAAAATTATAAAAAGTTTGGATTAATTATGGACAATCCAACATATTTATTAACTATTTTAATGTAAGATGTGTATCATTATCTTTAGTCACGAACACAATGGAAATTTCCACACATCAGTCCATGAGGTTTTGTCCTTATCGCGGTACACTCTCAAAAACTACCGTAATCTTCATACAATAATTATGGTGCGTTTGGTTGTTTCACAGGAAAACATTTTCTAGGAAAGTTTTTCCTGGGAAAGTTTTTCCTAGGAAAGTTTTTGCTGGGAAAAAATATTTCACAGTGTTTGGTTAACATAGTAAAATTTATAGGAAAGTTTATTTGAAATGTCCAAATTATCTTTATATATTAATTTATAAAATATATTTTTAGGGGCATTTTGGGAAATTGAGTTACAAAAAAATTTCCTTTCCCATGGGAAAGAAACTTTCCCACACCCGCCCTTGGGAAAGTTTTCCCCATAGTTCATAGGAAAATAGTGGGTCCTATTTAAAAATTTTCCCAACCCATTTTTGCTCCCAAACATGAGAAAGTTAGTCAACTTTGGGAAAGTTGACTAACTTTCCTAGGAAAGTCCTAATACCAAACACACCATAATTGATTGAAGGTATCTCCAAACATCTCACCCCGATAAAAATCTGTATATTTTTTGGAATAAACGTTTGTATATTATTAAAAAAAATTGCAACAAATACATTTTGTTGGGGAGATCTAAGGCGGGAGCCTTCTACAACCAAGGTGTAACGACCCGCCCTAAACCCGTACTAGTTAAGACCTTAATTACGGTAATTAGCTAAAATACGCTAATAAAATTTTTTCTATTTTCACGACATGAATATTATTATTGTGGTTATTGCAGTTGTTACTTCTATTATTTATTTATTGATGCGTGATAGGCCTCGAGCAAGGCGATGACTAAATAGGTTGAATTTATGTTACCTCGGATTTAAAGTTATAAATATTATTATGAGTTTATGAATATTTTTACGATGAGTTATATAATTTATTTTATGGTTCTCAATTTTACGCTTTTAAACCGGAGAATGTTATATTAATTTCAATTCCGTTTCTTTTACGATTTATAGTATGCAACCTTCCTAAGTACATTTTATTAATATGTCCTACCAATTTATTTTATGTGGTTTAGTACTAGTTAATTTTACCCAATTTATTCCCAAGTAATTTTATTTAATTTATGCTAAACTATTTTATCAAGTTTTATGTTAATTAATTTTATCTAGTTTATTACCAATTAACTTTACCTAGCTTAATTCCAATTATTTTATCTAGCTTAATTTCTAATTAGATGAGTTATGTTTTAGTTTAGATGATTTTCTTAGTTAAGGGGAGTTTATATATACAAGGGGGATAAGTATTTGGGGGTTTTATTTTCATTTCATTTCAAGACAAACCCAAACTTCCCCACACCTCTTCTTCCTCTCTGCCAGCCAAACCAGCCCTCTGCGCCCCCCTTTCTGCCGGATTCCGGCGGCCGGCGACCACCAGGAGGCAGTCGGGCCTCCCCACTTCCCTCTCCTCTTGTTTTTCTCCTTCAATTCCTTCCCCATGTGGTATATACTCCAAACCCTAACTCAACTTTTATTGTTCTAATCTGAATTTTCTTTTCTAAATTGATTATTCTTGCTATTTACATCTCTTTTATATCCATTTTAGCATGTAATAATGTTGTGGTTAAATTAGAGTTTGAATTTGGGTTTGATACATGTAAATTTGGGGTTGTTTTGGAGTGTTTAATTGTTGAATTCTTGATGAATATTGAAATAGCTTGTTGCATGTGGATTTTGATGAGTAAAATAAAGTGAAAGTTTCTGATTTGGGGATTAAAATATGATAGATTAAGTTAATCTTTCACTTTGATGATGATTTAGTGAAGAAAATGTAGCCAAGGTGCTATGCAATTGTCATTGGGTGTTGCATTTGCTTATTCATGGTTGCATGTGGATTCTATGAACCTATTTGAGCAAGTTTAAGTGTTTAATTTCTGGAAAATCCATGGAGGTTAGTTAATTTGAAGTTTAAATGGGAATTGATATAAATTGGAGACAAGGAAAATCATGCATGTTGGTTTAGAGGGTCAAATAAGTTTCTGGGTACAAATCTGGTTTTTACAGAGGACTAAAAGTGGGAGTTTAGCCCAGATTTTTACTTAAAAAGATAGCTTAAGTCATTATCTAACCATGGGCTTTGGAATTTCGAGAATCCGACATGTGTAGCTCGAGATATGAGCGAAACCGTGAAGGAATGCAAAGTATATACGATTCTGAGTCAGTAACTTGAGGACTATTTTCCGTCCATTTAGATTTTATTGGTTCCAGTGGTAAACATAAAAGTTTTAGGTGACCTTTTAAGCTTTTCGAAAATGTATAGTTTGCATTCATCGGATATCGGGAGTGCAAGATATAGGGTCGGAAGTGAAGCATGTCAGTTGAGTTTCTGCCCAGAAAATATTTTATAAATTTGGGATTTTGTGACCAATTCCAATCATGTAAGGGATTCTAATTGTTTGGAGACTTTTTGGTCAATATTAGAATATTCAAGAGGTGTTTTCTAAGTAGAAAATGCTATCTTTTGGAGGTTAATGTTACTTATCAAAGTTATGTTATCATAGTTAAGGTTGAAAGATTAAGTTACATAATGAAATAATCGACTTTAAGTTGGATTGTGGATTGCATCGTTAGTATAAGAGCCCTTTGAAGCATAATGATCCGAGGATTTATTCCTTCTCTAATGCATAATTCCAATTCACCTTTCAAACACTTCCAAAATCCAATAATCCATCGTTATAAATTCTTCTTCGTCGCTCGACGATATATCCGAAAAATCAAGAACTCTCTAATTTCCATTCTAGCCTTTCATTCCTTAATTCTCCATATTCCATCAATATGATCTCTTCAAATCATTCTATAAGTTAAGCTATTCATCGTTTACTTCCAAGCCTTTATGAGTTTCGTATCAAAAGATCAAACCGAAAGTTTTAGTTTCCAAATTACAACTTCTGTTTCTGTTCGGGCTGTTTTTCAAGCCCTTCCCTTCATTTTTGGACCTCAGTCCTGTTGACAAAGTTGTAGATCATGATTTTCCCTATTCCGAGAAGTACTCGTTTGTTTAATTCCGAGTTTTCTAGCTAGAGTTATGTTAAAAACTTTATTTCTAAAAATCTGAAATTTTCCTTCTAATCTATTTCATTCTAAAATTCTTATTTTACTTAACATTTGTAACTCACTAAGAACCCTCTTTGGTTCTCAATTTCTACACTTCCTATTATAGTTCCCAAGTCATCCAAGCCGTCCCGAGCTCGAGGCACGCCACCAAGTTTTCCTACTTTCCAAGGTACGCAAATTGTCCAACTTTTATCATTCAAGCACGTTACGATGCTTATTCATATCAATTTATATCATGATCTATGTCATACATTATTATTTTCAAAAGTGGTCCCGCCATATTATTATAATTCTAGCTAGTCACGTAAAGTGCTAGCCTTTATTCATCTATAGGGTGCTCCTGATCAGAGTGACCAGACCTGGCCAGTGTCCGATCGCATAGCAGTCACCCAATCCAAACTCCAGATCGGTTTGGGCATGCGCGTGTGTGAGATGCTTTGCATTGATCGTAAGGGATACCACTCATTTTCAATTATTACAAGTTTATCTCTTTTATTTACACATATTTATCTATGCGACAGTCCAGTTTATTCATGTTTAGGTTCCCCTTTCCCGTTTTCAAAATGAATTTAAAACGCCGGCACTAAAAACCGTTTTCGAACGGTTTGACGTGTTGGAGGTTTGTGTACTGAGTGTTTCCCCACTCACTTTGCGTATGTTTTCAATGTTTTGTTTTTAGGCGGTCCGAGCTCCCAAAGTAAAGGCAAGGATAAGCAGAGGTAGAGCTTCCACGTGCAAGGTAGTCTTAAAGGGCGGATTTGGCCGACGTCGGTGGTCTTCATGGTTCCAAAGATTAATTTGCATTGGAGAAAGTTTAATATATATATATATATATATATATATATATATATATATATATATATATATATATATTTCTTTGATGGGTGTATGAAGTGTAATATCTATGGTCTCGGTGATTGTTTATGTATGGGGTTTAAGTGTAAGTTTATTTGATGGTTTGTGTTGGTTGTTGTGTTGGTGATGAGTGTGTGCCTTGTCCTTATTGGGACGGCGGTAATACCTCAACCCGTGTTTTTCCGCTGCGCTATTCACAGGTTTTACAAATAATTAATGGTAATCTTGTGTTTATGGGTGTTGGGGTGTTACAAAGGCTTATAATACACAAGTCAAGTGAAGTTCCATCTCAAAATTAATTGGTGTTAAGAGGAGTAACTCACTTGACTTATATGTAAATCCGAACAGATTTATTTTCTTACGTCGGCAGAGTACTAGGTAGCTTCTAGAAGCTTATGGGACCTCACGATGCCCACTATTTATTACACCATCTTCAATGGTGAGTTTGGAATCGATTCATTGTTGACATGATACATGATGAGAATGAAATGAGATATAAGACATTTCAGTGGTGAGAATGAGACTTGTTTCACGAGATCCTTACCACCAGTCTCATGAGACGAGTTTAAAAATATGTTTAATACATTAATATTTTAATCATATTTTCTCACTCCTACTTCAACTTATTTTTTATCAATATAACTAAATTAATTATATATTATTAGATAAGTTGAGAGAATTTCTGGGCTGTGTATGAATTGCGAGGAACTCCTTTATGGGTTATTCATTGTTTCGTTGATTGAAATCTACAGTGCTTCAAACAGTCATATTTGCTACCAAATGGCAAATAATCTTTTCTTGTTCTTCGCATGAACTGCTAGACATTTGATGCTTATGTCGTTGGAAAAGACGATGCCCCTGGAATTGTTGTGCTTCAAGAGTGGTGGGGTGTTGATTTTGAAATCAAGAACCATGCCATCAAAATCTCCCAGCTCGAGCCCGGTTACAAAGCACTTATTCCAGAGTAATGAACCCTGGCCTTGCTCCTATGTATCCTCGTGCATAAACCTTTGGAAAATGGTGCAAGTGTACATTTGAGTGATTATTATGTCATTTTCTGCAGTTTGTACCGGGGCAAGGTGGGTTTAGAAGTGGCTGAAGCTCAACATTTGATGGAGGGTCTTGACTGGAAAGGCGCTGTAAAGGATATCGAAGCCTCGGTCAATTGGCTCAAAGCTAATGGCTCTCAGAAGGTCTGTCCCTTGTTTTGCCAATTATCTTTCCAGTACATTGATGTTAGGATTTGGTTTAATGTGAAAATGTGATTATACTTCCCGGAACTACTCGTGTGTGTCTTCTCCAGGAATGAGCTTTATGAGCACATATGTATAATTTTATCAGCACACAAGTATAACTTTATGAATTTACAATTTTCGTTCTTACATTTCATTTTATGAACACGTGTATACTTGTTAATTTTGTGACTATGCTTACCAATTCATACATGTGTGCTCATAAAGTTATACATGGGAGTATAGGAGTATGGTGTTCTCGGGAGTATAATCCTAGTTCTGGGTTAAGTTAGTTTATTACATTCTCTTCTCTTCTTTTATTTCATGGTGGATTGCTCCGGTCCCCATTCAAACCTTTGTTATTTGGTGTAATTGTTGGGATGCGTTACTTATGTTAAAGGGATTCAATTGTTTGATTAGTTCTTTCCATGTATTTGTTTTTCGTAGGTTGGTGTAACCGGCTACTGTATGGGTGGTGCGCTTGCAATTGCCAGTGCTGTTCTGGTCCCTGGTGTTGATGCGGTTGTTGGTTTCTATGGGGTTCCTTCACCAGAGCTTGCTGATCCCTCCCAGGCTAAAGCTCCTATCCAAGCTCATTTTGGGGACCAAGATAACTTTGTTGGCTTTTCTGATGTCACGGTGTGATGCTTTCTTCCATCTCTCATTTAGTTTAACCACCTTTCGCAGCATGAAAAGTTTTGTTTGTGATTGCTTCGTAACTTCCCCTCAGGTTCAACATTTAGTTTTAAGTTTTAACATAGGCCAATGCACAGAAAAGTTACCGTAGAGGTTGGAAATACGAACGATGCTCCTAGTCGATGGCTATGCGATGGAATTGTGCATCTGTTGTTGGATGTGGTGGTGCATCATTTCTTGCTGGTTACATTAACGCATATTTGTAATTCTGTTGTTTAAACTGTAACTGGTTAGAACCTGGTCTTTGCAAGGGTAAACTACCCACAACATTAGTCTACCTACTTTTTGTACCTAAACCTACATAACTCTTCTAATTCTAAAACAGCTCATTACCTACTTCTACATAAGCTACTCAAACATACCAAATCTGACACAACTTCTACATACCCACTGAAAGAACAAAGTTCTAGTGTAACAACTAACAACACCTAATATAAACTAGCAGACACGTATCAGTTTCTATGACTCCTGTTATATACCAATATAGAAATGACTAGCAAGCTTACATTTTGGAGTTGTATACCGTAACCAAGACGCTCACTTGATCTTGGAATGTATGAGACTGATGATGTGCTGGAATTGCAGGCCGCTAAGGCATTGGAGGAAAAGCTGAAAGCATCAGGGGTGCCATATGAGGTGCACCTATACCCAGGAGTTGGCCACGCCTTCATGAACAGATCCCCTGAAGGCATTGAGAGGAGGAAGAAAATGGGAATGAATGAAGAAACTGAAGCTGCAGTTGAGCTGGCATGGTCCCGCTTCCAGTCCTGGATGTCTCGCTACTTGTCCTAAGCCAAACTGGACCCTCTTTGCACTGCACTGCGAACTTTGATAGTCTTCTCAAGAACATATTTAGTGTCATATTATATGCTGTCTATTGTTGCCCATCAACAAGGCTTTATTAGGAGCATATATATGTTTGATTTGTAAGTTGTAACCATTTTGGTCTATAGCCTGGACCGACAGACGAAGTTGGTGCTTTGATTGTGTTGCTGTACATTGGAATAAGACCGTTTGGTCCGGCTGTTTCTTGCAGTCATATCTGAGTTCGCAGCCATGTGTGCTTTATGATAAGGAAGGACAACTTTTCCTAATTACTGGCAGAGTTCCTTGGCTAAGTTAATATAATACGGAGCGGCACTTGAAAAGAAAGCATTACCATTAAACTGAAACATACATGCATGAAATATTAAAAGGATGCTGCAGATAGAGTCTTACAAGCCTTAATCTAAAGAAGACAGACATAACATAATTAACCAGAACTGCATAGGAGAACAACATAAAGATGAGCATATGCAGATTCACTTAAAGTTGAGCAAGTCCAAGAAGCTCATGTCGGCGTCAGAAGCACTTGGAGTAGAAGGAATGCTGGGCATCTCGAAACCGTCAAGCTCGCCGCCATTGGTGGCTCCCCCGAGATCGAAGCTCATGCCGGGGCTTGCGCTCGAGCTCAAGTTGTGGTTAGGGTTAGGGTTAGGGTTTGGGTTTGATCCCATTTCAGCAGCAGCAGCATTGTGTCCAGAAGCAGTGAAGTGGCCCAGCTGAAGGTTTCCTGGGTTCAGCATCTGTGTCTGGGCATGTTGTGGGTTCATCATGGCTGGGGTTGGCATCATTGTAGGGTTCGCCATAGCTCCAACTCCTGCACCAGCTTCATAACTAGAGGAATCCTGGATCTAAACACCCAAAAAATTTGGATTTCCGTCACCCTTATTGCATATAGTCTTATTTTTGAAGAAAAAAAGGTCGACGTCTTTAGGTCCGATAAATTTGGGAAAATATTTTACCAGATGCGAAAATGATTTTTTTTTTTGAACTGGGTAAAGAAGGATACACAAAAACACTGTAAATTTAGGGGATCTTTCTGACAAGGCATCTCCATGTGTCTTGAGGCAAGATGATTAATAACCATCTTGTATGACATGTCATATCCACATAAACATGCTCATTTTTTTTAAAGAAAGTATGTACCATACTATTGTGAAAGTATAAATAAAATATAGCAATTTATATTTAGATTGTTATATTTTCATCATTTTTTGAAATTGAATTTTATTTATATTTTTGAAAATTATTTTTACTTCCTAGTTTACTGTAAAAATAAAATATTTTCAACAAAAATGTTGTATTTTTATAAAAATTTCATTTGTTTTTTAAGAATATTTATTATTTATTATTTTTCCATTAAATATTTGTAAAATATCATTTTCTTTCTTTTTTTATTTTTTAATTTTATAAAGTCAGATTTTCTAAATATTGAATCTTTTCTTTCACATTTACGAGAAGGTGCCTACAATTTTGTTAATTTTATTGAAGTTCCCTATGTACTACATATTTCTTTATTTACTTAATCATAATAGTGATGTGACAAATACTTTAGTTTACAAAAAAACAATTGCATGCTTATGTGGATATGTCATGTCATTCAAGATGATTATTAACCATCTTGCCGCAAGATGCGTGTCATCACCCCTTGGACAATGATACATATCTTGGCATCTTGCTTCTACATGGTTAATAAACTATTTTGATTTGTCCATATTTCACATTTTTGTAACTTTTAATAATATTTTCTTTATAATTATATATATTTTTCAACTATAAGAGTATATATAATACTTATTAACAAGCTCAAAACTATAAATAATAGCCTAATTTTATCAATCATATTAGAAAATACATATTTTATGCATAATTTTATATTTATGAAAAATACTAATAAATAATTATCTTTATATTGTTTATAAATTGTAATAACTCTCAAGGTAATTAAATATAATTTTATAATGATTTAAATATACTTACATTTAATTTTAGAAGTAATTTAGATGAAATGCAAAATGGTTAACAACGATGAGTTTTTTCCATGGAACAGGAAAATTCGTCTGACCCGAACACCCGAATTTATCCGATCCAAATTAAATTGGGATTGGTTATCAATTTTAAATTCGGACAATTCGGTCACGTCCGATTCAAAAAATCAGGTCGGGTTCGAGTTTGAGGAAAGAAATTCGGGCGTCCGAATTTTGTGTCAAATTCGGGTTCGGACAAATTCGGACAGTGTCCGAATACTAGAATTCGGACAAAATATTGGAATTATGTATATATTTAGTGTAAATTCGGGTTTGGTTATATTCGGACAAATTCGGATTCAGACTAATTTGGACAATTCAGGTTCGGGTTCGGACACCAAAAAACGTCCGAATTTAAAATTCAGACAGGGTCTGGAGATTTGTCCGAATGTCCAAATCCGATTTGACCCGAATCCAATTTTTTGACAGGGATATTTCCATGCTTTGAATACTAGCTTTTTATATTTACCGGAACTTATCAATGTTTAGTTCTTACTCTCCCTCTAGGAACATACTTAACGAGGAAGAGTAGGTACCTGTAAACTGGCAGCACGATTAGCATGCCTCCTTTGGCGTGTGGCCATCTCAGTGCTCCCAAGGCCAACAGCCTCCTTCTGACGGTACTTGTTAAGGTATGTGTTAAGCGGTTCCACATAATTATCGAAGCCCAGAGTCTTCATCGCAAACAGCAGGTCGTCTCCGGTGATCGACTTCCTGTGCTCCTGCCGGCACTTCTCGTTCGCCTCCTCTGTCACGAACGCTATGAACTCCGACACGCATTCCTGGACTGTCTCCTTGGCCTCGTCCGAGATCTTCGCGTTCTTTGGGAGGGCTTTCCGCATTATCCGGACCACGTTCGCAATCGGCATGTAACGGTCCTGCTCGCGGTAACCCTGCGGTGGAGGCGGGATCGGAGGTAGCCCGATTGACGTAGCACCTGCACCTGCTGATGGGCTTGGGTTTGGGTTCGAGCTTCCTGCTCCTGCATGCATGCATGAATATCGTTGGTGCATCATGTAACGTAAAACATATAAACACGCATTTCACAGGGGTGGTGATGATAAATCTTGCTTGTCATGAACAATTTAAGCATCCTTTGCCCCTAATTTGTAAGACTTACGATCTGTCAAATTGCAGGGTATGTTCAATTTACCAAAATTTATCAATTTTTGCCTAAATTTATCAAAAATTATCCAAGTTAAAAAATAAATTTTTTAAAATTTGATAGATAGATAGATAGATAGATAGATAGATAGATAGATAGATAGATAGAGAGAGATCGAGAGTTATCTAGGTTTAACTAAGCAGGTCGATAAAATTGGATGAACTAGCTTTATTTGACTAGTTCACATGAAAAAATGCTGCGTATAAAGGTGGAAGGATGAAGGAATAGTAAGTTCTTATATTTAAGCACAAAATTTTATTAAGAAATTGTTTTAATTGTGCAAATGGTAAAAGAGATATTTAGGTGGATGAACTTAGTTAAAGTGAAACTTACTTAGAGGGGATTTGAGCAAATAAACATATATATATATATATATATATATATATATATATATTTGATTTTTTGTTCTCTTTCCCTTGCTTGATTCATCATTTCATGTATTTTCTACCAAAACATAGCAAAGCACATACCTGCTAGAGTGCATTTATGAAGGACCTCGGAATTGGTTTTAACTTAAGAGGCTCAAACATAAGAATTATAGATATAAAGGGGATGACAAGAAAGTCCAAATTTTATGTCTTTTCTAGTCATAACTCCATATACCCACAAAAGTATGCGAGGGAAAAAGAAGAAGAAAAACGAAACCCTCTCCCGTAAAGAAAATAATGTTTGAACAGATTTATATACAGTTGACAAGGAAATATATAGCTATGCATCATATCGACTGATGTAGCATTTGAAAAGGAGTAGCAAAAATGGAGTTATTAGTAGTTGATCACAAACGGACAAACCCACATACATACAGAACCATGCACATGCACGTACACATATGGATGAAGACGTAGAATTAAGGTAGGAGAAAAAAAAAAGCTAGAGAAATGAAACTGAATTGTTATACCAGCTGGTGGGTGTTGCGGGGTTGGTGATGACGATGATGATGCAGGAGCTTTGCCATTGTTCTTCCTACTGGGATTAGGGTTAGGGTTTGAAGACGAGCTCCCACGACTCGCCATTTCTCTCTTTCTCTCTAGGTCTCTTGTGAAAATGAAGGTTGATGAAACGGTAAGGAGGGTGGATTTGCATTTATAGGGAAGGAAAAAGGGGAGTGGCAGCTACTGGGAATGCATGCAAGCTTAGTTTCTAAGTAGCCGTTTCAATTCCCAGAGGGGGAGGGGGGGGGGGGGGGGGGGTGGTGCTCTTCGCATGACCACTCCAGCTTCATCCTGCTCATCATACCCCTAATTTCCGCCTAAAAGTATAAGGCAGTAATGAGCCTTTTCCCATTTGAAATCAGTCTCTTCACAAACATAAATCTTCTTGTATCAAGTTCATAAGACACTAGTTAGTAGGCACCAGGGTGATTATTCCCATTTTTGTATCAAGTTCTAAAAAATAATTAGTCAGGTTCAATATGAATTCTGTAATGTTTAATTAAGTGTAAATCTAGCTATGTTTAGTATATTTTCTCATGTCCTATACAAGTAAAATAATTTAATCTAAACAAACTAGGGCAAAAATGACATAGACCTTGAATATATAATCAGTGTGTTGATTTTAGAAGTCGTTTAGAATATTTCCTGAAGAGGATGTCACATGATCTTTAGTTTGTCGAGCAACCAATAACTGCTTAGAACAATTAACGAACTTTTTTGTCGATTTAGAATAATTGATGGTAACTACTAGTATATTTTAGTAATTGGTTACATGTGCGGGTTCTTTCCCCTCCGTCCGGTTCGTACGAGAAAAGATGTATAACAATACCAGATTGCACATACTTTTAGAGTAACTGGTCGGAAGTCGTGTAGAATATTTCTTGTAACGAACGTCAGAATATTTTCAGTTTATCGAGTAGTCAATAACTGCTTAATTAGAGCAATTAACGAACTCTTTTGTCGGATAAGAATAATTGATGGTACCTACTGGTATATTTTAGTCACCGCCAGTTACATGTGTGGGTTCTGTCCCCTGTGCCCGCTTCATACAGAAAAAGATATATAACTATACGAGAGTGTAGATACTCTTCGAATAATTGATCGAGAAGTCGTGTAGAATATTTCCTGGAGCAGACATTGCAATATCTTCAGTTTGTCGAGCAGTCAATAATTGCTTATAACAATTAATGAACTCTTTTGTCGAGTTAGAATTGGTGGTAGCTACCGGAATATTTTAGTCACCAGTTACATGTGCGGGTTCTCTCGCATGCGCCCAATTCGTACGGAAAAAGATATATAACTGTACCGGAGTGTAGATACTCTTACAATAATTGGTCGGAAGTTGTGTAGAATATTTCCTATAGCGTATTCACAATATTCAGTTTGTCGAGTAGTCAATAACTACTTCGAGCAACTAACGAACTCTTTTGTCGAGTTAGAATAATTGCTGGTAGCTAACGACATATTTTAGTCACCAGTTACATGTGCGGGTTCTCTCGCCTGTGCCCTGTTCATGCGGAAAAAGACATGTAAGTGTACCAGAGTGTAGATACTCTTATGAAAATGGGTCGCGGAAGTTGTGTAGAATATTTGTTGTAGCGAACTCACAATATCTTCAGTTTGTCGAGTAGTCAATATTCAATAACTGCTTAGAGCAATTAACGAACTCTTTTGTCGTGTTAGAATAAGTGTTGGTAGCTACCAGTATATTTTAGTCACCAATTACAAGTATGGGTTCTCTCCCTTCTACCCGATTCATATGGAAAAAAATGTACTAAAGTGATATGAGTTTTGGGGTAAGACACCTCTTAAATATTTTGCCTTGCTATATAAAACTTATATATTGCATATCAAATTGAGAAAAATGATATGATTGACTTCTGTAATTATAATAACACATCAATTGTATAAAATATGTACATTTTTATCCATATTATTTTACATTTACAAAAAAAAAGTGTATAAAATATGTCTAACGGATGTTGCTCATTCTATTAGGGTGTCATTTGTAATTATTGACGTAGCCAACGCATTACAGGCTTCTTATAATTGATAATTACTAGTACCTATCAAAAAAATTGGTGTTAAAAATCATAAAATGATAAAAGTCTTGGGCAAGACACATATTAAATGTTTTGTCATGGTATAAAACCTATGTATTTGTAAATTAAATTGAAAAAAAAATTACATGATTGGCTTCTATAACTATAATAATATATATATATATATAAATGGTATAAAATCACATTTTTATCTATGTTTTTTAAAATTTACAAAAGGCGTCTAAAATATGTCCAACGGATATGGTTCATTCGTTATGATGACAATTTTAATTGTTGACGTAGCCAACTCATTCCAAGCTTCTTACAATTGATAATGAACAGTACTTGTCAAAAAAATTAGGGTTAAAAACGATAAAAGAATATTAATTTCATAAGAAATAAGACACTTAAGCAGTGTCTTACCCCAAGACAATTATCATCACCCTATTACGAAAATTTTCATGAAAAACAAGACATGCACTTAAACAATGTCTTCCCCAAGACACGTATCATTATGCAAAGATATATAACTACACCAGAGTGCACATATTCTTAATGTACTCATAAATTAGCTGGAAGTCGTGTAGAACATTTCTTGTCGCGAACATCACAATATCTTCAGTTTATCGAGTAGTCAATAACGCATTGAGCAATTAACCAACTCTTTTGTCTGAATATTGAGTTAGAATAATTGTCGATAAGTACTACTGGTGATATTTTAGTCACCAATTGCTTCATTAAAGCAATTTGCTCACAAATTATTCAGAGGTCATTCACAATCTTTCCTTGAAAGGGTACCAGAATATCTTCAATTTGTCGAATACTACTTTCTAGAGTAAATACCGAACTCCTTCAATTATCAAGTTAGGATATAACTATCGGAAACAATTGATCGATGTGTTTTAGTCACTATTTGATGCGTTACACATACAAGTTCCCTTGTCCTCCTCAATTCGTACATAAAGATGTACATAATTGCGTCATAATGCAATGCTTATATACAAATAGTAACACAAATAATAATACCACAAGTCGCCGAAGAATGGATTTTTTTTTCTTGGCTTTTTGATACAACTAGTCTCATAAGGTAACATATCATGTATTCAATTATAAATTAACACACAAAGGTAAAACTTACAACTGAAAAAGGGGTTTTTTGCTTTGTGGACCTTGTATTTTGGAGTATTTACAATCTGGACCCCCATGTTTCAAAGTTTACAATTTGGACACTATATTTTGTTTCCGGCAACAATTTGGACATAATTAGAAGGGTCCGGCCAAAAGAGACCCTTATTGTAGTTTGGCTGATTTTTCCTTCCAAAATTATCCCTTAATTATTTCTGAACTTCCAAATTTACCCTTCATTTATTCAGTTTTCTGGGAGTTTGGAGTTGAATAGTCACTAAGGGTGGGATATGCGTATGGGCTGTGAAATTGAAGTCTTCAGTCTAGTCAATTTCAAAAGAAAATTCAAAATAAATGAATAAATGAAATAAGGGTAAATCGGTCAGTTTATGCAAGATTTTGGTCTTCACCGGAGTCAAACTTAACTTTGGGCTAAATTTTTTGGGTCCATATTGTATAGGGTCCAAATTGTAAATTTTGAAACATGGGGGTCCAGATTGTAAATACTCCCAAAATACAAGGTCCAAAAAGCAAAAAAACCCACTGAAAAAGCCTGATCACATCACTATATGTCATAAAATTATGTGTAAAACTAATTAATGAAGGTTTCAAAAAAAAAATAATGAAATACCTTTTTTCTCCATTTGGTTACATAATTAATTTGAATTACTTAAGGCACGATAAAGAACAAGGGAAAAAGAAATATCGTTTTTCTCGAATTGCTTCCAATTTAAAATTCGGGATGTAAAAGTGAAGGTAATTAATGATTTAAGAAGGTGACAAATAAGGGTAACAGAAGGAGATAATTGCATGCATGAGGAATGAGGGATGAACAACGTTTTCCCTTGCAAACGTAACCGTCACTCTACCAGACGCTACCAGTTACCACCACTTCACATTTTCTACCACTTGGTATTTGTGTTTTCAAGGAGTTGAGGTTAGAGAAAAAGCAAAAATGGAAAACATAAGTTATTTGAAATTCCTAACTTTTAACATGTTACTGCACAGTTTATAGAGTAACACAGCTGGCTTTTTTCTAAAAAAAATAAAAATTATTAGCTTTAAAATTTCTAACTTTAGAGATCATTTATTAGAATAGGGAAATTGGATTTAAATTATCTGAACTGTGAGTCATAGTAGATTTAATAATCTGAACTTTAGATTTGATTCTGAATAATCTTAATTTTGGGCCCCTTGGATTCTAGTAGCATGTCACCGAGTTAAGTTTTAGGTATGTCATGCCACCGCCGCCACGTCATCCCGCCACCGAGTTAAGTAATTCAACATGCTACTAGAATCGAAGGGGCCCAAAGTTCAAATTATTCAAAACTAAATCTAAAGTTCAGATTATTAAGTCTTACTATGCCCCAATGTTCAGATTATTTAAATCTAATTTCCTATTAGAATATCATAAACTTCACCTATGAAATAAATCTCTCAAACTTTGAAGGGTAATATTTGTCAGCAGTCCAATATTGAATTAACATCAATTAAACTCAGGGTTTTCTATAATGTAGAGGTTGTTCTTTTTGGATTAGACACACTTTCATTCTCCATATCATCCCAAAAAAATACCACTACATCATAGAATAACATGAGATTAATTGATGTTAGTTCGGTATTGGGCTACTAACAAATACCACTCCCGAAGTTTGGGATATTCATATCAAAAGTAAAGTTCGGAATATTCTGATAAACAATTTGACAGGGTCACAAGCGGCGGGTATGGTGCATGTAACACGTGAAGGTCGATAGTACAGGGACTCAATCTAGAAACACAGTGAACTAGCCCTCTACTTGATTGCTACGGTTGGTTGCGGTGTGACAATGGTGTGGTGGAATTTGAAAAAGTATGGTGAGTTGTGGTGAAAGTTGTGGTTGATGGGGTAAGTTAAGAGAGAGAATGTGAAAAAGTAGAGGAGAAAAATGAGGAGAAAGAAAAATGGAAAAATATATTGGTAATAATTGTGGCGTGTTGTAGTGAAGTGTGGCGAAAAATTAAAGAATGCGGTACGGTGTGGTACCGCACCACAACCTACCGCATAAAAGAACACGCCTTATATTCTAGCTAAAAAGACAGGGAAAATTGAAGGGTTAAATCAATGGGAAAATTTTCTAGGGATTTGCTTTTCTAACAATGAATTTGATTTTCAAAGTCTAAATTGTGCAATTGTTCTTTGAAAACTTCGGTTTTGTAGTTTTGTTTCTGGGGCGTTTTACTTACTTTGACACAAAGTCGACCTGGTTTAGCTGATCTTTGCTTGTTGTAACTAAAATTGCTTAACTTTGTCAATTGTATGTGAATTTTGGGAGATACGCAACATTTTTATGATTGTTGAATGAAAGATTAGGAAGCCATGGAGAAATCGGGATGATTTTGAAGCTTTCCAGACCCGCACACCAAGGTGCGCACCCGTGCATCAGTCCAAAATCAAGCAGAAATTCTAGAACAGGCGCACACCCGTGCACATGCCCATGCACGCCCCAATTTGCAGTTTTAGTTTTTAAGATTTATTTTATTTAGAAACAAAGGGAGTTTTCATTCCTAGCGGAGGTGGTGGCAGCAATGGTGAGGACTAAGGAGAGCTGGAGTGTGAGAGGAGAGATGTTGGGGGAAGGTGGGGGGTCGGCCAGTCGATTTGAGGGGTGGGGGAGGGGGTGGAAGAGAGGAGTGAGGTGAAATATAAAAAACATGGCAAATGCTGACTAGGAAAAAAAACAAATGCATGAGTCTTTTTCCTTTTTCTTTTTGCTTAACAACCACCACAGAAGTTACCGCCTCCGCCTCCATCACGTCACACTTCCGACGAGTTAAGCTTGGTGCCGACTCGCTAGAAAAAATAAGGTGTTAAGTTTAGTTTGTCTAAAATAAATGTTCAAAATTGATTTGTTATATCAAAACACCTCCAAAGGTTGGTTTACTTAATTCCAATTTTCTAAAAAAAATGAGGATTTGATAAATAATTGATACTGACATGCTACTATAGTAATCCAATATTGTCAAAACTCGGATTATTCAGTGTTATTATTAGAGTTCAGACTATTCATTCTATCAAAATTCAAATTATTTAAATTCAATTTTCCATGGTAAAAAATTCCTTGCAAAATAAACTTTGACAAAAACTTACCATTCTCGTCAGAGAAAAGAGAAATACAGAATTTATACTGTCACCGCACTTTCGGTAATCAACGGCCAAGATAAACAAACCCCCGCAAACCCACCATTCCCACCCTAGTTTTTACGGTTTACCCATCAAACCCGGCAAGCAAAGAGGACTCTCGTCGAGTAAAAATGGCAGGTCCTCCATCATCAACCCGAATCCCAGAACTCCGGAGAGACAAAATCAACAACAAATGGGTGGTTTTCTCCCCCGCCCGATCCAAACGCCCCTCCGACTTCAAATCCAAATCCCCGGCTTCGGACCCGAACCACAACCCGAACCAGGAGTGCCCCTTTTGCGTCGGACACGAGCACGAGTGCGCCCCTGAGATTTTCCGGGTCCCCCATGATTCCGGACCCGAATGGAGGATCCGGGTCATCCAGAATTTGTACCCGGCCCTAAGCAGGGACATAGAACCCCCTCAATCGGACACAGTCGGTGTCCGAAATGGAATCGTGCCCGGGTTCGGGTTCCATGATGTGGTGATTGAGACCCCCACCCACCCGGTTCATCTCTCGGATCTTCCCCTATCTGGGGTCGCCGAGGTTCTGTTGGCTTACAAGCAGAGGATTCTCCAGCTTGCTTCCTTTGATGCCGTCAAATATATTCAGGTAATTTAATCTGAATTCAATTCATGTTGTAATGTTGTATGACTAAGTTTCTGACAGGAGAAATTAAAAGGGGGTAATTAATGCTCACAAGGGCATGCAAGTTGCGACTACTTAATATTGGTATATAATGTGCTGATTGAATTGAATTGGATCATAGAAGCTAAAAGGTGATGGGTTTTGGAGTGTTCCAACTACTTGTAAAGTTGATAGCTTTATATAGTTTAATCCCAAACTAAGCATTGAAGATACACCATTTTTAGGTTGGAATTGGTATGCTATGTCAACACTGCCAGAATGAGATGTTACTATATTTAAGGGTAATGATTGTTTTGATTCAGGCATATTGGTGCATGGATCAAATTGATATGGTATTATTGGTACTACATTACTGTCATTTAATGGTGGTGTTGGTTATGAAGGGTTTGTTCTTGTCCAGTCTCTTTTTGATCTCGTAAGGATACGACGATTTTTGTGGAATGTAGGTGTTCAAGAACCATGGGGCTTCAGCTGGAGCATCAATGAGCCATTCTCATAGCCAGATGATAGCTCTTCCGATAATTCCTCCTTCAATATCAACTCGACTCACAGCTATGAAAGAGCATTTTGATCAAACAGGAAAGTGTATCCTGTGCGAAGTGCCCCCGGAAGAGCTTCTCATTCATGAATCAAGACATTTTATTTCAGTTGTCCCGTTTTCTGCGACTTATGCTTTTGAGATTTGGATTATTCCGAAGCATCACTCTGCCCATTTCCACCATATAGACAAGGAGAAGGTAAAGTCCAGCACCCCTGTGAACTGGCATGAGTGGCATCCTTGCATCTTTGTTTGGTAGTGTTGCTCATCGCCGTATCATGGTTATGTTTGTATCCATGTTGGACGCTTAATCGCCTATAATGGGTACTTCAAGGGAAATGACTTGGTTGTTGCAATGCAACTAAGGTTAATCACTCAGGAAAACATGTAACTGATGCAGGATCTGGTCACATTAATTGATGATGTTGCAGAGATGATCTATTTCTCACTTCTTTCTGTAAACTTTATAGTTGAAAGCCAGAGGTGTACCATTCTGAAATTTCCTTTCTCGTAATCACCTCTGATAGGGTACCCATTTTCAGCATGCTGCTGAGATTTGATTTCTCAGCTGTATGCTTTTCATGGAAAAACTGCATACTTTGTTAGCTGGTGATTTCATGCTGAGACTCCATGAAATAGACTGCAAGGCTATTGAACCATGAATAACTTGTAACCAGTACTTACCATGACATTCATGTGTGGCATAGTCTGCTGAAATATTTGAATACCGACACTAGGATTGCAAGAAACAAAACGTAGGATTGGGCATTAAGTGTTGTCTGCTGCTACTTTTCTAAATTCTCTGGTTGCACATACTTTCGAATGCTATTTTTGAAAGATGAGGTTCCCATCTTTGTGTAGCTAGAGGATAGGGCATCTCATCACGTTCATCTTCATCTTTGTTATATCCCCGCATATCAAAGTTCTCATTGGCGAGCTTAAAACTCAGTCCTCTAAGATTTATCATGTTCATGCAGGCAGAAGATCTGGGCGGCATACTCAAACTTATGCTGAAGAAGATGGCAATGCAGTTGAATAATCCACCATTTAACTTCATGATTCACACTTGTCCCCTTGAGATTGATGATTTTCAATTGAGCTGCACTCATTGGTATCTACAAATAGTGCCTCAGCTAACCGTGTTAGCCGGATTCGAAGTTGCAACTGGATGTCACATTAATCCTGTTTTCCCCGAAGACGCAGCCAAGCTACTCAGAGAAGTCAATGTGGATACATGAATTTCTTGCAAAAGACGCAACCATACAAGCATGTCACTCATTCTTTACAGGTATTGACAAATTCATGTTATACATGAATTCTTTCCATGATCACTTGTGGAAGATGATAGATAATAAGCATGTGTTGACATAGCTTTGATGTTGATGAGGGAGATCATCCTGAATACTGATTGTCATTCTTGATTCATGTTTAAAGTAGTAGTATATCATAAACTTTTGGGTATGATATATATGCAGCTCCTTTACGTATGATTGATTTTGATTATTGATAAGGTTTATATATCCAACGAAAGACAAAAATGTTGGCAGGTATTGATAAATTATCAAAATTTCGTACAATATTTTACCTTGAGAACCTGGAAAGGCAACACGAGTAGTTACACAATCATGCAAATTACTATTGAAGCAAACATTGTCAGCAGTCCTCATTAAATCTTTTTGAGATCATAACATGAGGACTGACGATGATACTCCCTCCGTTCCATATTAACTGTCGTCTTTGGAAATTGTGCGGTCAAATTAAAAAAAATTTGACCATAAATTTCTTAATATATACAACGCGTTGTTATATAAAATTACCGTCATTAGATTCGTAACGAAAAATACTATCATAAAAGTATAATATTGAAATTGTTAATAACATATTATGTAAGGAATAATCAATCAAAGAGTGACATTGGAAACCGTGAAAGTCAAAATTATGACAATTAATATGGAACGGAGTGAGTATTTGCTTCAATAATGATTAGAGTTCCTTATTAAATACTATGCCTACATATCTAACAAAAATAAAGAATCAAAGAAATTCATGTTCTGTTATCACTCCTCAGCACATAGACCTGGCCACAAGGTTTCAAAGTGCTGATGCTGGAATGATTGAGTATTCTCTATTGTAAGCTTGTCTCCATTGCCAAAAAAAATTCTATGTATAATCCTGTGTTTTTTTTTTTTTTTTGGTGACTAATCAAATGAAAGAAGCTTTTGAAGCTCATCAAAAGCAGGCAATTCCTTCATCAGCCTATCAAGTTCTTTGGCTGAAACATCTCTTGTTAAAAACGCCTGATGACTCGCACCACCACGACCCAAATAACTTTGAGCCTCGTTTTCAAACACTTGCGCACTCACACGAGTCTCTCTTGGGACAAGACTGTCTACATTGGAAGTTCCTCTGATCCCGCAAAAGGGGGACCCATATCGAATTTTTTTACTATGATTACAGTCACTTGTTTTCCATTTCCTGGACGGGCCTCGGCCCGCGGTGTAAGCGGCGGTGGAGTCTTTTCCGGTGAGGTTTTGCACGACGGATTTGAAGCTGACGGCGTCAGTCTCGACGTACTGCGTGTTAATGTACACCACTTTGATTGGCTGCTGACTATACTCTGCTGAAGAAGATGATGGCTGGCTCATCAGTCTTGTTATGAATGAGTGAATATGATTAACAAAAAGTGGAAACTTGGATTGTTTAGTAATTTGTGTTCTGAGAGATACTTTTGATGGTTTTGGGTATTTCCTTTTAGTGGGTTCAGATTGGGCATTTTTATATAGGGAAGTGGAAGAATGAAGAATGAAGAATGATTGGGGAGGGGGGGGGGGGTAGGCAAAAGCAAACGCAGTCTTTGGAGACTGATGAGTGAGGAACGTCGAAGGTTCAAAAAAGACCAAATCTTGAGGGTTAGTTTGGGGATGGATTTGGTCAAATTCAAACTCATTGAAATTGAATGATCACAATTCACAGATTCACTATACAACATCTCAATTCCGATGCATGGCCCCATAGCCAAAGCACGCGATAGAGACTTTGTCCTTTCCATGCGTTGGGTTTTGTTTTACATAAGGGCGTGTTCTTTTGTGCAGTTTCACACCGACTTGCTATATTTTTCCACATTTACCACAATTCTTCAATACCATTCTATATTTTGTTGGGAAAATGATGTTTGACCGGCTTGAATCTTCATCATCTTCACTTGGCTTGACTTCTTGATCTTCTTGTGGTATGTATGACAAAATGGAGATATGACTTAATAACCAAATGGTTAACTTGTTTGGATATTGCTAAGAGTCATGGACAAATACATTTTCCTTAAGAACTATTTACTATACCGTAAATGTTCAAAGGGATAAAACTTAGCACTTGTAACACTCAAGAAATAGATTCTCACTTGAATCACTCTAGTATAACTGCAGTCTATACTATAATGAGGTTGTGATTAGCTTAGAATGGTGTGTCTCAAATAGCTTAGGATGTCTCCTATTTATAGGAGATTACCACCCTCTTTAGGATACCCTAGTCAAAGGGTAATCAAGAGTCTTAATGATGAGATTATATCCTTAATATGACCTTGACCAAGTCAAGTCATATAGCTGTTGCAATCTCAGCATAATCGTGTTTAATGACGATATCAAGCACTAATTACACAAAATCATATAGCCGTTAGCAATTAATACAATCCTGCCTTCAACACGACCCGTGTTGAATCAACACGACCCGTGTTGGCTCAACACGACCCATGTTGAGCACAGGAATTGTTTCCTTGCTCTCTGGAAGACAACACGACCCGTGTTGCTTCCTGTTTCACCCGTGTTGATCATATTCTTATTGTTTCACTTATATATGATCCTTATACTTAATATACTTTATTATTTAGGCTATTGTCTTATACTCTTGAAATATATCCAAGAAATTTTACCACATCAATCGTAACTTTTTCTTTCCTCGCTTTTCTCTTTCATCAACTTTCTACTCTACTTAATTTTCATATTCTTTCTCCTCATCTATCAGATTAATCATCCCTACCACAAATTTTACTATATTTTACCATATCATACCATACTTTCCACAATATTGTCATATCATACCATTTACCACACTCAATTTGCCGCACAAAAAAACATGACCATAATTAAGGATGAGTATCAAATTACCTATAATGATAAGTATTATGTGAGATCATCTCATTCTAAATTGATTGTGAGACGTATTATTTAATAATTAAGGATGAGTATCAAATTACCTAAATAGAATAGATGAGTGATTAATAATTTATTTAGAGTGACTTTGATAAAATTATCTTTTAATAAATTATTACTCACATTCGTAGTAATAAGTCATTGTAATATCACTTATTAATTATAACAAAATATAAAAAAGATTACCATAATCTCACGATAAATTTATGTGACAAGGTCTAATACTAGAATTTGCGTGAGAACTATGACACGTTAATCCTATAAGTTTTACATATGGAAAAGACGTTATTTTTATCAAAATTTGAACCTTGATGGAAGGTTAGAAGATGCGGTTATAACAACTTATTTAGTTAACATCTTTTTTTAACGAAAATGATAAACATCTTGGGGCAAAACACATTTTAAATGTCTTGCCTTTGTATAAAACTTAGGGTTATTGGATTCTAATAATACGAACTTTGAGCCATATAAGACTTAATAATACAAACTTTCGATTTTATTCTTAATAATACGAACTTTGACCCCCTATTGGATACAGTAACACGCCACCGAGTTAGTGATTATTTGACTCGCCGGAAAGATGAGTTGGCAGGCAAGGCATGTGTTCTTCCTTGTTTGACCTTGCCAACTCATCATTTGACCCTAAAAAAATGTCATGTCAACCCTCTTCTTCATCTTCCTCCCTCTTTCTCTCTCCTCTGTCTCTCTCTATCTCGATTTCAATCTGCAATTCAACGCATAGCCGAAAAACTACGAACCCTAGGCTTCGTCGAACAACATCCAACGAATGAAAGCAATGCCCAGTTGTATGAAGATGAAGAAACCCCCAAAATTAGGGAGATTTTCATCCCTACTTCCCGCCAAATCCCTAGTTACCGTGTGGGTCATACGCTGGACCCGAGTTGGTCTAGTCCTCAGAACCCTGTTTCGGACCCTGGCACGGGGAATGCCATTGTGAAGCTTCATGAGTTGAGACAGGTGGTTAAGAGGGAGAGGAGGGAGGTCAAGGTGATGGAGAAACACAAGGAGGAGGCTCCTACTTTGGCTGAGCTCACATTGGCCCTGTCTAAGATTAGGACATTGACAACTGTTGGGATTAGGATGAAGCTTGGTAAGGCTGGGGTTACTGAGGGGGTTGTTAATGGAATTCATGAGAGGTGGAGGAGCTTTGAGGTTGTCAAGATTGTGTGTGAGGATATTTGTAGGCTTAATATGAAGAGGACCCATCATCTGTTGGAGGTAAGTAATGTTCTTTCTCATTTGATGTCATGGATTCTGGAAGTTTATGCAGATTGAAATCGAGATAGAGAGAGACAAAGGAGAGAGAAAGAGGGAGGAAGATGAAGAAGGTTGACATGACACTTTTTTAGGGTCAAATGATGAGTTGGCTAGGTCAAACAAGGAAGAACACATGCGTTGCCTGTCAACTCATCTTTCCGGCGAGTCAAATAATCACTAACTCGGTGGCGTGTTACTGTATCCAACAGGGGGTCAAAGTTCGTATTATTAAGAATCAAATCGAAAGTTCGTATTATTAAGTCTTATACGGCCCAAAGTTCGTATTATTAGAATCTAATAACCCTAAAACTTATATATTTGTAAATTAAATTGAAAAAAAATTACATAATTGACGTCTATAACTATAATAATACATATAAATGGTATAAAATCACATTTCATCTATATTTTTTAAAATTTACGAAAAACGTTTAAAATATATCTAACAGATGGGTTCATTTGTTAGTGTGTCAATTTTAATTGTTGGCATAGGAAACACATTTCATGTTTTTTTTAATTGATAATTAATAGTAACTATAAAAGAAAATTGAGATTAAAATGATAACAAGTATTAATTTTATAAAGAGCAAGACAGTTAAGCAAAGTTTTACCCTAAAATATGTATCATCACTGTAATTCAGGTAAATAAAATGCAATTTTGATATCCTAAATTAACAGCTCTAGTTAAAGAAGAAAAGGTCAATCAACAAAAGCGGACATCTAATAGCACATTGCAGCGTTGGGAATTTTCCCTTGGAATGGTGCATGTCAATTTCGTTTGATGCAGCCAGGAATGCCGAATTGGGAATCACGGTCTGGGAACGATGTAGCGTTCATCTGCCTCCCTTTCACTTTTTTTTCTTTTTTTTTAATTGATATATATGATCTCTGCTCCCCATTCACTTTTTTCCCTTTTTTTGTAATTTCGTCTATATGTGATTGTGGTGTTTTTAATTTTATGTTGCAAATTATTTTTAAAATTGATCATATTTTAAAAAAATAATGACTATTTATTCTTAAATAGGGTTTTTGGATGCTAATATACTGAACTTTTAGAGTATTGGACAATAATGCACTGAACTTTGACCTTGGACAATAATACACTGTACTTTGGGGGGTGTTCAACAATAATGCACTCAATATGATTTTGGCAATGGCTAACTTGGTGGCGGTCCTATGTAGCAGGTGGAGGAGATGAATTAGTCCAAAAATATTTGTCTTTTCGGTCTGTCACGTAAGGTTGTCACCAAGTTCGCCACCGTCGAAATTGTCTCGAGTGCATTATTGTCCAACACCCCCTAAAATTCAGTACATTATTGTCCAATACCCCGAAAGTTCAGTATATTAGCGTCCAAAATTCTTTTTAAATATTTATCATTACTAATAATAAAACAAAACTTTAAAAAATACAAACATAAATGAGTATATATATAATATTAAGATAAAGTAGGTTTCACAAATAAATATTTTAATGTGAAAAGTAAGAATGAGCTCTTATTATTGTAAGACAAATGAAATGAAGTTCCAAAAAATAAGAATTATGAGTGATGTGGAAAAGTGGAGCCCACTAACAATCGAAAATCATAGGTCACTATTACATTTGCTCTAAGAAATGGCCACAATTGGTCCTCGCTTAACTTGGTGCCCAATCTTTGTTTTGTGGGTCGGATTTGATGTTACGTACGTACGTAATCTCATCCGACGTCAACAATTATATTGAATGTTTTGTAAATTTACGTAGTAAAACAGTGTTATTTGAGATTGTTGATTACATATTTTTCCTCCTATTCTTAGACTTTTATGTATATTGAATCTGGTAATCTTGTTTTGTGAATGGGATTTTGAGGCTACATCTCGTCATTGTATGTCAACGGTTTCATTGAATGCCTTGTATACTTGCGTGTAGCACCTATTTTTTTTCATTATTTAAAGTTTAAAAGGCTGAGATTCTTATAACAAAAGTTGCATACAATTGTATAAAATTAACGGCTTAGATCTCAATTTTTTCTTAAATTTCACCCAAGATCACAAACCCAACGAACGCTTTACCTTTAAGAGTATCAATGGCTTTGGAACCCATCTACTAGTCCTTTAGGCCCTGTTCAACAAAATTAATGTTTTAGATAGCATATAACAGTTTATGTAGCAGATAGCGGTTGAAGTAGCGGATGCTGGATAATTTTTTCAAATGAGAATTGCATACAATAAATTTAGCGGTTGAGTTAGTAGATTAATGTGAATTGACATTAATGGATATGTATAATTTCCAAATGTAAAATTTTCAATGGGTATTTTTTTATCAGAAAATATGAGATACCACCACAAACGCTAAATGTTTAACTTTATTAATGTTTCACAAAATGTGGCTACTTGAAACGGTAAATGTTTATCAAAACCCTAGTTTACCGAACACTAATATTTATGCAATTAGAGCTTTAACTTGGTCAAAACACTAAAAGTTGTTGTGAACGTTACACCGACCTATGACCATTAGCATTCATAAAACGCTACTTGAAACGTTAATCGCTCCTCAAAACGCTAGATTTCTGAACACTAATATTCATTCAATTAGAGTTTTTGACTTGGTCAAAACGTTAATATAAACGCTACCCCAGATGTTACTACCGAACACAACCTTAATCAAACGAAGCTAGAATGTTTACTTCCTAATTCCCTAGAGATATAAACATCAAGAATATCAACATCAAGAACATCAAGTTCTCAACAAATACCAAAAAACGAACATTAGTAGCCCTCTCAAGAACTACTCCCTTCGTCCTTTTTTAAGTGTCAAATGAACTAATTTTACAAAACCAATGCGTCTTGGAAATAGAGTGAAAAAATTATATATGGACAAGTGTACCCCTCATTAAGGGAAAAGAGGAATAAAGGAGAATTTTAAAAGGTAAAATAAAAATTTGATTCATTAATTGAGGGTAATATGGGTATTTTAATTATTGAAAAATGTAAAATTGACAAATAAAAAGGAAAAAATTAGTTAGAAAAATTGACACTCATCAAAGAACGGAGGGAATATATTAGTAGCCACTGAAGTCGGACCAGTTGATTTAGGAGCCACAAGCTCTGAATAAAATGGCTCAGTCAACGTTCGATCAAAGTGAGGGGGTATTATGAGACATAGTAGAAGCATAGACGACCCGCAATTCACATAAATTCTAAAGAATTATGTTTGCTCAGTTTGCATTTACTCTCTTTATTTTATTATTAACTGTCACTTATTTGTGACGTACAGTCAAAATTTAAAAATGTTGACCATTAATATCGATCTCAACATATACGATGTTTTATTATATGAAGATACTATCAATTGATTCGTCATGAAGAATACTATCATATGAGTATAACGTTGTAATTTTTTGATAAAATATGCTAAGAGAAATTTTTAGTCAAAAAGAATATTGAACACCATGTAATATTTATTCAGTGATAGTTATTGTGAAACGGAGGCAATATAATACTAACAAACCGCAAAGATAAGAATCTTTCTATGGCAAGCTTTATATAATGAATTACCAACAATAGGGGTGGGAAGTACATATCAAATTAAGTTTCTTATATAGCCAACAAAGTTTCGTCAAATTTATTTTGATAAATCCCTCAACAACAATTAATTTAATCGTGCATGATTGGCAACGAGAGCTTCTCAAAGTTGAAGCAACATTTTATGGAGATTGTTCAACTATATGGACTACAACGCCCATTTTTGTCTGGAAATTAAATAAAGACGCTGAAAATGTGTGCCTTAAATCCCAACAAAATAGATCCTTCCTTTGACTTTTTTGGTTTGACTTTAGCTGTTTTTGCTGTTTTGCGGATACTTTATAACATTTTTTATGTTTTATACTCCCTCCTTCCCATTTTATTTGTCACTTAAAACATGATTCACAAAACCAATAAAACTTCCAATTTGCATTAACTTGCATTCTTGGAAATGAGAAAAAGTTGAATAAAATGGTGATTAAAAAATAAAAATGGTGAATAATAAAGAAAAATGGTGAATAAAAGAGAAAAGTTGAAGAAAAAGATGTATAATTTGATAAATTAGTAATTAATGTGTTATTGGAATTGTAAAGTGACAGATATTATGAGAAAAATGAAAGTTAGTTAAAGTGACAAATAATATGGAAAGGAGGGAGTAGCTTTTTTGACTTCCTAACTATCCAAAAAAAATTCTTCCTCAGAAAAGCAAAACAAAAACAAAACCATACATTTAATGGTGTTCATACATTGTGATTTTTCAATGAATTATAGTGTTCTTCCATTCAATGAACTAATCCACATTTTTTGTTTTCAATTTTGAGTTTGAAGATTATACGGAATAAGTGGGTGGAGGAGCAAGGTAATAATATTTGACTTGCTTTAGGCATCGCTGAACATTGTCTTCCCTTTGTGATTCTATACTTTCGTCATTTATGTCTTATTAATTAAGTGTGGGGAATAACAGCGGCAAACAAAAAGCCAAAGTTCAGGAAAGAGAAAAGAATTTGGACCTTGTTTTGGGAGGGTTGAATTTTCAAGCAACTTGTTAAAAACTATACCATCTAGAACCCTACTTGTTAGTTTCTTTTCTAGTCAAAGTGTTTCTCTTTTGTGTATATCCCACATGGGCCCAAAATTTTTTGTGTGGTTGGTATGGTGACGAAATGGTGTGATTCGGTGAAATTTTAGAAACTGCGGTAATGTGTGGAATGGTATAGCAAAATTTGTGAAAAGTATAATCAATGTGGTATGTGAGGAGAGAGAATGTGAAAAATAGAGGAGAAAAGTAGGAGAGAGAAAATCATGAGATATATTGGTAATGATCGTGGTACAGTGTGAAAGAATATTGAGTGGTACGGTGAGTTGTGATACCGTACCGTACCGCACCGTACAAAAGAGCGGGGTCATAGTATACTTGCGTGATTGTTTATATATTAGTAAATAGAAAGTGCGTGTTGCGTTCAATAAGTTCATTATGTGATAAAACATTATTAGAGAAAGGAAATGAAGAAAAGTGATTTTACTTAAACTTCAATTTAAAAACATGTAAAATTTTGAGAAGTTTGGATTATTTGGGTAATGTGTAATACAAGTATTTATTAAATGTTTTGTGAAGTTTTCAAAATTTCACATCCTCCCAACACTGTGCTAATCGATATTTACCAAAAATCATCTAACTCAAATCGACCCTCCTTCCCAGGAACAAATAATTAATAACTCTCTGGCACCCTTCTGTTTGTGAAAATAGTTATTAGACCCTCATAATTTCAAAAAATATTTTCAAGTACCTTCCATTTTGTGATAATAATTTTTGGGAGACATTTAACTTTTCAAATTTGAATACCAAATCCTACACTATTTGATATTTGTTTTTTATTCTAATTAATTAAAAACTCATTTTTAAAAAATATATATATTTGCGTATGTTGTAATTTTTGTCTCCTATATTATTTTTGGTCCTTTTCCATTAGGTATAGGAACCACGTGTCGGAATTTTCGGTAATTATAGCCTCTTAATAAAACTAATGACCTATAAAAACAAAAGGTATAATATTTGCTAAGCACGGTGGGTCTATAACCATATAAATTATAATATTTATGATATAAGTGATAGATTGTGATAAATACCATTGAAGTAATTATAAAGAGTTAAAAGCGTTTATTTTAACATGTTTGCAAGTAACCTCAGCATCCTTGACATAGAGGCAAACAAATGGACATATTTCAAGTAAATCACTAGACATCCTTACCTCATCATCCCCCTTAATATCAACTAGGCTGTCCTCAAAGTCTATACTAGTGTCATCAATGTTTGCTAACGTACAACTTTTCACTTTTATCTTTTGAATACCCAACATTCTCAACAAACTCAACAAAATTATCCGCACATAACCTATCAGAGTCCACACCCACCTCAGTCACCTCATAGTTACTATAAACAAAATGTGAATTCGATAGAAACAAAAACCCTCCCCCCCCCCCCCCCAAACAAATGAAAAATGTGTATTTTACCCATTCTGGGACCCTAATAAACAACAAAACAAACCAAAATTGAGAAATAAAAACAACAAATCAACAATAAACAAAGGGTGGGTTGTATTTTTAGAATACATAACATTTGATCCCACAAAACCCTAAAAGAATTTTGTGCAACTACTTCTAAAATAGACGAATTACAGCAAAATCAACACAAAACACACCAATTCACCAAATTTAACTAGTTCACATATTAGGGTTTCCTCATAAACTTACCTTCAAACAAGGTCACTCTTTGTGCCCTTCAATATCTCCAGAAAATCTTCAGTGAGGCGCGAAATTTGTGGCCAGTGTTGAATTTTACCTTGAACCGGTACAAGAATATGAATTTGAATGGTGGAAGTTCAACAATCAGGCCATGGAGGAAGAAGAAGAAGATGAACATTGAAGATGGTGGATGGGTTTTTGAATTGGATGGAAATTAATGAGGGGGCGGGAAGGATTTGGGGGGTTTAGTAAATTAGGGGTTTTTTAAATTAATTATGTTAATTAGTTAAAATAATTACTAACTGATAGGTAATCATTCCTCAAAGCGGGAATAAGAATGGAGATGGGGACGAGTTTTGGGAGTGGGGATGGGGACGGGATATACTCCCCCATCCCCAGTTCGGCCTGTTGCCATCCCTACGTGAAAGGAGAGGAAGAAAGAGATTTGGCGGTGGCTATCGTTGCTTTTCCAGTGATAAATCAATTCAATTCTCTGCCTGCTGGTCACTCTGATTTTCCCTTCTCAGTGAATTCAAACCCTACAAAGCTATTACTTTTTCTCTATCGAGGGTAAACGATAATCATCCACATTACCATCAAATGATATCAATCACAAATTGAAACCCCAGAAGAAGTTCAATGCTTTCTCCCACCCTACCCTTGAAACCCACCTCCATTTTCCCGCCAAAACCCCATCTTCACCCACCGAAATCCAACCAATTCTATCTGGGATTCGAATTTCGCAAGCTAAGGAAGATGGCATCTTATGGCGGGTTCAAGATGAATGCCCAATTGGGCGACAATCATGAGCCGAGGACGCTGATTGAGTATGTGGGTAAAGGTGGGATCAATGTGGGTGATGATTTGGTCATTTTGATCGATCATTTGCAGTATGCTTGCAAGAAAATTGCTGCTGTTGTTGCTTCTCCTTTCAATTCTAGCCTTGCAGGTTATGTGGGAGGATCCGGAAGCAGTTCCGGGTCTGAAAGAGATGCCCCGAAGCCTCTTGATATCGTCTCTGTATGTTTTCACTTTCCTTTTCTTCTTCTTCACTGTATTTGAGAGTTCATTTTGGAATTATTGCTTAGTTGCTCGTTGATGAATTACCCAATACTAGTTTGGTTTTGCTGCTGTTCTGATGGGTTGGTATCTGGAACTTTGTTGTTGTCTCTGCTGCTAACTTTTTTTTTTTTTTTTTGAGAATAGTGAGATTGATGGTTGGAAATCAAGGGTTTTGGCTAGTATTGCATAAGGTTTGTATTAGTTTGGAAGTGGGGTTTTTGAAGCATTGAGGATTTGATGGAGGTTCTTCTGATTTTCTGATTAGCATGGCTTTGCTTCACTAAAGTTTCTCCTGCCTTTTCCCCTTGTTTAGGATAGAATTGTCTATTCTGCTTAGTATACTCTTTTCAAAGTATTTTTGAGAAAATCTGTGGAGTTGGGAAAGGAAAATACTTCCTTGGTTAGCTTTGAAAATCAACTACTTCACCATACACTTCAGAGAACTTGCTTGAAGAAGTACTTCCTACTTTGGATGCCTGAATGAGATTGCACTTTTACGTTGTTTTCTGGTACTTCATACTCAACACAAGTCGTAGTCAAATTCTCCCAACTTACGCATAAATTTAGCTGGGAGGACCAGGTTCTGCTTGAATGTTTGAATGTCCTTTTTCTGGTTAAAGTTTTGAATTTTATACTTGGAGCTAATGTGAACTATGAATGATCATGCGAAGAGCTTACAAACAATCAACTCTTCAGATGCAATGTGTGATCTTTGCTTACCTTCTAATCCTTTCTGGAAAAACAGAAGGAAACCTCATTTCTCATGTTGAAACAAACATTAGGGAATTCTTTTTCATGATATCCTTTAGTCCTATATAGGATAGGTTAAATAATACAGTTCTAACCACCTTATATGTACTGCAGAACGAAATCATCCTGTCGTCTCTTCACAGATCAGGGAAAGTAGCAGTTGTGGCTTCAGAAGAAAATGACGCCCCTGTTTGTTTGACTGATGATGGTCCGTTTGTGGTGGTCATGGATCCTCTTGATGGTTCTCGGAATATTGATGCATCGATTCCAACAGGAACAATTTTCGGTGTTTACAATCGGCTGGTTGAGCTAGATCACCTTCCCAAGGAGGAGAAGGCATCACTTAATTCACTTCAAAGTGGTTCTCGACTTGTTGCTTCTGGCTATGTACTCTATTCATCAGCCACAATTTTCTGTGTCACCTTCGGCTCTGGTGTACATGCATTCACATTAGACAGTACAACAGGCGATTTTGTCCTCACCCATCCTAGTATTAAAATCCCATCTCGAGGTATTCACCTTTGGCTCGTATTCATTTTACTCATCGTTGGAGTTTTGTTTCATTTGAAGTATCCCCCCCCCCCCTCCTCCTCCTCCTCCTCTTAAAGATATAATCGTGCGATTCATACCATTGTTTCCATAGGGCACTGAAAAGAGAACACAGTTATTTAGATAAATGTCTTCCCTTATTAAGATTATCTCTTCATTCCGCAACGGTATGGAATCAAGGCCCCCGATTAGGGGACATTCTTGTATTCTAATTTATGGCAATCTACTCTTGTTTATAGTATTTTTGGCCTTTGAAGGAGGGAATGCCGGCATGTGTTTACTCATTCAACCCTCCATTTCTGTCCTGGAAAAAAACATGAATTGGACCCTTTTATTAGTTCTATATGAAAAGTGCCGCCAATGCTCACTTGTACAGGTGGCTTAATAGGTGCATCAGATGCTTTCTGGAGCCCAATCTGAATGATTAGCTTGAGGCTTTCAAGTTAAGGATTTGGTTTAGGTGTAATTTAATTCTTGTATGTTGGTTGTGCTTGTATGGTCATTATCTGGGTGTTCTTGGTGTTCTTTTCTATTTTGCTATATGGGGTTTATTTTGATGGTTGTGTTTTAACTATTTTAAGAAGAAATGATAAAAAGAATGGGAGACAAGGACAAAGAATTAATCTTGAAATGCTAGTTTTCTTTGTTGCTTATTTGCTTTGATATTTTAATTTTTACCGCTGAGCTGTTGTATTCTGCAAATTTTTGTGATGTTTGTTGTGAACTCTTCAACCCTATTTGTGCTTTGAATAATCCGGGAAAGAAAATTGTTGAACTGTTTCGGCCTTGTTGGGCTTTGAATAATTGAAAGAAAGAACCGCTAATGCTCATATTCCATTGACTGGGGCTATTTGCTTCTTGTCATTTCAGGTCAGATTTATTCAGTAAACGATGCTCGATACTTTGACTGGCCTGAAGGCCTAAGAAAGTACATCGATACAATTAGACAAGGAAAAGGGCAATATCCAAAGAAATATTCGGCACGCTACATATGCTCATTGGTTGCTGATTTCCACAGGACTCTATTGTACGGTGGAGTAGCAATGAATCCAAGGGATCATCTTAGACTGGTTTATGAAGCTAACCCTCTTAGCTTTATAGCAGAGCAAGCTGGTGGGAAAGGGTCTGATGGTAAACACAGGATTCTCTCAATTCAGCCAGTGAAGCTGCACCAGAGACTTCCTCTCTTCTTGGGTAGTCCTGAAGACATCCAGGAGCTCGAGAGCTATGGAGATGTGCAACAGAAAGTCAATCCTGGATATGAAGTTTGATCATATACTTGTCCATAAACTGATTATCATACAATGTATTATCATTTTCGCTTGCTGATATTCAACACTTGTCTGTACATACTCATGGCAGGATATTGCACTGTAAAATGTATGTCATCTATTGTTGAGAATGTTCAAATACTACGGCTCTGTTTGATTCTTGGATTTAAATAAATAAATCTCATGTTTTGTCCCTACTAATTTACTGTTCCATTCCTTAGTATCCTTGATGCGAAAATTGTACAATATTGTTGAAAACTTGAACTGTGAATTCCTCAAATTGTGTGAAAACTGCTATCATTACATTCGTACTGAAAATTACTTTCTATGAAATGAGAATTTCATAATTTTCTAAAAATATAGCCAGAAATTATAGGTTAAAACCTTATATTGAAGACCTCTGACAAATACTACTTAATGGAGAGAGCATGTAGTACTACTCATTGATCATGACTCCCAACAATGAAAACACTAAAGAGATAATCGATAACAATGTCGAAAAGAAACGTGCATGTTATTGATTAGAATAGCACGAGTATCTTCACTAGAGCCATACAAAATTTATACTTCATTTCACTAAAGTTGCAACAACAGAATTCAATGAAGCCTACACCACCTATCATAGGCCTCAAGATTGGTAAATTACACAACACAGCACAAGCTGTTTTTTTGGCTCGCACCAACAATAAAACTAAACCTACGGATAATTTTAGAATAACATGTATGTCTCCCACTCTCCCTTTATGATTGCCACTCTCTTCCTTTTGATTCTGCTCCAAAATTTGCAATTGCTCACGAGCGTCAGCAAGAATAAGTTAATCATGGCAAAGGATCACACAGATGGCAGAACCCTTCAAGTCGGTATCCAATTCAAGAGCATGATTGTTTCCTCTCTTCAAGACCTGGCACTTTCTCTTCGGCAGTGTTCCACAGATGAGAATGCATTAACATATACAACATACAGAATGATCAATAGTATCTTCAGTACTTTGATCCAAAATCACCCGGTTGCAGTGGTTCTCTTTTCCAGCAGAGATTCCAAAAATGCTGAGCATAACTTTGTAAGTGGTGGAAGAGTATGAGATGGACCATTAAATATAGTCTCCCAAGGCCGTTCAGCAGGTAAGATAGCAGCACTTGACGTTTTCCGGGGATTGAACTCCGGTAGCTCCCCGTAAATTGAGGTATAACCCAATCTCTCTGCAAGGAAGAGAGTGAATTTCTCAGCCAGGGCTACAGAAAATTAACACTAGTGCAAAAACTTGTGCAACAGTTTGGTAGCAACTCAGAAAGGAATGTCTGGCAGAATACTGTTCGTGGTGGTATCCAGCAAAGTAATTAAGACTAAAAGAAAATTGAAGAAATTTAAAACAGAACATCATGCAAATTCAAGCAAACAGAAAAAAAAAAAAGAAAAAGGAAAATAAACCCTGGTGTTCGCAGTGTTTATCAATGGCTTATATTTCGAAATGGAGTATTGCACAAGATCACAACCCCCCCCCCCCCCAAAAAAAATAATAATAATAACAAATAAAAAAAACTCACGACAGGTTCCAAGCTCTATAGTTCCTTTCCTTGATATAGTTAAACCCTTCTGTCCTCTCCCTCCCTCTCTCTCAGGGATAGTTCTTCAGAACAATTTAGTTCCATTTTTAAGCTGATTGGCTACAATTTTACATCTTTTCTCAGAAAAATATTATATCCCTACTAGCCAAATTTTATTCATTACTTCCAACTTTTGGCCCATCTTCAACAGGCAAATCGAAGTCTCTATTTCCATACCGTGGAGAAATATAATATATTCGTTAAAACAATCAATGATAAAATGTCTTGGTTGCACAATTAACAGCGAAAATTGAAGCAGAAATGATACCGAATTACTCATATAAATGCCTTGACCGCACAATATATTATTTACCTGTTTCCTCTAAATGTGCTTCATCCCATTTGTGGCTCATAGTGAGTTGTTGCTGTTCTTTGCAGTAAGGGTCAAACAAAACATACTCGTGGTCACCATTGACATACACAACCAAAGTAGCAGGTAATTTTTCAGCTGAAGTCTTTTCCTTCAATGATGGTAACTGGTTGGCTGGGAGAAACGCTATCCCTGCACCCTTTGCCTATTAAAAAAAAATGCCCAATCAACAATTCCGCATCATAGCTCGTAGTATATACAGAATTAGAAATCAATGAAACAACTGACGTAAAGCAACCCCCCCCCCTCTCTCTTTTCTCAAAATGAGATGAAGAAGACATGGGAACTTATATTCCAGTAATCTACTAAATACTTTGATAGACAGCTTATAGATTAAGACAATAAAGAGCCAGTAATTCCCCCCCCCCCCCTTTTTTTTAATCTTCTCCCACAACTTGCTTCCATACATTTGGGGCAAACTACTTTCTTCAAGCAATGATGGTAGAATAATGTCTGACAGATAGTGCAGCCCCCCAAAAAAAAAAAAAAGAAAAAGAAAAAGAAAACTATCTTTGACAATTGGTGCAGTATATTCACAGTAAATTTACCCTCAATCTGGAGAAGCTAGCATTTTAGAACAAGCTGTTTGCAACCTTTTTACAGAGTGACTACTTAAAAGAGGTTGTGAATCTAAACCTTACAGAGAGTGGACAAGATAGTGCACGATTCACATGCAAATACATGTAATATGGTTTCAACAAAAGAGTCAGGACAATCACTTTCACTGGAATCCTCAAGGAAAGTTCCGTATAATCGACCATATTAAAGTATAGAATTCACACCCAAACTAAGTGTCTGCATGATATAGGAGCTTGCCTCAGCACACAAGCCCCTCCACACTGGAAAACAAGATTGTCTAATTGCATTTGCCTATGAACCTATGAATGAATTATTAACAAGCATTTAGACATATAGGGGTACTCCAAAGCTCAATTAGCTAAAGCAAGATTCAGACCCAAAAGTTGTTTGTCACTCTCAAGCAAAAAATCCAAACAGTAGGCATTCCTGACAAATCCAAATGCATCGCTTGGCCTTAGTAATAATACTATATGATGATAATTATTAATTAGCAAATCAGAGATTTAAAATGTACCTTCTTCACCAACCATGTGGCAGCAGGAACCGGACTATTGACATCAAATAATAAGATTATCCCATGTCTTAGAAAAGAGGATGTTCTTTCTGAATCAGAATCAGCTGGTGCCGGGAAACAAGCAAGGACAGCAAAAATGGAAGCATCATCCGTACAAGCAACAGCTGCAAAACCAACCATACAAAAAGGGGAAAAGGGACAAAAAGTAACTGTCAGAGGCATGGCACCACAGTGAATAGCCTGAATGCTCAACGAAATGAATTATCCCACAGAGCAGGGGAGTCCAGCAAAACTTAGATGTTACATATACATAAACACAATCACATTTGCTATTGTAGAACAGATTCATTAGTTTCCCTATATCAAAGGTACAAATCAGGCAGCATAATCATCATCTTACTACCAACCCCTAGAAGCTTGTTTTGTGAACAAAAATCAATTAACCAATAAGCTGTAGCACATTTCCACTGAAACAACTACAGCACAAACAGCTTTGGGGCATTTGATTTGGCCACTTCTCAAGCACAGGCGACAAACAGCATTTCTCTTCTCCCATGATCAACTTTTTTTTATTAACTGGATACAAATCCTTCCTAAGGCATCCCAACAACCAGGGGGCACATGTCTTCTATTTTTAGAAGTTATAACTTAGAAACATAAACATTTTCAGAAAGTGAATTGTTAACACTGTTCTCACATCCTTGGGTTTCCGTTAACAGTCCCCAAGATGATCACATCAAACGCCTCAAAGTTCCATCTGTCATGTTATCTTGTGTGCTTCATCTTGGGTATCAACAATATGGTAGATATTGAAATTAGGTTGGCAATCCAGGCAAGGAGAAGTTCTTTGTCGAACAATTAAATGAAAACTGTTGAGAGGTTGTTCTTTAATGAAATGACCCAAACAGACAGTGATGGTGCCACTCGTTCAGAAGAAGGTAACAAGTTGCCATCCATGAAAATGCCACCTTATCTAAAACAATTTCACCAGTTGGACAAACTGCCAAAGTCACAGTCAAGGAAAAGTGATCCAAACCTTCAATGAAAAGGTTGTATGACCATGTTCTGCACAGCTTTGATATACACCAGATCGATAACTGGGGACTTGAACCATGTGAAGTGGATACAATATACTCTGATTTTCCAACAAAAGACAGGCTTGCAATAGGCTGCCCACCAAAAAAAAAAGGAAAGAAACGAGGAAAATGTGAGTGCAAATATCCTCTGTGGAGTAAATTAATGGAATCCGGAAACACCAAATGCATGACCAAGATCATCACAATAATGTGGTTGTACTAATTGATTTTAGTCGGTTGCCAAAAACTGAATAAGAAAATAATGATATGAAAACATAAACACAAAAACACCAGTACAGAATGATCAGGGATATCTAGATATACACAGCTTGAACCCCAACAAACAGAGAGGTTGCCGCTGGTCTGTTCTCATTCCAAAATTTCTTATTCATAATAAAACATGAAAAGAAGCTAACACCACTAGAAAGAAGAAACCAAAAGGAACATAATATGATAACCATCAAAGAGGAGAAAAAATGGTTGACTTGAGACACTCTTATCGAATGTGACCACTTTGAGGATCTGATTCCCAAAATACCACTGTGTTAAAGAACATGCCAAAAGACAAGTCCAATTTTGTCTACTTGTAGAGTTTATTCAATTTTCCGATTCACATTCCCAAAAGAAAACTTTCCAACTTCCAGCACATTTTTAATCAAAGTTCAGACACAGTAAATTACAGCATGCAGGATTGTCACAGAAGTCTATAAACCAAAATGAACAATTAAATACATAAACAAACAAATATAGCATAATGCAGCACCATAGAGACAATTGACTACCGTGTGGGTTTCCCCTATGACAGCAACAAGATAATTCCTATCCAGATCCCATAACGTGATGACAGTTTCAGCAGCTACAGCTAAGACAGAGCCATCAGCAGAAAAGGCAACTGCAGTCATGGGTTTCTTCCTACAAAAACATAGATACTGTAAGAAGAATGATGACAGGAAAGACGATCTGCCCCCACAGCAAGGAAGTCTAAGCATACTACATGTAGCAGCAGAGAAACTGAAAATATAATGATGACAATAGACAAACTGACAAACAAATGGAAAAATATAGTGACAAAAGTATAAACCTATACAGCTAAATTTTTCAGTGGGATTGACAAAAGGACATCAACCTTTTTCTGACAGTAATAATAAAGAACTGCAAGGACACCAATGGGATGTCACCCATTTACAAAAGGGGACAAATACAAAAACAATATACACTCACGCTCTCATCAATAATATTATCAACAAAATCCACAAAACTCAAACTACTATCACCCTTGAGCACCAAACTCCAACAATACAACATCCTCAAAAGGTAGAGCTCAAAATCAAGCAGTAAAGCTTTGTCCACAAGTATTCTTCAATTTCCATCCTTCCAAATGGCTCACCAAATAGCTAAATGAACCAAATTCCTAACACCACGAACCCCACCTTTCTTCATCCTTCTCCCCCAACACACCCACACATCCTTCACACTAGACGATCGGACCCATCTGATCCCCATCAAAAAGAGGGGCCTAGGTACCAAAGTGAAGATAAACACTGACAATGCAGAAGGTGATCCACTGATTCTTCCTCATAACACATAGAACACGTACTAGGACTGCTAAAAGCTCTTCTTTTAAGCACATTATTGGTAGGGATCTTGCCCTTCGCAGCATTCCAAGCAAAGACAAGCTTGGGGAAGGGGGGGCGAGCACAGAATTTTTAACTGATATTTTAAGACATTCTTAGGGAAGAATTATGAGATCATACTTATATGAACCAACAGAGTGGCAGACCCAGCTTAAGTTTTCATGACCACCATCTTTACTTTGAGGTACCTCGCTGCGAACCCAAATCTGCAAGGCAGAAAAAAAAATATTAAGAAAATCAAGATCTTCCCGAGAAACATGTCAACAGAATAAGGACATGTCTGACAGAGCACCTTGAAATCACCACCACAAGAGGAACTGACAGCCATTTGTCGAGCAGGGTGAAACGCTATTGCAGAAATCGCAGAATCCCTACACATTGTTTTATTATGAATAAGAAATTTTCGTCAGCAATCGAAATGCAGCAAGAAATAAAATTCCAGCTACGCCATAAACCAGCATGCAAATACAGATAGCCATTAGAAGGTCACATACAAGAGAAGAAAAAATAAGCCGATCCCAAATAATCCTGTTCCAGAGGAGTATCGCTTATGTACAACAAAACAGCTTTGAAAAACCCAAGCAGGAGCCAGAAGTATAAAGCAGCGCATGGAAGTCTGAAAAATAAGTCTGTAATTGTAGCAGTATCAATCTCCTCCATCAAAGTTCATACCAAATTGAGCTAGAGACTAGAAGTGATCAGGAGGCAGTCATGCCAGCAAGTCACCAATAGGCAATAGTGGACCATGATCAGCTGAGCTAAATCCAAAGAAAGAAGCAAGTTTTCCAAGCAAGGACAGGCCAGCTCAGTGTGAAACCACCCAGTAATTGTCCCGCAAGTCAAAACCACACCAATCTGAACAGTTTATCTTTATAGATCAGGGAAGAGTTGGGGAAAATTGAGGCTTTATTCCATTATCGGTAAAAGTGTAAGCATTGGTAATTTTGGTAAAAGTGTAACCCCTTAGGAACTCATAAATCCAGCTCCAGCGTCATTTATTCCAGTGATCCAGGACCGCACGAATATAGACATGTCCCAAATTTTTACCAGGCTGAGCTTAAGCAAAAATGCCCTTTTGAACAGATGGACAGAAACTACATGGCTCAGTCAAATGCCAATCCAAGAAACTATGAAAGAATAAAATAATGACACATAATTCCTTTCGTAGAGATAAAAATCACCATCTAGCGTGGACTCTGAAAAGATGGTACAAATCCAGCTTGCCCCTAAAATCAATACTAACTGAGAAAATTGTTTTTGGCACTTGTTTTCTAATACTCGCACTCCCTCCAGATAAGAGGTGACAGAAGAAAAAGACCAAGCATAACTCACGTGAGCAGAATTATCAGAAGAATTAGGTTCTGGTTGCCAAGGATACATTACATATTTACATCAGAAAAGTGGAACTAGCAGCTATTTGCACTGCAGTCATTCAGATACCATTTATGGATGATCAATTCAATATGGTGAATGTAGACCTGTGCAACAACAGTGCTAGCTAAGGAAAGGTAGGTTACAAGAAAAATAATAAGAGATTATGAACACCTGTGCGGTTCATAGACTATGGTTGACAGTTCATAATTCTTCTTCTGGGTCATGCAAGCCCAGAACTTCAAGCACACAAGGCCTCCAATTCCATCTTCTGATAGTCTCGTTTCAACAGTAGTCATTGTGGAACCATCAGGTGAAAGTGCCACTATGTTGACCACTACCTAAACATAGAAAGTAACAAGAACATCAGAAACATGTCCTAGACACTTTATATTATGTGGAAGGGGAGAAGTACATACAGTTATCTCATTGCTTGGTTGATAGTTTCGTTCGCAGATTTGAACCTGCAGTGATAATTTCAAAGGGAGTAAGAGAAAGCGGAGCAAAGAGAACATTAGTTGTAGAAAAGGATACTCATAGATAGCAGAGAGAGGAGGTTAGCTTTCAAGAAGGTTAACCATCCAAGGAAAAATGGCAAGCATTAGCACAATCACAGATTCCCACATCAAAGTATGGCCAATTTGATGTCTAAAACCAAGTTTCAAGAAATTTTGACGTTTAAAAATAATGTGATCAAATTCAGGAACAAGCAGATCCACTGGATTCGTAAGAGCACCACATGTATCAATCAATATATCAGAAGCTGAAACTGCTTGGACCAATTGAATGCAATGGAAGTAAAAATAGTTTAAAGTGAAGCATATTTACTGCACAGCTCAAAGAAAAAACAGAATAAGTTTCAGGGCGACACCTCAGAAATTTCACGGTTATCCAGCAAGCTGTAAAATTGGATGCGGTAGTTTTCAGTAGGTAGAGCAACCGCACCAGCTGAATGATCGAAGAAAATTCCACTAGAGAAGCTACCCCACATATCTGGAAAAGGACAAGGAAGCTGCAAAGTAATGCATTAGAATTTCCTAGTGATTCAAGATTATATTTCTGCAAAAAACAATAAGACAATTTATATTTGATGACAGACAATCGTAAATTAGTCCACATTCGGGCTACTGAAAGCGTTGTTTTAGGTCGCAGTAAACTACAGCAAGATATCACACTAAATTGTATGTGTTTATTTTGACTTATATGATATGCAATAAGCACTTTCAAATCAGGTTCACACCAGAGATAACCTTTCTGCAATTCAGTGTATCAGCAAGGTTCTGTGTACCGGGCTGCCCTTTAGCAAGGTCTGTATTTCATATAATTGTATCACTAACACACCCATTCTAATGCAGCCTTAAATCATAGTATGCTACCAAATGTCAAACTAATTTGTCTGTGTTTCATTAGGCTTATTTGGCATGCAAGCACGTTCAAATCTAGAGGTACCCTTTCTGCAATTCAATGTATCAGCAAGATTGTGTATTTCACATGATTCTATTGTTTGCTTACCCAACCATTAAGTACTACCTCTGTCCCATATTGTTTGTCCATAACTGAATTTAGAAGTCCAATGCTCCATTGGAAATGGGGTGAAAGTTATGTGATATACCAATACTACCCCTACATTTCTCTTGTGAAGAAAAAAATAAAAATTAAATTACTAGTAGTAGTATTTATTAGGGGTATAATAGGAGTTACAGCTGTTGGAATTGTAGAAGGGACAAATAAGTTAGTTGTAAGGACAAATATTTTGGGACAGAGGTAGTAGAATGCAAATGCTATTGCTGTGTGCCTCATGTTGGTCAGAAAGTCCAAGCCAAGCTCTCAAAAGAGTGGAAATAAAATGCCACATTGACAATACATCAACAATTGATAGTTTGATACCATGAGAAGGTCATTCTATTCAAACAGTGTACAATGTCCATGCACATACATCGTACTCAAGCAGTTCATGCCAACGAGCAACTGAGGTCCTAATTAGCTTCAAAAGATGCAAAGAAATAAAACAAATTTCCAGTTACTAACCTTAATCCCAGCAATGGACTTGAAGATTTCCAACGAAGACATCTTCAAAAGATGAATTTGATTATCTGCACAAGATATCTATAGGCCCTGGTTTCAGTAAAGCTAGAAAATCCAAAGTGAAACCAAATTATGAAATTAACCACAAAAGGAATCACCCCTTCATCTGTTCTTTCTTCACCATTGAGTAATGTCAATAAAACTTAACAATGCACTGTACTACTTCTAGCCCTCAGAAGATTCTTACCGCAGAAAGCGTAGGGTCAGGGGCCTGTACAAAATATAGAAGGGCTGATCCAATTCGGGGTAGAAACTTCTTCTTCCCTGTCTCTAACTGCCATAGGACTAGAACACCTTCATTTCCCCCTAATCATTGTCACAAAAAAGAAATAAATAAATAAAGGCCAATAGCAGAAGACAGGGAGACTTAGTCTCCAATCTCTTTGAAAACCCACCAAATGTCGAGTGTAGAAGTAGCAGCAGTGACAGAACAATAAAAAAACATGCATTATTAACAAAGATGGTGGAGTAATTAATAATTATCATGATTACAATGACGGTAACTCCTGGCAGCTCAATGAAATCCAAGAACAAAAGTTCTTTAAGACCAAGCCAGGCTCATGTTACATTTTCTAAAAACCAAGCAAGGACAAATCCTAGTTGCAGTTCCCAGGGGAAACAGAAAGGCCGATCCTACATACCCAATATCAGAATCTAAAAAAGTGACAGCAAACACTAAACAACTACTGAACTTTTCCCTGTGTCTACAATTCTACAACATCTTGTTCAAAGTCACACGGCCACATGGAATTACAGGGGGGTAAGAAGAAGATTCACAACTGCAAGAAGAAATATGGCAGCAGGGCAGCACCATAATCCAAATAGTAAGACATGCCACCTCAATGTCTAGAATGAATCCCAAGGAACAAGAATGCAAATATTAATAAGGCCATGAAAGGAGGGAGCATAGAGATAATATTCAAGGTAATCCCCCAACCCCCGGCAACCCCTAAATGATTTCAAGATCTACTTTTAGAGGATGTCGTATGGCGGGGGAGTTGTGCTTATAGGTGATAATAATTTGAAATTTTTGGACTTCTTTGATGCTATCATGGGATTCATGGCTGAGAGTTGGAGCCTTTGAGAGTATATTGTTTTAGTTTTTGCCGTTCTGTACATGGACAACATCCCCTAGGTGTTCTTTCAATTTATCTTTAGTTTACCTTTTTACCCACGAGAATCAAGTGAATAAGAAGAAACAAAGTTATTCAAATACAGCAAAAAAAACAGAACGTCAAATAGAACATCAGAGCAGACAATACTAATAATGCATTTCACAAATAAACACAGAACGCCAGATTGGAATTTCAGAAATAGCAACAGTCAAAAAATGAAGCAAGGCCACAAATGACAATAAGATCTAATATAATACTTCGTCACACATCAATATGCTCAAGAGAACTAACCAACCTGAGTATAAATGGGCTCCATCAGGCGAAAAAGAAAGAAACTTCACTTCAGATGAGTGCCAGTGCCATGTCGAGCATGAGTCTGCATCATCATCTCCCCTAACTCCAGGCCTCTCATCGTCATGCTTAGTCAATGCAGCTTTATTCTGGTCAGCACCTCTAAGTGTTCTACTACCAAAACCCCTCCAAATTAAAATTCTTCCAGTCACATCACCAGCTGCCACAATACTCCCATTTGGATGAAAAGCAATAGCAGTAACATTTTTTGTGTGATGTAATTTCAACTTTTTAACTAAAGCGCGCTCAGAATCAGCCGCTGGAACCTTCCAGATATAAAGTGTGTGTCTACTTTGGATACCAAACAAATCTCCTGAAGGACTACCAGTTATAAAACTCGGCTGTGCAGTCTGCAATACAGCATTGAGGTAAATATCAGCATTCTAGACAAGGAGAAAAGCGTAGTGACATGCTTCTCTCCTTACAAACAAACAGTATGAAAGGTTTAAACTGATTGCTCCCCCGTGCGGCCCCAGAGATGGTGGGAAGGAATGCCAAATAATTGACAAATCTATTTGGCCATACATACATCATCATCATAAGTAAGAAAGGAATAAATTGTGTATACAAGGGACAAGGCATTAAAGGTTATCTAATTTTCACACTGCCAACTCTTCATTCCAGAGATGGAGAGGAATTACACATAATCATAATACGTAAGAAAGGTGAAGTATGTTATACATACAAGGGAAAGGGCATAAAGGTTATATAATTTTCACAGTGCCTACTCTTATTTTAGAGATGAAGAGAGATTCCACATCAGCATACTAACACCCACCCATCCACCCTCTTCCCTCTTGTGGCACACTAAGGCCTGAAGCAGGAGATTATGCAGGCCAACATAACTTGAGCACTCAGATTCTCCAGAACACAGCTCTCTTTGTTTCCGAAGATCTCAGACCCACTAGCTTTCACCCTTATTCACCAGCCCTATCTCCTAAATTACTGAATTCATGCATCTTTTATGATATACCAAGCTCAAGTCATGTTGTACACATCAGTGTTTGAAAACAACAGCATCATACTAATGTGTAATGAACTTCTTGATACAGTCAAGCACATAAACCATGATGCTCCACAATGGGTTTCCTTCACCTTGTACCAGAATGTCAATCAAATTACCAAAAAAAAAAAACAAAAAAAAAGAGGAAAGAAACATTGCACACATTTACACAGAATAAACCCCAAATGAAAATTGCGAGCTAAAAAGTCAACTTACCAGTCGCTAAGTAACCACAAATAGTAGGAGAAGCAAGTCACTAAACAGCACATGGAAAAGATGACCAACACATATTTTAGCACAACCTACCTCTTTTAAAATCACTCCAGCTAGCTTAGAAGTAGTTAAGTTGCACTTTCGAATTTGGCCACGCAGAGGATTAGGCTTATCACCAGGGTCACTAAGATCCTCTACTGTCACATATGCAAATAGATCAGCTGGTTTACCACTTTCAGTATCCGGTTTAGACAGCAGACCTGGGATCACCTGAAACCAAGAAAAACAAACAGCCTTAAAAAGAATTACAGTAACGAGATGCAAAAAGGAGAGAATAAGAAAAGAAAAGTGCAAACAAAGTCAAAAACGACGCACTGTGTGTTTCCACCATCAGCATAAGAAACCCACTCATGCATCATGGATTCATGGTTAGGGATTCGACAGACCTCCTCGCAAGCCATTATGAGATGCAACTAGGCCTGGCATAATCTGACCCGACCCAAAACTGACCCGATTTTCCACACCTAAGATATAAAAATCCTGGAAAACGACGCATACCGACCCGAGCCGACCGAATGGGCAGGTCTCATGCAACCCTAAAACCGTCTGTCTATACAGCAAAAGAAAGGAATAAATTCATTTTTCTATGAAAATGCCTATGCTCTCTTAAACATTAGACCAAAATGTAGAACAATGCATGTAAAAAAGGACCATATGCATTCTGTAACACTCATCCTTAAGAAAACTGAAAAAATTGAGCAATCTCACAGGTGTAGCTTTGGCTGAATGAATTATATAAATGATACGACCCTAAGTTGACAATGATGTGATAACCCAAAATAAAGAGCTAGGATAACGTCCATTAAGTATGACATACTCGAAGCACAAAATGAGCATGTATCTCTGCTTGGTATTAGATTTTTAAGTTTTGACAAGAACTTCCACTCAAATTCATCGATCAGACTCAAGAACCTGATTTCTTGAGTAAAACAGACCATCTATTTACACACATAACCCTTCAACCATGAAAACAAGACCAACATTAACCAATACAAATGAAGGATGCTCCCTCAAAGAAACTCGTATATCAAGTAGGATCAACTAAGCACAAAATCTTTCAATGATTATCCATCTGAAAAATACCCATATCCCATCAAGTACTATCCTTTTGCAATCATCCCCAGTCACATCCTTCCCAAACAAAGCATCTATAATTGATTTGTAGTTGAAACTTTATCTTTGAATTAGGATCTGGACACAACACAAAACATGACAGTCACCGCCATTTGATCGAATCCCCACATTTCAACCCCAAGATGCTGCTTGATGCTCGATCCAAACTCATGACAACTGCAGCAGAATTTTAAGTCCTGAAAATTAGAAGCTTTGAGTTTGAATGCAGGCTGCAGCCCATTTTAGGTTAGACTTGCACTCACCTAAAACATTACAAACTGATTCTAAGTTTCTAACCTCCCATACGCAACCAACATAGCATGAGTTAAGTAAAGGGATTTAATAGGAAATGAGATTCATCAACAAAAATACCATATCACCCATTTATCCAGCTGGAGTCCTGTGTACTCACTTGAATAACAGAGTTCACGATACAATCCTTTTATCATTAGTCGCTGCAACAACATATATTGTCCGGAAAGATTCAGAACAACTAAACTTGGACAAATCATTTGGAAATGAGGCTCCTAAGTCCTAAGTCCTAACCACTAACCCTCCCCTAAGGCTTTAATTAGGAGTGAGCTATGGCAGATCAAAGGTGAATTACTAGGAGTAATTATTTCTGTTGGACCTGCTGATACAGCTCTCTCCCTCCCTCTATCCCACATGGGTTCAAACTTCTGTTTTGATGGCAGTCACAGTGTGGAAAAATAGCTAAAATGCGGCAGTGGGTTCCTTATCGCATTTGTTTCAGATAAATGCATATTGTCAAACTCCGAAAGAAAACACACACATAGTGTGCGTGTGCTCGTGCACATGCAAGTGTGCGCGTGTGACACACACACTCCACAAAACACAAACTACTACATCAAAAGAAGAAGAGAGAAACTTTCCATCAACCCAAATTAGAGAGAGACCTGATGAAATTGCCTTTCATGCGTTGAAAAGGAGTTTCAATTCTCTCACAAATCCTTGCTCCTTTCTCACCAAATACTCAAAAAAATCACACGAGGTACAATCATGCCCATCTTTTCTTTGGTTCCTTGCCAAAGAAACCCTCCAAAGCAAGAAGATGACTCCTAATCTAAAAGGGGATAACCCAAGAAACTCCTAGCCATCCAAAAGCTAAATCCCAAAGAAACCTAGCAAAGTCACGGTGAAGCAAACGATGATCCGTGATTCAAGATACCCCTTGCACTGGTGCACATACATCAACCAAATCTTACCCTTTATTATAAATAGTCACAAGTTAAAATACTCCCACTGGCCACTTCCTAAACAAAAAATACAAACGCCAAGGGGGAGATAAATTTCCAAAACAACTACGAGCGGGAAAGCACCATCCTCCAAAGGATGCAAAGATGAAGATTGCACCATCCTCACAGAAGAATTGCAACCTTCAAAGGGGCAAAAGACATCCAAATAATCTTGTACATGAAGATTCAAAGGGGCAAAAGACATCCAAAGTTCCAACAATCTAGGAAATGAAGATTCAAAGGGGTAAAAGACTTCAAAAGGAGCCCAAGCTACACTTTAGTCTTAACCATAGCTACGGGGAACACCAGCGTTTCGGGAACAAGCGTTCCTGAATCAAAACTATACAAATTTTTTGTAAAAATTAGCGACCCATGTTCTGGGACCAACGACCCGGGAAGCGTTCCTCGTAACTATGGCCTTAACTATTTCTCACTGTTGCAGAATATCCAAACAAGAGTTTAGACTGTAATTCTGATCCCTTCCTTCGGTTTTTGGATGCACAATTATTTGTGCGCCCACAAAAACTACAGAGATTCAAACCATCAGGAATATCGTGCTTGCCATTCCTAACTATTGTACCCACCTAGCCTTTCTTATTGTTATCAATAGCCTACGAACTCATACACAAACTCCTGAGTACGTCCTCCATCTGAACTAAAGCAAACACATTCCAAACAGACCAATAATAAGAAGACTTAAACAACATGTAAACAAAGCTGGCGAAATATATATTACCATAGAGTAAATTGGCATTTGAATAACAATAGTTTTGATAAGTTCGGGGGCGCAGAAATCCCAATAGCGAATAGTTCCATCCAAAGAGGAAGTCCAACAATAGTTTAAGAGCTTAGCGTTGCTTGCGCTGGGCACCACCAGAACTGATGTAACCAGAGCTTTGTGACCTTCTAACTCGGTAATCTGAGCCCAAAATTAGAGCACCATTGAAGCAAGAAACAATGTCAATTAAACTTGTGTGTCAGAATACAAAGAAGAGAGAGAGCAAGGAGACGAACCTGCATGGCGGTGGAGGTGCTGAAGACGGCGACGGTGTTTCCGGTGCATATGAGAAGCCGCTTGGCATCGTTGGAGAACGCCGGCGGCGATGAGACGTAGCTCTTTCCTCCGGTAATCATTTTCGGGTTGCAGGACAGAGGAGGCAGGGTTTAGGGTTTATGAGAGAGCCAAAAGGTCTGTTCTGTACGCGCTAGGAAGAAGCCCTAGACATTGACCTTTATTTTAGAAAATCCCCCACCCTCCGCAATATTTATTTTTTTTAATTCCTGTTCGAGCGTAGTATAGTTGCAGTTGGTAAAGGCTCTATCCAAAAACAAAAACAAAAACAAAAAAAAGTTAATAAAGGTTGCTAAGTTTATGTTAAAGTTGAAAATATAGAAATAGACTTTGTTCGGTAGCCAGTTGATAACTGTTAGCTGATAATTTATAATTGTTAGTCAATAATTATTTAGATTAACTATTTGATTTTAAAAGTTTTTGGTAAAGTAATTTTTTGTGAAAAGCTACAACAAAAAACTTCATCAAGTAGAAAATTAACTTATTGAGTCCAAAAAGAAAGTTAATACAAAAAGTTACTAAATATTTCAAATAGTTTTTTCACCTTGATCAAAAAATTAAAAGTTGTCCAAAAAATTGGGGAGCCGAACACCCAAAAAAAAATGAATAAATTGTTTTGTGTGGTAATTCACTACTCTTATAAAATGATGACCCTAATTCATGTTTCTTTTACAAGTTATAATGATATAGTCGCTCCATCTCATATTATTTGTAACTAATTTGACTTCTCACGGTCTATATTGTCATTTTTTTTATGGATATTTCCCATATCATATTTTATCAACGACTTTAGTGATGTATTTTTACAATAATATTTTCCATTGTGAATCTAATGAAAGTAATTTTATATAATAAATCATTATATACGTCAAAAAGATGGTCAAAGTTTAAAAAGTTTGACTGGACACAATTCTCAATATGACAAATAATATGGGAAGGAGGTGGTGATAAACATTGTTGTACAATAAATAAACATATAAAAAACCTTTAAGATGAACACAATATTCCCAAAGTAAATTAACACAGTTTGAATCCTGGTGAAGGATAAACATATAGGGTTATTGGCCATGAGGCCTATAAAGGACAATATATATTACAAGCACCCAAAGCATGTGCTCCAGATACTTGCGAGTGAACAATCATATGAATCAAAGTTAACAATCATAACAATCAGAGTGAACAATTTAATACATATGGGTGAACAACTATAGAATCTGGAGCACGTACTCCGGGAGCACCTAATAAATTACACATGAAGGATGACCCGTCATGTAAATTGACCATAAAGGACATGAAGACCATGAATACCTAATTTATGTAAGAAAAGAGGATCCAACACTGTTGACGTAGCATGCCAAGTAGACAACAAATTTATTTTGTTTATATTGCTCAACCCCCTCTTTCTTTGATTCACACATAGGTTATCTACAAAAAGAACCATGATTTACCTTTGAAAATATACATAGATAGCTACAAAGGGCAAACCATGGTTCGTCTTTTAAGAGATTCGAAAAAAGACGTCTCTTGCTCACATTTTCTCTCTCTTTGAACCCCCATCTCCCACCCTTATAATCCCTCTCTCTCGCTTCCTAAACCACCACCATCCCAACGTTATTTGCCGAATGGATCTCAAATGCATATATGTGTGCAACAACTACGTCTCTGACATTAACCCAACTCATTGTTGAATTGGGGTATGTAGTCGATGAGGAACACACAGAGTCCCATCAAGTCAAGAAAAATCGTGTGTTGGAACTTGTTAGATATATGAGATGAGGACACACATAACAAAAGTAAGAGTAACACACACCATTTATGAGCTTGAATACAATAACAACACTATCATTTAAAGTTGGCTGCAACATGGGACCTATTACCATCCCTTAATGTAACAGTAAGAGTGACACATTGTCATTTGAGATCCTTTCAGCAAACATCGTGGGGTGTTGGTGTTGGTGGTGGTTTGGGAAGTGAGAGAGAAAGAGTATGAGGGTGAGAGTTGAGGGTTCGAAGAGAGATAAAGCGTGAGCAGGGGGCGTCTTTTCCGAATGTCTTATAAGGTGAATCATGGTTCGCATTTGTAGATATCCATTGTAACGCCCCAACCTTAATCACAAGATTAAGACTATACTTTAGAATCCCAAACCCATGATTAGCGCAGTGGAACACCTTGGGTCGAGGCATTACCGCCGTCCCCACTCGGGACAAGGCAAAAACACAAAACCACAATATAACAATCCACCATAAACTGTACTTAACTCCATACAACACAACTGCTAAACTTAAAGTACAAATACACTATACAACCTTTAATTAAACATATCATGTAGACTTTCCACAACCGAGTGGCCTTTAATGCTCTTGAGTAACCTTGAATACCGATCTCCGATCGCCTTTAGAGAACTACCCTGTACCAACAACTTACTCCCGCTTAACCTCGTCTTTAACCTGGGAGCTCGGACCGCCTAAAACAAAACATTGAAATACATTCGCAAAGTGAGTGGGGAAACACTCAGTACGTAAACCTCCAACACGTCAACCGCTCAAAGCGGTTTTGAGTGCCGACATTTAAATTCATTTTGAAAGCGGGAAGGGACATAAAGCATGCTAAACCATTGAATACTTTAAGCTATAAAAGTTCTATGCATATCTTTGTACTTAACATTGAAATGATTTCATATAGTAAGATGTGGTATCCCTTTTAGATCGATGCGAAACATCTCACGCACGCCCCAAACCGATCTCGAGTTTGGATGGGTGATCATGCTAGCGATCGACAGCCAGGTCAAGATTACTCCGATAGGAGCCTGTAAAATGCTAGACTTCACTCTAGCTACTGTAGAATAGGTGTCGGGACCACTTATAAAACGATAAAATCATTAGAACATATAACTATGCAATAAAACTGTACTTGACTTTTAATAGAAGCAAGAGTTGGACAATTTGCGTACCTTAAAACGATGCAAAGCTTGGTGGCGCGTCTCGGGCTCGGGATGGCTTGGGTGGCTTGAGAACTATGCAACGGAGTAGAAGACTTGAACCGAAAAGGGTTCTTGGTGAGTTCTGCAAGACTTTAGAAATATTTCATGTAATAGGAAATTTCAGGTTTTTCTTAAATGAAGTTTTAGCATAACTTGGGCTAGAAAACTCGAATTAAGCAAGCGAGTACTTCGGAATAGGGAAAATTAAGTTCTACAACTTTGTCAACAGGACCGAGGTCCAAAATGAAAGGAAATGCTTGAAAAACAGCCGGACAGAAGCTGTAGATCGGTCACTTAAAACCTCGTTTGAACTTTTAGTGTGAAACTTCGATGAAATCTATAATAGCTTAACGTAAAGCTTTGGAAGGCGTAGACTAACTTGAATGACCTGAATGATATAATATGAACTTTGAATCTTTGAAGGTTAATAAGGATTTATTAAACTTGTTAAACTTGTAATGAAATGGTCGTCAAACGACGAAGAAAACTTATAAGAAGGTCGTAAGATTTTTGGAACAATGCAACGGAGTTGAGTACTTGGGAGAAGGTTACTCCCTAAAGCACATTGATGATCAATGAAAGTCTTTATCTAGATACACATCTAAATTCTATGAGTTTCAATCCTTACGTCACGATGAGATCACTTAACTTCATATATATTAACGTTACTCCATGACTTGCTATGAATAACCAAATCTTTCGGGGGTATCTCAGTCACCAACTTGACATACTTCAACTTAAAATACATATCCAAATTCTCTTAACATTGACACAAAGGTCATTACATGCTTAGAACCCTTAATTGGTTCACTACTATTCACAAGGTAAGAATTTGATAACTAAAATTCTGGGTAAATCTCAAATTACAGCCCTTTAGTCTAAGGCTCATATCTCTCACTCCCGAAATCCGATAAATGCAAACTTTATGTTTCTGGAAAGCCCAAAGAGTGACCTAAAACTCTTATGTTTATCATTAAAACCAATAAGATCTCTAAAGGGACGAAAAGTGGCCATTAATTCAGACACTCACTTAACATTCTGGGTAGAACCCGTTTTATAATCCCTCAATGAAAACTCCATATCTCTTAATCCCGATATCGTATGGACGCATAATATACCTTTTCGGAAAGCTCAACATGTTACCTAAAACTTTTATGTTCAATATTAAGGCCAACAAGGAGTCCAAATGGCTGAAATTCTTGTGTTTTCTTACTGACTATACTCCCGTCATAAATTGTACCCCTTGTACTAAAATGGCCATAACTCGGGTTATACACAACGAAATCTCGAAATTCCAAAGCCAAAAGTTAGCTAATGAACTAGGCTATCATTTCCAACAAAAATCTGGGCAAAATTCACCCTTTTATTCCCTTGTAAAAATCTTATTACAACCAGGATCTGTTTTTGGCCCTCTCAAGCTACATGTATGTCTCCAATGGCTTCCAACTTGTATTAATTTATAACCAAACCCCAAATTAGCTATCATCCATTAAATTTCCAGAATTTAACCTCTTAATCCTGCTCAATCAAGACCTTAAAACTTACATGCAAAAGCTAATTCACATATTCAATAACAATACAATCCTTAAACATTCAAAATCAACCCAACTCACATGTATAAATCCCCAAATTCAAACCCTAACTTAACCACAATATAAATTCATACTTAGAACTCATAAAAGAGATGAAAAACAACAATTATACATAATTTAAACATGAAAATCTGATTTGGAACATAAAGCTTGAGTTTAGGGTTTGGATGTTATACCACTTAGAGGAGAATTTGAGGAAGTAAACAAGAGGAGAGGGAAGAGGAGGCTTGAAGGTCGCGGAAACCATCTCGAGGCTGAATCTGGCCGGAAAACGCACGAACAGAGGGGGGCTGGGCTGCGGTGCGGTGGTCGGTCGTGGAGCTTGAAGAAAAAGAGTGAGGGTTTGAGAGTTTAGTGAGAGCCATTGAATGAAATAAAACCAAATAACCCTCTTCCTTTCTAACTTAATACTACTACAATTATACCACTCCTTTTTAATTTATCACTTAAAACATTACTAAGCCAAACCAATTAAAATTAGCTTAGGTAAAATAATTGGTATTAACCCGGATAAGGTTAATTAATAATAACTTGGGTAGATAAATCGGTAGAAGGTCAAATAAAGTAATTTGACTTTAAATGCGATGGAATGGATTAATAAAATTTAGAATCAAATAAAACAACCGAGTGGTGTACTATTTAGGACCATAAAAATGAACAATAGAAATATAATTAGGATACTTAGACAATTCGAAGTATAACCGAAAGGCACATAAAAACTATTGTAACTTTCCCCGGTCAAAACCGTAAAGTCGAGAATCGTAAAATAAATTATATAACTTATCTTAGAAATAAATATTCATAACTTTGTGATGGGAAATAATAATAATACTTTAACTCTGAGATATATATATATATATATATATATCTAACGACCCATTTCGCCATCTCCTTGCTCGAGACCTGTCACACATAAACACATAACTATAACAATAAAGTAAAATAGAAAGAAAAATTTTATAGCGTATTTTGGCTAATTACTGTGATCAAGGCCCTTAATTAACACGGGTTTAGGGCGGGTTGTTACATCCTCCCCTTAAAAGAAGTTTCGTCCCGAAACTTGCTGTTGGTTCAATTGTGTTTGATATACTTTAAAAGGCGTGTGGGTAGCTTTCTTCATATCTTCCTCGGTTTCCCAATTGGCTTCTGAGGTGCCTTGATTTGCCCAAAGCACTTTCACTAAGGGACCTTCCTTTGAGCTAAGTCGTTGGATCTTTTGGTCTAGACTTTGAGTTAATCATTGATCTACGTTGAGATCCTCTGCTACCAATGAGGTTTTCTTCAAGAACGTGTGTTGAGCCCAATATATACTTTCGGAGTTGGGCAACGTGAACACATCAAGAATTTTCCCTAGATTAGAAGGCAAATCTAAGCATTTGTACCACTAGATTGGTTTCTTCTATAACGAGCAAGACCCCATACAGCGAGAGCTTACTTTCCCCTTGACATTGAATCTCTGAGCCCCTTTTGTCGGAGAAATTTTAAGGACAACATGATTTCCCCATGTGAAGTTTGAGCGGTTTGTACCTTCTATCCGCATAGTTTCTTGTCCACTCTGGCGGTGCGGATATATTCTTGGGTGACTCGATCTTGTGCGAGGTATCCGGATTGACTCGGACTTATGATTGAGCTCCATTTAATTCTCCCTATCACTACAGGTACAACCTTTCTGTCATAACATGCTTCAAGGAGCTATCCGTATGGTAGACTACCGTCTACTACTATGAGAAAACTACATGGCGGGAGAGCTTTATCCCAAATTCTTTGGAGATTTAGGGCGCATGCGCGCAATACATTCCCTGTGATCTGGTTCACTCTTTCGGTCTGGTCATCGCTCTCTCGGTGGTCGGAACTACTGTAATTAAGGTTAGTGCCGAAAGCTCTTCGTAAGGCGCTTCAAGTGCGATTGAAACCATGAACCTCCATCAGATACTATACCTTTCGGAATTCCATGTAATCTAACGATCTCTTGCGTGTAAATATTCGCTAACTTATCTATCTTCCATCCTTCATGGATAGGAGCGAAATGTGCCCACTTGGTAAGGCGATCCGTAATTACTCAAATGTCCTTCCTTCTAGGAGATGTGAGGGGTAATTCCTTGTTGGGATCCATAGAAATTGATTCCCATTTCCACGTGGGACTTTCTAAGGGTCTAAGTTGACCTGATGTTCTTTAACGTTCTACCTTGCCCCTTTCTGACATGTCAAACATTGATCCCCATAGCTAGCTACACCTCCCTTCACGCTAGGTCACCAAAAGTGCTCTTTTAAACCTCTATACATTTTTGTACCCCAGCGTATCTGGTCAATGGTGTGGCCTCCTTCTAAAAACTTAAACCTTAAACTTCCCTTATCTACACATAGTCTATTACAAACCTTAGGGTTTTGTTTTCATGGACTAAAAATCCGAGTATCCCCTTTGTGGCTAGATTATCCATAATCCTCTTGAGTTTTGGTCACTCATTCGTTTCATCTTGAGTTCCTCCATGATGGACGGTTATAGGAACATCATGACAGATCTCTTGCCACGTCCCTATGCTTTACCAGCTCAATGCTCTCTCTATTCAGCTTTTGCCGCATTTTGGGATGAATTTCAAGACAGGTCAACATCTCATGCTGGGTCCTCTGCTCAAAGCATTTGCTACCGTATTGCCTTACCGGGATGGGGTTGGATATCTAAATCATAATCCTTAATGCATTCTAACCACTTTCGTTGCCTTAGGTTCAACCTCCTTGAGTGAACATACACTTGAGACTCCTGTGATTCGTAAAGATTGCATTAGGGACCCCTTAAAGGTAAAGCCTCCAAATTTTCAGGGCAACACCATTGCTGCTAACTCTAGGTCATGCGTTGGGTAATTCTTTCAGCTGACTTTAATTGCTGTGACGCATAGGCTTTCACCTTGTCATTCTATATCAAAGACACCTGACCCTTGATGAGTCGCATCACTATATACCACATACTCCTATCCCTCCTCGGGAAGTGACAACACTGGGGCGGTGGTTAGCCTTTCCTTGAATACTTGAAAGGCTTCTTCCACCTGCCGGTCCATTCGAACCGGGTTGACTTCTTGAGCGAATTGGTCAATGAAAGAGCTATCTTAAAAATATTCGAGCAATTCTCCTATAATATTGGTCATACCTAAGAAGTTTGAACTTCAGAAGTAGTGGTCTTGCCCAATTCTTAATGGCGAATACTTTGTTAGAGTTCACTCAGATCCCTTCATGGGTCACTATATGTTCCCAAAAATCCTAACTTTTTGAACCAAAATTCACACTTTGAGAATTTTCGCATACAGTCTTTGCTCCCTTAATGATTCTAGCACCAATTCTCAATTGATTCCCATGCTCTTCTCGGCTTTCCGAATATACCCAAGTATCATCACTAAACCCCACTGCAACTTAACCAGATAAGGTTTGAACACTCGGTTCATCCTACCCGTACATACTGTTGGGGCATTCGTAAGTCGAAAGGTATCTGGTAAATTCATAATGCCCATATCTTATCCTAAGAAACGATCTGGATATTCTCAGCCCTAACTCTGAGAGAATAGTGTCCTAATCGCAAACCAATCTTAGATAACACTCTTGCCCCTTGGGGTTAGTCGAATAGTCCATCGATTCTTGGGACGGGTACTTGTTCTCGTTCGTACTCAACTTTCGGTAGCCAAAGTATAGCCTTCTCTATCATGCACGTATAAGACTTGGTCATTGTATTCGTCTGACATGGGTATGCTGTTTGTTCATTCCTTCCATATGTCTCCATGATATCGTATCTCATCCTAAGGTTACGGTCAGTATCGTGACGAACACCTTCTGGTTGTTCATAGAACCTTGAATTCATTTCTCTTTGCATCGCTTTGTAAGACAAGCCATTGTCGTGGGCATTACTATCTCCCAATAGCCCCAAAACACTGGATTTTACTTCTGTTAATTATCTGAACACTCTCTTCCCTTCATAGATTGTATAGCAGGCACGTTTTCTTTCTCAAATATATCCATATGATCTCTATTGCCTTGAAAGAGGAGCTAGCCTTTCTCCAAGCGTTCTATGTTCTTGACTTTATGAATCCTTAATCGTAAAAAGTTTTGACTCGAAGGTCCCTAGTATTCTCCCTGAACAATTTGTTTCTACATTTCCCATTTTACCTCAGGTACCTCGATAGTTCCAAACAACTAACACTTTTCCTTACTTTATTAGACTTCCCTCCTGACATCTATTTCCTATAAAAAGGCACTAACAGGTGCGGAGGAAAAACATGATAACAGGGAGATGCCATCAATAAGAGGTAAGAACAAGAATTTTGAAGTTAATAACGAAGCAAAGATTCACACTGATAAATTTAAAGCTTTAAGATTGCATGGAGGGATGCAGGAATTCTTCAGTCCAACGACACATGTATATCCATTAAGGAAACGAGGATCAACAAAAGATAGCATATTTGACAAGGATGATGATTACAATGATTTCATGAACAAGGAAATTCATAAGTACATCGAAATAAGCTTGATTTGGAAAGGAAAAATATCAGGATCGGCCTTCTGATTTCCGAATTAAGACAATTAAAGTTTGGAATGTATGAATACTTTGTAGTAAGTTTCTGGAATGATAGAGCATAAGTTATTGATCCTGAACAAAGTTTTGACTTGTGTGGAAGCTAAGCTTTGAAAATAGTGTACAGATTCATGATAGAACATGACCATCACCTTAAAAAGATAAATCTTAGCGAGTAAAAAGGGTCATATGAATCTAATGAAGTCTAATTCTGAAGAAATAACGAGCGAATAGAAGTCAAAAGCAGGTAATGGTCGTGAAGGAATTGATCATGGATTGTAACGAGCCACAAAAGGCAGGTTATTGAATGCCTTAACATACTGGACTGGTAACAACGATAGGATCTGATAAGAATTCTAGAGAATGGACTATGGTAGGTAACAAGAAACTTGGATTTCAATATTGCGATGAGAGGGTAAACTTTACTAGGAGGATGTACAATGAGAGCAGGGAATAAAAGTTGAAGTTGAGCGATGAACTTGAAGTATAATGGCCACGCAGAAGAGGTTTGGTCCTTACGATGGTTGTTCATCAATAGCTTCCCACCAAATGTCAGCTTCTTCTATCCAAGTGGCGGGATGAGTATGTGCCTGGGCATCTCTTGCATTAAAACCTAAAGTGTCAGGGTATGGCAGTGGATTAGAAGTGATAGAACCTAGGGATGACTCAGGATGTGTAGCTATTCCCAGGTTAGGTTAAAGACCTAGTAGTTCAAGTTGGTTTTCCCGATCCTTGATACATGTTACAAAATTACCACGGAGTACACCCTTAGGCTCTTGGTTGACTTCATGCTCGTCGGGATCCATGTCCCAAAGTAATTGAGGCACCATGCGTGTCGACCGGGTTCTCCCCGAAGGAGTAGCTGACGGTAGCAGCTTCTTACATCATCCCACGGGCTCTCGTGGGGAAGGGTGGCAACAAGCAACAAGCTCGGCACTCATCGTTGCGATACTCAAATTGCGGATTAGCCGCACAATGGATATCGAAGGCGCCTTGCAACTTCTTGAGATGGACTTGGATGTTGGTTTTGGGCTCCAGTAACATCGCGTAGAGGTTGGGAAAACGGGTCACGATTGTGATCCATCTATGTTCTATGTAACGTTGACAAAAAGTTTTAATAACTTTGGCGTTGATAGACTTTGTTGAAAGAATTTAAACAAATGAGAATTGAGGCAAGGTCAGACTCAACCAACTTATCCTCACTGACTTAAAGGGAACTCTTGTTCCATCTCATGATTATCGTAACCTTACTATCCTTGGATCGTATTGATCATTTGTATCATATAGACATCTTTAAACATTTCACTATACACCTTGGTAAAGCATTTAGCCCCTAATTTGAACTCTACATCAATCCCATTTGGAATTGGACTTATAAATTCTTATTTGGAAGACTAAAGTCTCCTTTAAGGACTACTTCAACGTGCTTTGCATCCAACGCGGCACTTATACACATAACATACTTCACTCATACCGAACTTTTAAGTTAAGCACAACTTGTACTTGGGTTTTCTTAAATTCGCTACTAAACTTTCTAATTTCTGCAGAAATTTCGGCAGCACTTCCCCTATAAATAGAGCTATCCCCAAAATTTTCATAACTTTCATACCTGCAAGAAAACATTTACATTTCATATACTTATCTAGAGCTTCAAGCTCAACATCCATCCCAACAATTTCACATATTTCCAAACTCAATCCATAAAGGACTCATATACCCATACGGGACACATATGTCACCACACCCAATATCCATACTTCACAAATGCATATCCCAATCGCTTAGGAATTTCTAAATCCTCAAATCCTTCTTATAACTCCGCTCTGATACCACAACTGTAACGCCCCAACCTTAATCACAAGATTAAGACTATACTTTAGAATCCCAAACCCATGATTAGCGCAGTGGAACACCTTGGGTCGAGGCATTACCGTCGTCCCCACTCGGGACAAGGCAAAAACACAAAACCACAATATAACAATCCACCATAAACTGTACTTAACTCCATACAACACAACTGCTAAACTTAAAGTACAAATACACTATACAACCTTTAATTAAACATATCATGTAGACTTTCCACAACCGAGTGGCCTTTAATGCTCTTGAGTAACCTTGAATACCGATCTCCGATCGCCTTTAGAGAACTACCCTGTACCAACAACTTACTCCCGCTTAACCTCGTCTTTAACCTGGGAGCTCGGACCGCCTAAAACAAAACATTGAAATACATTCGCAAAGTGAGTGGGGAAACACTCAGTACGTAAACCTCCAACACGTCAACCGTTCGAAAACGGTTTTGAGTGCCGGCATTTAAATTCATTTTGAAAACGGGAAGGGGACATAAAGCATGCTAAACCATTGAATACTTTAAGCTATAAAAGTTCTATGCATATGCTGTACTTAACATTGAAATGATTTCATATAGTAAGATGTGGTATCCCTTTTAGATCGATGCCGAAACATCTCACGCACGTACGCCCAAACCGATCTCGAGTTTGGATGGGTGACTGCTAGGCAGTCTGACACTGGCCAGGTCAAGATTACTCCGATAGGAGCCTGTAAAATGCTAGACTTCACTCTAGCTACTGTAGAATAGGTGTCGGGACCACTTATAAAACGATAAAATCATTAGAACATATAACTATGCAATAAAACTGTACTTGACTTTTAATAGAAGCAAGAGTTGGACAATTTGCGTACCTTAAAACGATGCAAAGCTTGGTGGCGCGTCTCGGGCTCGGGATGGCTTGGGTGGCTTGAGAACTATGCAACGGAGTAGAAGACTTGAACCGAAAAGGGTTCTTGGTGAGTTCTGAAGACTTTAGAAATATTTGGTGTAATAGGAAATTTCAGGTTTTTCTTAAATGAAGTTTTTAGCATAACTTGGGCTAGAAAACTCGGAATTAAGCAGTAGTACTTCAGGAATAGGGAAAATTAAGTTCTACAACTTTGTCAACAGGACCGAGGTCCAAAAATGAAAGGAAATGCTTGAAAAACAGCCCGGACAGAAGCTGTAGATCGGTCACTTAAAACCTCCAGTTTGAACTTTTAGTGTGAAACTCGGACTGAAATCTATAATAGCTTAACGTAAAGCTTTGGAAGGCGTAGACTAACTTGAATGACCTGAATGATATAATATGAACTTTGAATCTTTGAAGGTTAATAAGGATTTATTAAACTTGTTAAACTTGTAATGAAATGGTCACAAACGACGAAGAAAACTTATAAGAAGGTCGTAAGATTTTGGAACAATGCAACGGAGTTGAGTACTTGGGAGAAGGTTACTCCCTAAAGCTCATTGATGATCAATGAAAGTCTTTATCCCGATACACATCTAAATTCTATGAGTTTCAATCCTTACGTCACGATGAGATCACTTAACTTCATATATATTAACGTTACTCCATGACTTGCTATGAATAACCAAATCTTTCGGGGGTATCTCAGTCACCAACTTGACATACTTCAACTTAAAATACATATCCAAATTCTCTTAACATTGACACAAAGGTCATTACATGCTTAGAACCCTTAATTGGTTCACTACTATTCACAAGGTAAGAATTTGATAACTAAAATTCTGGGTAAATCTCAAATTACAGCCCTTTAGTCTAAGGCTCATATCTCTCACTCAAATCCGATAAATGCAAACTTTATGTTTCTGGAAAGCCCAAAGAGTGACCTAAAACTCTTATGTTTATCATTAAAACCAATAAGATCTCTAAAGGGACGAAAAGTGGCCATTAATTCAGACACTCACTTAACATTCTGGGTAGAACCCGTTTTATAATCCCTCAATGAAAACTCCATATCTCTTAATCCCGATATCGTATGGACGCATAATATACCTTTTCGGAAAGCTCAACATGTTACCTAAAACTTTTATGTTCAATATTAAGGCCAACAAGGAGTCCAAATGGCTGAAATTCTTGTGTTTTCTTACTGACTATACTCCCGTCATAAATTGTACCCCTTGTACTAAAATGGCCATAACTCGGGTTATACACAACGAAATCTCGAAATTCCAAAGCCAAAAGTTAGCTAATGAACTAGGCTATCATTTCCAACAAAAATCTGGGCAAAATTCACCCTTTTATTCCCTTGTAAAAATCTGATTACAACCAGGATCTGTTTTTGGCCCTCTCAAGCTACATGTATGTCTCCAATGGCTTCCAACTTGTATTAATTTATAACCAAACCCCAAATTAGCTATCATCCATTAAATTTCCAGAATTTAACCTCTTAATCCTGCTCAATCAAGACCTTAAAACTTACATGCAAAAGCTAATTCACATATTCAATAACAATACAATCCTTAAACATTCAAAATCAACCCAACTCACATGTATAAATCCCCAAATTCAAACCCTAACTTAACCACAATATAAATTCATACTTAGAACTCATAAAAGAGATGAAAAACAACAATTATACATAATTTAAACATGAAAATCTGATTTGGAACATAAAGCTTGAGTTTAGGGTTTGGATGTTATACCACTTAGAGGAGAATTTGAGGAAGTAAACAAGAGGAGAGGGAAGAGGAGGCTTGAAGGTCGCCGGAAACCATCTCCGGCAGCTGGAATCTGGCGGAAAACGCACGAACAGAGGGGCTGGGCTGCGTGCGGTGGTCGGTCGTGGAGCTTGAAGAAAAAGAGTGAGGGTTTGAGAGTTTAGTGAGAGCCATTGAATGAAATAAAACCAAATAACCCTCTTCCTTTCTAACTTAATACTACTACAATTATACCACTCCTTTTTAATTTATCACTTAAAACATTACTAAGCCAAACCAATTAAAATTAGCTTAGGTAAAATAATTGGTATTAACCCGGATAAGGTTAATTAATAATAACTTGGGTAGATAAATCGGTAGAAGGTCAAATAAAGTAATTTGACTTTAAATGCGATGGAATGGATTAATAAAATTTAGAATCAAATAAAACAACCGAGTGGTGTACTATTTAGGACCATAAAAATGAACAATAGAAATATAATTAGGATACTTAGACAATTCGAAGTATAACCGAAAGGCACATAAAAACTATTGTAACTTTCCCCGGTCAAAACCGTAAAGTCGAGAATCGTAAAATAAATTATATAACTTATCTTAGAAATAAATATTCATAACTTTGTGATGGGAAATAATAATAATACTTTAACTCTGAGACGATATATATATATATATATATATATCTAACCGACCCATTTCGCCATCTCCTTGCTCGAGACCTGTCACACATAAACACATAACTATAACAATAAAGTAAAATAGAAAGAAAAATTTTATAGCGTATTTTGGCTAATTACTGTGATCAAGGCCCTTAATTAACACGGGTTTAGGGCGGGTTGTTACATCCTCCCCCCCTTAAAAGAAGTTTCGTCCCCGAAACTTGCTGTTGGTTCAATTGTGTTTGATATACTTTAAAAGACGTGTGGGTAGCTTTCTTCATATCTTCCTCGGTTTCCCAATTGGCTTCTGAGGTGCCTTGATTTGCCCAAAGCACTTTCACTAAGGGACCTTCCTTTGAGCTAAGTCGTTGGATCTTTTGGTCTAGACTTTGAGTTAATCATTGATCTACGTTGAGATCCTCTGCTACCAACAGAGGTTTTTCTTCAAGAACGTGTGTTGAGCCCAATATATACTTTCGGAGTTGGGCAACGTGAACACATCAAGAATTTTCCCTAGATTAGAAGGCAAATCTAAACGCTGTACCACTAGATTGGTTTCTTCTATAACGGAGCAAGACCCCATACAGCGAGAGCTTACTTTCCCCTTGACATTGAATCTCTGAGCCCCTTTTGTCGGAGAAATTTTAAGGACAACATGATTTCCCCATGTGAAGTTTGAGCGGTTTGTACCTTCTATCCGCATAGTTTCTTGTCCACTCTGGCCGGTCTGGATATGTTCTTGGGTGACTCTGATCTTGTCTGAGGTATCCCGGATTGACTCCGGACTTATGATTGAGCTCCATTTAATTCTCCCTATCACTACAGGGTACAACCTTTCCTGTCATAACATGCTTCCAAGGGAGCTATCCGTATGGTAGACTACCGTCTACTACTATGAGAAAACTCTATGAGCGGGAGAGCTTTATCCCAAATTCTTTGGAGATTTAGGGCGCATGCGCGCAATACATTCCCTGTGATCTGGTTCACTCTTTCGGTCTGGTCATCGCTCTCTGGGTGGTCGGAACTACTGTAATTAAGGTTAGTACCGAAAGCTCTTCGTAAGGCGCTTCAAATTGCGATTGAAACCATGAACCTCCATCAGATACTATACCTTTCGGAATTCCATGTAATCTAACGATCTCTTGCGTGTAAATATTCGCTAACTTATCTATCTTCCATCCTTCATGGATAGGAGCGAAATGTGCCCACTTGGTAAGGCGATCCGTAATTACTCAAATGTCCTTCCTTCTAGGAGATGTGAGGGGTAATTCCTTGTTGGGATCCATAGAAATTGATTCCCATTTCCACGTGGGACTTTCTAAGGGTCTAAGTTGACCTGATGTTCTTTAACGTTCTACCTTGCCCCTTTCTGACATGTCAAACATTGATCCCCATAGCTAGCTACACCTCCCTTCACGCTAGGTCACCAAAAGTGCTCTTTTAAACCTCTATACATTTTTGTACCCCCAGCATGTACAGAGTACAGCGAATTGTGGCCTCCTTCTAAAAACTTAAACCTTAAACTTCCCTTATCGGCACACATAGTCTATTCTGAAACCTTAGGGTTTTGTTTTCATGGACTAAAAATCCGAGTATCCCCTTTGTGGCTAGATTATCCATAATCCTCTTGAGTTTTGGTCACTCATTCGTTTCATCTTGAGTTCCTCCATGATGGAGTTATAGGAACATCATGACAGTCTCTTGGCCACGTCCCTATGCTTTACCATTTCAATGCTCTCTATTCACTTTGCCGCATTTTGGGATGAATTTCAAGACAGTCAACATCTCATGCCGGGTCCTCTGCTCAAAGCATTTCTACTGTATTGCCTTACCGGGATGGGGTTGGATATCTAAATCATAATCCTTAATGCATTCTAACCACTTTCGTTGCCTTAGGTTCAACCTCCTTGAGTGAACATACACTTGAGACTCCTGTGATTCGTAAAGATTGCATTAGGGACCCCTTAAAGGTAAAGCCTCCAAATTTTCAGGGCAACACCATTGCTGCTAACTCTAGGTCATGCGTTGGGTAATTCTTTCAGCTGACTTTAATTGCTGTGACGCATAGGCTTTCACCTTGTCATTCTATATCAGCACACACCCCAGCCCTTGATGAGTCGCATCACTATATACCACATACTCCTATCCCTCCTCGGGAAGTGACAACACTGGGGCGGTGGTTAGCCTTTCCTTGAATACTTGAAAGGCTTCTTCCCACCTGCCGGTCCATTCGAACCGGGTTGACTTCTTGAGCGAATTGGTCAATGAAAGAGCTATCTTAAAAATATTCGGAGCAATTCTCCTATAATATTCGGTCATACCTAAGAAGTTTCGAACTTCAGTAACCGTAGTGGGTCTTGCCCAATTCTTAATGGCGAATACTTTGTTAGAGTTCACTCAGATCCCTTCATGGGTCACTATATGTTCCCAAAAATCCTAACTTTTTGAACCAAAATTCACACTTTGAGAATTTTCGCATACAGTCTTTGCTCCCTTAATGATTCTAGCACCATTCTCAATTGATTCCATGCTCTTCTCGGCTTTCCGAATATACCCAAGTATCATCACTAAACCCCACTGCAACTTAACCAGATAAGGTTTGAACACTCGGTTCATCCTACCCGTACATACTGTTGGGGCATTCGTAAGTCGAAAAGGTATCCTGGTAAATTCATAATGCCCATATCTTATCCTAAGAACAGTCTCAGGGATATTCTCAGCCCTAACTCTGAGAGAATAGTGTCCTAATCGCAAACCAATCTTAGATAACACTCTTGCCCCTTGGGGTTAGTCGAATAGTCCATCGATTCTTGGGACGGGTACTTGTTCTCGTTCGTACTCAACTTTCGGTAGCCAAAGTATAGCCTTCTCTATCATGCACGTATAAGACTTGGTCATTGTATTAAATCGACATGGGTATGCTGTTTGTTCATTCCTTCCATATGTCTCCATGATATCGTATCTCATCCTAAGGTTACGGTCAGTATCGTGACGAACACCTTACGCTGGTTGTTCATAGAACCTTGAATTCATTTCTCTTTGCATCGCTTTGTAAGACAAGCCATTGTCAGCGGGCATTACTATCTCCCAATAGCCCCAAAACACTGGATTTTACTTCTGTTAATTATCTGAACACTCTCTTCCCTTCATAGATTGTATAGCAGGCACGTTTTCTTTCTCAAATATATCCATATGATCTCTATTGCCTTGAAAGAGGAGCTAGCCTTTCTCCAAGCGTTCTATGTTCTTGACTTTATGAATCCTTAATCGTAAAAAGTTTTGACTCGAAGGTCCCTAGTATTCTCCCTGAACAGCTGTTTCTCTACATTTCCCATTTTACCTCAGGTACCTCGATAGTTCCAAACAACTAACACTTTTCCTTACTTTATTAGACTTCCCTCCTGACATCTATTTCCTATAAAAAGGCACTAACAGGTGCGGAGGAAAAACATGATAACAGGGAGATGCCATCAATAAGAGGTAAGAACAAGAATTTTGAAGTTAATAACGAAGCAAAGATTCACACTGATAAATTTAAAGCTTTAAGATTGCATGGAGGGATGCAGGAATTCTTCAGTCCAACGACACATGTATATCCATTAAGGAAACGAGGATCAACAAAAGATAGCATATTTGACAAGGATGATGATTACAATGATTTCATGAACAAGGAAATTCATAAGTACATCGAAATAAGCTTGATTTGGAAAGGAAAAATATCAGGATCGGCCTTCTGATTTCCGAATTAAGACAATTAAAGTTTGGAATGTATGAATACTTTGTAGTAAGTTTCTGGAATGATAGAGCATAAGTTATTGATCCTGAACAAAGTTTTGACTTGTGTGGAAGCTAAGCTTTGAAAATAGTGTACAGATTCATGATAGAACATGACCATCACCTTAAAAAGATAAATCTTAGCGAGTAAAAAGGGTCATATGAATCTAATGAAGTCTAATTCTGAAGAAATAACGAGCGAATAGAAGTCAAAAGCAGGTAATGGTCGTGAAGGAATTGATCATGGATTGTAACGAGCCACAAAAGGCAGGTTATTGAATGCCTTAACATACTGGACTGGTAACAACGATAGGATCTGATAAGAATTCTAGAGAATGGACTATGGTAGGTAACAAGAAACTTGGATTTCAATATTGCGATGAGAGGGTAAACTTTACTAGGAGGATGTACAATGAGAGCAGGGAATAAAAGTTGAAGTTGAGCGATGAACTTGAAGTATAATGGCCACGCAGAAGAGGTTTGGTCCTTACGATGGTTGTTCATCAATAGCTTCCCACCAAATGTCGACTTCTTCATCCAAGTGGCGGGATGAGTATGTGCCTGGGCATCTCTTGCATTAAAACCTAAAGTGTCAGGGTATGGCAGTGGATTAGAAGTGATAGAACCTAGGGATGACTCAGGATGTGTAGCTATTCCCAGGTTAGGTTAAAGACCTAGTAGTTCAAGTTGGTTTTCCCGATCCTTGATACATGTTACAAAATTACCACGGAGTACACCCTTAGGCTCTTGGTTGACTTCATGCTCGTCGGGATCCATGTCCCAAAGTAATTGAGGCACCATGCGTGTCGACCGGGTTCTCCCCGAAGGAGTAGCTGACGGTAGCAGCTTCTTACATCATCCCACGGGCTCTCGTGGGGAAGGGTGGCAACAAGCAACAAGCTCGGCACTCATCGTTGCGATACTCAAATTGCGGATTAGCGCGACATGGATATCGGCGCGCTTGCAACTTCTTGAGATGGACTTGGATGTTGGTTTTGGGCTCCGTAACATCGCGTAGAGGTTGGGAAAGCGGGTCACGATTGTGATCCATCTATGTTCTATGTTCTATGTAACGCGTTGACAAAAAGTTTTAATAACTTTGACGTTGATAGACTTTGTTGAAAGAATTTAAACAAATGAGAATTGAGGCAAGGTCCGAGACTCAACCAACTTATCCCTCACTTGACTTAAAAGGGAACTCTTGTTCCATCTCATGATTATCGTAACCTTACTATCCTTGGATCGTATTGATCATTTGTATCATATAGACATCTTTAAACATTTCACTATACACCTTGGTAAAGCATTTAGCCCCTAATTTGAACTCTACATCAATCCCATTTGGAATTGGACTTATAAATTCTTATTTGGAAGACTAAAGTCTCCTTTAAGGACTACTTCAACGTGCTTTGCATCCAACGCGGCACTTATACACATAACATACTTCACTCATACCGAACTTTTAAGTTAAGCACAACTTGTACTTGGGTTTTCTTAAATTCGCTACTAAACTTTCTAATTTCTGCAGAAATTTCGGCAGCACTTCCCCTATAAATAGAGCTATCCCCAAAATTTTCATAACTTTCATACCTGCAAGAAAACATTTACATTTCATATACTTATCTAGAGCTTCAAGCTCAACATCCATCCCAACAATTTCACATATTTCCAAACTCAATCCATAAAGGACTCATATACCCATACGGGACACATATGTCACCACACCCAATATCCATACTTCACAAATGCATATCCCAATCGCTTAGGAATTTCTAAATCCTCAAATCCTTCTTATAACTCCGCTCTGATACCACAACTGTAACGCCCCAACCTTAATCACAAGATTAAGACTATACTTTAGAATCCCAAACCCATGATTAGCGCAGTGGAACACCTTGGGTCGAGGCATTACCGCCGTCCCCACTCGGGACAAGGCAAAAACACAAAACCACAATATAACAATCCACCATAAACTGTACTTAACTCCATACAACACAACTGCTAAACTTAAAGTACAAATACACTATACAACCTTTAATTAAACATATCATGTAGACTTTCCACAACCGAGTGGCCTTTAATGCTCTTGAGTAACCTTGAATACCGATCTCCGATCGCCTTTAGAGAACTACCCTGTACCGACAACTTACTCCCGCTTAACCTCGTCTTTAACCTGGGAGCTCGGACCGCCTAAAACAAAACATTGAAATACATTCGCAAAGTGAGTGGGGAAACACTCAGTACGTAAACCTCCAACACGTCAACCGTTCGAAAACGGTTTTGAGTGCCGGCATTTAAATTCATTTTGAAAACGGGAAGGGGACATAAAGCATGCTAAACCATTGAATACTTTAAGCTATAAAAGTTCTATGCATATGCTGTACTTAACATTGAAATGATTTCATATAGTAAGATGTGGTATCCCTTTTAGATCGATGCCGAAACATCTCACGCACGTACGCCCAAACCGATCTCGAGTTTGGATGGGTGACTGCTAGGCAGTCTGACACTGGCCAGGTCAAGATTACTCCGATAGGAGCCTGTAAAATGCTAGACTTCACTCTAGCTACTGTAGAATAGGTGTCGGGACCACTTATAAAACGATAAAATCATTAGAACATATAACTATGCAATAAAACTGTACTTGACTTTTAATAGAAGCAAGAGTTGGACAATTTGCGTACCTTAAAACGATGCAAAGCTTGGTGGCGCGTCTCGGGCTCGGGATGGCTTGGGTGGCTTGAGAACTATGCAACGGAGTAGAAGACTTGAACCGAAAAGGGTTCTTGGTGAGTTGCAAGACTTTAGAAATATTTCAGTGTAATAGGAAATTTCAGGTTTTTCTTAAATGAAGTTTTTAGCATAACTTGGGCTAGAAAACTCGGAATTAAGCAAGCGAGTACTTCAGAATAGGGAAAATTAAGTTCTACAACTTTGTCAACAGGACCGAGGTCCAAAAATGAAAGGAAATGCTTGAAAAACAGCCCGGACAGAAGCTGTAGATCGGTCACTTAAAACCTCCAGTTTGAACTTTTAGTGTGAAACTCGGACTGAAATCTATAATAGCTTAACGTAAAGCTTTGGAAGGCGTAGACTAACTTGAATGACCTGAATGATATAATATGAACTTTGAATCTTTGAAGGTTAATAAGGATTTATTAAACTTGTTAAACTTGTAATGAAATGGTCGTCAAACGACGAAGAAAACTTATAAGAAGGTCGTAAGATTTTGGAACAATGCAACGGAGTTGAGTACTTGGGAGAAGGTTACTCCCTAAAGCTCATTGATGATCAATGAAAGTCTTTATCCCGATACACATCTAAATTCTATGAGTTTCAATCCTTACGTCACGATGAGATCACTTAACTTCATATATATTAACGTTACTCCATGACTTGCTATGAATAACCAAATCTTTCGGGGGTATCTCACCAACTTGACATACTTCAACTTAAAATACATATCCAAATTCTCTTAACATTGACACAAAGGTCATTACATGCTTAGAACCCTTAATTGGTTCACTACTATTCACAAGGTAAGAATTTGATAACTAAAATTCTGGGTAAATCTCAAATTACACCCTTTAGTCTAAGGCTCATATCTCTCACTCCCGAAATCCGATAAATGCAAACTTTATGTTTCTGGAAAGCCCAAAGAGTGACCTAAAACTCTTATGTTTATCATTAAAACCAATAAGATCTCTAAAGGGACGAAAAGTGGCCATTAATTCAGACACTCACTTAACATTCTGGGTAGAACCCGTTTTATAATCCCTCAATGAAAACTCCATATCTCTTAATCCCGATATCGTATGGACGCATAATATACCTTTTCGGAAAGCTCAACATGTTACCTAAAACTTTTATGTTCAATATTAAGGCCAACAAGGAGTCCAAATGGCTGAAATTCTTGTGTTTTCTTACTGACTATACTCCCGTCATAAATTGTACCCCTTGTACTAAAATGGCCATAACTCGGGTTATACACAACGAAATCTCGAAATTCCAAAGCCAAAAGTTAGCTAATGAACTAGGCTATCATTTCCAACAAAAATCTGGGCAAAATTCACCCTTTTATTCCCTTGTAAAAATCTGATTACAACCAGGATCTGTTTTTGGCCCTCTCAAGCTACATGTATGTCTCCAATGGCTTCCAACTTGTATTAATTTATAACCAAACCCCAAATTAGCTATCATCCATTAAATTTCCAGAATTTAACCTCTTAATCCTGCTCAATCAAGACCTTAAAACTTACATGCAAAAGCTAATTCACATATTCAATAACAATACAATCCTTAAACATTCAAAATCAACCCAACTCACATGTATAAATCCCCAAATTCAAACCCTAACTTAACCACAATATAAATTCATACTTAGAACTCATAAAAGAGATGAAAAACAACAATTATACATAATTTAAACATGAAAATCTGATTTGGAACATAAAGCTTGAGTTTAGGGTTTGGATGTTATACCACTTAGAGGAGAATTTGAGGAAGTAAACAAGAGGAGAGGGAAGAGGAGGCTTGAAGGTCGCCGGAAACCATCTCCGGCCGCTGGAATCTGGCCGGAAAACGCACGAACAGAGGGGGGCTGGGCTGCGGTGCGGTGGTCGGTCGTGGAGCTTGAAGAAAAAGAGTGAGGGTTTGAGAGTTTAGTGAGAGCAATTGAATGAAATAAAACCAAATAACCCTCTTCCTTTCTAACTTAATACTACTACAATTATACCACTCCTTTTTAATTTATCACTTAAAACATTACTAAGCCAAACCAATTAAAATTAGCTTAGGTAAAATAATTGGTATTAACCCGGATAAGGTTAATTAATAATAACTTGGGTAGATAAATCGGTAGAAGGTCAAATAAAGTAATTTGACTTTAAATGCGATGGAATGGATTAATAAAATTTAGAATCAAATAAAACAACCGAGTGGTGTACTATTTAGGACCATAAAAATGAACAATAGAAATATAATTAGGATACTTAGACAATTCGAAGTATAACCGAAAGGCACATAAAAACTATTGTAACTTTCCCCGGTCAAAACCGTAAAGTCGAGAATCGTAAAATAACTTATATAACTTATCTTAGAAATAAATATTCATAACTTTGTGATGGGAAATAATAATAATACTTTAACTCTGAGACGATATATATATATATATATATATATATATATATATATATCTAACCGACCCATTTCGCCATCTCCTTGCTCGAGACCTGTCACACATAAACACATAACTATGACAATAAAGTAAAATAGAAAGAAAAATTTTATAGCGTATTTTGGCTAATTACTGTGATCAAGGCCCTTAATTAACACGGGTTTAGGGCGGGTTGTTACATCCATGGATATATTCAAAGATAAATCATGGTTAGCTTTGTAGATATTCTTTGTGTGAATCAAAGGGAGAGGGGGTAGAGCAATTGGGAAAAAAAAAAACTATCTACTTGGCATGCTACGTCAGCAATGTTTGGTCCCCTTTTCTCACATAAATTAGAACCTCGTGGTCTTCATACCCTCCATGATCAATTTGCACTTTGGGCCATCTTTCATGGTCAATGATCAAACATATAACCTATACCAGTACAACACTAGACTGTTGGGCTTTTGATTCATCCATATCCAACATCCTTGGATACAAAATAAATATCAACGAGATCACTTGCTTATCAATCTCCATTCGCCTCTAATTAAATTTTTTAAAACACAATAAGAATCTAAGTTTGATTGTCCATCATGACTTAATCGAACTCTATATAACCCTCTCAAACTCAAGGGGACAATTTCACAACTCTTGCTTAACCAGACTACAGAAGCATAGGTACATTTGAGACCATTTAAACACCCCTTTCGGTTTGAAGCCAATGATGAATACATGTCAAAGGTTCATTTGATTGTGCGACGTTATGGGGTGCCTAACACTTTCTTCTAACATAATCAAGTCATTTTCCAAACTAGATGAAGCATGTTATTGGTCATTTGCAACAAATTATGGTTTTATGCAAGTTTAAGCCAACTGTTATTATTTTGAAAATAATGTGAGTTGAAAAGTGATTTTGAGAGAAGGGAAAACTTATGACAAAGAAAATGTTGAGAATGACGTTCACGGTTGGTAAAAAATATTCTCAATTTGTATGTAATCTCAAAAGAGTTATATAGAGTTATATATATTGATTGTGACCACTTTTAAATTGAGAGTTTATTGTTAACTAGCTATGATTGTCTTTCTTAGTCTTCGACATATTTCGCCTTAAATGGGCTATGAGCCCAGTACGTGGTGATCCATCACAGATTCCACCCAGTGCATGGTTGTCTTCAAAGTTTAATCTGTTGATGTTGCTTGAGTTGGCCGCCTTCAGTAGTTGTAGTCTATCTGTTTGTACGTATTGTGACTAGGAGTTTCAGTTATATCTTAGAGTTTGCAATTGAGGAAAATGGTTGTGAGGTTTTGTGTTGTAATGAATTGTGGATGCCAATTTTGTATCAAACACAAGTAATTATACACAAAAATCACTTGATTCATGTTGTAATATAAAGTGAACTATACATATGTATAAAAAAAAGGTAATATTAATCATTTATTGATTGAGTGATTGGTATTATATTCACCATAGTAATCAATATTTCATTAAAATGCATGTTGAATTTTGAAGTGATGCTATTATTGTATTTCGCATTTCATATGAATGAGCAATGAATATCTTTTAACTTCGATTCTTATTGTTTGGATAAGATATGATAACTATACCCTGCTAATTGTGGTAAAGAACGCGAGTTTTGAAGATTCTTAAACCGAAGGTATGAATCAAACGATTTCATAGGATGTGTAGTTTGTATAGCTTTAATTGCTTAAAAATGAAAATTTATAGATTGGGAGTATGGGAAATTGTGATTTTTGGGTCGATTTTCTAGGTATATCCATCATAATTTATGGGTTGATTTTATGAGAATATTCAAGCTTCCATTTTAACTTGAGAAGTCAAGTTTGTTTAATAATTTGATGATGCCTTGTTTTGGTTGTGTTTTGGGACTGAAAGATATATGGATATGGATGTCAATATGCATATTATTTGTGTTAGAGCTATTCATCGGTTGAAAACTAAACAGAAAAAAATCAAATACGGCCTAAAATTGAAGTTGAAAACTAGTTCAAAAAATTGTATGTTTAAATCGAAACGAATAAAACCAATGAACCGACCCGAACAAACCGAATACTTTTGAACACCATTTTCATATTATGCTAGCTTACTACTTTTGGTCATTTTGAATAAACTAAATAAAGAACACTATTCCCCCCGTTTTTTTGTTCAGTTTGGAACCGAATAAATTGAAAATTGAAAAAACCAAAATTTCTAAATCAAAAACTTAATAAACCGATCGGTTCAATTTGTATTTATCTTCAATCTTTTTTTGATAAAAACCGAAGAATATACAACCCTAGTCTGCGTAGTCGAGGACTCCAACTTTGGAGCCCCTTGTTTTGTCAAAAAATTAAACCCGTGATTTCATTACAAAGCAATAAATATTTAATTGTTTGTTTCCATTTTTAATCTCCAAATAAGAGTCCCACATGGTTTGATTGGTCTCTTTTTACCAATAACTCCATCCGTTTTCTTTTACATGTAATTCACGCTTTTTGAAATCCGTCTTTAATTAATAATTTTATACATAATATTTTTATAAAAAATATAATATTATATTTTTTCAATATTATTTTTTATTACAAATATAATGATATTGATTTTATTTGATGAATCATCATAGAAATTAAGATAATAACGGTCAAAATTTTTGACACAATTACCTAGCCGACTCTTAAATAAAAATAGAGGGAGTACCAACATGTGTAAAAGGGTTGACCTATGAAGTGGCGCCAAATATGCTTCCTCCTCCCTCCAATATTTTAATTTTCCCGCTTACCCTTTTCTGCCTTTTATAGTTTTATTTATGTCCCACCCTTGGTCGGACGGAACAGACGCTCAGTCCCCGCCAAACCGCAGCGGCGAGCCTCCCATTCCGCCACCAGCCACCAGCCACCGCCCTCCGCACTTCCCTTCACCGCCCAGTTCCGCCCCTGACTGCCTGTGAGTTTCAATAATACTAATTCTCTGATTTTCACTATAGTTCACTATTTCAATTTTAGGGTTTAGAGACAAATACACTTTAGAGTTTAGAATGATAGTTCAGAAATCAGAATTCAATTTAGCTTGAATTATTGCATATTTTCAATTGTTGCTGTCAGGCTTAATTGTTTTTGAGCATTTTAGAGCTCAACAATGTCAATTGTCAAGCATGCTTACCAATTCTCCCTCAAATTTGACTTGTTATGTTTGATACTAGACTTAGAGTTGTCATTCATTGTTTCTGCAAATGTTTAATGATGTATTGATGTGAAGCCGGCAATACGCATGAAGCAAAGTAATCATATTTCATAGTCACAATTTTGTCAAAATTTGCCACTGGCTTGAATTTTATCTCAAGTGTTTGTGTTCGTGTTTATGTGTTGTTTTTGCTGTGAGTGGCAAAGTATTGAGTGTAATATGGATAGTTCTAAGTCCATTTACGATACTGCGCCTCAAACAGAAAACAACCGGAAAGTGACGCCCCTAAATTCGAGGTCTGGATCCGCCACTGTCTGCAACTCACTTCTCGTCTCATCTTATCTCGTCTCCTCTGATTCTCTCCTCAGCAATGCCGACCATTGCCAAGAGCAGCAAAGATCTCGGCATAACCACGCCACAAAAGCGTAGATTGAGGTCCAACTCCACTGTGGACGATGAAGTTCCGACCACTCCTCCGGCCAAGTGGAAATCACCTCGCCGTTGCATCAACAGTAGCCCTAAGTCTCCTTCAAATGTGAGCTCAACTTATCTTCATACTATCTTTCATTTTCTCCTTGAATATGTTCAAATATAATCAGTCTCAATCCAATCTTTTTGCAGGGAATTGAGAAAGGGTTTTGTGATAAGCTTGTGATTGCTAGCAGATCGGCACTTAAGAAATCATCGGTTAATTTAATAGCCAAATCTAATTGGAACCCGGAAGGTTTCATCTTCTGCTGCTCAATTGTTTCATAGTACACTGAATTTATTCAATTATCCTTTCGATTAGTTGGAGGTGAAGTTGTGATTTGATTGATTTATGGTTTGGACAGATTCAGACCAGGTGAGAGTAGTAAAAAAGGCTTTGCACGTCTCGACGATGCCATCTAGTGTGGTTTGCAGAGAAGAGGAGCTAAGGAGGATTCTTGATTTCTGTAAGTCGTGCATAGAGGGACAAAAGTCAGGGAGTTTGTATGTTTGTGGATGTCCTGGGACCGGGAAGACTATGGCGATGGAAAAAGTTAAGCAGTGTTTGGTTAATTGGTCTAGTGAGGTGAGCTAATTTCAAGTCCTTCATTCAGTTGAGCTTTGCATTGCTAAAAACTGTTTTTGCTGCATAGCTTTCAACAGTCTTCGTTGATTTTGGGTCATTCTGCAATGGTAGTTTCTCATCGACGGATTTCAACTAGCTCTTATCAATTTTTTCCCTATCGTTCATTTTCCAATGATTTCTGATGAAGCGTGCAATTCATAGATTTTGTTCAAAGATACACAATTTATGATTAACGTTTAATCGTATGATTTATGAAATGCATGACGAGCTAAACATATAGGCAACAATGTGCCTTTCTATTTGAATATTTATCTCATACTGAATTGACTGCTTGAATCTGGAATTTAGTTTTGGTTGGTCTTTTGATGTTGGTATTCATTTGTTTTTCATGTAGTCATATTCTTGAATTTATTTGCATTTCTGATGCATGTGGCACTTTGGTGATTGATTTGGTCTATACTTATGCAGGCTGAGCTTCCGGAGCTGGATGTGTTATTTATGAATTGCACTTCATTAATAAATACTTCCGAGGTTTTCACCAAGGTATTGTGCAAGTAAAAGTTCCCTGTTAGATCCTTTTTTTTGTATGAGGATATCATAATTCATAACTGAATTGTTTGTTCTTCCAGATACTTCAAAAAGTTCAGCCTAAGAATAAAATTAATGGTTCTACTACTGCACTAAAACACCTGCAGAACTTATATGCCCATGATGGTCAGGTGCCTAACAAGAAGCTAACGTAAGAAGCTCATTTGACTTCTGTGAACATAAATCCATTAATTTTTCTTGGCTACTTGACTAACTGAAGTTTTCTAATGCATAAGGTTGTTAGTTATTGATGAGCTGGATTACCTCATCACCAGAGACCGTAATGTTCTTCATGAGCTATTTATGCTTACCACGCTTCCATTCTCCAGATTTATATTAATAGGTACACCTAAGAGATTCTTGCACTTGTATTTTTCCGTGCAGTCTTTTCTACGAAGATTTTTAACGAAAAGAACTAGATGTATATCCCTTACAATGGTTCTCATACTATTCAATTTCTTGCAGGCATAGCAAATGCAATTGATCTGGCAGATCGCTTTCTTCCAAGATTGCAGTCCCTGAACTGTAAGTTTTCAGCCTAAAATTCAACCTTTTGAAAGGCACTTTTTGAGGGTATAAATTGGATGAAAACACTGCATCACATCTCATGCATGTTGTTCTGCTGATAGCTGATGCTAGTTTCTGATGCCAGGCAGACCAGTTGTATTGACATTTCGTGCTTACTCAAAGGACCAAATACAAAGGATTATTCAGGAGCGGCTAGCGGTTAGTTTTCTCATTCCCTATTAAAAGCTATTAGATAGATATGCATGACACAAATTGTCAACAGTATATACACATGTTTGCCTGATATAGAATTTTCATTCTGAAACAGGCACTTCCTTACACGGTATTCCAACCACAAGCCTTGGAACTTTGTGCTAGAGTGAGTATTCTAATATTTTACAAGAATGTCATTAAGCACCAGTCAAAAAGATTGTGTGCACATTCTGATACTATAATGCCTTTGTGACAGAAAGTTGCAGCTGCTGGGTCAGGAGATATGAGGAAAGCTCTATGCATATGCAGGTCTGTAGTGCATTCAAAATCCTTTATGATACCTTACGGATCCTTAAATCCGTGGTCATGAAATTCAGTGTGAATATTAATTCATCATGTTAACTAGGATTCCACTTCTTCAAACCTTTTGGCTGACTCAACACTGAAGTAGCCTGTTGAATGATTGAGCCGGGTAACATAAATGTAACTGGTTAGGCATGGTGTCTCTAGTACGGGCATGTGAACCAGTAAACCATCATCCTGCTTCTTACGGATCCTTAAAATCCGTGGTCATGAAATTCAGTGTGAATATTAATTCATCATGTTAACTAGGATTCCACTTCTTCAAACCTTTTGGCTGACTCAACACTGAAGTAGCCTGTTGAATGATTGAGCCGGGTAACATAAATGTAACTGGTTAGGCATGGTGTCTCTAGTACGGGCATGTGAACCAGTAAACCATCATCCTGCTTCCTTACCTGTGGTCTCCCAAACTGAATTCATTGCAGCAAGTCATCAGCAATGGTCAATTAATTGTGGATCTTAGCAAATATAAATTTTCATCTTTTGATTGGCCTAGTGGCTTTGGCCTTTGCAGATCATATCTGCGCTGGTCCCTCTGCTGCATTTGGGTATGTTTGAATTTTCCGATTTGAATTTTCATCTCACATGAGCAATTTTCTGTTTCCAGGAGTGCCATTGAGATGCTTGAATCAGATATTAAGGAAAATGCCAGTAAAATTGATACACCCTTAGCTGAGGATGAATCCTTTGACCAAGAAAATGTTCCTGTGATACAGCTCTCAAAGGAGGTTGACATTGTACGTTTTCAATGCTTAACGTATCTTTGTTGTTCTCGTTTAAGTAACTCATGTCACTTCTTGTAGCTGAGCCATTTGCTAAGTTGCTCTATCACCAGTCCCTTAAGCTGCGATGCTTAATGCAGTTATGTAGGTCCCATCTATGTACTATGCCTAAAGGCTGGGACCCTTACAACACAATGTCATAGTTTATGTTTGGTCTTGCATAGTTGCATATCTTCCTTATGCATGGCTATGTCATCAGGGGTTGGGCATGCCAATATATGGACTGAAATTCTTTCTTTTCAGGTACGAGTGCATCATATGGCTGCTGCTTTATCTAAGGCTTACAGATCTCCTGTTGTCGAGACTATACAATCTCTGCCTCAACATCAGCAGGTTAACCAATTTGGGCCTTTTTTGCTCCACAGTTCTTTATTGCTGTCTTTATTTTTTCTTTTCTTTTTTTTTAATTACACTGCATGGCACTCAGCAAGGCATGTTGCAAGATTTTTGGCTAGTCATTTGTTCTTTTGTTTTATATGTCAAAACTTGTGCTTTACATTGATGAGGTCTGTTGCAAAACAGCAAAAGGTTCTTCTGCTTATAGTGATGAGAACCTGCAGCCAATTTTTGAAAAAAAAAAACTGTAAATAAAGGAGTGAAAGTACCCTCTAATCTGTTTTCATTTGTGTTATCTTTAACTGTGGTCTACTTGTTAGGTGTCATAAAGAAAGCATATCATGCTTTGAAATTTTAATATTTGTCTGTCTGTATAGTCTTTAATATCTTGATTTATCTTTCACCTGTAATGATCATAGCAACTTCACTAATGACTTTAAGCTAGGACACTGCCTTAAGATATTTCGAAAAGTTAGAGTTGGTTAATCATGACCTGAAAAGCTTGCGATTTCGTTTATCTCCAAAAATTCACGTCCCTCAGCTCGTACAAAAGAGGTGGTTGTTAAGTTGGTTATCACTCCCATCTTTCAAGGTCTCCGCCCAAGGTTCAATTCTTGGTGATGCAAAAAAATCTCCCCTGAGTGGAAATTGTAAGGTTGATGAGCCATGCTTTTTATGGGCACTTTGGTCCTGTCAAGCTTATTGGTGGTTAACCCTAGAGCTCGTGACATGGCTATTGCATTGAAAATATTTGCAAAAAACATTATTATTGGTAGAAGGATAGGATCTAGCAGTTGTATTTCTTTTGTTGCGTTTGTACAATAGATGTGTTGCTTATCTTATATGTTCCTTATGACCGCAGATCATCCTCTGTTCTGCTGTTAAACTTGTCAGAGACGGAAGAAAGGAGTTAGCCGTTGGAGAGGTAATTCCCAATTCGCAAATCCACATACTGAATCTAGCAAATGCTAAGAAAAGGCAGGCCTTAACTTCTGAGTTTTTTTTTTGATCGATGCAGCTGAATAAATCATATGTGACTATATGCAAATCTACGAAACTCCCGCCAGTAGGAATTCTAGAGCTCTCAAGTATGTGCAAGGCACTGCATGACCAGGTAATGTTCCTCTTCCAAAATGCACTTAGAATCTGTCCACTTTTGAAGAGCGAATTCTTATCGTCTTGGATGTTCCAAATTGCAGGGCCTACTTAAGCTTACTCAGTCTCAGAAGGGAGCAAAAGTAACCTTGAAAGTAGATGCAGAAGACATTACATTTGCACTCCAGGTGCATAAACTGGAAAACTATGTCCAATTATTTCGCAATTATTGTTTGCTTATGATATTCTCATTTCTGCTCTTCTGTAACAGGGAGTTCGGTTCTTCCGTGACTGCCTTCAATAATGAGTGGGCTAAAGCCTATATTTCCTTGGCGATCTAGTTTTACAAGATCATTTTCCATCATTGAAGGTATTAGAATTTAGAACCCTTCTAGTCTTGAATATAATTTTACTGCATTCAGTTTGTGTTGTCAATCAGCATTCAGAGCTAGACATTTTTTTATTGTGTAGGCAGTTTAGTGTAACCTGATAAAATGAAAGTGGCAAGGGCACAATAGTCCTGGCAAAAACCGAACCGACCCGACCCAACCACGACTCGGTTTTGTAAAACCTGGAATGTAACAAACCTGAAATACGGGGCATACCGAACCCGCCCCGCCCGAATTGACAGGTCCGCACAATACAAAGTACAGACTACTGTAGTACAAATCCATAACAGTTGCCAAAATAGAAAATACATCAAACTGCTGGAAACAAGCCTCATTACCAAAAGCCAGCACTACTATTTCAGTGAGATTTCAACCTTATGCATTGAAGAACATCTATTAATGCTTTTGACTTTTCGCTTTCTTTGTTTGTGTGCAGATACTTGACATGTACAAAGATTCAATATTGGAGCCAATCTTCTTCTAGCCTTTACACTTCCCTGCCCATACGCGCGTGCGCGCATATATATAGAGAGAGAATTGAACACCAAATTTTGGAGCAATCAATTATTAAAGAATACCACACGAAAGTCCATTACTCCCTCTGTTCCATATTATTTTGTACTTTTGTTAACTGTTATGATCACCAATGTTATTCTTAAATTGATAATTTTTTGTATAATACTCTTTGTTTCCCATATTATTTGACACCTAGAAGTACGCTTAAATCAAATTTTGAACATTTTGACCATTAGTATCTCAACATATAAAATATTTTATTATAGAAAAGCATTATCTTTAGATTCGTGATGAAAAATACTATCACAAAAATATAATATTGTATTTTTTGATAAAATATTATGCAAGAAATTGATAGTCGAAAATATAAATTGAAGACTGTAAAATAATTAATAAGTGACACATAATATGGGAAAAAATATTTTATCAACAATTGCAATAGTATATTTTTATGAAAGTAACTTTATTTGATAAATTATTATATATATTGAGAATTTGTGGTCAAAATTTTATATATTTATTTGCATAATTTTCAAAGAGGACAAATAATATGGAATGGAGGTAGTATTATACAAATTTTCTATGTGCTCTGAGATTATCTTGGGTATGTTCTCTTTAGAAAACCATCAATGTAGTGGTATATGTCACAATTTGTACACTTTGCATTGTTTTTGAGGTTCTCTAGAATTTCTTATAGTTTAGTTGATTTTTTAGAGCAATAATCTATCATACTATTATTGAGCATCAAAATACAAAGTTAAGTACTTATAACTCACTAGCAACATTAATAATACGACCAAACTGACATTATAGCTTGAGACAAAGTACATCACCTCAAAAACAAGCATACATTCGTGCATGCTATTGCTAGCTAACATGGAAACAAATTTGTTGTTAAATAAAAGACTAGTATTGACCTAAATGAATATAGAATTTTAGTAATCACTTAATCATCAAACAAGCTGAACATGTTCTCCTCTTCAGATTCCTCTGATTCTTCTTTCTTTTTCTCTTCCTCCTTACCCGCAGCGGGAGCACCACCTCCAGCTGCGACTGGAGCTGCTACTGCTGCAGTAGCAAATTTGTTCGGGTCCTAATATATACAAACACACACCAAAAAACACCGAGATTAATTAACATCGAGAAAATTATAAGCTTCATTTCAACCTAAATTAGCATTAAAATCGAACACTGACCTTGAGGTACTCCTTGACACTCTCGGCTAGCGGGAAAGTATACTCAGTGGCCACAGCAACAGCAAGAACATTCTTGTAGGCATTGACGAAAATGTGAGGCACGGCCGCAATGCAAGGGTAGGAGATCGATAATGCAAGCGCAGTCACATCGCTGACGGCTGATGCAAACTTGAGAGCCAAATCATCGTCGGAGAGATCAAGAACTTCGGGATCATACACCGTCCCATCTTCATACACTTTCTCGACGACTAAACCGTACGAGAAGGGCTTGATCCCTAGCTTCGAAAGAAGCATGGCCTCAGATGAACCCACCTTGTCTCCCTTCTTTATGATCTCCACAGGAGTTATAATCTCAACAGTGCCCTTGTTGATCTTTGTAGGGATGTTAAGGACCTAATTTAGAGACAAGAATTGAGTTCAATTGCAAACTTGTTTGAGTAGATGGAAAATGAAAATGAATGCATAAGGTAAAATGATGGAATATGACCTGGAAGAAGGAGGTTTGGGAGGGATCAAGACCAGTACTCCCTGGTGGAACCACAACATCAATTGGAGCAATCAGGCCAACTCTAGCAGGGGCACCAACCTTACAAATTTAGCAAAACTCAGTACAACAACAATGAATCAAGGGAATGAACAAGTATTATCTTATCTATAGGAGAGCGTTTGGTAGGAACCCTAGGGAAATTTTTCTCGGAGAAAATTTCCCATGGTAAGTTTTCCATGGGAAAGATTTCGCTGAGAAAAATTTCTCTTAGGCCCCCCTAAGGAAAAATTTTCCTTGGAAAATGGAGAAAGTGGTGGACATACCGTGAAATTTTTCCCAAGATCCACCCACACCCAAACATGGGGAAAATAAATCAACCCCGGGAAATTGACCATTTCCCCGGGGTTATTGACCAACCAATGCACCCTAGGTAATTCTATGCTAGAAAATATTGAACAATTGGTGCTCCCTTGACAAAATCACGGAGCTGTTTTGTTGGATAATTTTTTACGAAAATAATATGAGTCTTGGGGCAAAACACCTTTTAATTGTCTTACCCTATCATTAAAACTATGTTTTGAGGTTCAGGGCAAGCCTTAGCATTTGTTTACCTCAACATTAGTAAACACATAATCTACCTTTAGATTCATACTTCAAAGTGTATGTAAAATGCTATTTCTACCTCATTTCCCCACTCCAAATAATTTACAAATAATAATAGGGGTGACTGATATAATCATCTCATCTTATTTAGAAAAAAAGAAAATCAACCCCAAATATATAAAAGTTGTAGTCGTATTTCTCAAAAAAAAAAAAAAAAGTTGTAGTCGTATCTAGATAGAAAATATAACTAAACAGTTGCAAAATATAAAATATATAATATCCAGTGAGAACTTTGGTTGCATTTGGAACAAAAAAAAGCTATTAATCATAACCCTAAAATTATAAAAGAACAGTTATGATTAATCTTTGGGACATATTTACAGTAAGTGACAATCACTATAATTGAAAAAATCATAGACATAATTAATTTAGTTTCAGTTTCACACCTGCATTATATTATTTTTACTTTTATTACTTTATATGATCTTATTTTTCAAAGTATTAATTTTTAGTTTTTTGAAGAAAAATATTAATTAAATTAACTTCTCACTGCCTAATTAATGGAACAATTGCATTAAGATTTGCAAAAACCTTATTTCGTCGAAATTATTTTTAGGCCACCATGTTACAAGAAAACATTTTTAGGTACTTTATAATCTAAGTTAACAATTGTTAGATGATAAATTCAGTGATTTGAGCATGACGTCTTTGACGAGGTTTTAGTGGTATAATCTCACCAAAAACATACTCAAATCACCGAATTTGTCGCCTAACAATTGGTAACTAAAATATAAGGTATCTCAAAATGTATTTTAGAAACATGGTGCCTAAAAACAGTTTCCACTAAATGAAAAGTACCTTCGAGTTGTTTTTGTTAAGATTAGTATCCAAGATTTGCCTTCCCATCACAAAACCTGTTATATATGTATGTGTGCTCTTAATATATTGCTCTTCAAGTAAAACAACATTCCTAACAATTAGCAAGACTAATAAATTTCATCTGAGTAGTGATCACAATATATGGAGTTGGACAATAGGAAAAATAATTTAATAACGACAAAAAATGAAAAAAAGAAATTACCCTGTATTTAGCAATCTCCTCTCTGACTTCCTTCAAGTCGCCTCTAGTGAAGATCAATCCCACATTCCCCTACAAATCGTAAGCACCATTAATGAAATTACAAAGTGACAGATATTATGACAAAACCCTAAAAAACAAGCAAAAGATAGGGGGAAAAAAAAAGAATATATGTATGTATACTTTAAGAAGATTGATGAGATTTTTGATATGATGATGACCAGTCTCTTGAATATGAGTGTTGAGAGCCTTCTTCATGAGGGTGTTCTTTCCCATAAGAATAATGGAGTCACCTCGCAATCCCTGTCGAATCTGTTGTAGTTGATTCGAACCAACATTGTCAGCCTGAACGATGAGAACTTTCGAGTACTCATCCATTAATTTTCGAAGCTTCTTTGTGTAAGCTTCCTTCTTCTCCATCCTCGAGGCGCTTCCTTTCACCGCCATTGATGATCACCTTATGGATAAATGTACGTAGGACACAAGGAAAGTTTACTAGGAAAGGGAGTTGGCTAAAATGAGCCAACTTCATTTATATACTAGGAAAGTTTACTAGGGTTTAGCTATCATGGATTAGAGTAAGTGTTAACAACTTTTGCATTTTTACCGATGTGTTTTGGATTCAGTTTTTCTCAATTTATTTTTGAATTTGTGATAGGCCCTTGATTTACGATATTATATGAGCAGTTAGTTATATTTTTGTTGCAATATGTAAATGTATTTCTTCCTTTTTGATGGAAATGTAAAATGTTTGTTGTAGTATATATTAGAAAGAATTTTTTGTTGTAAAAAGTGGGAGTATTTACTTTTAACAGAAAAACTAGTTTTATCACTTTCTGAGATTTCGTTACCTATTTTTTAGTTAGTATAACAATTTATTATTGATTAATTAGAAATGATATTATGAGTATGAAAATAAAAATCATAAAATATGTGTCGTAAATTTTTAATTAGACAATACTAGTGAGACAATATTGGTTCTAAGTCCATGCGATGCACGTGTATAACAAAATAATAAATTCAAAAAGATTATTAATTTTTAATATATAGAAATATTTTTACTTGCTTGAAATTATAATCAAATATAAAATAATTTCATGACATAGAAAATCGCACAACTAATGTTTCAGCCTATTAGTCTTTGTGATAGTCTTTATAAAATCATTGCGAAAATTTTAGCTAATTGTAACCAGTTTTGAACAAACTAGTTGATTTGTCCAGAGTGCTTTTATTCCGGGGATATCAATTCATGATAATATCCTCCTAGCGCATGAGATCTTTCATAAATTTTAGAATATGAAGGGCAAGAAAAATTGGGTTGCTTTGAAGTTAGATATGGAGAAGGCATATGACTGAGCTTTTTGAAAGAGGTTTTAATGAAGTTGGGTTTTCATCAGAAATGAATAGAGTGTGTCACGACAGTGTCTTATTCTATTATTGTAAATGGTGAGGCCTGTGGTTTTTCAAGCCATCTTGGGGAATTAGGCAAGGTGACCCATTGTCTCCTTACTTGTTTATATTATGTATGTAGGCTTTAACGACTGAACTCTCTAGAATTGCATCACAACGAAAAATTGGTATTGGGTTAAACTATCTAGGATGGGACGCATGTTCTAATTCCATGCCTTTTGTTTGCAGATGATAGCCTTTTGCTTTGTAACACGAAATTAGAAGATTGTCAGAAATTGAGGTATATTTGGGATAAATTTTGTGCCTCTTCGGATCAATTAATTTCCATAAATCTTCTATGATTTTTTTTTAAAAAAAAACTACTACTAGGGATAAGCAATTGGTAGCTGGTGTGTTCAAGAATAATCAATCTAACGTTGTAGGGAAGTATTTAGGATGTCCCTTGTTTAAGGGTAGACCGACAAAAGATACTTTTATGCATCTTGTAAATAATGTCGTTGTGAAACTTCAGCCTTGGAAGACAAAAATTGTCTCCAAAGTGGGTGATATGTAATCCCCTCGTAGGTTTCTTCACATCGAAGAGAGACCTCAGTATAAAAACCATTCCGTTTCCCCTAAACCCTTTCGACATACTGAAAATTGGATTTCACCCCTCAAAAAGTAGACTTGAGGCACGGTCGGTGCTCGGGGAGAGGACTAATGAGTAGCTAATGGGATGATTGGTTTCTAGTTGCTCAGGTGCTCAATCATCATGCGTTGGCCATGCTAAACCCAGCTATAAACACATATTACCCTTCGCTCAAGCATATTTGACAAACCAGAACTCATGTTCCTCTCTAAAAGAAACATCCTTGAGAAGGAATCGACGATCGGGGGGCACGCGAATAGGCAGTTTATGGGATTCTCAGTTTTTTGCTACTTGGCAGCTCGCAACCCTCGTGTGTCAGCCGTCAACCAATTCGAAGCTCGGCCGCAAACACATCTTTCGCTCCACTTATTCCCGTTCAACTAATGAAACTTGGTTTTGCTCCCACAAAGAACAACCTTGAGGCGCAAATCGTGCTCTGAGGGTGCGCGAACGAATAACATGTGAGATTTTCGGTTTTTGCTGCTTGTGAGCTGAATCCTCGTGCGTCGGTCGAGCTAAAGCCCAACCACAAACACATCTTCTGCTCATTCAAGATAATGAAGGCGGGTTATCTAACTCCCTTTTGTCCCTCTTTCTTGCGCATAGCGGTGCTTGTTTCGCTTTGATTGGATGTTTGATGTAGTCTTGCGGACGAGGGAGTGCATCATATCCCGACGACAACTTGTGAGGCGTGTCAGTTACGTTTGGATCGTTTATATTGCCAGACTCTCTGCTTGAACAATGAACTGTAGCACAAAGTCCTCTTCACTGAATCAAACGATTGTCAACAATCACAATTCACAAGAAACAAAGAAAAAGGAAAAAAAATTTAACAAGGAGTTTAGGTTAAATTACTATTCATTAACACTGTTTAAATTATGAGTTTCCGTTGCTCGTTTTGATTTGGAAATTAAGCGCGGGCCCGTGAAGTCCTGCACTGGACAAACCGTAGCGCACCACGTTGGAATTCGTGACTCACTCACTCTTCTCTCTACACCACAACTCTAGAGAGAGAGAGAGAGAGAGAGAGAGAGAGAGAGAGTCATACGAGTCAGCGCAGACAACCAAGTCCTAACACACGGTAACACAAGCCCACTGCTCTTGTTTCTTACCCGCATTAATGGCGGATTCTAATGCTTTCCTCTCTCCTCCCAAACGTTCTCTAATGGCTGACACTCCTTCAATCACCACCACCCCCACCGCCGCCCAAAACGGCACCGTCTTCAAGCGCTCCAAGCAGCCGCCGCCGCCTTTGGTAGTCCCTGCTGGCCACGCCGCACTCCGTATCCTCTGCCACGCGTCCCTCGTCGGCGGCTTTATCGGTAAGTCCGGCTCCTCAATCAAGCACATCCAACTCCAGACCGGTTCCAGGATCCGAGTCGAGGACTCGCTCCAACCCGGCTCCGACGACCGAGTCATCGTCATTGTTGCCCCTAACATTCCTTTCAAGAAGCTCAAGTTGCAGCAGAATGAGGACGAGGTGTACGAGGTTTCGGCTGTGCAAGAGGCTGCCGTTAGGGTTTTCGAGAAGGTTCTGGAAGTTTCGGCCGAGGCGGATGGACGTCCTGCAGAAATTGTGTGTTGTCGGATTTTGGTGGACGATAGTCAGGCTGGGGCGGTGATTGGCAAGGGAGGGAGGACGGTGGAGAAGTTGAGGAGAGAGAGTGGTGCGAGAATTAGGGTTTTGTTTGACCAGCAGTTGCCTCCTTGGATTGCTCCTCCTGATGAAGTTGTTGAGGTAAGGTCGTCCAATGTTTTTCTTCACCTAATCATTGTGTTATTGTTTAATATGATATCGAAAAGATTCTGCATTTATTAAGTGGCTGCATGTTCAATCCATGCTTGATTCTTAGTCTTAAAGTTTTCGTCTTTTTTTCTCCTTTTTTTTTTGATAAAATTGAATACTGCTTTCTGAATTACCTATAATGGGAAAAATTCAACTTTAGAGCTTTGATTTATGATAGAAATTGAGTATGCATGTCTTACTTTCTGTGAAGTGATCTCCCAGATCAAGGGTCCACTTTGGCATGGATTCATGGTATAATACAGAGTAATACTTAATAAAATTTGGTTCCTGGCATAAATTTTCTTCTATTAGGGGATCCCTTCTTTAATAGGCAAGTACTGACATATTTGGTGCACGCCTGATTGTTGTACATATGGATTGGCCCCGGAAATCCGGCGATTGGGGATAATTCACCACGAGCCCATTTGCTTTTCTGGAATGATAATGAGCTCTATGCTAGCATATCCACAAGTGTGGTGGAAGGAACTGGAATCCTAAGAAGCACAAACTCGGACATGAGACACAGATATGACATGGACATGGGCACATATGATTTTTGAAAAAATAAGGGCGCGATACGTAGTGTGACACCTACCCTAAATTTTATTTATAGTGCTTCATAAAATATCAAAATCTATTTTAAAAATGTTTGTTAAAACTATATATAAAATTCAAAATTTAATAAAATAATGTGGAAGAGAAACTTGTGAAAGAGGGACAAAGGTATGTGTAAAATGGTAAAGCAACATGCTAGAACAATGATGTATTAAAAAAAAGGATATCATAGTTGAGAATGACTCTAGATGTAGGCTAGCCGAAAAGGTGATGCCCATCAATGATTCGGAGGTGTCTAAAGGTTGGGATTTGCATGTCCACCATAAGTCTTCCAAGTGTTGGATGTTTATTTTGATAATTATTTAGAGGACATGTTTTTTTCGTGTGCCTGACTCGTGTCTGAGGGTGTCGGTGTTGGATACATGTCCGACACGGATACGCGAAGCTGAAAGAAGTGTATGTGCTTCATAGTGGAATCTACCATTCAATCTTGCAATTTGTTAGCTGTCTTGCCTTCACTATTTACAATTACAAGTAGTGGAGTAAATGAACCTGTGACTATGTAGTATACCATATTGTCTGAGTTATATTTGATTTTCAATCATTGATGCGAAGTGAACGAAACTATGAAGCCATAATGTAATGTACTTGTATGTGTACTTACATTTGTTTCTTTGGTATAGATAGAGGGGGAATTATGGTCTGTTAAAAAAGCCCTAATTCGCGTGTCCAGCCGGCTACAAGAATGTCCAGTACTAGACAAGTCAACTGTCAAGGAAAACAGGCCTCTGGAATCCACTGCCCGTCCAGCCGTTCCCGATTTTCGTGTTGATCCTCTACAGTTTACGGCGCTTAGAGCTACTAACTCGTTAAGCTCTGCTCGTACTGGGCAGCCGTTGTCACTTCAGGATGATAAGCACTTTGATTCTGATCCAAAGGCACAGCAGCAAGAGGTGGTGTTTAAAGTCCTATGTTCCAATGATAGAGTGGGGGGTGTGATTGGAAGGGGGGGTTCCATTGTTAGAGCACTCCAAGAAGAGACTGGAGCAACTATAAGCATTGGGCCGTCTACAACGGACTGTGATGAGCGATTAGTGACTATCACTTCAACAGAGGTGCGTTGGTTGTTGGTCATTGTAGCTTAATGCTTTAGCTGGAGTTACACTTGTGATGTCATATTGATTGATTTGGACAATCCTTCGCAGGATATGGAATGTAGGTATTCTCCTGCAGAACGTGCAGTGCTTCTGGTTTTCTCAAGGTCTGTGGATGCTGGCATGGAGAACGGTCTAGATACTGGCTCAAACAAGAATTCCTCTGTCATTGCACGGCTTATGGTCCCATCGAATCAAGTTGGTTGTTTGTTGGGTAAAGGAGGGGCTATTATTTCTGAGATGAGGAAGGCAACAGGAACTAGTATTCGCATTCTCCGAGGGGACCAGGTACCAAAGTGTGCTTCACAGGATGATGAAGTGGTTGAGGTAATATACAGACATCGCTTCTTTTTAATGCTGTTTTTCTCCCTTCTTGTTTTCCCCCACCTCCAGATATTAGGAGGGAAAAATCCAATGTGGTTCTGAAAACCCCCTGTTTTGAGAGCAGTTAAAACTGAAATATGGCACGTCAGCACTATTATTGATTCTCAGTTAGGGTGCTCCTATATTAATTGCCGCCTGAAATCAAAGATAGCATATCAGCACTATGAAACTTTTTAAACCATTGTTCAATCCATGAAAAGGATCAGATTAATATTGTGCGAGTCTGGAAAGTTTATGTGCCCTATGGAGTAGGGACTTTAAACTCGGCTGGTTCTCCCATTTGGTTTATGTATAGATTTCCATCATTTTTGTAACAATATCATCTTTTTGTATGAAGTAAGAACCTAAAGAAAAAAACCTCCTACCCTATTTAGGTTGCGCCATTTAAGTTTTTAGAGGCAGTGCAATATGCCAAGTGTTCAGATAAACAGAATATCGACGTGTGATCCTAATTATGATGAGATTCTATTTCTTTAATATGGTAATTTCAGAATCAAGGCTATCAGGAACTATGACTTTGATAATTGTATTGCACTACATCTTGCAGAATTGGAACACTCTTAATTAAAGTTATTGAATCATAACCAACCTAGCATTGTTTCCGTATTGATGGATTATTCCGTGATCATATCCTTCCATGCGGCAAATAGTTATAAGCTGCTTGTACAAGCAATCTTTGTCATCGTCTTTGCCGTGCACGCTTTCATAACCACCACTGATATTCAACGCCGCATTCTGAGGAGTATTCTCACTGTGTTTTCTCTATGTATTACCTTTTATAAGATATTTATTGCTTGCAATCTTCAAATTCCTTATTCCTATATTCATTACTTTTATATCTGAAGTGCAATGGAAACTGAGATGATAGCTTATGTTTATATGCGGGCACATTAAAATGCAGATATCAGGCCAGTTTGCGAGTGTAAAAGATGCTCTATATCATGTTATTGGTAGACTTCGGAATAACCTCTTTGTGGGCAAAGTTACGAGTGTTCCTGCTCCGAGAAGCAGGGTGAACACTTCAGTAACAGTGGATGCTAATCTTCATGGAAGAGTTGGCCAATCTGCTCTGAGGCCTCATAGACTGGATCATTCTCCTTCACCAGGTTTCCGGACATCAGAGGTAGAGAACCGGACTTTGTGTTTTCTCTACTGTTATCTATTTTATTCTTTTCTTCCTTAGATTAATGCCTTCATTTGAAAATGCTCTGAGTGGGTGCAGATTGTCAATGGATTTAATCCAAGGAATCTTGGTAGAACAGCTGGTGCTGACAGTGGCTTAGAAGGTGGCAGGTTGGTTTTGTGATTTGAATATTTAGATGCCAGCTCGTAACTCTAAATGAATGATATTAGTGGATGATGCATTCCCATAATGAATCAGCAAAATGACAAGTAAAACCAGGAGTGCTTGGCAAAATGTATCTTAGGACAAATGTTGATTGCTTAGAATGTTTAGAATACATCCTCTCAAGAGGGCTGCAGTTCAGGGTTTTCATGGAGCCACAGAAAAGTGTTTGACATAAGTGAAAGTAGAATCGAAGAGTAAGGTTTCTGTGGTTGATGTGTTGACTCTTATTGCCTTCATTTCTTCAGGGCAAACAGGCCAGTCATAACAAATACAACTGTGGAGATTCTTGTTCCTGAAGGTGTTGTTAGCTCAGTTTATGGTGAAAATGAGAGCAATCTAGATCGAATCAGACAGGTATGTTGAGGATCTTTCCAGTGCGCTATTCTAGTAATATCATTCACTGTGAATGTGATCCCCTTTCTTAACTCTTTTCACCCCCCCCCCCCCCAACCCACGAACGAGGGACAGGATAAAAAGATAGTGAAAACAGCTGAGGTTTCGGATATGAGCTAATATGTATAAATTAATTATGGATTCAACTCTTGCAAAATTAAGTGAATGTTTATCGAAATGGGCCTGGACATCGGACATCCGGGTCCGAACATCGGATATCATATATTGAGTTGGGAGCCAATCTGCTATAGAGTATAGAGTATGCCATTGTCCTCCATAGTTTATTCTTGTTGCCAGAGCTGGATCGAAACCATATGTTTTGCTATATAAAACTCCACTGATCCGTTCGTCACCAGTAGGTTCAGCTTCTAGATTCAAATATTTCAAGGTCGCGACTGAGTCTTCATAACCAGTGGCCTAGTGCTGGTAGGCTTCTGTGTATCACAGGCAACTCCTTTGAGCACTTGGGTTGTAGGCAGTAATAATTTACCCCTTATGGCTGGACATTTTGGTCTTTAGATTAAGTTCGAGATTTCCATTTTAGGACTGGATAGATATCTCTTTTTAGGAGCAAATCTTCTGTCTGCTCATTGCCCAAACTTGCCTGCTTGCTCTTGTTGCGCGGTGTTTATTTCTCTGGTGACCTCCATTACACCATGCATATCTTCTGCTAATGTTGCTATCTTGGATTTTGAAGTGGTTGTTTACAGTTAAACCATGGAATCTGGATTAAGAACCAATCATTGGGCCATCAGCATGAAACTATTATACTAATCTATACATATCTATACTAATCTATACATCTATACATATATATAAAAGCGAAGTATCTAAGGAAATCCTAATTGTAGAATTTAGGGGTAAGATTGCTATATTTGACCTATCCATACCTCAGCTTGTGGCGGTATTCCAGAGTATTGCTTTTGGTTTTAAAATCCAAGGAAAATCCTAAGCTAAATGAAACAATCTGAGACATTTGATTATTTCTAAGCTAGCTCCAACCTACCAACATAATTTATTCTAAGTCATAAATACCATTTTGAAAAATCTGTAGAGAGTTAAATTTTAATTACAATCATCAATAGATATTTTTGTGGTGCCTTCAATGTGTTGTGACCATAATATTAATGAAAAAATAAAAAAATATCATGTATCTTTTAAGCAATAAAGAACAAAAATTTCTCAAGTACCTCTTAATAATTTATCTCACAATACTGACACTATCATTAATAGCTTTGAACTTTGAAGAATAAATCAATTAATCAAGATTTTCTATGACTATATTGAAATATTCTCAATTTTTCTGACAAATTATAATTCAATTTATATAATTTTGTCTCACTTTTTTCACCATGATTACCAAGTTTAGTGTTGTAATTAACCTGTGCATCACAGGCATTACTGAGAGCTAGTTTTACTATTTATAGCCAGTTAGAGTGACACAAATTGTGATATATTAAAAAGAAAAACAGATGCTTCTCCCTTTTATTTCTTTACTCGACTTGTTTTAGCCGAAAATGTTGCCCTGACTTTTGGTTTGGACTGTATTTTTCATGACTCGCTTACAGATATCTGGGGCAAAGGTCACAGTTCACGAGCGTCATCAGGGAAGCAATGACAAGACTGTGGTAATTTCCGGGACCCCCGATGAGGTACAAGCAGCGCAGAGTCTTCTCCATGCATTCATCCTAACCGGACCTGCCTGAGTTTTACATTTTACTCCTCACATTTTTTTGTAAGGGAACCAGATTAATTTTGCCGGCTGCAGTCCCTTCAACTTCGGGCCGTTGCTCAGATTTTTTTTGGGGTTATCCATCATCAATACTCAATAGGGCGGGGGTGTACATTCTCTGAAGCTGGTTGTGGAGTAATCTTAGCTGAATAGATGTATATTCTCTCATTCCATAGTTTCTTACATAACTTAAATGTAAGCATAAGATTTTGCAACTTTTTTTTGTATGTCTAGTATCTAGAAATCCCCAGTTACAACTAGTTATGTACTGTGCAATTCAATCTGATGGTAAGAAAAGATTACATGTTGATGTAGTTATCTATGTCAGATTCTATTTTATCCTTGACTTCTCTAAGCTACTTTGGTGGATTTGGAGTATTTGTATCAGGAGAGGGGAATGATGGTTAGTTTTGGCTGAGACATTTGTTAACTGAGAGGACTGTCATGGCTGCATTTTGGCCCATCTGGGAAGTTTATGATCCTATGTTTCATGCAGTGCTTTCTAGCCAAGTACCCTTTTGCAAGACCACTAGTGTGTTGGGTTAATCGTGTGAAGCCCAAATTATTTTGGTGAGATGAATTTTGGAAAGTTAAAATTGTGTTTGGTGAGCAAGTTTCATATAATATTGAAGATTCTTTTGAGATTATATACACAAGTTTTGATTCGCACGCATTGCGTGCATCAATTTTCATATTTATTTTATTTTTGTGTGTGTATATATACACGTAATAAATAAATAAATTTAAAAATTGATGCATGATAATGTTTGAATCAAAATATCTTTAAATAAAAGGATATAAATTGTATCATGTACTTCCTTTTTAAATCATTTTGATCTAAAGTATATTCGAATACTAAATAAAATTTTGACATCTCTATCTTTCTCTAAGTCTCTCTATGACGTGCACACATACTTGATACAATTTATGTCTTTCTCTTATATGCATGATTTAACTTAACACCAATCAACATATTAGGTAGATTTTAATTTATATATGCATGATTTAATTTATTTAACATCAACCAACATATTAGATAAATTTTATGATTTTTCTTATTTTCATAAAATAATAGAAAAAAATTATATATCTATGATTTAACTTAACCTTAAGTTAATATATTAGAAATTTTGTAATTTTGATTCTTTTAGTAAACAATAGGAAAATAATTAGTTAAGGAATGAGAATGAGAATAAACATAAAAATGAAGGAGGAGAGGTGTGAGGGAGGTTAATTGAGAAATGAGATTATTGACTAATTTTCTTATTTATAATTAATTTATAAAGAAAGATAAATAGACAAATAAAAAAATCATACAACAATTAGTATGTTGACTTAATTATGACATAAAATATTATGTTTATAGTCTAGGTATAATGTAGAGAAATTAAATTAGGTATATATTGATACTCTATGTATAATGTAGTAATGATTTTTTTTTAATGAAATTGAATCTTTTCTAAAAAAAAAACAGAGATGATTAAAGTTAATATTATACTTTGCACAAACATAGAAAAAAAATAAAATAATGCAAGATAACAACATAGAAACCTAAAAGAATTTTAAAAATAATAATATAATGTAAATTAGGGAAAATAGAAACCCAAAAAAATAATATGAATAAATGACAGTTCCAATGTGAAAAAGGGAAATAGAGAATAAATATAAAAAAAGTACTAACTAAAAATATTGTGGTCTAGTGGTATAGAAATAGAAAGGTTTTCCCTTGCATTAGAGGTTCAAATCTTAGTGGTAATATAATAATTTCATTGATAACTATTTTTGTGCAAATAAAAATAATTGTAATTACGATTCTATCCTTATAATTTATCAATGGTAAGGGGTAAAATGGGCAAAATGAAATTTGCGCACCATAAACCCCTTTGGCTTTATATATTACATAGATTAAGGAAATATATTATATAAAGTAGAAAACATTATGTTGTGACCAAATTGTGATAGACAAATCACATGGAGGTTGATGGAGGTTGATTAATCATATGAGAATATATATAATATTAATTCGGAATATAGTATTTATCAAAAAAAAAATCGGAATATAGTATCAAATTATTAGGAAATGCATTTTTTAGGAAAGTTAATGTTATTATTAACCCTAGTACTATACTGTAGTCTTGACTATAAAATACTAAAATATAAATATATAGAGCATTGATATCAGACTTATCCGCATGCAATTTAGGATGTTTCATCTGACAATAAAGATATTGACATTTGTAATCTCTGTATCCCTGAGAGAGTTTTGTGAAACTCATTTGTTAGTGTTGAGTTCTCAGTCTGTAACTCTAGGGAGATTGGTGAAGATTGTGGAGGTCTGAGAATCTCTGAAACATTATTATATCATCTGATAGTGCATCGTTCATGGTTTTTTCTCAATTTACGTTTTCCCACGTTAATTCATTGTGTTAAATCTTTATTTATTATTCGTCTGTTTATTGTTTGTATGCTAATAACGCCCTAAAAATCCTAATGATTGGTATTAGAGATTTGGTTGGAGCGTTGTTGATCTGCATACTGATAAGCAATGGAGGACACACTTGTGAAGATTTCGAGTTCGATGAGAAAGACATTGGAATTTCCATTGGGGACATCAATTATTTTCATTGGAGACATCAAATATCAAAAGAAACATCAAATATTTTCATTGTAAACATAAATTATTTTCATTGGGACATCAAGTATTTTCATTGGGGACACCATGTTTTTCATTGGAGACATCAAATATTACAAGGGACATCAAATATTTGTATTGGGGACATCAAATATTTCACTTGGGACATTATGTTTTTCATTGAGGACGTCAAGTTTTTTTTTTTTTCCATTAGGGACATCAAGAATTTCATTAGGGACACCATTTATTTTTTGTAGGGACATTAATTATTTTCGTTGGGGACATCAAATACTACAAGGGACATCAAATTTTTTTTTTCCCATTGGGAACATCAAGTATTTTCATTGGGAACATCAATCATTTCTTGTGGGGACATTAAATATTTTCATTAGGCAAACGATAAAATTGAACCTTTTTAAATTGAGTTGATTTCTTAACCATTTTTAATTCACTTGAGGCAATACTTATTTCATGTGCGTGAGAAAACGCAAAAATGCAAGCCAAGAATAAGCTCAAGTCATAAAAAAGGATGTGTGGGATCCACTACTTGAACCAAAATTTAGCTTTGGGGTGTTTTTATATTGGATAAAATGAAGTTTGGATTGATTTGATTTGATTGGATTAGATTTGATACTTTTTTTGGGGAATTGTGTTTTTAGAAAGGAAAAATCTTGGGGAATTGTGTAAGATTTGAATTGGATTAGATTAGAAAGAGTTATCAATCCAAAGAACTTGACCTTAATTGGGAGAACCAAATTTGTTCAGATGTTAACGAAACACGCATGCGCCTTTTATGTGGGTAAACTACCCTCTCTAATATATGTTGTATATGTACCTACTGAATTATGTTGTGCATGTATGTACCTACTAAAAGTATTACTGTAACGACCCCACCTCTCCTCGGGTCACGAACATTACCAATAATTGCTTCAAAGATTGTTGATTGACCCCACAAATCAACATAAGTCTTTCCGGCATGCTTCGTCCTCGCTCACACGCTGCCTAGGAAAACTTCTCAGGAGGTCACTCATCCTAAGACTACTCCCAGCCAAACGCTTAACTGAGGAGTTCCCAACGGATGAGCTATCTTAAAAGAAGGTGCACCTTGGTGATATAAATAGTCATTTCAAACCCTTTAGGCCACTACCAACGGTGAGACACAAGTGATCCGACACAAAAGACAAAACAAATGTAGGTGAGAAAAAATTTACAACAGTGAGAAAGTTTGAAGGGTGGGTGAGAATGCTTTTCCCCACCCATCCAGACAACTGAGACAAGTCACTTGATGAAAATTTTATGTGGAGCCACCATAATTAAATACTATTTTATTTTCTCAATTGAGCTTGAAAAATAAAAATAAAAAATAAAAAAAGTGGGTTCAATATAGGATGGATGGGTGAGGCTCACTGAGACTTTATTCACAATTGTAGAAATACCTTACTTGCAGGTGAGCGATGACTTATATTTATAATATTTTATAGAATGAGTGGGTGAAATTTTGCCAACCATTAATGATGGCCTTAAACAACACTTTACCCATATATATGGGGTGTTACAATTACTATTCTTATTCCTAAATTAGAAACGACACATATTTGACGGGTTTTTTTGCTTTTTGGACCCTGTATTTTGGGGGTATATACAATCTGGACCCCCATGTTTCAAAGTTTACAATTTGGATACTTTGTTTCCGGCAACAATTTGAACATAATTAGAGGGGTCCGGCCAAAAGAGGCCCTTATTGTAGTTTGACGGATTTTTCCTTCCAAAGTTGCTCCTTAATTATTTCTGTACTTCCAAATTTACCCTTCATTTATTCGGTTTTCTGGGAGTTTGGAGTTGAATAGTCATTAAGGGTGAGATATGCGTATGAGCTATGAAATTGAAGTCTTCAGTCTAGTCAATTTCAAAAGGAAATTCAAAATAAATGAATAAATGAAATAAAGGTAAATCGGTCAGTTTATGCAAGATTTTGGTCTTCACCGGAGTCAAACTTAACTTTGGGCTAAATTTTTTGGGTCCATATTGTATAGGGTCCAAATTGTAAACTTTGAAAAATGGGGGTCCAGATTATAAATACCCCCAAAATACAGGGTCCAAAAAGCAAAAAACCCCATATTTGACAGTTCAAATTTCTTGTGCCAATTATATTCAACTTGTGATCTTGGTGGATCTGTTTGCATATTCATTACAATTAAAATCCAAAAAAGATGACAGATGTTACTCATAGCTGAATAGCCGGGTTTGGTTAAAATTATTTTATAGAAAAATTGGTCAATTTTTTTAAATTCACAAAATTTTCTCATGCTTGATTATAAAATGAGGATAGATAAAAAAATTTTAGAGTGTATTCCACTATTTTCTCAAGGTAAACAGACAAAACTTTTACGGGTTGGGAAATATTTTTCATGAGATAGAGAAAATTTTTATGACTTAACTTTCCCAAATATCCCTAATTAAAAATAATTTCATAAATTAATATATAAAGGTAATTTTGATTTCAAATAAGTTTTCTTACAATCATTTTCATGTTTTCTCGTAAATTAAATACTGTGAATTTGTGAAGTATTCTCATTTCTAACAAATTTCCTAAACAATTTTGTCGAAAAAGTTTTTCTTGAAGGTATTTTTCTGGGGAAAAAAATGAAATAAGAGAAATTATGCCACTTTAATAATTAATAAAAAAGCCAAAAAATGAAAGTGAGATGAAGGAATATAGTTTTGTCGATTTCTGAAATTATGTTCAATTTTGAATGATGTCATTTGAGTTAAGGCAGTCATGGAAGACATTTCTTTTGGAGAATGCTACACTGACTCACTGAGTCAGTAACTCACTCCTTGTCAATTGCCCTTTTTACCCTCTTCACTCATTCTCTTTCCTTCCTCCTTAATTACCCTAACTCCTTCTCTCTCTCTCCTTCCTCGGTAATCAGGCAACTTTGCAACATCAGCCTTCCCCTCCTCTTCACTCCTTCTTAATTACCCCTTCCTTGGTAATGAACACATCTTCGAATTTTGAATCAATTTCCGGCAACTCCCCCATTTCCTCATAAATACGAGCTCCCATCCCCTGTTTCTTTTTTTTTTCCTCTAAAATACGGCAACTCCCCCATTTCCGGTAACTCCCCCATTTTGAATCGATTTCCGGCAACCCCCTGTTATTGTCTCACCAAAGTTTCAAGTGGCACTGCGATTGAAGGACTTGTCAGGTATGTTTTTCTTGTGTTGGTTTCAATTATTCTGTTGTGTTGCTTTCATTTGAATGTGGATTTCTTCGGAAATATATGAACAGGGGGTTTGTTCTAATCTTGCCATTCTACCTAATTTCTTTTTAAATTTTGTGGATTGTTCATGGTTTGAAGATGGCTAGGCGAGAATTATTGCATGGTTTGGGTTACATATTATTGTAGATAATTTTTCTGAATTTTCCTTTTATGTGTAATATCTGTTTGTGGTATGAGGATCTCCCTTTTAAGTAAGAAATTCTGGCTAAGCGAGAACTGTTGAATGGTTTGGGTTACATATTTTTGTAGATAATTTGAATGTGGATTTCTAGGTTGAAGCCATGCGAAGTTCTATTTTAGGTTTAGGGTTTGAACCGGGGAAAATCAAATTTTGAAAAATGGACTATGTGATTCGATTTTGTTGATGTTATTTCAATATTTAATTTCTCATTCGATTCTTCCTGATATTTCCCCGTCTAATTTCACAGGTTGGTTGTGTTGATGATGCCTTCATACGCATCTTCAAATGGTGATGGTGGTTATGGTGACATCTGTCCCAGATGCAATATTCCAGCTACCAGACTTGTGTCAAAGTCGAAGCAGAACCCCCACAAATTGTATGATAAGTGTGTACAATGTGAAAAATTTCTTGGTTGGGCTCCTGAATTGAGCTTCTCAAACAATGGACGAGATTCGGTTTTTGAGACTGATTTGAAGAATGAAATTAGGGAAATGAAGGCTATGTTGAAATTGATTGAGAAAGGGAAAACTATATTAGGGATGATGTTAGTTGGAGTTTTTGTACTCCTTGTAATGAATATTCATAGTAGGTAACGCATTATGGTGCTACTGTCAGTGTTGGAATTTAATAGGATGTAATGATCAGTATTTAGGCTAAGTGTTCCATATTGTAATGCTCATGTGTTCCATGAATGAAAGAAATTAGTGTCAAAGTTAGAATGTCTGATGAATGGTTGGTTGTTGAGTTAGTTGGAGTTTTTGTACTCCTTGTAACAGAAGTCAGGATCATCCATTTATTCTTTGTCTCTCAAATTAGACATTTGCCTACAATGATCAAAGACTTGTCACCATGGGAAGAATTTGAGGAGACTGGTGAGAGTAGAGTATATATCTTTCATATATGATGACGTTGAGTACTTCCTCTATGATTCTGTATACCTCTTAAGGGATGGGGATGATAAGCTTGAATAAATTAGGAGAATTATATCCAAACTAACTAAAGAACAAGGCCTAAAGTAATGTATACAATACAAACATTTACAGATTGTCGACCTACAAAGCCCCAAATACATTGAGATTTGAACTCGCGACCATTCATTACCAACTCATGTTGGCACTTGGCAACATACCTAACTTACTACCCAGAAAAAAAAGTTGTAATGCAATTAGCAGCCAGAAGAAATGCAAATTTGCAATAACCCATAAACATAACACAACATCTTCATTCGAGAAAGGAGAGTCAATGCCTGACATAATAACACATCATTCAGTACTAGGCAGCCCTACAGACTCCCTTGAATCAAAACTACACAGAAAGAGGAAATGGGCACTACAAAAAATTGCCACACTTCAACTCCTGAAGTAGATTACTACTCAACTTTAGTTCTCTACCACATTAATTTCATCCAGGGGCAAACATGCCCTTTCTTTCAGAGAAGGAAATTATACACCAGCGAGCGAATGCCGTCCTCTGATTTCCAGTTTTGGTTTCCGAAGCATATGATTGAACAACCACCTTTTACATACTCGCAATTTGATGGTTGTAATAACTACAGTAGCTAACTCTCGACTCGAGTCCTTCATATTCACAGGATATATTAGGGTTGAACTTCATATTTGGGACATTGAACCCCCCGCTGAAAAACATATCAGGACACAAAGCTATCATCTATGCAATATGATTATCTATGCCGGCGAACAGGTGACCTGGACCTTAATCTCCTTTCTCTGCAAAAAAATTCAAACAGATTGTTAGTCTTAATGACTCTTTGCAGTGCACTGCAATTTATTAGGTGCTCCTGGAGCTTGTGTGCCAAAAATGACGGTTTTCACTAACTTGTTTTGTTTTGTTCACTGTGGGAATATGCTCTAGGTGTATCTAATATATATTTGGCAGTGCACAGTGACCACATACCGTTTCTTTCGTTTCTTTTCTCTGGTGTTCTGGGGAGGAGGGCAGGTTTAGGTCAGAATCAGATTACAAGATTAGAATTGAAAATTATTGGTAACATGTGTTGCTCATATTGATGACAGGTTATTGAGTTCATCCTATCAAGTATAAAAGTTAGAATATTGAAAGGTTTCATTCTGACATAATATTCAACTTTCAGTATCTTTGCATGTTCATACAAATATGGCATTTGGTTGGAAAACAACTAAAAGTATCAGGCTGAGATATATTGTAAAATGCAAACAGGAAAACTAAAGAACAAAACAGAGATTACATCCATGCAAATTGGCTTAGTTAAGGCTTAGACTATTTGGGTTCCTTCTAGGTGTTTCATAGAAGTCAATTTTGGCATAATTTGTAATAATATAGTGAATTTGACCCCAAAAAAGAAGGAAAGGCACAAGGACCAGTCCCATTTATTGTGAGACCCTAGAGGAAATGAGAGAAATCTCATGAATATCAGATCAAACATAGGTCACATTCTTGGCCTAAACAAACTAACCAAAACTCAGCTGAAAACATATCCATATTCAAGGAGTGCAAGGGGGACAAAAACTCGAGTCTTACCTCAACAGTTTCGGTAGAGACATAAACAACATTGATGCACAAGAAAAATGAAACAACATTGAATCTGCAAACGTCGAGTCGTCAGTCTTAATGAAAAGTGATAGACAACATAAATCCACTAATAATCAAACTATCCAAGCACAGTAACCAGCTAATGTCAGCTAATTATCAGCTACATACAATGACAAAAAGCAACTAAGATTAATGACAAATCACCAATATATGAATGTAGCACATTGTTGCGCTCCAAACCCCAACTCTATTTTCACCAAAGCATAAGAATACATAGCCAACTTATGCAAGGCAAACAGTTACAACTCCAATAAAACCAAGAAAACAACTATAATGTCTGTCTTGAAAAACTACAGCAATTACAACTCAATTTTTTTCCCATTAAAAAGGTAGCTGTTAGAAAATTTTCATCTTGAAAGGGTATAAATAACATCAGTTCAATCAATTTATGATGGAAAATAAAATCCACTATTACAACATAGCTTTTATATACAAATCCACACTGACCTCAATCACAAAAGAAGAAGAAGAAGAAGAAGAAGAAGAAGAAAACCTAGTTTCGGTAATACAGTAAGTAGTATGATTCTACATTCATCCCAATTTCAATTTTTGGAAAGCAATTTCGGTTAGGGTTTTTGAAAACTAAGAATATATTAACTGAACAAACAAATTGGAAACCCTAAAAATCGAAATCAAATTGGAAACCACATTTACATCGTAGAAACCCGCACTTGTTTTGATCAAATTGGAAACCACTTCTTCTTCTTCTTCTTCTTCTTCTTCTTCTTCTTCTTCTTCTTCTTCTTCTTCTTCTTCGTTTTAGGGTTTAGATGAAACCCAATTTCGATTTTTAGGGTTTGGTTCTCCGACACTTGGAGAACTTCATCAGGCAATGGTGGCAAGAAATTCAAACCAAGAAATTCAGGCCAAGAGAGAGGGAGACTGGAGGCCGATAGAGAGAATGAGGGGTATCGGTATCGAGGTTGAGTGTGAGAGGGAGACTGGAGGCCGAGAGAGAGAATGAGGGCAAGGTTGAGGGAAAGGTTGAGTGTGAGAGGGAGAATAGTTGTAGGCCTAACACCTATTTTATTTTTTTTGTATCTGTTCTCAAATTTTAGTCTTAGGACTTGAGGGAAATGAAATTTTTGACTAAGTTTTTGGCACCATTGGTTTCTCTCCCATCTAAAATTATAAATTGGCAATTCCCTCCTAATTTTAATTTGTTCAAATTTAAGAAAAATTGATTGAGAGGGAAATGAAACTATTATTGGTGAAAAAGCAAACTAGGAGAAACTTAGGTGAGGGAATATGAAATGTTTTAAATTAAATTTTAATTTGGTAGAATTTTTCTTCTATAAAAAATTAAAAGAAGGATGGTGAGACTAAATGTCAACTTTTTTTTTATTGGTATGATTTTAACGGAAATTTAATGGAAAACATGGTACTCAAAATTTACAAAATAATTAATATAGTTTTTGGTCAAAGTTTAGTGGGGAGTTAGTAAATAATTAACTGTGTGGGTTTTTAATTGATTCAATTTTGGACAACATCAATTTTTTTATTAGTGTTATTTTGCTTGCAATTTTATTGTTGACAAATTTATTCTATTGTTTCTAATGACTATCAATTTTATTGTCCTCTTTTTCATGCAATTTTAATGACTAATATTTTATTATTTTAATTCTTCTCTAATTTTAATGATGTCAACTTTTTCATGCAATTTTAATATAATGAACGTAAAATAAATTTTAATGTAATTCTTTTCATGTTGTAGATTTTCATCAATATCATCATGGCATCCCGACAAATGAATTTGAACGAGGAATGCGACAGTGATTCCGATTACGATCCATTAGAAGAGTTGTTGAATGATGATGGGTTAAGTGTTGTTGGTAATCGTGATGACTTGTTTCGTGGTTTATTCGGAGATGAAGACGAAATTGAGGCAGAAGATGGGTTTAGGGCCCCTTTCATACCCGAGGATGATGTGGAAGAAATGACTGTTGCTGCTAATGGTGATGGTGATGGGTTGAGTGACAATCCTAACAGTGGAGGATGATAAACAACGACACGGCCGGCGTGCAAATCTCCAAGAGCTTCAACTCAATTGCGGTACAACACAGCGACCATGATCAAGTTCCATTCGACAAGAGAGATTGTCGCAGTGTTATCAGCAGGGCAAGGAGACTCGCGTTGCAAGACGGCGACTTCAGAGCGATGATGGGACATTTTAAGGAGATGATGTCCGGTAACTCCAGCTTTTTCGTTACGTATGACACCGACGATGTCAGCACTCTGAGGAACTTCTTTTGGGCAGATGGAAGGAGCAGGGCAGCTTGCGAGGACTTCGGGGATGTGGTGTCGTTCGACACGACTTATGTTTCCAACAGGTACAAGATGTCATTCGCTCCTTTCATTGGGGTTAACAACCACGATCCCATCCCGCCGATCCGTATACTGCTATCGGAGGAAGCCGATAACTTCATTTGGTTGTTTCAGACGTGGTTGACGTGCATGTCGGGGAAAGCTTCGGTCGCGATCATAACAGACCAATGTCAATCCATAGGTTAGATTTAATTATTCTGTTATATTTGTTTATAAGTACTCAAGTTTTCAGCATGCATGACACTTTGCAACAAGTTAAATTTTTTATGTGCAGGCAAGGCTATCGCAAAGGTATTTCCGAATGCACGACATAGATGGTGCATATGGCACGTGATGAAGAACGCGAAGAAGCATCTATGCAACAAACCAGAGGGAAAAGATATACTTCGAGGGCTCAGAGATACTCTTTACGATTCACTTGATGCTGAGGAATTCGAAGACAGATGGAAAGAATGGGTTGACACGTACGACCTGCACAACTCCAACTGGTGCAATGACATGTATGATAAAAGGCATAGATAGGTGCCCTTATACTTCAAGGACGAGTTCTGGGCATGAATGTCAAGCACGCAAAGGAGCGAGGGATGAACTACTTCTTCAAGGGTTTCGTGAATGTCAACATAACTCTCAAACAATTTGTGGAACAATTCGGATTCGCACTAGCAAAGAGAGTTAGAGAAGAGGACAAGGAAACGTTCCGATCAAAGGATAAACCGGTCCAATGTCAATCTTGCTTTGTTTATGAGCATGTATTCCAGAAGCTATACACATCAAAGAAGTTAGTTGAGCTTCAAAACGAGGTGCAAAACCTGATCTATGTAGTGAAAGCGGAGAAGATACACGACGAGGAAAGAACGTGCACTTATGAGGTCACTGTGAGGAAGGACCGTGCAGTATACGAGCCGAAAGAAATCACAACCCGACGATCCAGGTTTATCGTCAAAGTAGATAGAGAGACCCTAGAAATGAAGTGTGACTACAAGAAGTTTGAGTTCAAGGGAATCTTGTGCTCCCATGTACTACGTGTTTTCGGCGAGGAGGGGCTGGATTACGTTCCAGAAAGGTACATTCTGGACCGGTGGAGGAAAGACCTTCTAAGAAAACATCTCACTATCCAAATTCCGTACTACCAACTGCATTGGGCTAAAACCAAAGAGGTTATCCGATTTGAACAACTGCAGAATGCGTTTGAGTCTGTTTCTACACTGGTCGTGATGGATGAGAAAATGTTCAAAGCGACGATGAAGGCTCTTTCCGAGTTGAAAGAGAAGGCACCATCCATTACTGGGGACCGTGATGGGGTCGTGACCCAAGTCATTGACAAGATCGGCAGAGTGTACGGTAGGCGGCCTGTTGGAGAGGGAACTTCCCGAAGGGGTGCGAGCGCCAACGCCAGCGAATCTGTCCCCGTGAACGACCCCGTCGATAAAAGGGGTAGGGGTAGGAGACAGACAAGGAGAACCGGTTATCATAATGAACAACCCCGTAGCAGAAGGAGAACACAACAAACGCCACCGACATCCAGTGTTCACCAAGGCTTCCAAATGCCACCTGGATCAATTGTTCAACCAGGCTTCCAAATGACACCTGGAATTGGGTATCAAATGCCGCAAGGTTCCAACGCTCCCAACGGGTTCCAAATGTACACCCAGCCGAGTGTCGTGTTAAACTACACCGTAACTATTCCTCCTTTTCAGCCTACATCGGTAAGATTAATATTTGATATAACTGCATTTTGTCTATATTGTACATCAAACGTATTAGAATCTTAACGATGAATCATTTGGCAGGGTCAGGGTTAGGGTCAAACACCTCATTTCAACCAAGGAATATGAAGAAGATGTCAAGTTTAGGTAGTAGATTAGGAAAATTGATTTCTTTTTGCTTATCATGTATATACTCAAGGGTTTATGTAGTTAAATCAATGAAATTTTAAACATATGTTAGGTAATTCAAAGTGTTTTTAATACCTCAATTGACCTCTCAGTTATCATAATCAATGAATAATGATAATAATTGAAAGTCCTTATATGACAAGTAAGTGCCCACTTTTTTTAAATTGAAAAATTGGATCAATCAAATAACATTTTCCTAATCATGTAAAGAGTGGTATGGAAAATTGGATCATACTACTTTAGCACTTGAGATTAGGGTAAACTAAAGTTTTAAATTGTATCACACTAAATCATATTGATTTTTTTTAACTTTTGATAATTGATTATGTATTGGTTTTTGACAAGTAAATCAATGCAAAGGTTTAGATAAAGGTGTACACTGGGTTGCGCTATTGATTAAACTTTAGTAAAAGAAGATTTTCATTGTGATTGGATCAATGTAATAAGGCTGTACAACCTGTACCTGCTACTGAGGCCAATTAAGGCAAATTTTTAATTGAACAAGGGACGCAGTATTGCACTACAACTTTGAACTGCAGTTTAAGCTCAATTCATGGACACACATGTAAGTTGAATATCACTATTAATAACCAACAAACAGCTCAACTGCCTCTAACTGTCATCAAACCAATCCAGCCATAAACAATTTACGTACAAAACACAACTACAATTAATTGAAAGGAGAGTTGTGAAAAAGGATATGCAAACATAAGCAAAGGGTTACAACCATCAGCAAAGAATTACAAAGGAGAGTTGTGAAAAAACTTATCACAACCAAACTCTAAACACCACCCCAAAAAACATCAAACAGACGACAACTTGAAATTCTCCAATTCCTTTCATGCCATGTATGATTAGTGGTAGCAGCAAGAATAAGCGATTACATTTCCATTAACAGCAACTTGAAATACCCCCTTCACAACAGCCGACTGTGCCAAACCCAACAGCATGTAGATTTAAGCTCACAACATCACAGAATATTCACACTTGAAAAACAGTATATATTACCATTAAAAGATGAGAGGGCCTCAAACCCTTATACAATTACAACATAAAAACTATATATATATATATATCAAAAATTCTTTTTGTACCGAAAGAATATGCACAGACTCCACATCACCATTTATATCTTTTCTTATTCGAAATAATTGTATGAGAAAAATATTTCCTATAACCTGTTTTCCCTGAAATTTCAAGCATTGTTCTCTTGAGTTCTATCTTTCTAGAATTTTTGTCTTGTTCTAGTGGATTGTTCCCATAATATTGGTTCATAGGATCAAGTATATCCAATCTAAAATTCTGCTCCCTGTTTTATAAATTTTTAACTTTTAATTCACTCCTACTTGCAAAATTCCCATTTATCAATTATAATCTTCAAGCTAGTTAATAAATTAAAGAAGACATTGAAATACAAGAGCAACAACTGTAATTAAAATTGGCCAATTATTGGAATTAAATTTCCAGGAAGTGATTAGATATAAAAGGGCTGATTTTTCCTAGCTTCTCCCCCTCTATTTCTGATCTGTAGAGTATGCAAATATGTCCGTCAACTTCTCCATTGCAGGCATTAACCGGCTAGAATACAAGGGAAGGTCTGGATGGAACTTATCTGTTGAGGACTTGAAGGTATATGAATTTGCTTATCGTTGTTTGTCTTTCTTTCAATTTTTATGTTTATAAAAAATATCATTCAAATGAAAAATAAATTAAAAGCTACCTAATTTGGAGTTTGTACACTTTTCAAGAGTTTATATGTATGTAATTTGAACTTTACCTGGGCATTCTTTCAACAAGGCCTTCCCCAAAAATGAATGAAGGCAATGGTGACTTGCAATCGAGCCATGGATGACAAACTCCCATCCAAACTCCTCCTGGATGCATTAAGTGTAACGATCCGCTCTAAACCCGTATTAATTAAGGCCTTAATCACGGTGTTTAACTAAATTACGCTGTTAAAAATTTTCTTTCTTTTACGTTAATATGGTTATTACTGTTATTATTATTTATTTTTATGCGCGATAGGTCTCAAGTAAGGCGATGGTTAAACGGGTTGATTTTATGTTATCTCGAATTTAAAGTTATAATTATTATTACTAGTTTATGAATACTTTTATGGTAAGTTATATAATTTATTTTATCATTCTAAATTTTACGTTTGTAACCGAAGAAGGTTATATTAATTTTAATTCCCATTTCGATTACGATTTATGTTATCCCACCTTTCCTAATTACATTTATGGTCCAATTTATTTTAATAAGTGTTATCCTACTAATTTATTTTATTTGGTTCAATACTAGTAAATTTTACCCAGTTTATTTCCAAGTAATTTTATTTAATCGTATACTAAATTATTTTACCAAGTTTATGTTCACTAATTTTATTTAGTCTATACCAATTATTTTACCTAGCTAATTTTTAATTACATGATTGATTTAGTTTAATTACTAATTAGATGATAAGTTAATTAAGGGGTTTATTTATATAAGAGGGGGAGGAGTCTAAGGTCTTTTAATTCATTTCATAAATCAGATTTTACACAAACACTTCCCTCTCCTCTCTCCTCCTCTCTTCTCCAGCCAGCCGTGCCCCCCCTGTCCGGGCGTTTTCCGGCGGCCCAGAGGTGGCCGAGCACCCCTCTTCCTCCTCTCTTGTTTTTCTCCTTCAATTTCTTCTCCAAGCGGTATAATTCTCAAACCCTAACTCTACTCTTTATGTTTCAAATCTGATTTTCACTTCTAATTTGTGTTATTCTTGTTGTTCTTTATCTCCTTTATGATTTTTAAGCATGATTTTAAGTTGGGTTAATTAGGGTTTGAGTTTGAGAATGATGCATGTATAGTTTGATTGGATTTTGGATGAGTTCTTGCTAAGTTCTTGTTGAATGTTGAAATTGTTGCTTGCATGTGGTTTTTGGAGAAGAAATATGATGATTAAGGAACTGATTTGGGTTGTTACTATGTTAATTAAGTGGTTATATACATGGATGATATGAATTTAGTGTGGAAATGGGTGGAAGAGTGTTAATTCAAGTGTTAATTATAGTTGCATGTGTAATCTATGGTTGCATATGAGTTTCATGAGCTTATTTGGGTAATCTCTAAGTATTAAAATCTGGAAGAACCATGAGTAATAGTTAATTTGGGCTTTGGTTGTGAATTAGTATAAGTTAGAGGCCAAAAGGAGGCACCAAAGTAAGAATCGAAGACATAAAAAGTTTCTGTCCAAGAATCTGATTTTTACAGAGGATATAAAATGTGAGTTTTGCCCAGATTTTTACTGGAAATGATAGCCCAAGTAATTATCTAACTCTAGGCTTTGGAATTTCGAGAATCCGGTATGTGTAGCCCGAGATATGAGCAAAACCGTGAAAGGGTGCAATTATATACATGTTCTGAGTCAGTATCTTATGGCTAAGTTTTCGTCCATTTGGAGACCTTATTGGCTTTAGTGATAAACATAAGAGTCTTAGTTCGTTCTTCAAGCTTTCCGGAAACATAAGGTTTGCATCCATACGATATCGAGAGAGTGAGATATGAGGCTGTGTTTGAGGGCTGTCAACAAGTTTCTGCCTAGAATTTATTTCCTTAATTCTAACTTTAAGGTTACACTTTGATCTCGTAGGAGGCTCTAATGAGGGGTCAACCTTTGTGTCATTGTTAAGATGGATTGAGTAGGTTTTCTAAGTTGATTTAAGCTATGTAGGTGTTTGAGAATTACCTCCTAAAGGTTTAAGGAAATACTAGCAAACCATGGGGTAAAGTGATGAGGTTTTAGGTTCGTGTAAGTGTTGTTGATGGCTAAGTCGTACTTTTGACTTCTTAACAAGTTTATGGGTTTCCTCGATGTCTAAATAGCCCAAGGACCATATCTTCTATGTATTCAATTCACCGGTCATCGGTTCGTAAACTTTCCAAAATTCATAACCATGTCCTTATCTAATTTCGGTCGCTTGACAACGTTTCTTCCATGTTGTCAATAATCGAATAGCTTCTCTTCTTAAGCCTTCAAGGACTCCAATTCTATGCTCATCTAAGTTGGTTGTTAAGGATGCTTTATACATCATAAGCTTTCTTTGATCCTATTTAAGTTTCGCATAAATTTCCAAGCCACATGATTAATTTCAAGTGCTCTGCTTCTGTCCGGGCCTTTTTCCGAGCCCTTCCTTTCTTTGTTAGCCTTCGGGCCAGTTGACAAAGTTATAGGGCGTGTTTTTCCCTTTCCGAAAAGTACTCGTTTGCAAAAATCCGAGTTTCCGAGCTCAAGTTATCACCAAATCTTTGATTGATCAAAAACTGAAATTTCTATTTTCTCATTTCCTTTTAAGTTATCAAGTTTTAAGTACTTTCATCCTAGCTTGTAAATGCAAGGACTTTATTTAAATTCTCAATTTTCTTATGCTCTTATTTTAGTTTCCAAGTCGCCCAAACCGTCCCAAGCTCGAGGCACGTCGCTAGACTTTTCTACTACCCAAGGTATGCAAATAGTCCAACGTTTAACATTTTTCTTATCATTCAGTATATATATATATATTATCATCATGTCAAAGCATTGACCTAATATCATTTATCACATTATTTTCAAAAGTGGTCCCGCCTTATTATATGCTAGCTAGTTACGTGATGTACTAGCCTTTTCTTTTAGATGCTCCTGATCAGAGTGTTCTAATGACCTGGCCAGTGTCGACTGCCTAGCAGTCACCCAATCCAAATCTAGATCGATTTGGGCATACGCGTGTGTGAGGTGCTTTGCATCGATCGTAAGGGATACCACTCGTTTTCAATTATTACAAGTTTAACTCCTTTATGTATATACATATTTGTCTATGCAACAATCCAGTTCATTCATGGTTATTTCCCCTTTCCCGTTTTCAAAATGAATTTAAATGCCGACATTAAAACCGTTTTCGAACGGTTTGACGTGTTGGAGGTTTACGTACTGAGTGTTTTCCCCACTCACTTTGCGTCTGTTTTCAATGTTTTGTTTTAGGAGGTCCGAGCTCACAGGATAAAGCCAAGGCTAAGCAAAAGTAGATCGTTCCGTTCAAGTTCGTTTCTAAGGTGGTTGCTAGTCGATCCTCAAGCACTTTTATGGGATTTGGATGCTTTTCTTTTCTCATGTTGAGAAATCTTTATATAAATGTTTAAAGGGTTGTCTATGTTGTATTTCAAGGTTTGGTGATTGTTTCGTATGGGGTTAAGTATTTTTTATGTTGGGTTATGTTTGGTGTTTGTGTTTGCCTTGTCCCGAGTGGGGACGGCGGTAATACCTCTACCCTAGTGATCCGCTGCGCTAATCACAGGTTTAATTGATGGTTTAAATTAATCTTGTGGTTAAGGGTTTTGGGGTGTTACATTAAGTGACCTACAAAATCAAACAAATGATGGTAAAATAAATGTTAATAGGAATGTACTAACAAATTTTTATAAATAGTTAAGATATATAAATTTCATCATGACAAAAAAATCCAAATGGAGAGTCCTAATCCATAAAAACAACCACAAAACATAAATTTCAAATCAGCAAGCAATAAAGGAAAAATTTTTAATATCATACAACAAATTAGTTTTCATCATGACAAAAAACAACAAAAAGGAGATAAAATTTCAAATCGGACAGCTAATTTATTGTTAGAACACCAAAGGCCACTAGGTTTTCCCTATAAATAATTGGGAGTAGGAGAATTACCATCACTGCATTCTGAAACACATTTTACCATCACTGTATTATGAAACACATTTCAAACGACATTCTGAAACAAAAACAAGCATTCCAAATGGAGAGCCCTTCCTCTACCCTAAAAACAGCCACAAGTCCCAAAACATCTACAACCATGAAAACTGAAAGTGACCAACATACCATTTATGAAACAACATTAAGCCAGACACCGATGTCTGCTTCAGCTGTGAAACTGGAAAATCCCTCACCAAATCCCTCACCAAAACCCTCAGACAATCCCTCAGCCAATCCATCACCTATATAACACCAAAATCATCATCCATGAAAACTAGGACACGTACAACTGCTGTTGTACATCCCTATGAATTGCAGTACCAGAGTTTGAGGTCTGACATTATAGAGCTATTCAAAAGGATGAAGAAAACATGCAACGGGGTGCTCCTCAGGAGAATGATTTGGGCTAATGATGAGGCATTGGTTGACCTTGATATCATATTCAAGGGATGTGATGAAGCTGCTGGGAGTCCTAGGAACTACTGGAGTTGCGCAAAACAACTACACCCATATACTTCCCCAGGAAGTATTTTGGGCAGGAAGAGGAAGCTTGAGGAAGGGTCATCTACCTCTGTTCCTGATGGAACAGAGATCATTAACATAGATTGAGTTTTTTTTTTTCTGGCAGTGTCTCGACTTTGTTAGTGGTGTTTATGAGTTTGTTTTATTTATCTAGTTTCTTTATGTAGTTTGTTGTCCTGTCCGATTTAATTTATCAATGAATGAAGTTAAGCTTTTCGATTCATATGATGCTTTCGTTATTTAGTGCTTTCATTTGTTAAAATTCAGATTCGAACAAGAAACAAACAGAGAGATTCCCAGAAACCCTAAAACTTTGAACAACAACGACGATCTAAAAAAAATCGAACGAAATCAAACGATATTCAACCAATAAAAAAAAACCCAAAATACAAAAAAACAAAACCCCTAAAATTGAACAAGATCGATGAAACTTATCTGATTTGATGTTCAGTCGATTTCTGCCCACCGTGTCGTCTTCATGCCAACCGTGTCTTCTTCATCTCCGGCGATTCCAGCCGTGTTCCAGCCGGATTCTTCCGGATATCGCCGATGTTCAGTCCAATTTAGGGTTTCGCCTTTAGGATTAGGATTTAGGTTGAATGGGTCATGAAAATTAGGGTTAGGGTTTCGGCGTTACGATTAGGGCTTAGATTGAAAGCCATTAAGGTTGTCGACGGGGGTGGTTGAGTGGTCGGATTCTTCGGGATATCGCCGATGGGTCATGAAAATTAGGGTTAGGGTTTCCTTAATGGTTGTCGACGGTGGTGGTTGAGGGTGAAGATTGAGGGAAATGGTGGGTCGCAAAGGAGATGAGAGTGAAGGGAAGAGGGAGAAAGAGAACGAAACTGACTGGGGGAATTGTTTTGGGAAGAGGGAGGCGTGGGATGGAGGGGAAGGTAGGCGTGGGGGAGGGGATGTTTCTAGGAAATGGGGAGACTTAAATGGAAGTAATGGTACTGTTTTTTTTTCAAATCCAATTTACTTTCCTTTATTTTCCTTTTCTTTCCCTCCCTCCACGTCAACTGAGTCAATAACTCAGTGTGTCAACCAAAAATTTTCCATTTCTTTTGTTGTCCAACCATGTGTACCGTATTTTCGAGACGCCATTAATAAGGGGGCAAATTAATCAGTGAATATTACGTCGCCGAATTTCTTTTCAAGTGAATAAATCATTCCACTGTTCAGTCCTTTTGCACCTTCATTCTAATTTTTTTTTAATGTTGAAGGTCCAAAACCTGCCACATAGTATCTACTGTGTTGAAGACAGGGTTAAGGTCCTTCACCGCGCATCCGCGAAGGACCTTAGGTTTTGATATATAAATCATAAGGAAAGTATAAGGAAACAAATCAACAGGAAAAATGGAAGGAAGAGAAGATCGAGAAATCTCCGAAAAGAAGGAAAGAAAATCAGTAGCAAAGAAGGAAGGTGAAGCAGTGAGCAAACAAGGAAATAATCGTGTTTCCAACGGCTACCATCCTAAACATCCATCAAGCATCTAATATAAATAGGAGACTTGAAGATTGAAGACTTAGGCGATTCCACGGAAATAATCGCGGAGTAAGAAATCCGGAGGGATTTCTAAATGTGTAGTCAATGGTTCGGTGGTGAAGGTAGCCATTAAAGGACTTCTGGTAAAGGTATAGCCAAGGACCTTGGTGAGCATTCGTTGTGTCCACATGTGGTGGTGAGATGATGTGTAGCAGAGCCTTGACGGACTAAGGCTGTGTGAGTGTGCTTCAATGTAATCCATCATGTTCCAAATTGTCGCTATGGTTTTTCCTACGACGATCCTTATTTGTAGCTGTCTCAAGGACCTTCGGCCTTGGTCAGTGAATCTATCAGTAACTGCCTTCGAGCTGTTACTTATTGTTTTGTTTAGTAAGTGTAACTTGTTCTTTGATTGACATAAATATAATGAGGTATTTTAGTTACACTATGTTTTAGCATTGACCGAATTTGTCCGACCCGAATTTACCCGGACCCGATTTTTTTTAACATTGACCGAATGTATCCGAATTTTAGCATTGATTGAATTTGTCCGACACGAATTTATCCGGACCTGATTTTTTGTCAGCACTAATTCTATCCATTTGCACCTTCAATCCAAATTTTTTTTTTTAATGTTGAAGGTCCAAAATCTGCTGCATAGTATCTACTGTAATAAAGATGTAAAATAGCATCAATAGCTACAGCTGCTCAACAACCTAAACATTAAATATTTAGGCACCGTTATTTTGTGCGTTGCGTTGCATTTTGGTAGATTGCGGTAAATTACGGTGGAAATAGTAAAAAGGTTAATGGTAATTGGCAGTATGTTGCGATAGGTTGCGGTAGGTTGCGTTAACGCACAAAAGAACCGTTCTTTTGTGCGTTGGGTTGTGTTGGGTTGCGTTATGGTAGATTGCGGTAAATTGCGGTAGAAATAGACAAATATTAAAAAACTAATGATAATTTGCGGTATGTTGTGATAGGTTGCGATAATTTGCGTTGCGGTTAATTGCGTTAACGCACAAAAGAACGGACCCTTAATTAAATGCAGGTGAATGATACAAACTGGTGGCCCAAATAAGCTTGCAAAGTACATTAATAAAAGCTTGCAATCTTATTTAATTAGGTGCATAATACAAACTGCGCATGCAAACAAGCTTACAAAGGACATACATTAATACTACAAAAACAACGTAACCACCATCAACAACAATTGTCTCTTTTTTTTTCTTTTTTTTTTTTTTTACTTTGTTTGCTACTACTTGATTAAGCAATATGCAGGAATGAATGGCAAATACTACTACTACTATAGTAAATGAATTACGCTACGTCGACGCAGGCATGCATGGGTACGTACGTACGTACGTGGAGACTACCTCCTACAACGGCACACTCTGCAACACCATAGTCTCGATAGTAAACCCGACTCCGAACCCAAACATAACCCCCCACTCAAGCCCATCTCCGGTGGTGTCTTTCCCTCTCCTCCTCATCTCATCCAACATGAAGATCACCCCCATGCCACCCAAATTCCCGTACTCGCTCAACACATGCCTGGACACGTCCAACTTCCCGTGATCGAGGCCCAGCTCGGCCTCGATCTGGTTCAGCACCTTGGGCCCTGCATTGTGCACGATCCAGAACAGGGAGTTCCAGTCCGATATCCCGAGCGGTGTCATCGCCTTCACTAAACAGTCCTCGATGTTCTTCGACACGACCGAGGGGATCTCCATGGGGAGGTGGATCGTCTGCCCCGACTCCAGCACCTCGCACGTCGGCCCCTTCGCGTGGAGCCTCGACGTCTGGAACGCGTGGACCAGGTGGAACAGCGGCCGCTCCAGCACCTCGCTCGGGTCCGACCCGACAATAAGCGCGGCCGCACCGTCAGCGAACAGACAGTGGCCCACCAAGGACCCCATGTCGTCCGCCGAGGGTGCGTGGAAGTTGAAGATGTTGGCCTCCGACCACACGATCAGAATGCGGGCGTGCCGGTTACAAGTGGCGATGTCCATGGCCAACCGGAGGAGGTGGGGCCCCGAGTGGCAGCCCACCATCTGGAAGGAGCTGCGCTGGACGGAGGGGTCGAGTTCCAGAAGCTTCGAGATCTCGCAGTCCATGCCGGGCATGGAGAGGTCCAGGGTGGTGCAGGTCAGCAGGTGGGTGATCTTCGACTTGGGTCGGCCCCACTCTTCTAGGGCCTTCACAGCGGCTTCTGCGCAGAGGTTTGGAACGTGATCCAGGGTTATGGCTCGCCGGGCGTCCAGAGAGGGCGATCCGTTGACTACTATGCTTGGGTTTGACTTTAGGAGTTCTTCTGTCAGGATGAAATGGCGTTTCCTTATTTCTGTTTTCTCACCTGCGTGTAGTGTGTATGGAGATTAGACCATATTGAAATAGAAGGACCAGTTTATATTGATCGACCATATAAACCATCATAGAACTTTTTAGCTAGAGGACCATATGAACCATTATTAATTTTGTCTATATTCATAAAATTTAATTTACTATAAAAATATTCTTTCAACAGTAAATTTCATTATAAGGTAGGCACATATAAAACTTATTAGAAAAGAATATAAAAGTTGAAATTGACTAAATTGTCTCACAATTAATGAGCAAAGGCACTTATTAAAGAGGGATGAAAAATAATTAATAAGGGACAAATCATGAGCTAAAAATTAATAGTTGATGTCTTATATTGAAATGGTAAAGTAACAAATACTATTATAAAATAAAAAAATAGATAAAATGATAAAAATTATTTGTTATTTTACCATTTCAATAGTTAATTTTATGACCTTTAATGTTATTTTTTGAATAATGATTTCTTATATAATATTTTATTATTAATTATGATATTATATTTTTTAATATTTTTATTATAAATTTAATAATAATAATATTATTTGATTAATCATTATTATATTAAGAAGTTAATATTTAAAGTTTTTAAAATTTGACGGGTGTATTTCTGACAAGACAAATAAAATGACACCAGGTAATCAACACACAAATAAATTAATGACAACAAAATAGACAAATAAATGACAACAAGGCAACTATTCAAATTGTGTGGGCACTGTGGTCCTATTGAGAGCCACGTATAAGATACTAGGAGACGACACGTATCTAAGTAGTTGACTAAATATTCAAGGTCGGACTGTTGGAGTGCAACACTAGCAAATAACAATGTTCACTTTCGATATAAAGTGGGTCTTGGATTGTCTTCACTCTTGGTTATCATGGGTTATTAGAATTAAATAATTTAATGTTTGGAGTAATTTGGGTATAATGAATTAACTTTTGAAATTTAGAATCGATTATATCTAACATTTTATGAAATTGAATAAATTTTTACCGATTTTAACTCGTGTGAAAAGTGACATTAACAAAGGTGATGATTTATGTAAATTATTTAAAATGGGAAAAGTAAAGAAAAAACATATTAATTACCACCATAAATCACTTTTCTGACGAGTTGAAATCCGAGAACGTCCATTAGAACTAATAAGATGTTAAGTATAGTTTATCAAATTTGAATTCCAAATGTCAGTTCGTCGCATCCAAATTATCTCAAATGTTGGATTATTTAATTCCAATAACCCTTAAATTATACGTTAAATCTATATTTTATGATTTTTATAAATATAGGATTACTAAATAATTTATTTATATTAATTTTGATGAAAATCATTCTTTGACAAGTTAATATGAAAAAATTGCAAAATGATAAACATCTTGATGCAAGATGATCCTTAACCATCTTCATTTCTCCTAAATAACTCATAAAATTAATTGTAAGTATATTTAAATTATTATGAACGTTAATTTGTTTCATTATTTTGAGGATTATTACAACTTCTAACCAATATAAAAATAATTATCAATTTATATTTTATTATAATATAAAACAATGTACAGAATGTGCATTTTTTGCTACGATAGATAAAATTATAATATTATTTATATTTTTTGACATAACTAATAAGTATTATGCTCTTATAGTGGATAAATATATATAATTATTAGAGAAAATATTATTAAATTATAAAAAATTATAAAAATATGAAATATGAAAAATTCAAAATGATTATTAACTATCTATCTTAAGTCAAGATGTGTATCATTATCCTAAAAATTATTTTAATATTTCTCATTGATTGTAGCAAAATATTAAAACAATTATTATTAGATAATCTATCTCATGATAAAATTATTTTAATATCAACTTGATCGAAAAATGACTAGTTTTTTTATGAAAATATAACTAGTTACTACAATTACATAACTTAAAAAGGAAAACATGAGGAATTGAATCTTTTCATTTTTTTTGAACACGCGGCGTTTGTCCTTATTTTCAACAAGAATTCCAAAATATTTTCAATAAATAATTATAATAATAAAAGTTAATAAGCATGATAATAAAAGTAAATAATTATAATATTTGTCACATTATAAATTGCAAACCCTTTTCATTACAAGAGACAGCGAGAGATACGGAGTATTTCAATTGCTTTATATTTTATTGAAGGAAGAGAATCCCACCTAAAATATTAAAATTAAAACGTGAAAGAACGAATTAGATCTGGATCTCTACAGCGTATCTAAAATCAGAGGCCACAGACATCGTTATTAATTGGAGAAAAAAAAAAATCACTCTTTTTGCACAGTTCCTGCGACACTGTTCCCTGCATGTGCTCTAAAAAGTTTGTATGAAATAATATATATCTCCCTCTTACATTATATTTATTATTTAATTGATTGTCAAGATTTTTGATATTATTTTTCAACTGATGATCTTTTATATAATATTTTATTAAAATTATAATACTATATTATTATGATAATATTTTTTATATATTTAATTATAGTAATTTTATATAACAAGTCATAGTATATATTGAAGATTTTCGGTAAAAATTTTAAATTTAATGTCCCAATTTCCAAAAAGGATATATAATATGGATTAAACGAAGTATTATTTTTTTTTGAGATGGTTTTTTTATGTGATATTTATTGAAATTTATTATATTATATTCTTAGAGTAGTATTTTTATTATAAACATGACGACAACGTCAGTAATTTTACATAACAAATTATTATTATATATTATCAGTCTCTCCGATTCATGAACTAGTTCATAAGGAAAGACGGCCTACGCTTGAACCCATTTGATCGCGTTAAAATAGTGTTTTTCCTAGGAGGTTATTGTTGGAGTGGTTGGACAAAAATTCACTCAACTTTCCATTTTAGTAAAAAAAATTACTTATCTTTAAAAACCGTCAAAAATGCCATTCAAATTTAAAAGAAGTCGAAAATGCCGCTCAACTTTCCAAAAATAATCAAAAATCAAAATGCTATAGAAGATAAGAGTGACATTTTGACTTTTTTAAAAAGTTGAGTGGTGCTAATAACAAATTTTAAAAATCAGTAGCATTTCTGATTAAAATTATAAAAAGGTGGGTGGCATTTTTATCCCAGCACCTTGTTGTTGATAAAACTATTGAGAAGTTAATGACCAAATTTGATTGAAATAATTTTTAACGTGACAAATAATATGGAGTATAGGAGTACCTTTGCTCTAATTATTTGTCGTAATTAGATGCATATTGTTAATTATACAAATTTTGAACTTAACTATATAATATATAAAATAATTTTAAATATATAACTAATATTATTAGATTTATTTAAAAATACTTTCTTATAAAAACAGTGTTATGAGTTGGTGTTAATTTTATATTGTAAATCATTGTAATTTGTAAGTAATTAATAGTTAAATCTTAATCAAATTAACACATATTTAAATTGACACTTATTAATAAAATATAATTACACCTTTCGAATTATAATATTTAACTGTTCCTTCAGCCCCTAAATAAATATTAATTTGATTAAGATTTAACTATCACTACTAAAAATATGTGTATTACCAACCATTTTTTCCAACCAATTTAAAATGGTTGGAAAAACCAACCATTTTAGCAACCATTTAATATTCCAACTATTTTCCAAAAAATTTAGTGGGAAAAATAGTTAGAAATTCCAACCAATTTTGCTAAAATGGTTGGAAAATTTTCCTACCACCCATTTTCCTACTATTTTAAAATGGTTGGAAAAATGGTTGGATTACTAACCATTTTTCCAACCAATTTCAAATAGTAGGAAAAAGGATGGGAGGAAAATTTTCCAACCAATTTTAGCAAAATTGGTTGGAATTTCCAACAATTTTTCCCACTAAATTTTTTGAAAAATAGTTGGAATATCAAATGGTTGCTAAAATAGTTGGTTTTTCCAACCATTTTAAATTGGTTGGAAAAAAGTGGTTGATAATACACATATTTTTAGTAGTGTATTAATTACTCACTATTGTTACATATAAAAAAATATTTTGTCACTGTTGTTACATATAAAAAATATTTTCTCAACAATTTTCAAAATAGAATTGTTAAGGCCCCATTCTTTTATACGGTAGGTTGCGGTGTGGTAATGGTGCATTGCGGTGGAATTTGAAAAAGTGTGGTGAGTTGTGGTGAAAGTTGTGGTATGTGAAGTAAGTTAAGAGAGAGAACGTGAAAAGTATACGAGAAAAACGAAGAGAGAAAAATGAAAAAATATATTAATAATGATTATGGTGTAATGTGGTGAAAAAAATTAAAGAGTACAGTGAGGAGTGGTAACGCGACCTAACGCATAAAAGAACGTGGTCTTATAAGATTAATTAATATATTCTATATATAAAAAATAATGACACATAAATAGATGGTAAATTTTTATTTAAGAAGTAGTTTCGAATATTTATACTACTATATATTACGGCATTGTTGTATGGACGGTATGTATTATGTATGGACGGTATGGTCCAATCGTTTTCTTTCGCTAGGGCACTGTACCCCTTTTGCAATTTGGTGCTATTGTGCCCTTGCATGAACATTAGGGCCAGAGCCCTTTAATTATCAATATATAATATAATATAATATAATATAATATAATATAATATAATATAATATAATATAATATAATATAATATAATATAATATAATATAATATAATATAATATAATATAATATAATATAATATAAATTTACTATAATTATTTTCTCCCAGGCTACTAGTTTTTTGTATATATATTTTTAGTTATTTTAATTAAATTCCAAAAATAATTTTAAGTAGATTAATAATAAAGCTATACAACATGAATCATAAAAAATTAAGTAGTGATTAAATCATAAATTATTTGCTAATAAGCTAAGAATACACGTAATCAAACACCAAGCAATAACTTCAATGAGCAACACCAGTAACTAGTCATTTCCGAGCTAAATGACTAATGCCTTAAGATTTTATTTTTTTTTGTTAATACGGTTCAACTTCTTATTGAGCTTCTCCTTTACTTTAACTTGATATTTCTACATTATAAATATGATATAGAACATACTTAATATCTTCTTAGACTTGAAAAGCTTGCATTTGTCGTTCAAACAAAATGAAGATACAAGCTAAGAAAGATGCAAACTACGAACTTTATCCTTTGAAGGTGATTGTTTGTTGTTTTGTTTGCTGTATTTTATGAACTTTTAAACCTTTTAGCTCTCAATAATCGGAAAAAAAATGCAAACTAAGGCAAACAATGACTTACAAATACGGTTGCACTTGTCTTTGAGTTGGGTTTGGTGCTGGGTATTGGTGACTTGAAAGTAATAATCAGCATAATCTTTCTGAAGTACAAATGTGGGAGGATTTGCAGTTCCAATGGCCAAAACACATGGCGGACCATCAGCTTGCTGTGCTTTCTTCATCTCCATGAACTTCTTTCTAGACAAACTTCCCTGCGCCATTTGTGAAATTGTCATACCAACCACAATTTGAATGATTTCTCCTCGATCGATCTCTTTATCGATTTTCAACTAGTATTTCTAAACTTAGAAATACAAATAAATTTTGATAATTTGGTAATAACAATAATTATGGTAAAGGGGAAAATACAGTGGTTGATGAGCTGAAGAAGTGAAATGCTTCTCAGTTCATTCATAGATTTAGACACTAATACATATATATAAATGAGCATCTACCAACCTTTCAAAATAAATAAACAAATAAATAAACGAGTGAGAACATGGACGTGAAATATGGTCTTGAGTCTCCAACTTTAATTTATTAATATTCTAGATAATATTCTGAAATTGAAGTGTAACGTGTTCCAATGTTATAACAAATATAAAATATTGCTCTATAATATAATATAAATATTGGTAAAGATTTTTTGTCAATAGAATATTGGTAAAGAGTTAATGTACGAGTAGAATTTTCAATACGAATTGGATTTGATGTAATTATAGTTGTTGTTTTCTATTATTAAAAAATATGCTCATATGAAGGCATTAAGTAGGTTCCACATGGCTAGCAGCTGTGCTGATTTCAATGTTAAATAAAAGTTAAACATCATACATTTAAGGGTAAACTAAAATATATACTTTATATTTATATGATAAATAAATGGTAATAATTTCATATAAAATATTATTGATTTATTATATGTATTAAATAATTAATTAATAAAAAATCAAGCATGATTTCACATATGCTATATAAACAATATGAAATATATGGGCTATGCTCTTCTTGGGTGTATGGAAAATGTAGCTATTAGATAAGATAAAGTAAGGTAAGATAAGTAAAGTAGTACTAGACGTAGATAAATGTTACGTCATTTATTTTTTTTAATTTTTTTTAATAAATTCTATGAATTGAATAAGAACTTAAATATAAACAAATAAACAAGTTATCTAAAAGTATAAGCCTATTCTTTTGAATAGTAGAGTAATATAAGTTAAGTAAGTTAATTACTAGTAAATTGTACTTACCATCCAAACGAACTGTGCTTGTATTTGTTCATTTACAAATAATTCTGTTGGGGTCCTGGGGAAATCCAAGATGGGAGCTCACTTCAACCAAGGTTCATGCATGGTACACAAGTTAAATGATGTTCCATTTTAAAACCAATTGGTATTAAGAGGAGTAGCTCACTTGACTTATATACCATGTCCTTTCCATTTACTTTTTCGACACGTGACATTTTACTCATGGATGAATCCCAACAATCTGCCCCATTCACACATGTGTCTCTCCCCTTTGATCGGAAGCCTCTTTTTGCAAGGTTTCAAGTTACCATCAAGAGCTCGTTATAGCCGCACCTTACTCTACCGAGCTGCACTCTACTCCACTTGAGTCTCATGCCACCACTCAGCTTCAGGAGTTCCAGCCGCACCTTACTCCACAGAGTCGCACCCTACTCCACCTGAGTCTCATGCTACACTCTGTGCATTCAGGAGACCCAGCCGCGTACGAGCCATGGTCCCTACTCCTGTCTATGGTGATTTTTACGGGACCACATTCCCACACTTTGCGCCCAACTGAATGAACCATCGACTTTGATACCAATTGTTGGGGGAGATCCAATACGGGAGTCCACTTCAACCAAGACTTATGGTACGCAAATTAAATGATGTCGTATCTTAAAACCAATTGGTGTTAAGAAGACCGAATAATTCACTTGTCTTATATATATACCATGTCATTTCCCTTTACTTTTCTGATATGAGAGTTATTCATGGGTGAATCCTAACAAGTTCAAATTATTAACATCTCATGAAATAAATAATGATGAAGAGAAATTAATAATTGGTTGTACATATAGAAATTTGAGAAATTTGAATATTTTGTGCCTGTTTGGCGTAGTTTCTAAAAAAATGTTTTTGCTTCTTACAAACAGTTTTTATAAAAGTTATTTTTTGAGAGGTATTGAAGTGTTTGACCTAGCTTATGAGAGAAGTGTTTTTACTAAATTAAAGTGTTTGACCTAACTTATAATATAGTGTTTTTACTAAATTTAATTATTAAATGTAACTTTTAAAATTATCATGTGTTTTTGGGAGTAAAATTTTCATATGATTATTTACATTTTTCTCTTTTTATTAATTTTTAAACAGATTATCATATTTTAATTTTAGCAATAATTATAATCGTATAGTTATAGTTATAATTATAATAATAATAATTATTATAACTATATATGGTCTTCCTTAAATAAACAATTCTTTAAATTAAATATTAATATATCAAAAATTTATTAAATATCATATTTGTAAAGAACATAATAAAAATATCTAACATAATTAGAGGTTCTAACATAATATTAAAATCTTTAAATGCTATCTTTATAAGAATCAAAATATTTATTTAAAATTATGGAAACTAATCACTAAAGAATCCTATATATTAAGTAGAGATTAGCTTTTAGGAAGCAGAAGCAGCAATTTACTGCTTCTACTTTTGGAGCTGTTTTTGGCCAAAACTGTTTTTGGAAAACAATTATTAGTTTCTAAAAAAACCACCGTTTGGCCTAGTTTGTGTTTTTTAACTCCAAACAAGCACTTCTTATAATTATATTCTCACTATTGTCCATGAGCTCGTATCTTATTAAGTATTTAGGTGGTATTGGAAGTATGATTAGATGATGAAACTCAACTACCACTTCTTAGAATGAACCTCTACCATGATTGAAACTTTTAATAATTATGGTAGTTGAAAATTTCATAACCATTAATTTATAAAAAATAAATCACATATATTAAAAAAAAAATTATGTCTCACTTAATAAGATTAACTGTTGTGATTAGTTATTTTCTTCAATATATTTTTATTTTGATTTTTTTCAAAAGTAGAATTGATTCTACTTACACATTTCAACTATGATAGTTGAAAAAAAAAAAACAATTTTGGTAAACTATCATTTAAATATTAAATTTTGTGAAAAATTTATGATTACTTATTCTAACAATATCTTTAATCAATATATATTAATTGCAATTTTTTTAAAGGTGTATTTTAGGGTAAATACGTTTCAACTACCATAGTTGAAAATTTTTTCAACTATGATAGAATTAATCTCCCATAAAATCTAACCACTTTAGCAAAGATTCACCTTACTGAAAAATGGTAACCATTTTATTAAGTTTTAGTTTAACTGATATTATTTTTTTCTTTTCAATTAATACCTTGGGAAGGTCTAAAAAGCAAATACAAAGGCTTAACTGTCCCATATAAACAACATAAACAACAGCACACAACGAGAGAATAAACAATGTCAATCTATTTTAACAACATAATGCAACTAAGTTTAGAATTTAGTTAATTTTTAGAGTGCATTGTTCAATATGCTCGTCTTTGTTTCCTTTTGTACCTTCTTACTAAAGTATCTTGACTCTCCTTTTGGGTCGTCTGTTTCCAAGAACCTCAAGCTTCAGCCAATTTCCATAGCTTTCCTATACTAGCAATCATGATGTTAGTAGACTCATAACTTCCACAATAATCCACCGATATTTCTTAATAGTTCTTTTTAATCACCAACCAACGATCAACCTTGAGTTAAAGCATCATCGAAGAAAATATACATATCTTTCGTCAGCTCGTGACTAGATCGTAGATCAAATCTAGACCGTCATCCCTCTATATCTTCTTCCCAAAGAAGATAGACGTATAAATAAGGCAATGAGAAACACGTTGTTACCTCCTCTCCTAATATGAACAAACCTAATAAACTCAAATTAAAAGAAACACAACTCAAAAATAAAAGTGAACACACGTTGTTTTCATAGTAGTTTTGAGTAGCCACGCCAAAGAAGCCCTGACCTTCTCTAGTAATGGATCAATAAAGCCATCGATCTCATTGCCTTATTGATCAGGTTGTCCTTTCTCATTTTTATGCCTTCCCAACTGATATTATAATGCCTACTAGGCTTCTTTTTCTTTTTTTTTTTAATTATACGGTACCACAACTCTCTAATTTCTACAACATTTCACCACACCACAATCATTACCCATATTTCTCTTCATTTTATTCTTTCCTCACTTTTCTCTTCCACTTTTAACATTCTCTCTCCTCATCTACTTTACTTGCCATAACTCTCACCACAACTCACCTCACTTTTCAAATTTCACCACACTGCACCGTTACCATACATTGCAACCAACCGTATAAAAGAATGGGGTCTAAAATGAAATTGGTATAAAAATCATTTGGTATAAAAATTATACTCCCTCCGTCCTAAAATATTTGTCCCCTTTGATTTAGCGCGCATTTTAAGGAAAATCAACTAATTAGTCTCAATTAGTAATAAAATATTAATAATATCCTTAGTTTTAAATTCAAAACTACTTTTTATACTTTCTCTCTCATATTTAAATTCTTTTAAAATTTAAATTAAGGATATTTTAGTAATTTCAAAAAAATAAAAGTTTCCATTTTAGGAAAGTGGACATAATTTTGGGACATCCAAAAATGGAATAGTGGACAAATTATTTGGGACGGAGGTAATATAATACATGCTAGGAGATATATATTAACAAAATGAAATTCCTCAATTAATACCATGTTTTTCAGCTCAGAAAATCTGCTAACGTTAGCAAGGGGTGGATCCAATAATCATATTAATTGGTATAAAAGTGAAGTTAATCACAGACGTTAGTATGCTTGTTCATCAAGCTTACCATCACTCAAAATCAAGTAACATCACGGCCTATCGCATCAGACATTCGTTAAATTCTCGATGGAGGAGGAACACAATCAATTACTTTTTTTATATATATATATATAAACACGTTGAACAAATCTCAAACTAATTGGTGTTAAGTTGACACTTGACACCATTACTTTTTTAACCATTTGCGTTTTATATATATTTAAAAAAAAGTGATGATACGAATCTTGTTAAAAGACACTTTTAATGTGATTTACCCTTCACTAAATTTGTATTTTTTTTTTCTGATTTTTGACACTATGTTTCTGATTGCAAATTTTAATTGTCAATTATAAGAAGCTTGATATGTGTAGGTTGCGTCAATGAACACAGGTGATACACTAATTGAATTAACCCCTTCCATTAAACTTGTTTTACACATTTTTTGAAATATAAAAGATAATAAATAAAAGTATAATTTTGTACAATTTACATGTGATATTATAGTCATAGAATTTAATCATTTCATTTTAATATATAATAACATAGTTTAATAATAAGGTTAGTTACTTAAAAATTGTCTTGCTCCAAAAACATATATAGTTTTCATTATAAAAAAAAAATACCCATCTGACACGACTCCTTATGCTCTGGATCTGCGTAATGCCATATGAAGTTTTTTTTTCCTTTTTCCTTTTAATTTACATACATCAAGACCATGTCCTTAAGACTAGGATTAAATTAAGTAAAGTAAAATTGATAAGGAAATGAGAGGTAAAGAAATAATTTGTGGTAGATAAGTTAATAGTGGAGTAAATATATTTTATTATTAAATTCTGAATTTTTTTGGAAAAATAAAATGATACTGGTTTGATTGCTTTTTAGGAATTTGGATAAGATATGTAAGATAAGGCTTCGTTTTTTATGCGGTAAGTTGCGATGCGGTGACACACCGCACTACACTCTTTAATTTCTACCACGCTTTGTCACATCACACCATAATCATTACCAATATATCGCTTCACTTTTCTCTCTTCTCATTTTTTCCCTCTATTTTTCACATTCTCTCATCACCTACCCAACCTACCGCAACTCTCACCACAACTCATCATACTTTTTCAAATTCCACCGCACCGCCCCGGCCTTATAAAAGAACGGAGTCTTAAAAAATGATAATATAAACCTAATTTACCATTTAAAAGAACATGGGTTAAATTAATTATAAAGTCATGTATAATTTATTTATCAACCATTTTAAATTTGACGAATTATGTTAGAGACCGAAATCTTCTCTCTTTTCTATAAGATTTGCCTCTTGTTTACAAAATTTAAAATCTTTAAAGAAGGGTCATTAATAAAATAAGAAATAAATGTCTAACACTAAGCCAACTAACAGTACACTGTATCAAATTCTCCGCTTAATTAATTTTATTTTGTCCTTATCACTTTTATATTTTCAATAATAATTTCGTCATGTTGATGTATTTCTAATTAAAACTTTGTATTTCTAATTAAAACTTTGTGTTACAATAATTAAAACTTTGTCATGTTGATGTATTTCTGATTAAAACTTTGTGTTACAATGATCTCTCCATGTATTTCTAATTAAAACAAATGGAAATTATTCATTGATTGGTATTATCAGATAAATTAAAACAAATGGGTGATTTAAAATAAAGGAAATAACATTCAACAATGCCACACTTTCAAATCTAAAGGTTTAAACCATGAAGATTCCTTTTATTAACAATTCATATACAAATTATAGTATTCCTTTTACAAATCTATTAATTACTCCCTATAACATTTGATTAATAATTGTATTTGAGTCCCCTTGATTACTGGAATCTTCAGTCTCCTGGTTTTTTTCCTCCTATAATATTATTTTATATTTTGTGGTCATGTGATTACAAACGTACTACTTTAATTTTCTCCTCATCAGTCGTGTAGTCACCAGCATCTATGGTTGTGTTGATTCTGCATTATTTTATTTATATGTGAACATATCATCTTTAATAATATGATACGGTGCGATGCGGTACCACAATTCATTATATTATTTAATATTTTTTCATATTTCATCATATTTTATCATAATTATTATACCAATATATATTATCACTTTTCTTTCTTCTCACTTTTCTTTTCAACTTTTTACATTTTCTCATCACCTGTCACATCAACCACACTTTCTACAAATTTTACCATATCATTCCGCACTTTACCGTACATTCCACAATTTACGCACCTTACCAACCGTATAAAAGAACATAGCCTTAATATAAAAATTATTTGAAGAAAAAGGACAAGGAATGCAAACAAAAGGAAAACAAAAACATAGAAAAAAAAAAGAAACAATGCGAGGGAATTGAAAATCTCCGTTGAGCAGCGTGGCTTATGGAGATCTGGACATTATGTTATATATATTGAGTATTAGGCATGCATTCAATTCTACTTCTAAGTTCTAAGCTCTACTGTCACACATGTTGCACTCACTTAAATATTTAATAAAAAATATCAACTAGAGATCAAGTACTAACAAGTGGGTAACCCATTTTTTCTAAAAGAATATTTCATTGCATAGACCGATTAGTAAATAATTGACTATCTCACGTAGTGTAGTCGTGATTACATTGGTGTTTCTTTGTTGTTGTCCAATATTTTTAATGTATTTAAATTTTTATATAGAGGGATGCGACAAAAAGTTTATATTATCAAGAATATCAAACTTATTTGATCTTTGGGTTTAGTTTAAACTTTAAACAAAACCTCCACTTGTATACTAGCTAACACATGAAAACTGAACAAGAATTGAAGGTAGTCCAAATACAACTTTTATCAATAAAAAAATAAGTACAAACCACATGAGGTAATAAAGAAAATATCTCCCTACTTCCCTATTAAAGTTAAAACCATTGTCCATCTTTTTTTTTTTTTGGCCCAATCTCCAAAACAATTTATGAACCAAACAAATGGCACTCACTAGTCACTGCTCACTAGCCTCGGTTGAATTCTCCAATATCCAAGGAAACATATCTCAAAATCTTATGGCTCAGACAAACAATTTACTTGATTGAGGCCGTGCTCTTTGTCAGGTTAAGTTCAAACTAAGGCTCCGTTTGGTGTGGTGTGAATAAAACATGGTGGACTGTGGTGGGTTGGCTGGGGAAAGGTATGATGCGTTGTGGTGGAATATGGAAAGTTTAACTTTTAATAAAAAGATAAACTAAATTAGAAAAAGTATATTGTGATGGGTTGTGGTGAATTGTGGTGGATTATGGAAAGTTGCGGTGCCACACAGCACCGCAGGTTGCCAACCGCATAAAAGAACACGGATAGATATATATTTGAGTTAGAATAAGTTAAGATATGATAGAAATCATAGAATAAGAAAGGATAGGTATATATTTGAGTTAAAGTTAGTTGTTGAGTGGAAATATTTTATTAATAAAATTTGAATATTTTGGGGAAAATATGGATCACTTTAGAAAGAAATTAAGAGAATTTACTCAATTTAGAAAGGAATTAAGAGAAGCATTAGTAATTGGCATATGAAAATATGGATCCACTCTATAATAGTTTATATTACATGGTGATGGCTATGGTTTTATGATGATGATGATGATGTTTTAAAACATGGTATGATGATGATAACGTAATAAACTTGATGATGCTGTTGATTTGTTAAATGTAATGGGATGGGACGATGGAGATTTTTTAATTTGGTGGGGGTAATTAATAGTTAGAAAAACATAATAGCAATTAAGTTTTGAAATTTACTCCCTTTGTCCCACGTTAATTGACATTTTGACAAAATTTTAACCGTAAATTACTCACAAATCACAATGAGTTACAATATAAAATTACACAGTCATCATAAAGATATTTTACTAAACAATATGATTGAGGTAATTTCATTTTGTAACTCATTATCATTTATGAATAATTAACGGTCAAAATTTAGTCAAAATGACAATTAATTTGGGACAAAATGAGTAATATTTAAAAGCTTTTATTTAATTTGGAAGTGCACTCATAGACTTGTGCATTGCATGGAGCAATAATAAAACTGATGTTGCTGAAATCATATATGCAAGAATATATATATATATATATATATATTGTCAACCTAATAATATAGATACTTTTCTAATTTCGATCAGACTGCGTAATAATTATAAAATCAGACAAGCCATAAAAACAAAATACAACCCTCATATTTGCAGCAGTAAAAGACTAAAAGAGACAACCTACGAAGATCAATTGCAATTAACTGGAGATTACAAGAGGGCGATTATTTTGGGGGGGGGGGGTGCCAATTGCCTGCTCAGTGCTCACTGGTTCATAGATTAGACTTGGATTTTTTTTAAATAATACTGGAATACATAATATATATAGACAGAATCTTTGGGAATATTTTTTTTTGGTGTTTAAACATATGCAATATAAGTTAAAAGAATACTAAAAATCAGTCAGCCTTCTGCTAATCTGATTGTCATGAACGTGATCATGCGACGATGTGGGTGTGTATGTGGGGGATGTATATGTTTAACAATCCGGGTATTTTTCCCTTAAAATTTTAGGCCATGTTTTATGGGTGAGTTATTTTCAAGTTAGGATAGTTAAGTTTTGATAAGTTATTATATTTTTTTGCGAATTGTGATTTTAGAGTGTGTGTTTTTTTAGGGAATTGTGTTTTTAGAGTGGATGCATTTTTGGGGAATGGTATTAGATTAGAATAAGTTAGGATAAGTTAGGAGAGTTAGAAGTTAGAACCAACCTGACAAATGAACAAGGTCTTTTGCAATAGCGTTTAGCATTTTGATTAGTCAAAATTCTATTTTATCAATTTTTAATTGTTTGATAAAACAATGTTTGTAAATAAACTTTAACATTTGATGAACCTTTTGCAAGATGTTAGGCCACATTCTTTTATGCGGAAACTTGCGGTGCAGTACCGCACTACTCAATATTCTACCAAATTTCACCACACTCCACCACACTTTATCACAATCATTACCAAAATATCTTCTTACTTTTCTCTCTGCTCACTTTTCTCCTCTACTTTTTACATTATCTTTTTTCACCTACCTCACCTACCACAACTCTCACCACAACCCACCACAACCCACCACACTTCACCACACTTTTTCAAATTCCACCGCACCGCACCGTACCGTACAAAAGAACGGAGCCTTAGTCAAACTAACATCTCAGTTTGAGATTAGCGTTTCAATATTTTAATTCCAACAATGCCCCTGATTTTACTTTTATATTAGTGACCATGCCTCTATAAAACTCAAACTTTTTTTTGCTACTAATTCCCACCAAGGCCTTACTATCATGAACTTCGCAGATGCAGGATCAAGGATTTTGGCGACTGGAACAGTTTTGGCATATAACCTGGATATTTTAGAATGATATTTTCGAAAATTTGTTACCTCCTTCCATGATATCTAAATCAATATCTAATCCAATATTATGCTTACTAATTATTGGCATATCTCTTCTAGAAGTTATCCACCTATTTAAGGAAGGTTTGATTACTGTAATTCTAGCAAGTATCACATGACTCTTTTCTCTTCCAGCAAGAAATCAATGAGAAACTGATTTTGTGAAGATCTCTAACGACAAAATCTCTTCACTTCTTGCCAATTGAAGGATCCTTCCAAAACCTTACAAAGTCCAACATTAACCTCGCCTTTTGGTTATAAAAAGAGGACAAAGATAGAGAAGAAAAGTGAGAGAAACACTCCACTCCACAAGAGAGACACATTGTAATTTCACATCCTTTAGTCTCTTGTATCATGAGGTCCTTGGTCTGAAAGTATACTCTTGTACTGGGACTATATTAATGCTTAATGAGTTGGATAGGTAAGTATTGTTAATGCTTAGAGAGTTGTAAATCAAGGGCGCTGTCTTGATTGAGTTGCAGATCAAAGGTGTTGCTTTGATTGAGTTGTAGATTAAAGGTATTGCCTTGATTGAATTGTAGATCAAAGGGGTTGTGCCTTCTTGATTGAGTTTTTTTGTAATCTTGCCTTGGAGGTACTCAAGGGAGACGAGATTGAGGACCTATTTGTACTTCTTAAGTGATCAAGAAGTGAAGTGGTTCGAAATCCTAAGTGAAGAGAAGCTTAGGTCCGGTGACGTAGCCCTATTTGGAAGGGTGAACATCGGCTAAATTCACATGAATTAACTTCTCTTATTTTTGTCATCTACATTTCATGTTTATACCTTGTCCTTAGCTATGCCAACGAACTTGACTGACCTATGTGTTAAGTTTTGCGCCTTGACTTAATTTTAGCCAATCACCTCAATCAACCCCCTTTGAGTTTTCTTTCAATCTAGATATCACTTATCTAGATTTTTCTCCAACTATAATTATCTTTTATCTAGAGTTTTTAAAGATATTTTTCATATAGTTTGACTCGAAAAGAATTGGATGTAGTCATAAATTTTTCATCCAAATTTTCACTTTAATCGACTTGACTGAAAATTCAAGCATAATATTTTTCATTTTTCTATTGACCAAAATACTGACATGAAATTAGACTTGTCCGAATTATCTGACCTTAAAAGTACCCAAAAACTAAATATCGGATGTCAACTTTTCATCTGATATCGAATTCATCCGAACTCGAAATAAACTGAATCCAAATTCTTTCACACGTCTACCCAAAATATGGCTAGAGCTACTCAAAATATCACGAATTGTGACATACAACTTCAATTTGCTCCCACAATAATTGGACATGTGTTTACTAGGACCGACCACGGGAGCGCTGACTAATCTTATGAATCAATGGCAAAGATAATGGCTTTGGGTGAGTAAATTACATTTACCTTACCTGACACATGTGATAATAATTTTTGCACACCCAACATTTGTGAAATAATTTTCACCCAATATTTAGACGCTTTTAATGGTTGAGCACGGGTGGGCTGTAAAAATCATCTAGATTTTGCAATATGGCTAAATTCAAGCTAAATCTCAATTGTCGCTTCTCAAAAGGGTTGACAACAAAAGGACGAAATTCAACCTGTTTTCTAAAATAGTGGTTGCTCGAGCTTTTTGTATGTGATGATCGGTGGAGAGGCGAGGAGAGGAGTTGTGGAGGGTATAAACATGTTATGTTATCTAATAGTGGTAGCCGATTGCACGGCAGAGCTAGAAAATAATTGTTGGATTTATGGTCTGCTGGATCTGTTAAGGTCTAAAATGCAGAGGATATAGTTTTAATATAATTTCAACTCCCTCTTTTAGTCAGATTCTACTTGTTATTTGAGTTTTAATTTAACTCTATTTTTAGAGTTCAATTTTCTCCACTTTATTCATCAATTAGACCAGAGCAAGAGAGAGAAAAAATATTGAGAGAGAGTGAGTCTCACCAATATTTTTTCAATGTATCCTGAGAGATTGTGAGTAAAGTGTGAGAGAGAGATTTGTATTGTAATCTCCTTTGGTGATCAGATCACATCCTGTGATAGTGATCAGATTGTACTCTTCCTTTTTCTCATAGTGGATTATTTTCTGGTTGTCACCGTCCGTGAGTTTTTGTCCGAGTTCTTCGGTTTCCCACGTAAATCTGGTGTTTGATTTTATCGCTTTTATTTCTGTTCCTGAATTTTGTTGTAATATCCGTCATCTCAACTTATTTTCGCTTCCGCTGTTACCTCGCAATTACCTTGCCATTTTCTCTAACAAGTGGTATCAGAGCAATGTGGAGATGACTTCAATCAAGAAGTGTGATATTCTAAAATTCGATGGAATGAGGAGTTTCACTATGTGGAGACTGCAGATGAAGGCGGTCCTAATTCAGCACGGGTTATGGGATGTGATTGAGTATCCCAACACGAAGATTGATGAAATGATGAGCGATGAAGATTTCAAAAAGCTCCAGAAGGATATCAAGGGGAAACCCGAGGCCAAGGGAGTGGAAGAAGCTGGAAGATAAAGCCCTGGTAGGGATTCAACTGTGTTTGACAGAGCATATCCAGAGAGAGGTGATGCATACTGAGAAACCTTAGGAGCTTTGGACCAAACTGAAGAGTTGTGCGTGTCAAAGAGTCTTGCAAACAAGTACCGAATGAAGGAGAAGCTCTACAGGCTGTGAAGGCCCACAGGTACTTCTATGCAAGCACATCTTAGTGAATTTGATTCTATTATTACTGAGTTAGAATCAATGGATTTGAATCGTGGTGTCCTTAACCTTAGTGAAGTAAAGGCTAGTTTACTGCCTAAGGAGAAATTTGATATCGAGGGTGAAGACTAGGGTAATGATGACTTGATAGTAAGGGGAAGGAATAATGATCGTAGGGGAAACAGGTCTAGATGGAAATCTAAACACCGTTTAAAGTCAAGGAATCCTCAAAAGAATAAGAAGTGTAATTATTGTGGTAAGATGAGGCATATAGAAAAGGATTGTTGGACTAAGAAAAAAGATGAGAGAAGGGTATCAGAAATGAGGAGGTTTCTGGTCAAGGCTACGAAAACAGATTGTCAGCCGAAGAACGCATCTAATCTGCATGAGAACTCGACAAGTTCAACACGAGATGAAATTCCAATCTAAAATTCCCCTAAATTATTGACGATGATGCGTATGGCGAAGTTGCAAGGGCGTGATTAGTTCAAGTGGGAGTTTGTTGATAAAAGAGGAGTTGATGGGAGGTCAACTAATACCTTTGTTGATATTTGCTGAACAAGATCGAGATGGATGCACTAGAGGATTCGAGGAGGTGTTGAAGTGGTGATTGATGATGATAATATCGACGAAGGTTGCGCTTACAATTGGTCTCCAAGTGAGAGATTGTTAGGTTGAATGTGGAGACCAATTTTGGGTTGGTCTCCGTATCTTGTGGAGCTAGGTAGAAGAGTTTGAATGATGAGAATCAAATTGTTGATTTGTTAGCTACCTCTTTTTGTAATTTCTTGGCTGAAAGGACTCTATTAACCTAAATAATTTTGTTAGCCTTGTACTATAAATAGAGCCTAGGTGTTAGGCATATTGGTATTGCAATTGAGAGTGTTTCAAGTGACCACAAGAGATTGACCTGTAATCTATGTCGTTGAGGGAGTTGTGTGAATCTCATCTATGAGTGTTGAGTTCTCATGTTGTAACTTTAGGGAAGTTGTGAGAGAATGTGGAGGTATGAGAATCTCTGAAACACTGTTGTAATCTTCTGATAATGCGTCGTTCATGATTTTTTCCTGATTTGGGTTTTCCCACGTTAATTCCTTGTATTGAATCTTTATTTATTTTTTGCCTTATTTATGTTTGTCTGCTAATAACGCTTTGAGTATCCTAACATAATATTGACACAACACCAACCACCGTAAAGATTAAAGAACGCCTTGACATCTCACTTGAAGAAAAAAGAAAAGGAAAAAACTTGGACATTGGTATGGCTCATTGGAGCAGCAGAAAGGGTGTTCGGTCTCGTTCCGAACCGAATTTCTTCTCTTTTATAGGGTATATTTGCTTGTTTTAACCCCTATTTATATATTAGATATAATGATTTAGTGTTTTGTAGGAAAATAAGGAGTTAGAAGAAGTTTGGGCTTAATTGAAGGTTTTTAGGGAATCCCGAGCTATTTCCCGAGTCAAACCAAGTCAACCCAAGCCGAGATCCGAGTCAAACCAAGTCAACCCGATCCGAGAGCCGAGGCGAAACCGAAGCCGAAAATTCCATATCAAGATTGGCGCAAAACAGGGGAACGGTACAAACTCAAAGGTTTGAAATACGTGTGCCCTCACTCTTTGGGTCATAACTCCTTCGTTACAACTTCGATTGGTCTGAAATTTTAAGAGCTTAAAGTAAACACCGAGAGCTTTCCATTGATATCTTACGGGCCTAAAACAGAGTTCGGATGAAGAAGTTATGCGCGTTTGAAGTCGGAAGGAAAAAGCTGCCCAGAACAGTGGCTCGCCCGAGCCAGGCTTCTGGGGCAACAAAGACACAAGCCAGGAGAGCCTGGTAGTAGGCTTGCTCGCCCGAGCCACCCCAATGGCTCGCCCGAGCCACTCTGTCTGCAGAAAAACTGACGCGCGTGCTGCGATTTGTTTCTAGGGTTTTGGGTTGTATTTTTCCTTCTTCTATAAATACCCACTTGTATTGATCCAAGTTTTATCAATTAGCCTAGGTAGTTTAGGAGTAGAATTAGATTTAATTGCTTTCCTTTATTTGCTTTAATCTCTCTTAATTGTTCTTCAAGTTTTCATTGATTTCATTGTTCTTCAAGCTTTCATTGATTTCTAGCATTTGTATTCAAACTTTCTCAAGCTTTCTCAATTCAAGCAAGTTTCCATTGAAGTTTTACAAACTTTCTCTCTCTTCTCTCTCTCTCTCTCTCTCTCTCTCTAATTTCCATTGTTGACTTGATTTCAAAGCTTTCTAGGGTTAGCCACATCAAATCCATCTTTTAGTGGGGAGGAGGGTCAAGGAATTCCAATTCTACTTCCTAGTGAGAATTTGGGAGATCCTTGGTAATCCAATCCACATTTTCTTGTTTGTTCGGGGGAAATTGCAAAGGTAGATTGAAGGTTAGAAGATTTTGGTCATCAAAGGTATAATTTCTTGTCTCTAATTTCATTGTTCATTCTAGATTTCCATTCCTTGCTTTAATTGCTTTATTTGATTTCATGTTTTTAATTGCTTTCTTTGATTCATGCCTAGGTTAGATTTAATTGCTTCCCTTTACATTATTTATTGCTTTCCGCATTGAGAAAAATCTCTCTACACAAACCGATTACCTTAATCAAGCCTCACACCCATCCCTGTGGACCGACAACCTTAACTCATAAAACCACAAAAATTACAACCGAACAATGGCGTCGTTGCCGGGAATGGCGTTATTTGATAGATTAGGCTATTGGTTTGTGTGTACATAGTTAATTGCTTCCTTGATTATGCTAGAAAAATGTAGTCAAAAAAATTGAATATCAGAAACAAAAAAAAAATAGAAAAAAAAATATCGAAAAAAAATAGAAAAAAAGAGATGGCATGTTTTAGCTTCCCTCAAAATGAACAAGAATTATTTTGTGATTATCGTGATAGATTAAATGATTATCTTGCTTATTGGGCCCCTCATGGTTATATTTATTCTAATTGGGAAGTGTTAGTTGTTACTAATGAGGGATTGAATTTCGAGACCCGTTCTCTTCTGAATTACTTTGATTTCAATGTTGAAAATGAGTATCGGGCTTGGGAATTATTTGATTGGTTGTACACGGATACTCGCCAATTTGGGGAGACTTTTTATTCATCGGGTTCTTGTTTTGGTAATCCATGTGCTCTTCATGCTCAATTGCACTATGAGAAACGTTATGATCTTTCTCCATGTGATGATGTTGAGTCTCGTCATTTGTGTGTGCATTGTGAATCTCCGTCTCATGCTTCCGAATCTTGTATGGACATTAGACTAGATAAAATTGGTGCTGAAATAGTTGGTTTACAAGATAGGATAAATAAATGCATGCAAGAATTTGAACACGTACTTAAACCTAGGGTGGAAACTTATCTTGCTCAATTGATTGATTCGAATGTTGAAATAGGTCATTCATCGTCTTTGAGTCCTGAAATGCATGACGATTCTTCTGTGTATGATTATGATTATGATGATGACTACTGTAATGGACATAGTTTTGTAAGGAGGATTAGTGATTCCTTAGCTCTAGCCCCACCTAGTGAGCATGAGGAACATGATGATTCTGTGTGTGATGATGAAGAACTTGATGACTACATGCTTGATGATGAACCATTGTTCATGCCTTTGTGTGAAGAAAAAGTTGAGATTGATGAATGCCATGATGCTTTTGATATAATTGAGCATGATCTTGTTGAGAGTGAAGTTGTATCCTTTGTGATTGAATGTGTGCTAGATACTGATTTATTCACTTTCATTGAGAATTATTGCATTAGCGAGGCATTAACTACCCTTTCTTGTAAATCCATTGATGTGAAATCTTGTGATGATGAACTTGATTCTATAGGGATTGATCCTAAGTGTTTGGACTTGGTTTGTGACAATGATATTTTTGATGGTGATATGCTTTATGAGTCGTTGTTTGCATCCAAGTCTTCCCATGAGCATGTCCATGAAAGTGTTGTATTGCCTCCTTCCGTTGATTTGTATTCTCAATTTCCATTTGCGAGTCAACGGGAGGACCCTTTTGTCATATCTTCTTTCACTATGCCTAGGAAAGTCTTGTATATTCATGCATTTCATCATTTCTATGACTTTTCTAAGGCATTTGATAAATTGTTAAGGGCACTAATGTTTGTTTATATGCCATTGCGAGTGTGCACTTACCTACACCATTCTGAGATGCATGAGAGGATGCATGATTTGTTACTCCGGGCGTTGACTGGTTCTGACTTGGTGCCCGATATCGTGAGGTGAGAAGGGGTGAGTTTATCGATAAGAAGCCTTTTAGGTAATATCCTTCCTCACCTTTCTTGTACAATTAGTGAGTCGGTTTTCTTTTCTTCTTTTATTTCCTTTTTGTGTGTGTCTTTTTCTTTTAATTTGGGGTGCTTGCTTACCTACTTCCGTTTCCATTTGAGTATACGGCAACCTCTTTGTGTGGGAGTGGGAGGGTAGTTTGCATTCCAGTTTTCGAGTCTAAGAAAAAAAGAGTCGTTTTGTAAATATTTTAATTTAGTTTCGTAGTTCATTAGTCCTTAGTGTCTTGTATAGTTTGTTTTTCTTTTTGATCTTGCATGTGAACCATCATACATAGTATGTTTTTCTTGTTTATTTCTGACCTATGTGTGATGTTCTTTGGATCGTGGATTGAGTGCTTTTATTGAAGATTATGAGGTAACCTCTTTCCACCCTCTCTGTATGTGTATATATCGATGATCCATGATGCATGCTTGATTTTCTTTTTGGGTGGCGAACCCCTTGAGTGTGATTGTTGGGAATATTATGTTGTTGGAGCCGTGTGGGCTCGGGTCGCCACCTCTTTTATGTGATAAGTGTTTTGTATATATGTTCTTCTTGGTTTTCTACCTTGCTTGAGATACCCTTCTCATGATGGAGACATTGTGATGTTTTGTGTTGGAGTGGGGGTGTTATTTTCCATGTGTCATGGGTAGATCACCTAGTTTTTGAGTTTTTGTTTTTGTTTTTCGTAGTTTGTGTCTAAAAATTGAAAATTTTGTGTGTGAAAAGAAAATAAAAAGGGGAGAAATGTTGTGAAAAACCCAGAAGTTTCTTTTTCTTTTTGAAGATGTTTCCGTTCACAGTTGTGTAGATAATTGTCTAATCAGCTGATTCAATCAATTAGAAGCGGCCGGTATGAATAATGATAGGCCTTAGGAAGGATTTTTGTCATGACTTATCTCTATTAGACCTTTACATGGAATGGGAAAGCGGAATCCTCAAATCTTACACGCTTTGATTGTGTCTTCTTACCTAAGTTAAACGGTTTTAGTTGTTCAATTGTTTAAGCTCTTAATTAATGCATTAAATAATTACTGTCGGGCCTACCGTCATGGGTTGGTTTGGGTGGATCGGCACCCTATGCCCCTTAAGTGCAATGACTCACGTATGGAGAAACCCAGCAGGGAGGGTAACCCTTTGCGAAGGCCGGTGTTTTAATCCCGCAAAACCCGACACAAACGCTCTAAAAGACACAAAACGAATTGAGTGTAAAGAAAATAGCGTAGGTTTTGAAAAAGAAAGAAAAGAGCGAAGCAAGAAAAAGGAAAAAAGAGTTGAGCAAAAGAATGGTAAGAAAGAGAAAAGTACAAAAAGAAAAGAGCGAAGTAAGAAAAAGAAAGAAAAGAGAGCAAAGTAAGAAAAAGAAAGAAAAGAGAGGTTGAAAGAAAAACCAAGAGTGAAGTAGGATAGATAATCCCGAGCTTGAGCATGAGAACAACTCTGATTGTCTGGTTTAGGATAGGAAGGACCGACTAGAGCCCACTTGCACATATGCACGAGGTGTTTTGCTAATCAGGAAGTGTTTTGGTTCAAAATCTCAAAGATTGGCAGTTTTCCAACCTTCGTGTCTTAATTTGTTTATACTTGCTTCTTCTAATTGATTGTTGAGGCGGGTTGGGGAACTAGGTGCATGATTGGGGACGGGAATATTTTTTTTGCTTTTGTTTTGTTTCGTTTTTCGGTTTTCACTTCTTTTTCTTTCCCCTTTTTTTCTTTTCTCGAGGCTTTTGTGGGTATAGTTGCTATAAACCCTCACGAGACCTACCGCCCAAATTTGTCAGGGGTTTAAAGGGCTTGATGCATGTGCTAAATGCATCCGCGATTCCTCGAAAGTGAGTTAGGTTTTTAGTTTTCTTTTAGTCCTTTTCTTCGTTTTTAGTTTGCTTGGGCTAGCAAACCCTTGTGTTGGAGTGGTGTTGGTCCTGTTCAACCGAATTTCTTCTCTTTTATAGGGTATATTTGCTTGTTTTAATCCCTATTTATATATTAGATATAATGATTTAGTGTTTTGTAGGAAAATAAGGAGTTAGAAGAAGTTTGGGCTTAATTGGTTTTAGGAATCCCAGCTATTTCGAGTCAAACCAAGTCAACCCGAGTCGAGATCCGAGTCAAACCAAGTCAACCCGAGCCGAGAGCCGAGGCGAAACCGAAGCCGGAAATTCCATATCAAGATTGGCGCAAAACAGGGGAACGGTACAAACTCAAAGGTTTGAAATACGTGTGCCTTCACTCGTTGGGTCATAACTCCTTCGTTACAACTCCGATTGGTCTGAAATTTTAAGAGCTTAAAGTAAACACCGAGAGCTTTCCATCGATATCTTACGGGCCTAAAACAGAGTTCGGATGAAGAAATTATGCGCGTTTGAAGTCGCGGGGAAAGTCGCTGATGGCTCGCCTGAGCCAGCGCCTGGGCAACAAAGACACAAGCCAGAGAGCGGACAGTAGGCTTGCTCGCCTGAGCCACTCCAATGGCTCGCCTGAGCCACTGTCTCGAGAAAACGACAGCGTCTTTGCGATTTGTTTCTAGGGTTTTGGGTTGTATTTTTCCTTCTTCTATAAATACCCACTTGTATTAATCCAAATTCCCACTTGTATTAATCCAAATTTTATCAATTAGCCTAGGTAGTTTAGGAGTAGAATTAGATTTAATTGTTTTCCTTTATTTGCTTTAATCTCTCTTAATTGTTCTTCACGTTTTCATTGATTTCATTGTTCTTCAAGCTTTCATTGATTTCTAGCATTTGTATTCAAACTTTCTCAAGCTTTCTCAATTCAAACAAGTTTCCATTGAAGTTTTACAAGCTTTCTCTCTCTTGTCTCTCTCTCTCTCTCTCTAATTTCCATTGTTGACTTGATTTCAAAGCTTTCTAGGGTTAGCCACATCAAATCCATCTTTTAGTGGGGAGGAGGGTCAAGGAATTCCAATTCTACTTCCTAGTGAGAATTTGGGAGATCCTTGGTAATCCAATCCACATTTTCTTGTTTGTTCGGGGGGAATTGCAAAGGTAGATTGAAGTTTAGAAGATTTTGGCCATCAAAGGTATAATTTCTTGTCTCTAATTTCATTGTTCATTCTAGATTTCCATTCCTTGCTTTAATTGCTTTATTTGATTTCATGCTTTTAATTGCTTTCTTTGATTCATGCATAGGTTAGATTTAATTGCTTCCCTTTTACATTATTTATTGCTTTGCTTTCCGCATTGAGAAAAACCTCTCTACACAAACCGATTACCTTAATCAAGCCTCACACCCATCCCTGTGGACTGACAACCTTAATTCATAAAACCACAAAAATTACAACCGAACAAAGGAAATGCAATTAACAGTTGACATATCACTGTGTGCAGTTACAGACTTAAAGTACACACACAATCCAAGCTTATGAAAAAGCTTGGACTTGCAATAAATAGAAGAGGAATTAACACAGGATTTAGCTCAATCTTCATCCCATGGCAACAAACCCAAACCATACACATACCAAATCAGCAAGTTAAGCTGAAACTGGAGAGGGGTTCAAGGTAATAATGACATTGTCATGAACTCCTTGGAGTAGCAGTTCTCCATCATATGTCAGAATTTTCCTCTTCTTTGCAGCCCTTAGTGTTCCCACCAGAGCTTCAAATATGTTTGCACAACGGTCGTCATGAAATAGCACACCAAATGTCACCTACATATACGGGTCAGTCGAGAAGATCAGTTAAATCAATCCCATTAAGTACTGAGCTTAAGCTCCCCAGGTTAATTAAATCTGTTGAAAATGTGCACAACTTCACAAGGGTTTTGGTTTCGATTTTGTCCAAAATCTTTGGCATGAATTTTCTGGAACCCATAATGATTTCTAGCCCAAGTGGCTGTAGGTCTATGTGCAGCTCTCATTTGAGGCAAAATCTTCTTCAATCAGTTGAATAATAGAATCAGGAAATCTTTTGGATTTCAAGAAAGCCTTTTCACCTTTTTTCTGGTTAACTTGTTCAGACAAATTTACTCACACAGACAGACCCTTAAACATAGTAAATATGCTTAGAGTAAGCCTTGTGTGTATGTGTGAGAATTTTATTCTTTTGGTCCGTCACAATCAGTCTCTTCATGCACTTTTGTGTATGGGAGGAAGACTGTCTACATTTAAATCCCCTCAGACCCGCATCAGCGACAGTATAATGAGGACCGTTGTTGTTATATCATTTTCAAGAAGAGAGCAACACATGAATGAAGGTAATAGCATTGGCTGCCTTTTTGTTGCTCATTGCAAACACTCCCTCACATTATGCCTGTATTAAGATTTTCCCAAAGACTCCCAAGAATATCCTCATTATCAAAGACAAAGATTTTAGAAATTGTCAGCTACTTAAGCCCTTCTAACCCAGTCAATGTCTGCCAACAGCTCCTTTGAAAGATGTCAACTTTGGGGATTTTAAGATGCCATTTCAAGTGGGTTGCCAATCTAATTTCAACCATAGATGTAATCCAACCACAATTGTTTTAATTTCAGAAGCTGGCAGTACCCAATTTTCCAGTCAGATCTTGCAATGTTTAATATTAATGGCCAAAACCCAGATCAAGAAAACCAGATCAAACCTCACAGTGAACTATCAGATACCAACAGTGACCAAAAATGATACTACCCAGATCAAATGACAGGAAATACTTGGGCAAATGACATGAAATTTGAAGCAAATACATGAAGGAAATACTGGCAAAGATTTGGGATAAACCTGATAAGAGCCATCATCTTGGACCTTTCCAAGTCTCTTGATCTCCTCTTGGAGCTTCCCAACCTCTTCATCAACATTCATGGCTTCCTTCTTCCTCCTCTATGCACTTTGTGATCAGAGAGACAGGTGATGGGTTTTAGTCAATCAATGTATAATGCTGCTGGGTAATAATGCAAGATGCAGGATACAGTTTTTTTTTTTTTTTTTGAATTTACTAAAATATCTTTTAATGACAAGAGAAATGGGCAACTACCAACTAGTGTGGTTCATGGTCCACTTTAATGTTTGAAGTGCATTGATGGGCCACAACTTGCCCATCAAAAGTCCAGGCATGCATATTTCATGTTTGAAGGCCCAAAGATGAGAAGATAATTGGTATGCCCCTTAAAAAAAAAAAAAAAAAACTTTCTGCTAGCAAATAAGCATAAGATTTCCATAAAAAAAATAAGCATAAGATTAAGATGGAAGTGAATTCACTATTGGCGGTAAATGTGTTATGAAAACCATTATTACAACTTTTATCATATAGGGTATCATCACACTTTATCGTCCATTTCTATTTTGTAATATATATACACATACGCACTAGCACAGTATCATTTCCATTTAATATGGATATAATTTAGGCCATGTTTTTTTCTGCGGTTGGCAAACTGTCGTGTCACAGCCTACCGCAGTTTGTCACAACCCACCACAAAATACCATTTTACCACAATTCACCACAATCCACCACAATTACTTTTTCACAATTATCAATACAATATTTATATATTTATACAAAAAAAACTTCGCCACAACATACCAATAATCCGCTACAATTACACCACAACCCGCCACAATTTCACAACACTATACCGCGCCATACGGCCCATACCGCAAAATACTGCATAAAAGAAGAGATGTAGTTTGAAAGACTTCAAATATAAAGTAATTTTATCTCTAGTGGTATAGGAATTGATGTTTATAATCTTCTTTGCCCAAGTTCAAAATCTAATGGCAACAAATTCCTTGGTGAACAATGTTCACTTACATGTACTAAAACCCCATTCTTTTGTGAAAACTAACCGCAACGCAAATTACCGCAACATACCATAAATTATCATTACCTTTTTACTATTTCCACCACGGCAATATAACGCAACTAACTGTAACGCAACGCAAACACACAAAAGAACGGTGGCTAAGTTGTTCACTTTCAATAGCATAACTCTGAAAAAACAAAACATGTAAAATAGAATTTATTACATTCTTTTAACGCATGTGCTTCAAATATGATCATTGTTCATTTATATGTAATAGCCAAAATATATATGCTTCATATGCATAACCAAAACTAGGACGGCAAACAAAGGTTGAGCCTTGGTTATCCAAATTCAAATAGGACAGTTCATTAATCAATTGGTGAGCAATTCATACACAGACTGCAAAACTCGGAATCCAATGTAATGTAAAATACCGTAGCAGTGAAGTTATTGCAAATGAAATGGGCAGAAAGCCTTGAAGTTGAAGCAGACAAAAGTAGTCAAATGGCTGGCTAGTCAATCCAATCCTTGATTGTCTGCCATGAAATGATCACACACTTGCATTTCTTCCATTTCTTTTTGGGTGAAAAGGGAAAGGGCCCATGATCAAATCCAGTGAAATACCAAAAACCCAAAAATCAATGCAAATTCAATTCAATGTTTCCCTTGAGATTCTGCAAATCTTCTGCTTGCTTGTCTGTCTCTTGAGAATTCCGAAAGTGGGTCTTCCCCCACCTCATCCACTCTGCAATAAAATCTAATCTTAATCTAATCAGATTTATTTATCCATTTTTGGACAACCCCATCTTCCTCTCCTCCGCGTGGCAAGCCTCTGAAAAAGGGATGGTTAGGGTTTAAGGGTTTAAGGCAGTTGCAGAGCTTAATGCTTCGGAAATGGAGGATGAGGGTTTTGATGCCATTGAAGATGAGCTTGTAAATATGGCGAATGTGAACACTGCTGCTGCTGCTTCTTCTAGTGGGAGTGAGCTTACAGTTGCTTTCGAGGGTCACGTCTATGTCTTCCCTGCTGTCCCCCGCCACAAGGTCTTTTCTTTCTACTACTTTCTGCATTTTTGGGGGGTCTTTTTTTGTGTTCATTTCTAACCCTAAACCCTCCTCCTCAGTAGAAAAGAAAACCTCCTTTGTCTGGATTCTGTGTAGTTTTTGGCATTTGGGTTATATGGGGAGTAAAATTTGGATGGAGTTGATCCCTTTATTGCCCTGTACAATGATGAAACAAGCCCAAGATATGATCATGGTCATGGTCTGTTTTGGTTTTGAAACATACATTGTAAATGCTTGGATGAAGAAATTCTTTTACATGGAATAGTAGGTAGCGGGCCCTTACTAAATTATGGGTCAATTGGAGCGAGTCTCTCTACATTGCGAAATTTAGGGGTAAGATTGTTACCTTCCACCCCTCATACCTCCCTGCCTGACCGGATTTCGGATTATTAGTTTTGGTTTGGTTTGGGTTTGGATGAAGTTCTTTCAATTCAAACGATCATGGTGATTTTAGGGGGTTTGAAGTGCAACTGTGATGAGGTGTTGGTTGAGTAATGTTTGATTGTTTGATTGTGGTGTGATGTTTTGGTTTGGTAGGTTCAAGCTGTGTTGTTGCTCTTAGGAGGCCGTGATGCGTCTGCTTGCATGCCTACTTCTGAGTATCTGATTCAACAACATAACCAGGTATGGATAAAGTAGTTGGCTTTTGTGCTAAAACAGATGTTATGTCAAGAATTTCCCTGTGCTATGGCCTGATTTGCATATATGAAAATTGGTGCAGACGGTAGGCGATCAACCAAATGGCTCAAATGTTTCACACAGAATTGCGTCATTGGTTAAATTTGGAGAAAAGCGAAAAGATAGGAATTTTGACAAGACGATTAATTTTAGGTGTCGCAAAGACGTTGCTGAGAGGTAATGCATTGGTTTTCAAAAGAGTAGACCACCCTAAATCACCTTAGAAGTCACATTTGACAGCATTCTAAGCATTGTACGAAAATCGCTCAAGCATGTATCTTGTACAATTACCCTAAGAAAGTGACTTTGAACTTGACATCGAGCAAAGCTACTTTTTCTTCTTTTGCATTTTTGATTCTGATCATATGCTAAACCATGTTTAATAACAATGACATCTACCAGGACAAATCGCAAAATTGGTCAATTTGCATCACCAAAAGGTCATCACCAATTTTCTCTGACAAACTGGCATTCTAGTGATACACCAGCACCTCCACAATGTGTGTAAGTTGGTTGAATGGAACTCTGACAAGTGCTAAGCCATCATAAGGCGATGTGTTCAATTCAGTGTTTTTGCCTAATTTGCTTTTATGCTTGCACAGTTGTCAGCATTGTGGGATTGGTGAGAAATCGACACCAGCCATGCGTCGAGGGCCAGCTGGTCCTAGAACTCTTTGCAACGCGTGTGGGCTAATGTGGGCAAACAAGGTGGATTATTTACCCTCAGTTGGCTTATGTTCTTTACCTGTGCTACTTTTAAGAGTGTGTATGCTAAGACAGTTGTAGTTCTTGTTCAGGGCACATTAAGGGATCTTACAAAAATCGGCAGGATCACAGCATTTCAAACTGGTGAGGTGAGTAAAATTACTTTGAATATGACAATTGCTGTTCTCAAATGACGATGGTATCAGAACAAGTAAAACATCAATGAATAAAATAGAATTCCACATCTTAATATTACTTTTTTCAGGACACTCCAATTGAAGTAAAGCTTCTAACAATGGGACACGAAAATTCCTCTAGCCATGAAGATACTCAGGTAAATGTTTGTTAACGAATCGTGTACTCTTTCCTCCCTAATTGCTTGTGTCGTTTGAGGGTTCTCCTTAGCTTGCTTTCTTGATTTTGGCCAATAAATTTTCTTTATCCATTTTGCAGTTATGGATTAATTTCATTTGTAAAGATGGTGAATTCCATCTTGTTTGTTCATTCATTTTACAAATTAGTAGCTGTAATGCCATAGTCAACAAAATTTACAACTATCAGGCTCAGGTTTACTCTAGGAAAGTGAATAACACAGGGTCATGGAGGCGACATGCTTAGGTTTATGTAGATAAACCCTCTTTTGTGGTGTGCTGGTGGAGGTAGCCAGTCACGAGTTTATGTTAGCAGGCAAATGCTCATGATTAAGTGTGGTGCTAGTGCAGGGAATCCCAGAGGACTCGAAGCATTTACCTTCTGAATCAGGAAGAACGTCCACAAGAGGGAATGAGCTGGTAAAATTTCCAAAGTTTTAACTTCTATCATTTCTGAATCAGATCGTGATCTTTCATTGTACTTTTCACTTCTACTGATGAAAATATTGGGATTGATACAATAGATTAAGGGTCGTATCATTTCTGCTGCGCCTTTGTTTATCAAGTTTGTTGCATCATCAATTTGTGGAACAGATGACTTATATAATTATATTGCTTTTGCAGGAAGCAATAGAGGAACATATGAATGGTTGTGGAACAGAATTTGAGATCCCGTCAGGCTTCAATGAACCAGCCGGAGGTTTTCTTATGACCTGACCACACACCACCTGGTGACCAGGTCACATTTTTCATTCACCTTAGAAGCAGTAGGCGTATGCTAGTTGGATGGTGCGAAGTGCATATTTGTTGCTACTGACAACTTACAGCATAAATGGGGAAGCAAATTTTCCAGAACGGTATTTTTACGGCTCTACCCAACCCTAGCTTCTTCCCTGTTTGGCGTTGCAGTTTGTATGATATGAACAACTTTCACTACTACTAACAGTTAGAGATCCGTGGGTAAAGGCTACACGGTTAGCTAGTACAGGTAATTCTAGTTTTTATGTATGTATGTATGCTTCACGCGTTATAACTTGTAATTTACTTGAATTTGCTAGGTTACATGTAACGTTTGATCGAGAGAGTAAATGTTGTCTTGATTAGTTTTAGCTCCTTATACCCTCATATTCCAGGTTTAACAACAATGCCTAGGATGGATCCTCGCATATGCGGGGTTGGAGAAATCCAAATGTAGGCAATGTTATTCTAATAGATATTTATGTCCCGTTGTTTGTTAGGATATAAAACCATTATCGGGACTTCAACTGTCAGTTAATTCTATGTTTGCACACACCATATTCCACTTTACCTCAAAGAATTTCTCCCTGGATCCCAAGAAAACCATAAAGAAAAGCAATGTACATCAATATATCTAATAGACTAATACTGAATATAATCTTCAACAAGTCATCTGTTACATTTTCTTTTTGACAACAAATTTTTCACACATATAGCACATAGAGAAGTGAGATGAAGGGGGGAACTGATTGATGAAGACACCACCAAAAGCAGTAGAAAATTGACTACTACTTAATGAAACTTGAGGCTGGTCAAGATGTTGTTGTTGACTGGGTCAGCCAAGTGATCCAACAAGTTCTGGTAAGGCCCAACTCCAGTGACCAGTCCCTGGATAAAGTACCCCAACACAGCTAACATGGCCAGCCTCCCATTCTTGATCTCCTTCAGCTTCAGATCCTTCATGGACTTCTCGTCCTTCCCGAACCCAAGCGGGTTGAAGAATGGGCCTCCTGGGTATGCTGGGTCGCCCGACCCGGCCAGGCCCTTCTCGAGGCCCAGGAAGTACTGCTTGCCCATGGACCCGGGCTTGGCCCAGTCTTGGTAACGCCTGTGCTCGGCAAAGCCCATGAGGGCCATCTCGAGGACGAAGAGGGTGTAGGGGTCAGCCCAGTAGTTGTAGGTCCCCGCCGGAGGGATCACACCCGTCTTGAACCACGGGAGGGCGGTCTCCTCTGGGATCAAGCCGGCCTTTCCGAGGATCTCGGGGGCGATGGCACCTGCGGCTCCCAACATGGCAAAGCGACCGTTGATGATCTCGCCGTAGGCCAGCCACCGGGGCTCGATGAACCCCCCGGTGCCCTCCGGGTCGGACAGGCCCAGTGGGTCGAATCCGTAGTCACCTGGGAGGCTGCACGTTTTTGGGAACACAAATGCGTTTAATCACTATCATCCATAGTTTGAGTAGTTGAAAAAGATTATATATAAGTCTAGATTAAATTTAGGTCAGTCAAATTCAAGTTTGGGTTAGGTTCGGATCGATCAAATTTGGTTCATGTCAAAATTCAGACGGGGCAATTGATGTCGAACAAGGTTTCTTGCAGGTCAAACAATTTGGACGGAACTAAATGTGAATCAAAATCAGGTTAGGGCAATAAAAAATAATAATAAAAAGAGAGAAACTATTGCATCCAAAGATTGAGTCAACTTGGACAATGTCAAAATTGGTTCAGACCAAATCGGGTATTTGTTCAGGTCAGTGTTATTTTGGGTCAATTGGAACCGATGTCTATAAATTGCAAAATTTAGAGATAAGGCTGCTACCCTGACGCTGGTTGAGATTTTGGAGTATTAGATTTGTTTTGCTTGGTTTTAAATGCATTTAATCACCACTCAGGATTTGAGAGGAAGGAAATATTGATAAGGGATGGCAAGATATATCATCAAACAAGTTGCTATTTGAGGGCATAGTCTCGTTACTTCGTTAGGTTGTTTTAGAAAGTTGAGTTTGGTTTGATATAGAAATAAGCTTGTCATAAATTTCAGTGAAATTAAGCTGAAGAGAAGTAGCGTTACAATTCCATGTAAATATGAGGAACAAGATAAAGGAAATGGTGATTTACCTGCCATCCAAGTATGAAAGGCTCTGCTTTGATGCAAACCACAATGGTCTGTCTGCTCCTTGCTGTTACCAAATGGGCAATTCAAATCGGATTAACAAAAATAGTCAGTATCTCTAGACATGGGTCATTTACCCCAAAAAAAAAAAAAATGTTTATGTAACCTAGGTTTGATCATATCAACACTAATACATCACATACAATTATACAAAGTTGAACACATTTTGTTTTGGGGCAATGACTGAAGATTAACTTTTTTTTTTTTTCTTAGTTGCTGTTATCTGGTTAGACTTTTTTAGTTTAACCTATACACACATGCACATAAATTAGACCAACCATTTAAAAACACATGCATGCTGCATGCATATTTCCAAGTTCTAAATGGACCATTCCGTATACTTTCAATGTTCTAACAGTATAATTAGAGGCACTCTTTTGCATGAATAAGAGGTTCTTCTGGCTTCTAATGAGAATCTTAGATGCTAACTGGGATCTTAACGTGAGAATATAAATCATCGTAGGACCTTCAACTATCAGCTTAAATTTGGTACCACACGTAAAATCTTTATTAACCAAGTTAATTTCCACAAAACCGTAATTGACAGGAGAAAAAATGAAGGTAAAGAATACCTTAACAGGGGGAGTAGAAGATGCCCTGACAACAAAGTTGGTCCTCCTGGAAGAAGAAGAAGCAGCAGAGGAAACACCAGGCCTGGCACCGAGCATCTGCCTGGCAGTCTCGACGGACGAAGTCAGAGAAGACGAAACCAACGCCTGCGCCGCCATGATCTCCGCCGTGTGTTGTAGTTGTAGTTGTAGTTGTAGTTGGAGGCACAGCTACTGTAGTTTTAGTTTAGAAAGTAAATTCAAGTGGAGAGAATGGGAGGAAAGAAATAATAAGTGGAGAAGAGAGAGGGAGATCCCAAGTGGATATTGATTCTGAGGTGGCTTACAATTAATCTTCCCTCAATATCTCATTGCCCAACTGGGACACACCACCTGGCACTCAACTTCCTTCTCCTTGGATTTAGATAGAAGATAGAAGATATTGTCTCTCTTTCCATGGTCCCCATCCCATCCATTTTGAGGCTCATACTGCTTTGGATTGTTACAATGCTGCCATGCATTTCATATTTCCATGTGTCCAACCTATAGGTTAATACACATACTCTGATTTTGGGATATTATGGACATCATCATTTGGGATTTGGGAAATATCATGTATAGGTAAAAGTCTCCTATACTTATTCAAACTTAACCTCAGTTCACATTTAACTAAAGTCACCCAAATTTATCTAATCTTTATCCAAACTTATCCAAAATATTAAAACTTTATCTTAGCATACCTTACCTACCAATTGGACATACCCTACATAATAGTATACCATACTATTAAATGACATTTTTTTCGATAATTAGAAGCCAAGAATGCTAAAAATGCTACAATCCGCAATTAAAAAAAAAAACAGCAAGTCAAACACCAAAACAGCTGAAAGAAACAACCAAACGAGAGCAAAGCACTAGGCACCGCTCTTTTGTACGTTAACGCAACTAACCGCAACGCAAATTACCGCAGACTACCGCAATATACCGCAAATTATCATTACCTTTTTACTATTTTTACCGCAATTTACCGCAACTTTCCGCAACGCAACGCACAAAAGAACAGTGCCTAAAGACAGCACCTGAAAATAAGCCAACAGGAGAGACGAAGCAGAAAGCTCACAACTTCTTGATAGATATAACTTTAAACCACATATCTCTCTCACCCTAACCCGCTTACATACAAGAATCGCATCGATATCACTTAACAATTACACGGCAGTTTATAGAGGTGTTATGTATGAACTATGTACACTTTTTCTGCACACAAATTAGATCCTAATTCCCATAAAACACTTTTATGATTTTTACACCAACACCCAAAATCAGCTACAACAAATTTCCAAAGAAACTGAGAGCTATTTAATAATCTGTGCAATATATCAACATCCAAAATTTCATAAATGAAAGGGGGGGAAAACTGAAAGTGCTCATATTATAAAGAATTGACCTGTCTAAAATGCAACAGTATATGGGTTCAATAACAGACTAAATATTCACATTAAACCAGTCATCCTTCCTTCCCATAAAACCTCTTTCTTAGGTATGGGAAGCAACACCAAGTTATTCCGTATAATGCCAAAACTGAATACAAGAGGTAGAACATTCCCCTCTACCTATTATGCTTCATACAACCGAAACTGACAAAAAGAAGGTCGAAAGAAAGCTAATAAGGGTAACATTACGAAAAATATCGTACAAGACATGTAAACCCCCAAAACCCCCCTCAACTGTTGGGGAACTTATGACGCCGAACAACTGCAAGACTTCCAATGCAGTAACTAACCAGATCCTGGAGGGAAACAAATTCCAACAAAACCGAGCTCGATGCAGGTTTCAGCTTCGTGAGACGGACCAACTAACTTTCTTAGCAGCAGCACGGCGGACTAATGGAAATGAATTTACCTTTAGTCGGATCGGATTTAAGAGTTGGATTGTCTATATAACTGTTGGATAGAGACCGGCTAGAGAGCCACCCCCACTACCATTAGAGTCCGGGTTGCCATGATAAAGAGGTGATTGAAGCTCTCCTGAATGGGATGATTTCCGAGACTTGGTGTGTTTAGGGGAGGCTGAATATGAGTCGCCTGAATAACTGCTAGTTGAGTACATGGACGAAGGAAGCCCGCTGAGCTTAGGCAAGCCGGTTGCATCGGTCCCCAAACTGTAACCCTTCTCAACTGTCTCAGCCTCCAGAGGCAATTCGTCCAGCACCTAAACATAAAAATAGAGATACAACCAAAGAAACCAAAACATGAGCAGGTTAGAAAACTTTCCTAAAAACATTCTCTTTGAGCACTATATCTTTTCAGAAGTTAGTTGTGAATGTGATTTTTGGGAGGGGGGTTGGTTGTTTGAGGTTGCATCGGAGTTTACCAACAAATTACAAGCATGAATCAAATGGATGGCATCCAAATGTTGAAGGAAAGATCAAGCCTCCCCCCCCCCCCCCCAAAAAAAAAAAAAAAACACAGACACACACACACAATATTCAAACATTTGTAGCAAAATTGTATGCAGTGATGAACAATCATTATATCCCATAAGATACTCAGGAGAGAAAAGCCAACCCGGAAGGCCTGGTTAAGAACGCGCAATTTCTCCCGAGTCTGCTTCCGTTTCATTGCCACCTCACCAGGTTCTTGTAACATCTCCTCAAAAAGATTCTCCCTGTGACCAAACCAAAGACAATAATTGCCATCTGATATGGTTTATAAGAAATTCAGACCAAAGCTATAGAAGTATATAGAACTAAGACAATGTTTTGCACTTTAAATCTTAAAACATTTAGGTCCAACATCTCTACCTATAACAGGTTTGTCTCTTCTTCCAAGAAAAGATAGTTTATTGAACAAAAGCATGGACAAAAAGTGTGCACCCTATAAGCTAATTACTCCCAAGAAATTTCTACCTGTAAAGCTTCTTGATGAACACATTGTGCAGCTCTCGCTTTGTATGGTTCACCTGCACAAGATTTTTATTAACAGACCATAAGATTTATGCATCCCCAAATAAACAAAACATCATTAAATCAACTGTTCAGATTCACATATTCATAGCAATAACAAGTCACAACCAGTATTACCAGGACCAGGATGAAGCCACTATGAACCACATCATCCAAAAGGGAAACTACCACAATGGCAAAATTAAGAGACCAAAGAGAGTTGCATAACGCAATTCATGTTAAGATTTTCAATGCATGATGTGCGGGTGAAGTCTACAAATGACACCGATCGAACATATTAAAACACAGAATATGTGCAACTGCTAACTTAACCTAGACGAATCAATCAGAAGAGAGGGCCCAAGACTGTGACCACAGATTAAAGTTGGAGCCATTGGATTGGAGCCTCATGACCCCCACCTCTGGGTAAGGTTAAAAAGCAGTTTAATTTCTCAAAATGTAATGATCATGGGGCACCACTACTCCAATCAAAATCATGAGATGCTATAGTAGTAGATCATTCACAAAGCCAGGCAGACAGCACATACAAGTACGTGCTGCCAAAGCAGCACAAAACCCCAAAATATAGCTGCTGGAGGACTTGGACCGGAAAAGCAAACAAAGATTCAACATAATATAGCTGGAGAAAGGAAACCGGAAGCATTAGTAACTTAAATAGCAAGCTTTATGAGTGTCAACTCACCAGGAAGTGCATGATTGCCTTAGGCACGGAGTCTTCTATATTCTTCCTGACAATGTCATAATATGACTTCAACAACAGCTTAGTGACAGCAATCTCAATCGACTCATTCTCTGTGTGGGTCTCCGATGGCCTTAATGTTGGTGGGGGCTTCAAAAGCATCACGATAGATTCAATTATGTGAAAGACAAATCGAATGCAAAAACTGCCAGCTCGAAGCAACCAGTGAAATTACCTCTTTCAAATGGATCATGGATAAGGCATGATCCAAGGTATTATGAACAGTTTCATTAAAAGATTTATTTGCTGAACTTTCTTTTGAAGAAGTGCGGTTGTCACTTCCCCCAAAAATTGTTGAAATTCCCCAACCAGAGTTCGTCGCACCTCCTGTCCAGATAACATTTATACATCAGTACCGCAATGACATTGCTTCTCACACTACTGAGTGGAAAAGGAATCTTCTCAGTGCTAACCACTATATCCTCTTAGTTTAGGCACATCCAGGTAAAGGGCATTGCAATATATTTTAAGGGTTGAAGAGTACCAGCATGAGCAGACTTTTCTACTTCTGCTGCAGGTCGGATGCTCTGTCAATACAAAAAAAGAGAAGCAAGATACACATATTACCCTCACATTAATGGAAATTATCAACCAACAGCAGCATAAAGTGCCCAAAATATCAAAAGAAAGAGATACTACAACTAAAGTCTAAAGAAAAAAATAATAATAAATAAGGCTTCCCCAGAAGCTCTCTGAGAAAAACCATTCGACAGTTCTTAATCATCTTCTCACTTCCATGTTCTATTTACCTGTTCTGCAATGGCCCCATTTGGAGGTCTAGCAAGAATAGCGCGAGTTTTGATGGCAGACCCTGGTACCTTTTCTGAATCCCCATCCTAATAGTCAAAATGCCCCACAGAAATAAATTAGAGCTAATCATCACAAGGAGAATCACTATGTGAGCACAAGTGTTTGAAATGTACCTTCAGCTTTCCTCCAACGGATACAGGAGTTCTAGAAGACTTTATATGTTGAGAAGCAATCTCTACAGCTTTCGCTCCGCCAACAAAATTAGGGTGTGACGTGTTGATGTAGTCCATCTTCAAAATTGATAAAGAATTAGTACTCACAAGACTGGAAACTCAAGCCTGTGAGAAATTAATAACTAGATCCCCTACAATTTACATCCAGGTCAAAGGAGGAAACAAGTCACTGTCTCAAATTGTTACTTCCCTCTGTATTAAACAAAAAAGCAAGCCTATTGAATGCAATAGTAACATCGATGTTTTTTTCTGGGACGTGAGAATGAAACACTATTATTTCCAGATCAAAGGAGGGAAACAGGTTGCTGTCCCAAAGTATTACTGCCCTGGTGCCCTCTGTATTAAACAAAAAAGCAAGCCTATCGCCTATTGAATGCAACAGTAACATCGATGTTCTTCCTGTATGAGAGAACGAAACACTATCTAAAAGGAGCAAAAGGCATCCATGCTAACAAGGGTCGGTACTCCCAAGCAATCACAAAAGTAGTAACCAAAAGGAGGATATAGCAAGATGGAGGAACTCTTAACAGCTTGACCACAGACAAGGGAAAAATCAATGAGAGTATCAGGTCACAATTTTATACAGATAGGTTTAGTTGCCTATTTATATCGATGCAGATGATACCTTGAAGTTTTGAATCTTGCTTCTTGGTGATGACTGCTAATTTTCACTATTATAGGAACCCTAAATTTTATCAACTTTAACAGACCAACAGGCATAGGAAAGGTACAAATGTTGCAGAAAGGAAGACCAGTGGACAAAGAAATGCAGCTTCATAAGCTAATTTCAACATGACATCCAACAACCAGTACCTCCATTTCAATAATATGACCAATCATTGCCTCTGCAGGTTGAAGGCCCTCTCTCAAGAACCCACCGATAACTTCATCCATTCGCTTTCTAAGCACAGGAAACCGTTGCAGTTCGTTAACTAAACAGCGATGGCTCATCTGCATAGTCAGAAAAAAAAAATTGCATGATGAACAGGACATGATGGTAAGCAATGTCATAAAGCATAGAAATCCATACCCCTCCTTACCTTGATCAACTCATCATATATAAATCTTGCACACTGAAGGCTTGGATCCAATAAACGAGCAATCTGTCTTCTGACAAGAACTTCAAATGGTACCTAAATATTCAAGGGTTGGCATAAAATGAATTAATCATCATGGAAATACTCAGATGATTCACGATTATAAATGTCTACCAGATGAAGGGAGAACAAAACTTAGTTGGATTCCACAAAACAAGGATTTAGAAAATGGTTAATAAATCCAGCAACAACACCAAAACCTACTTCAGGCACAAATAGTGCAGATTTTGGTCCGGTAGCGTTCTGGATAGCTGTTCGGATGTCATCGTCACTTAAATCCTCACATGGATCCACCTCCTGCAGTAATGGATTGAGCGATGCATTAGAGACAATCTAATTTTTGCTCCCCATACATATCTAAACTAAGAAGTGAAAAAACACACAAAGCATAATTTTGCATACTATATCTAAATGAAGAGGAAGTATCAAGAAAAAGCATATGCACCTCCAAACTCTTCACAAAAATTGACTGGAAAATGTAATGGATTCTTGCTCCACCAGACAATTCAGCTGTTGACATTTCTTCATTCTTCCCTTCAATCATAGAAGAAAAAGCTGTCCAAAGAAATTTTCAAATATTAAACCTTTGTTTTCCATCAGAAAATAACAGCAAAAAGCAATGAAATAGCACTCCTACCTTCAGAATACTTTGATAAAATGTTCAAGACAACAGACCCCTGACCAGCCTATCAACAAAGAAACACAAGTATGCCCGTAAGGAAAGTTCTCAAAATCAATATTTAAACTTCAACGGAAAGTACACAATTAACAATTATATTCAAAACGAATAAGCTTTGTCTAAGAGATAAAGAAGAGAACTACAAATTCAGTATTCAAGTTTAGACCAGGGGGATGTGTCACTATCGTTGGTCACCAATACAGCCTCGATGCAAAAATTTATCAGTACTTTCTCATATCAAACAAGTTCTCATCATGTAAGAGGTGTGTGCACCTTGATGGCCAGAACACAATGCAGCCACCAAGAAAAAAAGCAAGGTAGGGGGAAAATGTGTTATGCAATATGGTTCAAGAAAATAACTGGGTTTCAGATTTATGTTCACAATGTAAATCAAAAAATATAGTCATACTGCAACTAGCAGTAGTTACATTAGGATACTATATTCGTGTTTTTTTCTTATTTGTTGATGGTTCTAAGTGCTTGCTCTTCCAAACAAACTTCTTTTGTGCAATGCTCCCTCTGATTCTTTTTTCTGTTTTCATGATTTGAAATATTATCTTGCCCCAAGTTTAGACAGTGTTCATATGTCCTATAGTTTCATAGGACTCTAACAAGTTAGGTAAATATGAACACATCCTTGACAGTTAAAAAGTCTCTTTTAGTTTAGGTTCTTTTAGTTTAGGCAGCCTTCTCAGCTCATAAGATTATAGGTAAATGCTATTACTTCCAATTTATTTTTGCTGAACTTATCTGTACTTACCTGGCTTATTTGACAATTGATATGGGTAGATTATAACATACACATGGAAAATGATGTTGTATTTGCTAAGCAAACTACCTAAAATCTACTTCACATGGATTGAACATATTCAGCATGTGGGATAAAATGTTGAAGAAAGCAGAGAGCATGATTCATAGTTGATTAAGAGTTTAAGACAGATAAATGATCAAATTGTTATCCCCTTATATTTCTGAGCATTAGGATGGTATTAAGGATTTCTAGTCTAAGGTCCACTCCAACAAACACAACATATGGTGAGTCAAGGTCACCATACAATTCAGCATATAGCTGCAACTTTTATATGGGGAGGAATCTGGTACAGATTTGAATTTGGATTTGAATCAGTCAAACACTATGATTTGTACCCATTTGCAATAAATACATGCATCTATGTAAGGGCATTATTTTCCCTAATAAAACACTTGTATTCAACACAAAACATATGCTTCATATAATGACATCAACTAGGTAGTAGAATTCAATGAACACATTGATCGTACCTTAGATTCAATTGTTTCTCCATAGCTAGCATGCTCCTTGGCAACAGAAACAAGCTGAGCACTAATTTGAGCCTTTAGACTAGGGAGAACAGCTTTGATGTGTTGCACTAGGATCTTCAAAATGATGAAACAAAGTCAATAGTTTTGCAAACAGATAAGTATCAGAAGCACAAAACAGCAGAGTGCTTCATTGTTACCTGGTTCAACTTCTTTGCCAACTGCGGGATACCACATCGATCTGCTAGGTCACTGTACACCTACATAACCCCAAATGATGCTCCACAAAAGTGGAGAAATATATACTCAAGTTAAATGTAAGCCAAAATCACAATTAAAACAAGAGAGTGAAAAACAATGCAAACGAGTGTATACAGGACGACTACGGAAAAACTTCTCCTCTGCCACAAGTGCATCCTTTATACTCCTGTTTAGAATAATGTCCTGTTGACATAAACTACATAAAATTAATAAAATAAACTAACTTAACTTGATTGCGGGTAAAATGACTCACAACTGTTAGCATTTAAGCCACTTGAGATTGACACGCATGCAACAAAAATAATCCACTATTTTTCCATGTCTTCAATATTTTCAAGCCCCACCAACAATAACCAATGAGAACTGTGCAAAAAGGAGACAATCACAAAGTGAAAAACTGCAGTACCTCCTGACTCCTATTCACAATACCCACATAGCCAAGTCGAAGGGGTATAACTTTTCCAAGCAAAAAATTGCGAGCATCTGTGCCTCTATCCATAATATCAAGCTGAAACACCATTAACAGTTGTGTGTGTTAGCCAGGCCCATGATATCAGTCAAGCAACATAGAATAGCCAATTATTTATTTCAATGAACTGTACCTTTGTGATAACACCAATGGTTCGATACCCTGAATTACGTTAAAAGGAGTAGATAAGTAAGATAAAAAAAAAATACAATCAAGTGAATCAACTGAATCAGTCATCAACATAAAATTTTCAAAAACTAACCATCTGGATCTGCAATTCCAGCCATCTGCAGAGCATCTGAATTTGCAAGATCAGAATTTGCAGGTGTAACAGCTAATATCAAGCAGCTTGGTATTTTGATGTAGGACATTATCATGGTCCTAATCCGCGCTTCAATGTCTGAAGGCTGGTCACCAACTGGAACCTTTGTTAACCCTGGGAGATCTACTAGGGTAATATCAAGAACGTTGGGTGAAAAGATCTTCAGACGGATCTGCTTGTCAGAGACACCTTTGTTCTCTCCAGCCTCTCTGTCAGTCTCCGCCTGAAATCATATTTCCATGAATGACTCGAGTAATTAGTTTACCCTAAGGGTTGTACAAACATGATTAACAAATCAATGCACTCCACAAGCACAACATAACCACAGATGTACAGCCTTTAGAATCCAATCCAACAAAAGACTGAGAGTGAACACAATCGCTGATTTGTACAACCATCACCCCCCCCCCCCATTTCCAAAAGATAAAAAAACAAAAAGTAGGAAGTAGAAGAAAAAAAATATTTATCCCACATCCCAATTAGTCGACCTCCATATTTTATATATTGATAACATGAAATAAATTATACTAGCAATAAAAAATGCTGCCTGTGAGCCAACATGGTCATGGTCAAAAAAGACATTATGTAGACAGAAATCCAGTAGTTGGTAGGGAATCTCCTCCATTTCTAGAATTCTAGAGTGTTAAAATCACCAATAGTGTAAACTCTAAAAACAAGACATTGCTAATTAACAAGCACAATTTCAAACAATCTCCTTCATTTCAAGAATTCTAGTGTCTAAGGAAGTTTTTTCCCTACTTAAAAAAAAAAAAGACCCCGTAGACAGCCGGACTAACCTATAGCATAGGCAACAATGTCAAATGCTTATTCAGATCCTCATTATAAAAAGATAAACAAGCCAAAACTCCTAACCTTAACTAGCAAGTTAGTTTCTACCATCATGAACTATGATTTATTCCCAATTTGTTTTCATTTTTCAAAACTTGTTGGACTCTACTGAAACATTTACCCCCAAACAAAACACAGATTATTCAACATCAAATAAGACGAACAAACTCATTCTATTTCAAAGCTCCAGGATACAATTGTTACTGTTCTCCACACCTGCTGCCTAATAACTAAAAGAAAGGTCTTCCCTTCAAAACAGAAAGATCATCTCCCTTTCAGCAATAAAACCTACTTAACTAGTCTGTTAGAATCTTAAAGAATCTCTCTACTTTTCTAAAGGCCCTACACAAGCTAACTGATACAAGTATGGATGTCACTACTCCATGATCCACCCTAAAATCAAAAAATTTCGTATCAAACCCCAGCTATGAGGCATTCAAATTCAAATTCTTCTTGTCAAGGAAACCATATAGTGCTTAACTTAATAGCATCAACGATTCAATATCATAATCATTGCTGCAAAGAAACCGAGAACTAATTAAATCAACTAATATCATACTCATCACTGCAACGAACAGCACAATGCTTAACTTTGCAGCATCAAGATTGTTTTCATCACCGCAATTAACAATGTCAAACTAAATCTCCTAGCATCATAGTCTTCAAAGTAAACAAAGTACGCCATAAAGTTCACGAGGAAAGACGAAAACCTGAATTTCCCTCCGAATTTCATTGAAATCGTAAAACCTCTTTCCAGGGAGGTGCAAGAACTCTCCCCACTCCTCATCGCTCCTCTTCGTCTGCAGAAGCTGGAGCACAAGCGGGCGGCGCGTGCAGATATCGGATCCACGCGGCAAGAAATCACGGCCGACGAGAGCTTCTAGAACACTCGATTTGCCGCTGCTTTGACTTCCGACGACGGCGACCTGCGGCAAGTCGAATGCCGGACTACTCCCAAGCTGAGCGGCTATGTCTTGAAGCTTGTTAACTATGGGGATCACCGACTGCCCCAACGCCGCCGCAGCCACCGCCGGAGATGGCGTCGCCGGTGAGATTGCCTCGTCCGCCATTGACGAGTGAGGAGAAGGAACGAGATTGATTGACGAAACCCTAGAGAGAAAAAGAATGAAGGAAAGGGGGGTTTTGGACGGAGACTGGGTAAAGGTTTTGGTTTTCAAATTCACAGGGAGATTACAAATGTAGAGAGACAAGGGGGAATTTAAATTTTCTTTTTATTTTTTGGGAGGTCAATTTCTTGTGCTTGAGGAAACTGGAGTGAAAGAGTGCCGTTTTGAGCGGGTATAGGTGTCGTTTCGGTGTGGGGGCGGTACAAAACGAGGGCATCATGAACTGATGCTAGTAATGTGCGTGTATTAGTTGTTATGAGCCCACATGATTTGTTCTCGAATATTTCATTTACACCAATTTTTAGAAAATTGTTCCATTATTAGGATTTTCTTTTACATTTCGCTATTACTTGCTGGAAAAGTCGAATGAGGTAAAAAAAAAAATGGAAGAAGAAAATTTAGATTATTTATTTATTTGTTAATCTTTTATGCTTACAACATAAAATAAAATAAAATAGCTTTTCGGTAAAAGATTTGGAAAAGAAAATTAGATCATTTTTTAATTTATTAATCTTTTATGTTTACAATATAAAACAATATTTGGAAAGATTCATTGTTAATTTGTTGATCCTTTATGTTTAGAACATATATATAAAACAATTTCCAAGCACATGCCTAATATAATTGTGGGTGATGGAAATTGGTTTTTAACAAAGCTTATAATTGTAGATGGTGTTGAACATAGCCTAATTGAAACATATAAGTTGAACAAAATTGCAATTCATCGTCCTTCTTTAAAAAGAATTAGTCAAATTCATAAAAATTTAAAAAGACAGCAACAATATTGTGAAAAATACAAAAAAATACTGATGAATTTAGATAAACATGTTTTAAATTAACCTTTTTTCTGGAGATTTGAGATAAACTAAGGAAGTACCACATGAAGTTATGTGAACATGCTTTGAATTAATTTTTTTCTGAGGATTCAAATAGACTGTTGGCACTGAATTCAGATTTCAAAATAGATCACTGGCACAAACTTGAGAAAGGTGACTTGAGTCATATGGCCAACTTGATTGTTGATCTAACTTTAGACATCTAACACTCCCTGTGAGATTTTGTCAAGTTTAGAAAACATCAAAGGCATTGTAAATGAGACTACAATACCAGTGGTACATCAAATATTAGACAATCATCTCATTATAAATTGGGAAATTGGATTCTAATAATATGAACTTTTGGTCATATAAGACTTAATAATATGAACTTTTGATTTGGTGATGAATAATATGAACTTTGACCCCCTGTTGCCCCCAATAGTATGCGACCGAGTTAAATTGAACTGAACTCGGTGGCGGGATGACGTGGCGGCGGAGGCATGTCTCAGTCAACTTTATTTTTGTCCACATCAGCCCCTTTCTCTCTCCTCTCTCTTTCTCTCTTTCTCTCTCCTCGTCATTCCCAGATAGTCAGACACCTTTCTCCCTCCTCCTCCTTTTTCTTATTTTCTTCTTCTTCTTCTTTTTCTTCCTCCTCTCATCACCATTAACCTAGAATGGTTGTCGAGATTGATATCTGCTCTATACAAGACAATCATACCAACACAATAACCATATTCATATTGCTTTATACAAGACAATCATACCAACACACCCTCAGCATCTGAAACAACACACTCCCAATTAGCATCCAATCTGGGCAAATCCTCGGTGAATGGGGGAATTCAATCACAGATTTGGACATTGATTCACTAGCACAGTGCGGTAGTTACTTGAGCCTTCAAGACCTCTCCAACATGGTCATCATGACCTGCAAATTGTTCAAAAGTGCCGCATATTCTAACTCCATTTGGCATCCTCTCTTCAAGTTCTTTCTGTTTCTATATTTTGTTGAGGGGGCTTTTTCTTGGATTGGTGAAAAATTAACTTCTACCATCAATTTCAATTTCAAGGCTTACATGGTGGAAAAAGCTTCGTCGGTCCACAAGGCTCTGGATGAGGCCATACCGATTCGTCATCTGGCGAAGATCCATGATGCGATGCGGTACTCGTCCTTGCCAGTGGAAATCGGGTCTGGTCGGTCCTTTGCCTCCCCGCCTGCGAGCTCGTCGATGGCTATGAATATGCCGCCATGCCCCGCCGTCTGCGCGGTGGAGGCGCCCATGAGACTTTCTGGGTGAAATTGGGTGTGGTTGAAATTGGGTGACAAAAATTAAAAATCTAATTGTAAGAAAAGGGGGGAGGGAGATAGAGAGAAAGCAAGAATGGGGAAGAAGAAGAATAAGAAGAAGGAGGAGGAGGAAGAAGAAGAAAGGTGTCTGTCTGGGAATGACGAAGAGGAAGAGAGAGAAAGAGAGAGAAAGAGAGAGGAGAGAGAAAGGGGCTGATGTGGACAAAAATAAAGTTGACTGGACATGTCTCCGCCGCCACGTCATCCTGCCACCGAGTTAAGTTCAACTTAACTCGGTGGCATACTATTGGGGGCAACGGGGGGTCAAAGTTCATATTATTCATCACCAAATCAAAAATTCGTATTATTAAGTCTTGTATGGCCAAAAGTTCGTATTATTATAATCCAATTTCCCATATAAATTTGTAGTGAGACAAAAAAATTTATTGTAATCTTTTTTTATATATAATGATAAATAATTTATTTGGGAGACAATTTAAAATTGTCCCATGTAAAATTATTAACCATACTCATATCAAAAAGGATTATTGGACGATAATACACTGAACTTTAGGGGTATTGGACAATAATGCACTGAACTTTTTTTTTCTTGGACTCTAATACACTGAACTTTGAGGGTATAAGACAATAATACACTCAGACCAATTCATCTGATGGTTGACGCGGTAGTTGTAGCTGTCGTTTTTCTATTTTTTTTCCAAAAAAATATATTAGTCATCCTGCTTATGTGTACTTTCTTACATGGCAAAAAATTTTCTGAAAAGAATAGAAAAATGACACCTCAAGGTAGGACAACCACCGTGTCAACCACCAACTGAATTGATCTGAATGCATTATTGTCCAATACCCCCAAAGTTTAGTGTATTAGAGTCCAAGAAAAAAATTTAGTACATTATTGTCCAATACCCCTAAAATTCAGTGTAATATCATCCAATAATCCTATCAAAAATTATTTGAATATACTCCCTAGCATTTGCAGAAACCAAACACATCATAGAAACCAAACACGTCATACTAAACATTTAAAATGCGGTCCTAAAAGGAATTTATCCACATAATTATGAGCGACGATTTCACCCTAGCATTTGCAAAAACGAAACACGTCATAGAAACAAAACTACTCCCTTTGTCTCTATTTATTTGTCTACTTGACTAGTTTTTCTTATTACTAGTTATCTATCATATGATTCATATTACATATTTAATGTAATTTTTATCAATTTTGCATCTATATACTCCATCTTACATAGATAACGTTTTCTAATTTAAACAATTTATAACTTTTCTCCATAACTTTGTTGGTTATCTATAGACCTGGCAGTTTCTGACCCGACCCGAACCCGCCCGAAATTTCTGGGTTTTGAACACGATTTTTTCAACTAAACCCGAAGTATATCGAACCGGAAAATTAGCGGGTCAAACCCAACCCGCCCGTTTGACCCAAAAAATTAATTTTTTAAGTTCAACTTTATTAGAATTTGTGATTTTTCTTTGTAATTTTTTGACGTTAAACTATAAGCGCAACTTATTTATTTGTAATTTCTCTAATTTAAGTTAAAATAGTTATAATAATCTATCGTTACTAGAAGATAATCATATTTTATTATGTATATTGTACAAAAATAGTATTTAGAGACCATTTTTTTTAAAAGGAAAAGCGAAAAAAGGTCGCAATCATAATTCGTTGGGTTGACCCCAAACCGAAATACACCGTCCGTATTTCCCCGAACCCGAAATACACCCGACCCGTATTTACCCGAACTCGATATACGACCGATCCGAACCCGGCCGCCCGACCGAATTGACAGGTCCAGTTATCTATGATTCTCCCCAATTGCCAAAAATAACAAATAAAAAGGGACGGACAGAGTGACAAAGGATGAATGACAGAGAAGAAAGGGATTTCATTATTGAGAGAGTTTACATGAGAGAGGTTTACAAGGACATCATGGTGACTTCTTCTTAATTGGATAGGGAGGTAATTAAGATTTCTGGGAAGTAGGCATAGCCAGAGACACTTCACTTGGTAAATCCTTCCATTGCTGGGTCACTGTCTTCTGCTGTGTGTAAAATTGAACTCCAGCCTTCCCTGCATTTCATCAATTCCCCCACACAGTTAACCCCCACCATTCACCATGCTTGCTTTTACTGTTATATATCGAGATTAGTAAAAAAAAAACAGAGGCGATGCTGATGATTTACCGTAGAAATTGAGGTCACCCGCGAACGATGCCTTGTTGCCGGTAAACGAGAAGAACGGAAGAGGCACCGGAATTGGAACGTTGATGCCAACCTGATTCACCAAAATTCACAGTGCTAAAGTAAAACAATCGTTGAGACTTCAACTATTATAGCTTAAGTCTTCGATTGAGATAGTTCCACATGGTATTAGAGTTAGGTTCAAATCTCAGCAACCCCCATGTTTATTTGCACAAGGTTAAGGTAAGGGGGCATGTTCGAGTATAAAACCATTATTGCACCTTCAACTGTCAGTTGACGCTTTTTGGTTGAGACGGTACCACACACTGGTCGATTATGCTACCTAAAAGTTGTAGTGTCTCAAACCCAGCTCATGTGAGTGAGACCTACGTTTGAAGTTTGAACCCAGTCCAAGAGTTAAGTCCCTCAGTATTACCTGCCCGGCTTCAATTTCAGTCTGAAATTTCCTCGCAGCTGCACCCGATGAGGTGAAAATGGCTGCTCCGTTCCCATACCTGTCAGAAACACACCCTCATGGTAATAACGATATGACAGATGATGACAATGAGATGCACAATTTCGGCCAGAATATAAGAAAGATTTAATGTGATTACTTGTTTCTGTTGACAATATTTATGGCTTCGTCCAAACTGTCAGCCTGAACCGAGTTAACATAAAAAAAATAGATGTCAGTTTTAGTTCTAGCAATAGCGGCCACAGTTGCAACGGAAAGGTAAAACTAGCTCTACCTGCATACAAAGCAGTACTGGTCCAAATATTTCCTCCTGTTCATGCAAAGAGAAAGGGTTATCTCAATGTAAAGAACTAGTTATACTGCTACTAAGAACAGAGGTAATCAAATGGTTTGAGATTAAGGAAAAAAGAATGAAAAGTCAAAGTGCAGATAAAACTTACCTTGTAGCATTCCATATCAGGTGTGACGTCGGAGAGGATAGTGGGACCTATAAAGTTTCCACTTTCATACCCTGGAACCTGTTTGCACATAGCCAAGTTGAAGAAATCGAAATAACAGCAAATCAACATAGAAAAATAAAACATATCCCATGAGGAGACAAGTCAATTTCCAAATTTATGGAGACAAATACGATCCTAAGATTAACTTTCCAGAGTATCTGAAACAAAGCATATAAAGTATAATAACTTAAGTCCAGTACTCATCATCGGCCATATTAACCCGTTCTTTCTTCTTCTTTTTTGCATTTCTTTTTTTTTTGGGGGGGGGGGGGGAGATTCCAAATTCTAATTGACACAACATGGAGATATGTGCCATTGTGAAAAGTGAATTGGATTGCTTGAATTATAGATGACTGCAACATGAAATAACTACATAGCGTCAAAGACAAAACACAGACCACAATGTTTCTTCCATCCAGCACAAGTCTGCCTCCAGCATCCACCCCGCTTTGAATTAATTTACATATACGTTCTTTTGCCTGCCATCATCAATTTCAAGTATATCTTAGAAAGTTCCAAAGGAAAATGGAGATCTAGCCAACTAGATAAGATAGGAAATTAGGACTTGGATGCAGCTATGAGTAATCAAGAAGACATTAACTTAATAGTCATGGGACCTGGGAGAAAAAACAAAAGAAAAGAAGATTTTTCTACGGTTTTTGTGGTGAGTCCAGGATATGAGTGTTTGTAGTAGCTGAAATAATGTTATTACCAGAAAAACTAGATTTGGGTCTTAGTTTACAGCAGGATACAGATACAAGAATACTAGGATATCAGCTACTTACCTGTTTGCTTATAACTGGACCAAGATCAGCATCAGGTGCTATTCCAGCATTGACTTTCAGGCTTTTTGCACGCTCAATCAACTTGTTTTCCCTTCAATATTAGAAAAAAGGCTGATTAGCGAGAGCACTTGAGCTGTATTGCTCCTTAGAACAACAATAATAATGAATTTGCCCTCTTTGCTACATATTAATCCCACTACCTTTACTTTTTTATTAATGAAGGCAGGCATGCTCAAATTTTAGTCCAAATATATCTGGGATCTAATTACTAATTACCAAATACTATACAAAGAACATCATCACATGACAAGAACACAACAGAGACACAAAATAAATTATCAAAGCACAAATACCACGTCTTTAGGTCCCCAACAAAGACCACAGTGCTGAGTGCCATGCATCGCTGCCCTGCAGCACCAAATCCAGCAGCAACTAAAGCATTTGTAGTAGCATCGACATTTGCATCAGGCAACACAATTGCATGGTTTTTGGCTCCCATGTTAGACTGCCCAATTATGCATCAGTCGTCAGTCAGTTCATTGATATACGGACAGTTACGATGATAACATATCTCTGTAAGGTCAGATAATGTGTATTTACCTGAACACGTTTTCCATTAGCTGCTGCTCTAGCATAAATGTGCATGCCAGCCTTCAAATAACAAGATCAAACAGAGTCATCAAACTATAGAACAACAAACCAAGAACAATAGGGAAGCACCTAAACATAGAAATCACACGGCTTCATATGTTTGATAATTTGCAAATAGTAACTACAACCTGTGGCTAGAAACCAGCATACCTAGAATAAAGTAATCAATAGAGTAGGTTGAGAAATATCTTACAGTATTTGAGCCAACAAATGATACAGCACGGATATCTTCGTCATCGCATATAGCATTCACAGTTTCCTGGTTCATAATGTAAACAGTCCCATGCATAAATGTAGGAGCAAAAGCAAGACGAACAGAAATTAGCAATATAAGACAACAATCTCAGACCATATGACAACATGGGGAGAGGGGACAAAATAGGGCGAAAGATCACTACCCCTACAACAAACAAAAAAAAAAGGAAAGTTGGAAAAAACAGGGGGAAATAGGGAAAGATAATATATCATCAAATATATATGAAACAAATAAGCTGATTGAAGCACATGCACATCACACAAGAAAAAGCGGACGGCTTTTCCTAGAAGAGAGTGCAGAAAAATAACATACATGAGTTCCATGAACAATATTTAAGACACCATCAGGTAGACCTGCTTCCATAGCCAACTCAGCAAGCATAATGGAAGCCCCTACAGAAAAGCATACAATATATTATGGACCAAAGTTGATTAAAAAAGCTGGGGTTAATTTTGTATGTATGGCTTATCCAATCCAAATAAATGTAGAGATAGAAAAGAGGCAAATAAAAACATTTATGCCCTCAAAGTCTCGTCGATGATGCAATACTGTTGTTGTATACATAAAAAAAAATACATGAACTATACGAAAGAAATGAAACCAACCTGGATCTTTCTCAGATGGCTTTAAAACAAAGGTATTGCCACAAGTGACAGCGATAGGGAACATCTGGCAAAGTAGAATTACAGTGTCAGTATCTTCAATCAGTTCCCACGATCATATAAAAACCTCTTTATCTTTTCAGCACGCATAGGGAGTTTACAGAATCATATGAAAATTCTTAATTTTAGCAGGGTCGGGGGCTAGGGGCTCCTATTCTGGAGGCAATAAGAATTTGAGTGAAAAGGAATCTTCTGGAAGTAGTCCACCAAAACATTTACTGGAAGTTTGCTCTGATATCACTAGGGCTTCTGATTGTCTTGAATTACAATCTCAAGGATACAGACCACCATACTCATAAGTCATAACAGAATCCAAGTTCACAAGATCTCCACACTAGCCAAACCACAACACATGGCACCCAACTAATCTTAGTTAATATATCCAGAAGGCCAAACAGAATGGCAACAATTTATTGGCCAAAAATCCAAGGCCATTAACAAAAGTATATCAGGAAAGCAACACAGAGATCCACACAAAATGGGATTTCCTTCATATATGAGTAACACATATTCACTGAAAACAAGGGAATGTTTTCTTTCCAACAACCCTATGGTAAGTAAACAAGAGGATAGTGGCTTACATATCTCCTGGACAACTACAGAAGAATTGACAACACTTTGCAAGCATAGATTTTGGGCGCAAGAAACAAAGTGATGAAATCTAAGTTACATCTGGCACTATAGGAATTGCCGAACTGATGAACACACAGATATAACCTACAGATATTTTTGAAACACTTGTGAGACCAATGGATATGGATATACATTGACTTCAAACAACTAGTGGAACATGATATTAATCGTAGATGACATGAAGCCAATTAGATTCAAATTTTCTTCAGAATCACAATTATTTTCCATAGATTGAGAAAATACTCTCAGTTAACACTTAGCAGTCCAAGACGTGTGCAATATGGAGAAAACCTTTACAATCCAAATGGCAATAAGAAGTCTACTGATCACTAAAAACAGGACAAAGCAAACATCAGAGAGAATATGTTATGTGGCTTATACTAGACAGTAACTTCCAGCTTCCTTACCCATAAAGGAATCATTGCTGGAAAGTTGAAGGGGCAGATACCAGCACATACACCAAGGGGTTCCCGAATGCTGTAAGTATCGATACCATGGGATACATTGGAAACATACTCTCCCATTTGAAGAGTTCCCATCCCACATGCATGTTCCACAACCTCTACAAAAAGAATTGTTAGCAGATAATGGAGTTAGATATGCCTATACAGCACGCACCAGCTCTCCATACACAAGGGCCAAAGAAGAACCAACCTAAGCCACGGAAAACATCACCCTGAGCATCTTTGAGCGTCTTCCCTTGTTCAGTAGTAATGCTTAGGGCAAGCTTATCCTACAAAACAAAGTACAACAACTTAAATAAAAGAAGGAAAAGAATATGAAATAAAGTAACGTAAAATGCTTAAAACTTACCATGTCCCTTCTGATAAGTTCTTGGAGCTTCAACATTACCCGCTGGCGAGTCGTGACAGGTGTATTTCTCCATGAGGGAAAAGCCTGTTTTGCGGCAGAAACTGCAGCTTTAAATTCCTCCTTGGTAGTTAAGGGAACATGAGAAACAACCTCTTGCGTCGCCTGATAGCAGAACAGATGTCACTAATATGTATTTTAACAAAGACTATTTCCATCCATGTACAAGAACGAAAATAAGAGGGCAAATGAAGTACCGGATTAATAACGTCAATTACTTCAGTTGCTTGTGACTCGACAAACTTGCCACCAATCAGATTCGGGACCCTCTGATACAAGAATCATCCAGATGAAACTTAGGCCATTGTAAATGGTAACCCAAAACAAGTGCTTCAGGCAGAATAACCAAGCAGAAGTAAACAGATGTATACAACAACTACGAGATAACTATGTCACTCGGACTCTTCATTTGGCTTGACGTGCCCATGTCAATGACATAACTCGAACATGGGTATGGACAGTCAACAGTTCATTCTTCACCAAAAACACACAAATGTTATAAAACAAATCCAGGTAGGCTACGACACGCACTGGACAATCCACACTTCAAAATGGGTATGGCTGACTCCCAGTAATATAGCCCAATAGCATATCTCTTTGAGCATCCAAGCTGCTTGATTTGCTTCCTCTATTTACTGCCACATATCTCCCTTGTTCTTCTACCACCTCCCATTCATTTCAAACAGATAATTATTCACAAAATGAGTACACAACAAATGGGCCTCTCCCTCTAAACCTAACTGGCCCAAGATCATTTTTTTCTTTATGAAATGTAAGATACAACACCTAGGTAGTCCTTCTCTCACGGGTTCTACTGTTCTAGCAAGGCTGCCTAAGATCATATACTGACTGAAAATGCTACCTGTTTCCTATTCAATTTGATATTCCTATGTTTTTGAGAAATTTTACAATAAAAACGTATTCGATAAATTACACTAACCATTAGAACTCATACTCATTTCCAGTGAACCAAACAGATTTTTGAAAATACAGGGGGTATCACTTGAAACATCCAATTATTTCTATACAATGAAAAAACAGAATCAAGTAAAAAGACCCACTTGATCAACCATGGAAACCAAGATTTTCTCCTTTCTTTTCTTAATAAAACCAACCCTAAGATTCCCACACACCAATGAAACAGGCCCACTATAGGAATGTGACCAACATATTTATTTCCAGAAGAAATCAATCTGGGTATTGACATTTCGCAGAAGCATGGACGAGAAAGGGTTTACCAGAGGTTTTCGTTGCTGACTAGACGGCTCAGTTGCAGTTGTATACTTCAATGCAAGAATTTGAGGGGGCAACGTTTTTGCATGTCTCGCTGTGACCCAAATCAAAAGGGGGGAAAATCAGTGTCAAAGCACATCTCAAATCACTAAATTCAACCTCGTCCGATCATCACTCACTCACTCAATCAATCGATCAAACAAAAATACTGTTCATAGGAGATGTTTGGAAGTGTGACTTACCTCGTTGAAGTGAGAATCGAAGCATTTTTGGTGGGTTTGACAAGCAGAGGACTAGAGAGAGAAGGAGATAGAGAGAGAGGAGGGAGAAAAAAGAGATGAAGACGGAAGTTCGTGTGATTAGGAGGGAGTATTATTAATCAATCAGATTACTATAATGGATGGGCATTATTATAATCAATCAGATTAGAGTAGATCAAAGGGTGATCGGAGGGTGGAGTAGTATAGTTTTGTTGATTTTAAAGTGCAAATTGTAGAATTGGTAAGAGAAGACAAATTGGAAAAGGGCATCAAAGTGGATGAAGATGAAGATGATTCGTTGATGACGACGCACCTACACCCTCTTCATAAAATCACAATATACAACTCTGTGGATATGGTAACTTTTTGACACTATAAAATATGGGAGGAAAATACTGAAATTATAACAATAAAATAAATATAGAGAAATTTCATTTGATATGCTTCGATATTGACCTATTTGAAGTTGTTAATGTTGACCTAGAATCTTTAGTTAATGTACTCGATAGCAAACAAGTGAATTTGTACATAAAATCTTTAGTTATTGTATTTGAGGACAAAAAAATAACTTCGTGTGTAAACACAAACTACAGAATAGACAAACTGCTGATAATCTATTAAATATATTAAAACAAAACCAAACTAATCAACAAGCTGCCACGTGTACTTGCTAATTTGTAGCACATAACACATTTGATTTTTTTTTTCAAAAATAAAAAACCATTCATAATACATTACCACAAACAGTTACAATTCAAATATATCCCTTAACTAATGACAATATTAAAACCTATTATTAAAATTCATAACTGACATCCCCACTGAATGCCCCACGTTCCAAGTCTTTAACTCTGCGTATCAAAATATGGAAAATTTGTCAAATATAAATTATCATTATCATCATCATTATATTATGCAAATAGTTAAATAATCAATTAAAGAAAACTAAAAGACATAACGTCTCAAATTCCAAACCAAACCAAACTATAAATATTAGTTGCTCTCTACAGTGAATATCACATGCATACACAAACTTGCGTATGATCAATCAAATGTTATAGATAATCACCAATATTCTGCTATTCCTATTCCTATGTATATAATACTCAGTCTCTCATAGTTTCCTATAATTTATAAGGAACACTTAATTACAAGGTGGTAGTGTTTCAATATCCTTACCATTAAAAGTTTACTTTTTTTAATCTTCATTCCCCATCTAAAATATAGTGATTTCTAATTCATACTCAATTTTAATGTTAGCTATGGCAGCCAATATACTTCCAATTGCAAACGCTGACAAATTCTCAACTTCATCAATTACTTTTAAGTATTCAGGTAATATATTTTTCCATTTTCTTTTGAATAACTTATTATCAATATTTCATTTATTTGATTTTTTAAATACTATTTCAATAATAAAAAAAAAAACTTAAAATCATATTTATTTCATTTCACCATTACACACTCCTAATTTTTCCCAAATAATAAATAAATAAACTTTATATACTTGGCTCCTCCAAGTTACTGATTAAGGAAACATAGCCAACTGATCGTAAGTATAATACTGTACATAGCACCATAAGCCATTAAATCATAAATATATAGTTAACTTATCAGTAGAGTATCAAGTTTATATACCCAATTTTGTAGGTTATGAATCTTTGTGTATGAGAAGCCTCACTAGAGAATTCTACTATAATAAAAGGGAAAGAGAAGAAGGAAGGAAGGAAGGAAGGAAGGAGGGAATGAGAGAGCAGAGAGCAGAGGAACGAGGTTGTGGATGCAATATAGGGAGAAGACAACAAAGTAGGTGTGAGATTAAAAATAAATACTCTCTTCGATTTTTTTACCTGTTGTTCATATTTTTCAAGATTAATATTTAATCAATAATAATTTCTCATATAATATTTCTATAAAAAAATAAAATATTATACTTTTATAATAATATTTTTTATTACGAATCTAACGACATCAATTTTATATGATGAATTATTATTATATAAATTAAGTCATTGACGATTAAAGTTTTTGGTACAATTTTATATATGACACATAAGAAAACGAAGGAAGTATGGTGTAGTTCTCTAGTCATGTTAGGTTCAGGTCATATTAGTTAAGTTAGGAGATGAAACAAAAGAAAATGATAGGATAAAAAATGATAAGATTAGTTTCAATTAAATTAGTTGTGTGAAAATATTTTATTAATAAAATTTGTATATTTTAGAGAAAATAAATGAAAGAGTTATATGTGTTTGAAAAAATTAATTGATTTGAGATTAAAATACTATTATTTGAATTTTTTTTGGTTTTAAAAAGTTGTTTTTGGTTTAAGTGTTTTTTAGGGAGTTGAGTTAGTTTAAATTAGGTAAAAATACGTTAAGTTAGGTTACATTGGTTATGTGTAACTCAATTAAAGACATGGCCCATATTGATAATAAAGTATTGGAGATAAGTAGATGACTAGATTTGAGTATGAAGACTAAAGAGTCCGAACAGAGGGCATGGTACGGGTGAAAGGATCAAGGGAGAGAGAGCAAGAGATACGTGCACATTTACAGAGATAAAGGAATGTAATATATATATATATATGTTCTTCTTTAGTCATGTTAAGTTGGTTAGATTAGAGGAGGAAAGGAAATGAAATGAAAGTATAGGATAAGATAGGAAATGATAGGATTGGTTTGAGTTAAGTCATTTGTTATGTAGAAATATTTTATTAATAAAATTTGAATATTTTGGGGAAAATAAATGAAAAACTTATGGGTGTTGGAAAAAATGGATTAATTTGAGATTAAAATAATATTATTTAGATTATTTTTGATTAAAAAGTTGTTTTTGGTGTTGGTGTTTTCTAGGGAGTTGGGTTAAGTTAAGTAATGATAAATTAAGTTAAATTAAGTTAGGTTAGGTTGGTTAGGTCTAACTCAACTAAATAATATGGCCTATAGATATTAAAAAAAATAGAAAATTTGATACTTATTTCTTTAATTAATATATATATATATATATGTTAAGTTCAATTTTGGAAGGTAGAATCAGGAATAATTACACTTTTTTAACTATGATAAATTAACAAAAAATAATAACCACTATAGCAAAATCACTCAAAAATAAAAATTCTAAAAAATACTTTTTTTTTGGAAGAAAAACATTTATGAAAATGTTGTCAATTTGAGGAGGGGAGAGTTAAAGGAGGGAGATACATTTACGGAGAGAGATAAAGAAATATGGAGATATAAAAAGTTTGTAAAAAAATTAAATCCTTATTTTTTTAATTAATATATATTAAGTTTAATTTTGGAATGTAGAATAAGAATAGTTATATTTTTCAACAATGATAAATTTAAAAATAACCACTAAAAATAAAAATTCTAAAAAATACTTTTTTTATTTTGGAAGAAAAGTATTTGTGAAAAAGTTGTCAATTTGAGGAGAATAATAAGGTGAAACAGGCCATTGGGAGAGTGTGGGGTAAGAGGGTTTGCCTACGGTAAAATATTAAGATTAAAAATAAAAAAATTATAATAGTATGAAAGTACTTTTTAACCAAAAAAATTAATATTAGCAGTTTTACAATATTAAAGCATTGTTATTTGGGACAGTAAGTAAAATTTATTAATCATCGCCTTATATTGTCCTACGCAACCTACTTTTTTGTAAATTATATTTAAAATTATTTATTTAACTTACAAAATTTAATTAGAAATGAAAAAAAGAATAATAATGATGACGATGATGATAATAATAACAACAATAATAATAATAATAATAATAATAATAATAATAATAATAATAATAATAATGAACATTTCCAAAATGTGTCTGGTAAAAAAAATAATGAAAATTATTTGCAAATTTTGTCTCGTTCTTTCAATCGAATAATGAATAAAAAAATTTATTAAAAAAAAATCCAACAAATAAGACAAAATAACCCGTGCAAATACTAGTTAATCATTATATTCAAAGATGAAATAATAAATTCACATGTAAACACAGACTAACGCACAAACTATAAAATCCATCAAAGATTCTCTTTTATATTAGTGGAAGGGTAAAGGAAAAGAAAATGATATTTACATTTACAATTAGGAAACTTAAAAGATACACAAGGCATCATCAGATCACAGGAGGGGCAGAAAATGTTAACTTTTCACTTTTTGTCATTAAATTTTGAGGCCTCCGAAAACTGCCGTTCTCCGTCACTGCTTGGGCGCCAAGGCACGGGGGTGCCTCCTTTATAAACACGAACAAACCGTCAACCTTCTCCTTCCTCTGTCTGTCTCCCCTGTTTCCTTTGCATACTATTCCCAAACCAGAAAACTGTGTCTCTCATTCATTCATTCATTCATCTGGGATTCTTAACTCTTCATATTCATAAGGTATCCTTGTCCTATGCCTTACTTATTTCTGGGAATTGATTTGGGTCTTTACTTGTACATAAGTTTTATTAGTTGCACCATCATAATGTCGAAATTACACTTGATTATGTATCATATTGATATCCCTGATGCTATGAATTCAATTACTCAGATCATGAGATTGTCTTTGAATAATATATCACCAGGCTCAATAATTACCCATGCAAATATAGTAATGTGAATACACACCCATTAATGTGTATGATTTTGACTTCTTTTGCATCATGCAGATTTCCAGACTAATACAACACTACCCATCAAGAGACACAAATCAACGATGGACTATTGTTTTCGTGGCGTGTCGTTTCTGCTGATTTTTCTGGCACTTGCTCCTACATGCCATCCATGGTGGTTCTCCTCTTCTTCGCATGGAAATTCGAACCCATCGCGACAACATAGGGATGTTAAGCATTCATCTGTCGCAAAGTTTGAGATGAACAGCCACGATGACCCGAAAGCGCTTGAACTGATCAAGGAAGCAGAGGCCAAGATTGCGAGACAGAATCCGTGCTGGACGAGGGCGTATAAAGAGTTGTTTTCCTCATGCTCTGAAATCATGGCGGTCGAGGACAAGAAGCAGAGGCTTGCCTGGTGTCTAAGTAACTGCTTTCAGGAGGACACTGGCAGGAACCGGTTTCCTCCTTGCAGCGAAAACACTCCCATGACTGATTGTCTGAGGAAGCTCAATGATAATGATCGCGCCACGTACCTCGAGTTCTTCCTTCAGATAAACTCCATCTGCCATCAGTTACAGTATGTACACTTTCTTACTTACACCCTTAACTTCTGGTTCACTCTGTAAATAAGTTCAGATGAGTTTAGTTCACAATAAGTTTGATCAGAAATCAAAATAAGATGAAAATAATATGCCTGTATCTACTTCTTCAGTGGCTACTCCATCGCACGAATATAATGACTCCCTCCCTTCCTGTTTATGGACTTTTATGCACGAATATAAATATTGGGTTTGTTCTTGGCTACTTCAGATCGTCTCTTTTCAAGTCCGAGTTAGAACGACTCGTGAATGACCTGAAAGATGCTGCAGAAAATGCAGAAGACAAATTAGAGGCGATAGAGGGGAAATCGGACAATCTTCTGCAGAGCTCGAGCCAGATACAGGAATCTGTGACATCAATCGATGCACAAACCAAGCACATTGGGCATACTTTGAAGAACATGTTAGGCTACCTCAGTACAGTCTTGAATCACTCCAAAGAACTCAAGGAACAGGCGAGGGGAATCGCTGAAGCGCAAGTAGACTTGCTCAGTGGACAGGGGGAATTGAGCAAGAGAATTGTCGAAAACACGGCCAGAATTGAAGAATCATATGAGAATTTGGATACAGAAATCAAGAGCTTACAGGATAAGGCTGTGGATGCTGTGAACGAGATGAACAAAGTCGGAGAAGTTATGAGTTCCCAGATGCAGAATCTTCAAGGAAAAGCTGATGATATCGCAGTTATGGCTGGAACGTCTATAGATAAGCAGCAAGAATTGCTTCAGAAACAATCTATGGCTCTTGAGGGTCTTCAGTCTCTGACGATGTTCCTGTCTGAAGCACTACGAGAAAGCAGGTAATTCCACAGCACACTTAAATAACACGAAAAAAGGTATAGTTTTCATCGTAAAACTCGGAAGTAAATTTGTAGCTTACTATTTTCCTTTCCAGGGTTTCTCTGCAGCAATTGGTTGATTTTGCGCAAGGGCAGCATCAGGAGCTAATTCAGCAGCAAGAACAGCTCAAGGAGGCACATGAACACCTTGCTAATAACTCAAGATCCATATTGGCAGCCCAGGTTAACATATAAGATAATATAATGAAACTTGAACTTTGTTTTTGTGAGTTACTATCCATGAACTGAGCTATAATATCTCCACATTTCCAGGAAGTCTTCGAGTCAAAACAAGCAAGCATGTTTACCGCCATTGACAAGCTCTTTGCTCTGCACAAAGCAATGTTGCTCGAATCGAGGATGATAAAGGCTTTCATTGTCTACTCCATGCTAGTCCTTGTTATCTACATGATCACCAGTACAAAGCAAACTTATAATGCAAGATGTAGGCTTTATATAGGTATGTAGTCTGTACTTACTCTACACAGCTATGTTTCACTTGACAGGCAGCAAATGGACCCAACTCATTCAATTGTACAGAATAACAGAATGGCTCTTTGTGTGACATGTTCATATGGCTTGTTACAGGTTTATGTGTTGCATTTGCGATAGAATGCGCAGTACTGCGTTTTGCCACCATTGAATTGGATCAGCAAACACCGCTCAGGGCCCTTGTGAAGCCACTTTTTGGTGCATATGCTCTTGTTCAAACTATATACACCATTCTGACATACAGGTATTCTTCTTGTACTTGATGATAGTAAGTGATCCTTCCAGTATTGATTCTTTTCAATGGAATGATCAGTTTCAAAATTCGTTTATCAGGGACTACGAAGCAATAAACCATAAGATACTGGTGTCTCTGATGGACAAGGTAAATGGGATGCACAAAGAAGAATGTTTCTGGGGAGATGATGATAATGATGTTGACAGTGAAATCGACTGGCCGTCTTGGCTGGTGGCTGAATTGCCTGAAGAGATAGAAATCAACGAAGACCCAGATTATATGCTACCAGCTGCTCCTGAACATGTTGGAGAAAACGCAATTGTGACAAGAACACCGGAAAGAAGTTACAATCTCCGACATAGGCGATGAAGGACTATGAAGTTGACTGCCCATCCTGGCTCTTGGAGGGTGGCTGAACCGCGGCAAAGTGCAGAAAGAAGTACAATCCCCTGACATTGCAGATGAAAATCTAGAACTGCAATTTGCAGGTCATTAAGCTAATACAAACAAGTATAACTACGTTTAACAATCATTTAAACTATAGCAATAGGTGTAACCATGTTTCGTGCTCATTTAAGCTTTGCAAGTATTTAACTGTTTTTTGTGATATACACAGTTCATGAATATTTAGTTTTGGGATATAGACAGCTTATTGTTTATGGGGCGTGAATGGAATAGCTTATACATGCTTTATGCAAATATGTAATATGGTTTATAAATGCTTTATGCGAGTATATTACTGATCTATATATTCACTCCCATTTCCACAGTTGTGCTAGTTTTATGCATTTGTATATTATCTCCTTTATGCATTTGTACATTTTTCTCCCAGTTCAGTTACTGTTACAGAGACTTATTAAAGTAGCATTTGTGCATCTTCTCATTCATGCATTTGCATTGGATGTGCTGCTGAAAGCAATATGGCATCCAAAATAAGGTGCTAGATATATGCCTGAAAGCAATATGACAACTGAAGCCTGCAGGTCAAAGCAAAACAGCAATGGCCAATTGGCCATTAAAAAGGCAAAGCAACAAGTAAAACCCAAAAAAAAATAAGCACAACATCAAGCAAAGAGATCAGGAAACCAGATACAAGCAACAAGTATAAGCCAAACAACCAAAATGAACTCAAAATCGCATAATGTGATAAGAACATTTAACTCGAAATGCAGAACTGTGTCAACTGATTTACATTTGTTCTTTGTCTGTGGAGGCCTCGGGCTGTGCCCTGAACACAACTAAGATCATATTTACAAGAAAATTGTCATCACTAATCAGCATATGTATTGGAAAATCACAATTTTGTTTCGCGATCACAACTAAAACTCCTATTTACAATTAGAAGCAAAGGTTACGGATTTCCTCGAGGTATCAGGACTTACACTCGGTGATGACCCCAAATCAAGAGAGCTCCCATTACATGATGAAGAACCACTTGGACTTGAACTATCCCAATCAAATTGATCCCACTCTAAATCTTCATCCTTCACAAAGGTCCTCGGGCTAAACGGGTCGAATTCAAACTCGTGTTCATCCCACTCTTCATCCTTCACAAAGGGCCTCAATTTCTCCCTACAGATCCTCAATTGGTCCACCAATAGACTCATCTCATGATCATGGTCCATTATAATCCCTTCAAGTGACTGAATTGTAGCTTCATCATAGAGCTCCTTCTCCTCAGTCAACCTCTGCAATTGATTAACTTGCATTTGAAGAGCACTCTTGTCGTTCTGAAGGCGCAAAATCATAGCCATTGCCTCGTCAGCAGAAGATGCAGCTGCCATCCTCTCCTTCTCGAGCTCTAACTCAGCAGCATTCGCCCGTTGCCTTTGAAGCTTCACCATTTTTCTCAGAGACATTACGTCGAACACCTGGTCTTCATCACAACATGTTTCTCCTTCCTCTTCTTCTTCGTTCCCTGAAACATCAACACCGTTCTCTCGTCGAAACCCACAATTTGAACTCGCAACTTCATCAAATTCTACTCCTCCTGCACCCGAAACCCTAGACCAAAACTTGAATTTCAAACTGTTTACTCCATCAAAATGATCAACATTAAAGAAAATCGACGAGAACCCTTTTCTATATTTGCAATACCCACTAAATTTCAAGACTAAGAATAACACCAACATGTTGAAAACCATCAGAATATAAACAGAATCACAGTATTTGGTGAGAAAAAGCGTAAAACTTTCAGGACGATCCCAAAGACCCACAAATGTGTGACGAATTCCCTTGTAGAACTCCAGAAGCGAGTAGAGAGCAGCAATTAGGAGGGAGATGCGAGCTATCATTCTGCGTCGAATATGGAGACAGAATTTGCAAAGAAAAGAGAGAAATATAGGTTTTTTTGATGCGAAAAGAGTGACAGAGAGAGACGCCATTGATGAACCACAGTTTACGAGTACGAGTGTGGATGGCCAACTACAACCGCAACGCAAACGCCAACGTTATTTATTTTATTTTATTTTATTTTATTTTTGTTTTTGGGTTGGGGGATGGGCTGTTGAACCCGTACCATACCACACTAACACTAGTACCATATTGTGCAATTTGGCCGGTTATTAATGTACACAATTTTTTGGGTCAAATGAAATGTACCCTCGTTGCACTTAATCTATGAAAAGTTATAGGTCTTGTTGGGCAATAACGTATAAATTAGTGTTTAGTGTTTTGACGGATTAAAATATTATTTTATTAAATTTAAAATGTTCGGTAAATTAGCTTCTTTTATTAACTGATGACGTTTAATGAGACTTTACTTGACGTTGAAATGTTTAACGGCAAGCATCTTATTTAGCGTTTAGAGAATTCTATTCCACTTATACCCACATACTATTCGCCTAGAATTAAAATACCAAGGCAACAAATAGTCAAACATACTTTAATGGCTTAACCCACCCAAGGCAACAAAGATGACTCTCAACTCACCACCATAGAATTCTCTAAACCAAAAGTAACCCTTCCTCAATAATGATGATGATGATGATGGTAATAAAAATATTATTATCAAAAATATTGATAAAAAATAACAACAATAATAATAGTCATGTCCGTTTTGATAATTTCACATTTATAAGTTATTTAAACATCTAATTTTACCGAACACATTCTTTATAAACAACTATTTTGACCGCTATCAGCTATCTGCTAATGCACAACAACTATTCACTACACCAATAACTATCCGTTACCTAAATAACTATTCGCTACTCAATGCTCTTTTTTTTTCCGAACATGGCCTTAAATTATATCCAACAACTATATTTGATATTTCTATCTCCATTGCCAAAATTATATTTCTATCTTTTCATTGCCATGTCCAAAATTAATGAAATATTATCAAAAATATTTTTTAGATTACTAAAAAATATTTTTTTAAATACTATTGAAGTATTGATGTTAATATTATATACTTTGACGATGTTGGATAATAATGTACTGGATTTTTTTTTAACAATAATATACTATACTTTTACACATGATATTTTATCAAAGACTTATAAAATTATATTCTTACACATAAAATTTTTCTCTATTAATAGAACCATTGTAGTTTTATATAAAGTCAATGTATATATTTAGAAATTGATTGTAAAATTTTTTCAAAAGTTGACTAATGCATATATCAAATTGACATAAGATAAAAAGGAGGGAGCATTGTTTAACATTTTAACCATGTACAACAACAATAACAACATCGGAAAATTTCTGACCATATCTAAATTACTAATTGACCAAATCAATGTTCATTAATCAAGGCTTTAGATTACATTTGATGTTTTAGCCAATATCACTATTCACTATCTCCATTTCATATTTGTCATATTTGAAAATTGTACAACCAAAATTTTAAAAATTTTGATCATAAATTTCTCGATATATACAATGACTTGTTATATAACATTAATATTATTAGATTTGTAATAAAAATATTATTCTGAAAGTATAATGTTGTAATTATTAATAAAATATTATATGAAAAATTATCAATCAAAAAGTGTCATTAAAGACCGTAATAGTCAACTAAGGCCCCGTTCTTTTATGCGGTAGGTTGCGGTGCGGTACCACACTGCACTGCACTTTTAAATTTTCCACTGCACTTCACCACACTACACCACAATCATTACCAATATATCTTTTCGTTTTTTTTCCTCTCCTCACTTTTCTCTTCTACTTTTCACATTATCTCTCTTAATCTATCCGCCTACCACAACCTTCACCACAACTCACTACAACTCGCCACACTTTTCAAATTTCACCGCACCGCACCGTATCATTACCACACCGCAACCAATCGTATAAAAGAACGGGCCTAAATAACAATATTATTGAACAGAAGGAGTAACAAAAGATTATGAAATTAACTTTCGGACTTCCACAGGAGCATTTGTGGAAATTATCTCAACATGCATGTCATTATTGTCATATAATGTAGAAAAGGGAAATAATAAATAAACTTATAAAAGGAATAGGATAAGGCAAATTATTGGACTATGATTGTGAATGGCCTCACGTTGTGGGCCGCGACGGACACAACTAAAGTGTGAACATCCTGCTCAATGTACGATATTTTGCCACTTAATTTTATTTAATTTTTTTTTCAAAATTTTTTGAAATTTGACTATACAATTTTCAAAGAAAATAGTTAATATGGAACGGAGGGAGTAAAAGAGTAAATACAACATTCAACTAATTAATGTTTAGTTATCCTATGAGCTTCCTGTATCAGCTGTTTAGACATCTTTATTATATACTTCCTCCGTTTCATATTAACTGTCGTCTTTGGAAATTGTGCAGTCAAATTTATAAAATTTTTACCATAAATTTTTCAATATATACAATGACTTGTTATATAAAATTACTATCATTAGATTTCTAACGAAAAATACTATCATAAAAGTATAATATTGAAATTGTTAATAAAATATTATGTAAGAAATTACCAATCAAAGAGTGACATATTAACTGCTGTCTAGACATCTTTATTATATACTTAGCCTTTAAATTTACAAAAAATTACTTACAGGTACCCTAACTTTTAAGAAAACAATTTTTTGGAACCCTAACTTTTCAAAACTAATTATGAGGTACCCTAACTTATAGGATTAGAAATTAGTAGGTGATTTGCCGGCTAAGCTCCGGTTGATTATGTGAAGTGACCGGAATGCCCTTAATTTTTGACAGAGATTGACTATAATACCCTTATTGTTACCCGCCTTGACTAAATTGTGTGTTTGGAACGTTATGTGTCTGATACTCCTGTCAATCGACATTCATTCAACCATTCAACTCCCACTCTCTCTCACTCGAAGGTTTGTCCAGTACGACTAGGGTTTTTTAGGCGTTCTTGTTCAGGGAGAATTTGAGGAACGCATACTCCTGGGTTCATCATCACTTCGACACTGCCCAGAAGCTTGGTCGCCATTCATCCTGAGCTTAGTCGCCATTCACCCAGAAGATGAAGAAACCGAAAATGGTGAGTTTATTGAAATTTCGAAATCCTGTAGTCTATCGATGGGTTTGTGAATTTTTGGGAAATAAAATTTGTATCTTTTTGTCTGTTGAATGAAATTTATGACATGATTTTGTTGTTAATTAGTTTGTCATATGCACTCTGTTTGTCTTGGTTGCAATTTCATTTTGCATGTGAACAGTTGGTTCGAAATCCATAGGGGAGGGCTCTGGTTGAGTTTTCTTTTATTTTTAGGGTTAGGGTTTATGTTTGTTGGTATGTATGTGAAGACTTGTTTAAGGTTAGATGGTTGCAATTTAGGGTTCTTTGCATATCCCCTGTTGTGTAATGATATATACATGTAAGAAGTGAATATGCACTGCTTGTGTACAATTTTGTTATGGGTAACAATGAGAAGCAGTGAGATATGTTGAGTGCTACTATTATATGTCAAGTAGACAGTAGATATGGCTACTGTACTGTGTAATTTTGTTGTTTGCTTTTGGTAAAATTGATGGACTAAGTAGTTAATGTGTTGAAATATTTCAGGCAGTGAAGAAGAATTTGCTAATTCATTATAGGAGTCGGATGCTATGTATAAGGGATGTGGATTTGGACGATTATGATCCTATGAGGTTGTATAAGGATGTGATGAAAGTGGCTAAGTCTCAGAGGATTCCTCCACCCAAATATCCAGGGATTAAATGACATTTACCAAGGAGGGAGGATGAGTTGTGGCCATTAGTTGGGGTAGGTGATTGGGAAGTGTTAGTCTTTAACTGGCTATCGGTGGATACACACACAATACCACTATACTTGGTTGGTCTACATGAACCTAGTGACTTGCAAAATGCTGTAGAGAGCGATGAGGAGGTGCGACCAAAATCATGTGAAAGAAGCCAACCAGAGGGGGATCCTTCAATGAGCCAAGCTAGAATATGGGCTGACAACCTAATTGTGACCCCTTCTCATGCATATATTCAGCAAAATAGCCAAGAATCTTCTGGGGTCAACCCACAATCTTTTGTGGTCCAACCCAAACCAAAAGCCCAGTCTATGGCCCAGTCTAGTTTGTCCAACAATGGTAGGGGGAAATTGCCCATTAGGAGACCTCCAACTAGGGCAGCAAAGGAGAAGGCAAAAGTTAGCTTTTCTCAGCAAGTGGTGACAAATGCAGAGTTAGAAAGAGCTCCACTATCATGTGCCCCTCCATCAACTGACACAGCTACTACTTCACCACCCCATACTCCAGTTGCAGAAGCAGATTTAGGCCTCTCCCAAATAGAATTCACCCCAACAGGGCCATTGACTAGAAGCCAGATTTCATCACCACAGAAAAGCACTCCCAATGCAATCACTTCCTCCACTAAAACCCCGCTCACTGCCACCAAATCCCCTACAAGGCCACTGACTAGAAGTCAGTGGTCACCCTCTGCCACTAAATCCCCTACAAGGCCAGTGACTAGAAGTCAAAGCTCACCCACTGCCACAAAATCCCCAACTGAGCCTTCCAAGAGCATAAGTCAGAACACATTTAGTCTTTCAAGACCGCGCACAAGGTCTCAGTCAGTGGACACTCCTACTCAGCTTTCGAAGAGTACATCTCCACATAGTAAGAGTCCATCCAAAATTTCAAAGAGTGGCAAGTCTGTTGAGCATGTGAATAATGATGCGAAGTTTGAGTATGTTAGGGACCAAGTGCAAGATTTCCATGATTATGATGTTGAGAATTTGGCTAGTGCACAAGTCACTGAGATATATCCATTTTTAAGTGATGATGAAAATGGTGAGGGTGGTAATGAGGTTGGGCCAAATTTTAATTTGAACATAGAAGATGGTGAAGATGATGAAGACAGTGAGGATGATGATTATCCAGCTGGCGAAGATGATGACTCAGAAGATGGTGACGAGTCCTATGATGATGAATCTGAAGGCGACGATGAAGTTGATGATCTTGATGATCTTGATCTAGAGGCTAATACGGAGGAACGCCTTTCCTTAGGCCATTTGGACGAGGATGATGATGATGTACATGTGATTGTAAGTGAGATGGCCAATGTTTACAAACAAGGGAGGTTATGGACTTTAGATAGAGATGGAGGTATTCCCTGACAATTTTTTTTGTTTTTGTTTTTGATTGTTAATTATATGAGATTGTTTTTTATTGTTAATTATATGAGATTGTTTTTAATTGTTATATATGATTACTGTTTTTTATTGTTAATTATATGATATTTTTTTATTGTTAATTATATAATTGCTGTTTTTTTATTTTTATCTTAGTTTATATTGTTTGGTGTGCCAAAATTTATTAATATTTTTCCTTGATTATGTACAAGGTATCAACCTGAAGCGGGGGGACATGTTCACTTGCAAGAAGCAATTGTTATCTGTCATGAGAGACTATGCTATGCAGCAAGGGATTCACTTGAAGAAGAAGAAAAACAGCAGCCGCAAGTACACAATGATATGTTCCCATGAGTTATGTACTTGGAAGATTCATGCATCACCTGTACCTGATAGCAGAACATGGAAGATTAGAAGCAACACTGGGACACATGTGTGTGGGAGAACTGAATCAAACAAGAGTGCCACTAGTAGATGGGTTACTACTCAGCTTATGGGTTATTATAGAGCTAATCCGGAGGCTAATGTGGATAACATGCAAGGCATTCAAGTACCCAAGTACTCAATTTAGAGAGCGAGGAGGCTAATGGCACAGGAGATTCATGGGTCCTACGAGGAAGGGTACAAGAAACTTGCTCTGATTCACATGATTGTTCACTCGCAAATATCTGGAGCACATGCTCCGGGTGCATCTAATATATATTGCTTTGGAATGATCACTCAAGAGTTTATTGCCACCTCGGAGTCTGTTTTTCTGTCCACATACTCAGCGTGGGTTAGGCAACGTTTTTTATTTTATTATTTTATTTTCGGTTTTTGGGTGGGGAGGGGATGGGCTGTTGAACCCGTATCATACTATACTAAGGGCCTATCAAATTCACGAGTAACTTCAATTTATCAAAATTTACCCTTTTTCATTTTGATATATTAGCATAAATTCATTTTACCAAAAGTGAACAAAATTTAATTTTTATCCAACTACTTTTCATCCATGAATTTTACACACCCGGAGTATCTCAAAAAGAAAAAAGAAAAAAAAAAAGGAAAGAAAGAAAGAGAAAAGAAAAAGGATATGAGGAAGACGTAAAGCAAGTGTTGGGTGATCACAAACCATTAGTTTGAGTAAAGGCCAGAAAGGAGGAGGAGAAGATATTGATAAAGCAAGTTTTTTGTCTGAAATCTAATAAGGCAGGCAATAGGGCTAGAAAGGAGTAGAATTGCAAGTGATGTTGTTGATTAATCATAGGATGAGTCCGGAACTCCTGATTCCCAATAATCTGGGAATGAAATCAATGAGGAGCAGTGAATCTAAATCTTATCCAACATTCCGAAACATTAACATCCCCCCCTTTGATGCTCGTCTCTCTCTCCTCTCTGCTCTTGCTGCTCAATCCTTTTCTCTCTCTCAACGAGTTTTCGCTGATTTGGCTGCCCAAACTGCTAAGTACGTCTTTCCTAAGAGATTTCAGACTACAAATCTTGAGGAAGCTTTAATGGCTGGTAATCCTTTGTTTTACTCATTCTATCATCTATCTATACCACCACAACTATTTCTAACAATTTTAATTTCTTTGCATTCCTGGTGATTTTGTCAGTGCCGGACCTTGAAACTGTTCATTTTAAGGTCCTTATTAGGAAAAATGAGTACCAGATCAGACAAGTCGAGGTACTTATTCTTACTACCATTTCCAATTTTGGATTGCATTTGTGTACCTAATCTTATGTATAAATTTGGGAAGCTTCTAATCCCTACAACAAAATTCTAAGGAAGGAAAAATAACTTTCTTAAGGAAAAATTTATTAACTAGTATTTGTTATCCAAAAAAAAAAAATCATAATTTATCCCATCCAATTCAATCCAATCCAATCCATCCAAACTTCATTTTATCTGATCGAAATAACAAGGCCATATATATATTTTGGTTCCCTACTCCAAAACCTCTTATAATTCCTCAATCCCTTTGAAGGAAGTTGTGCAAGATACAAATGCCTGCTTTTACAATGCTTTGTGTCCTTGTTTTCTTACTCTTCTATATCCTTGTAATCCACTGCATCTAACTAGGTTCTTATTTATGAACCAGCCTTACTATGTAGCAGAGACAACCATGCCTGGGAAGAAGGGCTTTGATTTCTACGGAGCTTCACGGTCCTTCAATGTGTTGGCTGAATACTTGTTTGGTAAGGTACTCAATCAGGTTCATTGAAAGGTTGATTACTTGATATAATCACCTGTAGAGATGGTGTCATGAGACGGTTCCTGATACGAATTGTTTCAGAATATAGCAAATGAGAAAATGGAGATGACAACGCCTGTTATCACTCGCAAGACGACTTCTGCTGGGAAGAAAATGGAGATGACAACCCCTGTGATCACAACAAGGAGGGTAAGAATGCATTATTATTATGGTGTGTTTGGTAGTTTTTACTGGGGTTGTGAGGAAAATAATGAGTCCTACATCAAAACTTTCCTATATATTATGCAGAACCAAACATGGGAAAGTTTGTCAACTTGGAAAAATTGACCAACTTTCCTAGGAAAGTTTCTCAACCAAACACCCCATTAGTGTAGTCTGCCTTGATGGAGTTTGAATGGTAATGTTTTATGGAAACCAAAACATTTAGGGTGGAGATGAAGAAAAGTGGGAGATGTCTTTCGTTATGCCTTCAAAGTATGGTGACAAATTGCCAATACCAAAGGATCCATCTGTGAGGATCAAACAGGTGCCAAAGAAAATAGTTGCAGTTGTTGCATTTTCAGGTATGTCCTTTTATCAGATAAAAATGGGTATTTTACTATTTTATGCTTGTCAATTAGTTCTTCTCGATTTTGCAAGGAACATTTATTAATAAAATCAATCAAATTTTTCATAATGGTTTCCATGAAACTTATCCTCTTTCAGTTTTCTTTATGCCAAATGAAAGAAAGTCACTTTTCAAAATATTTCTTTCCATTTAATTCATGACATGCCCTGTATATTCCTATTAATTTCACCGTATGAAACTAGGAAATGTTACTGATGAAGAAGTTGAGCAAAGAGAGTCAAAGTTGAGAGAAGCTCTGAAGAATAACAAAGAGTTTCAAGTGAAAGAGGGAGCTGTTGTTGAAGTTGCACAAGTAAGATCTCTTGAACAGCTCTGGGAAAACTAGCATACTTTAAAAATGTAAGTTTGGTGACAAAAATGCTTACTGTTTTGCAGTATAATCCACCATTTACCCTCCCATTTACCCGTCGCAATGAGATTGCTCTAGAAGTTGAAAGGAGACACAAGTAGTTTCGGCAGCACACTATTGCTCATTCCGTGAGAAGCTCCTGTATAGTAATTGTCAACAAATATCAGTGTAAGTGTGTTCATATTAAGTCATGTACATATGTAAAAACATAACTTCTTTCTGTTAAACATTTTCGTCACTGCTTTAAACATTTTCGTTATTGTATTGGTAATTGTGAAAAAGTAATTTGTGGTGGGTTGTGGCGGAATGATATGTTGCGGTGAGTTGTGGCAAAGTGCGGTGGGATGTGGCATCGCAGATTGCCAGCCATATGAAAGAACAGGGCCTTAGTTGTGATAGTTATGATAGCTAGGGTTCAGTTTTCGGTTCACCTGGTTTTGTATATTTGGAAACTATAATACAGCAAGCAGGAGACTAGCGGAGTGAGGGGGGGGGGATACTCATGACTTTGCCAAAGCTTTTATAGGTTGTGTTCAGCAATAGCGTTTGGGGTAACATTTAGCGTTTTGACCAAGTCAAAACTCTAATTGTATAAATATTAGCGTTTGGTAAGCTAGCGTTTTGAGGAGCGTTTAGCGTTTTAAGGAGCGTTTTGTGAAACGCTAATAAAGTTAACATTTAGCGTTTGGAGTAGCGTTTCATATTTTTCGGTCAAAAAATACCATTTGTAAATTTTATCTTTGGAATTAATCTGTTAAATGAACTGCTAAATTTACCGAACACAATTCTTATTTGAACAGTCATCCGTTATCCATTACTTAAAACGCTATCCGCTGCTTAAACCGTTATACGCTACATAAACCGCTATCAGCTATCTAAAACACTAATGTTGCCGAACAGGGCCATAATCACAAGTTGACAATAGATCCATGGGTAAAAGAATGCCTCTTTCCTTGTTTTAACTTTTACCCGTCGTCTCTTATAATTGATAATTAATATTTACTATTAAAGAAATTAATGTTAAATATTATAAGAGATACTAATTTGATGAAGAATAAGACATGTAAAAAATATCTTGGGACATGAGTACATGACTCTATCATCCTATTTTTGATATTGGGCTTCACGAGTACATGGTACTAGAGATCAATGGCATGGTACTGTACTGCTATTTTGAGTAACTGATCGACTAACTGTCCTTTGGGCCTGTTTTCAACCTATTGGGTGTTTGAATATGTAGAAGAAGAATATATATTTTAGAATAGGTATTCCTTCTATTCTTTACTATGAAAATGATATATAAAAATTATATTATTATGAAATTAAATAAAAGAGATGGTTCACTTCTCTATAACTATATATAAAAATTACATATGAGTTATATAAAAACTATAATTTTATCCGATATTTTAAAATTTATTAAAAAGTGAAAAGTATATCTACTTGACGGATGAGATCCATTCAACTGGTTAGGGTGTCATTTGTAATTGTTGACGTAACCAACACATTTTTAACTTCTTACAATTTATAATAATTATAGTTTCTATCAAAAAAAGCATTATAGTAAAAAACTATAATAAATATTAATGTCATGAAAGTAAGAAACTTAAACAGTATCTTGCCCTAAGACATGTATTGTTGCTAGCTCTCTTTATTATCAATCACTATGGATACGTGTAGTTAGATTTTGTAAACTTTAACCGCGAACTTTTAAAATTACACAATTTATCAAGAAAAATACTTTCATGTATATATTTATAAAAGAACTAGATAAAATATACAATACAAATAGTAGATAAATAATTATGAGTTGTTTAGGCATTATATAAAATCAAAAAGTAGATAAATACAAAGTATTAAAATTTATTTCAATGTTACTCTGTGATTGATAATTTATTACATAATATGTTATTAACAATTGCAATATTATACTTTTATGATAATATTTTTTATTACGGATCTAATACAATAATGATAATTTTATATAATATCTCATTATATATATCGAAAAATTTATGATCAAAATTTTTAAAATTTAATTATACAACTTTTAAAAATGACAATTAATATGAAACGTGACAGTATATCTTCACTATTCAATGATAATAGAAACCATAAAGTTGCAGAGTATGGCTGCATCCGTAAATGTTATGGTGTGCAGTGCTTAATCTAGTACGCATTATTGAGATCTGAGAAGTGAGAAGGGAATCAAGTCAAAACTCATGAGCTGTACTAAATTACAACTTTAAGAAACCCCTACCAAATTAATCGGAATGGAAAATTATTTTTTTATTATTGAAAAGGAAAAAGTGCCTATTGGAATGTGAAACATAGAACATGCAGGTGACGTCGCACCTGACGTAATATGGCCCAACAATTTCTATTTTTTTCTCAACCAAAGAACCAATCTTTTTTTTTTGTTTTTGTTTTTGTTTTTGGGTTTCACCTGAATAAAGTCATTCTGTACGAAATAAATTATTTTGGCCAAAAGTGAGGGCCGTGAGGGCTATGGAATGTGAAACATAGAACATGCAGGTGACGTTGAACCTGATGTAATATGCCTCAAAAATTTCTATTTTTTTTTGCTCAAGCAAATTAATCCCTCCATCCCAAAATATATGGCATTTTTATTGAGATTGTAGAGAAATTAATAAAACTATCAAAGGTTTTATAGATGGAAGAAATTTGTATAAAGAGTTGGATTGATACCTTCCTCAGTTTAAACTGATAAGCCACAAGTGATCACAAGGAAATTTCAACAAACATCCAAAACCCAACAATCAATCATAACCTAGGTTTATCAAATAAATAAGATCATTATAATAACAATTCAGGTTAAGGTTTTACAACATGTCAAATTAACAATTAATTCTAGCATGAAAACATCCTAACATATTGTAGGAGGCAAAAATTTGTCGACCAATCAAAAAATGACACGTAGAAATTAAATTGAATTTATTTGGCCAATTATTATACGCCACGTGTTAAATTAATTACGGCGGTCCATTTAATTGAACTTTAAATGGGAATGCATCCCGACCAATAATATCATGACACGTGTCAAAGATGATGCAGAAAATATTAATTATTTCTTATTTAAAGTTAAAGGAATAATTAATTAACTTGGGCCCAAACCCAAAGCCCAACTCAAACCCTAGGCAAGCCTATGCCTCCAGAGCTTATAAATAGAGATCATCTCCCTCATTTTCAACACACACTGCAATCTACCTCGACGGCATTCGCACTCTCGAGCAGAAGATCAAGATCAAATCTCCACACTACCAAGCGCCAAGGATCAAAGTGCAAAGTTCAAGATTGAATCTTCAAGCCTCTACCGCATCAAGATCAAGAATCGCCGTAATTCTTCAAAGAACACTTGCAAAGCCTTGTAAGATCGAACTACGACGCCTCTCGGCTACAAGCGGCAAGGACTAACGTCGGCTAGTTCAACAACTTCTGTTCTTCGCATCAAAGATTGCAGTCGTCTTCTTCGTCTGGTTCATCGATCGAGACCAAGCACTCAAGCCCTCGCATCCAAGAACTTGAAGAACTGCAACCAACAGCCAACCTGCAAACGGTCAACCCTCGAGCAGCCTCCAGCTACCAAGCACTAAGGAGATCAACGCTTAAGACCTTCAGCTCAAGAACTGCTATAGAATTTTTCAACTATTCGAGATCGAGATCAAGCGTCCGCGCCCTCGGCTCACCCAAATTTCAGGAGATCGAATCAGAGGACTACTTTATTGTATTTAATACAGAGATTGTACCCGCACACATTTAAATATCAATACAAATTAATTTGTTTCTCATATTTCTTGTCTTTATTTATTTCAGGCTCGAAATTTATGTTTACAAATTTGGCACGCTCGGTGGGACATCTCTGCCTCTCATCTCCTTCTCCAATAAATCAAGTTCAACATTCGACTCAAGTGACGTGATGACACCCTAGAAAGTTGTCTCTCGACTCTCAACAAGGAGGATGACTCAAGCTTCATCCCAGGGGTCAACAACTACATGTGTCACATCAAGCGGAGCAACGACTCAAAGGATTGCAACTGTCACCGCTACTATTTTTACGACGCTAGAAAAACCAACGGTGAATGCACCAACTCAATAACTTAAAAATCCAATTACCGGCTCCATCACGTTGGGGGCAACAACTCAAAGGGCTCCTCAGTCTTGGAAGCCAACTACGATTACCTTCGCCTCAAAGCAGACTTCACCTTGTGGACTCTTACGATTTGAGGGCTTTGAAGACCATGGCTACTCCAGTGAAGAATACTCTTCTGAAGAAGAATCTATCTTCTCGCAAGCAGAGATTGAATCTACTTATACCTTCGTTATGACGGTGATAACAATTGGAGCTGTTAACATGGAAGAAAAGACTGTCAAGCTTGAGGCTACATTGAGAATAGAAAGCAAAGAGAAAGACAAAAGAATCGACGAGTAAAATCAACAAATTTTGAAGACTTTCCTGGTCAAAAGTTTAAGACTTCCAAGTCATCCACATAAAGACTTACAAGTAAAAAATTCAAGACTTTCAAGTCATTCACCAAAAAAAAAAGACTCACAAGTCAAAATTCAAAACTTCCAAGTCATTCAAATCAAGACTCACAAGTCAAAAATTCAAGACTTCTGAGTCATCCAAAAAAAGGACTCACAAGTCAAGATTCAAGACTTCCAAGTCATCAGCATCAAGACTCACATGTCAAAAATTCAAGACTTCCAAGTCATCCGCATAAAGACTCACAAGTCAAAAATTCAAGACTTTCAAGTCATTCACCAAAAAAAAGACTCATAAGTCAAAAATCAAAACTTCCAAGTCATTCAAATCAAGACTCACAAGTCCAAAATTCAAGACTTCCAAGTCATCCAAAAAAAGGACTCACAAGTCAGAATTCAAGACTTCCAAGTCATCCGCATCAAGACTCACAAGTCAAAAATTTAAGACTTCCAAGTCATCCGCAAAAAAAAAAAAATTCAAGTCAAAATCCAAGACTTCCAAGTCATCAACACCAAAGAATTACAAGTCCAAATCCCAAACTTTCAAGAAAAATGCTCTCAAGTCACCAAAAGTAAAGACTCCCAAGTCAAAATCCAAGACTTCCAAGTCATCACCGCGAAAGAATTGTAAAAGTTCAAACCCAAGGCTTTCAAGTCAAACTCTCAAGTCACCAAGTTAAAGACTCCCAAGTCGAAATTCAAAACTTTCAAGTCATAGACTCACAAGTCATCCAAATTTAAATCAACAAAATGAAAGACTCAAAAGTCAAGAAAAAAATAAGACAATGACTTCCAAGTGAGCAATCTACAAGATTTGCAAGTCAGCAAAAATTCAAGACTCTCAAATCAACAAATTTCAAGACTCTCAAGTCACTAAATTCACTGATTTCCAAGTTGACAAAAATTAAAGACTTCCAAGTCCACAAAAACTCGAGATTTTCAAATCAACAAACTTCAAGACTTTTAAGTCACAAAATCCATTGACTTCCAAGTCAACGACACTATAAAGACATCCAAGTCAGTCAAATCCCGTATCAACAAGTCTCCTGACTCCCAAGTCGACAAAATGAAATACTCACAAGTCACCCAAATTCAAATTAACAAAATGAAAGGGCTCACAAGTCAAGATCACGACTTCCAAATCAATAAAATTCGAGATTCCCATATCAACGATGCATACGACTCTTACGTCAGCAAATCCAAAGACTTTCAAGTCAACAAACTTCAGACTCTTAAGTCATCAAACCAATCGACTTCCAAGTCAAATAAATTGATGACTTCCAAGTCAGCCAAATTCAAGACTACCAAGTCGTCAAAGTCAAATTTTGAGGTGAAGAAAAACAATTACTCCTAGGTCACCACAAAAAAGACTCACAAGTCACCCCCGACAAAAGATTCACGAGTTCACGACTCCCAAGTCAAAATGAATGACTCATACGCTAGCAAAATTCAATGACTCGCAAGTCAACAGGATGTAGGACTCCCAAGTCAAGAAAGTTAAAGGCTCATAGGTCAACGGGATGAAGGACTCCCAAGTCAAGATAGATAAAGACTCATAAATTAATTAGAGAGACTCTTAAGTCAGTAAAGTCCATAGTTCACTCGTGCCAGACTCCAAAGTTAACAAGGTTAAAGACTTTTACGTCATCACAACAAAGACCCTCAAGTCAAAAGTGCAAAAAAAAAAAAAGGATCGACTTCCAAATCATCAAAATTTTCGGCTTTCAAGCCGTACTCTGACTTGCCAAGATCTTCATGTTAGTGGTTTGCTTCAAGTAAGCACCATCAACAGGATACTCAGGCTGGTTGACAACTTCATTCAAGCATGCAATGTAGGGGCATCCTAGTCGTGTTGGTTGAATTCTGCTTCAAGATGACATCCTCGTCCTTTAAATCAGCGGCGCACTCCATTTGGCCCAGCTGAAATTTAGGCACAATAGTATGCCCACTAAATACAAATTATATTCAAGACTCAGTCGCTTCAAACACTCAAAATTCGTGTTCGCGACCGACTCTCGAAGGGGGCATCTGTAGGAGGCAAAAATTTGTCGACCAATCAAAAAATGACACGTAGAAATTAAATTGAATTTATTTGGCCAATTATTATATGCCACGTGTTAAATTAATTACGACGGTCCATTTAATTGAACTTTAAATAGGAATGCATCCCGGCCAATAATATCATGACACGTGTCAAAGATGATGCAGAAAATATTAATTATTTCTTTATTTAAAGTTAAAGGAATAATTAATTAACTTGGGCCCAAGCCCAAAGCCCAACTCAAACCCTAGGCAAGCCTATGCCTCCAGAGCTTATAAATAGAGATCATCTCCCTCATTTTCAACACACACTGCAATCTACCTCGACGGCATTCGACATTCTGCACTCCAGAGGCTTCAGAAGATCAAACTGTCAGCAGTCTCCAGCTACCAAGCGCCAAGGATCAAAGTCTGCAAAAGTTCAAGATTGAATCTTCAAGCTCTACCGCATCAAGATCAAGAACTGCTTCAGAATTCTTCAGCAACACTTGCAAAGCCTTCAGAAGATCGAACTACAGACGCTCTCCAGCTACAAGCGACAAGGACTAACGTCGGCTAGTTCAACAACTTCTTTTCTTCGCATCAAAGACTGTAGTCGTCTTCTTCGTCTGGTTCATCGATCGAGACCAAGCACTCAAGCCCTCGCATCCAAGAACTTGAAGAACTGCAACCATCCAACTCGCAAACGGTCAACCTCGGCGACCTCGGCTACCAAGCACTAAGGAGATCAACGCTTAAGACCTTCAGCTCAAGAACTGCTATAGAGTTTTTCAACTATTCGAGAACGAGATCAAGCGTCCGCGCCCTCGGCTCACCCAAATTTTAGGAGATCGAATCAGAGGACTACTTTATTGTATTTAATACAGAGATTGTACCCGCACACATTTGAATATCAATACAAACTAATTTGTTTCTCATATTTCTTGTCTTTATTTATTTCAGGCTCGAAATTTGTATTTACACATATCACATCCATCAAGATGAAAACTTAAAAGGGCATAAGTAACATTCTAGCAACCTAACATGAATTCAACAATTGAAAACATGCAAGAGAAAACTAGTAAAAACTACAACATGCTATCTGCGATTCTGGTACCACAATTGGGTTATAGTGGGTCCTAGGCCTAAATCCTATCTAGGCAACAAGGGTAGTGGACCCAATATAATCAGGCCCACCTATACTAGGGGTGAAAGAAGTCATAATCCTTAAGACTTCACCTAATCTATCCTAACCCAAAATAATAGGAAAGAACAAATAGCAGAGGCTGATTTATTTACATGATTACTCTAAATACGATAGCCTCAGACGGCCTTGAACTTGAACACACCATCTTCGAAAGACTTTGAGACGGAAGTCTCCAAAATAGGAGACCTCCACAACAGTCCACGCAACACTTGTGACACAGGCTGCTAGACCGCCTGATCTCGATTCGATCGAGATCAGACAAGTATGTAGACTGTATCAAATATAGTCTATCTTTCCAACTCTGGGACCTTAAGGAATCACCCTCATAGTCCTAAACTTGAAGCTTTCTTATAGAAAGATTTCCCAGTTCCCCAATATCTCCAAAAAGGAGATTAGTCTCAAAATGAGCCACTGTGGGATGGAAAGACACTCTTTGGCATCCCATAAGGCTCATATATATATAGGGGAGAAGAAAGGAAAGGGAGAGAAATTATCCCGAGGTGGGGTGGCGCCTGAAGTTCACGACTATGGTACCGTACCACAGACCATGATGAGCAACATAATCGTGTTCTGCTGCTTAGAGGTCCACCATGGATCGTGGAAGGACCACCACAAACCATGGGAGGACCACCATAGACCGTGGTGCCCCACCAAGCTAAGGTTGTGGTGGTCTTGCCATCGATCGTGATGGCTGGTTTTCCTAAAATTGGCTACCACATTTCCCCTGGTTTATTCCTGTATTACTCCGGACTTATTTCCATGTACACATTGCCTTTAAGTCATTGACTTGTGTGATCCTGTAGGACCAACTAATAAGGCTGTGTGATCAAACCATTCGATCATTGATCAAGTGGACTTCTAGCAAAGTCATTAATCACCGAATTAACTTGGCTTGATTACTCGGATGAAATTGAACATTGACACTCTCAACACTATAAGCTAATGCTACAAGGCGGCTGACTATTTTGCCTTATGGTTCTTTCATCTAAATGGGTATCCAAAGTCAAGTTTCGTCCATATGGATTAGTTGAGTATACAATGCTAGGCTCGTGACTAGAGGATTCTTGGAAATTAAAGATAAAGATTATAAGCACATACACCTTTCACTAGAGGCAAAGATTGGTATTGTACACAACTTCTTTTGCTTTATCCACCTTTCAAGCTTGGGATTTACACCAATTGGATGTCAACAATGCATTTATTCATGATTATATTGATGAGAAAGTCTACATGTATCCTCCTGAAGGGTATTCTAAAGCTTCACCAAGGCAAATATGTAAACTTGTCATGTGTCTCTCTATGGTTTAAAGCACCAGTCAAGGCAGTGAAAATTGGAGATAACAAAGTCCTTGCATTCTCAAGGTTTTACTCAACCCAAGTCAGACTATTCATTATTTTCCAGGACACTTCAACAGACTCAGTTTATGTATTGGTCTAAGCGGATGATCTCTTATTACTAGCGATAACACTTGTGATATTGCTCATCTAAAACAGTCCCCACATGGTAAAATTAACAAACCTAGATTTGGGAATCTCCAGATATCTTCTTGGAATTGAGATAGCCAGATCAAAAGATAACATCTTCTTTCATAAGAGGAATTATGTTTCAGATATCCTAAGTGATATATGCCTTATTGCTGCTAGAGTTGAGTTTCCTAAGGGGCTAAATTTATCTCTTGATTCAAGAACTCTACTTTGTGATCTATCTTCTTACCGATGAGTTATTGGAAGGCTATCTTACTCTCACAAGGCCTGATATATCTTATGCGGTACAACACCTTAGTCAATTTCTTCAGGCACCGATTGATTAGCACTAATCTACCAGGCCAAAATTTATATCCTTCGATATCTAAAAGGATCTACCAACAAAGGTTTATTTTATCTAACTTCAAGTGATCTATAGAGAAGAGTATTGGCACAATGATTGAGTTGTTGCTGTGGATTGTGAGGTCACGGGTTCGAGTTTTGGAAGCTACCTCTTGCAGAAACGCAAGGTAAGGTTTGCCTACATTAAACTTTTGCGGTGAGACCTTTCCCTGGACCCCCACTTACGAGGACTCTTTGTGCATCGGGTTGTCCTTCAAGTGGTAAACAATTCACTGCCTTTTCTGATGCAGATTAGGACAATTTTTGAATGACTTTCAGATCTACTACAAGTTATTGCTCAATCCAAGTCAATCCAAGTCAGACTATTCATTATTTTCCAGGACATACTTCAACAGACTCAGTTTATGTATTGGTCTAAGCGGATGATCTCTTATTACTAGCGATGATACTTGTGATATTGCTCATCTAAAACAGTCCCCACATGGTAAAATTAACAAACCTAGATTTGGGAATCTCCAGATATCTTCTTGGAATTGAGATAGCCAGATCAAAAGATAACATCTTCTTTCATAAGAGGAATTATGTTTCAGATATCCTAAGTGATATATGCCTTATTGCTGCTAGAGTTGAGTTTCCTAAGGGGCTAAATTTATCTCTTGATTCAAGAACTCTACTTTGTGATCTATCTTCTTACCGATGAGTTATTGGAAGGCTATCTTACTCTCACAAGGCCTGATATATCTTATGCGGTACAACACCTTAGTCAATTTCTTCAGGCACCGATTGATTAGCACTAATCTACCAGGCCAAAATTTATATCCTTCGATATCTAAAAGGATCTACCAACAAAGGTTTATTTTATCTAACTTCAAGTGATCTATAGAGAAGAGTATTGGCACAATGATTGAGTTGTTGCTGTGGATTGTGAGGTCACGGGTTCGAGTTTTGGAAGCTACCTCTTGCAGAAACGCAAGGTAAGGTTTGCCTACATTAAACTTTTGCGGTGAGACCTTTCCCTGGACCCCCACTTACGAGGACTCTTTGTGCATCGGGTTGTCCTTCAAGTGGTAAACAATTCACTGCCTTTTCTGATGCAGATTAGGGCAATTTTTGAATGACTTTCAGATCTACTACAAGTTATTGCTTACAGGATATTGTCTTGTATCATGGAAGACCAACAAGAAAAAGATTGTCTCCAAGCCTTCTGTAGAACCTGAATATAGATCAATGTTTACTACTATCTCTAAGATTGAGTGGGTGGTACAAATCTTATAAGATCTTTATATTCCCATGTAGGACCCAGGAAAAAGTGATCATTTTTCCGTGATGCGCTATTTGGGTGATCGGGAGCCGACTAATGTTGCTTAATCCTTAAATAAGGATACTTTTGTTTTATGAAATTCATTTTCGGGGGGGGGGGGTGACTTTTATTTATTCAATAATCAATTTTTATTATTCACATGTTTGAAATTACATCAAATTAATTTACAAATAATTTTACATAAAATCCGATTCGAATCCGAGCTAAGGCCCAACAGAGAATACTTAGAAAATTCAAAGGCCATGTGACCTTTGATAATTCCTATGACATTTTCTTTTGAGTGGACTCTGGATCGAAATATGGACATATGTAAATTATTTTATAAATTGTTTCCACGTAATAAACATTCATGTTAGATAATAAAAAGAGATTATATAAAAAAGTAAGAGTCGCCAGCCGATTTAAGGAAACCGAAAAACCATAAAATAAAAAATGACTCCGGTCTACGAATCCGAATTCTAAGTTCGGGGGCAAGGTTACGAATTCGAGAATTAAAGTAATTCTCGATCGAATCCGTCTGTTAGAAAACATACTCTACTAAAATCAAACTTGAAATGAAATTGAGCAGGGGGAACTTTTAATGGATTTCACGAAATTAATATTCGAACATGCAAATGAAATAAAAGAATGATGGTTTTACAAAATGTACAAAATATCACGTTTACATAAAGTATACTACATTATTGAAAATTAAAGGATGAACGAACCTCACTTGAAACTTCGATAGGATGGATGGAAGACCGAACTCCTTATGATGGATCCTTGATCGCGACTTGATAATAACTTGGAATGAAGGCTAGCTTTTTGGCGGTGGTGGAAGATGAACTCAATGAAGTAATGTGGATGATAATATATAAGATGGATGAAGTATGAGAGAGGATTATGATATTGATGGTGGAGAGAATAGAAAAGGATGGATGATAGTAGATAAGTATGGATGATGAGAGAATAGAGAAGTGTTGATGATGGTTGTTGATAGTTGTTGATAGTAGTTGGTTGATAAAATGAGTGGAAGAATGGGTGGTATTTATAGGTGAGAGGTGAGGTGGTGAAGATGGAAGGAAAGGAACATTATCCCATGTATCATGCCCTCTAAACAAATGGGAAGGCCCTTCAGCCTTGGTCAAGGTCTAAGGTCAAAAATCCTATGCTATGAAAATGGGATGATGATAGGATGGAGGGAAAAAGACGGCGCGAATATCAGATTTGGAGAGCAAGGCTGCTGAGCCTTACGATTTGCATGCACACGGATTACCATGCTCGCAATCGAATTCCGGTCCATAGAATTGAGGAAGGCCATCAGGCCTTCCTATTTTTCATGGGCTGGGGTGCGCGCGTTTTAGGCTGGCTGGAGGCCTAGGGAAATAGGAAGGCCGCCAAGCCTTCTTTTTTTTTTTTTCTTTTTTTCGTGGGCTTTTAGCGCTGCTAGGCTTGTTCTAAAAACAGGCAAGGCCCAATGGCCTTCTTATTTTCTTTGATTAAAGCCCAATTATTTTTGACCCAATTTTTCCGAGTGAAATTTATCGGTACAAAATTTGGTGTCTATACCCTATCATCCTATATTGTTACAATAAGGTGGCTCAACAAATTGCTGCAAACCCAATAATTCATGAGCGCACAAAACACATCATAATAGATTGCCATTATATCAGAGACAAGATTCAAGAAGGTCCTTAATCATCAAGACTGATTATGTTTCTACAACATATCAAATAACATATATTATGATTAAACCACTATTAGCTAGGAGAGTATCAACACATTGTATTGTCTTCGAAGATGGGTTTGATAGAAGTTCCCCCAACTCCCCCATGAGAGGGAGAACCGGGGGAGGGAGGGGGGGGGGGAGTGTGAAGATATAAGCTGGTGGTTAGTAACTATGGTTAGGCGCGATACTTAAGGAGTTGTTAGCTATCAACTCCTATTCTATTCTTTGTATATATAGCCATCCTCTGTTGTATTTCTCTTTCATTCTATTCTAAATACAATTGATATCTTTTCTTCTTTCAATTGTCTCTCAATCTTCATCTATTTTACAGGAACTCTCCCAACTAAAAATTTAAGCTGATAGTTGAAGACTCAATGATAATTTTACATTATAACATTACTCTTTATCAACGACCTATATAGTTATATCATTTACATAAGAATGAAGATATATAGGGGGAGGAAGAGACATAAAGATAATCGGGTGTGTGGGACAAAATGGATACAAAGATGCCACTATTTTTAGTGAGTGAGATGGGCTTTTTAGACAATTAGGTCTTCTTTATACTTCCGTAGGCTATGTTAGTGCTTCCCACCCCCACCACTTTTTTCACCAAAATGTCCACCTTATAGTATGGTTGATCATTTCCATTTTGCTCGTCATCTAGATCAACATGTTAGGTAAACTTTAAAATTTTTAATTTGTAAATTTTTCAATATATACAATATTTTATTATATTAAAGTATTTTTTATTTAATTTTTTTAAAAATAATATTATAATGAAAAATAATATTATAATAGTATAACAAAGTAGTTTCTTGATATAATATATACTATGTGAGAAATTGTGAGTTAGAAAAGTATGTCAAAAATTGTGAACCATTTAACTTACAGATAACATAGGAAGGAGGAAACATTTCTTAAATTTTATGTGAGGATAAGATACGAAGTTGTTTTGATAAAAGTGTCTTTTAGGTTACTATACTATTTCTGTCTAGAGACGGCGATGGGTCGGGTTTGGGCGCGGGTAGAGTCGTATCCTTACCCATACTTATTTTTAAAATCAATACCTTTGCCCTTATCCATATTTAGTGGGTACTAAAAATTAGTACCCTTACCCGTACCCACCAGGTATGCGGGTATAACTGGTGCTATTCGGGTATAAATAAAGATTAAATTATACCACCCATTTTATACGCATATGCACAAATTTATGGATCATATTTGGGTACTTCAACTATATTTTATCTAAACTAGAATCTTGATAACTAACGGTGTGTTTGGTTGGGATGAAAATCATTTTCTGGAAAATGATTTTCCCATTTTCCGGTGTTTGGTGACCGGAAAATGGAAAAAAACTATTTTCCAAGAAAATGATTTTCCCCCACCCCTTTGTAAATTATTTTCTTGACTCAAACCTAAGGAAAATCATTTTCCCTTTCTCTCCCCTACTCTCTCTCTCTCTCTCTCTCTCTGTTTCTCTCTCTCATCTTTCTCTCTTCCACAACTCTCTCTCCTACACATGTTTTAATCTCTCTCTCTCTCTCTCTCTCTCTCTCTCCCCCCCTTCCACTCTTTCTGCTACATCCGTCTCTCTCTCTCTCTCTCTCTCTCTATCTTACACCCGTTTTAATCTCTCTCTCCACCAGTTTCTCTCATGCACCCTTTTTAATATTTCTCTCTCTCTTTCTCTCTCTCTCTCTCTCTCTCTCTCTTACTCCCGTTTTAATCTCTCTCTCCACCACTCTCTCTCATGCACCCTTTTTAATATTTCTCTGTTTTTTTTTTCTCTCTCTCTCTCCACCACACTCTCTCTCTCACACACACACACGTTTTAATCTTTGTCTCCTTATTGTCAAACATGTGAAAATCGTTTTCCAGGAAAATCATTTTCCTTTGTACCAAACAAGGGAAAATATCAAATGAAAATTCATTTTCTATGAAAATTATTTTCCAAGGAAAACCATTTTCCTAGAAAATAGTTTTTCTTTGCACCAAACACACCCTAAATGGATAAAGGAACGAGGAAGTCAGGATGTGTACTGAATCCTTCAGATGTAGTGCAATAATATTGGTTTAATTTTCATTTTTTTTTATAAAAAAATTATGAGCTGAATTACAAGCTAGGTTTGGACGTCGAGTATGCATTGCGCGGAGTGCGACCGTTGTGTTGGTTTTTTAAGTGCAGGTCAGGTACCCACCGGGTCCTCCTTTGTACCCGCACCTGTACCCGTAACCAACCCCTACCCGCACTAAAATAGTACCCATACCCATTTTTCCAGGGTCGGGTAGGAGTGGGTATACGCGGGTATGGGTATTATTGCCACCGATATTTCTGTCCCAAAATGTTTGTTCATTTGACTAAACTTTGACATTTGATTACCCACAAATTATATCAAGTTACAATATGAAATTACCGCCATTATTAAGATGTGTTACTAAAAGTTACAATGGTATTAATTTTATATTGTAATTCATCGTAATGTGTGAGTACGTAATCAACGATCAAAACTTAGTTAAATGGACAAATATTTTGAAACAAAGATATTATGCAATAACACTTTTTAGTTTTTACCATAGTTTTAAAAAATAACTTTTTTAGGAAATAAATGTTAGAATTGATATCTCTACAAATAATAATATATGCTAAATGAAATTATTTACACATGAATCTCTTTAGTTCTTACACTAGCGCGACATAAATATAAAAAACTGTTGTATAGTACATCACTCATAGATCTCGAAGCACGGGCATAAAGATGGGAGAACCATGAAAACAAACCAAGGCACCAAAATGTGAACTTTACTTCACCATTCAGGTATACAAACACTTGGGTCCTTTTTAGTATTGAAATATGACCGAGTCATATTTTAGAGTGAAATTTACCCGAAATCAAAATACACCTGACCCGTGTTTATCCTAACCAGATATACAGTCGACCTATATTCCCTAGCTATTGTAGTCGAGGGTAAAATAGTAAATTCGTGTGTGAGCACAAGCGAAAGACAAGTTGTTGATTAATTATTATATATAAAGGCAAAATAGTATATTTGTGTGTGAACAAAAACAAAAACAAACAAGCAGGCAAGCAGTGCAACAAAACACAAAAATGCACTTCACATTTTTAATATAGATAGATAGGTATGGCGATTACATATTTACATTGGTTGTTTACAATTCACTGTTTGCATTAGTTGTTTGGAAAATATGTGTTTGGTAAATTTAGTTGTTTCTGATAAAATATTTGTTAAAATTTTATTTATACCATTTATAAATAAATATTTTTGGATGACATCGGTGTAATTTTAAACAATTTTTTGTACTAAAATAATTTTATCATAATAAATCATTCTCAATAAGTTGTTTTAACCATTCTAATATAAATTGGCTAATTGGTGCAGAACAGTCAATCAAATAAGTTATTTACCAAACACATGAATAACTTATTTAACACTCAAATAAATCAACTTTTACAATAAATTATTTGATAAGTCATTTACCAAACAAGACCTTAGTCGAAATGATTTAACGAAAAAAAAATCAGATTTACAAGAAGTCAACAAGGAGATATACTACATCGGTCCCAAAATGTTTGTCCGTTGACTAAATTTTGACTGTTAATTACTCACAAATTATAATGAATTAAAATATATGAAATCACTACCATTAGAAAGATAATTTTCTAAAGATTACAATGACGGTAATTTTATATTATAACTCATTATAGTTTTAGAGTAATCAACGGTCAAAATTTAGTCAATTGACAAATATTTTGGATGGAGGTAGTATTTTCCATTAATAAAAAAGGAGATAGATCACCAGTCCACTCCCCCAAAAAATGAAAATTAATGCTTCCTTAAAAATGTGAAGATGTTTCAAGTTTCTAGGCCAGGTGCGCAACCTGGAGAGTCCACCTTGACTTTTTTGGACATAATCAATTCCTTCGTTTCATTCAAAAATATGATTTGACCAAATTGACCAAATTTGTACTTCCTCATTTTGGAGTTTTTTTTGCCCTGAAAGACTAAAGATAACAATTTCATTAATAAAAAAATATACGGTATTTACAATGAAAATTATGATTGAATAATTGTAGATCTAAATTGTAGATATGAAATTTAAACTTCCAAATATCTAATAATAATTTTACTGACGTTCAACTCCGATTTCTTCGACGACTCTGCATCTTTCTTCGATGATTCTGCATCTTTAGCATTGCTAAAAACCTTACAACTCGTGCGATAGCGATTTAAAAGTCGATTTCCATCCAACGTATTAGACCACAACAAATGAATAAAACTCTAGAAAGAGACTGAAAACCCTAAATAAGGGTACAATAAAAACTCTTACAAAAGAAGAAAATAATTTTATTTTTGTAAACATAAAACTAACTAACAATTCGAACAGAAAACAATCAAATTGGGGCTTACCATCAACAAAATAATCAATGGCAGTCCCTCTAAAAAAGTGGATGCTAGAGCTTTCTTCATTTTGAAGTTATTGGTTGCTAGTGTAAATTTTGATAATTAGTTACTGAATATGTATAATACATTGATCAAATTAATGATGTCATTAGATTTTTCATAAAATATGCTTTCATAAAAATGTAGTGATATAATTTTTTGTAAATATATATCGTTATAAGTTCAAAATGAAAATGGTCTACTGGAGAGTGAAGACCATGAAAAGTAAAAACTGATGTTTATTTAACAAAGGGAGTATTACAATTTATATAGTACTTCATCATTCCCATTTTATTTTTTTTGCCTTATCCAAGATTAGTCCAAGTATGAAAATTTTGACCATTAATTTCTAACATTTACAATGATCTATTATATATGAACATACTATGTTAGGATCGTGATTCAGATCTATTGCCAGTTGTTAGTCACTTGTTAGGGTGTAAAATAGAGCAATATATACAGCGGAAGGAAATATAGGATGATTATGGAATTGAGGATAATAATACTAAAGAGGCAAGAACAAAGATATATGGGCGAGACATTATTTTTACGTGGGAAACCGAAGAACCCGGAGAAAAACCCACGGGCGACAACCAATATCCACTAGTAGAAAAGGAAATATTACAAGTGGTAGAATATAATCTCTTATACACTCTCACAACCTAGGGATGAGTAGGGTGAAGATGTGGAAATAACACCGTACATCCCTCATGGGGAATTTTGAAGGCTCTCATCACATCGACTACATTGGTCGCTTACCGCATTTTACAAGGAGAATAAAGACCTCTATTTATAGTAGAGTGAAGGAAAAGGAAACTAGGTTAAATATTACAAAAAACCTAGAAATAAAAGGGAGTAACCGCCGCATACAAACCACGCCGCCTTGGGACGCTGGCAGCGCCTAAAGAACGCTGGCAGCGTCTGAAGGGCGTTGGCCGCATCGTGACCTTGCGTCCTCCTGTTGATGTCGCTCGCTGGTAGCGTGTAGACAAAGGGGGCAGCGTCTTCCTTCCTTCAAATTGATTTTGGGCCATAAAACCCAACAAACTCCACCTTGGGCAAAAATCTCTGGTACCGCCATAGAACCCTGGATTTTGATTTGCCAACGAACTTCTCGACGCCATCCTATTAACAACACTCTGTCGCCCAAATTCTAATAACCAAATTTTGACTTCATCCTGAATTTGATTGAACCCGGCTCTGAAGGAATTTGACCTGACTCCGGCAAGATTAGAAGTTTACTGAATTTGGTTGTATCCGGCTCTGAAGGAATTTTACCTGACTCCTGTAGGATAGAAATTTGACTGAATCTGGCTGTACCCGGCTCTTGAAGGAATTTAACCTAACTTCGGTAGGATTTGAATCTCATGGAACCTAGCTCTGATACCACTTGTTAGGGATCAGATTCAGATCTTTTGTCAGTTGTTAGTCACTTGTTTGGGTGTAAAATAGAGCAATAAATGCAGTGGAAGGAAATATAGGATGACTATGGAATCGAGGATAATAATAAAGAGGCAATAACAAAGATATATGGGCGAGACAGTATTTTTACGTGGGAAACCGAAGAATTCGGAGAAAAACCCACGGGCGACAACCAATATCCACTAGTAGAAAATGAGATATTACAAGAGGTAGAATATAATCTCTCATACACTCTCACAACCTAGGGATGAGTACGGTGAAGATGTGGAAGTAACACCGTACCTCCCTCATGGGGAGTTTTGAAGGCTCTCACATCGATTACATTGGTCGCTTACCGCATATTACAAGGAGAATAAAGACCTCTATTTATAGTAGAGTGAAGCAAAAGGAAACTATGTTAAATATTACAAAAAACCTAGAAATAAAAGGGAGTAACCGCCGCAGACAAACCACGCCGCTTTGGGACACTGGCAGCACCTGAAGAACGCTAGCAGCGTCTCCGCGTCTAAAGGGCGTTGGTCGCGTCGTGACCTTGCGTGCTTATGTTGATGCCGCTGGTAGCGTGTAGACAAAGGGGGCAAAGTCTTCCTTCCTTCAAATTGATTTTGGGCCATAAAACCCAACATGCTATCATTGGACTTATAACGAAAAATACTATTATAACAATATAATATTGTATTTTTCAAAAAAAGCGTTATATGAGAAACTTCTTTTTACCAGGAAAAACGAGATACATTATCTTTAGGAGACCTTTTCATGCATAAAGAAATTTCTCCAAGTTGTTTGTACATAGAATAGAAGAAAGAAAAAAAAATCAAAGACGACAACAACAACAAAAAAACTCTAGGGGTGCATGTCTGACTGTGGCCTAGGAGATCCATATATAGCTAGTTTTCCCTCCATGAACTAAAGTTCATGAAAAGGTTGATTCTTATAGACCCAAAGAAAAAAACCTTTCGAGAAACAACTTTGAAAACCATAGTAGACACTAAAAAGAACCCAAATGGGAACATTTGGAAAACCATACGAAAGACCAAGAAACCAAGAAGCTTATGAATGTAATGAGAGATATACCTATGCGCGCAATTGAAAAAGAGCTAAACGTACTCGGACAACACAATCAAATAGGAGACACAAGACAACAAACCAAGGTAAAGCCCATTACCATACTGGCTAGCTAACCTCACCCAACCACCTTAACGTTAACCCTCCATACTACCTTATCCAGTGTCATGTCCTCCGTTATGCTTAAGTGTTTTAGATAAGCTCGAATCACCTATCTCATATACTTCTTATGTTTCCCATGTCCCCTACATATGCCCTAGGGGGATCCTAGTCCCTTCATACATCCTAACACGAGCATCCTCACTTCTTCTAAGGACACACCCAAACCCTTGCAGTGTAATCTCTCTAATTTATCCTTAATTGGTGCTACCCCTAGTTTAGCTGGAAAAGTGCTACCCCTAGTTTAGATGGAAAAATGGAATTCCCAATTCTATCCGACCTAGTTTATTTGCAGATCCACCAAATCATCCTCATCTCCACTGCACGTTCAACCTTGAGCAATATATCTTCTGAATTAGTTGCCTAACATACGCCATATAACATTAGCGGTCTATCTACCTTACAATGCACCTCTCCTTTAAGGTGAAGTGGAGTTTAAAATAAAAAATGGGCTAATTGGCCATCTATTTTGTTGCAAAATTTATTTCTCAATAAAAGTACCTCAAAGAAAAATGGTGGAGATCGTAAAGTATTTAATTTAATATGCAACAGATAAAATAAGACTAATGGAATATTTTTTTGTTACAAAATATAGATATTTCTCAAGCTCAAAAAAAAATATCACCATACTATTTATTTGAAATTTTTCAAAAGTTTTAAATTGCTCTCAGTCACAAGGGTCTCAATACAGAATATTTGGAGTCAAAACCTCAAAAAAATATAGTTGATCCTAATTTTTAACAAAAAAGTAAACAGTCAAAATCTAAAAATGGTAAGCGCAGCTAGTGTCATAGCAAACTTCACCTAAAAAACTCACTTAAGTATATTGAGATGTGAGAACTTAATAAAAAAATAATAGACTGCCCATTGTAATTTGTAGGCCCTGTTCGGCAAAAGTAGCGGATTCAATAGCTGATAGCGGTTGAGATAGCGGATGACGGTTTAGGTAGTTTGATGTTTAATATGTTCGGTAAATTAGCAGTTGAATTAACTGACGACTATACAATGACCAAAAAGGACATTATTATTATTATTATTATTATTATTATTATTATTATTATTATTATTATTATTATTATTATGAGAACCCTAAATTAGACATTATAATCCTCCAATAAATTCCATAAAAAAACACCTGCGAATTAAACATCAAACTAACAAAATTAATATAATTTTAAAAATGAGAATACACGTTACTAAAATATTCTATGTTCAAACTGAAAAAAAAAACCCACAAACCTTCAAAGGCTAATAATTTAGGATACTTTTCTCCAACTCTTCAAAAATAATATGGAGCCTGGGAGCACTCCATTTGTCAGCCGCAAGAATAGTGATATGCAATTGAAGGGTAATTTTGCAAATCAACATGTTAAACGCTATTTTATTTCATCAGACGTTAATGTATTTAACGTCTCAAATTTTTTACATAACGCTATTTAAAACTCTATATGCTAATTTAAAACGCTAATTTACCGAACTCCAAAAGTTTATAAAATAGAGTTTGAATTCAATGAAAACGCTAAACGCTACCTTAAACGTTGTTGCCGAACATGGTCGTAAATGTATGAATTTGCTCATAATATTCCTTAAGACGCTATTAAAAAAAGTAAAAAGTACTCCTTAAGAAAAGGGAGTAACTAACTCCTCAAAAATTTACAGCCATAGCCCATAGCGAACCGTACGTATATTCTTTTATTCCTAAGAAAAATTAAAAATCTATTCTTTTATAATATAATAAAGAAAAGCCAAAATTGTTATATCCCCATTAATTAATCTCGGAACCCACATGGAGTATCTAAGTTATGAGATCCAATGTTTTATGTATTTTGGTGCGGTTTTACTTCACAAATTACCATCTCCGTCCCATATTGTTTGTTCATCCAATTATATTTAAAAGTCCAATGATTATGGGAAATGGGGTGAAAAATGTGTAATGTAACAGAATTGTCCTTACTTTTTCATGTGAAGAAAAATAAAAAAGAAACAAAAGAGTATTTATTAGGGGTATAATAGGAATTACAATCATTGGAGTTATAAAATGGACAAACATTTTGGGACAAGAGAGTTACGTAGATGGACAAACAATTTGGGACGGAGGTAGTAGTGTTTAAGGTCATGTGTGATGCAACAACAATAATAGCTCATTATATTCCGGCTGACGTGGGATATGAGGGGATTCAAATGTAGGTTGTCTTCCCCTTGCATAAAAATACATGAAGGAGTTGATTCCGGCGGACCCAAAAGAGAAATTTTGAAAACCGAAAGGGGAATGAAGAGAAGAAGTGAGTCATAAACTCAAGTAGAGATATAAAGATTCAGACTTGTGTGTTCTTGATGAGGTGCAATTGCACAATGAAGTAAGATTTTCCTGAAAAACACCTGCAAGGCAAACACAAAAGAATACACAAAAAACTAATACACGACGTCCAATCGATAACCTTTCATCCTTTTACCCGACTACCTTAATCGCAGCCCTCCACACACTCCTATTTAGTGCCATGTCCTCCACTAAGCCTAACTGCTTCAAGTCACCCCTAAGCATCTCCCTCATAGATTTTCTTGGCCTCCCTAATCCACGAAAAATTGATGGAAGTAGAATCATCACATCTCCGAAGGGAACATCCTTGCTTCTCTCTTGTACACATGTTTGAACCATCTTAATCTATTCTCTCGCAACTTATCGGCAATGGAGGTTACCCATAACTGTTCATGAAATACATCATTCTTAGGCCCCGTTCTTTTATGCGATAGGTTGCGGTGCAACACCAAACCGCACCGCACTCTTTAATTTTTCACCACACTTCACTGCATGACACCACAATCATTACATATATATCTTTTCATTTTTCTCTCTCTTCACTTTTCTCCTCTACTTTTCACATTCTCTCTCTTAATTTACCTCACCTACCACAACTTTCATCACAACTCACCACACTTTTTCAAATTCCACCACACTGTACCATTGCCACATCGCAATCAACCATATAAAAAAACGGGGAATACGGTCCGACTTTGTGTACCCGTGCGATGTTCTTTTAATTTTACTTTATCTATTAATTTTTAAGTGACTTTTGGCATCATATCACCAACCAGGTGGTCTACACCAGCCTTGGGCATTACTAAATTCGATATAGATGCAGCAGTTCTTAAAGGAGGATGTGTGGAATTGGGGTGGTGGCTCGATATTCAACTTGGCATATGTTGTGGCATATATTCCATTTAGGTTTATACTACTTATAAATCCAATTTTGATATTTCTGAATTAATATTTATCCATTTTAAGTTTTTGAACCATTTTGTTTTAAACTATTTATATATGCGCTAAAATTTCAACAATAATATTCTAACAACAAAATACCAATGTTGAAATTTGTCATAAAACAAAAATGCCCTATCTTACAACTTTAATTAGAAATAGGCCTTTATATATATCTTCTAACCTAAGCACTTATATATGACATTAGGAAGTTTGAACGTAAGATTTTTATATAGAAAAAATGAGTAAAAATGCATTTGACCCTTTCTCGGACCTAGATATACACACTTGAATTAATCTTAACTTCTTATATTTCTATATAAAGGATAATACATATTGCAAGATAATTAAAATGAGATTGATTATATATCAATTAATTATAATGATTTTTATATCATAAAATAGTTGACTCTTTTATAGAAGCTTACAAATCTGAAATAGAAAATACTTTTTTTTTCTCTAGCTATGAAACAACTAATTCAAGATGTAAAAGAGAAGTACCTTCATATAAATTCGTATTTTAAATTCAGAGTCACGAGAAGCAGTTTAAGATCTTACAACGCTTACCATTAAACTTCTAGATTTGCGAGAAAAGGGTTATAGACAAGCAACTGGCAGTAGCCGGGTGGCAACAACACTAGTGGTAACAAATTTCTATGGCTCGCACCATTTTGTATACTGTTATTTTTTTTCCTCTATGTATTTTTCTTCATACGCAACTCTGCCCTCTTTGTCTCTATTTCCATTTCTTTAATCTTTAGTTTTCTTTCGATCTACTTCTTCTATTTTCTCTCATTCTTTCAGATTATAATGAACAAAATTACTTTTGTTTATATATATATATAATTAGGTTTTTATAGGAAACATTTCCTCGAAAATGCCTCAGTATTCTCATGAGATCTTATAGTTTTTTTGGAGGAATTTTTGAAGAACCTCTCCTCATTAAACCAAATTTCTTTAAGAAAATAATTCAAATTGTCATGTTTTCCCAGGGGACTTACAGTCCTTCTGGTTTTTGAGAAACTGTCCCACACATCCTACTACCTCAATTTCTTTTTATCTAACTTTTGTAGATAGTGGAGAAAAAACAATATCATGAAAAAATACAGGGAAGTTAGTGTAAAAATTAGCTAAATATCTTTTAATTGAAATCAATATTTTATGATTAATTCAACTAATGCGAAAGGTAAAATAAGAAAAATAGTGATTATTGTGTCATTCGAATTGTAAAATGGCAGTTAATATGAAATGAAAGACGTAAGTTAGAAAGTCATATGAAAAATAACCCAAAGTAGTATATTTTAAAAAATAACTTGATTTTTCGAGGATATTTAATTTTCCCTTAAAATTTTAAAAAATAAAATTATTTGTTAGAACTTTCTCATCTTGTATAATAGTAATTTTAAATTGTACTCCCTCGTTCCCTTATTATATGTCTCTTGAACTAACTTTGTTTTTTTTTTTCATAATATATGTCACTTTACAATTTTAATAACACTTTTATTGCAGTACTAATTTAGCAAATTAATCTTATTAAATACATCTTTTTCTTCAATTTTTCTTTTTTCTACCATTTTTCTTTTTTATTCACCATTTTATTCACTTTTTTCTCATTTTCAAGAATATAATTAATATAAATTGACAGTTTTCTTGATTTTGTGAATTATGTCTTAAGTGATACATAATTTGAGATAGAGAAAATATTGACTTCTCTATCTCTAATATACCCAAAACAATCTTTTTCTTTTTTTTTTTACAGAAGAGAAATCTAAACTAACAAATATTAGTAACTTTTAAATAAATCTTATTGGATCCTTCTTAGCAAGTATTTCCTAGATCGCACCATTTTCAAAAATATAATAAATTCAAAATGTCCCCCACTCATAGCTAGAAAAGTGGCTGCTTTTCATTGGCTGTTGAATTTCATTTTTTAATTTTTAAATGAGTTGATTGGTTGTTCAAATTAGAAAACACAGACTTTCTTTTTTTAAGTATCTTTATGGTAAGGAGACAAAAACATGAATAGTTGCTGAGAAAAAAATAAATAAAAAAAGTTTTCCTCCGTAATAAAAGTACAAAAATAGTCCTAGGTAACATCCCTTCATGTGTGTGTGTTGATTGATGTTGATCCTCCTTAATTTGCTAAGTTGGCGAAGATCCTCTCATTAATTTGGATTACAAGTGTCAACACGACGTCACTTCATAGTACTTATTCTCCTCCAACTTGTTCTTGCTACCTTAGGTCATTTGTGCTTAGTTGAGTTATTCTAATGTCCCTTAGTCCCTTTTTAAGTTTTTTTTAAATAAAAAATCTTTTCCTTTTAAGTTAAAAAAATGTTAATTTATAGGATGACTCTTTGACAGATTCAGAGGGTGGCGAGTGGGCTCTTTCTGGTGACGAAAGTAACGTGGATGGACTTCATAAATGCGTTGGTCAAGATTAGAAAAAAAAAACCAATTCAATGAGTTAGTTAAGTATTGTGTACGTCCCATCAAAAGTTGTACAATATTAGTATTAAATACTTATATATCTTTTTGCCTCTCAATTTTGATATCTCTATGTCTTAAAAATTAATAAAAATGGTAGACAGTTAAAAAAATTTACATTAGAATTGTAAAGTAATAAGTATTATAAGACTAAGAAAATATTTAAAGCGATAACAATTATGGAATAGAGGAATTAATTACTTTTCGGAAGTGGTGATCTAAAATCGTGCATTGGAAGTTGTGAACACACTCTGGTAAAAGTTGTCTATATTATATATTCTTTTAAAACGATAACTTGTTTACTATTGATATTAATATGAGTAGCTATTAGATTGTATTACTACATATATATTCCCTAATAGATTGAACAATACTTTTCCAATTAAATAATCATCGATTTGATTCTTAATATTGATAATTATGCTTTTTGTCCATTGTTTTTCTTTTTCATCACTTCTGCTCTGTCCTTCTATATATAGATATGTTATGTATGTATCTCTCTCTATATATATTATATGGACATATATCACTTGTACTTAGCGATTCAAGAGGAGTGGGAAAACCTAAATCCGATCCAAACTCAAAAATTTGACTCATAATCTTGTTTACATCCTCACAAAAAGACTTGCATATATTATGAACCGCGTACCATATGACCTCCAACATAAAAAGCTATTGTATGCCATATCAACAAAGCTAGTAGTTCATCGACTATTTTGGGGAGCATATGGTTGTTGAGATATTTTTACTTATTTCCAAAACTCTAATGCAACAAAATTAAAGCATATACAATTTAAGTGCAACCATTCTTATGTAAAACCATCTCACCATAAATTTATCGTAATATGTATAATATATAGGTGACTATTTATGAATATAGATGTGATTAATAATTTATGTAGGCTGACTTACTATGATAAAAAATCACCTCTTGATAAATTATTTATCAGACTCGCATATATAAAAAAGTCATTCTAACCATAAATTTATCGTAAGACATATCAACAAAGCTAGTACTTCATCACTTATTAGTCATATATAGTAATGTATTTGAACGGTCACCTTGTAAATTGTCTGTCTCATCATAAGTTTATGTGATACGGTCTAATATTAAAATTTGCGATTAAAGTGTTGAAGTGAGATTTTACTTGCTCCAGCTAGTAATAAAATTTTTACTTACACTTACAATATTTTGAAGGAGGGTTAATAATCTCAAGTTTTGGTGTTGAACAACATAAATTCAAGAATAACCTCATCTTTGAGGGTATCTGTCTTTCTTTTCCTTGGCACTAACCACCGAGACAACTCATTTTATCAATGACATGTCATGCGTGTGTCTTATTTCTGAAAAACAAAATTTGTTCAAAAATATAGATTCAGTTCTTTAAAGAAAATCGCGTAAATAATAACTATAACAAAATTGTTAAATTATAAATATGTTTATAAACATGTATATTTCTTTTACTGATGTAAACTCGTATTTAGTTCTTCAATTAATACTTATTTTCTCTAAGAAATTAAATTCATGTTTTCTAAACATTTTACTTTTTATAAATAATAACATATTATAAACGATGACTTGAAATTTAAAATTTTCAAAAATATCATTGGCCTCCAATGCCCCAAATTTGGAATTATTTGGAAACATGAATGGATATTGATAATTAATTATTGATTAATGTGAAATATTAGTGATTGATGTTTTATTTTTGAAATAAAACATGACAATTTCATTAATAGAAAGTTATACGACACTTACAATGAAAATCGTGAGAGAATAATTGTAAATCTAAAATATAGATATTAAATTCAACTTTTAAATAAAATATTAATCTTACTGACATTTGACTCCGATTTCATCGATGACTCTGCAACTTTACCATTGATGAAGAATTTCACAATCCGTAAAATAGTGATTTGAAATCCGATCTTCATCCAATTTATTAGACTATACCTCACAAAACTCTAGAAAGAGACTAAAAACCCCCTAAATAAGGGTATAATAAAACTCTTACTAAAGTAGAGAATAACTTTATTTGTGTAAACGTAAAATCAAACTAACAATTGGAAAAAAATCAATCAAATTGAGACTTACAATCGACAAAAATGATCGATGACCCATATATATATATATATATATATATATATATATATATATATATATATATTTATATATATATATGTGTGTGTGTGTGTGTGCAGTGTGTGTGCGCGCGCTACAGTGATCCAAGAGCCTTAAAGTCTATATTATTCGTTTGTATTTTTAAAGTTTAGATTAATGAGACTTTCATGATCTAAAATTCAAATTATTTAAATCAAAAAACATAGTACATTATTTGTATTAACTCTGATAAAAGTCATCGCTTACTAAATTATTAATGACATTTTCCTCAAAAAAATATTAATTAATGACATTAACATTAAAAAATCATTTTAAATGTCACTTGTTCATCGTAATGTAATTTTAAATAAGTTACCATGCAAAAAATCTATCTCATAATAAATTTACATGCAACAGTTTTACACCAAAAAAATAAAAAAAATAAATGAATAAAACGAAAAGCCCTGCAGATTATATAAATAGGAGCAATATGGTACTTGTTCCCAATTATTTGGCATCTGCAACATCAAGTTATCAACACCACACCACAGCCAACTCCTCCAGAACCTTTTCTCTCTCAACCATCTTTATCAACTGATTCAACTCTCTGTATGTTTTCTCTCTCCTCAAACCTAAACTAAATAACACCTCTAATCTCACAGATTATCTGTCTATTAATCTTTCCTTTCTTTTCCAGATTTTTCACATTGATTCAATTCCTATCTATGATTTTGTTTTTGCTTTTCAGTCTATCTTTTATATTTTCTGGGTATTTTTTAATTTTGTACAATATTTTGGTGCTCAATGTTTTTCCCTTGACTTCATTTTCTGGGCATTTAACTTGAATTAAGCAGCTAGCTACAAGTTTCATCTTTTGATCTTGTTTGACCTTTTCCTTTTTTGTAGAAGTTGGTCTGAATTTCCTGGCTTTAGGGTATGGTTGTCTTGCCTTGTTACCTAAAGTCTAATAGAAGAATAGTTATGATTAATTAGGGAAATTAAATTTGATCGTCAAATCGAGAGAAGAAGAAGAGATGGGGAGGGGGAAGATAGTGATAAAGAGGATAGACAACTCAACAAGTAGACAAGTGACATTCTCAAAGCGAAGAAGCGGGTTATTGAAGAAGGCTAGAGAGCTCTCTATTCTTTGTGATGCCGAGGTCGGTTTAATCATCTTCTCTTGCACTGGGAAACTCTATGACTTTGCCAGCACCAGGTATTTTCTAATCTTACCCTAATCTCTCCAATTCTTTATCCTTAGCTGCAGAATTGATTTGTTCAATTTTTTCTTAAGTTCCAGATGGTTTGCTTTGAATGGATTCATATTATATATATTGTTATTATTACAAGAGAAGCAAATTACTGTGACTTGACCCCAAAGAAATTTATATTTATACAATAAATTTACAACAAAAGAAGAAGAATTCAAGAATTAAAGTGCAAAATTGCCAATTAATCAACGTAAGAAGGTAAATAGCAATACAACTAAGAAAATTGAAATATGATTTCCTTTGCCATGAGAACTTGAGAAGTTTTGGGTCCTTGGTTCCTAGCTAATTAGGGCAATCTAATCTCGTTTTATATTGTATAGAGTCAACAAAGCACGAGACAATAGATCAACACTACTATATGTTGTTGAATTATATAACTGGTGTGGAACCATCTCAAACAGAAGTTTAAGCTGATGGTTGAAGCTCTAGAAATGGTTTTATACTCTACCAACTGGTGATCTGAAACCAAAGAATCATACATACATACCCACTGAACAGACAAGTAAACCATGAAGATAAACACAAGTTTTCAGGTTTTTACCATTCAAGATGAAGTACAGGATAAAATTGTCATTCAGACAGGATCCTATTTTCTAATGATTAATTCAATCTATATGTATGTATGTATGTATGTATGTATGTATGTATGTATGTATGTATGTATGTATGTATGTATGTATGTATGTATGTATGTATGTATGTACACTAAACAAGAGGTAAGAGTGAAAAGGGATCAAAGAGAGCCAGCTTTAGTTTAAGGCTAAAGCTAGGTTATCCAATGTAACAGTTAGCATTTTTGTCAAATAGTATTTTCTTAACTACGTACAAAATTGAAATTTCAGCACCAACTTAAGGTAATAATTAACCTAGCTAGTACTAGAAATATGATCTTAATGAAGTCTTGTTTTAAAATTGTTTGTATTGCAGCATGAAATCAGTGATAGAAAGATATCAGAATACTAAGGACAATTTTCAGCCATCCGCGGTTGATGTCAATCTTAAGGTAATCAAGTTGATCTGACGTTCACATCTTAATTAACTTTATATGAGAATTAAATTATTAATCGCTAGACCTTCAATCATCATGAGCTTATGCTCATGTTGCATTGAGATAATTCTTGCACACGGTATCAGAGCTGTTTGAGTGAAGGTTTCTTTCAATCTTAAATCTTTTGATCCATCTTCAGTACTGGCAAAGGGAGGCAACAAGATTGAAGCAACAATTACACAACTTGCAAGAGAGCCACAGGTAAACTAATCTCAACATATATCTAAGATATGATTGATCAATAAGCATTGTCATGTACATGTTCCCAAAGAAAGAAGTTTTAAGGAAATTAAGAATTCGCAGAAAATGAACAATATTAATGCATGCATACATATATATAGACCAACAGGTCAGGTCTTCGGATATGTAGCCTTTCAGCGGCCTTTTCTTTTATTATTTGTGCAGATAACTTAGGGAGTTGCTTTGATAGAAGGATCCCTTAAGTTATTGATGTTTCTTGTTTACCCGAGTTTTAAAAAAAAATAGACCAACATGTCATATAGACCAAATGATCATCCATAGTAATGCCCTAAGTACTTTGATTTTGCAGGAAACTCTTGGGAGAAGGGTTGTCTAGCATGAGCATCCAAGACATACAGAGTTTAGAATATCAATTGGAAGCAAGTTTAAAGGGCGTTCGCACACAGAAGGTGGAGTATCATATCGTTCAATCATCATATAATTAGTCTTTCCCCATCTAGAAATTTAACTACAAGAACCCAACTACAACATAACTAATCTAGTGAAAGATGTATTTTTTTTCCATTTTTTTCGCAGGACCAACTTTTAGCGAGCGAGATAAAAGAGCTTAACCGAAGGGTGAGTAAAGCTTTGGAACCAAGTAGCAATCAAGAGGTCTATCTAGCTTACAATGGTTAAAAATATTAGAGTGATGATATACATCTTATCCTAAGATACTATAGTGTCTTATTTTTGAGAAAATTTCTTTGGATTGGTTCAGCTAACCTATCCAAACATATCCAAATCTTACACAATTCCCAAAAAAACATCATAACTTATCCACACATATTCTAACCAATCCAATCCAATCCATTCAAACCTAATTTTAACCAATCCAAATAGCAGGGCCTAATACTTATTATGATTTTTGACTCCTTATAAGTTTTATTTTCAAAAATATTATTGTCCACAGGGGAGCCTCGTTCGTCAGGAAAATATTGCACTGAATCATAAGCTTAGCCTTGTGCAACAAGAGAATTGTCAACTTAAAGAAAAGATGAGTGAACCAGATTATCATCGCATTCCTCAACGGATTCATCTGCAGCTGAGCCAACCTTTACTTCAAAATATAGAGTCGTCAGGAAGAAGTATGAATCTAGGGTAATGTCTCCAATCTCAACACTTTGGATATATAACAGCCAACCACTTTTACTAAAAGAAGCACAATCTTTATACATGAGACAGTCACTGCTTGATAAATTATTAGTCATATTTGTATTGAAAAGTCATTCTGGTATAACTTATAAGTCATAGTAGAATATTACAAAAGTCATCTTGTTATTCAGACGGTCTTATACTAGAATTTGCGCTTTGTTTATTTTTTTTTTCCTTGCAGACTGCAGCTGCACTAGCACAAGTATGAATGAATGAATGAATGAATAAGGCTACACAAGTGTGAATTGAATCTTCCAAGTGATGGATATTGGCTTTTTTTGCCCACATTTTGATGTGGTTTTAGGTTTTAACCGTTGTGGAAGGATATATGCATGCTAATTAAGTGTAAGTGGGCTGGTGTTTGTCGTAGATCTGAATCTCTCTATGTGTAATCTCAAGGACAAAGGTACGTACGTGTGTGCTTGAGGTAATTAAGGGGATGAGTGGATGTTACGATTTCCTAGTTGTTACGTTTTCTATGCAAAAAGGAGTGATTGTAATGAGATTAATAATAATAATAATAAGGATGAGATATTGAATCAGTAGAAAATGTTGAATTAATTAGGAGATATATACGTACGGCCTCAAGTCCCATTTTATATGAATGAGTCAGTCGGGGGTGTAGCTAGCTATCAAATACGTTCATATTTTTTGGTGAAACCAACCATAAATAATAATGCAGACGTGCAGTTGAAAGGTACGAATTCATTTCCAGGTAGTCTGACATTGTAAATGAATTGCAGAAAAAGGTAATGGCGACGGCGGAATAAGGTATCAAATTCAAATGTGGTCAGAGAAAAGAAGCAAGTTTTCCTGTAAAAGAAAGCTTAATATATAGGGTTATGCAGCCCCTTTATCATTAAAAAAAAATAAACAATTTTAAGAAGAAAACCAGCATATATGTGAATGATGCCTCTCAACAAATAAAGACATTGAAGCATGGCCTTTGTTGCAAATGAGAGGCCACTTGGCCACAGCATATCTTGACATACCAAATCAGGATAATTCACCATATCTTTAGCCTCATACCATTCACATTAAATTAATATTATTATGTGAACCCCCCATTTCCTAGCTACCATTTTCATAACAAAAGTTGATTAATCATATACCGCAGATAAATTGAGTGCTTGGGTAAAACTGCCACTAAACTTTGTTAAAAGTGCAAGTTTACCATCCGAAAAAAACATGTTATCAAAATGTCATTAAACTTTGTTAACAGTGTCAAAATACCACTTAACCTACAATTTATCTGCTACAGCCGGTAAACTGCAGGTGGGAGGTGTTTAATGATAACCTACCCTAATTAAAATTTTCACCCACCCAAAATTAATTACCCAAAATTAATTAACCCCCCTCCCACTTAAATTTTTACTGCCTCACACCAACCAACAACCATTACCTGAAAAATCATCAGACTCCCAGCCAACAAAACAAGGAATCCATCAATTCAACAACCACTTCCTTCAAAACAAGAAACTATCCACCCAACAAACAAGCTACCCGGATCAAAAAAATCAACCAAAACCAACCAATCAATCAACCAAAACCAATCAACCAATCAACCAATCAATCAATCATCTTGCAAGTAAGCAACTGCGAGATTACACTGCCCAGTAGGATCCCCAAGCTCAGCCGCCCTCCTATAAAACTTCACCCCATCCTCCTTCCTCCCCATCTCCCAATACAACAACCCAGCATCCACCATTGCTAGGGTCAACCCGCGGTCCGCCCCCTTGAGAAACGACTCCAGGGCCTTCTCCGGGTCGGCCCGGACCCCTTCTCTCCCCATTGATGATTTTTGCGTGAAATTAGGATTTTTCAGGTTGAAAATTAAAGAATTAGACTGAAAGTCCTAATTTTTTAAGCCCAAAGTTGAAGAAGATGAAGTGGGAAGGGAGCTCTACTCTGGCGGAAGGTTTCGCAGTGAAGAAGATGGTGGATGAAGAAGAAAGAAGAAGATGAAGAACAAGGGGGAAGGAGGGCAGTTAATTTATAATGTAAAAATATGAGGGGAGGGTAATTAATTGGGGTGGATGAATTTTTTGAGCCCAGAATTTAAGAAGATGCTGGATGAATTTTTTGAGCCCATAATTTAAGAAGACGAAGAAGAAAGAAGAAGATGAAGATGGTGGATGAAGAAGGAAGATGAAGAAATTAGGGTTTAATTAGGGTAAGTTATTTTGGTGGGGGAAATTTTAATGTATAATTATAAAATTAAACACCCTCACCTGCAAACAACCGACTGTAGCAGGTAAACAATAGGTAAAATGACATTTTTGACACTGTTAACAAAGTTTAATGGCATTCTGATGACATGTTTTCTTTCGAGTGACAAATTTGCAATTTTGGCAAAGTTTAGTGGCAGTTTTATCCAAGCACCACTCTAGATAAATTCCACAATGTATGTTGGAAAACAATTATACTCCCGGACGTTCACTGCATACGAGGTTTCTTTTTTTGTATCCCATTTTTATTTTAATCTATAACCATATTTAGTTATTTGAAAACAATTTGAAAAGCATAGTTATATAACAATGCTCAAAAAAGTTATCAACCGTGGCTTGTATTACCACAAGGTTATCTCTTTCTATAACAATATTGGAGTGACCTGTTTCTGTATGTAGCTTCCATTAATCCATCTCGTAACGCTCTTACTTCTGCAATAATAATTGGAGAGTCTCCGTAGCCCTTCGCACTTGCCTTGATCAAGACTCCTCTCCAATTTCTAAGTGCAAAGCCTCCCTGTCGCCGAATTTTGATTGCACAAACCGTCAAAATTGAGTTGGATGCTTTCTCGAGAGGGTGCCTGCCAACTAGCAATTTTGTTGATAGGTAGCCCTCGCTTTGTTTTGTACCTAGCCTCCAGCCCATTCATCTCTAATGAATTCTAGATTTGCCATTCCACGACATGTCTTTTTGCTTGAATGAGGTTACCCAAAGGGTTATCATTGATGTTTCTAAAGACTGTATTATTTTTGCTTTTCCACATGATCCAAAGAAGAAACACTGACATTTTTTCTCTTCCGTCATTCTTCCAAGTTATTACTAGTTGTTTAATAGTTGGGTTTGACTGGTCAATCAGGGTTATAACTTATAAGAAGCCAGTGATGTTGGTTTGCTAACTTCCAAACACTTTTTGCAAAAGGGCAATCCCAAAAAATATGATCATTTAATTTTGTATCTTCATAGCATAAAGGGCAGAGAGTGTTTAAATTAACTCCCCTATGAAAGGTTAACAGGGGTACCCAGGTTAATAGCCCATGCACATGAAATTATTCACACTTTAGATTAGCATATAACAACAAAATACTTTTACTTTAAAGAATATATATAGGCGTGGGTTGAGAACGGTCTAATGAGTGCTTGACTTGTTGGACGCAATTGAGATGTTTTTTTTTAAAACAAAAAATAACGATTTCATTAATAGTAAGTCATACGACATTTACAATGAATGGCACAATTGAGATGTTAAATGGCTTGCCAAAAGTTGAAATAAATTATAACCTAATATCTTTTTACATATTTTTGAAGTTTCATGACTTTCATCCATTACTTCTTCATACATTAGCAATTAAGTTCTAATGCACATTTTTTTATTTGCTGCTCTAGCAGTTAGTTTTGTTGAATATGTATGACCATTTTTTTTGGAGCTACATATGAATATCTTATAACGTTCACATGCTACATATTTAAACATGATTAGACTTTACCAATAAGAAAAACTAAGGTAGAGTTGGGTTGGAAAACTTTCCTGATAAATTTACTCAACTTTTCCATGTTGATAAATTTTTCTTGTATTAGGTTCTCCCTCAAAGTTTTAATGTGGGGCTCACTACTTCCCTCACAAACTCAATAGATAGTTTATCAAGGGGAGCTAGAAAAAGTCTTTCCCGAAGAAATTATCTCTATGAAAATCACTCTCAATAAACTATCAAACACACCATAACAGTTATATGAGAAATTGCTTCCCCCTTCATTCTCAAACAGTATTAATTATATGATATAACATGATCTTGGTACATGCCACCAGCTACACCAACAAATTATGGAGATGCTATGAATATAAATATTCTGATATATGTTTAGTGGCCTCTCTTTACACAATTAGAGCTTAGAAGGTGTGGTTCTTCATGATCATCATGTTACACCATGGTTGGCCAAGACTAATTATTTTTAGTGGATCCCTTTCCCTTTAATTTGCACATTTACAATTAACTAATTATTATTAAGGTGATCTAAGTGTGGGGTTGTGGGGTCAAAACTCAAGAGCAATAGCTAGTTGACAGTTGCTATGCCCAAAAAAGAAAAAATGATGCATGGAGGGAGCTAGGCAATAAAAAGTAGCTTTGCCCTCTAAGCAAGTGCCTTAAGAATTTTCCCTGTTTTAGAAATCATACTAAACTAGAAAACTAATCAAAGATGCCAAATGTTATTTATTTTGTTTGGAATTAATTTTTTCCCATGTACTCTTAGGTTTATAATGCAAGAATAAACCATAATTATTATTTGAAAAGGATCAGCCTGGTATGTAGGTCAGCTGATAGGAAGACTAAATTTTAGGGGTAATATCTTGAGTTCGATTCTAGACTCTAAAACTATCCGCAACGGTGAGTTTGAGAGTGAGATGACGTTGATGTGGCGTGTGCGATGATGAGTGTTGGCAGTGAGAAAAACTCGAACTCGTGCTTATGGCGCGAGGACGAACACGAAATTCTCGATATTTTTTCCTTTTTTTATTTTTTGTAGTGTATTTAAATTATTAAATGTGGGGTCTACACCTTTTTTTGAATATTTTAATTAATTCACACTCACTATTGAAAACTAAGTTAATATGAAGAGCCAAGGGACGAAGCCAGCATATAATATTAAGGGGGCAAAAATATTACTCCATCAGTTTCATACTTTTAATCGCTTTGAAATTTTAGGAAGAGTATCAACGTTGCACAAAAAGAATATAAAAGTTGTCTTATAATTAATGAACATACATAATGGTGAGAGAGAGACAAAAAATAATTAAACAAGTGTCAAAATTATGAAACTAAAAAAACTAGTTAGGCACCGTTCTTTTGTGCGTTAACGCACCTTAACGCAACCCAAACGCACCTTAACGCAACCCAAACGCACCTTAACGTAATGTACTATTCATCTTTCTCTTAAAAATAAAAAAGTTTCCCCAAATTATTATTTCCCAAACGCAACCTAACGCACCCTAACGCAACTTTCCGAAACGCAACGCATACCAAACGCATAAAAGAACGGTGCCTTAAGGTGACAAATAATATGAGCTACTAAAACCTATTTTATTATAAGTTTTAATAATTTGAAAAAAGTTATATCCCAAGAGAATAGAAAAATTATTTTGAAAAATACTATCCCATCATTAAATGGTAGTAATTTAAGTTTCTATTTTATTGAGCATCCAATGTACCATTAAAATTAAAATAATATAACAAAGACAATATTAAATTTTGTATAATATGATGCAAAACTCTACCTAAAGGAAAATGGTTGAAAAAGTCTTTAAGAGTGAAATAATAATTGCAAATTTACAATATCAAACAACAAACTATGGAAGCAAAGGTTAGAAACACAAAAATACAAATCTTGGCAAGAGTTGAACCTAGGACCTCAACAGCAACCAAGTTAAAGCTTTATCACTTTAGCCAATAAAGAAACCTAATTGAAACTTTGGCTTCATAATACTAATTTTGAAAAGTTTAGGGGGGCAATGACCCCTCCTTGCCTTGCCCATGCTCCGTCTCTATGAAGAGCATAACTCTAACTCTCCTGGTGAGTCATACTGTTTCCACCTCATCCATTGAGTACAACTCATGCTCACCATTGCGGGTGCTTTAATGCATTTGTCTTGCTGCTGAGTTAGCCTAATTTACCTTGCTCGTAATCATATTGCCTCGATGGGCAGGTTGTGGAAGTAGGGCGATATTAGCTTTTTTTATTATTATTTGAAAAGAAAAAAGAAGTTTTATAATAATTATAAGGGCTTTTGGATGTTAATAGTACCACTTTAAGGGTATTGGATACTAATAATACAAACTATTTTAATTTCTTGGACACTGGCAGTACCAACTATTGGCCTATTTTCCTCCAACAGTACATTGTCGAGTTGTTATGGTTTTAACTCATCGAAAAAATGACGCGACTCCAAAATGTGTGACGTGGAAGGCAGATTAGTATCCATGTCAACATTTCCTACACAAGCTTCGTCTTCCACGTCACGAATTAGCGAGCCACGTCAGCTTTAATTTCCATGAGTCAAAATCATACCAAATCGGCAGTGTACTACTGATAGAAAATAGGTCGATAGTTGGTACTGGCATGAAAATAATTTATATTATTAATGTCTAATACCTCCAAAGTTGATATTATTGACGTTCAAAAATTCTAATTATAAAGAATTTTTCTTTTTTTTTTTGTTTCAAAAGTTCCACTCCGCACTTTTTGTGGAAGTTAAAATCATGAGGCACCTCATTGGATATAGGATCACGCATGAACTACCTGGTTAAGTGTCAAGTTTGTGGTTGATGATAATGTTTTATTCTTGTTGGGACTCAAATAAATTATTCTAATTTAGTGTATCAAGAGATCTTTCACATGCTATGAATAAGTATTGTTAGTACTATTTCGTTTTTTTTTTATCCTTCATTAGTTAGTAATAAAAACCATATTTACTATCATAAATTTAGACTACACGCTTCATTGAAGAAAAGGTTAGGATAAGATTCCATTTTTATTAACAGAGACCTATTCTTTTCTGTACATAGTATGGCACTTGCATATGAATTGGTAACGTATGAATAGTGTGGATAAATGTAATTAAGTTGGTGGTAAAATAGGTGGGTGTGGTAAGTTGATATATGAGGGAAAAAAAAGAAATAGAAAATAGATATATTTTTATGCAGAAAATAAATTTCAAAGATAGTATTTGGATTTATTTAAATAATATTTGGAGAAGTGTGGTAATTAAGTAAAAACTATTGAGGGACAAAAATCGTATGAAAATAATGTGGATGAAAGGGGATAGTGTCAATAAGTTTTATCTTAATGTACAAATGAACATGAAGTCATTTTTTATAATTCATCTTATTTATTTTTGAACATACTCCCTCCGTTTTCTTTTATATGTCATTCACGTTTTTGAGATCCATCTTTAATCAATAATTTTACATATAATATTTTTATAAAAAATACAATATTATACTTTTTCAATAGTATTTTTTATTATGAATCTAATGATATCAATTTTATTTGATGAATCATCATGCAAATTAAGATATCAGCGGTCAAACTTTTTGACCTAATTATACATGTAACACTTAAATAAAAATGAAGGCTGACAGTATTAAAGTATACCTTGACAGCTGGATTTTAATTTGACTTGAGCTTAATAAATTTGAAGGAGGACTTCAACTAATTTAAATACATATTGAAAGATTTTAGCTAAGCTATTCTATAACAAAACTATATTTTTGATTAATAATAAGAGCATCCATGGGAGGCTTCCATATTTGGTAAATGACAACTTAACTCTTAATCAAGAATTAATTAGCAATAAAACAATAGACTAATGACACAAACGTGTCGATCATTGATAGGTGCGACAAAAACATGGGTTTTCTCCAACCACCAATAGTTAAACTAATCAACTTACCTCAATTTAAGGACTTTTTCTGACAATCCTAGGTAACGTCTCTCACCTTCCCTCTCTCAGTATTACTTTACATCATTTCGTACAAATCCTTACATGCTTTAATTAGTTAATTATTAATCAATTCATTTTTTATTTTATTAATATTTTTTTCCCTTTATATACCCAGTTACCCACTAATCTTTAGGGTATGATTCATATCTTAGGTCATACTCCATAACGTGGTCACCTTCCTAAATAGAGAAAAGCATCCCTCCATTATTGTGCACCACTTATTATTTTTGTTATGTTTGTTTGGATGCTCATATAATTTCATATAGAGTAGGTGAAAGCATGATGTGAACTATAACATGATTCAAAATAAAGAATATAATAAGGTTCAACAATGTTTCATTTGTAAAATCATATAATAATTATATGTTTTGTAAATAAAAAAACGGTTATTTCTAATTATATATAAATAATTAAATAAACAAATAAATAAATGGTTTTCCTCCAATTTCTAGTTACATCTTACTATCTTAGTGCATATAATGTGTAAATTATTAACTTTTATATGTATTATCATTTTATAAAAGAAATTTTGCAAGGTTATTGGGAGTTGATATTTGAGGTAACGTCAAAATTAGACTTATGTTTAATTAGAATAAAAATGGTAGTGAAAATATAACACGTACATATCTATAATTTCATATGCAATGATAAACAAACTTAGTAGCATCTTCGTCTAAGAACTTAAAAATAATTGACCTGATCACTAATAGCTGAAAACTAGTCTGACTCGAAATATTTTTAAGGAGCCTCACACATAATTAAGGAGCCTAACACATAGTTAGGATCGGACTCCGGTCAGAAGTGCCTTCATTCGACCTGGCCCTTTGACTCGATAACACAATTTTCATTTTAAAAAAATATTTGAGCATGTTTTAGCGTCATCTTAATCTTTAATTATTTATTCAAAATGTTTTATTCAAGTATAATTTGATTCATAATTGCTTTAATTGATAGATTTTGTGTTTGTTTCTTCTTGTGTGTTCAAAGAATTTTCCAAGTGGACTGTCTATGCCATTGTTTTTAAGCGTGTGAATACATGATATGTATATATATCTTACAGTTAATCATGCTTGTTTATTTTAGTTTTATCCTTCTGACTTATGCATTGAGAAAAATAATAACGATGAAACTATCATGTTCCTAAAGTTCAAGGAGATATTTTGATTATTACATTACAGATAAAAAAAATGTGTAGAACATTCACCCAATCCAAAGCAAGGAGATGGCAAAAAACAATAAAATATGTTAAATTCTAAATCTTAGGGTTGATTGATCCGATGACCCAACTCGGAGCTCATATGGTCAGGGTTAGAGAATCCCAACCCAAAATCAGTTCGGGCTGGATTCATTTGGCTTTTGGCCCAACCTCGACTTTGAACAGATCTAAAAAAAGTAAGTTAATAAAAATCTGTTTTCATTTCTGAGGTAAAACATTAAAAAACTTCTGTTTTCTTACAATAATTAGCGCAGACTGCGTCCACATTACATGTGTCAATTATTCAACGGTTTCTTCTACAAGAAAACCACCACACCATTTAGATCGGACCTTGGATAAGAAAAAAATCCAATTTTTTTGGAAAACCAATAATTAACCTAAACCGACTAGTGGATTAGTCCTATTTAATTAATAATTAACCCCATTGTTAAATGAAGGGATAATATAATCTAACTTTAGTTATAATTAAAAAATGACTGATTGTAGAAATAGGGTCCCCATTTGATGTCGCATATTCGATGTAAAAGATCTGTTGGTGATTCTGTTGCCAGATGTCGGGGTTCCGGAAGGCGCGTGACACTCACGCTCTAATCTTGGCGCGTGTAGGGACTCCAAATCTGGTAAGTGGTTTTGGGGGTTGATTAGCGCTCCTGGTTTTAGCTTAATATGTTAAATTAATACGGATCAGGAGGATTAAAAAAAGGTTAATTAGCTGGCTAATTGGGTGAGGGAAAATTAGGTTTCCATTTTTAAAATAAAAATTGAAAGGGAGAAAGAGGGTAGTGGTTTATGGGTTTCTATTTTAAAGCAGTGTATAAAAAGAAACACACAACACATTAAAAAGCAAAGAAATTAAAAGTTGTTGTCACCTTCATTAAACTTGTTTTCCCTTCTCTCTTCTTCTTCTTCTTCTTCCTCAAGCAGCTGTGGTCAACTCTTGTAAGTCCTCTCTCTATCTCTCCCATGGTGTTTGCGTTTTTTTCTTTTATTTTTTTATCTATCGTAGTTCGTTTATCGTCTCTTTGAATCAATTTATCTACTTACAGGTCGAGATATGACTGTTTATATCTAAATAATAATCCAACATGGGCTCTGATTAGGTGGGATATCGATCTATGTTGGGTGGTGATGGATTAGATTTTTTTAGATCTCAGGAACATTTTGTTTTATCCACTGTTTATTCTCTCAAATTGTAATAACATATTGCAACTATTTCAAAATGAATTAGAATTTTTTGAGTATCATAGATGTTGTCAAGCTTGTTAGCATTTGGAGGGATATTGTTGTATTTTTTAGGGATTTATATATCAATCAAAGAAGTCTGCCCTAATATTAAGCTGGCTAGCTTGCTAGCACATCTACTGTTTTAAATAGGATTTTGCTAATAGGAGTGAATGTAAATAGAGATGGTAAATATATTGACAATTTGACATTAACTAGTAGAATTGGATGAATTTGCAGGGTAGGGTTGAAAATGGGGAGAGGAAAGATAGCAATAAAGAGGATAGACAATTCAACAAGCAGACAGGTGACATTCTCAAAGCGGAGGAGCGGATTGCTAAAGAAAGCGAAAGAGTTATCCATTCTTTGTGACGCTGAAGTTGGCGTTGTTGTATTTTCTAGCACTGGAAGGCTCTATGACTTTGCTAGTTCCAAGTATGCTCTCTTTAATTCCCCTTGATCAATCTTCTGATTTCTCTTCAGTATTTTGGTTACGCATATCTCTGGTAGTTCCAAGTAACTTATGTTCGTGGAATAAGATAGTCTACATTTGGATCCCCAAATCGTGCTCAAACGTGTTTTACCTAAGAGCTTGTTGTTGTTGTTGTATATCACTGCTAGTTCCAAGTCTCTTCATGAACTTACGTTTGTGGAATAAGATAGTCTACATTTGGATCCCCAAATCGTACTCAAACATATTTTACCTAAGAGTTTGTTGTTGTTGTTGTATATCACTGCTAGTTCCAAGTCTCTTCATGAACTTCTGTTCGCGGAATAAGATAGTCTACATTTGGATCCCCAAATCGTGCTCAAACATGTTTTACCTAAGAGTTTGTTGTTGTTGTTTATCCCTGCTAGTTTAACTGGTAAAATATGCAAAGTTAACAGCAGAGACTTTGGGTATGGTTATCTTGTTTCTATTACAAAAATTAGGTTTGTATATATATAGATGGAAGATATTAACAAGGTTTTTATAATTAGAAAGATATGTATGAAGTAGTGGATAGTTTGCCATTAATTAGTAATAAATTTTGCTTCAGAGGAGTACTATAATCTATATTTATACTAAGTTTGTCGGACAATAGTATTGGTTGCAATTACCTATATGCATAAAAGTTAGTTTCCTCTTACAAAAGGTGCAAGAACAAATCTTTTTATGGTCGAGTTCGTGAAGTGAATACATACATTTATATGCATTAAAATTTAGCAGTGGATTGAATTCTATTTGTCAGTCTCTCCTTTTGTAGTTCAAACAAAAATGTTCCCTTGTGTAATTTTAGATAGGAAAATCGGACTGGAATAAGTCCGATTACACGGGATAGAACAATAATTAGGCATCCAAATATATAATGGTATGCTGAATTATTAAATCGTTGGATTTCAGTACATTGTCGTTGAGTTGGTCCAAAGCAACTTGGTGGTTTTCCTATGTGATATTAAAAGGGTGGTATGCAACACCTGTATTGGAGTATTTCTAAATTTTAATATATTGCAATGTGGTAGACCAAATTATCATATATTAGGGTCATTTCAGCAAAATTAGTATTTTAGATAGCGGATATATGTTTATGTAATGAATAGCAGTTTAAGCAGCGGATATCGGTTTAAGTAACGGATAACGGATGACTGTTCAAATGAGAATTGAGTTCAGTAAGTTTAGCGGTTGAATTAACAAATTAATGTGAATTAACATAAAAGGATATCAATAATTTCCAAAGATAAAATTTTCAAATGGTGTTTTTTGACCGAAAGTATGAAACGCTACTCTAAACGCTAAATGTTAACTTTATTAATGTTTTACAAAACGTTACTTAAAATGCAAACGCTTCTCAAAACGCTAGCTTACCGAACATTAATATTTGTGTAATTAGAGTTTTGACTTTATCAAGACGCTAAACGCTACCCAAACACTACTGCCAAACACAGTCTAGATTGTAATAGTCTAAAATATCGTTCAATTTGAAGCAACTCAGTGGTGGTATAATAAAATCCATCCAATGATTCAATATTATACAATTATAAAGTTTGACTTACCACTACTAAAAATATGTGTACTACGACCACCTTTTCCACCCAATTTAAAATGGTTGGAAAAAACCAACCGTTTTAACAACCTTTTCATATTTTTAAAATTTATCATCAATATATATATATATATATTGTTGATATATTAGAAAATGTTGACCAAATAATCTGTTTTTAAGATTTTAACATATTGCCTCCTTTGTAAAATCAACATATGTGAATTAAATATTTAATGAATATTAAGTAATCACAAGTTTATCAAATTAGAAATTTCTGACTAAGTAATTTATTTTTCAAATTAGTATATTAGATATTATTGTGATTATAAAAATAAAATTAAGAAATATACGTTATAACTATCTTAGTTACATACAAATGATATAATAAAGTTCAATCGTAAATGTTTTATTAGTCAATTTGAATGAACGCAAGCATCTTTTGTGAAAATACACTAAGGAAATTAAACTAATATCTTATTAATAATGAGTATACTTCATTTTCTGGAGATGAGAGGTGATAAAGGGAAATTTTAATTATTTTTTTATGTCAAAAATAATATGGAATGAGGTATTGATATTAATTAAATTTTGATCATGTATGGTTAAATGGTTAATTTTAAGGTTGATGTCATTTATTCTATTTATTTATTTTTATTTTCTTAAATGTTATATATTAGAATTAGTATCACTATGTAATGTGTTCTTGATTTGTTTTTAGGAACAATGTAATGTATTCATTACTAATATTAGATTTGTATAATTAACTAAGGTAAGAAAAAGTCAAGAATTTTAAGCTCTATATTTTTTTTTAACTTACAATTTATGTATTTGGCCGGTAATGACCTTAGGTCCTTAACTTTAACTGATTCACCAACTTTCCTAATAAAAAATAATATTCGACTTGTTATAAATAATCATCATGATCTCAATCTTCATCTTATACGTTTGACACAAATTTGATACTTAGTATTTTATGTATATTTTAATTCCATATGAGGCCTTGATCACTTATATAATTATTAATTTAAACTATTTTATCATAATGTTGATATAAACTATATTTTATTTTTACAATTACTAAAGAAAATAGAAAATAATAACATAGATTCTTTGTGAGAGTTTTGCACTTTACTATCTCCCAAATTCTACTTTAACATATTTTTTTCTTATATGAGATTGATATATATTATGATAGTAAATTTGGTGGAAGAAAAACTAATTAATGAATTTTATTTATAAAAATTAATGCATATAACCTATATGTGTAGTTTTTTATATGTTTGATTTTCTCTTTGGATTTTATTAAATATGTGTGTGTCTGTGTGTCCACACACACACACACACACATATATATATATATATATATATATATGGATGTAACACTTAGATCAAGTAAATCTGTAACAGATGCAATATACCATGATTATCAAAAAAATTAATTCATGATCAAGGGGACAAAAACTTAACCTGGATAACTTTGTTCAAGAAAAACTATAGCTAAGCACAAAACAAATTTTCCACTAGTAAAGATTACAACAAATGGTCTCCTCAGGTGATTTAATTACAAAGAGGGTGTACTAACTCGTACAAACTCTTACAAATTTTCATCAGTTGGATTAAATAACTCAAACTTTTCAATCAATGCTCCCTTCAAGGGAGACGGCCCTAACTTGCCTGACCTAAAATAAGGTGAATAAAGCCCCCTAAATTCAACTTCCATCAAGTTTAGAATCTAACACAATTAGAAAACCCAACATGAAAACAACAACAAACTTCCAGGATAGAGATGTATGTTTGAGCGCAGCTTGGGATATCCTAATGTAGGCAACATTTTCCTATGAATTGAAATTCATGGGGAGATCTAACATAACAAGAAACATAGATAATTTCTTAATACAATTAGAAACCCTAATTAAACAATTTTCTAGCCAAGGAAATTGCATACTTTTATATCAATTTCCTAACAAACTCCACCTCGGATTAAATTCGACAAAAGATCACAATTTATGGGCAAATCGTTGAATGATCACAATTTGAACCCTTCAAAAATCTTCGCAACTTGCCAACGGACTTCTTGATAATCGCAAGTGAATTTTCTGATGATAGCCATGCATAGATGAACACTAATCTCATCATAATTTGAACCACTATGGTCAAATTACCGCTTGCTAGGATAGAACCAGAACAGATTTATAGTGGAAGCATATATAGGATACTAACATAAAATCGAGAATAATATTGCAAGAATAGCAATACATGAAGACATACAATATTCAACATATAAAACTCAAAAAAAAAAAAGAAGAAAAAAACAATGACAAGGCGAGCAAGACAAGATCAACTATATAAGAAAAATTACAATCGGTATTTGCAATTCCACATGAGATTAGTAAGAGAGAAAAGATATCCAGAAAATAATTACGTGAGTAGTTGTCAATATTTCAAAACTCTTATACCAAATTAAACTCTTGACCCACACATACTAATGTTTATTTGTAGAGAGGTAAAACCTAACACATATACCTTGACGTACACGCAGATTACAATTAGTTTCTGAAACCTAGTACAATATAATTAGAAAACTAGTCTAAATTCAATTTACTAATATCAACCATTAACTTGGAGTTCAACTTTAACAAGTTTCAAATACTTGCCAAATTACGAGTCAATAATATTTGAGCTACTTTGAGACATAATTATTTCATTTATCGCAAACTCTAATCCATAAAAAACAACTAGTCTTAAAATTAGAGGTTCTAATACTTACCAACTAGGTCAACTCTTATTAATATATACACAAGAGCAAAGTTAAGGGGTGCTAGCATGGGCCATGCACCCCCTGTCATCCTTTTTTTAATATAATAAGTCCCTAAATTCTTTTTCTGTAAATATATAAGATCCTTCAAATTTGGGCGATTCTTAAAAGAGAGTAAGTCCGTTCTATATTTCTCGAGCAGTGGCCTTATAATATATGCCATAAACAATTTTAATGCTATGGCTAAAAATTTATCACCTAGAAATAGCATATTTAAATGATATAACTATGGAATCCTAAAGACATTATAAAAAATAAAGCATAGAAGAACACTTATCTCACAAAGCCTATGGAATCCTAAAGACATTTAAAAAAATGTCTGTATGACAGTTTCTAGGGTTTGGTGCAGATCTTGGATAAGAAAAGTACTGCAATGGTTTATTTATATGCCATGCAGTCCCAGCTATTGAAGAAGCAGAGAATATAAGGGAGTGGTTGTGGACTGCCCAAAAATTGGTGAAATAAAAGAAAATCGAAAATATAAATGTTTTTTTTAGACCCTGTTCTTTTGTCAGATTAAATCTAATTATCATAATTTATCCTAATTTATCATGGTTTATCTTTACCTAACATAAATTCCCAAAAAGTCCACTTTAAAAACATAATTCCCCAAAAAATCATCATAACTTATATTAGCTTATCCTAACCTAACAATCATAATTTGAAAAATAACTCATCCAAACAACAAGTTTAAATAAAAGTTTCTCCTTTGAATGAGAGGAAAGTTTAGGGAAAATTTTGACACTCTGTTGTTTAGTTTAATAGGATTATCCTTATCAAACCTAACCTAATCTTACCTTACTATAGAAAAAACATGACTTATTTTTAGATAATTTATATTTAAAATTTTTATTCAACTCACAAAATTTATTTAAAAATAAAAAAAGAAATAGGTGATATGACATTTAGGTCATGTTGTTTTATACGGTGTGATGCGGTGCGGTACTATATATAACTCATCATGCTATTCAATATTCTTCCACATACCACACTTTACCACAATCATTAGCAACATATCTTCTCTCTTTCCTCTCTTCTCACTTTTCTCCTCTACTTTTTACATTTTATCTCCTCATCTACCACATCAACCACACTTTCCACAAATTTTATCATACTATTTCACACCTTACGACACTTTCCACAATTTCACAACACCGCACTATTTCCGCATTACCAACTGCACAAAAGAACAGGGCCTTAGCTACCTTCACTACTTTCCATACCCAACTTTCCTAACCAAACATAATATTATCTTACCTAACTTAATTTTACACCCTTAAAGAATAGAGCCTGAATCTAAAATCTATTGCTTGTCATTTTCATTCTTTATGGCTCTCTCTCACTCACTTATACACACACACACGCTCTCATAGTCTCATTCAATCCCTCTCTCTCTCTCTCTCTCTCTCTCTCTCACATTTTATTCTTTCTTCTTTTACTCCAATTTTACTCTCTCTAACACGTACACACACCCATTTTTAGATCTCTCTCCCACGCATTTTACTCTCTATTTTTGCACACTCATTTTAGTTTCTCCCCCTCGCCCTCTCTCTATTTAGCACGCGTGCACTAGCCCCTTTTATTCTCTTAGACATATATACATTTTACTCCATTTTAGTGCACCCATTTTAGTCTCACAAATGCACCCATTTTAATTTATTTCTATCTCACGCATTTGACTATCTTCTTTACAACACTCAATTTACTCTCTTTTCTCTCCCCAAATTAGGTGGAAGATCAACAAAAGAAGAAGTTTGATGTTTAAAAATTCCGATGTAAATTCAATTATTTCATGCATTTTTCCCTTGAACAAGATATGGAAAAATCGAATGGAAAGAAAAAAAAAGACTTTACTATTATCATTTTTCCTCCTATTTTCAGATGCTTTTTTTTGGCTCCTTTTTCACAATCAAAATAATATCATAAGGAAATACAAAATCGATATATATATATATATATATATATATATATATATATATTACTTTCACAATGTAATTAGACTATGCCAAGGATTTATTTAGATCCTCGTATATGAGATGAGAAAGGATTTAAAAAGGGGTATTACTTTTACTTTTCAGTGAATGACATGTAGGTTTGCTCACTAGATATCTATATCAAAGTAACCATTAATAAACTTTACAGATCAAAGTAAGGAGTGAAAATCAAACTATTTATTACAAATTATTGTCGTATTTTTGGGAGTACATTTGTCATATCCACAGGGAGTTGTGTTCCATGCAGTCAGAATTAACTCAAGTGTTTCGAGTTAGGTGAATGAACTAAGTGATAATGGTGGAGATGATGAAGCTACAAACTACAAAAGCAATAAAAGATGTTCAGGCAGCAAAATCAATATTCAACAACTAACTAATTTGAATAGTCTAACCTCCAAATTCTGTACAAGCAATTAAGAGGGGTTTATTGCACCATTAATTAAGCCAAAGCCCTCTCTCGAGGGTCAGTGACTCACCAAAACCTTCTATCGAGGGTCAAAGACTAGATTAACTATTCTAACTTCTTGTTTTCATAGAGTTAGTTTAATTAAACTATAGGAATGACAACCCTAAACTTAGTCAGAATTCGACTATTCTCATATCAAAAACCCTAACTATTTTCTCTACCCAAGCTAGCAAATTGACATCACCTCTCAGCATAAATCAATTGTCTAAAAATACATATGAACAATCTCTTGAGCGTTTCATTAAACACATGGTGGACATAAGAAAACTTCTAACTACAAGCATAATCAATTTGAGTAGATTAGGCCTAAACAAAATTAATTCGTCATCAAATATATCAATCACAACCGAAACAAGACAAAACTAACAATTAATTAACATACTAAAGTAATTGAAGAGAAACAAAACGAATCTAACAACATAAATAAACATAAAGAAAAAGAGAAAGTGAAACTTAGTCTCGAATTACGAAATTGAAAGCGAAATCCATGAATCCATGAATAGAAAAGCAAATTCAACCTAAGAACTAACCTAAAAGCCTCCAGAGAAGTTAGAGAGAAACCTCTCTCAAACCTAGGAAGAAGAATAGAAAAATATCGTAGTAATAAAAAACTATCTTTCTTTCTAAGTAAAATAAAGCTTAAAAACTAAAACTGCAAATTGGGGTTGCGCACAGGCATGTACACGGGTGTGCGCATGCGTGTGCGGGGATGGAAAACCTCCAAACCATCCCTTAGGTTGTGCGAGCTTACGCGATTGTTTGTTTACACCTCTTTTGGGATCTTTTACACTCTCTTTTCATCTCAATTTCTCTATGGTTTCCTCATTTTTCATTCAACAATCATTAAAACGCCGTGAATCAACAAAAATTCACCTAAAATTGACAAAGTTAAGTATTTTAACTACAACAAGCGAAGATGAGCTAAACTAAATTAAATCAAGTTAGTTTATAACTCAAATTGGATACTGTATAGTTTACATGGAATACAACTGGGTGTCAGATGTTACTCACCTCTAATTGTCATTGCAAGAGAAATAACTTTTGGAAAGTAAATAAATATTTTAATTAAATCAAGTTGGTTTATAACTCAAATTTGTTGTAGTAATATTCAGAATGAAAATGATATTTTTCAAAAGCACATGTAGAAAAGGTGTCACACACCTTTAATAGGTTGTGTAGATTTATATGATATTTTCGCACATACCTTCCCCCTAAATTTTGACATTAATAAAATCAATCTTGACTTTTGTGCGTTACAATTCACCTCCCCTGAATTTTCCAACCAATATAATTTATAACATTCTCCGGTGAATTTGTTATTATTATTATTATTAATTATTAGTACTATTATTATAGCATATATATATATATATATATATATATATATATATATAAATTGGACCCGGTAGGAAGAGAGTTTAGATAAGAAGTTGATAAGAGTAAACATCAACCATTGATTTTACATCTGATGTTGTGAGGTCATGGATATTAAAGTGTGTGATCATCAATTTCATGACCACACTCCACACTTCCTAATGTCCATGACCACACTCCTTGCGGTGCATGATCATACTCCTTAATATCCATGACCACACACCGTCAGATATAAAATCAATGGTTGAGATTCACTCTTCTCATCTTTCTACCTAAACTCTCTTCCTACGGGATTCATTCCCTATATATATATATATATATATATATATATATATATATATATATATATATATATATATATATATATATATATATATCTGAAGCGATCATATGAGCATGGTCCTTTGGTGAGCATGGTTGGATATCTGACAGACATTAAGTACTGTTTTAGTGGATATGAAATACGCAACAGACTATAAAGTTTTCGCTTGGCGGAGACAAATTACTCTTTCATGGACATCAAGTAAACAAATGAATATAAAGATTTTGCTTGTGGGACATCAAATGTTGATGTCCATAGGAGTTTGTCGCTAGGTATTTGATCAAATAGGACCGTCCAGTTCCTATAGAACCTATCACTAAAATACCTCTAGAGGGGGATAGGGCTAAGAGGAGCGAAAAGGGTTTCACCTTTCATACATGATGTCCACGAAAATAATACTTGATGTCCACGAAAATAATACTTTATGTCCACTAGATATCCAACTTTGCTTACATGTTTACCAAAGATCTATGCTTATATGATCAGTAATGTATATATATACACACATGCACAAACTATACATACAACAACAACTATAATAATAATAATAATAATAATAATAATAATAATAATAATAATAAATAATAATAACAACAACTTCATCAGAAACTGTGCTAAATTATGTGCAAATGAATACCTAAATTAGAGTAATTTGTCTCTGCCAACTTCATCAAGTAATTTGTCTCCGCCAACTTCACCAAGATAGGTCCACCACGATGTACGGTTTAAATGTATAATTTGCACATACATTTGTCTCCGCCAACTGCACATGAATACCTAAACAACTTCATCAGAAAATGTGCTAAAGTAGTCCCCTCCCTTTACCTTCTGCTTAAAAACTACAAATCTAGACCTACTCTAATTCAAAGGGCTGAGATTGTGTCCCATTAGCAGTCCATTTACAATTGTCACCCCCAAGCCTTAAGTGTTTTGCTCTTCTGTTCTGTGTATTATTAGACCCTCATGTTAGTCTGTATTATAGCCTCCTGTTAGTCTTGCTTTGGTCCCTTTTAATGGCAGAAAGGTTACTTTGGCCCCTTTTAATGGTTGAAAGTGTTGCCTTGGCTAGATATTTTTTCAATGGAGCATCATTATTGTCATTATTAATGATAGAATTTTTTTTTGAACCAAACCAGCACCAGCAGCTGTGGGCCTAAGTTTGGCTCATTGCATGAATGTGGGATCTACGATTCCTATTAAGGCCATGTTCTTTTGTGCGGATGGTAGAGTGTGGATATAGTATGGTATGGAAAGATTGTGGAAAGTGTGGTATAGTAGTATAGTATGGTAAGGTAAAATTTGTGGAAAATGTGATTAATGTAATAGGTGAAGAGAGAGAATGTGAGAGGAGAAAAATCTATATACAGAGACAAATCTAGCTTTTTTTTAGGTAAATGGGTTGGACCTAGAGACAAATCTATATACAGGCCCCATTGGCTGAGGAAAAATAGGTATGGGAAGGAGTGCAAAAAATTACTCAGAGGTACCTTAACTTTCGGGGAAATGTTTTTCAGGTACCCCAACTTTTCAAAACTCATTATGGAGTACCCTTACTTTTTGGGTTAGAAATTATTAGGTACTTTTTTTGTCATCAATTTGGTTAAGTGACCGAAATACCCTTGTTCTTCCTTTTTTAAGAAATACCCTGAAAGAAGAAGAATAAGGGTATTTCGGTCACTTAATAAAATTGATGGCTGGAAAAGCACCAAATAATTACTAATCCAAAAAATAAGGATACCTCAAAATGAGTTTTGAAAAGTTGGGTACCGAAAAATAATTTTCCCAAATATTGACGTACCTCCGAATAAATTTTTGGAAGGAGTGAGATAAGCCTAGTGAACCCAGACCCAAGAGCCTAGTTGGTTTTCACTTTTCAACTACCTCAAAAGGATGGCAACGGGGCGGGTACGAGGTATATTCCCCGTCCCCATCTCCGCACACGCACCCCACCCCCATTCCCGCTCCATTACCCATTTTGGGGCGAAAATCTTTCCCCAACCCCACTTAGTACCCAAACCCAAACCCAAACCCAAACCCAGTGGGGCTCCAGAGGGAATGAGACCAAGATCAAAACAAAGACAATTTGGGAGTGAACATAAGGAATTATGGTTAGAAAGAGTAAATTATTTATATACGCTCTATGTTTCTAATTAATTAAAATTACAAATTGCTCTAAATTATATATATAAATTTATGTATTAAGGGTATTTGTGTATTTTCATAGAAATCAAGGATGGAGATGAGGAATATGCGGTGGATTACTTTACTTTATTGATCGGGGAAACGGGAGCGGGAAAAAATTTTGTCCCCATCCCCACCCTGTCCTTGCGCGGAGATTTAATTCTTTGCCCCATCCCCATCGGGATCCCCAAAGCGGGGTAAGGCTTTGGTGGGTACTGGGATTCTCCACCTTACTGCCATCCCCACCTTAAATAAGGTTTGTTGGTGTTCCTAATAATGGCCGCAAATCCTGAGTCACCTACATGGATGACCGAACCACATATGACATACCATCCACAATACAAACGCAAATTTAGAACAAAGTAATAAATTTAAAATATCAGCTACTTCTGCAATAATATTAGTAAATTTATTATGAATTTTATAATAAATATTGACTAATTTTTTGAAAAAATCAACTCTTTGGAAGATCTAGTCATCTAGGTAGGTGTTCCATAATGTACCATATAGCAATCGGACTTTAAAGATTATGAAACCCTCGCCCCTTTGTCCTGCAACAAAAACAACAAAGTGTCTTCTCTAATCATGTTTGGCCTCTAGACTTGCTGGTTGATCCTTTGGAGGTTCCCAAAACCTGTTTCAACTTGATCCACATTGAAGAGAGGTATCTACTCCAAAAAACTTGTACTTTTTGCTTCTTTCTTTTATCTTAACCAAGTAAACCTGATCTGCCCATCGAATCCTTATCTTAGTGATAACCACAATGAAGTTTACTAGTCGAGAAGCAAAGGATAAGTATCAAACTGTCTATGACAAGCACGACCCAAACCCCCCAATTTTCACCCATAGGGAATTTTTGCTTCCTCCAAGAATTAAACCTTGATAGGTACCAAATTATCCATAACAAACTTGGTTACCACCACTTTGGTAGATTTGTATTTCTTATTTTCTTGCTTGATTCTACCATTCTTGCATATCTCGTTCTTCTGAAACTATCTCCTCCCCCTTGAGAGAAGATACCCTCCACATTAGTCGTTTTCCTATGGAAGGATCATATAAGGAAAACTTACAGTGTTGCCTTGTTGTTATGCTTATTCTCCACAAGCAAGAAGACACCCACCAGGCACGAGGCAGCAGCTTGTCATTTTTTGTTTTCTGGATGGGAGAATCGTCGCCTAGTACTAGTATGGCTTACTTTCCAGCTTATTAATATGTCTTCCTTTTACGAGCTCAACAAGAGACGATGAAATTCTGCCAGAAATATGCATCACCCAATGCTCCCTTTGCTTTGCATTCTCGAGCAGAGGGTGTCTGGTGCCTTCTGTAAAACATAGACAGGGTTACCAGTGCAGCCAAACAGGAGGGGGAAACAAGGGGAAAAGGGTGGGGGGGGGGGAATAAAGGAATTGAACTTTCAATAACTGCAATTAGAGAGAATAAAGAGAGCACTTTTATAATTATACATGTAAGAATCTTACTAGAACAACATTTAGTTTGCAAAAACTTGTGGAGTTTATAGAATGTCCCACATAAACCACTTTAATATGCATTGCAGTCAGTCATGAGCTTCTATTCGAAATAATGACCCCAATACTTTGTGTGTTACTTTCAGCATGAAATCAGTGATCGAGCGATACCACAAAATGAAGGAGTACGATCACCAACTGTCAACTGCTGCTTCTGAACTTAAGGTAACCAATCTAGCACTTCAACAGCTTACACGACCAAGAAGGTTCATCCATGTCCATTTTGATTTTATAGTGAAGTTGCATGTAGCGGTTAAGTCATAGATAATTACAAGTGGAAACCAGAAGCAGATGGATGTAGGATAAAATCTCCCACATAAACTAGCTGTTGGTCTTATAGGATGGAAGCTCTCTGTGTATGTTATCTGTGTAAAACTGTACATATACATGAAAAAGTTTTACCCATTTTCTGCCAGAAAAATATATAATTCAACCCATGTTCTGTTAGAAAAATAATTTCCACCTCTTTCAGGAGTCAGTACAGGCGGTTGTCCTAAGAGGCTGCTAGGCAAAAAGGCAGTGAGCAAGTTGATCACACTTGTTCATACTGTAACCAACTGTTTCAACTGAGTTGAAATTGTAACAGACAAATTGTCACCCATTAATGTTCTTCACCATAGATAAAAAATGATGAACAAAACCTGCATCATCTAGTATACTAATATGCCCAACAGCAGCTTTAAACAATAGAAAAGAAAGATTAAAAAAACATTTGAGCTCCATGTTTTGTGTCCCCTAGTTAAGTAGTTATCAACTTTGAGTCCTGACACCAAAGGGGAGAAAGAGGCCCTTAAAAGAGCACAGAAGAAGTGCATGCCTACAAGCAGCAGTACAGAAGTATCAGATGCAACCCTCTAGAAATGATGTCCTAGTCAATGAGGAAAGCAGACCTTATCTCCCCCATAATAGACAAAATACAGATTTTTGTTGAATGGAGGAATACCTCAATAGATAATCCTCCGCTCCTATGGAATTAGGCAGTTCAGATTGTGTTGAATGGCGATATTCAACTTAGATTGCAGTGGATCAAAAGCATAATACCTCTAGATTATCCTCCAGTTCCTATGGAATGGTAGCCAGGGTTCCTAATTAGGGTCTAAGAACCAGCCCATCTGCAATTCACAACTAGTGTGACCACCGCTAAGTCCAACCACTCCCTCACCATCCATCTAGGTTAGACTCTCAGGATATGGAAGTGCACATTTTGCGTGGCTTACTAGCTCGAGCTTAAGTGCCCCTGGATCAACTTTAATTGTACACATCTTCAAGTACATACTCCGCATGAAAACCTAGGCAGATTGTCTGAAGACAGCTGAACTAACAAATGCATGTGAGAACACCAAAATAGGAAGGTGGTTCCTAATGTTGCATCCATTTCAAGATGCAACAGCGAATGCTAAATGAATAGGCAATAAGGAATAAAACGTCAAAACCTAGCATTAGATATTATGTTATTACTTTGGACAAACTCCCAAGAATATAGAAGTCTCGAAATTTACGAACACGCACCAGCTGGATGTACAAGAAGGCCTTTCAAGACTCAAGAGTTTGACAAATCATTAACCTACCCTTTTCTGAGCAATGACACCGTGGATATCATCTTCCCAGAACTGCCAAAGAACATGAAATGAGGAAACCCTGACATCCAAGTCTGAGTGAAGTAAGATCCTTTGGAAAGACCAACACTTTCAATGGCAGGCAAGCAAAGTGGGTGCTCTTGGATGTTTTAATGCAGTAAACCATGACAGAGGTGTACCAAAATCTAGTCTGCCGAGGCAGATCACAGATAGGAACGTTCAGAGCAAACATAAGGGCTTCACATGGATGTTTCTGGTTTTTTTACTCACTCCAGAGTCCTTACAGTGTTTTGTTAGTGTTACACCTTCCAAGGGACAAGAAGTGATCTAGACTATGACGGCAAGGTTGATGAGTGTCTCTGAAAGTATCTTGGTGATTAACCTCCAATGGAAGAGCGAGCATATTATTGTTTCAGTGGTGAAGTTGCAGCATGTAGCAGATTGGTCTATGCTACCTTGAGTGATCAGAGCAGTAGCAAAACTCAGAACAGTTCGAGAGGCAAAAGAGCAAAGCTCAGAGAAAGAGAAATACAGATAAGAGATAAGAATCATAAGAGCCCCTGATTCATCTTCAAGAAAGTCACCTCAAGCTTAAATTACCTAACATGCTTAAATTCCAACACTGTTTCATTTACTAATTGGCTTAAGCAGCTGCTGCAAACAACATAAGAGACTGCCAGCATTTACCTCTACCTGAAGTCAAACTTTGCTATCTAGTTTTTGAAGAATAGCTATGTAAAATGGTAATGATAGCATTGAAGGGAGCATGATATTGTTCAGTCCAGAACCTGACGAAGAAGGGAACCCAGCAAAACAGAGATAGTTTCAAACCTGCAATCTATAACCCTTTAAAAACAGAAATCTTATACTGTAGCATTCTGCAGTGATCCTAAAACCCTTCAAGTCATTTATCCTCAATTCAGTAATTCTAAGCACAAGCTGCGATTCTCATGTAAGAGGTCCTGCATAATAATAAGCAGGAGGCAATGAGCTAATTGACTTTTGTTTCAATTGCAGAGTATTGCTTGGGTGCAAAGAAGCAGCTCCTCTTGGCACAGCGGCCCTCCCAAAAAATTCCATTAAAACATAGTTCGTTATTTTAAAACTACTACCAGGTTACCCAGGTACATGGATACAGTTGCCAAATGGTCACTGAGAACTAGAGGGGGGAAAGGGAAACAGCAGAAATATGTCACCTACAAGTGGAAGCTTGCAACCAAGGAGATTGGCTCTTTGGAAGGAAAGAAAGACCGTATAAGTTCGACACAAACAGTAAGTAGATGAAGGTGAGTATAACAAAAAGATTTCATGTTCTTACTTATTCAATTCTCAAAATCAAGAGCTGGACACAAAACCTCAAGATACCAAATTCATGAGAGCCTCCGAAAAGATAAAACATTGACCGACCTGCTTAGTAGCAAACTTGTTCCAAAGCATTAGTCAAAAGCCTAGATCTTGTGCACGCTTGATTTGTCCCTCAAGATACCCAAGATTGTTGCATAATGTCCCATGCACCTCGAGCAGCTAAATAGAAAAAAATGTCAATTCACTAACATGCTGAATAAGCTATCATGCTACCAAGCAACACCCCAGCCCTACCCCTGAAGCCCACCCAAAGAAAAGGAATAACTAAAAGACACCATCGAGTCTTAGTTTTTGTTTTCTAGTACTAGAACCCTTGACCAGTACTTCAAATTGCTTACAACTCCGTAGACATACTAATCACTGGATGTTTCTACATCACATTAAGACAACTTTATCGTTATTGCTTGTGTTACCTGGACTTGGGGCACCGGTGTCAGCACACATGAATCCAAGTGTCTCACTCATAAATTCCCAAAATTTAGGGCCTGAGTACATTATTCAAAACTTGGACACGGATAAAGGACTCATCATATTAATAGTGAAAGTTGTACTTTTAAACTAATTTCTCTGTAAGTTTTCATTAAGCAAAAGTTTTCTATTTATCAATCGATTAAACACAAAAGAACTTTCTTTTTTTTTAAGGAAAAGAAGAAAGAATATATCAAAGTCAAAATTAGGGTGATGGATGCAAAAATCACATCCTACAAAAGACTAAATGCCTCCCTATGCACAACCATCCACCAAATCTACAAAATGAAGAAACGAATATCGACAAAAGTTCCCATCATACCAAAAGCAAAGCAATTTCAAGAAACTATATCCTTGAAAAGGCGCTGAGGCGACTCCATGCGCTCAAAAGCTATCCTTTCTTCACGCTGTACCACCTGAAAGATGGAAAGGGGAAACAAAACACAAGCAGCATCTTGCAGAAGATGTATGTAAACCAAAATGAAGACGATCAACAGTCAGCCACAACAAAAGAGAAAGAGCTAAATCTCACATGATTCCCAAATGTAACGTTTCTTGATATTGTCTTTCAATCACTGAAGAGAAATTTCAAGACCCTCAAAAGCTCTTTGATTCATCTCTCCAAAGACACCAAAAGATCACATGAGGACAAAACCATATGTTCCTAATCTTTTTTGCCCCAGTCGCTATAGAGCTCCGTGTCCATCAAGAGTACGGCAGGGTAAAATAGGTTATTGCACACATCTCAGGAATCACTAGAGAGGACCTTGTTAAGCCACCTCGGCTGCGAATTACCCTCACAACAGTAATGCATACTGCCCATCCCCAATCGAGACCTACCATCCAACCAAAATAATAAGACTTCAGTGTTCTTCCTATAAAAAAAAAATTGAAAAAAAATTGAAAAAAAAAACATATTTCAGCAATTCTCCGCTGCCAATGATCAAGTGAATTCCATATCTACCATGACAGAATATTACAAGAAACATGGACTATTTGGATAAACTTCCTACTTCATTTTCTTTGACTTTTGTAAAGAGCCTTTTGACTAGTATGCTATCACTTTTAGTTGCTAGTGCCATTTAGAAACATTTATACAAGTCACACAAGGCTATAAACACCAGAAAAGCAACATTAACATGTATAGTACAAAGTCCTGCTTTTGCAGGTATTGTGGAGATAACAGAACTACCATAAGTTTTCGGATAGTTACTTCAGGTCTTGGGGCTTGTCAAACTAGACAAAGAAAAAGGTATCAAAAGAAAGGAAGAACATGTGATTACAAGACAAGCAACATTTCTGGCTACCAATACAAATAGGAATGTGTAAGAGAAAAGGAGGTTAGATATTATCATAATGCCTAAGAACATTACATTATACAATGAATCGATCACAGACTCAAATCTTCTTCATGGATGCTGGATCAACTTCCACAACACCCAATACATTCATATTTGTAAAAGCTATTCTATTGCTAAACCTAGGGTTATCCAATATACTATCTTTAGTTGGACCCATCAAAGGACTTAACCATAGTTACCCGGACCGCCTCCCAGATCATCAGTTCTGGAATGTGGACCACTACATTTTGGCATAAGTTTAGTCTAGTTTCGGCTTTGGAACGTTTGTTCCTAAAATGTGCATTGTTATGTAGCAATGACATGATCCTTAGTAGGACTAGGATAAGTCACATGCAACCCTACTTATTTAGTCCTTTTATCTTGGCCTTGTTTCTCTTATGGTCTATCTGGAGGCATGGCATTGTTTTTGCTGTTGTACCCCAAGAAACCTTCAACCTCACTTAGCTAACATGAAGCAGTAAATGATCTTTATTAAAGAAAGGAAATATCGGGCCATTTGTGGAAAAGAAAGAAGGGATGAAATACTAGGAACATACGCACTAGCCTTGGAAAAGGCAGCTTTTTATACATGAGTGATACTAGTCATGGGACCCAAATGTATGAGATGTTCATTTGACAAAATTAGCTAGTTTGACCAATTAGGCCCAGGCCCAAGCACCCTTAGATCACTACTATATGTGGTACATACACCAAGTTGTCACCAAATAATAAGAATAAGAAACATTAAAACTTACAGATTCCAGGTTCATCAAGTGTTTCTGTAGCTATAAGCCTACAGCTTTGGAAGCACCAAAACAGGCATCCTCCCCGCAAACCACTGTCCCAACATATTCTCCACGATAAATCCCCCCCCCCCCCCCGGCTGGGGGCAGCCAAAAATATAAAACAGGTCATCATCTGTTATTATTTCATGAGCACTCCAATGTCAAAATAACAATCATACCATTCATACACAAATAAACAATTGTTAATTTTTCACGAATGCTTGTCCACAATGTGTTTCATATATTCTTTAAGCCCCCCAACCCACCCACCCTTAAGAAACCCCAGCAAGTGGTTCATGTAACATGCTCTTAACCTGGTTGACCCATCAGATTCTTGGCTTAAAACTACTAAAATCCTCATAAATTAGAACATTGCATGGTACAAGAATAATCTATCAAATACAGGCCTTTCCCACATCACTTTTCATTTGGTATTTATATATTATTACAATCTCACCTTAATGAGAAAATCTAACAAAAACAAGACGGAGGTCAGTTTTCACAACATGCATTACCACCTCTATGTTGTATATTTTTTACAGTTCTAAATGGGGGATCCAAACCAAATGTCTAGCAAAGAATAGGAATTTTATGACAATGCCCCATCCCCCAATGTATGTTCAAATGTCAAAATGACAACCATTTTCCTTTTCCTTTTTACATGGTTGCAGTATTGGCAAATGGAGACAGAAAACCTAAGGCAACAAGTGGAATATTTACAGGAAAGGCACAGGTAAACAGAGTTACTTCAGTCTCATTCCAACACACACAGACTGGAGAGTAATGATTAATGAAGTCAACTGTATAAGAGAATTTCATTGAGACTGATTCACATGAGAATTTTATGTCTTTAGTTAGTCGAAATAGAGCTAAGTTACTTGGATGGCCATGAAAGTTAAGACATAAGAGGGACTCAATGAGCAAAGAAATTAACCACATAACTTCAATGTCAAAAAACATAATGCAAATCAAGTAAAAACCTTTCGCTTCCAGCAAGTTAAGCCCTTTCATAATATGGAAACAGGAGGGAAAAGGCATGCAAAAGGGCCTGGCCACTACACATGCAGGAGTAGAATCGACTTTGCTGATAGGAGCAAACCTTTAACTCTTCACAAACATACAAAAGCTAATAAAAATGTCCTCATTCAAAACTTGAAGTTTGCTATTCAATGATTGCAGGAGGATTACAGGGCAAGAACTTTCAGGTTTGAGCTTTAAAGAAATGCAGAACTTGGAAAATCAACTGGAAACGAGTTTGAAAAATGTGAGAATGAAAAAGGTGAGAGCAGTGTTGCAATATAAAATAATAAAATACCACAGCCCTTCAGGAATAATCATAACATTCAACTACGAGCTGCTAAGTGAAAGAACAACACTGATAATTCTACTGTTGTTCGCAGGACAACCTACTATCTGATGAGATCAAAGAACTTACTCAAAGGGTCTGCTCAATAACAATATACAAATAACAATATCTTCAATATTTATTTTCAAAAGGATATGGCATACAGCACTTACTAAGAAAATTGCTTTCTGTGTTATAGGAGGCTGCCATTTATCAAGAAAACGCTGAATTACGCAAACAGTTTGACCTCATCCAACAAGAAAATGCAAATCTTAAAAAGAAGGTGCTATATATTTAAGCTTAGAACAGTTTGGTTTCTATGTTCTTTCTTGTTTCCTATGTCTTTTCTTTTTTCTTTTCTTTTTTATTTTTTTTGGGGGGGGGGGGGCGTTAGCTAAGAGGGATATATTACTTCAAAATCTCTGTTCTAGCAGTATTTCTAAAAGATCTGGTACACAGGTGTATGGACAGCAAGAGATGAATCAGACAGCACAACGCCAACATGTGCCATACAATGTCAAACATGGTTATAACATGAATGAACCAATTGATCTCCAGCTAAGTCCACCAGAGCAGCAGAATGATGAACCACCCACAAAAAAAATGAAGCTAGGGTAATTTTCAACTCCTTGTTTCAAAAGTGGCAAAATTTTCAATGGAAAAATCAAGGGAAACAATTTACTAATTCTGACCTGCTCACTTGCTCTTGTTTACAGTTTGCAACTGGATTAACGGAGCTGCTGTTGAGTGCTGCTCACAAATGAAAATTGAAAGACAAAATGCAAACATCAGTACAAGAAACACATACAACCACCAACAGATTTGCTCTCAATTGCAGCATGGAGTTGATCCAATATCACTGCAACAAGTCAACAAGAGCTTCTGACATAACTCCGTGAAACAAGCAGAAAGAGATATGCAAGTCCCAAGAAGGTTCTGTGTTTGTTATCCTGATGACATGTTTGACAATCTTGAATGCTCGTACGTTAAAACCATTTTCTTGTGCAATACAGAATAGGACAAGTCTGATTGATCAACTAGTACACGTATGTCAATCTGTAAATTTCAAATTAAAAAAACTTTAAGTTGGAACAGATTCAGCCATTTTTGGGTCAACTCTTCTAATAGTTTGGTCCTACAAGACTTGAGTCTATTATGTAATAAGATGGATTTGACTGCCATGTTTGAGTAAGACTGGAAGATAGATAGATGCTTACTTGGAATTCTTCAACAGCAGCATCCATACTATCCCAGCTGTAATAGCATTCCCTGACAGAAGTATGCCTACTTTAGGGATCACATCAACAATGTTCATCTCTTTAGACTAAACGATTCTTTTTTTATGCTTTGTTGTGAATACTGTAGCATGGGTGTTTCAGTAGCAGCAGACTGCAATGCGGGAGCAGACCCATGCCTAAAGTAGTTTGACAGGATACTGACTAAAACTATCACTCTGGACAAAGAAATTCTTGAGTCACTAGTAATGAAATTCAGACAGTGAAACTTTAAAAAAATGACAGTAACCACAATATATAAAACTAAAAAAATAGCCTAGCGAACAAAACCCTTGTAATTCCTTTGAATGTATGAGAGTACACATCCCAGCAAAATATAGCTGGAAGGGTTACAAATAACAGACAGAGCTGCCAAAGACATCAACTTACTCAAACATGATCCCGGACATAGAACTTAAGGCCTGAGAAATTCCACTAGAGCCAAAGATGCTAAATAAAAGCCACCATCATACATCTGAAGACGAACTTCAGCATTGCAGGAAGTTATTGCTACAAAGTGCAACACAAATCACAAGAACCCTTTGCAACGCAGAAAAAACAAAAATAATTACAACAAAAAGAAGTTCCTATCCCTTTACACTACCACAGGTCATCAGTCTCTGTCCACTATATTCATGTCGCTCAAGTATTCAATGCAAGATCTTGGAGTCCACTGTTTATTTATGCGCTCATAGGATTAAGGGTCCAGCATCCATACCCTCACCAAAAAACAAGGGCATAATGGGCATTCCGATTGAAATGAAAGTCTCAAGTAACACAGATTATAACTTACAAGTCAGACAAACTCCAAAGAAGAGCACAAGAGCACTCCAAAGTGACCATCAGCTCTGAGTTCAGTTTAACCCCCCCCCCCCCCCAACTTGGCAATTGTGACAATTGCATTGGCTTGGGCTTTGATATGCTCCCCCCTCCCCCCAACACACAACACCCCACCCCAGCCACCAAACAAAACAATAAATAAATAAATAAAGAGGGAGGTGTGGGCGTGATCAAGCACCAAGCCTTGAGATCCAAGGCATTCAGGGGCTAACCTTAGCACAAGGGGGGAAACAATGTACACTTCTAGGGCCAATGTAGGAGAAAGTGAGGTCTTGTAGGACACCATCTCCAAGTTCAACGCCTATCAAAAACATTACATTTATAATGAAGCAAAAGAATACAAGCAGCCAACAACAAAATCCAATTCAGGAAAAATGCCAAACAAGATACCACAATAACTGTTGACTGTGTTCAAGCAATATCAAATGCCTGTTTTGGCATCCCACTCGAGCCATTGCCTGCTTTAGCATTCCCACCATGTTGTACAGGACAACTAAAAGCACCTCAAGGGTGCTTCTAGAATTGGTTATTTGGTTTTATAACTAAGTCAATACATAAAACTGACCAATAATAATTGTCAGAAAATATATCATCTAAACATTTTTGTTCTGATAGGAAAAATAACATATCATCTAAACATCAACAAGGTTATGAGCCTATGACCTGAATTTGCTCCAATATTTTAAATTGCAACAAAAATATCATGGTCATAGCATAAGAACAATATGTGAAAAATCATTTGAATGGTCACCATTTGCAGGGAGAGATTCCACAGTATCATATGCTAGATTCTAAGGTAAGTATCCTATCTGCAGTAACCTAATGCCCAATGGATATCAACAGCGCTTTTTCATATCCATGAGCCTTTGAAGATTCATGTGTGGGCAAATAAAAAAATACATGCGTAGTTCAATCGCGCACTTGGCAAACATCTCCAAGTAGCTGCATAAATATATCAAAACAAAACGAACTATCTTCTCAAATTTCCATACGTCACTCTCACATAATTTGTTTGACACCAAGTAAATCGGGGTGGGTTTAAATGGATAGATTCCGAATCGATATTTTGAAATGGAGGCCAAAACACAATGTTGGAGGCCAGCCCAACTATGCAAACTCTATGCATGGAGGAATTGATAGGCTCATTCTATACTTCAACTATCAAGAATTGATAGAGACCCTCTATACTTCCTACTCTTAGGAGTTGATAGAGAAAGGAGAAGGTAGACACATTTCTCAACCATACAACACTCCAAAGTGTTTAATCATAATTCATACAACTCTTGCTATCTAGCTTGATACAACCATGGCCTTTTACAGGCTAAATTGACAACTATATCATTAATGACTAGCCACTATTTTCAACAAAGGTATCATACTTTATTGACAATTAGATATTCTATGTACTAAATTTCTACACCTATAGGTGAACACCATGGTAGAGTAGGAAGGTGGACTAAAGATGGGTGGCTTGGGGGTATTTTACCGCATCAAACTCCCCATGTTGGAGAAGACTCGTCCTCGAGTCTTTGCTCTTCCTTATTTTCATCATGACAAACTCCATTAGATGTTCATGACTAGCTTGGTAGTTTTTTGTTCTTTTCTTTTCTTTTGAAATCAGCTTGCTTTCCTTCATCATGAATCAAGATAATCTTCAATTTGATCTGCTTGAATGACATGTCGCACAACACGTTTCTGTAACCACTGAATTTCTTACTTAATATCTGCTATAATAACATTATGTTATCTACATTGAGCTCTTGGCAACATTTTCAATATTTTTTCTTTTATGGAATCATCTCTAGTATTTGCAACAAAAAATTATTACTTTTTTTTACTCTTTATTTTTTTTCTTCTTTATATTTTTTTTTTATACATACCAATAATAATAAACTGCATACATTCCTCATATTCCACGCTCCAGTAATTCACAAATGAAACAATGTGGAAAAAATTTTGATAGCCCAACTTATATCAAATAAGTTGAAAAAGGTGGACTTTGAAAAGATAGGCAATTGCCACATGCTTCATCAATCAGTGTACTATACTTCTCTGCCTTCTTTTTCTTGGGGAGAGAAACTATGAGTAGTAACAGAAACAAAACTAGAAAAGGCCAAAGGGGTACTCTTGAAGATAAAAGCAAGAGGCAGAGGTTGGAGAACTAGAAATTAGCCAAGCAGACATATGATGGTGAGTTGATCCAAGAGCCATGTCTTTTCTTTTTTCAAAATTAATATTGTGCAAGCAAAACTTCCACTGGAAAGGAACAAGTGGAATGAAGAACTATCATGGAGATGACGGTGCTTCAAGAGGGTAGTGTGGTGAACAATAGTGGTTTTTTTTTTTTTTTTTGGGATATGAGATAGAGATGGTTTAGGTTCGTTTACTATGAAGACATCGAGCACCAACGTGAACCAAACAAGTAACTCGCTACATTGAGCTCTGCTACCAATTTGACACTGGATGGGTATGGGATAAGTTAGGATAGATAAAACTCTAAATTCATTTCTCAACTTAGAGAGCTCTATACTTCAACTGGGAGGAATTGTTAGACTAATCTATACTTCTCTCTCAGGATTGAAAGAAGGGGAAGGGAGATTCACTTTCTCAACCTTACACAACAGTCACTGTGTTTTTTATGATACTTGATTCATGGTTAGATTGCTTTCTACAAACATAACCATGGCCTTTTATAGGCTAAATTGACAACTATATCATTAATGACCATCCACCGTTTTCAACAAAGGTGTCCTGCTTTATTGACAATTAGATAACCTACCTACTAAATTTCTACACCTATATGTGAACACCATGATAGAGTAGGGAGGTGGAGTAAAGATGGGTGGCTTGGAGGTATTTTCCTGCATCAAAAAAAAAGTATCAAGCTAGTCATGACCATCTAATGGAGTTTGTCATGAAGAAAATAAGGAAGAGCAAAGACTCAAGGACGAGTCTTCTCCTACAAAGGGAGTTTGATGCAGAAAGATACCCCTAAGCTACCCATCTTTACTCCACCTCCCTACTCTGCCATGTTGTTCACATATAGGTGTAGAAATTTAATAGATAGGATATCTAATTGTCAATAAAGCAAGATACCTTTATTAAAAATGGTGGCTAGTCATTAATGATATAGTTGGCAATTTAGCCTATAAAAGGTCATGGTTGTATCAAGCTAGATAGCATAAAGAGTTGTATGAATATGATTAAACACTTTGGAGTATTGTAAGGTTGAGAAATGTGTCTCCTTTCTCCTTTCTCTATCAATTCCTAAGAGTAGGAAGAATAGAGAGTCTTTATCAATTCCTAAGAGTTGAAGTATAGAATGAGTCTATCAACCCCTAGCAGTCGAAGCATAGAGTTTGCATAGTTGTGCTGGCCTCCAACGTTGTGTTTTTGGCCTCCATTTCAAAATATCGATTCGGAAACTTTCTATTTAAACCCACCCCGCTTTACCCGGTGTCATTGTTCCTCAATATTTTTATCCCAATATTACAAGAGCATAGCCATTTTCCCAACGTACCAATAAGGCAATAACCTTCATAGGCCACTGCTAAATGGATAGCATCCCTTGCCATCTTGCTTGACTTCAAAACCATCTTAAAAGGAGAGATACAACAATGAACTATGAAATCTTTTCAAAACAAGAGAGGATAAGATATGTTGTAATGTTTGATAGACCCATATTCATTTACTTGTGAATTATTATTATTATTACAAACTCCATGTTATTGACTGTAATACCCGAGAGAGAGGTATATATACACTGAGAGCTAAGCGGCATGGGAGAAGAAACAGACTAAGGAAACAGACTAACAAATTATTGCTGCAATGGACAACTAACAATAACATCATCTGATCTTTTCTTCCTAATATTCATATATCTTATTTTTCTATCAAAAAAATAATAACAAAAGCAATAACAACCTTCAACAGCAACATAAAGCTACTAAACACATTTCTTAATCTAGAAGATGATTGCTGGCCTTGGGTAAATTTGCTCATTAATTTGGTCACCAAGGCAATCAATAATCACTGTTTAGCTCAATCCTCTAGCATTTCCTGGTCAATTTCTGAAACTATAATCACCTGTATCTCATACCTTTGAGATTTCGTAAAGAAGTAATAGGTCCCAAAGGAAACCAACACCCACACCAAACCTATAGGTCTAACAAAATAAGCATATCCACTAAAAGAAACCTGAGTACATGAGCGCATAAGATCAGAAATTCCTTATACTCCTTTCTTCCCATTGTAAATTTCAGTTAAGAAGGTCAAAAATTTAAGATCTCCATCTATGAGCACAATTGGCTAATAAGAGGTAGTGATTAAGAAGTCAAATATAACAATATTTTGGTTTGTACCAAAATAAAAAATCATGACAGCAACAGTTGGTCGAAGCCAATATTATTTTTCTACAGAAAACTCCAAGTTCTGAGAGCTGGGGAAACTACTAATGACATAGGAAGCTATTTCTAAGTTGACAAATACATGTTTGAAACCAACATTGGAACAATGCAGAATTCCACCTTTAATCTTCGCCTAAAAAAACGAACTAACAAAGGCATAGGCGACTTGACTAAACTATCCAATATATAGCATTGATCTAATTGACTCGAAATCACTGTATTTGTATGCCTACAATGGCGAAAACCCTAAACAGCATCCAAACTGAATAGATAAGCCCTTAAATGGGAGCAAAAAATGAGTATAGCAACAACATGAAATCAGATATCCTGGGAATCAAAGAAGCCGTACCTAATCTCGCCGTATGGTATAGGTGTAACTAGCGATCGATTATGCTTCAATCAAAGAATGCAACAGTGATGATTACAGACGGAGTCCAAGTAAATGCAGAAAGGTAGATAGATGGAGAGGGAGACAGAGAGAGACGATGTTTTAGCGTTGATGATTGTTCGTAGTAGAACCCTAGTGACTAGAGAAGACAGAAATGGTGAGGAGCAGCAGGATGGATGATGATCAAAGGAAGGAGAAGAGTGACGTGTATGTCGGATGACACAAGGTACGAGACATTTGAAAATACGAAGGTGAGCCCGGGCTCACCATGCATTGTGAGCCCCGGGATTCCTTTTTTTTTTATTTGTAAATATAATAAAGTTTCTTTTTGACTTCAATATTTTAATATATTTAGAGTTTGAATTTTTATTTATCTATTTTTATTTTTATTTTTATTTTCTACGATTTGTGTTTATGAACATTTTGGTTAAAGTTCGCGAGTATTGTAATATAAATTCATGAATATCCACGTTACAAATTATGAAATTACATGGGATATGTTTGTGAGCATTCAAACATTGGTTTATGAGCACTGTAGTTTAGGTTTATGGGTCTTTATATTCAAGTTGTTAATTTTTTTTATTTTTGTATCTATCAAGAATTATTTTAAGCAAATGTATAAATTTATTTTTTATTTTTTGATTTTCTTAATTTTTTTCTATTCCAGTTTTAAAAAAAGAAACAATTATGCTCCAGGGTCCATAATGCTCCATGCACCCTATGCATTCTTTTTCTTTATATTTTTAATTTCCTTTTTTTGTGCAATTTTTAATTTTTCTAAAATAAATATAATAAGGCTTTTCTTTTAATATAATACTTCAATATATTTTATAATGAGCATTGTCGTTATAGGTTATGAGCATTGTAGTTCTACTTGATGAACATTATAGTTTTATGTAATGTGCATTGTAGTTATAGACAATGGGCATTGTAGTAATAGGTAATGAGCATTATGGTTTTATGTAATGAACATTGTAGTTATAGGCAATGAGCATTGTAGTAATAGGTAATGAGCATTATGATTTTATGTAATGAGCATTGTAGTCATAGGTAATGAGCATTGTAGTAATAGGTAATGAGCATTGTAGTTCAGCTTGATGAGCATTATGGTTTCATGTAATGAACATTATAGTTTTACTTGATGAACATTATGGTTTTATGTAATGAGCATTGTAGTTATAGGTAATGAGCATTGTACTAATAGGTAATGAGCATTATGGTTTTATGTAATGAGCATTGTACTTATAGGTAATGAGCATTGTACTTATAGGTAATGAGCATTGTAGTAATAGGTAATGAGCATTGTAGTTCAGCTTGATGAGCATTATGGTTTTATATAATGAGCATTGTCGTTATAGGTTATGAGCATTGTAGTTATAGGTAATGAGCATTATGGTTTCATGTAATGAGTATTGCCGTTATAGGTTATGACATTGTCGTTATAGGTTATGAGCATTGTAGTTCTGTTTGATGAGCATTATGGTTTTATGTAATGAACATTGTAGTTATTGGTAATGAACATTATAGTAATAGGTAATGAGCATTGCAGTTCAGCTTGATGAGCATTATGGTTTTATGTAATGAGCATAATAGTTATAAGTTATGAGTACAGTAGTTGTATAGTATGGACATTGGTGTAGAAGCTTATGAGCATAATAGTTATAAGTTATGAGCATAGTAGTTGTACAATATGAACATTGGTGTAGAGGTTTATGAGCATCGACCTTGTAGGTTATGAGCATAATAGTTATAATTTATGTGCATAATAATTAGTAGTTAAGGTTTATGAGCATTGGCCTTGTAAGTTATAAATATTATAGTAAAAAAATAAAAAGCATAAAAATATAATATTACACAAAAAAAATAATTAAAAAAATAAAAACGATGGTAGGCGTTAGGCTCACCAAACAACGTACGTCCGGGCTCACCATCGTCCTTCTGTATATCTAAAAGTACGTACAAAAAATTAAATTAAAAAAATAATACAAAGAATATAATGAAAATAGATAAAGAAAATTAAAATTAAAAATACACGAATGAAAAGCATAATTAAATTGAATAGAAATTCAAATTTAAAATATAATGATTTATAAATATTGTAGTAAAAGAATAAAAAACATGACACACAAAAACATTTAAAGTGTAATATTACACAAAAAGAATTATTAAAAAAAAGTAAAAAAAAAGAGAAATGATGGTGGCCGCTGGGCTCACCAAGTAATGTGAACCCGGGCTCACGAAGCGTCGAGAGAGGGAACAAAAAATCTCTACAACTCCAGAAAATATCCTCTCACACTATCTCCCTGTGTTTTACTAAAATACTACTTCCTCCTTTCCACGTATGCCAATCGCTATTGTTCGGCGGGTTCTACATGAACCATATTTTTTTCTTTTACCTAGACTGGACAGCACAAACAACGCAGCAGGATTAGCATAAACAAAACGAAATGTAAATAATGAAACAAAAATATAACGTCACACCTCGTAGCTCCGCTGCTTTGCTTGTTTCGCTAAGCCATGCATCGATTGAACAATCTGCCTATCCACTTTTTGCATCATCCCCTTCCTGAATCTTACACACAAATTTGAGCAGCACAATGCCAAACTCCAACAGTTCACCGGTGCCGAACTAGGGCGACGCAGGATGTCCACCACCGCCATGGAGTCTGACCAAATACCAACTTCTGTAAACGTGCACCGACGAGCCTCATTAAAGCCCTGTTCTTTTATGCGGTTGGCAAACTGCGGTATCACAGCATACCACAGTTTGTCACAACTCATCACACTTTACCACAAATCATTACTTTTCTCTCTCCTCACTTTTCTCCTCTACTTTTTACATTCTCTCTCCTCACCTACCCCACATAGTCACATACCAATAACCTACCACAATTTCACCACACCCACCACTATTCCACTACACCTCACCACACCATACCGCAAAATACCGCAGAAAAGAACAAGGCCTAAGTGCCATATAGACTGCAAACAGCTCTGCATATTCCGCTAAGTCCGCCCAGCATCCTTTTGCAGCAGTAGATCCAACAATATCCCCTTCCCGGAGTACCCACGCCCCTGCTGCCCGCCCTCCCTTCTTATTCATGGCTCCATCCACCAGAAACATTGGACCCCTCCCCCCCCCCCCAATCAATTCCTCCCTACCCCAAACAAACACACTCCCCCCATAACTCCCTTCCTCCACCGTAGACCTGACCCGCTACCTTTCCCTTTCATCCACGTAACATCCTCATCTTGTACCCGTCTAAGCATATTCTTGAGTAACTTACCATCCGCCTGAACCCCCTCCATACACACAGCATTCCTTGTCTTCCGTATGGCCTAACGCGTACCAAACAATTACCGGATTCTCCCCCTCCTCCTTCCTTCTAGCCAGAAACCTAACCCACCCCTTAAACCACTCAAACTAACTCACATTTTGATTCACCAAAGGGTTTATTCCTAACTCCTCCACATCTTGTCCGCACACACACACAACCTGAACCTATATGCCACTGACTCTATCCCATCACCACAAAAACATATACCCGAATCATCAAAACCCATTTTCCACATGTTCTCCCCATTAGGTAATGTATCAACCACACATCTCCAACCGAACAGTTTCCACTTAGGAGGCATATTTGTATATCCTAAGCATTTCCAAACTTTTGTATCGGAATCCGAGGGGTTAGCCCCACCCAATTCACGAAGCAAGAAAAAAATAATAAATAACCTTCTTTCACCTTATAGATCGACGAAGCCCTTCCTGGCCAAATCAACTTATCAACACCCTCATGTTGCGGTGGGAATACCCTTAACATCGTGTTTAGCGTAGACGGTGCAAAGTTCTGTCTCAATACCTCAACATCTGACACCATCCTATCTCCCCTCCTTTTCGTCAAGGCATTCATTGTCATTTGCTCCAGGCCTTCACGTCTAGCCTCATCCAGAACCTACACTTCACTCGTAGGTATCAACCAGTTATCCATCACAGTAACCCTCCTCTCATCCCCCGCACTCCATGAAAACATGTGTTGACTTTCCGCCGCCACCCGAGCCATTCCTTTCCAAAAAGAGGAACTCCTGGACGGGGTTTTATAGCCAACAGGAAGCCCAACGGGTGAGTGGATCCCGTATTTAGCTTTCCATACTCTCGCAACTAAAAGGCCTGCATTATTATAGACTCGTCACGCCTGTTTTAACAATAACGCTTTGTTAAGACAACCCATGTGCCTCACCCCAATCCACCTGTCCCCCCCCCCCCGGCTTAAAGACTACATCTTAATGTTTCCAATGCACAGACTTTGAACCATCAGGCTTCCCCGAGAAAAACCTCAACACCAAGGACTTAATTTTATCCACCACCCTCTTAGGAACAAGATAGATACTAAAAATATGTTGATGGAGGGATATCAGCACTGCATTTATTAAAATCACTTTACATGCTGAGGATAGCATCTTTGCCCTCCAACCTTCAAGTCGTTTCTGCACGTCATCCACTATGAAACCAAAATGATCTGTCCTATTACTCGGAGTCATCGTCAACACGCCCAAGTACATCTGGAACGCCCCCCTTCGGGTAACCAAATATAACCTCCATACCTTCTTTCTCCTCCGAAGTAACTCCCTTGGAGAAGCATAGCGAAGATTTGCTAACATTGACTACCTGCTCAGAAGGCACACTGACACCTCTAACTCCATAAAGAACATTGCATCATCTGCAAAAAAAATAGGTGTGAAATTGAAGGAGCACCTCAAGCCGCCACCACCCCCTTAATCATGCCCCGATCCATTTCCTCTTGGATTGAACCAATATTTAGACTTGTCAAATTTCGTTTGATTTAAATTTATCTCATAATCATCGTTTTAAAAATATTAGACTCGGATTTAGATTTGTGGAATACAAGAGACCTATGTGGAGGTTTTTCTTAAGGTAACTCAACACATGGTGAGTTATACGAAGATGAGAAGTCATGAGAGTGTGAACAACCTGACTTAAATGTGTCGAATTTTGTAAGGTTGAGATGGAGAAGTTGTCCAATGATTTGTCTGTAGGGCTCGGGATCATCTAGCAAATCCCCTATCTCATTGGACAACAGCACAAAATTAATCGTGATGGAGGGTTGAATTGTACGGGCAACTCGTAAGTTGAAAGTCTGATTGATAAACTGGAGGAAAATACACGCAAGACCGTGAAACTTAATAGTGCTATAGGTATGTCAATTCTTAATGACCAAAGGGTAGTTGTGGAACACTTTAAGAGGAACGCACAAAAGAATAAGAATACATAAAGGATATACCTTTTTTCAAGTGTTCTGCAGTCTAATGGGGTTGGTTAATAGCCGATATTTTGAAAGTAACTCCATTACTTTTAGCTTATGTTCAGCTTATTGAAGCTTTGTATTTTGCTTTTTTTTTTTCTTTAGTTCTTTTCTTTCATGCACCCATTGTTATTTGTTACTAGACACAAATTTTTAAATTTAATTAATCTTTTGAATAAATGAAATAAAATTACCAAACGTTGATTCTTATTATCCTTAAAGAAACATTTTCCACTACAAATGTTTCTAGTTCGGTTTGAAAATCGAAAATGTTATAAAAATTTGATGGAAAATCATGTCATAAGCCATGTCTAGCATATGAGTGGATAAACTCAAGACTTTTCTTCGAGAACCTCACGCAATGTCTGAGGTAAACAGTTCATTCTGGATTAAATTTTTCAATTTAAGATGAGCAATCTATACATAAATAAAACTATAATACCTTCGTAGTCACTAAAATTCATCATCAAAACTTTCATCTTAGGATATGTATTACAGTACATGTAACTTTGTCACGAAAAAAATTTGATACACTTAGCCGGATGGCCAAGACCTCATTAGCTTCAATAATTCATATATTCCAGTCATACATTTTTCCAAGGCCATCCCTCAATCTGATCATTATCAATGAATCATAATTTCACTTATCATTATCAATGAATCATAAGTTCCCACAAACCCCATTGACAGAACAAAATACAAAGGACCCTAAGAATACAAAGGAGGGTCAGATTTTCAGCTTTGTGTATTATAAGCTATGCATGGGATTGAACCACCTTCTTCTCTGGGTAAATTTTGAGCTTGGATTACATGCTTTCCTGCAAAGCTGATCTGATCCGAGATTCCACAGTTTCGCGTCCTCCGTTCAGAGAATTTCTTCAGAGTTATTGTCAGTCCAACATATATCAGAATAAATGCACATACTATCTTCTACACTACACTGTAACTCCTGTGTTTATGCAGTTTGAAGTTGAATCATGACACCTTTCATTGTTTGTCTGTCCTTCAACTTCTGATAGCCTTGTTGAACCTATCCAGCTCTTCTGAATCGGCACCGTAGATTGCTTTGATTGTGTCCTGACAACAACTGTAAAGTAGACCAAATTGAGCACCTAGTAAGTATCGAGTTTAACGCCAAATGCCAATATGTTTGAGTTAACAAATGACGAGGAAAGCCCCAGATGAAAACCTGCAAGCCTCCTTGTTGAATCTCCTCTTGTTGATTCCATACAAAGTCTCAAATACGTCTGGCTCCACGCGACAAAAGTGTGGCCGATCTGTGAAAAAAGATGAACATGTTTGACCCTCTTGCTGCTTTGATTGAAGGTTCCTTTCTAAACAACCTACAATGCCGAAGAACTACTGGAGGAGGAACTGAAGAACAATGGCAGAACAACAAGGGTCAACAACTCACCCTCATAAATGGAGCATTTTCGAGTAGTTTTCTCATAGTGTATGCACCATCCATCCGGCCCAATCAAGCTCTTATAAAGCTGCATTTGAACAAACAAAACATAGATAATCAAACATACTCTACTAAAAACAAAAAAAAGTAGGGCGAATTCTAATTTGTTTCAAGCACAGTTTAGTTTAATTGATTAACAGAGGCAATGCTAGATAAAATTGATCAGGACAAGCCTAGATTAAAATGATCTTCCTTTTCCAAAACACACTAGACTCAATATGGCATTGAAAAATTGGGGCAATAATGGTAATTGAGCTCTGTTTGATCAGTGATCTACAATCCCATCTTCCCATCACACATAGATTATGGGATTCTATGCTTCTCTATTCGATTCTTAGTCGTATAATTGAGAGATTTACAAATTGCAACTTAGCTTGAACAAAAGATCTGCCCCAAATCATTCAATTTCATGACTATATATCCACCCAATCCTAATGCCTAATTCCAATTACAGGAAACATGAGGAAAGGACTCAGTTGCTAACACTACACTACACTACACACCAAAGTTCCAAATTCTCCCTCAAAATTCTCTATCCCTATTGCCATTTGCCAGAAAAATTGTGCAAAACTTGCACCATATCCTATCCTAAAGAACCATATCAGTTCTCAAACACAAAATTCTTTAGCTAATACATACAGATTACAGAAGCCCCTTATCAAAAATATATAGAAAAGAATCCATATAGAAGGCCTGCAAAGCAGCTAATTGCAGAAAACAGCATAGTTAAGAACTAGAGATGAAATCAGAGCACAATTAATTAGGGTAGAGAAATGGGGAAGAACATAACAAAGGCAGACCTCAATGTCAGAAGGGTCATCAAAAATTTCTTCAGGGGTGGCAAAAGTGGGGTCCTTTGCAAGCTTACAGCATGCACCACAACTGTTCACACACTGCCACAAGGGCTCCTTCTTCTTCTCATTACCTCCAAACCCAACATTCTTCTGCTGCACTTGCTCCCTCTGGGGTACTTTTACCGTTTTGCCCTTGCCTTTGGGGGTTGTCTTTGCTCTGCATCTTACTCCCATTAGGGCTGTTTGGACATTTGCTCCTCCTCCTATAGCTTGTGCCATGCTTCAAACTTCTGAGCTCTGAAGCAATGGATTTTGTTGGGTGGGCAAGGGTTTGGATGAGAGACAAAAAAGTGTTGATGTGGTTGATTTATATCTTGGGGAAATTTACGCCAAAGTGTTGCTTTCAATGACATTTTTCAATTAGCTATCTCCTTCAATGTATATTCTATGATTATCATCAAGAAATTTCACCTGAAAGGAGATGGCTCATTTGACAAAAAATGGTTGGTCAGATTAGATAGGTACATAGTTCATACCCATTGTCCCGGCCGAAAACCAGTCCGAACCCGTCTGAAAGTTTAAGGTTAAGTTTGAAATTTCCAAACCCAAAACATAAATAAACTCAAAATTGACATACCCGCCCGAATTGACAGGTCTAGACTCCTGGGAGTCGGGAGGTGGTTGTTTCTTTTAAGAGATTGTTGTTGTTAATGTTATATATACTTAGTATGTGCTAAGAAAATTTTGGTTGAACCGAATATCCAAATTTGTTTGACCTAAATTCAATCAGGTTTGAACATTAATTTTTCGTCCAAATTTTAAATTTGGACAATTTAGTCATGTACAAATTCAAAATTGGGTCAAGTTTGGGCCTGGAGTAAGAAAATCGGTATGTCCTAATTTTGTATAAAATTCAAGTTTTGGACATATGCGGACAATGTCGGAACCGTAGCTCAAACTTAAAATATGGACAAAACATTGAAATCATTTGTAAATTTATATAAATTCAAGTTTGGATATTCACATAAATTTGGGTAAGGACAATTCGGGTCCAGGTTCAGACATCACAAATTGTCTGAATTTGAATTCGGATAAAGTTCGGATTTGGAGATTTTGTCCAAATCCAAATATTTACCACCGCCATGCCCATTCTCTCCTAATTATCCCTGAAGCTTACAAATTAACATACTTTCACCTGATAGACTAATCTTCCGTCTTCTCGTTGATTTCTCTCATTTGGTCTCTACTCTCTAACTATCTAATGTAGCATATAGTTTATTTTCTCCCTTTTTGATTGCTTGATTTTATTTATTTATTTGTTTATTTAAAAGTGGGCATGTTGATGTTTGATCTGTCATCTAGATGAATTAATATAATGTTTGCCAATTGCCATGTATCAATAAGATATGCAGTAAGAATGCTTGCTTGGGTTTCTGTAAATGCATCCCCTCTGATTAACCATCAAGAAGTAAAAGATTAATATGTTTCTAGTGATCATCTGGGTTTAATTTGGAGCTCAATGCAATGATAATACAATCATTCATGTTATTGAAAACTTAGGGGGTGTTTGGCTACCCAGCTTTTTGGGTAGCTTTTAGTTTTTTGGATAGCTATTAGTTTTTTGACCAAGGTTAAAAAAAACTACTTGAAGTGTTTGGTAAGTAACTTTTTATATTAGTTTTTTGGACCCAAAAAACTAGTTTTCAAAAAGCTAATTGATGAAGTTTTTTGAGGTATCACAAAAAACTACTTTACCAAACATTTTTTCTGCAATTAGCTAACCCAAACAGTTAAAGTCAAACAGCTAATCCAAAAAGATATCAATTAACAGCTACAAGCTAACAACTAACAGTTATTAGCTACCAGCTAGTTGCCAAACAAGGGGAAGGGTGCTTTAGAGAACTACAGTACTTTGAAAGCAAGAAACGTCAGCTAACATCCCACTTCTTTAGTAGTTGAGTTAGTTTCCAAAATCTTTAATACTATCCTCACACCAGCAAGTATCCCATATGAATCAAAGTTGTTCAAGAGTCATCTATCTATATTACTATATATAAATGCCACAAAAAAGCAATCTAGAAGAACCAAATTGCGGAAACTCTGCAGCAAATTAAATGTCCCAGGTTTCATAAGCCTGATACGAGTACGAGCAAATATGCTAATCATCTCAAGAAAACCCAACTTCAGTCTTTCGGGATTATATCTAAACCATCTCAAATCTCACATTAATCAGTTTCTGTAGATTACATACGGTTGATATCTTACATTACATCGCATATATATGTCCAAGCACTGGCGGATCCCAGGCTTAGCCAAGGCTAGCCACAGCCATCCGGGAACGCAAAAAAAATAATAATTCAGTATAATTTGTGATAAAAATAAGGGATTTGATGTGTATTGAATGAATATAATAGAATATTGTTTAGGATTAAAACTCGGAATGCATCGTTGCAAAATATATATGTCAATTTTAAGGGGATGGCTTTGGGTTCAGATTCAGACAAGCTTGGGTTATTAGTTACAACTTACAATGCTGTTGCCAATTCATTTATATTCAGCCATTTTTGCTTTGTTTCTGTCATGATTAGGAAACTACGTACAACCACAAATTTTGGGATTAGATTATATGTACGTACAATTATGGATATTTTTTTCAGTTTGTCATGTTGTATTTTCAGCTTGAAATTTCTGGTAGTTGGTGAAATAAAAAATAGTGTGGATAATTTGACTCAAGGAAAAGAATATTGAGGGTTTGATATTTTAGTGGCTTTTACTTTCAAAAGTGAACTACATATGGTCCGCTGTTGTCGCCATTGCTTCCTTCACACTCCCGGAAATTCATTAGTAACCCGTCTATTTGCACTATTTTTCTTTTTTTTTTTTCTTTTTTTATGGAATCCATTACCACTATTTTGAAAGAGCGCCAAATTTTATAATATTATATTACTCTCTCTCCGTTTCACATTAATTGTCATATTTGGAAATTGTATAGTTAAAATTCAATAATTTTAACCATAAATTTCTTAATATATACGATGAGTTGCTAAATAAAGTTATCACCATTAAATTCGTAACGAAAAGCACTATCATAAAAGTATAATATTGCAATTGTTAATAACATATTATATAAGAAATTATCAATCAAAGAGTAACATTGGAGAGTGGAGACGATAAAAGTCAAAATTATAACAATTAATATGGAACGGAAGGAGTATATAACTATATATGTTGGGTTAATTATGTGGAACCCAAATTATTATTTTGGTGAGATGAATTTTGGAAAGCTAAAATTGTGTTTGGTGGGCAAGTTTTCTATATATTGAAGATTCTTCCAAGCCTCCAAGGTTGTGTTCATCAATGAAGGATATTATATAAAGTGGAAAATATTATATTGTTACCAAATTTAATTGTGATGGAGCAATCACATATAGGTTGATTAATCACAATGTGAATATAATATTACCTTGGAACATAGTATCAAATTATTAGGAAACACGTATTTTTTAAATGTTAATATTATTATTAACACTAGTATTATATTGTAGTATTGATTATAAATAAAACATTGGGTTAAGGCTTTATGGTGTACAATTAAGAGTGTTTCATCTTACCACAAGAGATTGACATGTAATCTCTATGTTTCTGATGGAGAGTCATGGAGATGTATGAGACTCGGCTGTGAGTGTTGAGTTCTCATGTTGTAACTATAGGAAGATTGTGAGAGATTGTGAAAGTATGGGAATCTTCGAAACAGTATTATAATCCTCTAGTGCATCATTCATGGTTTTTTTCCTGGTTTGGGTTTGCCACGTTAATTTCTTATGTCGAATCTTTATTATTTTTCGTCCTTTATTATTGTTTGTCTACTAAGGCTATCTTCAATGGTGTTTTTCAAAATGGAGAATACCAAGTACATGAATAGTAGGTTTAATATTATTTTAATAGGTAGTGGAGAATAGATATTGTTAATGGTGAAGAATTAGTTGAGAAATGGAATGAGAAATGGGTAATATATAATAATTATTAAAATAGTAAAAAAAAAGATAAAACAAAATCAGTTTTGTTTAATATTTTCTCTCTCCTTGTCTCTCCATCTCTCTCCTCCACATCTCTCTTTCTATCTCCTACGTTCCAAAAATAGTACAAGTATGCTGCAGCATACTTGGTATCATGGTATGCCATCTTTTTTTATTTTTCCTTTTTATTTACACTCTCTCCTACATACTTGCTCCAAAAGTATATCATTGTTGATGGTCTAACATTGTCCTGAGAATCCTAATTCCTATAATTTATTGAAGAGTCTACCACATATTCTTTTTCTAATTTTTGTCTGCAGTGGATAAAGTCTGATGACGATATAGTATGGTAAAAATATGGATAGTATGATATGATGTGGATGTGGTAGTGTGCTAATGTGATAAAATTTGTGTTATGAAACCACAATGGTTGGTGTGATAGGTGAGGAGAGAGAAAAGTAAGGAAAAGAAAATTGTACTTGTTATGATAAAGTGCGGTATGGTATGGTAATATGTGATGGTTTGTACCTTTGTAGTTATTGTGATACATTGTGGTAGATGCGGTATGGTATGATACAAGAGAACAAGGCCTCAAATTTATATCAAGTGAGATGGTTACTTTTTTATTAATCAGTTACATAAAGCCTAATAGACACTAACAACATTGTGAAAACAACAGAAAAAACCAATAGCGTCAAGACATCTAACAATAGAGAAACATCACACCTAAATAGCGAAAGGTACACAACATAAAAATCTAAAATTAACATTTTCTCTCTATCTCTCTTCATCATTTCTGCTTAAGTGACTTCACTATAGGTACAGGATGCCACGAATGAAGTCTGAACCACAACCAAACTTTTTCACAACCAAACTTTTTCACTTTGCGCGCCATGTCACCAAAACTTTTTCACAACCAAACTTTTTCACTTTGCGCGCCATGTCACCATGTCCTCCAGTGAGATGGTTATTACATTAAACAATTAAGGCAACAACATTTTAAATGACATCTAGTATTTCAAAGGTTATTTTATCAAATTTTAGATGTGCAATAAAGTATGACCAAAGATAATAGTGATAATGGTCAAGAAAACAATGCACTATAAGAAGCAATAAAAGATGTGAAAGGTTGCGATATTGATATTTAACAACTGATCAATCTAAATAACCTAATCTATCCATTATATACAAGTAATTAACACTGATAGATTTTCCCAACGAAGTTCACAAAACCCTCTCTCGAGGGTCAAATGCTGGTTAACTTTCTAACTACCTAATGCTCGTAGGGATAATGTAATTAAACTACAATAATAGCAACCCTTGACCTATTTAGAATCCAACTGGTTTCATGTCTAAACCATAACTATTTTCCCTATCCACATTAATTAGTACACTTACCTTACCTCTCAGTATAAATCAATTGGGGTATTTATTGTAATAACAAAAGTTAGATAGGTAGATATTATAACAATAAAGGCTAAGTGCCTAACTAGGGTATTTATTGTAATAACAAAAGTTAGATAAGTTAAATGACCTTACATAAAATTCATGGATAAAACCTGCCTTCATCAAAATTGGTGGGGGATAAATATAATTCGTTCGAAATAAACTATGTAATGTAAGTTTTCCAATCAAAGACAAACCAATTCTTGAAGTTTGGTTACGATAGCACGTGAATTTGTCACACGAGTGACCAATGTCATAGACACTTTTTGTTTTGGAAATTTTACTGTAATTGAAAAAAAAAATTCAACTATAATAGATAAAATATATAATTACCCTTAAAATTATAGAAAATTGAAATAAATATATATTAATCAAAGGATTAGTCACCTATGTCCTATTATTTAGGTTTGTAGGATTATCCTTGTCTAACCTAACCTAATATAACCTTGTCTTATTTTACCTTACCATCCAAAGAACAAGACTTATTTCTATATAATTCATATTAAATTTTTTTTATTCAACTCACATAATTTATTTAAAAATAAAAAAGAAACATGTAATATGACATTTATTTATCTCTACTACTTTTTTTAGCCTAATTTTTCTAACCTAACTCAGCCTTACCTTACCTAACTTATTCCAACACCTTTAAATAACAGGGTCATCACGGCGTCCAATACTATTCTTTAATTGATAATTTCTTATATAATATGTATTTTTAACAATTATAACATTATCTTTTTACAATATATTTTTCTTTACAGATCTAATAGTAGTAATTTTATATAAAAAATCACTGTATATATTGAAAATTTATGATAAAAATTCAAAATTTTGACTTCATAATTTTTAAAGAAGTCGATTAATATAGAGCCAACAGAGTGAAGAGAGTAACATATATGTAAAGGAATGAAAGAATGGAAGATGTTGGAGCACTATTTGCCCATATGGGCGAGAGGGATGATATGGAAAGGTAGGAGGGGCATAGGGTGTTTGGTCCTTAAATACCTAAACGTGATTGATTAACAAACATCTTCTATTAATTAATCTTAATCTAAGCCTAAAGAAAAAGCAACAAAATAAATATTTATATAATTACCTGTTTTTTATATGGTAATTTTCTTATTTTAAATAAAAATCAGTAAATAGAGCTTTTTTCCAGAAAAAGGTGAGAGAAAACACGGCCCACGTCTCGGTGCTTTTTGCTAAACCGCTTTCCTGCGGCCCAATTGCCCAAACACGTATTTCCCATCCTCATTTTTTTTTTTAATTTTGCTTTTCACATTTATTTAGTTTTATTTTATTTGATTAAAAATACATATAAAATTTTCTAGTCCTGCTTAGGAAGATTCCATTGGTTTCATACTCTCACTCCACGTGCTCAATGGAGCGTGAAGCTCACCTCCCACCATCTAACGTTTGTAAATCGTAATATGTGCCATCCTTTGTGGGCAAATATGTCAATTCAATACAATTTTTCTATTTATTGCGTAGGTTTATCTTAGCACTCAGAATTCATCAACATAATAAAAGATATTTTTGCACGCACACTCATAAATGACTAAAATGTCACGTAAATGACTAAAAGATATTTATAGACTTCATAGACGGCACAAACACTACTCCCTCCGTTCCATATTAATTGACACATTTAAAAAAATTTCACATACCAAGGTTTAACTAAAAAAACTACCTTCATAATTAAATGATACTATTTTCCAAGTTGTTTTTTCGGATATCAAGGTGTAGGTAGTGAGAGAATGTGAGTAGGAGTAGTTATTATTGTTTGGAAAAGTAAAAAGTTAACATAATTATTAAAGTTAAATAATTAAATTAAGTATCGGGAAATGGAAAGTGACAATTATTTTGGAACAAAAAAAGTTAGTTTAAGTGTCAATTAATATGGAACGGAGGGAGTAAAAAAGATGATGGTTTTTGTTCTATTGTTATCTTCCAAATATTATTGTCATTCACATAAATCTTCTTTTTTTCCCCAATTTTTTAGTTTATGTAAATGAGTTATTTTAAAAGTAGAGAAAGTTTTCCATAAAAAAAAGTAGAGACAGTTATTCCATTAAAAAAAGAGCTTTTGGACGCTAATATACTAAACTTTTAAGATATTGGACAATAATACACTGAACTTTGACTTTGGACAATAATACAATGTACTTTGGGGAGTGTTGGACAATAATGCACACATAGCAATTCCGGCGGTGGCTAACTTGGTGGCAATCCTATGTGGTCTGCCTGCCATGTAGGATCACCACCAAGTCAGCCACTGTTGAAATCTTTCCGGGTGTACTATTGTCTAACACCCCTTAAAATACATTGCATTATTATCCAAGGTCAAAGTTCAATGTATTATTGTCCAAAATTCTTCTATATGAGTAAGTAGAAAACCATTATCAATAATTTACCTTGTAAAAAAAGATGACATGTATAATTATATCTCACCTTTGATCAATTTTGTGTGTTCTTAGAGCATTATATTTTGATTGGGTTGAATTAATCATTAACAAATATGTTAATTCATAACAAGCATCAATTATTTGTAGATTTTCTCATTAGAGTCTATATTGTGAAGCAACCTTAAAGTAGAAGAGGGGTGTTCAAAAGTTTTTCAATAAAATATTTATTTTATTTGTATTTAGTCATGAATCTGTTTTAAGTAGCTATCTATTCTAGATACACTAAAATCATCAATTAGTGAAATTTAATTTTATTTTGGAAATATTTTTTTTATTTATGCTCATAATACTCCCTTGGCCCGCATACCTTCCTCCAATTAACTGGATCATCCTCAATATTAACGAGGCCTCCTCACCAAAGGTGCTGAAGGAGGAGGAGTTAATCGAGGTGAACATGGTGAGTTCATTTGCGGGGGCATCAGCAAAAACTTGAAAGACCTTTTTGCCCCTAAAGCCGAGTTGCAAGCGACATGGCGACCTTTGTATGGCTAAAAAAGGTTCAGGTTCGCCTAGATTCGGTAATAGTGGTGAGTATATATACTGAAAGGTGGCAGCATAAAGAATCGAAAATTAGTCAAGCCTATTAGCAGATGCAAGGAGATCATCGAGAACGATATCTGGGAGCTCCTCATCTCTCACTTTCATACACATCGTGAAGTTAATAAGGTAGCGAACAACTTAGCTAAGATTGGTTATTGTTCTCTAAATTGTGATGTTATTCTTTTCGCCACGCTCCTTGACGAGGTACTCAACTCTTACTTTGCAGAATGTAGTGGAGTCAAATGGCTTCGGAAAGTTGGAATTTGATAAAGTTTTTTTTTTCTTTCCAATCTCCATCTTCTTTACAAAAAAAATAGTCCCTTTACCCACAATATTACTAGGTTACTAAAAATTCAAACATTGAATATATATTAATTTCTCAACATATATAATTATCTATTTTGTAAAATTATTATCAATAGGTTCGCAATGAAAAAATCATTTCATAAAAGTTAAAGCAAATGTTGCAAAGTTTTAGTAAAATATTATACTTGAAAATTATGATCAAAGTGGTACATTTAAAATTGTGAAAAAAGACAAGTAACTTTTTTTCTTTGCCAGAATAGTCATTATTATTCAAAAGATAAATAATATTGTACATCCACCACAGTTCCTTCATACAACCATAAATACAAACTTAATAAAACATTTAAAAGTTACTCTTAAAAAAATACGTCTCATTCTCATTATAATTTTCTGAAACAATTTCATCTAAAATTTATAATAGGCGATTTTACATTATTTACATATAGTTATTACAATGTTAAATGCCTGTTAATGCATATTCATTTTATATTTTAATAATCTTATGCAACTCACATTTTTATGGAAGATTTCCTATTTATTCTATCATATACAAAACCAAATGCCAATAACTACCATTTAATAATGACCTAATAATTAAGTTAACAACTAGTCAACCTGCTGCTAGCAACAATTTTAGGAGGGGATAATGCAGACAAAGTTAACTTTTGAGCAATTAAATTAGCCTTTCTAGATGCTTACTGCTTAATTAATCACATTACTAATCACTTGTTTTTATTTATGAAATCTAATAAAATATTTGTCTTTAAATTTAAAACTATGTAGACATTGATTTTGAAGAAACAATAAGGGGGGAAAACAAACATGTGATCTCCACCTAACCCTTTTTTTCCCTCCTAAAGGAAGGACAACTGCCCAATCATCAAAATCTGATGATTTTTTCCCTTTATTATTTCATATTGAAAATAATTTTCCCTCACCGAGAAAAAAATATTGAAATAACAACTCTCACTAGTAATTTCAAATTTAGATATTTTAGGACAAGAAAAATAAATTAAAGAGTGTGCTCGGTTAAATTATCCATATTATGATGATTAATTCATATTAATTATTGGATATTTTCATTAGCGTTGGTTACTCAATACCTATATATCTAAGGAGTTGTGGAACCAAAAAAAAAAAATCAAAAATCAAAAGCTCTTAACAACTGTTTTGAGTTACTATATAAATGGACGAGTGGATATAATCATCGTAAATATTAATTAAAGAAATCATCAACACCTCTTATAAGTAAATATATATGATCATAAAAAATATCGAAAAACTTTTAAATATATTGGAGAAATGGACTATTCATCCTACTTTTCGTGAAACTAAAATTAAGTTAAGATTTTACGAATCTAGCTAGTCTTATGTAAGTATATGCATTCGAATTATCAATACAATTCAACAATCTTATTATCGTGATCTATAATCCTATACAAACTTTATAATATTTTCACACATTATAATTAGCTTTAACAATACATTACTCCGTACAATAATAGTGTTTTTATACCAAATTTATAATAATAGTGTCAATAATTTGTTACCATATTTATTGTCCTAGAATTTTTTTGTCTCTATTTTAATTACTCCCTCCGTCCCTTTTTGAATATCAAATTAACTAATTTTATAAAACCAATGTGTCTTGGAAATAGGGTGAAAAAATTATACATGGACAAATATACCCTTCATTAAAAGAAAGGAATAAAGGAAAATTTTAAAAAGTAAAATAAAAATCACATTCATTAGTTAAGGGTAATATGAGTATTTTAATTGTTGGAAATGTAAAATTGACAAATAAAAAGGGACAAGGTAGTTAGAATGGATATCTTCTAAATAAATATTCAATACCATCAAAAAGTAATTGTTTTATGAGAGGTGAGAGCCTTTTGGATGAGGATGGCCTGGGCCGCTTCATAATTTTCCAAAGGCCGTGACCGCCACGCGTCCTTGACTAATACGACAGGCGCGTATTTCAACGACCGTCCTAAAGAGCTGCCAGATAGACTCCGTCCACGTAAGCAATACAACTAAACAAAAATAAAAAAGCCGAAAGAAAAAAAATAAATTAATGAAATCAATATAATAATAGAGGGCCCCACATCTTCCCTCCATCTGCTTCTCTTCTCTCTCCAAACCCTAAATGCACGACACATTCAATTCAAATTCACCCCAAACCCAAACCCCTCCCCTCCAACCCCTTCTGCCACATTATCGGACGACAGATCTCTCTCCACGTGTCCCCCTCCTCCAATCCTCACCGTCCCTGACAGGTGGAGCGGGTAGAAACTTGGGCAGGAGAGAGAACTGCGCTTAGCCGTTAGATCCCCAATCGGCATAAATCAACGTCCCTGATCCTGCCCGTTCCCACCCCGGGCAGATCTTAGTTGCCTTTAAGAAGCGATGCCTTCCCTCACTCATTCCTCGCTCTCCATCGGGGTTATCTCTCTCCTCTCAAACCCTAACGCCCAAATTTCTTTTCCTCCAGATTTTCTCTCTCCCGAAAAAAGGAAAACAGAAAGAAAAAAATTCCCCCTTTTTTCCCGACAATCGTCCGATCGATCTCCGTTCTCCGACGAGTCGCCGGCGACAGAGGTGGATAAATTACATGTTGGGTTGGTGTGGAAGACGACCGGCATTGGATACCGGCTACCGGAGAACGTCGGTGGAAGGTCCAAGATCCGCCGGTTATGGCGTCGGTGGTCTGTGCTCCTAGAAATGAGACCACCCGATTGACGACGACACATCAATCTAGATCCGCAGCTGGTTTCATGGGCAAAATCCCCTTTCTAAACAACAACAACCCTAACCCTAACCCTAACCCTAAAAACTCCCATCCTCATCCCAGAAAGCAATTCCCCCACCAAAACGGCGACGAATTCCCTACCCAGAACCCTACGGCCTCCGACGATGCGTCGTCGTTTAGTCATCGGCGCCCGTCGGAGGCTGACGCTGGGTCTTTCTCCCATTACGTCAGCTTCGACATTTCAGGCTATTCGAGGTCGGAGCTCCGGTCTCTGAAGACCCGATTGATGTCGGAGCTTGACCGGGTTCGTTCCCTTTCGACCCGAATCGAGTCTGGAGACGTTCGCAACGGCCCCAACCCTAAGAAACGACCGATGCCGTTTCAGAATCCTAGCAAGGAGGCGAAACGTTTCGCGTCGTGTTCCAACGGGAAAGCAGCGCAACAACAACCGGCGTATGTGGCGACCGCCCAGGTGATGAAGCTGTGTTCGCAGGTGTTGACGAAGCTGATGAAGCAGAAGGCAGGTTACGTCTTTAATACCCCCGTCGATGTCGTTGGATTAGGGTTACATGACTATCACCAGATAATCCAGAATCCGATGGATCTGGGCACAATCAAGACGAATCTGTTGAAGAATGCCTACCCCACCCCGGAGGAATTCGCAGCGGATGTTCGATTGACGTTTAACAATGCCCTTCTCTATAACCCTAAAGGCCACGAGGTTCATAACTTGGCCGAGCAGTTTCTCGCGAGATTTGAGCAGTTGTTTAGGCCTGTTTACCACAAATACATGACCGAGAAACAACAGCAAACGAGGCATCAACAAAGGCCCGATATTCGTCCCAAAGACGATATTGTGGTCGTCGATGAAGTTGTTCAGGGCAGTTCTTGGAGCAAGAACAACAGCAACAATCCCTCGCCGGAGATGGTGCCCAGGATGATGAATCCCAACCCTATTCCCCCGAAGAAACAGGTTGAAGCCCCAAGAGTTGAACCGGCTCAACCGAGGCTTGATCCTGTCCCTCCTCCAGCACCAGCCCCTGCACCGGCGCCGGTACATGAGGTGGTAGCTCCGGCACCGGTGAAGGGGCAAATTGGAAGGGGCCCCAGTGGAAAGCTTCCGAAGCCGAAAGCGAAAGATCCCAACAAGAGGGAGATGACTATGGAGGAGAAGCATAAATTGGGAGCTGGTTTGCAGAGCTTGCCTGAAGAGAAGATGACCCAGGTGCTTCAGATTATAGGGAAGAGAAGCGGGGGCTTAGCTCACAATGGGGATGAGATCGAGCTCGACATTGAAGCTGTCGACACCGAGACTCTTTGGGAGCTTGATAGGTTTGTGACTAATTACAAGAAAATGGTCAGTAAGATCAGGAGGCAGGCCTTGATCATGCCACCCAGCAATGTGGGTCATCCTGACACCAATCAGGTAATTTGAACTGAATTTCCTGCTGGGTTTGTTCCTGCGCTGTGATTGTTTGCTGTTGTGTGTTCTATTGGTGGATTGTTGAATTGATTTGTGTTGGATGTTGAATGTATGTATTCACAGGCGAGTGTCAGTGAGAGAGTGGTGGATGTGGCCAAGGCAAGGAAAGGCGGAGGAGGGGATGTTGGGGAAGAGGATGTTGACATTGGAGATGAAATGCCTGTCAACAACTTCCCGCCATTGGAGATTGAGAAGGATGATGATCGGCAGCAGCAGCAGCAGCAGCAGGGCGGTGCGAGTAGTAGCTCAAGTAGTTCGAGCAGTTCGTCGGGCAGTGATTCCTCCTCTTCCAGTGGTACATTTTCATCCTCTGCCTTGTCGTAGAAATCTCCACTTTTTGGTTGCTGCATTGTGGGTTTAGTTTAAAATGTGGTGTATATGTGCTAAGTTTGTGATGTCTCAAATGCAGATTCTGATTCAGGGAGTTCATCGGGCAGTGATTCGGACGTTGATGATGCCCAATCCCGTGACAATGAGTCGAAGAATGTTCACCATTGACAAGCTTTGAAAAGACAACTCTGAGTTGGGTGAATCATTCGCCACAGCGCCCCCGGGGATGCACCCTGTTTCTGCAGTCGCCACCGCCGGAATGTGCCCCTATTTCGTTAGGGTTAGACTCGTTTGTACAGAGATTATGAGTGGTTTTTGTTTGTCTTTTGGGTGGGACATGTGGTGGTTGGCAAAGGTGAAGAAGATGATGATTATGATAATGAGGGGATGGGCTTGCTTTCCTTGATGCCCAAGAGAGAATTGATGTGATATGAAGAGGAGGAAGATGCACATTTTGTGTTGTAAAGATGGTAGTGAAGGTTTCACAGGAACAGGAGACTGGAAGAGAAGAGGTTTGTAGTTGTAGGGAAGGAAGCTAAGCTTAGTGGGTCAGTGAAAGCTTTGGAGTATGAGATTGAGAGAGGGTGTAGTAGCTAATCTCAAGTAGGGACTTGTTCTTTTTTCTTTGATTTTGGGATGATTTGGATGATGAAAGGGAGAAAGAAGAAGAAGAAATGAGAGTTGAGTTTGAGTTGGGGGATACTTTTGTACACATGACAACACCTTTTTTTTTTTTTTTTTTTTTATAAATCTAAATACAAGAGAGATTTTCATGCTAAAGAGAAGGAAGGACCCTTTTGCATTGCCAATCTGAATGAGTAGTTACAAGTAGATAAAGTTGTGACAATGACAAATTACACTTTGCTTGTGTGATAAATGTAAATATACATTTGATTGACAATTGATCAAATTGACAGGGGCAAAGTGCACATGAGGAGGATACTCCCTACCTCCCTCTTGTGAATGAATCATAGTTTGGTTGCATCATCAGTTGAGCATGTTGTGGCCTTTTTGCAATGTATGCTTAGCTGCTGATTTGCTGGTCCAGCTTGGACTCTCCTTTTTCAATCCCACAGGCATCATTTCAAAGCTGGATGAGTTGTGATGCAACAATACACAAAAAAGTCGACAATGCCGTTGTACAGTGTAAATGCCCTCCTTTGCTCCTCAACATATGCAAAACACCTATCTATACAAGACTCACTCTGGTTTTTGTATCAAACTGATTCCATGGTCGAACCTCTTTTTGATATTGTCTGAATTGATTGGATATTTGAACAAATTATCTCTCTTAGAGTTGTCCCACCTGAACTGAAAAAGACTGGGTCTGAATATTGACATTGATCGCGAAGTTGGCTGGCTTGAATTTTAGTCAGACCCATTCTTTAGCCTGGGTTACAACTTACAACTTACAAGAGTTAATAGGTAATAGTGTTTTGAAATCTAAGTGATAACTTGTCAGAAAAACAATTTGTAGAGCTCTTAGCCAAAAGGATTATTGGCAAGGATATAGGTGTGAGATTCCTCGATGACTCACCTAAGTGAAGCTGTTCTTTTGTGATCGTTGTCGATTGAGAAAGTGTTTTGGTTGTAATTAATCTTTGCTGTATTGTTTATGTTCGGTTGTTTCTTTGCAGACATATGTCTTTTGAAGTGAGATGTTTGCTGTTTTGTATTGCAGTTTTGCTGCATTCTGCGAACCTTTAAGCATTTGACTTGTAATAATCGAAAAAAAAGTTAATAGTGAACAATGGAAGCATTTTATATGCTTGTAGGAATAAAGTTAGCATAGGTAGTAACATCACCATCCTAATCTTGCAAGCTCCATATCAAGGTTCAATTGTTGGTGAGTTATTTTTTATTTGATTTGGGAAAAGAGTTTGCAAGTCTAGTTAGATACTTAGATATCATTGTGAAAAAGGGAATTATTTCATTACAGGAAAGGGATGGGATCATGGGAAATTGGTAGAGGAAGAGAGAGGAGAGGGGGGGGGGGGGGTAGGTACTTAAGCTTAGGGTTTTGGGAAATCCGAGTTTAGGGTTACTCTATAAAAGATGATTTCATGATACTTAAATTCAAGTCATAATCGAGTTTAGATTAAATAACAAGTATAATTTATCCAAATTTTCGGTCAATTAATCAAAATTTCAAAAAAAGAAAAAAAATCCATGATCATATCCGACCTTTTTTTTTTTTTTATAAAAATTGAATATCCAAATTAGAGAGTTTTATCTTTATAAAAATTGAATATCCAAATTATAGAGTTTCTTTTTTGTTTGTGAACGTGAGGCAGTATGTGGTGCCAAAATAAATGAGGCACTTTTTACTGCTAGCCATGTGCCTTAGGAAGCCTTGCAATTTCCTCAATCTCATTATGAAATATAGCTACAACTTTTATGCAAACGTTTTTCTCTAGAGACAAAGTTCATACAAACACTCCTTTTTCTTTGTTTTCCCCTTTTTTCCTGTTGCCATCCCCGTGGTAATTCAATGCTACTTTTTCTATTTCTTTTTTTTTTCTTGGGGTTTTGGGGGTGGGAGGCCTACCCTCCCAAATCAATTTTATGAACACGCATGTATATTTTTTGAGTATATATGTATAAATTTATGAGTATACAATTTTTGTTCTTTGACCATATATATATTTGTAATTTGAGTTCATTTATTTATCACCATATATTTATAAATTTATAAGTTTACAATTTTTATTTTATCAACATATGCACGCTTATAAATTTTATGAATATGTTGACAAATTTATACACGTGTACTCTTCAAATTATACATATATGCTCACAACACCTATTTCGAAGTACAAGAGTATTGTACCCCCAAAAATATAATCTTATGTTTGGGGGTGTCTGGATTGGAGTATTTATTATATTGATATGGATATTGACAAAAAATTACTCGAAGGTACCCTAATATTTGGGGAAACTATTTTTCGGTACCCCAACATTTCAAAACTAATTTTGAGGTACCCTTATTTTTTGGGTTAGTAATTATTTGGTGCTTTTCCGGCCATTAATTTTATTAAGTGACCAAAATACCCTCATTTTTCTTCTTCAAGGGTATTTCTTCAAGAAGGGAAGAACAAGGGCATTTTGGTCACTTAATAAAATTAATGGCCGAAAAAGCACCAAATAATTACTAATCCAAAAAGTAAGGATACCTCAAAATTAGTTTTGAAAAGTTGGGGCACCAGAAAAACATTTCACCAAAAGTTAAGGATATTGATATTCGAAATCTCAATTTTGAGGGAATTATATTTGGCATAGTTCACACGAACGTAATAGTTTACATTATGTTGATATGGATATTGATATCCTGGGGACATCTCTCCCTTACCATTTTGGAGAGTGCTATGGGTTGAAGTGGGACCGATCTTTGGGCCATTGGCATCCCCTGTCTACTACAAGTCTGTTGGGTTGTATCCATGAGATAGGGGTCCGATGGGTTGGACTATTATCCTATGTAAAAAAAAAAAATGTTTGTGTGGCCATTAGAATTGTAGTGACAGATGCTTATGTAATTTGTAATGATAGATACATTCACATAAACGTAATAGCTTTAAGATAGAAAAAAAGAGATCATCCGTGCAATGAATGGTTGCTTCTGTGTATATATTACCATTCTATCTCTTTTTGCTTTAAGTGGGTTATTTTCCATCGAAGCAGTTTCTTTCCACTCGTATTTTTTTTTAGCCATTATTGGTATGAAGGATTGAAGGTAGAAAATATTTAAGTTATGTCATAAATTCTACAAATTAAAATAGAAACCCCTTACCCACCCTCCCTCCAAAACATTATACATATGTGCATCAATGACATCTAAAATGGGTTTCAATCAAAGAGGTGGTAACCGTTCTTTCTAATTTTTCAGTTTAATTTTTGATAAAGTTTTTTTATAGGTGAAAATTGTGTAATTGATGAGTTATGTTTGTCATAAATAATTTGATAATTTTTCTTTATTCTTTACTTGTAAAATTTACTAGTAGTTATCTCTCATATAGAGAGTCCATGAAGCGTACAAAATAGAGTGAAGCAATTAGGTTATGTTCTTTCGGTGGATATATAGAAGTTGTTTATATCAAGAGCCAGGACAATAATGTCATTTCTAGATTTTCTTGTGCCTGATCATTTTGTGTAGGCATTATACACATCATACGATTCCAAATAATGATAGTTATATCCTTAATCTGCATTATCTAAAGTGAAGGTTTAATCCATCACAAAGGGTTGTCTAAATCTAATTGATTTCTATTCAAGAGGTGCATCTTCTTGCAGTGTAAATAGATATGCTATTGCCTTCATTTCATTCAATTTCATTGCAACATTAAACACGTTCTCTTATGTTGTGTCTGCAACACTTCTTAAAATTATTAGAGAATTTGTTTAAATTTTTATAAGACAAGTGCTTTATTATGCGCTTATATATGGTAGATATATAAACCTACGGTGAGAAGGTAGGCCTTCGATTTACATGGTTATCTATGAAAAATTTCATCCTTTTCACTTCCCCCCCCCCCAATAGATTGAATGGATAGGTCAAAGTAATTTATGTAGAAGTAGGTAGAAGTCAGTAATGATTTGTTTTAAAAGCAGTAAAGTTGTATAGATTTAGGTAGGTTTAGGCAATATATATAGAAGCACATAGAAGTAGGTAGAAAAATGTTGTGTTATGAGTGTAAAAAATAGAGCTAAATCATACTACCTCCTTTTTTTATATGTCGTTTTTGAGGATTGTAGTAAAACCAATGTTGCAAAAATAAAAAATGGGTATTTAGTTAATAGAAAATTACTTAAACATATTTAATTAAAATTAATTTTTGGCGCTTTATTCAATTAATGTTATGAAAATAAAAAAATTATTTAATTAATATTTCATTATGATTATAAAGTGATAGATAATTTAAAATAAAAGGAATTAGTCAAAATTCAGATAACAAAAGTTTAATATAATATTCCTTCCGTTTTTATTTATGTGACACTTAATGACACATCATACAAAATTGATGTCGTTAGATTGGTAATAAAAAAAACTATTAGAAAAATATAATATAATTATTTTTTATAAAAATCTTAAATGAGAAATTATTAATTAAACATTGACCTTGAAAAACTTAAGGGAGTGTTTGGTAGGAACCCCAGGAAAATTTTTCCCGGGGAAAATTTCCCATGGGAAGTTTTCAATGGGAAAGATTCCCCAAGGAAAAATTTCCCTTAGCCCCCTAAGGAAAATTTTCTCTAGGAAAATGAAGAAAATGGTGGGCTCATCGTGAAAACTTTCACGAAGTCAATCCGCACTCAAACATGGGGAAAATAAGTCAACCCAGGAAAATTGACCATTTTCCAGGGTTATTGACCAACCAAACACACCCTAAATGACATATAAAAAAATGGAGAGAGTAAAATATTTTGAGAATTATATGTAGTAGTTACCATGACATACCTGATACTACCGTGACAATGTAATCTTATCATCGGAATTTCTCACCTTCTCCCTCTAATTTTTTGGCCTTTTATTCACTTTAGTCTGTTTTAGGTGTATTTTACTATTTCGATTTAAAAAGTTGTATTTCAAAAATTTACTCGGAGGTATCCTAATAGTTGGGGAAACTATTTTTCGTATCCAAACTTTTCAAAACTCATTTTGAGGTGCCCTTAATTTTTGAGTTAGTAATTATTAGATGCTTTTCTGGTCATCAATTTTATTAAGTGACCGAAATACCCTTGTTCTTCCATTTTTGAAGAGTATTTCAGTTACTTAACCAAATTGATGACCGGAAAAGCATCTAATAATTACTAACCCAAAAATTAAGGGTACTTCAAAATCAGTGTTGAAAAATTGGGATACCAAAAAATAGTTTCCCCAAATATTTAGGTACATCTGACCAATTTTTTGGTTGTATTTTAGTTGTTTTTGTATGCTAACAGAAAGGTGGTCCAAAGAGTAGCGATGAGAATTCGAGGGATCAAGTTTTCAACCACCCGCCTTAAAATCAGCCCAACCTACCCACTCTCTCTCTCCCTTCTACATTAAACAAATCAGCCCAACTCTATTTTCTTTTCTTTTCTTTTTTTTTTTGTTGAAATTGAATGAAAAACTTTCCTAAGTTCCATATATTTCTTGGAAACTAAGATGAAATTATTATTATTATTATTTTGAAAAATGGTTTGATTTTTTTTTATCACATAACTCTAAAAAAGAAAAAGTGAATGATGAAAAGCTAGATGAAAAAGATCATGCAAAATTTAAGAGGTAACTAAGTTAATTTTTTCATCGACTTCATACTTTCAAATTTAAGAGGTAACTAAAATGAGAAGAAAATATGATAAGTAAATTTATGTAATAAATTAGGCAATGTTCAAGATCAGGATGTTATTGGCTCGAAACATTAGATTTAACGTTATGGAGAAAAAGACAACGAAGGAATTGCTAAAGGCACTGGAGGAGATGTATGAGTTGCCAAGCGCAACGAATCGGGTACATTTGTTTTGTAAATTAACCAGTTGTAAGATGTATGAACATGAAGATGTGGCTGATCATATGAATGAAATTACTAAAACTTTATAACAACTTGCTTCGGTTAAGAAGGATTTTGTGGATAATGTTAAAGCTTGTGTGTTGTTGTCTTCAATGCCTGTCATTAGTGCTACAAGTAGTGATGAGATGAAATTTGACGAGGTTAAATTTGTACTTCTCAATGAGGGTCTTCGTAGGAAAAATGCTAATGGTGGACCCGACCTCAAGTAGTGCTCTAATTGTAAGAGGTAGGAAGACCAACACATGCTATAATAGGTCCAATGGGCGATCAAAATCCAGGGGTAGAAGCAAGTCTAAGAATGCGAACAATGTTGTGAGCTATAATTGTAGTAAAAATGGTCATTTTAAGAGAGATTGTCCTAGACCTAGGAAGGGAAAGAGTGACAGTGATCGTGACTCAGTTAACTCTGCTGAAGACCTTGGTAATGTATTGTTGTTGAGTGTGTCTAGCCTTGAAGAGTCTTGGATAGTTGATACTGGTGCATCCTTTCATGTTTCCTCGAGTAGGGAGTTATTTCCTAACTTCAGGAGTGAAGATTTTGGCAAGGTTTATCTTGCTAATGATCAATATTATGAGATAATAGGAAGAGGACATGTGATTATTAAGACTGTTAATGGTGGTCTTTGAAAGTTAGAGGATGTTAGATACATCCCTGACATTAAGAGGAATTTAATATTTGTTACTCAACTTGAAGACATAGGCTACACTACAGCGTTTGGAAATGGTAAATGAAAGATTGTCAAGGGTGCTAAGGTAGTGGCGAAGGGACTTAGGTCCAGTACGTTGTAGTTCGCCGGGGAAAACACTAATATTATTTCTAATGTCAATGTTACTCCTTGTTCTAGTTTATGACATTGCAGACTTGGTCACATGAGTGAGAAGGGCGTGGAGATTCGAGCTTCAAAGGGTGTTTTGAAGGATCTGAAAACTGTGGACATGGAGCTCTGCGAGAGCTGTGTGTTTGGTAAATAGAAGAGGGTCAGTTTCAGTAAAACTGACAGGGAACCAAAACCTGAGAAGCTGGAATTGGTGCATTCGGACGTGTGGGGGCCCGCGCCAGTCAAATAAATGAGCAGTGCTCAATATTATGTCAACTTTATTGATGACCACAGTTGGAAGGTATGGGTTTATGTTCTAAAAAAATAAATTTGATGTGTTTGTAGTTTTCTTGAAGTGGAAATCACAGGTTGAGAAATAGACTGGGTTGAAGGTGAAACACTTGAGGACAGAGAATGGAAGGGAGTATGAACAGAAGGAGTCCATAAAGTATTGTGATCAGAATGGTATTAGACTATTGAAAATCGTTCCCAAGACACCAAGGTAGAATGAGATAGCAGAGAGAATGAACATGACTTTGAATTAGAGAACCAACAACATGTGGATTCATGTTGGGTTGCCCAAGTAATTGTGGGCAGAAGCAGTGAAGATAGATGCATATCTAATCAACATGAGTCCATAAGTTCCATTAGATATGAAGGTACTGTTAGGTTTTAGGTTATCTATTTCCTAAACAGATACAGATTAATTGGCGGAATATTATAACAGTTATAAACAATTAATCAACACAACTGCAGAGGCTTTAGTAATTATAACTGATCGGTAATTCCTGCTGAAGAAGATGTTGACCTTCCAGATTCCAACGCTGAAACCCTCTACTGAAAAGTCCACGCAGCACTCCGGAAACCCGATTGCTAGATCGATCCGATCGAGACGAATCTTAATCTAAGATGTATGTAAGATTGTTTCGGGAAACAGAGAATGTTTCTTGAAACTAGAACTGCAAACTAAAAGAGAGAGGAACTCAGGAAATCACCCTGGTATCTCTCTAAGAGTCTTAGGCAGTTGGTGTTGAATAATCTCTCCCAGAGACCCCTTTATATAGTGTTTAGAAAAATTAGGGAAAGGGTTCAAAAACCCTAAAGGGTCGAATTAAAACAACGACGCCTTTCTGGGCCCAACACGGTCCGTGTTGGACTCCAAAAGGTCCAATTAATCGGCCCATGGACACCACGGACCGTGGTGTCTCAACACGGACCGTGTTGGGTCAACACGATCCGTGTTGAGCCCAATTCGGTCCGTGTTGGGCTGATTTCTCACAGAAATCAATTTCCAACTTTTCTAAACATAATACAATATTATTTAGGTTACATACATTGTTCCAGAGCACTGACTTGTGTGACCCAGTAGGACCAAATAATATAGTTGTAATTAAACATATTTAATTACTAATTATAGAGGTCTCTAGCAAGACATATAATTACTATATTACTTTGGTTTAATCTCCGTGTATATCGAACATTGTCGGGACATTCCCAACAATCTCCCATTTGTCCCACAAGTGTTCGATTCCTTGAATTCCCTTGTCACTTATTGTCTCTAGTTCGGATAAGGTAAGCTAAAGTCATCCTTATGTAAGACCCGAACGTTCCTCGATCTCCGAGTTTAGACTTTGAAAAACAGATGATCAACTATTGATTCAACTGAGCTCGGCCAAGCATTTTCAGTCCAATCTCACCGAGTGGCCAACGAGACAACTGTCCCTAATAGGGAGGACAATGCCATCTTGTTCAGACACACATTCTCACATGATCCAATCAGAACCTGGACACCGCCTTTATAGCCTACTGTTATGAAAGGCGTTTGACGCGCTCAAAGTCACAACAGACCATGTAGTCTATGTACTGAACTCAGGATTTAGGAATTTTGAGTAGTGAGAGCTCTTATGACATTCACAACTTAAAGAGCTCCCACTGCGGGTCAGTTCGGTAGTTGTTCTCAACAATACCCATGTGATTGATTTATGATGTCATCACATCACTATGATCACGAAACTTGATCATCACCTCAATCCTACATGCTAATTGTGTTGATATTATCACTGTTCCTACGTGATAATACAATTAGTCGACCAAGACTAGCGTTATCTAGTTCACTAATGGGGTTTCAGAAGTCGGACCTCATCCAATTTCCCATTTTGAATGTGCTAACCTTTTTGGACATTTACATAATTCTAAACCACAATTGATGTAAATTTTGGAATCTTATTCTCAATGATGAATCAACAAGGTCATAATTCATGAACAATTCATGCAAATTTGACTTGTTAATATTCCGGAATGTGTTTAATACATATTGCCCATGCATGACTATCATGCTATAACTACAACAGGGGTTTAGTACATAATACTTGCAATGAACCTCGTACATATACCATCTCACTAATGACCTTTCATATAGGAAGATATTTCCGGAACACATGTTTGGATTCATAGTGAGCTTCAGTTCCTTTGCTTGAGTGATGACTCCTATCAATAAGGCTTCATTTCTCTCACAAGGCTAGAAACATCACCCAATTCTAAAAACGAACTTCGCAATGCTAACAGTTTCTGCCACAACTTCTAAAGTCGTGTCATACTTGTCTTATTTGTAGAATTAACCGCATGTCATGTTAGGAACTTCTTCCAGTTCACCTCAATACCACTCAATACAGATCGTATAATTTTCTTTGACCTTTCAGATAATCATATTTCTCTGCATGAGTGTAGCATCAATGCAACTCTTCACACTTAGCTTTTATCAACCACTTTAGACTTAGGACACATCCTTAGTTTTGCTTATACATATACAATGTATATGTTATGTTGGACTTTGAACATCTCATGGCATACATTAATCTCACGCCTGAAGCATGAGTTATATGTCTCATCCTTCTTAGAACTTCTGATTGTTTTGAGACAATCAAATTTCATAAGGATATGCCATGATTTTGAAAATTAATCCATTCTCGAAGTGAGTTGAACTATTCAACACCTAGTTAACTTTGATTCAAACAATCAAAATCTTTAATCTATCATTATAGATCTTGTTTCCAATAAAATTCTTAGCCCCACCAATCCTTCACTTTGAAAATTATTTCCAAGTCAACCTCAATAGAAGCAACATTGGAATATTCTGCTTTCGATGATGTCAATCACATACAATATCGGAAAACGCATTGCTCCCACTGAACTTCTTGTAAACACAATATTATCTTTGGCACGTCCCAGTATATCAAACCTTTTTGATATCCTGGTCAAGAAGGTCAATGATTCCAACTCCTAGAAGCTTCCTTAAGACCATAAATGGTCTCTTGAAGTTTACAAGTATTCCAACAAAAGACCACTCAGTTGTGTCAAGTACACACTTTTCTTCAAAATCTAATTTTGAAGTCAGTCTTGATGTCTATCTTAATGAACCCATGTTTTGCCTTAAAACCCTCATATGCCTGATGGCTCACACCTTCAGACAAATCAACCAAGTTCTAAACTTGGTTGAATACATGGAATCCATTTTAGACTTGGTTGCATGGAATCTTGATTTACTTAAAGCTTCTTTGATGTAGGTAGAGTCATTACTTTCTAAAAGTAACATCTCACGTTCATCCATAGAAGATCGATATCTTTGTGGCTGACGGAGTTGTTTACCTGACCTTGCTTGGAGTAATGTTCATGACACCCTCTCCTCAACGTTTTGAGAAACTTCAACTGCCTCAACCTTGTTCTTAATTTTCCGACAAATAGGAAAATTTGAACTAGGATCAAGTAGCGGAGTTTCATGTGATGATTATAGTGTTTTGTGTCTCTCGAACTTCGGTAAGTTCAAAATCTCTCCCACTCTTTCTTTTAGAGAATAACATATTCTCTAAGAAGAAAGTATTTTGAGACACAAACACTCTCCTCTACAACAGTTTGTAGAAGTGATACTCCTTTCTTTCAGAAAACGGTTCAAGAACCTCTCTTCTCCATATCATATATGGTGTCTTCTCTAATGCTTCAGATAATCTTTATTCAGTAATTAGAGCTATGGTTAATTGCGTGTATCCCCAAAAGGTAATCGGCAATGTTGACTCAACCATAATTGATCACACCATATCTAATAAGGTGTGATTCCTGCTCTTAGATACGTCATTGAGATGTCGTATTCTTAAAGGAGAGAGTCATGAAACAATTCCATATTCTTTGGAATGGTCAATGAAATCTTTGGTTCAAATACTCACCTCCTCAACCTAATTGAAGGGTTTTGATTTTCTTGCCAAGTTGGTTTTGTACTTCACTTTGAAACTCTTTGAACATTTTCAAAGGATTTGAACTTGTGGCGTATTAAGTAGATATACCCATATCTACTAAAAATCAAATCCGAAAGTCTTTGAAATAGTCTGATAAATCTTCTTCTAGCACTAGTGCTCATAGGCCCACATACATCAGTATGTATGCATCCTAATAAGTCATTAGCTTGTTCACCAATTCCAATAAGAGGTGATTTTAGTCATCTTACTCATCAGACATGCTTTGCAAACATTGAAATTTTCAAAGTTTAAATTTTCCAAAATCCTGCACTATGTAGTTTCTGAATACATTTCTGATTAATATGACTTAAGCTTATAGTGCCAGAATTATGTTTCATTTGAGTCATTTGTTCAAACTCTTGGCTCAACCATTAGCATCCTTTCGATCTTATCTAGATGCTCTTCATTGTTTCGCCAAGACTACTTCATTTTGGAAATCTTTAAACTATTTTAACATTCCAGCTTCAGATGAATCTCACAGACATGAATCACCAAGTGTTATTTTATTCATCTTTGAAGATTTGAAGTAATCCATCTCTTGTACTTGTGCTCAATTGGACTACATACATCCATATGCATGAGTGTTTGTTGGCACGTTCACCCTTTCTTGTAAAAGGTACAGTCATGCTTTGCAGACATCACATGCTTCAAAGTTTTATCATTCAAAAGTCTATCACTGTGACGCTTCTGAATGCGCTCTGATTTGCATGACTTAATACATAGTTACAAGGTTTATTTTTGAACATGAGTTATTCCTTTTAAACCTTTTGGTTTTGATGTGTTGGGTGTGTTTATCCGAGATCCTCTCTCTCTCTAATTGAGAGTAAGAAATCAAATTTCTATTTATAATGAGAACATAGAATCACCTATATATTTCTCTTATAAGTCTTGAGGAAATGGATAAACAACCAACTCTTCATAAGGAACTACAACTAATTGCATGTTCCTATTTGTAGGCTGACTCTCATCCTTCAAAGCACATCTACTTTGCTGTAGATACTGCACATTTGCATAAATGCGAGTTTCACAGCCGGTATCTTATACTCAAATTGGGTTTAATAAGGGTAGTGTGTATCATATACGCATTTGCCTAGAATTGAAATTATATCTCAAGTCTTCCTTATAGTTATTCACGCTCTCAGTGTCATACATGATCTGGTTGATAACCGGTTGCTGTCATTGGTTGGGTATGCACAACTGTTTGTCCTTACCTTTTCTTTGACTTCTTGTCTTTGATAGATTTCTTAGATCTTTATTTTCCCTTTGACTAAAAGACTATCTTTGGTCGCCAATCTTTTGGCTAAAGGGGATCAGAGATTTCTCATATTTTAAAATAGTCAAATTATTTCAGAACATGAGCGCCATCAATTGGCTTTCATCTAGCTCAACCGAGACTATCTGGCTATTGGTTTCATATTTATCAACTCGATGAACTTGATTTTGAGTTGGTAATATTGAAATCCTTCCTCTAATCTTCAAACATTTTGAAGTTAAAATTGTATGAATACTATGACATTACATGTATTCATTTGGCTTGATTGACCTCTTAATATTGATGCCTAGCTCAATGTTATATCAAAGACATGTTTCTTTTAATCGCCTTCAAGACAATCTTGCGATGGCAATGCCAATTAAGGAATTGATGTTAATTGTTTTTCTCTTTCTCAAGAAGAAAACAATATTTTATTAGTGGTGGATGTTTGAGTGAAAAGACATAAATAATTCTACGAGACAAGTTGGTTCATTTTAGTTATTATTCATCAAAAGAAATTAAACTAATTTAATTTCAAATCAAAACACTTTATCAACTCTCATTTAGTGTTTTAATTTACCAAGACCCACGAGACTCATGGGCTCAAGTGGACTTTGGCCCAACAAAACTCGATCCCATGATATCTTTGGTGGATCATCTTATGATCGATCATTCAAAATGACTCGTGGCAAGAAATTTGTATCGAATACAATATTTCTCTTCCTCTGCTCTTGGCCCAAAACTATTTTGATAGCCAGTTTGAATTGACCTAACTCCCACCCTACTTATTAATGATGGACAAATAATTCGCTTTGGCTTTCTTTATTTATCCATCTAAGTGGTGTTTCGATAGGTTCAGCAATAATTCAATTTTGAGAGTATGTTTTATTATCCTAAGCATGCAATTCTAGGTGAACTCTTTCGAAAAGCATAAAAGGCATAATAAAACAACAACATGCTATGTAACACCCCGGGTATGTGGTTAAAGTGTGACTTAAATGGATTGAAATGACTACTTATATCACCAAGGTGCACCTTCTTTTATGGTAGCTCATTCGTTGGGAACTCCTCAGTTAAGCGTGCTTGCCTGGGAGTAGTAAAAGGATGGGTGACCTCCTGGGAAGTTTTCCCAGGCAGCGTGTGAGCGAGGTCGAAGCACGCTGGAAAGACTCGTGGTGATTTGTGGGGCCAGTCAGCGATCCTTCAAGCAGTTATCGGTAATGTCCGCGGCCCGGGAGGGGCCGGGGCGTTACAGATGGTATCAGAGCCGACCCGCGACCGTGAGCTGCGCCAGTGGACGGGAGATCCATGGGCAGTCACCTAGCGGGGCAAAGATTCTGGAATGGATTGTGGCACAACGAGGACGTTGTGCGCTTAAGTGGGGGTGATTGTAACACCCCGGGTATGTGGTTAAAGTGTGGCTTAAATGGATTGAAATGACTACTTATATCACCAAGGTGCACCTTCTTTTATGGTAGCTCATTCGTTGGGAACTCCTCAGTTAAGCGTGCTTGCCTGGGAGTAGTCAAAGGATGGGTGACCTCTTGGGAAGTTTTCCCAGCGTGTGGCGTGAGCGAGGACGGCATTGGAAAGACTCGTGGTGATTTGTGGGGCCAGTCAGCGATCCTTCAAGCAGTTATCGGTAATGTCCGCGGCCCGGAAGGGGCCGGGGCGTTACATGCTATAACAAACTTAAAGCATAAATAAAACCCCGAGCATGGCCACCTAGACTTAATCAAACTAATTTAACTAAGCCTTGACAGTCTTCAAGAAAACCTTCTTGGGTCTTGCAACTTCATTGGATGAGCTCCCACTCGAATCACCACATCCATTGCTGTTGGGCTCCCACTCAACTTGTTGTCTCCAATTACAACAAATTTACAAAGTGTACCTCACAATTGAGGCCTTACATGAATTAAAAAATAAACTTAACTGAAAATTAAATTTAAAAATTAATTCAACGACGGTACGCAGACCGTATTTCACCCAACCCGGTATGCAGACCGGTAAAACCGACTATCTATGGCCATACTAGAAGCACATGCAAACAGGTAATATTGCAATAATTATATCAAATATAACACATGCTTAAATAACAAATTATAAAGGCATATATATAATTGCAATATAACACATAAGGAAATAAATACTAAATAAAATTTCCTAAAAGTTTGCATGATTAATAAAATAAATAAAATTCAAATTTTATCTTAGTTACCTAAACAGATTTGGGATTTTATACCTATACATACAAAATACTTGACTTTCCTAAAATCAAGGAGTCTAAAAGATACTATATCTTTCAAAGATATTGTAAGTTTCCTAAACTTTACAAAATAATAGATTTTATGCCCATTATCTGATTTAGTAGTAATAAGATTTAATAATTAATTTCTAAAATTAATTACAAACCCTAAAAAAAATACACGAATTCACCAAAACTGCTGGCAACACGGCCCGTGTTGGATAACACGGTCCGTGTTGCTTCCCAGATTCGGTTAATTTCGTGAATGAAAAACTTAAATAAAATATCATAACTTATCGAATTAAAAGATTTCATATCATAGTGTTATCTAATAACCCAAATATGAATATTTTCCAGAATTTTAACAATTTTTAAAAGAATGTTAAAATTTAGGGAATTAAACCTTTTAATTCTCCGTTTAAGAGGAAAATAAATAATAATAGTCCGATAAGTTTAAAAATCAAATTTTATAATTTCTCATACAGTAGGTTCATCCAATATGCTACTGTAAAAATTTCAGATTTTTATCAAATTTCGAAAATTAGAATAAAATTCAGAAAATTAAACAATTATACTTTTCTGTTAATCTGAAAATTAAAAGAAAATTAGTAAACGATTTCAAAAATTCACGAAAATTTTATCCATAACAGAATGGTTACCCAGTAATCTACTGTAAAATTTTCAGAAAATTTACAAATTTTTATAAATATACAAAATTCAGAGAAGCAACGAATTTATTTCTCTGAGATCTGAAAAATCTAAATTAAAAATATAATTTGATCGGATAAATTAACGAAAATTTTTTTTCCCTAAAATTATGGTTACCCAGTAACCTACTGTAAAAATTTCAGAAGTTTTACAAATTTCTACAAATTTATAAAATTCAGAGAATTAAACAAATTTTAATTCACTTCAGATCTGAAAACTCAATTAAAAATCCATTTTAATTGGGAAAAATATACAAAAATTATGGAAAGTCCAGAACACTTCCAAAAACCTCCAGTAAAAATTTCAGAAATTTTCGAGTTTGTTTGATATTTTATTTCGATTTTTCATATTTACCGTAAATAAACTAAATCAGAAAATAATTCTACAAAACCCTATTTTGCGAATTTTGACCTATTTCATGTATTTCCTACTGTTTAACAATATTAAACAAGATTAATTCTAAAATATTCAAAATTAAATCGAGTTCATGTTATATTTAACAATTAAACAAACATAAAATCGATTAATTAAAGGCAATAAGAAACAAATAATAACAAAGCATGAAATTTTACAATAAAATTCCAGATTTATTATCATGAACATCAAAAATTAAAATTTTCATAAAGATTCAAAATTTTAGGCATAAATCTATTCTAGCATATTCATAACATAATTCAACTATTGACAAAATTAATTATGAATACAAGTACAATACTTTAGCATGCAATTGGTGGCTCTGATACCACTGTTAGGTTTTAGGTTATCTATTTCCTAAACAGATACAGATTAATTGGCGGAATATTATAACAGTTATAAACAATTAATCAACACAACTGCAGAGGCTTTAATAATTATACCTGATCGCTAATTCATGCTGAAGAAGATGTTGACCTTCCAGATTCCAACGTTGAAACCCTCTACTGAAAAGTCCACGCAGCACTCCGGGAACCCGATTGCTAGATCGACCCGATCGAGACGAATCTCAATCTAAGATGTATGTAAGATTGTTTCGGGAAACAGAGAATATTTCCTGAAACTAGAACTGCAAACTAAAAGAGAGAGGAACTCAGGAAATCACCCTGGTATCTTTCTAAGAGTCTTAGGCAGTTGGTGTTGAATAATCTCTCCCAGAGACCCCTTTATATAGTGTTTAGAAAACCTAGGGAAAGGGTTCAAAAACCCTAAAGGGCCGAATTAAAACAACGACGCCTTTCTGGGCCAACACGGTCCGTGTTGAAACAACACAGTCCGTGTTGGACTCCAGAAGGTCCAATTAATCGGTCCATGGACACCACGGACCGTGGTGTCTCAACATGGACCGTGTTGGGTCAACACGATCCGTGTTGAGCCCAATTCAGTCCGTGTTGGGCTGATTTCTCACAGAAATCAGTTTCCAACTTTTCTAAACATAAATACAATATTATTTAGGTTACATACATTGTTCCAGGGCACTGACTTGTGTGACCCAGTAGGACCAAATAATATAGTTGTAATTAAACATATTTAATTACTAATTATAGAGGTCTCTAGCAAGACATATAATTACTATATTACTTTGGTTTAATCTCCGTGTATATCGAACATTGTCGGGACATTCCCAACAGGTACCTGAGGAGGTATGAAGTGGTAAGAAAGTTGACTATTCATTTCTTTGTATTTTTGGCTGTACTGCTTATATGAAAGTTGATCTTGACAAACGTGATAAGTTGAACTCAAAGTCTAAGAAAGATTTTGAGGCACTGTGATGTAATCTTTAATGGAATTTGTTGTATAAACTGACAAACATCAAGTGACTCAGGTGACAAGGAGTTAGCGGGAGGTGAGGTTAGAGAGCCAGAAACTGTTAAGTTTTCTATCAGACTTGGTGTGCCTAAGAAGAAAATAGGAGAAACATAGGAACCATAGACAACTCCACAGGTTGGAGATCAAACTGATCAGACTCTAGACCAAACTTCATATAAGGCTGCTGATGAGCCTGAACCACATGATCTAGGTGAAAGCTCTAGTGATGATTGTAGACACCGAAAAAATCGATCGATGACCTTTTTTCGCGGCGCTTTTAAAAGTGATTGGGAGCCGACTAGGATTGCTTAACCTTAAATAAGGTTGAACTTTTAAGAATGAACTTTGTTAACAGATTAAAAACGATTTATGCGCCCGAGCCCTAGATTCGCCTTTTAAGAAAGAAGAAAGAAAGAGACAAAAAAAGGAAGGGAAAACAACAAAGGAACCCGTCTGAGTTCATGGTGAACCGAGACGGGTTTCTTTGCGCCACCTGCGAATTCTGCCGAATAAAAAAAGACGAAATAAAAGAGAGTGAAAAGAGGACTGGAACCCGCCTGGGTTCATGGATTGAACCGAGCCGGATTACCTTGGGCGTTAATCACAAATTAGGTCGCAAAAATCATAAAAAAGGGTAAACATCAAAGCACGAAAATAGAGTCGCCAGTTGAATTTTAGGAGAAAAACAACAAACCATTAAACACGGACTCCGGCCTGCGAATCCAGAGATGGATTCGGGGGTAAGGTTACGAATTTGACAATTAAAACCATCAAATCCGCCTATTCAACGAATAGACTCTACTAGAATTAAATTAAAGTAAAACAAAACAAAAAGGAGGAATTAGATATGAATTTCACAATTTTATCATTAAAAACATGCAAAATAAAAGAAACGAATTCCAAAGATCACTACATGTTTTACATCAGCTAGGCTAACCTTTTAGTAAAGCAGCATGCAAAAAGGAGAGAAAAGGTGGAGAGAATATGCTAGTGTCAATACTCTAGCATACTTTTTTGTGTGTCTATGGAAGGGCAAAAAGGGTTTAATTTATAGTGGAATGGGGGAAGCAAAGGGGTGCGTTTTAGGGTTAGGTATAGCCGCGGCGTCGGAATTCAGCCCAGGAACCCAGACGGGTTCCTGCCGAGCTGAGCCAGGCTTTGGCCCAGCAACCCAGACGGGTTCCTGCTGAGCTGAGCCATGCTCAGGCCCAAGGAACCCAGACGGGTTCCTGCTCGTTTTCGGGCTATTATGCTCAGGCCCGTAACATTTGGGCCATTATGCTCGTTGTTGGGCTAGAAAAGAGATGAGTTTGCATGCTACTAAACTATTCGGCTAGCTTATTTTTTACAAATAACTAAAACTAATACCGGTACAAAATCCGGCGTCTACAGATAGCCCCCACTTTGATCGAGTTTGAGTAAAACGATGATCAAAGTAGTCTTGATGATCTTGGATATGAATTAGAAGCCTGTTTTGAAGCTGGTTGACGCTTGGAAGCTTGGTCCTGCGCCGATGTTGCTTGAAAAGGGGTGTCATCGCATTGTGAGGGCCTGATGACGGCCGCTGAAGATAGGTTGACCTGCTTAGTTTCTTCCGTAAAGCCGGTCGGGGTTGATCCGCTTCATTTCGCCGTGAGGCGGACCGAGGTGACGCTTGGAAGCTTGGTCCTGCGTCGATGTTGGTTGGTCTGCTTAGTTTCTTCCGTAAAGCTGACCGAAGGGTGTCATCGCATTGTGAGGGCCCGATGACGGCCGCTGAAGATGGGTGTCATCGTATTGTGAGGGCCCGATAGTGGCCGCTGTAGATCGTATTGTGAGGGCCCGATGGTGGCCGCTGTAGATCGTATTGTGAGGGCCCGATGGTGGCCGCTGTCATCGTATTGTGAGGGCCCGATGACGGCCGCTGAAGATGGGTGTCATCGTATTGTGAGGGCCCGATGGTGGCCGCTGTAGATCGTATTGTGAGGGCCCGATGGTGGTCGCTGTAGATCGTATTGTGAGGGCCCGATGGTGGCCGCTATAGATCGTATTGTGAGGGCCCGATGGTGGCCGCTGTAGATGGGTGTCATTGTATTGTGAGGGCCCGATGGTGGCCGCTGTAGATGAGTGTCATCGTATTGTGAGGGCCCGATGGTGGCCGCTGTAGATGAGTGTCATCGTATTGTGAGGGCCCGATGGTGGCCGCTGTCATCGTATTGTGAGGGCCCGATGGTGGCCGCTGTCATCGTATTGTGAGGGCCCGATGGTGGCCGCTGTCATCGTATTGTGAGGGCCCGATGGTGGCCGCTGTCATCGTATTGTGAGGGCCCGATGATGGCCGCTGAAGATGAGTGTCATCGTATTGTGAGGGCCCGATGGTGGCCGCTGTCATCGTATTGTGAGGGCCCGATAATGGCCCTCGTCGCATTGTGAAGGCCCGACGATGGCCGCTGTTGACGCTTGGAAGCTGGGTCCTGCGCCGTTGTAGATATGACATTCATCGCATTGTGAAGGCCCGATGATGGCCCTTGTCGCATTGTGAAGGCCCGACAATGGCCCTCGTCGCATTGTGAAGGCCCGACGATGGCCGCTGTTGACGCTTGGAAGCTGGGTCCTGCGCCGTTGTAGATATGACATTCATCGCATTGTGAAGGCCCGATGATGGCCCTTGTCGCATTGTGAAGGCGACAATGGCCCTCGCCGCATTGTGAAGGCCCGACGATGGCCGCCGGCCGACGCCAAGCTGGGTCCTGCGCCGATGTAGATGTGATGTTCATCGCATTGTGAAGGCCCGATGATGGCCCTTGTCGCATTGTGAAGGCCCGACAATGGCCCTCGTCGCATTGTGAAGGCCCGACGATGGCCGCCATCGCATTGTGAAGGCCCGATGATGGCCGCCATCGCATTGTGAAGGCCCGATGATGGCCGCTATCGCATTGTGAAGGCCCGGCGCCGCCTCGTCGTATTGAAGGCGTTCGACGATGGCCGTCGTCGCATTGTGAAGGCCCGACGATGGCCGCTATCGCATTGTGAAGGCCCGATGATGGCCGTTGTTGATGAAGTGTCGCGTACTAGCCCGGCGACGGCTGATGTCACGTATTGTTAAGGCCCGATGACGACCACTGGTGGGGAAATGTCGCGTACTAGCCCGGCGACGGCTGATGGTGTCATGTATTGTTAGGGCCCGATGACGGCCGCTGTATTTCGCGCATTGTCCTGCAAGAAAGAAAGAAAGAAGGCATCAGCTTATTTGAAATCCAAAGTGAGTCAGAGATTTTACCTGTCAGTTGTGCTTTAGCGCTCGGAAGTGGGCTGAAGTTTGCCATTGCTTTGGGCTTGAATTAGAGTGACGAATTTGGGCCCATTTGGGCTGTGATGAGCTTGGGCCGACGAGGAACCCGTCCAAGTTCTACTGGGCTGCAAATGCAAGGCCCTTTTTCGCGACGTATCTTGGGCCGGTGAGTAGGAACCCGTCCAAGTTCCACTGGGCCAAATGCATCTGGGTCGGTACGTTGGGCTCCAAGTGAAAAGGCCCAGGAACCCGTCCGCGTTTCTTTTTTCTCTTTTTTTTGTTTTTTACACTGGGCCTGTTTCTGGGCTCACAAGTATTGGGCCGGTTGCAGTGTTGGGCCTGCTTTCTCTTCTCTCTTTTTTTCTTCTTTTTTTTTTCTTTTGGCCAATGCATGGATAGATTTTAGGATAGATTTCCGGCCAATGCATGCTCTCCATTATCTTCTTGACCGACCCGCTTGGCCACTTGTGTGGTGTGTATGCATCCAATTCCCTTATAAAAAGGGGTGCCTCTTCATGCTTTCAATCACACACCTCATCCTTCACTTCTACTTCTTACTCAATCACACCTCTCATCCTTCATTCATTAGTTAGGAAGCAATGGTTAGGAAAGTTAGGGATCCGCCCGTTCAACCTCATGCAGCAAACTGGGCACATGAAATGTCCTCCCGGCGAGCATGGACTCCTAGGCCGGGTTGGGAACCGTCGATATTGGTGCCTGAACCGTGGAATCATGTATGGCACAAGCATTCACATGTCCGGGTAATGTCTTCTTCTTGACTTTGCTCTTTAATTATAGTATAAATTTGCAAGTAGAAATGTTTTAATTCTAGCTTGTTGATTTAGCTACAAGTAATTTATGTCAATTACCCGTATTGTTTAAATCGAGCTTTAGAGAACCGTCCCGTATTGTTCAAATCCATAGATAATAGGATGCAATTAGATGATGTGGTGGGCCGAAATCAGCGAGGCCCAAACCTTGAACCCGTCACCATAGAACCCGTCTGCGTTCTAACCTGCATCTGAGTCGGTTTGAGAGATGGAACCCGTCTGCGTTGCACATCTGGGCCGGCAAAGACAAGGCCCATTTCTTGGCTGTGAGGCGTTGGATTGGCTTTAGGTGGGCCGAAAACAGCGAGGCCCATCCCAGTCAAAACCCGTCTGCGTTGCTGCTGGTTGGGCCGGAAACAGTGAGGCCCAACCCACTTTTCTTGGCTGCGTTTTTGTCCGAAGAAAACGAGGCCCAGCTTTAATTGGGCCGAAAACAGCGAGGCCCAAACCCAGCCCCCTTGAAAAGAAACCCGGCTGCGTTCTGTCCGAAGAAAACGAGGCCCAGCTTTAGTTGGGCCGAAAACAGCGAGGCCCATCCCAGTCAAAACCCGTCTGCGTTGCTGTTGGTTGGGCCGGAAACAGTGAGGCCCAACCCACTTTTCTTGGCTGCGTTTTTGTCCGAAGAAAACGAGGCCCAGCTTTAATTGGGCCGAAAACAGCGAGGCCCAAACCCAGCCCCCTTGAAAAGAAACGTTTGCGTCGTCCGAAGAAAACGAGGCCCAGCTTTAGTTGGGCCGAAAACAGCGAGGCCCAAACCCAGCCCCCTTGTAGAGAACCCGGCTGCGTTTCCTTGGTTGGGCCGGAAACAGTGAGGCCCAACCTTCTTGGGCCGAAACCCTTCGTAACCCGCTCGTGTTAGGCACTGCTGGGCCGAAAAAAAAACGAGGCCCAGTTTCTTGGGTGGGCCGGAAGAAAACAAGGCCCAGCCCCCTTTCTTTTGTAGAGAACCCGTCTGAGTTCGCAGGTGTGGGCCCAAAAACGAGGCCCAGCTTTTCTTGGGTGGGCCGAAAAGTGAGGCCCAGTTTCCTTTCTTCCTTAACGGAACCCGTCTGCCTTTTGCCTTTTTTTTTTTTTTTTATTTTTACAATGGGCCTGCAAATGCAAGGCCTGTATTTTGCGCCGAGAACCCGTCTGGGGTCCTTCCTGTACTGGGCCCGCAAACGCGAGGCCTGATTCTTGGGTTTGTACTGGGCCTGCAAACGCGCAAAGAACCCGTCTCGCCAAGTTTTTTTTTTCTCTTTTTTCTTAGCCCCCTAATTTAGTGGAAGCTCAATTTGACTTTTGCTAAATTAGGGATCACTTGATAGGCTGCCGTAGGGACCTTTCTTTCTGAGTTTTTATGGTGGATCCTCAGGAAGACTCCCTTAGAACTGGTGGCAATATGCGGAAGCCGATCAAGGTGGTCGAGCATTTTGCAGAAGATAACTGGGCGCTTACACTTTTAGAAGAGTCATGACTCGATCTCTTCTGGAAATGTGGTAAGGCCTGGGAACCTTGCACACCACGGGTAATGGGGCGCTTGCATGAGAGATTCTCGGGATTCTACTAACACCTTCCACCTCCGAGGAGAAATGGCCATAACCCCGCCGACTTTGTGATGATTACCGCTACGCTGGGTGGTCAAGACGCCGACCGACCTGTTGTGCGGACTGGTGATGGAACTTTTAGAGCCTGTGCTCGAACGGCGCCGATTTGGTCGAAAAATGAAGCTTTCTTACGGCTCCTTCGAGGCTGTCATCACTTCCGCTGACTTCACTCATATGGATGAGTTTCAGCGTCGCTTCATTTTCCTGGCATACTTCATCTCTGCCACAATGTTTGCCAATCGAGGTGATGATGTTTATTTGACCTGGATGAAAAACCTCCTTGATCTAGAGCAGGTCATTCATCGGAACTGGGCGAAGGCTGCTTATGCTAACTTCGTTCGCTGGCTTCGCATTGGTGTCCGGCCTGGCACTGATGTGGACCCATTCTTCGCACCAGAGAGTCCGCGGGAGATGAGCGGCCCGAGCATGTGGAAGGTGCTCGAGGTAATCTTCGAGACGCTTCTCTTTTACATGCTTTTCTCTCTTTTCCTATATCGTGAGTCTCGGTATTGACATGTTTGCAGGTATGGGGGTACGAGTATATTAAGGGATTCACCATCCCTACCCGACATGCCCAGACAGTGCCAGCAGCAGAACGGTGGCACAAAAACTACCTCGAGCAAAAAAAGAAGCCATTTGGGAGCTTGGATGAGCTGCGCCGCATCTTGGATCATCTTGAAGAGGTACATTCTTCATGTAATCTCTCTTGTGTTTCTTTGATGCTGATGTTTCTTCTATTTGTGCAGGATGATGTTAATTGGAATGCCTGGGTTGGCTTTGCGATTCCACAAGATTTTATCCTCATTTAAATGCGCGCATGGGATAGTACCCTGCGCTTGGTGATGGAGAGCCCGTCCGGCTGGGTTTGGAGCCTTGGTGAGAGGTTTACGAGGCAAACCCTGGGTCATGAAAGGTGGATAATACCATCAGACCCTCCTGAGACCATGAACGATCCGCGAGCCTTGCATGCCGAGGCGTTTGTAGCAGCCAAGACGGGTTCTTGGTATACTAACCATGCATCGATGGCATCGCCCGACCAATTCTGGGAAGAATGGGAACAATATCGGGACCGCCTGGCCTTCAGAAAGGTAGGGAAGAAGACCTCTATTTATTCTTTTCATATCCCTTCTACTACCGCCTAATGTGACCAATTCTTTGTTTGTTGCAGTTGGGGCCCTATTGCAAGGATGACGAGAAGAGCCAGAGTAACTCTGGGGACACAGTTTGTGGCTACCCAAGGGCGACTAGCGAGGACATCAAACCAGAATTAGAGAAGATCCTGGGAAAGCCGGTAGGTGATTCCCCTTTTTTCCTTGCTTAGTTGCAATTTGCTCAAACTTTGACCAATTTTCCTCATTCTGTGCAGTGGCGATGGAAACAGGCGAAAGGCTTTCTCAAAAATTACTTCACACTTAAATGGGCTCGCGAGAAAGACCTTGCAGGTTCTGTGGTCGGGGACGCAGACGTGGATGATGATGCACAGTCTCGCCCTGTAGATCCTCCTCGCCGTTCAGATGCGCAGGTGCCTCGTGGCCGGTCGGAGCGGATTGACCCTCCTCGACATTCTTCCTTTATGGCCGACGCGAGGCGGTCTTATGGGGGTGATGGTGCTCTCCGAAGGCACGGGGAGAGGAGTAGGCGGAGTACGGGCACGCCGGCGCACGATGATCGTGGGAAAGGTATCTTGCTTGAAGATAGTAATTCAACCAGTTCCCACTATGGAGACACGAATTTTGGCCACGATTTTCAGCGGTCCGTGGAGAACAGCATATCCTCCATGTCTTTAGGTGAGCAGGGGCATCAGATACGGTCTCATGATCATGGGAATTCTCGCCGGAGCCGCGGCTCTCGGCGTGGCACCCCCAGCTTCGTGGTGGAGACGTGTTCCGAGTCTAGCGCTGTTGGTGGAGCTGTGTGCGGTGAGCAAGAAGGTATTTCACTGCATTTAGGTACTCCTCCAGAATCTCATCATTCGGGGTCTAGGCGCCAACCCTCTCATCCTTCGCCTCGCACTTTATGGAATGCCCGGTATGCTTCCTCTCCGCACCGATCGTGGATTTGGGTTTTGGCACTTCCTTTGCGGTCGATCTCATCGTGGTGCTTCGCAGCGATTCGGTGCATCTATGGGGTATAACCGCCTCGCAGATGACGCGTCATCAAGCTTCCGTCTCAACCGATTGTTCCCGCATTCTTCGCGAGGGTTTGGAGCAGCCTCGAACGTCTGGATGGGGAACGCAAACTCAGGAATGGTCGGGATGGCCCGTCCCAGAGCCTGTAGTAAGAACTTCTTGGCCTGCTCCACAGGGGTGCCCTGGAGGTAATCAAGAGTGGCAGGTTCCAGAACACTCTTGGCTTAACGCAGCAGATCAAGTGTTGCACTGTCCGCTCGAGCGGTGATACAGAGGTGGTAGACTCCTCCTACTATCAATGGGACACTTACTTTGGAGCTGGTGGAAGCGGAGCCCATGGGGCTGATAGCGCCAGTGGTGGTGGTGGAGGTCTGGCCTGATGAGGATTAAAAAGATGCACATGCAGGGTCTGTATGTAATGAACTTATGTAATGCCATGTATGCACTTAGGACGATGCAATGCAATGATTTTTTGCTTTTTCTCTTTTTTTGTCTTTTTTTTTGGCTCTTTTTTTTATTATTTTTTATTTTTTTTTACTAATGCGAACTACTGATGTAACACTTATGCGGTAACGATGCTATGCAATGCACTTCTTTTATTTTCATGTACCCTTATGCACAATAATGCAATGCGATATGCAATCTACATGGTGAGATTACTCCCACTTCCCCAAACGAAAAAGACCAAAATAATAAAAAGATGAGAATTAAACGCTACAAGTACGTTCGAGCTGCAGTTTCGGGGCCGGCGAAGACATTTGATATTGGGATTTTCTATGTGTTGCTGAAACATTCTGGGATAAGGGATTTTCGGTCGAAACAAAATCAGTTCAACAAGCAAGCACAAAGATTAATATGGACAAGATCAAAACTCAGTTCGAAAGAGATGGGAAGAAATTTTCGAATCCCAAAGGAGAGAACAAGTACTTCAGAGGCATAAATCGCCATGATCTTAAGAATAATGCAAATGCGCGTTAGTTATGGACGAGGTCGCTTAAAAGAGCAAACCTCACATAGGAAAGAACAAACACTCAAACCCTCAATTTTGAAAATGTATGTGTGTTTTCTCATACTCAAACCGATAGAAACAAACTACCATAAGCTTGGTAAGAACCTCGCTCTCCACTACTGGTATGCAATGCACAAGTGACAATCAAAAAGACTTTTCGGGTTGCAACGGGGCTTAGGTTAGGGTAAGGAGCGGTAAAATTTAGGAATGAGGAGTTAAGAGCCATGCTTGGATTGATTTTCAATGAATAAAACACTCTAAACTCTCCTTCTTGCTTAATGTATGCAAGACATTTCACCTTTCACCCTGAAACATTTTAACTGAATACAACTAGGTCAAAGTTTTCTGAATTTTAAATTGAATCTCCCTAATCACCCTTTTATTTTTGAAACTCTTTTCTTTTTTTTCTTTTTTTTGTTTTTTTTTTGTTTTTTTTTTGTGGGTGATCGGGGAGAAGAATATCTATGGAATCTTCGACTTTGATATAACATAACCAAATACCAATCGCACAAGATATAGGACTTTCAGATTCTCCCAAACTTCCAAAAAAAAACAAACTCTCATCCAACCAAGCAAGGCAAAGGGATATTGGATGTCAGAGGCCAAGGCTCGCATTGTCAGGGTTCAATCATGAAAAAAGGATAAACAAAGGCTAGGCGGGGCAAAAAGAACGGTAAATATAATGTAAGGAAGGCTATTTAGCTATGTAGCTTATCAAAATAAAATCGAATGCCTTAATCACTTTGTCACAGCGTGCAATGCAAATGTGTAGTCTCAAGCAAGATGCAAAACAAGTTCTAGAGATGCAACTAATGGGTGAGTCACTCAAGGGATCATGGAATTGATAAAAGTGATCAATTCAAAATTTAGGCAATGTGGACTCACGGGATAGGGCTCAATCAACTAAACTTAGCCCAAAGATTTGCGGCACGCACATTTATACTTTCTAAGATAGTCAAAGCAGTCAGATACAACTTTCATGAATTGTCTCAAAATCAGAAGGTTTGAAGGAAAAGGTTTCAAAAACTTTTGAGATCTCGTCCAAATTTTTCTAAGTGAAGCAAGTCAAACTGAAAGTAAGAAGGGTTTACGGCCTCCGTTAGATGGAATTAGTCTCAACAGTTTTCTGAAGGGGTTAGGCACGCTAGTGGCCATGGTGGATTCACTGGATTGGGCAGGCGGTCTGTAGTTGGGATTGTGAATGAGCCTGCCGGTTCGTGGGTCACTGATGCGGGCTCGGAGATGGTCTGTTATCTTGCCTGCATGGGAACTGACTAGTGCTCGAAAGAACCTTTACGCCACCCGCCCAATGTATGCATGACTTAATAGACCTATATGAACCTAGGACATGAACATGACGCCTACATGCTGACACAAGGGTGACTCACCCACTTTTATGGGAGTGCATGTCCTAACTCTATATGGACCTAGCATGATGGTAGCGGATCGAATCGACTCAAGGAGTGTCATAAAGGGCCGAATAGAATCAATAGTAAGTGGATTGGGTTGACTGCAGTATCGAACAGTTTGGCCCGAAGCGGAAGGAGAAGAAAAACAGGCCCAAGACCCGTCTGGGTTCGGACTGTAATTCCTCCCTTTCAAATAGGCCTAGACAGGATTCCACAGTGAGTCCAACTAGGCCAGGCACAGCAAACCCGTCTGGGTTTTGGGCCAGTCCGTCTCTCATTTGATCCTACGCGGGCTAGAATGACGTCCCACTCATGATCGGGCTAGACACTTGGACTCAACTTTTACAGGATTAAATCACATGACATACAGATGCGGGATGAGCCTAACCATGGCTTTAGATTCAGGGTTTTTTCTAGGTTTAGGGAGATGAATAGGGTACCACATGTTCTCGCCCCGGTGCATTTTCCTTATGGAATTCATAGGAAAAATGTGTGGGGTGTTGCTCTTTGGGTTTCAAGGAAACCTTTAGAGTGTAACACGGGGAGAGGAGAGATCAAATGCTTGGCGATGTAAATGCATCCCACAAGTAGTGACCTCCCGCTCTCAGGATTGATTCCTAGTTTTAAAACCTAAACCAACGCTTTTATGCTCCCCAGCCATCAAGGCCCAAGAGTAGCCTGGTATGCAATATGCCTAAAAAATGATAAAAATGTGAAATAAATTAATTCCTCCTTTTTTTTACAAAAAACACTAAAATTTAATTCTTTCAAGTTTTACCCTCTTTTTAAGTTTAAGTCCCCAGTGGAGTCGCCAATCTGTAGACACCGAAAAAATCGATCGATGACCTTTTTTCGCGGCGCTTTTAAAAGTGATTGGGAGCCGACTAGGATTGCTTAACCTTAAATAAGGTTGAACTTTTAAGAATGAACTTTGTTAACAGATTAAAAACGATTTATGCGCCCGAGCCCTAGATTCGCCTTTTAAGAAAGAAGAAAGAAAGAGACAAAAAAAGGAAGGGAAAACAACAAAGGAACCCGTCTGAGTTCATGGTGAACCGAGACGGGTTTCTTTGCGCCACCTGCGAATTCTGCCGAATAAAAAAAGACGAAACAAAAGAGAGTGAAAAGAGGACTGGAACCCGCCTGGGTTCATGGATTGAACCGAGCCGGATTACCTTGGGCGTTAATCACAAATTAGGTCGCAAAAATCATAAAAAAGGGTAAACATCAAAGCACGAAAATAGAGTCGCCAGTTGAATTTTAGGAGAAAAACAACAAACCATTAAACACGGACTCCGGCCTGCGAATCCAGAGATGGATTCGGGGGTAAGGTTACGAATTTGATAATTAAAACCATCAAATCCGCCTATTCAACGAATAGACTCTACTAGAATTAAATTAAAGTAAAACAAAACAAAAAGGAGGAATTAGATATGAATTTCACAATTTTATCATTAAAAACATGCAAAATAAAAGAAACGAATTCCAAAGATCACTACATGTTTTACATCAGCTAGGCTAACCTTTTAGTAAAGCAGCATGCAAAAAGGAGAGAAAAGGTGGAGAGAATATGCTAGTGTCAATACTCTAGCATACTTTTTTGTGTGTCTATGGAAGGGCAAAAAGGGTTTAATTTATAGTGGAATGGGGGAAGCAAAGGGGTGCGTTTTAGGGTTAGGTATAGCGGCGTCGAATTGACCAGGAACCAGACGGTTCTGAGCCAGAGCTTTGGCCCAAAGAACCCAGACGGGTTCTATTTGGCTGCCATGCTCAGGCCCAAGGAACCCAGACGGGTTCCTGCTCGTTTTCGGGCTATTATGCTCAGGCCCGTAACATTTGGGCCATTATGCTCGTTGTTGGGCTAGAAAAGAGATGAGTTTGCATGCTACTAAACTATTCGGCTAGCTTATTTTTTACAAATAACTAAAACTAATACCGGTATAAAATCCGGCGTCTACAATGATGAACACAATCCACCATCCACTTTGAGGAGATCCATGAGGGCTACTAGAGGTAATGCACCTGACATATATTCTCCATCTTTGCATTACTTGTTATTGACATATGTTGGTGAGCCAGAGTCCTATACTGAGTCTATGTAGGTTGAGGCTCGGTTCCAGTGGGAGTATGCAATGGATGATGAGATTGCCTCACTTGAAAAAAACAAAACCTGGGAGCTGACCAGGTTGCCTGCAGGGGTGGGTCTATAGGATCAAGAATGAGCCTAATGGTGTAATGAGGTACAAGGCTCGATTAGTGTTTAAGGGGTTTTCACAAAAGAAGGTATTGATTACTATAAAATTTTCTCTCTTGTTGCGAAACTAACCACTATTAGAGCTATCCTTAGTATGGTTGTAGTTGAGAATTTACATATGGAGCAGATGGATGTAAAAACAGCTTTCCTACATGGAGAGGAGGAGGACGTAGCTCGGTGTGTGATAGAGTAAAGTGTTTCAAGAAGCCCATGAAGGTGTAGTTGGGCCGTGGGAATGGACGTGTGGTGCACAACACGTGACGACCGTTTAAGTCTGCTATTATGACGTAGGTTTGACCTAAACAGCTTCTAGCAGTTATTTATACCTGGAGAGGGGTTTCATTAAATACAGATTGTATCCACAAACATATTGAGAGAAAACACAACACTTTGGAGAGATTGTTCATCTACTTTGAGAGAAAGTGAGATTGAGGAAATCTCTTGTAACTTGTGTTAGAATTAAGGTGATGGGATTGATGCTTTGAGGCGTGAGAGAATCACTATCTTTAAGACAAGATTTTGCCCCTAATGCAATATCGTGTCTCCAGGATACAACAAAGCGTCCTGGATCGATTCATATATAGCAAACCAATCCCCTGTTCTTCTGATTGAAATGGATAGAATTCTGGATAGATTCAAACTGTTTGACAGTTGAATCTTATCCCCTAAGGCAACTGTCCCCAACCGCCAAAAGGATAAAACTAAAAGAAAAGAGCAACAGATAATTATATTATTTGCTTGCCAAGTGCGCCTAATAAGCGCCAAAAGCGCCTCTAGCGCCCTACAGCCCACGCCGCGCGCGTGTGTGCGTGTGCAGTTCAATGCGAAGCATTGAACCTTAATGCAAGAACATGTGAGTCCACACCAAGGCTTATATATTTATAAACCCATAACACTCTTTAATATATAAAGAGGTAGAGAATATGATATTCTCTCCATGTGGGACAATTTTGAATTAGCCTATTTATTTCCTTTAAGAGTTGGAAACTTTAGTAGCCTACCCATGTGGGACAAGCTAGGATCCCTAAACTTTTACTAACTATTTAACAATCCCCTACTAGTTAGTGAAAGTTATAACACCTAACATCCATTTTATGATACTGCCTACCTGAAGGTATCACATGATTAAACCATCAGTTAGTGAAAGTATTTCAAAGTTCTAACAAAGTATTTGGTGGCCAGATAGCTTAAACCAAATCTTTTAATGTTAGTACCAGAGACACCTCATACAACACCATACCTAATTCGAAGAAGCCTTATTATTGTAGCACTATTATGGCCTTGTGCTCATCCTGGTTCTGTGAATATGTATAAGAGTTAAAATCCCATAAAACTCTTATTTAGAGCGGCCACACTCTAATATTCACATAGGTGAATTCCATACCTTTATGGATTCCATTAAAAGTGAAACTCATCCTCCTTAATAAGTAAATGCACTATATCCTGTTTATAGTGCTTCATTGACCTTATTGTAATTTGTTATTACCCTTTAAACCTTATAACTAGTTTTCACTAGAGTATGGTGGGGTTCCTATTACAACAGATCATATATATTAAAGGATTTTAAACCCATTCTAGTAGTGGTGCTCTTCACCAAGTCTCTTGGCAAACCTTTAGTCAAAGGGTCTGCTAGATTTAGAGTTGATTTAACATAGGTGATTGTTATAACACCATCTTGAATCAACTCCCTCACATATGCATGTCTCAAACTAATGTGTCTAGACTTCCCATTATAGATTTTACTATAAGCTCGAGACATGGTAGCCTGACTATCGCAATACAAGGAAGTGGCTGACATAGGTTGTGGCCACAACTTAATATCCATCAATAGATTCCTCAGCCATTCTGCTTCCTTTCCTGCTGTTGCTAGAGCAATGAACTCAGGTTCCATAGTGGAATGTGAGATACATGTTTGCTTTTTAGAGGCCCAACTAATGGCTCCTCCTCCTAGGGTAAATATCCACCCAGATGTTGACTTGTTATCCTTAGAGCTAGTTATCCAACTAGCATATGTGAATCCCTCTAAAACAGATGGATAATCATTATAGAAGAGACCAAAGTCAACTGTCCTTTTCAAGTATCCAAGTACTCTTGCAATGGCCTTCCAATGTTCTGTACTTGGTTTACTTGTATACTTAGATAATTTGCACACTGCAAATGCAATGTCTGGTCTGGTACAGTGCATTGCATACGTCAGACTCCCTATAGCACTAGCATACTCCCACTGTGCAACAACTCTTCCATTGTTCTCCACTAAGTGAACACTTGGATCATAGGGAGTTTTGGCATCCTTTATATTGAGATGTTTGAACTTAGTCAACAACTTCTCAACATAATGAGATTGACTTAAGGCAAAACCCTTATTGTGCCTTTTAACCTTTATGCCTAAGATAGTATCGGCTTCATTAAGATCCTTCATCTTAAATTGAGAAGTGAGATACTTCTTAGTTTCATTAATTCCATGTAAATTGGTTCCAAAAATGAGCATGTCATCAACATAGAGACATATAATAACTCCATAAGAATCTGTAAACTTCGAATAAATACATTTATCCGAGTTATTATGGAGAAAACCATTTGAAAGAAGCGCAACATCAAACTTTTCATGCCACTGTTTGGGCGCTTGTTTCAATCTATATAAGGATTTAACCAATTTACACACCTTCTTTTCATTTCCTGGTAATATGAAACCCTCAGGTTGTTCCATATAAATCTCCTCTTCTAAATCTCCATTTAGAAAGGCCGTTTTTACATCCATCTGATGCACATGTAGCTTAAATATTGAAGCCAATGCAAACAGAATCCTAACGGACGTAATTCTGGCTACAGGAGCGTAGGTATCGAAATAATCGATACCTTCCTTTTGAGTAAAACCTTTAGCTACTAATCTAGCCTTAAAGGTTTGTAAAGAACCATCAGTATTGTACTTCCTCCTAAATACCCATTTGCATCCTATTGATTTTAAACCTGGAGGCAAGTCAACTAGAATCCAAGTATTGTTGCACAATATTGAATCCATTTCATCATTTATTGCCTCCTTCCAGAATGCAGAATCTCTGGATGCCATAGCCTCACTAAATGTTTTAGGTTCATCATCAATATTTAGCACAATTGGTATTTGATCTGATATTTCTGTCCTGCTACCCTCTACTAGGAAAACAATAGATATGGAGGAAACAAAATCCGGTCCAAAATCTTTAGCTTTTCTAACCCTTTGGCTTCTTCTTGGTTCTATTACAGACTCAAGTTCATTACTTTTGTCAATTGAACCAGAAGTAGTACTTCCTAATGGTATATCAGGAGAATTCCTAATTGTAGGTGTTGGTTGTGATGCATTAGATTTCATCAAGGTATTCTCAAAAAATTCTGCATCTCTCGTCTCTACAATCACATTAGATTGTAAGTCCAACAGCCTGTATGCTTTAGAATTTTCAGCATAACCTACAAAAATGCTCTTGATTGCCCTTGGGCCTAACTTAGTCCTCTTTTGATCAGGAACTCTATAATAGGCAATACACCCCCACACTTTGAAGTATTTAATGTTAGGCTTTCTTCCTTTTCACACCTCATATGGAGATACCTTCGTTTTCTTAGAAGGAATTCGATTATGGACATGGCACGCAGTTAAGAGCGCTTCCCCCCATAAATTTGTTGGCAAATCAGCATTTAATAACATGACATTAACCATATTACATAGAGTCTAATTTTTCCTTTCAGCAAGGCCATTCTGTTGAGGTGTTCTAGGGGCTGTTCTTTGATGGATGATACCATGGTTCTCACAGAATTCATCAAATTCAATTGGAAAATACTCCCCTCCCCTATCACTCCTTAGAATTTTAATTCTTTTTTCCTTTTGATTCTCAACTTCAGCCTTATAGCGTTTGAACATGTCGAACGCTTCATCCTTAGTTCGCAATAAATATACATAAGTGTATCTCGAACTATCATCAATGAATGTGATAAAATATCTTTTACCACCCCTAGTAAGCATTCCATTCATTTCACATATGTCAGAATGAACTAAGTCTAGAATTTGTGTATTTCTCTCAACCTTAGGAAAAGGTTTCTTAGTGAATTTAGCTTGAGTGCAAATTTCACAATTAGAAAAATTTGAACCTGACTGACAAGAGAAATACCCATCCTTGATCATAAACTTCAATGAATTGAAATTTAAATGTCCTAGCCTAGCATGCCAAACTGAATAAGAATCAACAAGATAAGCAGGACTAGGTACTTCATTTATTTCATTGAAACTTAGTCTAAACATGCCCTCACAATCATAGCCTTTGCCAACAAACACAGTGTTCTTAGTAATAACAATCTGATTTGAACCTACTACAACAACAAATCCCTTCTTATTCAAAATATTTCCTGAAACTAGATTCTTCCTCATATCTGGAACATGAAAGACATTCATCAACATGAGTTTCCTCCCTGATGTGAAGTTCAACTCTACCGTTCCTAGTCCAAGGACTTTGGCCGGAGTGCTGTTCCCCATGAGGACCTCACGATCTGCCACAACTTCATAAGATTTAAATTGTGACCTGTCATAACAAACATGAATAGAGGCACATGTATCATACCACCAACCAGGAGGCTTGCCTATATTAGCCATATGTATCTCAGTAATCATATTTAAATAAAGATTAGATACCATGGCAATCAAGTCCTTCATGTTCTCATCTACCATGTTAGCCTTGGAAGAATTGGCATTCTTGGCTGCCAAATCAGCCTTCATTTTCTTGCAATCCTTAATGTAGTGTCCTTTACCCTTACAATAGTAACAGTGACTATTCTGCTTCTTGTTACCCTGAGTACCCTTGCCTTTGAAAGTGGACTTGTCTTTCTTTGCCTTAAGGGACTTGTCTTTCTTTGTCTTAGACTTCTCCTCAGTCACGACATTGACCTTTGAACTGTTGGCTAAATACACAGCATCTCTTTTACGATTCTCCTCCTCAATCCTGATATGTCTGAGTATTTTTTCAACAGTGAAATCTTCTGACATATGCAGAAGTTTCTTCCTGTAGTCGTTCCAAGTGGGTGGCAATTTTGCAATAATCGCCCCCACTTGAAGTGACTCTGAGATCTTAACCTGAAGATCATGAAGTCTATTGACAAGAACCTGCAACTCATGCACTGGGTCCAGAATAGGTATATCATCTGACATCTGAAAATCAAAATACTTCATCATAAGAAACTTGTCAGTACCTTGTCTCTCTGTGTTGTATTTCTCTTCGAGGGCTTTCCAGATGTCCTTTGGTGACTTCCATGAAACGTGCAACTCGTACAAGCGTTCTGACAGGGTTTGCAGAATGTGTCCTCTACATAGGAATTCATCCTCCTCTCGCTTCTTCTTTGCTTCATTCAACTTTTGAATCGCCGCAGGATCCATTTTCTCTAGTTCCTCCTTTGATGGGTTCGGCAGATTCTCTAATTTTGGATCCAGATCGTATGCAATCTTCAGTGCTGTCAACAGGAATAAGATCTTGTCCTTCCATCGCATGAAGTTTGTGCCATCAAACTTGTCCAACCTTACGAGATCTTGATTCATGATTCTGAATGCAGTGTCTGAATCGGCCATACTCTTGTCTTAAAATTGTTAGAATTTGGGTGATGGGATTGATGCTTTGAGGCGTGAGAGAATCACTATCTTTAAGACAAGATTTTGCCCCTAATGCAATATCGTGTCTCTAGGATACAACAAAGCGTCCTGGATCGATCATATATAGCAAACCAATCCCTTGTTCTTCTGATTGAAATGGATAGAATTCTGGATAGATTCAAACTGTTTGACAGTTGAATCTTATCCCCTAAGGCAACTGTCCCCAACCGCCAAAAGGATAAAACTAAAAGAAAAGAGCAACAAATAATTATATTATTTGCTTGCCAAGTGAGCCTAATAAGCGCCTCTAGCGCCCTACAGCCCACGCAGCGCACGCGTGTGCGTGTGTAGTTCAATGCGAAGCATTGAACCTTAATGCAAGCACATGTGAGTCCACACCAAGGCTTATATATTTATAAACCCATAACACTCTTTAATATATAAAGAGATAGAGAATATGATATTCTCTCCATGTGGGACAATTTTGAATTAGCCTATTTATTTCCTTTAAGAGTTTGAAACTTTAGTAGCCTACCCATGTGGTACAAGCTAGGATCCCTAAACTTTTACTAACTATTTAACAACTTGTAATCCTCATATTACTAATGCATCGATCCTGTGGTTTTTTCCCGCTTTAGGTTTTTTTTCCCACTTTAAATCTCTGGTATCAATTTTTTGATATCTTTTCCATTATTATCTTTAATTGTTTATAGTTTACTTGAGTACTCCACGATCCTATCAATTTCGATTTTCCTTAAGGTTCGTGTCAAGAACGGATAATCCATTCGGGTGTCGACTCGGGTTCGATTTTGTGATTCCGGTCTCTAATGATATGATCCCCACATTACACAAAATTTACAATTACTCGTGCAATATTGCTCTTATATATACTACGTACTTGATCGATACTTGTTGTTAAGTGTTACTCGTTCTCATTTATTGAAAAAATTGCTTTAAATTATGGAAATTCATTATTTCTAATAGATGAGACCAAAAAATGGTGAGTACTATGATTAACCGGTTGTATAAAATATTCTCAACACATGGATAGATTGCTGGTTGTTGGGAGAATTTCAAAGGCAAAGTAGGGGAGAAAATATATTAAAAAAAGGGGATTACATGAATATGATTAAGAAACATATTCTTCAACTTTCATGGTGTGTGTAATATTAGTGCACATCACGTCACTGATCATAAAGACACTAACGTTGCATAATTGCATTATAAACAGATAGAATTTATTAGGCTTAATTATATGTTGCTTCTCACGTCTCACGTTGTGTGCTACTCCATAATTTTCATATTATCTAACGCAACAAGTTATTTCTAGTTAAATTTTAAAATTTTCAATTATTAATTATCAACATATATAATCATATATTATGTGAAATTAATATTATTAGAGATTGATAAAGGAAATTTATTTTATAAATAATGTTAAAATTTTCTATTGCTAATGTGTATTAATTAATAAAATATTAATAGCTAAAGCTCTGCGCATCAATTTCTCAATATTGATCACTTTAACGGTTTAACCAATATTGAAGTAGGTGCTAGTTCGGCGAATGACTTTTTTCTATTGACTCAAGCTTGAAACTTTTTGTTTAGAGGATACTTTTCTCGAAAAGTAATGATACAAGCCAGAAAAAAGAGAAAGGAGAAAGTAATGTTGAAAGTTAAATGGTGTTTAGTTAAACAAGCAACGCACATCATTGTTTAATCAACAAGGATTTCGATCCAATCTAATGAGAGCATTCATGCTAATCTGTATTTGTAAACAAGAGGCAAGAATTAGTGTTTTTTTTTAAGAGTAGAAATTGCAAAAACAAAGGAACATTCTTGAAGGATGCAACAATTAATGAGCTTATACGGGAATTTAATGCTACGAGTGGGCCTGCCATCGATCGACTGCGCTATAATCTCGTAGAGAACTTATGATGAGGCTTTAATTAAGTATTGTTGTTTTTTGCTATTTTATTCTGTTTATTGTTGTTTTGATGATGTATTATGTAAATTTTTTTATTAAGATCGTGGACGTGGACTTCTCTATCAGTTTAGGCTTTGAATAACAAAAAAATATGTTTGTAGCCTGTGAGGCTGCAAACATGACTATTAAGAATTGTAGCATGGAATGTGAGGGGACTCGAGATCTAATTATAAATCAAATTAATATAAGGCCCTTGATTAAACCCAAAAAAAAAAAAAAGTATTGGATTAGAGGGAGGAGATGCTACAGTTTACAGATGAGGAATGCAAGAGCTTGTTAATTTGATACAAGATTTGCAAGTAAGTGAAGTTCATAATAAAATCAACATGACCCTATTCTTTTGAATGGTAAATTAAATTTAACCTTACTCAATCTTACCTTACCTTACCTTATTAAATTCCCTAAAAAACACTTAAATAAAAGTCAAAATTTTATTTTTATCTTTTCAAACTTAGCTTGATCCCGCCAGTATCAGAAAACAAAATTTCATGTGGCTAAGCAGTGAATAGTGATACAGCAAGCAATATAAACAGAATCTTTATGGAGGGAATCTTATCTTATTAAGATACTAATCTCTTAATAGCTATTGCAGGAATATGAAGTTTTCATATCATTTTCCAATTATATTATGATATATATTGGTCAGTGCTTAGCTTCAGGAAACTCTTTGACCAACAACAGAATATTATAAACCCAAAAATATAATGTTAGTCTAATTAAAGATTGTGGAATTCAAGTAATCTGACTTCTCCTTTTGCACTTTTCCTATTGTCGTGGAGAAAGAATTATGCTACATGCATATATACCCTGATATTGGAACAACAAATATGACTAAAATTAGGCTCTAGCGGATGATTGTTCAAATGAGAATTGTTTTCGGTAAATTTAACAGTTGAAATGTGAATTGACATAAAAGGATATTCATAATTTTCAAAGATAAAATTTTCAAAGGGAATTTTTTGACAGCAAAATATGCAACGCTACTTCAACCGCTAAACGTTAACTTTATTAGCATTTCACAAAACGCTCCTTAAAACGCTAAACACTTCTCAAAACACTAGCTTACCGAACGCTAATATTTATGCAATTAGAGTTTTGACTTGGTCAATTTGCTAAATACTACCCTAAACGCTACCGCCAAACACAACCGTAAGATAAGTTAAGAAAAAATAGGATAAACTTAACTTACCATTATAAAGAGCGTGGTCTTAATCCAGTTATTCATTCATTTGAAGTAGAGGAACTCATGCTTGTGAGGAATGAGGATGAAGCTACCTACGCATGGTATGGCAAATTCTAAGGTTATATCATGTTAATATTTTATGTGATTAATAAGTTATGTCAGGATGACCTTTGAATATGAATATGACAAATAATTTATTAAGAAATGACTTTTATTTGAATTATTCAAAATAAATTATCATCCCTATTTTCATAAAGAATGTCCCTATAAACTTTCGTTTTAATTAGCTATTTACATTTAAAGAACATAGGATACTTGAAGTTCACTGTTGTACTTGAGGTGAAAAGCGCATCAACGAAATAATAAATGGAAAAATATAATCTATTATGAAATCTAATAAACCTAAACTTTAAACGTTAACTCTTAGGATTTTTTTTACTCTAATATACAAATTTTTGAAATATCAAACTGTAATATACTAATTTTTAATATTCAACACTAATTTTTGAAATCTAATAAACCTAAACTTTAAACTAGACAGAGAAGATGTGATGGAATCCATTGAGTACTGGAACAACTCCATCATCTGCTGTATTCCACTGAGGTCATCACTGGATTTCTACGTAGAATTTGGCGACAATTGGAGATTGTGCAAATTTCTGATGTCAAAAAGGGAATATACATGGTGCGATTTAATTCCACCGCAGATAAAGATAAGGCTTTGAATCAGGGGTTCTATTTCTTTGATAATAAGCCTCTCATATTAAGGGAATGGAATGAGAATCTCGACATGGATGTTGATTCGATTGCTTCACTACCTATTTGGGTCACTATGCCTGACCTTCCCTTCAAATTCTGGAGCAGTGAGGGACTAAGCAAAATAGCAAGTATCCTAGGGGTCCCTATTAAGACTGATCGGCAAACAAAAGAACGAGTCAAATTGGGATATGCGAGGATACTCATTGAAATGCAACTCAATGGTCCTTTCCCCGACTATGTTGACTACATGGACCACAATGACAACTTAATGAGGCAGCGCATACAATATGACTGGAAACCGACTAGATGTACACATTGCAAGATGTTTGGCCATGAAGAAGCTACTTGCAGGAATAAACTTCAATGCAAATACTGTCAAAAATCAGGGCACGAGGAGAACCAATGCAGGAAGAAAACCGAACACAGCAAAAAAACAGAGCCAAAGAAAGATCAAGCCAAGCCACAATCTGATAATGAAGGGTTCAGGAAGCCAAAAAACTCTCTAGTGTGGAGGCCAACCACACAACCAATCATTACGGACAATACCAACAGATTTGAGATCTTGCAAGAAGAAGGTGGTACAACAATACCAGAATCGACACCAGATGGCAATGCCCAATCTCTAAAACAAAACCCTGATGCAGAACATCCTCAGTTGGAATGTCAGAGGGCTTAACAGCCCGGAGAAGCAAGAAGACCTTCGAGTCTTCTTGCATCAACAGGGGGCGGGTCTCATTGGACTGTATGAAACAAAAATCCCCCAGCGAAACATTAATCGAGTTCATAACAATGTTTTTAACGACTGGAACTCGACTACAAACATTCAGCATTGTCAGAAAGTACGCATTTGGGTTGTATGGAATCCACGAGACTATGAAGCCGAAGTTCTAGAGAGTTCCGCTCAACACATCCATATGAAAATTGTAGTTGTCCACAACAACACCAACTTTCACATTACTTGGGTCTATGGGGACAATGACCTCAATGAGAGAGAACCTCTTTGGGAAGCTCTACAAAAGATTGCAGATGGGATGGAAGGACCTTGGGCTGTCTTAGGTGACTTTAATGCAATAATGACGGAAGAAGACAGAATTGGTGGAGCCAAAGTTGAATCGTTCATGACTCAACCGATGACACACTGTGTCCAACACTGTTGCCTTCACGAGCCACCTTATTCAGGGACCTACTACACATGGACCAATGGCCAAATCCGCTCCAGGATAGATCGACTACTGGTAAACGCTCAATGGTACCTACTTACAGAGTTGCTGCAGGTCAACTTCAAGGCATCTGGACTGTCAGACCATTCAGCCATCACTATCAACTTCATGGAAATGAAAAGACCGAAGCAACCATTTAAATTTTGTGACATGTGGACTAAAGATGATCGCTTCAACAATCTTATTAAGGAAACGCTTACGGAGGTTCCGGAGGGACACAAAATGTTTCAATTATCACAATTCCTCCATAAGCTTCGTCCAAAGCTGCAAGCTCTACATAGGGATAGATTCCATGGTATTTACACACAAGAAATTGCAGCAAGAGATAAGCTCACAAATCTGCAGGATATGCTCAATCAAGATCCGACAAACACTAAGCTTCAGCAAGAGGAGCAACAGCAGAAAAGCCACTACTATGACATTTTACACTCGTCCCTGCTCTTGAAACGACAGCAAAGTAAACTGACATGGGATAATATGGGTGACAGCTGCTCAAAGCTATTCTTTGCTAAGATGAGACAGAAACGCTGCCAACTGTATGTTCGTGAAATCGAAACAAGTGATGGTACTAAAGTCACAGGCCTGCAGGAAGTCAACGAACAACTAAGCATGTTCTATAAAACCCTGCTGGGGAACAGAGAGCTACAACAAACAACATTGCAGGAAGATATATTCAATATGGGCCCTCGACTAAGCAATGTTCAACAGATCAAACTCAGTAGGCCAATAACGGACAGAAACATCAAGGAAGCCATCTTCTCAATACCCAATGACAAAACTCCGGGACCAGACGGGTACTCCAGTGGTTTTTATAAAAGTTGCTGGAATCAAATAGGAGACCTTGTCTCAGCTGCGGCTCAGGAATTTTTCTTCACAGGAAAACTCCTCAGACAACTAAATGCAACTAATTTGGCTCTTATTCCCAAAGTGCCAAATCCTCGCAAAGTCACTGAGTACCGTCCTATAGCCTGCTGCAACACATTCTATAAGGGCCTCACCAAAATCATTGCCTCACGATTGAGAGAGATCCTACCTGTTCTAATCAACCCAAGCCAAGTAGCTTTTGTGCCCGGCCGACAGCTACTCCACAACGTTCTGCTCTGCCAAGAGATTGTAAGAGGTTACAACCGATCGTCTATCACACCGAGATGCTTGATGAAATTAGACCTTCAAAAGGCCTTCGATTCGGTACATTGGAGTTTCATTGAAAAAGCACTTCATGCGTACCGATTCCCGAGATGGCTAATTAAATGCATAATGGCCTGTGTCACATCGCCCACCTTCTCCATCTGCTCGAATGGCATCTCCTCTCCCAATTTCAGCGGGAAACGAGGTCTAAGACAAGGAGATCCGATGTCTCCACTTCTATTTGTTCTGACAATGGAATACCTCTCACGATCCATCCAATACTTCGTCAGCAATCAGGCGGGTTTTAAATATCACCCAAACTGCAGGCGTCTACAAATCACTCACCTTGTCTTTGCAGATGATCTGATCCTACTCTCCTCGGCTGATAACACCTCCATTCGAACCCTTAAGAATGTTTTTGACCACTTCTCAACAGCCACAGGCCTTATCGCTAATAAAGAAAAATCAGAAATGGTCATTGGAGGCGTATCCAATGATGCCGCAACAGCCCTCATCGCTGACACAGGTTTCAGAGAAGGTACGCTACCCTTCAAATATCTGGGAATCCCTATCTCCTCCAGTAACCTCACAAAAAATGATGCCAACATTCTTCTGGAAAAGATTCTCTCACGAATTAAAACATGGGAAAGCAGACACATCTCATATGCAGGCAGAGTCACTTTGATTAACTCTATTCTGATGGGGATTTATAGCTTCTAGGTGAGAATAATCGTCATTCCTAAGCACGCCATTGAAGAAATTACTCGCTTTTGCCGTAATTTTCTCTGGGGCTCTTCCCCTCATTATAGTAAAACCCCTATGGTGGCCTGGGGGGTTGTTTGCAGACCAAAACATCTGGGAGGACTGGGCCTCCGAGACCTAACATCCTGGAACAATGCCAACATTGCACGACTGGTGTGGGCGATCCAGAGGAAAGAGTATAACTTATGGGTCAAATGGGTTCATGTCAAATACATTCGAGGGTCACCCTGGTGGGGATATCAACCTCCTTATGATGTCTGCACTTACTTTAAGCATCTCTGCCGTGTTAAAGAATCCTTCAAATGGGGTTGTGAACCCGGAAACAGATGGCACTGGAAAGGAGGAGAGGCTTCAACAACTGGAGATTACGATGCAACAAGTGGATACATTTGGAGCCTTGGGACCATGCGTGAGGTAGGATGGGCCACAATAATTTGGAACCCCCTATCGATCCCACGCCAGTCCTTCATCACTTGGGTCCTTCTTCACGGGAAACTCCCAGTCAGAGCTAGAACAATGCGCTAGCAGCCTGATGGTCTCTCCCTTTGTCCCTACTGTGATTTGGAGATTGAAACTAATGACCACCTTTTCCTTGATTGCGATTTTGGGACAGAGGTAAGGCATTCTTTGAGAAATTGGGGTCTCAGTCAACTGTCAATCGTCCAAGAATGGAAACAACAGCTGTGCGATCTCAGAAAAACCAGTAAAGAAGCTCAACTAAATTGTGCTTTCCTCACAGCGTATGTCTGTCATATATGGACTGAAAGGAACAACCGTGTCCACAAGACTCAAAGCGTTACTCCTCAAATGATAGTTACAAAAGTAAAAAATGATGTAATAAATAAGGTCATTATGGTAGCGAAAATTAGGAAGAAATACGACAGACTGATTGATATAGTACTTGATATGTGATTTGAGAGATATCCCCTCCACCACTTGTATGCTACATTGAATTTGGTTAATATATCCTGTTTTCTTATGCAATATATATATATATATATATATATATATATATATATATATATATATATATATATGCGAATTTGGGGTTTAGAATGAGAAAAGAAAAGCAAGAAAGAGAAAGAGAAAGAGGAAGCTTCGACTGCTTCGTACAGTTATTTCATCAATGCACGAATTGATGCAAAACTGAATTAAGAAACAAGAGAAATACAACTTCACCAAGGTATTTAATAGAAACACTATTGGGCTTATAATAGAAACACTATTGGGCCTTTTGTAAATGAATATTAAAGCAGTGGCCCAATTTATAATACAACTCTTATTCCTCACAATATCAATACTTTGGACCTATTTATAACTAATACACCAACTTTTGACAATGATGAGTAAAATTGAATGTTAGTATACTACCACCGCTAATAAATTGACGCTCAATTTTACTTTTTCATCACCAAATGTTAGTACACGTTAAAGATAAATTAGTCCAAAAGATTAATATACTAATGCAATAGTAAATATTAGTATATTATAGTTCACCTCAAATATGGATATATGAGAGTCAAATATTTGATCAAAACATGGTCAGTGTAAGTGAAATTAGTAAATAAGTTCATAAAATAACTAAGATCAACATGTCAAAAATAACTAAATAGTAATAAGTATAAACTGTCATAATATTTCACTAATATATACGGATCGGAGTATTATGTAATCAATTAAGCAAAGTACAATAGAATAATACAATATAATCAGTAGTTATATGCATACACTATACATAATAAGACTACCAAATTACAAATTAATCAACCAAATAAAGTGTTTATGATTAATTAAATTGTGACTAAATCTCATCATAATGTTGGAGCTAGCTTGTGAGTTGGCACAATTCCTGAAGGAATCCATCAATCAATGCAAATGATGGTAGGATCACAGCAACACTCGTCCAATATAAAACAGCAACATAGAGCTGCAAGGCTGCGATTATACACACATCCAACATCAATTAGTAATAATCACAGTAGTTAGTTGATTGATTAACTTAATTAAACAACTTAGGTTTGATTAAATTAATTAGTAGGGGATGGAAAACCTACCATCCTTTCAGAAAACCGCCGTTTTTCTCCTGTCTTGGCGGCGGCGGTGGTGGTTGCGCGTATTGGTACTGTGGAGGTGCCATCACCGGAGGCCCTTGGTAGTACCCTGTTTCAATTTCAACACTATTTATTATTCACACACATATATAGTTATTAATTTAATTTCAACAGTGACCAAGTCTATTTTTGCAATTGGCTCATATATATTATGATAAGGAATATAAAGGTGTACGAAGTAGATAATAATATGTATTTTGAATTAATATGGTTATTATATATTTTAAATTGAGCACATTTTATATTTTTATCACTCAAATGATAATTTTTTAGTAATCATACATAATAAGTAAATAATATTCATTGACTATAATGGAAAATGCATATTTCACACATATAATATTTTTAAAAAATATAAATAAAAAGTAGCTTTTACATGATACATACGTGGCAACAACTCTCAAATTAATAAAAGATATATGTTCAGGATTTTGAATATAAGTTCTAGAGCAATTCAGGAATAATCCAATACGGTGATAAAATGCCTATCATTTTCATATAAAGAACTACAATTAATTATTAGTAGATATCATATCGATAGACAACACATCAAGTCTACAAATCCTTATTATTGGGTCAAATCCATAATATGTAAGCTTATATATTCCTAAGTCACGCCATCTCATAAATAATATTAAATAATTTTTAAAATTAATTTCATTTCGAATGCTAAATTTCTTTAAACATATACTACCTTCGTCCCAAATTGTTTGTCCATTTACCTAACTCCTTTGTCCCAAAATGTTTGTCCATTTATAATTTCAATGATTATAATTCCTATTATACCCCTAATAAATACTCTTTTGTTTCTTTTTTATTTTTCTTCACATGAAAAAAATAAGGGCAATTCTGGTACATTACACATTTTTCACCCCATTTCCCATGACCATTGGACTTTTAAATATAGTTGGATGGACAAACAATATGGGACGGAGGTAGTATATTACTAAAAGTACTCCATATAAATGAGCAATTATCATCACTAGAACTTTTATTATAAATACACAACCAAATTGTGTTGTTTATTTAATTTATTTAAAAGGCACATCAAGACCTATTACCCACCCATACTTGTAGTAAATTATTTTGATTTAAATTGAAATAATATTATATCTGTGTTTGATTAGAAATTAAACCAAACCCTCTACATATAGAAGATTGATTTCAAAGATAGGCTGAAATTGGTGTCTACCATACTCACTTATACACTAATTTATTTCACTGGTCCATAACATATATTTGGACTAAATCATAATTAAGCTCTATCCAAAAATATTGAAGTTGATTATATAAGCATTACAATACATATTACATGTGCACTTGGAGCACGTGCTACAGGTAGGTATGGGTGAACAATTATACTGTTGAAAGTAAACAACCGGTAGAAATGAGTAAACAATTATATTATTTCGAATGAACGATAAACATATCTGGAGCACGTGCTCCAAGAACATATAATAAATTGCAAAGTATTAGGCGTAGTCTGCGTAGAGCAAAGAATTGAAGGTGAATATATACATACCCTGGGCAGGATAAGGATAGGCGTACTTGGGGTCGCTCATATTTAACTTCTTCTTCTACGATTACGCCGGTGTTCGGTCGTGGCCGGAAACAACCCTCGTGGTGGTGGTAGGGATGTGTAAGAGAAATTGTAGGAAGCAAACTATGAATATGAGACAGCAACGTAACTTATGAAAGATATTCTCACACAAGAAGCTTCAATGCAAAAATTCAAGTATAAATAACAACACAAAATTACTTGGGAGAAGAAATTGAATAATCTAGAAACGCGTTGGAAGTCAAAGAATATTTGTGAAAGGCGGCTGTTTTTTTTCAATCCTAGCTTAGCTTCCTTGCTTTTACACCATTCCTTTCTTTTTCTAGGCATTGCTTATCACCTAAGTATGTAGGAACAAAGAAGAAAATTCCTTTTTGAATGTCAAGTTTGATTTGACCTTGTTAGCTAAGGAAATGGAGAAGCTTCTAGAACTCACTGACGGCGGTATAAGGTTCTATTATGTTGACACGTGGATGCGAATGAGTGGTTGCCACCTCGATTAATATCATATTCTTGTTTTGCAAAGGCAAAGCATATGCCTTACTTGATCACGCCCATTGGCAAGAGACTTGCTTTGTGTCATAAGCCTCATGTCCGAATAAGAAATGTGGTCCTAGATTTATAAAACGGATGTTGTACTTTTTATAAAAATGTCTTTTTGAAAACAAGGTAATGATTTAGTGATAAATAGTTTGAGTCGACCTATATTAGATTTTGATGTGGTAGGTAGGGGTCCACGGAAAATGTCATGGCATAAAAGAAAGTTCCACCCGGAAGTGAAAATGGAGATCCTAGATTAATAAATATGGACGTTGCATATCGTACAAACATAATTTTTTTCAGGGGAAGAGTAGTGGTCCTTTGACGTTAAGATAAAATGCCCCTAAAAATAGTTTACAAATAATAACAATAAGAAGAAGAAGAAACAACATAAATGTGAAGAGAAATATACAACTTTTTTAGAAATATGTAAATTGTGATTGTTATGAATATGCTTTCCACATTTGAGGAGATTTAGGTACCTTACTATTTTTCTTTAAAATTTTTTATGGGAGGGTACCTTGATAGTTGCTACTACTTGTATATGAACATTACATAAAGAATGTCAATTTCATGATGGAGGTTTTCCATAATCAAGCCCATATATGTTATCTTCATCTATAAGTCTAAGCCCAAGCCCGAAACGCAGGTAGAATAAAAATACCCTTTCGATACTTTCACGCATCTTTGAATGGCGGCCCAGTGTATTTGATTCTCAAGCCCAAGACCAAACCCAAACCCAAACCCAATCCCACTTTATCTGTTTGTCTAGTCTGTAAAATAAGTGATTTTCTTTTGTATGTATATATATATTTGTATGTATGTATGTATAAAAGAATGAAAATGGTGTCATTGCAAATGTTACGGGAGTAGTGCAAATTATTATATGTTCCTAGAGCATATGCTCCAGGAAATATATATTACATGCACCCGAAACATGTGTTCCAGATATTTGTGAATGAACAATCATAATAATTAAAGTGAACAAACTAATTTATCTGGGTGAACAACCTAATATATGTGAGTGAACAATTGTAGTATTTGGAGCACATGCTCCGAGTGCACCTAATAAATTGCATGCTCCAGGTAGTAACATCAACTGCTAACAAGGATGAAATGTCAAGTTTGATTTTTTTTTTTTAACTGAACAGTCGATTATAGAAAAGCAGTTATCAAGTCAAGTATGTGATCAATCGTTATGATTGTTCACTGATTTTAACATGATTGTTCACTGATGGTTATTCACAATTACATTTTTCACTTTCTTCAACAGTGGTGTTCACTTATTGCAACTGCATTGTTCACTGAACAATATGTATTTTCTTTTTAACGTTTATTGAAGGCAGGTATAGTTTCATAGAGTTTAATTTTCTTATTGTTAAGTTGCCCTTTATATCTTTTATCTTCGAAATGACTTTTTGGGAGTAGTTTTTAGTTTGAAATTCATATGAATTTATCGAAGATATAGAAGAAGAAATCGGTGATCGTCAAGTTTATTGCATGTTACTTTGCAAATTTTAATATATAGTGAAATCTAAAAATAAATAGAACAACAATCTCAACATATAAGATGAACAATGACAACATACATGTGAACAATATAAATAGATTTGTGAACAATCTAAACATATTAGTAAACAATGTCATAGTGAAAAAAGAATATTTTTAGTGAGCAAACACTAATTATCTAATGAACAATGACAATATATTTGGTGAACAATGTCAAAAATAGGATGAACAGTGACATTGCCGTTGCCAATTCAACTCCATCACATCCTTTAATGAATGAACAACGACCCTTTTATAAGTGAATAAATTGATCAACGTCAATCAGACAATCTTAGGAGTTTGATCAAAAGAAAAGTTCTCCAACTTATTTTCCACCGTAACCTACTATTAAACAATCAACTCGAAGATATACTTCCCCTGCTTCTAACAACAGAGCATCACATGGCTATCTCTTTACTAGGACCAAAACCTGCAAATGCTCCCACAAAAGCTTTGAAGAATACCAACACAATGGATTATATTCTTGATTCAAGCTTCTATTGAATTCTCGGGATCCTCTGAACCAATAGGAGATATCAAAACATGTTAGATATCAATATTATTATACTGAGATTTTAACAATGTAGCAGTATTTGTTATATCAATAGTTCTATCTACAGGTGGACACGCTCCACCCACCCCTATATATACTCTCTCTTCGATCATATTCAATTTTTAATCAAATGGATAATTAGAGGTCAGAATAGTCCAATAAAAATTGGTAACTTTAGGAATATCCTGACCGGCTGAAGTTGAAAAAGTTAAAGATGCCTAGTTGGAACAAGAAATGAAATGATGGAGAACTCTAGGATGCTCGGACGACCTTGAAATGATTGTTCCGAAGAGACGATTTGGGGGACTGATTTGGCAAAGTATCCATGATTATGAACAGGTCATCCTACACACAATAATATACAAATATATTGTCATCGAGGTCATATTCTTTGGTTAAGTTATTTTCAGGTTTGGATGGATAAATTATGATAAGTTATGATGTCTTTTTGGGGAATTGTGTTTTTAAAGTGCGTGGATGTTTTTTTGGGAAATTGTGTTTGATTTGGATAAATTTGGATAAGTTGGAAGAGTTATATCCAACCTAACCAAAGAACATGGCCTTTTATTACAAAAACAAAATTACATAAACAAAATAACAGGATATACTTGATAAAAATGTCAAAACTTGAGTTGATGAAAATGAAACATCCATGAGCACAATGATAAAAAAAAATAAAAAAAAAAAAAAAGCAAAGTGCAAATTGCTCACCTCATTTCGCTGTTCACATTCATAGATTATTGTATAGATGGGAGAGATAGAAATGAGGAGATTGTGATTAGAAAATGTGAGAAAGAGTTTGTAAAAAGATGACATGTATCATTTTGAATCCAATTAACACAAGCCCACGCCATCACGCTACCTCTCATTATCTAAGTTTCATGCCATATTATGTGATAAGTATGTGATATAATACTGATTGTGACTTTCACAACCTCAACTTTAACTTCATATATATATATATATTTCTTTGCCTCCTTAACTTCAATCATGCCTTCCATTAATAATGAATTATCATCACTTTTTATCCTTGTATTATAATTACATGATATTTTTTAATTTCATCATCTTCAATAATTGTTTTCGGAAGCAACTCAGACGAAAAGGCGGACTTATTCTATTCTATGCTATGCTTTGGGCCTGAGGTTAGTTTGGTCTTGAGGAAACATTTCGTGTTTAGTTGAATTAGAAGTCAAAATGAAAAATAGATTGAAAGGAGAAAAACATGTGGCGATAATATTAATCATGAATGAGAAACTATGCTGCCACAAATTATGCACTTTGTGAAAGTAAGCATATTTGAAGAAATAAAAAATTACTCGGAGGTATCCCAAATATCCCAATATTTTTTAGTACCTCAACTTTTCAAAACTCATTTTGAGGTACCCTTACTTTTGGGTTGATAATTATTTGGTACTTTTCTGGCCGCTAATTTTTATTAAGTGACCAAAATACCTTTATTCTTCTTCTTCAAAGGTATTTCTTCAGGAATGGAAAAACAAGGGCATTTCGGTCACTTAATAAAATTGATAATCGGAAAAGCACCTGATAATTACTAATCCTAAAATTAGGGGTACCCCAAAATAAGTTTTGAAAAGTTTACCAGATAAACATTTCACCAAAAATTAAAATACATCATACCTCATCATAGTAATTTTTTGTTGAAGAAACGATCTACATGTATGACAGTATGTGAAAGTATATATTTCCAACATGACAATAAGGGACAAAGGGTAATTAACATATTTGTGTTTGAAGAATTGAGAATTGTGTTTGAAGAATTGGCGAATTTTGCGATGGAGTTGAAAATTTGGTGGATTCACATTTAGATGTAATGTTGTGAGTCAAATAGAAAGCCATCTGGGTCATCATCTATTGGTGCCACGATTCCTCGTAGCATGTCCTACCAACTCTTGACCCAACTTTTTCTCTTCTGAATTTTCTAGCTAATCTAGATTTTTCACTAAAATATTTAAATAAATCAAAGGATGCATCAAGGACGATGATATACAATTTATTTTCAATCCAAATCTATCCTAATAAATTCTAGAAAAATTGTTATTTAAATTAGCGTCAATATTTATCTTTGATTTAAATGTTGTTTACATATCCTCAAAATGAGAAGATTCGAAGACTAAATTATGTTGCAAAAATAAAAGTTACAAGTATCGTATTTGTTAAATTCTTAGGCTCCGTTCCTTTATACAGTTGGTACGGTGTGGTAATAACACGGTGCGGTGAAATTTGAAAAAGTACGTATGGTGAGTTGTGGTAGATGAGGAGAGAAAATGTAAAAAAAAAAAAGTGAAGAGAAAGAAAAGTACTATAAGCAGATATATTAGTAATGATTGTAGTACGGTGCGATGAAGTGTGGTATAAATTAAAAAATGTGATGCGGTGTGGTATCGCACCGCAACCTACCGCACAAAAGAACGGAACCTTAATATATGGTCTTATTTTTAAAATTACGCCAACAATCTCCAAGCCAATAGTTATTAATTGCCATTTGGGCCGATTTGGCAACCATTTTTTGATGTTCAATATCATTATTAGTTGGGATGATTTATGATAAAATTAATCTTTCGATCCTCATTAGTAGAGCAATGGAGATACTTAATGTTTTTTATTTTATTTTTTATTGGAGGAGATCGATACTTACCCGCAATGGTTAGTATAAGTTATACTCACTGGATGAGGTGGAAGCAGTATGGCCCACCAAAAAAGTTAGAGTTAGACTCTCCATATTAACTTGCTTTCCAATAATGAGTGTGAGTTTGATTAAAATAAGTAAAAAAAAATGTGTAGGACTCATATTTAATAATTTAAATACACTAAAACAGAAATAAAAAAAATTAAAAAATATGTTGAGAATCTCGTCCTCGTCCTCGCGCATTCGAGTTTTTCTCACCATCGACACTCGTTCTCGCCGCTGCACTATCTTTCTCATCCTCGCCCACGCCACATCAGCGTCATTTCAATCTCAAACTCGCCGCTGCAGATGGTCTTAATATTGATCATATAAGTTCATTACAAATGTCCAATGAAACTTTTCATGATGATGCATAAATCTCGTGACTACAACTATCATTAAATAAATTCTTACTTTTCAACAAGATTAAAACTTTGGCATCATTGTGATATTACTACCTCCGTTTTCTGTTAAGTAATTTTTGAAGACGGTAAAAGAAAACCAATATTAAAAGCTATGAATAATTAGTAAGAAAACTTATATAAATATTCTAAGTAAAATCAATTTTTATCATTTTATTCTCTATAAATAAAATAAAAATATAATAATTAATATATTATTGAAATTATAAAGTAATAGATAATATAAAATAAATTAAAATATTTAATTAAAAATATTAAAAAAATGGAAACAGTACTCTTCAATATATTATTGCCCTACAAATGACATTTGAATTGATGGGATATGAATTTGGAACTATACCTTGCAGTTTGCTCTTGCCCCATCCATGACCTTGATGTCACATAAAGCCATACACCATATAGCTATTAATTACATAGGTTAGCAACTAGGGTTGGGTTGGTTCAAAAATTAAAAATAAGTGGGTCCAACATGAAATATAAAATTTATAGTCTTTAAACATATCAGTTAATTGCTTGCAAAAATAAATCTATTAATTAAAAAATAAAAAAAGAAACAACACCTGTCCTTAAACATTCCATCATAGTCATGACATAGTAGTATTATTTTTGTATAGTTCCTCTCCATTGATATTTTAAAATGAGAAATTAATTTGGAGAAAAAAATGGTCCTATTTTCCAATGGATTATATATATAGTCAAATCTAAATGAAAATAACATGTAACCAACCCAAATGGATAGCACCTTCATTCCCAGACAAGGTTTTGGGTTTTGGACTTTGGAGGTCACCCTAATAAATATCAACACTATGCTTCCCAATTGAAAAATGCCAAATAAGTACCATGATCCTTTTTGGCTTTGGACCTTTATAAATTATTAAAATTATCAATCTAATTCCAAACAATAACTTCTATATGAAGGGGAACTCTATTTTTTTTTTTGTCTATGTTCCCATCAATTTTAATTGTACAATTAATTATATCAAGTAGTAATTATATTAAGTATAATAACTTCAAAAATTTTGACCATAAATTTCTTAATATAGACAATGAGTTGATATAATAAAAATTACCATCATTAGATTCTTAACAAAAAATATTATCATAAACGTTTAATATTGCAATTGTTAATAACATATTATGCAAGAAATTATCAATTAAAGAGTGACATTAAAAAACGTGAAAGTCAAAATTATGACAATTAATATGGGATAGAGAGAGTAGAATGCAACTAACAACTAACCAACTCTTATCAAAAAAAAAAACAACTAACCAACTAACATGTTTACAACTCTTAAAATTGCTCCCCGATTCTGATATGTTTACCACTTTGAAAAAGTAAGAATTGAACATACTAAGATAAAATATAAATTTGAGGGGAGAATATATTAAACTAACTTAAATTATTTTAATTTAGCTAAAGAGGGATTTATACTGAAAATTGGAAGAGAAAATATGGACTTAATTTTTATGGAAAAAATAGATAAGATTTACATTAAAAATATAAAATAATAATTACAAATAAGAAGAGAGAAATAAAATGGACAAATGAAAAGAAACAAAAGGAGTATACTAATAATGGACAAAACCGAGGGAGTATTTAAACATGTACTTAGTACCTCCTTTACAATTTTTTTTATTTTGTGAAAAGAAAATACTTTATTTAAATTATATATCACCACTGTACACTGTACGTGGGACTCTATTATTGCAAATTTTACATGCCACCAGGCAACAGCCCAATGCAGATTAATTTCGTTTTTTTTTCCCGTTTGTTTAAAATTTCGGTTTTCATATTACGTAGTTTATATTTTGTTTTTATTATGTTGTTCTCACCTACTAAGCTAGCTAGTTGAAATTCTCTGCACCAATTGTTACGTTCAACTAAAAGTTTTACATTGAAATTTACAATGACACTAACCCTAACACAAAGTCATTCTACCCTCATTGACTTTTAGTGCACCACCTTATCATATTTCACGCCTAAGTCATCCTAACAAATTCTTTGTAATTATTAGGACTAATCAATATCAAATTTTTAACATTATTTAATGGTGTGGAGAGTTTGGAATTTGGGGAGGATTTTAAAGAGTCTAAGTGACAGTAAATTTGAATAACATATATTAATATATTTGATATAATCATTGTGAAAAATCGAAAGACGATCATAAAACAGTTCACGAAGAAATAGACGGAGGATGAATATTACATAGTACGTTAAACCCAAAGCTTAATTGGTTTAGGTAACTTTGTAGGAATTTACAATTTTTTTGTGTCTTTATTCAGTTTGCTGGATGTTTCTTAGGTTTCTTTAACTTGGTGTTGGCTAGTGTAGGTTTGTATATATGTTATTTTCATCTTATTATTGTTTGAGCTTTTCTTAGTGTGCTATTTTCTTGCATGTTCCCGATGTTGTTTGTCTCCTTATCCTGGTGTAGCTTTTGTTTTCATGATTGGGTATGTATAGATAGGTTTTTTGGTTAAAGTATTTAAGAAAAAGAAAACAATTGAGAGATATATGAACAATTGAACTACATAGAAGAGAAGTGGATCCTATTTATACACAAGGTGTATATTAGCTAAAAGAATAACAAAATCAAAAATTAGTTACGATTCTGTTAATACAAGATTAACTAATTATTACACCTTGACATTTTACATTCTCCCTCAAGGTAGAATAAGTGGTCTGTTAAGTAGTCCAAGTTTGGTAGACAAATAGTTATGTCAAAATTCTCCCAAAGGCTTTGTCATAATGTCTGCAAGATGTTCTTTAGATGCAACATATGCAGTCTGTAGAAACCCTTCCATCAACTTATCTCTTGTGTAGTGACAATCTATGTTTAGGTGTTTTGTCCTTTCATGAAACATTAGATTCTCAGCTATATGCATTGTTGTCTTGTTATCACGATACAAGGTAACAGGTAAATCAAGCGAAAGCTTTAAGTCTTGAATCATATTTGTCACCCACACTAGCTCAGTAGTTGTTGTAGACATTGCTCTATAGTATGTTTTTGCTGATGATTTCGCTATTGTATTTGCTTTTTTGTTTTCCATGAAAGTAAACAACTGCCTAGAGAAACTGTATATCCAGTTAAAAACCTTGATGACATTTGACAGTTTCCCAATCTGCATCACAAAAGGCATGAAGCTTGAAATCAGAGTTAGTTGGAAAACAAAGCCAACAATTTATACTCCCTTTGAGATATCTTAGGATATGCATAGTTGCTTCATAATGTGGCATTTTGGGATTTTGGAGAAAATGACTTAGATGTTGAACTTAGCATGCAATGTTAGGTCTTGTAATGGTTAGATATAACAAACGTCCAACTACTCTTCTATACTTTTTTGGTTCCTCTAAGATCTGTCCTTCTTCTGTTGAGAGTTTTAACCCTTTAGAGAAAGGAAAACGAGCTGGTTTTGTCCCAAATAATCCAGCATCTTCTGATGTGTCAAAAATATACTTTCTTTGGTTAAGTAAGGTTCCTGATAGAGATCTTGCAACTTCAATTCCAAGAAAATATCGTGCTAAACTCAGATCTTTGATTGTGAGGGCCTTTGAAGCTGCTCCTTTAGTTGTATGATTCCTTGTGTATCACTTTCTGTAACAAGCACATCATCCACATATACTAAAACAAAGGTTGTTAAACCATTTCGTTCTCTAGTAAATATAGAGTAATCATTTTTTACTGAATGAAACCAATCTTCTTAAGGAATTTACTCAATTCTAGATTCCATTGGCTCGAGCCTTGTTTAAGGCCATAAAGAGACTTTTCTAATTTACAAATCTAGTGTGGAAAAGCCTTGTTATACCCTTCAGGAGGTACCATGTATACCTCCTCATCAAGAAATCCATGTAAGAAGGCATTATTCATGTCTAGCTAATGAAGTGGCCAACCTTCGATGGTTGCCATAGCAATGAATATTACATCTTCTGAGCTAGTGTAAGCAGTCAATCTTCACTTTAGTCTTCAAAGCTATCTTGATAGCTCATCCCCACTTCTGGAAATTGGTCCCATTAAACTTGATTGACTATCTGTAACCTAGGATGATCTGAACTTTGAAGATAGAGAGGATCATTGTTATAAAGATATTCATCACTTCTAATCCGAGACTGATCAAAACCAACTCCAGCTCCTAATTATTCTTCAATCTCAGCCATTCTTGACAAAACTGTCTAAAGAATATGATTTCGAGGCAAGAATCCAACCATCTCTAACAATATGTTGGAGACAACAGCCAATTTGCAATGAATAATACAAATTTGTTTTTAGGAAAAACGAAAACTCCATGTCTAAACCTATAAGCTCTAATACCATGAGAAAAGGAAGAACAAATGGAGATATATCATTAATTGAGTATATGAACAGTTGAATTACAATATGAAGAGAACTAGATCCTATTTATACACAAGGTGTATGTCAGCTAAAAGAATAACAGAATCAATAATTAGTTATGATTCTGTTAATACAAGATTAACTAATTATTACAACTTGATATTTACAGTATCATTTAACATTTCAGCCTTTTGGGCAAAATAATCATATATATATATATATATATATACTTTGCATCATTTTTAGGAGGGAGTTAAATTTTATTAAAATTTAAATATTGATCAGAAAACTTAAAAATGGAGACTTCCATCATTTTTAGTGTGTTCATCCGAACAAGATTGGACAATTTGACATTATGACAAGCCTCATTCAATAGAACTCCATTATCACTTGCTAACCCAGGAAAATATATGCATTAAAATAGCTAAAAATGTTTGGTACTCTTCCTCTTTTATTTTCAACTTGAAGAAAAATCATTGTCAAGTTGTCATCTATTCCAAATGAAAGCAAAATACCAACACTATTGAAAGAAATATATGTGATTCAAAATACCCATCTATCAAACTCGATCTCTAATAACATTAACTTGTTATAAATACCTATAGTCAACATTCAACTTTCAACATTCATATTAGTGTTAAATAGTTATCAACATATTCAATTATATTGTTACACTTTTTTTTTACAAGTATAATTTCATACGTTATTACAAATCAGTACTCATTTGCACTCATTGACAATAATTTATTTATAATCATTTTAAAAAAAAAACACACATTTAGTCTAATCACGTCTATTAACTTATGCGAGTGATCAAGCACTAGAATAAGAAATATCTATCAATTTGATTAGTAAGAGTCAAGTCTTAGTATAATATCTTAAGTCAAACAAGAAAAGTGAAAGCATGGGATAATTATAATATCATGTGCTTTCCCCACTCAACAAGGACAAATTACATCATATGATTGAGCTCATCACATCACATAACATAACAATTAACAACACATACTCCACTTCAAAAAAAAAAAAAAAATTGACAACACATAGTAGCTCTACACATAACAATCGTAGTACTAGTTAAATAAACCGTAATTTAATCAAACTATTTATATTTTATATTATTATCTCAAAACCCTTGACATGAAATTAAAAATAAAATACATGATCTAGACTAATATTAATTTTGATCTATTTTTATTTTTTGATTAAACTTTTAAAATTACATTAGACAGCGGCTGAAGTTTGCGTGACCTTGGTGGGAACAACCTTGCCATCAGCGGCAGTCATCGCCGGCGCCGCCCCTGCACTGACGGCGACGCCCTGATAAGCCGCCGTCACGACCCCCGGCGCGGCGTAGTACACCTGTCTCCCACTCCCGCTGTCGTACGCCACCTGGTACCCTCCCGTATTTTCCGGCATGCCGGGCACCTGTCTCACCGGCACTCCCATCCCTTCGGAGTACCCCGCCACCTTGGCCTGCGTCGGCGCCGCCACGTTGTACACCGGCTGTGGCTGTTCCCGGTAGATGGGGTCTGACTGCACGCGCTGCACCTGGTAGTACCCCTGCGTCGGCTGCGCAGTCACCGGCTGCACCACCGGCGCGTGGTAAACACCCGCTGGAGCCCCGGTGTGGATCATGTACACCGGCTGCTGTTGCTGCTGCTGCTGCGGCTGCTGGTGCCTCTGAGGCTGCGCCGGTTGATAGTGCTGCTGCTGATGCTGATCAATTCCCACCGTCGCCGGCTGGTGTTGGGCCTGCCAGTATCCCGCCGGGATTTGCACCGACGCAGGGATAGTCGGCGCCGGCTTCTGGTACCCGTCGCCGGAGAACCCACCTCCGATTAAATTCTCATCGCTCTTCACCGCCTGAGGATACACCGGCGCCGGCTGCTGCTGCTCGGAGATCTGGAGGCGGTTTAACTCCTGGATCCGAGCATCGATCTGGGGGTCCGAAACCATGACCCGATCCGGATCATGCACCCCCACCCCCACCCCCACCGCCGCCGTGGCCGCCGCGGCGGCCTTAACCTTACTCTCCAACCCGAACAAGAAATCGACATTCCCAGCGCCCCCAACGACCACCGGAGGCTGCGTCTCCGGCACCGAATTCAACGCCTCGACGAACCTCTCCCGGTCGATCTTATCCGACGAGCCCGACCCGAACCCGGAGGACTGCTGCGGCGGCGGAAACACAAACAACCTGAGCCTGGCCGGCTTAGGGGAGGCCCGGTAGAGACGGTCGTACTCGTGCATCATATGATCGAGGTCGTCGTCGTTGGTGACGGAGATGAGGGCGTCGAGGTCTTCGCCGGGGAGTTGGTACTTGAAGGAGGTGACGGGTACAGAGGAGTCGTCGGAGACAAGGAGGGAGGAGAGCTTAGACATGAGGGAGGAGAACTTGATGGAGCGGTCGACGGCGAGGATCTTGGTCTCACCGCCGACGTAGGAGAGGAGGTTATCGTGGGTGCGTGGCTGGATCTTGCCGCCATAGCTGACCATGAATTTGACCTTGTGGTTGGGGGGGACGGGGGGAGGAGCAGCCTGCTCCTCCCAGGACGGCGGAGGGTTCTCGAAGTCGATTTCGCGGGAGCGGGGGGAGGAGTCGCCGGAATCTGGGTAGGAGTAAGCGTAGCCTTCCATGGTGGTTGGTGATGGTGATGGTGATGGTGATGGTGATGGTGATGAGTTGGGAGGGTGGAGAGAGAATGAAGAAGGAGAGAGAGGAGGAGTTGGGAATTAGGAGGAGAGCATGTTGTAGAAAAATTGGAGAACTGAGAGTGGGAACAGCAGAGGGGAGATGATGGAGTAATTTTAATGATGGGGGGGGGGGGGGGGTCTGGGGTGTGTGACAGTGCGGCGAGTGGTAGCGTGCTATTGGATAAAACTGCTGCAAGTCTTCTTAAGTTTGCTAGGGGCATCATCGGGTTTTCATTGCTGTCCCTTTAGCTTTTCTTTTTCTTTTTTTTTCTTTTTTTTCCTTTTTGCTTTTGGAGTCGTATGTAGCGAAAAAGTTCAATCAAACTGGTCAACTCGCATGGTGGTAACTAATAGGGGTGAACACTGAACACTTTCAATATTGGAACAGGTAAACAATTAGGGTAATGCTGTATTTGTTAGAATTTTAGGAAAAAAAAAATTTGGAAGTTTTTTATTTAGGAAAGTTTTTTATGGGAATTTTTTTTTTGATAAAATGTATTTTATAATTTTTATTGTATTTGGTTTACATCTAAAATACTAGGAAAACATGTAGAAAATTTTTTACAATGTTTGGTTGAAATTTAACTTTCCTAAGGAAAAATGTTTGAAAGGTCCATACTATCCTTATTTATTTTCATTTCTCCTCCTTTCTTATCATTTTTCTAATTTTTATTTAGGGAACCCTAATTTTTTTGGGGGCATTTTTAGTTACTCACTTTTACTGTAGTTTCCCATTCACTCAGTGAAAAACTTTCCCAACCCCCCGGGTATGTTTTTACCATGAACTTTAGGAAAATTGTGGGTTCCATTTCAAAATTTTCTTATCCTTATTTTACTCTAAAACATGGGAAAATTAAGTCAACTTGAGAAGGTTGACTAACTTTTCCAAGAAACTTGAGTAACCAAACACTCCATAATATTTTTAAAATTCACTAATATGTCTTGATGGGTAAGGATAATAGTATCTCTAAATTGCTATCATGAAATGGAACTTAGAATCCCTCAAATAGGTTCAATTTTCAACTGCTTGGAGCTATGAACCTGGAATTGATGAGTATTTGAAATGTGAAACCTAATTTAAATATAACTAAATAAATACAATTATTAAGTTATGCCCATTATTCAGAAAATTAGGTTGAAAATTTTCAATTTTCTTTGCTTATGCTAAATCAAATGCTCTATTGTGGCCATGATAACTAGATTGTGATAAACCTCGATTTCACCGACGTTGATTTTCTGGCTTTGTTTTAGAGGATGTTTGACCTACTTTTTTTTCGATAGTTTGAAGTCCAAAAAAGGCTAGAAGCATCAAAGATACTACAGCTACAAGAATTTCGCAGAAAACAACAACAGCAGCAGAAAACAAACTGACAGCATAAAGAACCGACAGCATCAAGGATGTTTGACCTACTTTGGCACAAAATCGGCTTGGTTTAGCTCATCTTTGTTCTTTGTAACTAAAAGTTTTTAACTTTGTCCTACAAGTGGATTTTGGGTGAATTGCACCATTTATATGAACGATATGTGGAAGCCACGGAGAAGTCAGTGTGATAATGAGGGGTGAAAGATCCCAAACGAGGTGTACGCAAGCAATTGCGCGAGCTAACACAACCTAGAAGAAGATTTTGAAGTTTTCCAGTCTCGCACGACCGTCCGCCTATCCAGAAGTAGGCAAAAAGCTCCACACCTAGTGCACACCCACTCGTGTGCGACTCCTAAGTCCTAAGTCCTAACTACTAATTTCGACTTTAATTACTCTAAAAATGACAATTACTTTTTAACTGATCTTCTATCGACGCTTAGCATTGGTTTTCTCTCAATTTTTCAGCGCTCCTTCGTTGTTGATTGCTCAAATTTTCAGGTTGATTAATAGCAATCTAATTCAAGTCTTTTTCCTTTCTCCTTTGTTTGTTAATTATTCTTGTTTTCAGGTTTACTCTTCTCAATTTGCTCTCAAATGCTATAGATATGTGTGGCTAAATCCCTAACTTAGATTAGAGATTTGTCACTAATGTGCTAGTTTAATTATGACTAGTACTTTGTTTCCTATTTTCGCAATTGTTTGAGTGAATTTCCATCTTGTTGACACTTGATTCAATTGATGTGAGGTTCGAGCGAATCTCGTGTTCATTTTATGGGGAATTAGGTAAACTTCGAGAGAAGATGCTTAGTTCTGGCGTGACTCGCTGGATGATTGCAACTTAGATATGAGAATATTTGGAGCGTATCGGGCTGGGGCCCGAGTATCGATTCTCATGGTCACCAAGCTTTCCCGCAACCCCTTTATGAAACACGAGGAAAACGACGTCGGGTCGTGTGCGGAGCACACTTTAAGGTGGACCCGGGACTCTAGATTCATGAGCTGAACGACATTGAGTGTGGCATCCACTTCAAATGGGACCCCGGACCATGGGAGTAGAGCTACGGGTCTTCATCGGGACCTACTTCGAGCCTTTAAAAGGGTTCGGAGTCCTTCGGCAAGAATAAGCGCAAACGGGTCAGCGTGGGTTGTCAGAATGGACGCGCCTTCACGCTTTGGGTCATAACTCCTTCAATATAACTCTGATGGGTCTCAAATTTTGGGAGCTTAAAGTACACACTGAGAGTTTCCAACGATATCTTACGGGCCTAAAACGAAGTTCGTATGAAGAAGTTATGCGCGTTTGAAGTTGGCATGGAAAAGTCGCCAGAGATACGCGCTCGAAGTCAAATGGTGTCACGCCCGTGATGCCTATCGCGCCATGACGCCTGTGTTCGCGCCGGGACCGATCGACCAGCGATAGAATGTGGCGGATGAGCGATCGCTCGCGACTGTCTGCTACTCGCCCGCGACGCTCCCCTGTGACGTGCGTGTTGTTTAGTTAATTTTGTTATGTTTTAACCTAAATTCCTGTTTAGTATAAATAGCTTGTTTTTCCTCTTTTCCAGGCATCTTTGATGATTATGAACATGTTATTGCATTGGTTAGGGTTTCCCTAAGTTTTCTCCTAAAAAATCTAGATTACTTTATCCAATCTTTTGGTGTGTTTTTCTAGTCATTCCTTTATTGATCATTTGGTGGATGTTTCCTTTATGATGGTCATGGTGGGGTGTTAGGCTTTGGTGGTGGACTACCTTTATCCAAGGTCATATCCAATCTCATTTGGTGTTCAAGGTTTATGTCTTGGTTGATATTGATTATTGTTCAAGTTCTTGGTTAACATAGAGATGTTCAAGCATGGATGAATGGTATTTGCTTCCTTCTCTCTCTACTCTCATGTTCATGGATGCTCAAGTGGATTTCTCTCATCTCTTCTACAACAACAACTCAAGCTAAATCATCAACATCCCCACCATGCCACGCTCCAATATTTTAGGTTGTAATTAGGGAGAAATTGATAATCTTGTAATTCATTGTTTTTTATTGTGTGAGAACAACAATTAATGTAATTGAGTTAGCTTAATAACCTTCGAGAGAAGGCTTTGGTGGTTTGAACTTTCTCGATTCCCTAACTCATTGAAATTGTGATTAGTAAAGAAACACTATTCGAGTTTTCTAGCTTATTAGTTTGGTGAATCTATGCCTAAGGTTTTTTTTTTAATGTTTCATGTTCGTGTTTCTATTATTGTTTGTAGACAATCCAAATTATTTCTAAAATTTAATTAAAAGGACATTGATATTGGACTTGTGTGAAACCTAGCTCCATGAGATCGATAACTGTACTCTCCCTAACAGTGCAACAAATAACTTTATTTATTGGGTGTTTAAGTATAAATTATTGTTCAAAAAAATTATATGTTATAAAGTATAAATTTTGTAATTAACGGATACCTGAAAACCGTAACTTGAATAGCGGGTGAGGGTAAGGTTCCTAAGATCTCGGAATATGTACTAACAGGTATGGGTAAGGTTCCTAATTTTAGCGTAGGATACTGAGAACCGCTTGCTCCTAGTAATCAATTTAATGGCATTTGTTGGGTGACCTGAGACAAATTATGTTGCGGCAAAAAACAATGGGGACTGCCGGACTGGGGTTTCGTAATTATAGGAATTTCAACAAGACACTCCTTGCTACAACAAGCTTGGAGACTGACTACAAGGTTGGATTCCATAGCTGCTTTCAACTGGTCGGACCGGTTGACCAGGGTGGCGATTGAATCAGTCATGAGTTAAAAAAATTTCATATGCTTCAAGAATAGTTAAGTTACCAAAATAATTAAATCGGCATGAACAGGGCATGAACCGATCAACAATCAGAATTTTTAAAAATTAAATTACCAAAATCCAGGACTGACCGTGAGCCACCCAATTGAACCGATTTTGACTTTTTTTTTTCCCGGTTGAACCAGTCATTCAAGCTAAACTTGAAATTGGACTGGACCGGTCAACCTGCCGGTTCACGGTTGAATCGGTCGAACCGACCGGTTCGGTCCGGGTTTTACAACATAGCCTAGCTGCAAAGCTTTTGAAGGTGTGATATCTCAAAGTCTAATTACTGGAATGCCCAACTGGGGTATCAACCTTAAACTATGATGACAATTTAGTTCTATCTCAAAGCTTTTGGATATTTAGTTACATACATGAATAAATGAGTATGTTACCATGTTTAAAATTTAAAAAATCACGGACTAACCCGCAATAAAAAGTTTAATTTTGTCATTTTTTTAAATTAGAATGACAAGTGAAATGGCATTTATAGTGTTAAAAGAACACTTGAAAAATATTGAAAGTCTGGAATACCTCAAGTGTCCAAACGACAACAAATCATTAAAATGCATGAAAAAGACCTACCATTTTCAGAAATATTCCAAATATTGTAATTATTTTCAACGTTACAATTTTGGATATATCTTTATAAATTATCACTTCTATCGTTTTTATATATTAACAAATTCTTCCTCTTTGGAAAATATCTGATTGCTTTTATTATATTTGCGGTTATAAATTGCTACTTTATCATTTTTATTAAAACTGTTTTAATTAAACCTGAAAAATATTTGTGACTGAGTTTTAATTAAACGTGAAAATATAACTTGAAAATTTACTATCCATAAGTATTTTATAATAACATAAAGTACATAAGACAAGTCACATTAATTATTAAATGTATTAATTTTTAAATATATATTGTATGTAAGGTGGATAATGTAAGAACAGGTGGTGTGGTAAAGTTGATAAAGTGTGGATAGTGCAAATAAACTTAAATCTCACTACAAAAAAGAACAAGGCTTGTCTTCTTGATTCATATTTTCTTTTTCTTCCCAATTATTTGAAGTCTATAACATGCTACAAACTACTAGTACAACAAACATTGTCATGATAACTCTTCTTGATTAGTATTTTATAATTTTCGCAAGTGTTATCTTGTTGAGGCATTGCAATTTTCAATTTTGGTATATTAGATTTGTTGTTGAACTTCAGTGGAGTTTCCAATTTTATTGACTTTCAACAATTGAAAAAAAAAAAAACCGAAATACACAATAAACGGAATACACAATGATCAAACTCTGAAATGACTACTTGTATAGGCGATCATTTGTGTTCGTAGCACGTGTGAAACTGCCCAAAGACCCTAACCACGTTGACATTGCTCCAAACGTTGAAATTGTAACACTATAGAACCTGTTCTTTTGTTAGGTAAAGTGCTTATTTTTATCAATTTAACTTATTTCTAAATCTATCTAAATTAATATACTTTAGAAAAAACCACCACATACTTCACCTATTCCCATTCAAACATACTCAAATTTGCCTTATGGGGTGAGTCCCAATCATAAGGCAAATGAATGCATGAACTTGGCACGGATACATAATTTTGGCCCGCCCTTTGTCTTAAGTTCATTACACAATGTTTTTTTATTGCTTTTATTTTTTCAAATATCATGTTATAATAGAAAGCTTTAATGTTATATACTTGTGGTAGAATAAAAAAAAATGGGAATGTAATAAAATTTCAACGACATTAATAGACATTTCATACGTACATATATTTATAGAAAAAAGAAATTATTTGAACATAATCGTATGAGATGTCATTAATGGCTTGTGTTATTAGTTGTATTATATTCTTTGATGTACAATGCATTATTGCTTTATAATTTCTTTGAATAATTGAATGATTTATCCGTTGAGATGGTTGCAGATTGCCTACGGAATCCCAACTCAGCCCAACTGCTTTTCCTTCCAAGGTTGCTTCTGATTGTGATTCAATGGATTCTAATTATGCTATTTTGAGTCATCCAAGAGATGCTACAAATGTCCCTTCTAGTGATATGAATGATAGTGAAGAAACTAACTCTTTGTCGGTTACTCTGAATCTATTATCTTTCCTAATTCTCGATCCAGTTCCCCAAAACTGGAAGACAAAAGAGTGCAACAACTGTTTTATTTTACTCAAACCAGGATCAAATAAACAGAAAGTAATGATATTCACAAAACAAGAATAGTTCAAGTTTTCACAGAAAATCCCAATCGGGATGCATGCCTAGGAAAAACATATTAAAACACAAAAGTAGATAAAAGTTCATCCACATGGCGATTAGGGTATAAATATTACTTGAAGTCTTCACTTCACTCCAATCAACAACTTGAGTTTACTAGCTTGACGAACCTAACCCTAACTATCACAAGAGGGGAAGAGGTGGATGGTGGTTGGTGGTCTAAGGCAGCAGCAGGGGGACACGCAATGGCAAGGGGTGGTGTGGGTCACGGTGGTTGGCGACAAAGGGAGAGAGAGGTGTGTGTGTGTGTGAGAGAGAGAGAGAGAGAGAGAGAGAGAAAGAGAGAGAAAGATGGTTTTGGTGGTGGTCGGCGTGGTGTCGGTGGCCTAGGTGGCGGTAACGGCTAACAGGGGGTGAGGAGGAGGCGACGATGCAGGGGGGAGGGAGAGAGAGAGAGAGAGAGAGAGAGAGAGAGTAGTATGGTGGTTCCTAGGCGAGATTTTGGGAGTGTAAAGGGGGTTTATATTACCCATTAAAACTAAAAAAAGAATTAATGATAATAGTTGGAAATTGAAATATTGACTCCAAGGTTTTCAAAGTTACTTAACACTGGTTGGGGAAATGTAAATTGATTATTAGGTTTTCAAGAATAGTTGGGAAATGTAGAATCATAAATAATATTACGTTTTTTAGAAATAGATTACACAAATAACTAAAAATCGTACACGTGAAGTGACAAAGATATAATTACTAGCTAACACTCACCAAATTACCGTGATTCCCCTCCCTCTTTAGTCACTCAATGATCCATGAGATCAAATGTTTACATAATAATTTTAGCATAAATTAACATAGTTAGAAATAAATTTAATGGAGTAACAACAGACAAGTTCATATTTTTCGAGGTTTTATACATATACACACATTGACATAGTCTCTCTCTCTTTCTCTCTCTCTCTCTCTCTCTCTCTCTCTCTCACACACACACACACACACACACACAACAATATAATTTTTTTTAAAACATATACCGATAGAAATTAACAGTTCAGAAGTACCACATTGATGATCATAAAAAGCGATAACTGATGATTCTTGTAGAATACATTGAGTATTCTTTTCCCTACCATATGGGTTGTGTTAATACGACAATTTTGTAGGAAAAAAAAGAATTTGAAGTGGTGTTGTAATTTGGTCAATTTACTTAACACTATGCGAATAATGCATTAATGCTAAGTATCTATTTCTGCATTCTCCAAATCACACTCAAAATGTATTTTCATTATAAGGTTGTTGTTATTATTGTATCAATTTTTAAAAATAAAATTTGAAACATAATGTGGATTTTAAAATATTTCTATATTATCCATATATGAAAAATATGAATTATCAAATACGTTTCTCCTTTGCTTACATATTACTTCTACATCTCAATGGTCACCTCTCTTATCCATGTCAAATAGCTCCCCCTACTTGGGACTTTATTAAACTCGATTTTGATGGATATAGAACGCCTTAAGTAGTAGCAATAGGATTTGCGCTTCATGATTTAGGTGATCAATTATTAGGTACAATGCATATAATATTGCATCGACTGTCACTCTATTTGCAGACTCTACAACATTGTGCAATGGACTCTTTTTTGCTATTCAAGAGGGTTATTCACTTACTCTAGAATAACTATTGAACATGACAATCGATTAGTTGTTCGAGTAGCTTGAGGTGATTTTCTCAACTCCATGGCGGCTGCATATGCTAATTTCAGATGTTTGATATTTACTTTAGCAATTGGATTAATTTCAAATTCAAAAACATTTTTTGGGAGGGTAATCAAGTGGAAGATTGGATAACAAAACTAGGTAATTCTTATTATTAAAGTCCTTTGTAAGTTTTTGCACGTTTTCCTCTATTGATTTGAAACATACTTTTTTTTGGTAGCATAGATAGAGATTTACATAAATAAACTACATTACTAAGGAAGGGACGTCTCTTGACTCTTATGGCTAGAGCATGTGTTTCCATGGCATTTGATGGTTTTTTAAAAACTAAAAAGCACGTAGAATAAATTAACATGACAAGACTCTAGAACTTGAAAGCTACAACCCGTTGGTTTGAATTTCTTCCTAACATAGATTGAGTATTCAACGTCGGGAACTAGTGTGGCCTTCCTTTTCTGGTGTTGTACCTCTTGCAAGTGGAGATAGGTGGATCCTTTCCCAATGTTGTCACAGTTGTGGATCATCCCACCCTATTTCCTGTACCAAAGGCTTGTCTTACCTGAGAGCAGAGCCTTGCCAGTTTTAGGGACTCTTATTGATTGGTGACGCTTGTCAGGTATCTTGTTTGACTTGGGAGAAGTGTTGCAACCTATGACAAACTTTGGATATGGTGGTAGAGAAGTGGAGATCTTGCTTTCCTCTTTGGCACATTCTTTTTTGTACATTGTTAAGATGTTCCGCTACACCATGCTTGGCGATATTGTGGGTTGGTGACATTTTTGTCTCTGCTTTCACTTTCACTTTCATATAAGTCATACTGAGTGGATCAAAAACTTTAATATGTTTTCCCTGGAGTAGTCCTTCATATGCTTCATCATTCAATGACAATATTTGATCATCTTGTCATTTAGAAAACTTCAGCATAGACTTTACATTTTTCATAACGCACTCTGGCAAGAGGGCGTCCGTCAGAGATTCCATAGAGGTACAATTAGCCATATCTTCCATGCTTGTCCTGGTTCCTTGACTTGCAACTAGAAGGTAGTTGTGAGGTTCAACAACTCCTCCTTCCTCTCGGTCTTTCTTATTGATATCCCCATAAACTTCTTTAGTACCATGCACCTCATGGGGTCGAGTTCCTTCTTGGCACTATTTGTGCATTCAATTGTTTCCTTTTCTCTCTTAACCTTACTTTCAAAGAAACACACCTCCTTGTTCGCCAGACTACTTCTTCCTTCCACACTAGTGCTTTTCTTCACTTCCATGTCTATTGTTGATGGCTTCATACACGAGTCCTTTTGGGCGTTTTTAAACCTCCTTATACACTTCTTTATTATCTAGATTCAATTTCATTGCACGTTCAAGATCTTTAATGGCTTCTTCCACACGATCGAGTTTCATCAAGGTGGTTGCTCTACAAAAAAACACCTTAACATTCATGAGATTGAATTCTAAAACAATCTTACAAAATGTGAGACTTTAATCAAAATCTTCTAACTTCAAGCTACAGACTGCAAGGTTCAAGCTGAGTGAGGTGCCCACTTACACCATTAACCTAACATCATCCTCATTCCTCAAATAAATGTTCCTTACACCGAAGAATTGGAAGGTTGTATCATATGTCAAAGTTGCTTCTTTGATTCCTTTTTTCCTAAAAAAACTTATTTAATTCCCTCTTCTTTTATTTCTATCGCTTTGATTATGGTGTGTCTAGGATGTGGCATATTAGCCACAATTTGTAGGACTTCCTCATCAATTTCGTCCTCTATACTTGAAACGGGTAACAATATCCTTAACACACTAGTACTATAATATTGAAAATGAGCCCACAAGATACTACAATCAAAAACTCTGATCATCAGTGATAACCTAATCAACACACAGAAGCACACCTTATGTCCCCTAATAACCACGACGAGACCCACGACAGGAATCTCAAACTCACTAACTAAGCAGACCGGCTAAGCAATTAAAATATGCCTTAAGTGCTTGCAACCCTTAACACCACATAGCAAGGAATGTTCTGAACTAGAACACTAATTGGTTCAGTCAATCACACCCACAAATCACAAATGTTAACTAAACTACCAAATCAGTTACGAAATAATTAGGCTTCTCAACTAAGAGAGAAAAATACCCAAATCGACTAATTGATAATGCCTAGCTCCAGGTATATCTTCAAGTGCACGACTGCCGCCTTACTGTCGGGATCGTCGCCCAAAGCTAGATCCAAAGTGCTCCGAGCACCGCTGTCTGAGAACCCTCGTCACCACTGGTCACCTCTGACACACGTACACAAGACAACACACGGTAAAGACCCGACCTAAAACATGCTAAAACAGCTTAATCGAAGATAACGAAATACAAATCAGAGAATGATGATGTTGATGATGACCTTTGTCTGGCCACCATCGACACCGGAGATGCAAACTAAATGTTGAGTTTTATGGGGGATGGGGAAGGTTTAGAGAAAGAAAGACCCGTTGAGACTCATGAAGATACTTGTAATAGACTATCCAGGGAAATACCTTCAATAAAGGATCTCCTATAAGAACTTTATGCTTACCCTATTTCTTATAATAAAAAAAAAAAAACATTTACTCAATGTTGTCGATCAACCGCATCATCGCTTAAATTTAGAGCTATATTTGATAGTTCATATTTTCGGATTGCATATTAGTTGTACTTTGGTCAAATGAGACTCAAATCCTAATATTATCATAAAATACCCTCTCCGTTCTAATTTGTTTGTCAAATAACTAATTTCTCTATTATTCTATCCATATTAAATAAATTTATTTAAAAATTTTTTTGTACATGCATTTTATAAAGTTAATTTGAGCCATTTACAAAATTTTCACCCATCCCCATTTTACTTAATTTTGTAATAGGGATAGGAAGTACAAGAGAATTAATTAAAAAGATTAAACTTGGAATGCCGAGAAATTAAAGAAGCAATTGAGACGTGCAAAAGCAAATGTGGGGTTTGATGAATTAATGACTCCGCGTATACCCCGTGGTCCGTGGGCCGTGGGTGTTTCTCACTTTTGCTGTACCTTTCTTCTTCTGTATATATTTCTTCGTAAAATGACAAAAGCTTCCTCCAAAAGTGAAAAAGGATACCCATAGTTTACATATGAAACAATCTACAGTACAAAAGTTTCCCCTTAAATTCAGCAAACCATATCCTTTCCTTTCTTTTTCCTTTTTCTTATACCCTTTCTCATTTTTTTTTTTAAACGAGGGTAGCCCTTCTTGTATTTCAGTTTTCGGAAAATGATATGAGTCTTGCCCTAAGGTATTCTTTATGTGTCTTACCTTTCATCAAATTGATATCTCTTATGATTTTTGACACTATTTTGCCTAATAATAATATTAATTATTAATTATGAGAAGATTGAGATGTGTAGGCTCCATTAATTAGCACAAATGGTATCATAATCAAATCAATCATCTGTTAAGCTTATTTTAAGCTTCTTATTGACATACAAAAAAAATAATGAATAAAAGTATAATTTTATGCAATTTATATACAATAGTATATTTATAGAATTCAACCATATCATTTAATGTAATTTTAATATATAATAATATAGTTTTAATAATAAGACAAGACGATTAAAGAATATCTAGCCCCAAGACTCATATCATTTTCGTTTTCGAAATTACGACTTTATTCTTATTGGATATTAGTTAAACTCAACACACTTTAATATGGAATAAGCTATGTTGTTTAGACTAGTAAATTAGATTTAATTAAACTCAATCTTACCTTGCCTTACCTAATTATTTAACTCCCTAAAAAAACACTCAAACCAAACTCAAAATTTTATTAAAAAGAAAATTGCAAACATATTATTTTAATCATTAAATCATTCTACTTTTTCCAACACTTTCAACTTTTTTTATTTATTTTACTCAAAACATTCAAATTTTATTAATAAAATATTTTCACCCTACAACTAACTTAACTTAAACAAATTCCAACCTTTCCTTCCCTTTTCTCCCTTACCTTACCAGTCCTAACTCAACCCAACCACTCTTAAGAACATGTCCTAAGTGAGATAATTGTATCCGACCAAATAAAAGAACAAAGTCATAGTTTAGCTAATCCCCACATATAGTTACTGTTAGAACGATTTTCCTAATTAGTTACTACCTGGGATAACATGCTTACTTTACATGAAGATGAGGCCAAAAACAAATACTAATAAAATGAGTTGGTTAAATGTTGTGTTGTATGGAAAGCTGTGAAATGTTAGTATTAAACTATATGAATATCTTTCACTTACCTACTTTTTCTATCTTTGTATGAGAAAAATTAATAAAAAGAATAGTTAGTTGAAAAAAATTGCATTGGAATTATATAGTGACAAATATTATGAGACAAAAAAAATTAGTTAAAGTGACAACTATTATGATATCGAAGAGAGGGAGTAAGAAAGGCTCAATAACAAATCATGATTAAGGAAGAATGCAAAGATATTTGGAATTGCAAAGGATAATGATGATTAAGGTATAGAGCATGGAGTAAAAAACAATCCTACAAAAAGTGCACATAGAAGATGCCTTTTGCAAATTGCCTCCTTAATCCTATGTTAATTTAATTATAATGCTCCGTCCATTTTAAAATAATATCCCTATGTGATTATTAAGGAAAATTTTATAAATTTTAACAGTTAATTTTATTAAATTATATGCTGACTGTCCGACTTATTTTATAAAATTATTATTATTGGATTCGTGATTAAAAATATATTCACTTAAATATAACATAATGAATTCTGTTAAAATAAAATACTTAAAATTAAGGTCAAAATATTATATTGAAAAGTATAAGAAAATTATGGGTGATATTTTTTAATTATTTTTTGAGAGGGAGGCAGTATTAATAACACTGACATTAGGGAGAGATGGAGAAAATTAATTAGAGAAGAGAGGGAGCAGGTGAGGGGTAGTTCTGGACCCAGCTACCACTCCGCGGCAACTCACCTACAGTTAGTTATTTCTGTTCCAAACAAACAAATACTACAGCATATTCAATAAATAAAATTCATTTTAAACAAATTTAATTAATTAATAATAAGCCTATATATACTACCTCTGTCCCATATTGTTTGTCCATCCAACCATATTTAAAAGTCCAATGGTCATGGGAAATGAGGTGAAAAATGTGTAATGTACCAGAATTGTCCTTACTTTTCTCATGTGAAAAAAAATATAAAAAACAAAAGAGTATTTATTAGGGGTATAATAGGAATTACAATCATTGAAATTATAAAATGGACAAACATTTTGGGATAAGGGAGTTAGTTAGATGGACAAATAATTTGGGACGGGGGCAGTACTTAATTTTGAAATAATTAAGAGGGCATTAATTCCCGGCGATATTGTCTCTCCTCATTCTGGTGCTACTTTTGGAGTTCCCATGCATCCATCTTTGTTGCCCATGCTGGCATCATGCTAATCTTATTGCCTTTTGACTTTGGAGCTCTATTTCTGCTTTATTTAATCCTCATCAAATCAATTAGGATTTAGGACAAATGATTCCAAAACAGATTATTAGGATCTAATTACTGTTCTTAATCTTCATCCCTATGCCTAATGCTATTGCAGTCAGATCATTAGCGTCATTAATTAATAACCTACTAGATTCTTCCCATCTCTAATTAATTTTCCCTTCGCAGTCCTGTAGGCCTACTCTTCAACATTTGTGTGTGTGGATTTACAAGTTAGAGCACATGAATTTCAATTAGGAATACCCCTCTTCCAATTTTTTTTTGGGGGTGTTTGGTAGAAATTCTAGCACGAGAAGTTTTCTATGGGAAATATTTCTCTGGAAAAAATTTTCCTTAGCCGCTCCCTAAGGAAAATTTTTCTTAGGAAAATGGAGAAAGTGGTGGGCCCATCGTGAAATTTTTACTAAGTCAACCCACACCAAACATGGGGAAAATAAGTCAACCTGGAAAAATTGATCATTTCCCGAGGTTATTGACCAACCAAACACACTCTTATTATGGAAGCTAAAATAGGTCGGAGAAAGTGAGAAACACAAATAGCGTTCAAAAACAGCAAAAATAACAACAAAACAAAAAATAACATCACTAGCGGATCTTGGGTCACGGCCACTATTAACTCAAAAAAATTTAACAAATTAGTATAATTTGGAATAAAAATTATGAATTTTATGTTTGTCATATAAAATAACAGTGTATTAGCCACTTTTAATTAAAAGCTCGAGATTTGCCAACATTATAACAAAAACAACTAAAGTGTTTGTCCATTGATTACTCATAAATTACAACGATTTATAATACAAAATTATAACCATTATAATTGTTAGTAAGATATCTTTCCAACGACGTTAATTTCATATTGTAACTCATTATTATTTATAAATAATCAACCGTCAAAATTTAGTTAAATTAGGATTTAGGACAAATGATTCCAAAAAAAATTATAACACTTACTGTTCTTAATCTCCATCTCTATGCCTTATTTAATCCCCATTAATAATGATATTTAGTTAAATTAGGATTTAGGACAAATGATTCCAAAAAAAATTAACACATATATTCGGGGTGTTACAATCAATCACCCTCACTCAAGCACACAACGTCTTCGTTCAATATCCACTCCAGAATCTTTGCCCCGTTAGGTGACTGCCCATGAATCTCTCGTCCACGGGTCGACTCTGATACTATCTGTAATACCCCGACCCCTCCCGAGTAAATGGTTAGGTGTGATTTAAAGAGATTGAAATGACTACTCATGTCACTAATGTGCACCCTTTTTTACGGTATCTCATTCATTGGGAACCTGTCAGTTAAGCGTGTTTGGCTATCTGTAATGCCCTGATTCCTCCCGAGTAGTCTCAAAATGGATGACTTCCTGGGAAGTTTTCCCAAACAACGTGTGAGTAAGGACGAAACACGCTGGAAAGACTCATGGTGATTTGTAGCGTCAGTCATCGATCCTTGAAGCAGTTATCGATAATGTTCGCGACTGAGGAGGGGCTAGGGCGTTACCTGAGATTACTATGACTTTGTCTAAACTTGCATCTGTTAGATTTCCATTTGATGATGAGACTATGGCTTATTTGTTGTTATCATTGTTGCTTACGTATTGGAAAACTTTTGCATATGTACGTTGTTGGTACATCTAAGGCAGCCAGTACTATGAAATTTGATGAGATGCATGATGTGATCCTAAGTCAAATTAAGTATTCATAGAAAGGATTCGTAGGAACCTTATGACAATGCTTCATTTGTTAGAGGCAGGAGAAGTCATTCGAGTTCTAGTAGGAATTGGTCTAAATCCAAAATTAGGGATCTTGAACATGTGTTGTATTGGGATTGTGGTGATAAAAATACTTTTGTAGGGATTATCCTAACCTCAAGGTCAAAAGAAGGGGATGAGAAACAACCATGGGGCTTATAATTCTATTGAGAATTTGATGATGTCTTGATCGTAAGTGTTGACAAACCAGTTAAGCGTTAGGTGATAGATTAAGGTTTTTTTTCCATCCTTATCTAACAAGGAGTCCTTTAATAACTTTGTGAGTAAAAGGTTTGAGAAGGTGAGACGTTCAAACAATTGAGATTTAGAGGTGCTAGAAAAAGGTGATGTGAATATTATAACTCTGAGTTTAACCAAGAACTTAGTGTCGGAGGTTAACTGGATGATGAAGATTCCACGACTAACTTCCGAGGTGGTTGTTGGAAGGTCACAAAAGGGTCCTTGATTGTTCATAATGGTAGGAAGGTCGGGAAACTATATTTTGTCATTGATCATTCTAACATAGCTGGTCATGCTTGTAAGACGTGTTAGCTTCGATCAAATGTTGTTGTAAACGTCTTTGTCGAATAGTGTTGAGTGTGCGACAAGGTTATTCGTGTATTGCCTTATATTTTTTTCTCCAGTAAATTTAGCCCGCTCACTGAGCCCCTATCTCAAAGATAATCACCTACATTTTACAAGTTGAGGAGGGAAGGTACCAAACTGCTTATGATAAGCATGACCTATCAATTCTTTTCAGGAGATTGAATTAATTCATCAATTGGATATCACATTATGTATCTAACCCTACAATTTCCACATAATGGAAAATTTTGGCTTTAACGAAGATTTAACGTTGGTGGAAAGGTTGGGTGATGGAGGTGATTGTCACTTGCCTACCACCTCTTTGATGAGTATTGTCTTATGTTAAGTTGTTAGTTGTTACTGTATTATTCAAACCATTGTCTGTTTGCTGTTATGTGAGTGTGTAGTGTGAGTTCCGTCATTGTATCACATGAATAGAAATTGGAAAAGCCTCTTAAACACATTGTAATCCTTTAAAATTGTATCATTTCGCAGTTTTGCCGGTTTAGATATTTTATATGTCTATATTTGAGGTAAAAAGTAAAAGGTTGGTCATAAAAATAAATTGAAAATAAAATTGATAAAAATTTGCTTAAGATACATTAATAAGATAATTTAGGTCTCAAAACTTATATTTGACAAGGAATTAATAAGGATAATATATAATAATAAAAGTAAGTCTATATATAAAAGTAAATAAAATATCTTTATGAACAATATAATATAAATAACTTTATAATTATTATACTTAATTAAAGGAGTGTACAAGTACCAAATTCAATTAAGAATTCCTGCGTCATTTGGTTCATTGGTTGTATAACACCCTCGACAGTAAAGTATCTGTTACTCCAATGACCACAGTAATAATTATGGGAAAACAGGACAAACAGCACACTGTTTTACAGTTGGAATATTATGAAGAGATACCTTCTGTAGAAGAGATCAAATGACACTCCAATCTGGCAATCGGTTTTTTTCATTTTGGACCTCGAATTTTAGGGGTATTTACATTCTGAATCCTTGGTTTTCAACATTAACTTTTTGGACCCTAAAGTTTGTAGGCTGAAAAAAAAGGACCCTAAAGTTTGTGAGGTGAAAAAAAACCTCGTTTCCCATTTTTCTTTTTCTTTTTCTTTCCATGTTTGAATTTATCCCCCAATTGACATCAAACTTCAAGACTAATGTTAAAACTTATATTAAAGTTATAATAAACCTCTTTTATTCGTGTTTGAGTTACTTAAAATCATGTACTCAGGGGTCTAAGTAGTCTGACATGAATAAGAAAGATGTATTATAGCTTTAATATCAGTTTTAACCATATTCCTGAAGTTTGACGTCAAACGAGAGACAAATTCAAACATGGGAGGAAAACAAAGAATAAGACAAGGTTTTTTTTTTGTAACTCACAAACTTTAGGGTTCTTTTTTCTTCATTCGACAAACTTTAGGGTCCAAAAAATTAAAGTTAAAAACCAAGGGTTCAAAATATAAATACCCCTAAAGTTCGGGATCCAAAATGCAAAAAAGCCTCTGGCAATCTCCATAACAATTGTAGGTATTCCAAGAACCAAGATGCCAATTCAAGAATACCCAACATTTTCTTAGAGTTAACTCCTTATTACAAGGAGGTAAATCATTTTGCTAATAGCGATTATATTTGAATACTATCAACTCTGTGCATTGACCGAGTTGAATAGTCTGGAGTTTTTAATATATAGACAACGATACGTGTGTTACGGTAAGATGGTTAATAATCACATTACATGACATAACATATTCACATAGTTATGTTAATTTTTTTTTAAAGTATTCGTTACATCACTATTGTGATTAAGTAAATAAAGAAAAATATAGGGATATTCAATTAATTAAACAAAATTGTAGGGACCTAGCTTCTCATAAATGTGAAAGAAAAAATTTAATATTTGAAAAATCTGAATTTATAAAATTAATAAATAAATAGAAAAAATAATGAAAATGATATTTTTACAAATACTTAATAGAAAATAAAAATAATTCTTGAAAAAATGAACTTTTTATTAAAGATATAGCAATTTTGTAAAAAATGTTTTATTTTAAAAAAGAATCAGGATGTAAACATAATTTGCAAAAATATAAATAAAAGATGATTTGAAAAGATGATGAAAATATGGCAATTGCTCCTGTTACTTTTTGGCAACCCATTTGTACGTTAATTGTGGATTTTTCACCATGCTCCTGTTACACTTGTGTTCCCCTCTAACAGTCCTAACAATGTAATTGCTAGTAGCTTTATTAAAGGATACATAAACATAAAAGTCACACCCTTTCTTACATACCACTGCCATCTTTTTCCTCCTCCTAGAAGCAACTCCAATCTTGCAGCTGTAACCTTGAGCAATGGCATATGATGCTAGTGCATCTTTGAAAGCTGATGCTGATGGAAACACCATGTTCACCTCCCATTTGAAAGTCTTCCAGTTAGTGCCTGAAGCAACAGCCCTAGGCTTCTTCTTCTTCCTTAAAAGCCTTGGTATATCACCTTCACTCTCACCAGAAGAATCCATCTCTTCATCTGATTCCTCATACTCAGAATGGAAACCATCAAGGGAGTATGTTGCATCCATATTGTTTGCTTCAGCATGGTTTGTTGCATCTACATTATTTGCTTCAACTTCATTCCCCGTTGTTTTATCACTGCCCTTCTCAAAAGCAGCCTGCAATTTTTCAGCTTTCTCTTTCCTGCACTCTTCCTTTCTTTTCTTCCCTTCAATATATTCATCATCACTAGTGTCAACTTCTTCCCCATCTTGATCAGACTGATCATCATCATCATCATCTGCAGAACCTCCTTTATCACCATCATCAACATCTTCAACTGTGACATCAGCTTACCCACCCTTATCATCATTATCAAAACTGATCTTCCTTTTAGTTGACCCTGATGTTCCTTCATTAAGTTCCTGTTGCAACTCATCCCGTTCCCAGTCACTTTCACCATCATCACTTTGAGACTCACCTCCAATTACTGGAGAGTCATGCCTAGCATCCTCCCACACCTAGTCAACCTCAGGTGCTAGGTGGTCAACAGTAGCTTTACCCTTACCCTTGTCAACTGGAGGCGCCTTGACTAGTTCTTCACTTTCTATGTTGGGTGGGGTCTGGTCAGTCACCTGGGATGCTTGTGTCTCAGTTGTAGTATGTTGTGTTTGTTCTGGCTGAGAATTGGATTCAGAGTTAGGCTTAGCAGTTGGCGTATTGTTTGCAGTGGACTCAGTTGGCAATGGGGTAGAATTGGGCTTCTTCCTTCTAAATGGGGAAGTCATAGGTGTTACCTTCACTCTAGCACCCCTTGCTGACCTAGCCACTGGGGATGACTTAGGCCCATTACTGGATGGAGACCTCATTGCACGACGTTTGAATCTACGAGGAGACAATGGAAGTGCAAGCGTAATTGGTTCAACACCCTCAGGTTCATCCACCTTGTGTTCAAATTACACAACCAAATTCTTGTTCACCATTGCAACCTCTGCCATATCTAATGACTGTAAATCGCCCTTGCAAATCCTCAACCCCTCAAACAAGGTCATCCCAGGAATGAGGTAACTGAATCTTTCAATACTTTGATACCCCAAAGTCTCAGCATAACCCAATACTTCCAAATCAGTCAACATATCAGGATCTACTGGAAAAAAGTTGCTCACCTTCCCACCCACATACTCAACTTCCTCTTCCCCAACAAAAACGAATTTTCCACCATGGTGGATTTCAACATTTACACAATCATCCATTTTACACCTATATGACATTGACAACAACAAGAAGTAAGAAACTGCACCCTAAAAAACCCAGAATCAAACCCTAATTTCCGCAACGAAATTAAGCACAAAATTTGACAACATACCTCACCTTCAGATTGACTGCAGCGATTATGTCTCCACCGTCGAAATTCAACACATACAGGATTAGGGTTTAGGAAATTCGAATGCAATGAAAGAAATCAGGGAAAAGAAATTTCGAGGAAGAGAGTAAGTAGCAGTGTTCAATCACGTCTGAACAGTAGGCGTGGAGTGGAGTGGGAGTTAATAGAAAAAAATAGAGAGGGAGATAGGTGGGTGAGCTGTAGAAGTATTAGTAATAAAGGGAAAAAGATGATTTGACACATAAATAACCAGGGCACATGCCTATATTTATTTTTCATTTTTTTTTGCTCAAAATTATTCCAACTCAGCTTCCACCACCTCCAACTCAGCTTTCCGACATGAGGTACTCGCCGGAGGTTCGTTAAAAAAATTAACATGTTAAGGTGGGTTCGTTGTAAATTAGCTTGCAAGGTTGGTTCGTTATTTCAAAGGACCATCAAAGGTCGGTTTATTAGATTCCAATTTCCCTATTTTATTTGTACTTTCACAATAATGATGTGGCAATATTTTTTTACAAAAATATATAGCATGCTTGTGTGGATATGTAATATCATGCAAAATGATTATTAACCATATTGTCACAAGGCGTATATTATTTTCATTAATATATACCATATAATATTTACTCTGGGATGTTGAATTTTAGTATATTAGTAGGGTAGCTGGGGTTACCATTGATCAATAACTTTAACTCAGTATTCACTCTTCAGTAATGAATTTATTGATATGGTGACGGAGTTCTTTGCACAATAAGATGTTTGCAAATATAAGAATGTGTACATATTAATCTCCCCTTATCTCATATAAAGATTTATAATTTTCCTGGAAATTTAGCATGGATACTATATGAGAAAAAACCCGGTTATAAAAAAATTGTATAATGAAAATAATATTTATCCATACATGTGTCAACTTTTATCTTCGTCATTCAATTTTTTTTATTTAGTACAACATTATAGAAAATATTTTCTTAATTAAAAAAATTGTGAAATTTTTTAAATTTTAAATATTTTTAATCTAAATTTTTGCCTAGTAAATAAGCATATTTTGAAAAATATTTATTTTAAATTTTTTTAAAATAAACTAATATTTTAAAAAATATATTTTACAATTTATATTCAATAAGAAAGTTAAGGGTCAAGATAAAACTTCACACATATACGAATAAGATTTATTTTACTTACGGTGGTTGTCATGGTTGACAACCACTGTTAAGTGCATCCAAGATAATGAATGTTAAATTATTATTATTATTATTATTATTATTATTATTATTATTATTGTTACCTAACACTATTCCTCTCTTTTTCTCTCTAGAAAACCCTAGCCTCCACTTCTTTTGGGGGTCTGCCATCGATTCTTTTTGTCGATGGTAAGCCCCATTTTGATTGATTTATATACCAATTGTTAGTTTGGTTTTACGTTTATGCAAAGAATATTAGTCTCTTCTTTCGTAAGAATTTTTTGTACCCTTATTTGGGGTTTTTAGTCTCTTTTCTAGAGTTTTTTCAGTTAGTGTGGTCTAATGCGTTGGATGAAGATCGACTTTTAAATCGCTATAGCACAGGTTGTGTGTGAGGTTCTCCATCAATGGTAAAGATGCAGAGTCATCGAAGAAATGGAGCCGAACGTCAGTAAGATTAGTATTAATTATTTGAAAGTTGAATTTCATATCTATGTTTTAGATCTACAATTATTCAATCACGATTTTCATTGTAAGTGCCGTAGGGCTTGCTATTAATGAAATTGTTATGTTTTGTTTCAAGAAAAAAAAAAAGATAATGAAGGTTATAAAGAAATTATATTGAATTTGAACATTTCAAATTGATGATACATAAGGATTAAGGAGAGTCCACTACAGAAAGTGGGCTGACAGCGTAACCCATGATGGATAGAGATTACGGATCAAATAATTTCGGTTTCTTGGGCTGGCTGGGGCAAGCCTTTTCATTGCTCATTTTTATGGCCTTTGTAAACCACCAAAGATTTGTTAATTTGTCATTCCTTATCAATTCATTTTAGCTAGTTATAATTTTGAGGTAATATCTTTTTTTATATATATATTTTAATATTTATTATATGTGCAATTTATGCAATCAACTAATTTTATTATTGTGCAAAGAATCAACCAAATAGAGACATATCCGATGAATAATTATATAGCAACTGCAAAATGTGCAATAGATAAAATATTATGTACTCTAGTAAAATATTTTAAAATTAGATGGAAATAGTCTTAAACATATACAATCCACAGAGTGTAAATAAAATACATATTTACAAAAATAAGCAGAAAAGCTAACTATAAAAAATGTACAACTTGGAGACTTGCACTTTAATGAATTAAGAGAGAACTAAAGTACAACAAGAAAAAGAAGTAGGAATTCATGGACCAAGCAAAGGTAGACCGACATTTACGAGAAAAAGGTAATTAGTCAAAGTTCATAAAGAGTTCGATTTGACCAAACTCGAGCCTACTTAAGCTCAACTGGAATGTCCATTGAGCCAAATCCTAGTATGAGTCGAGATCTGTCTACTTAGCTAGGTATGGCCAACCATTTTTGCACCTTGGATCCCTGTTTCACCCACACCTGAACACAACACGACGACTTGCAAATTTAGAATAATTGGATAAGTTATTAGGTCAACCCCCTACATAATGCAAAGATTTAGCTTTAGTTGACAGTGTGCATGATTTATAAACTTCGTTTGGCGAGAAATTTAAAATTTTCAACAAGCTAATTGCAAAATTTTGGTGGGAAATTAGAACCATGCTTACTGTAATTAAGAACAAAGAATTAGAGCGTGAAAGAAGAAGATGAGGCCATGTGAAGGCATGCATGGAGCAAAAAGTCCAGAGTCCGAGAGTGAAAAAAAGAGTATTGTATTGTGATGAGTATGAGAGAAAAAAAGTAAGCAATATTAAATGGTTTAGGTAGTTATAAGTTCCAACAGGTGTATCTTGGTCTGTGTGAATAACCCAATTCCATCAATTGTTTCGGAATAGAGGGAGTATATCGTTGCCTATTACATCATATCCTAACCTATCTAACTTAATTAATCTAATCTAACAAAAGAACATGACCTTCGTAATTCCGAGCATAGATGAGATCGAGTTAACCAAAAAAAAAAAAATAGAAAAAGAAAAAAAGCGAGCGCTGCTCAAATCAAGCGGTTTTGCCAAAGCTTTGACGTCAAAATGTTCGATTTCGCATTGTGCTTGTGAACCCGTTTCCACAAATTGTTCCCTCTCAGTCACTCTATCTCGCCCGGCGAACTCTTCAAGAGATTCAAGGTTCTGCAATGGCAGATCGCAGATTGGGTACTGCTTCCATGGAAGTTCAAATCTTTCTACTCTGATTCACCTCATTTCTCCAATGGATCCGATCCCAATGCCTCCACGAACCTCCACAACAGCTTTCACAGCTCTAATCTTCTCAACCCTCGTCCTCCTCTACTTCTACTTTTCCCTCCTCTCTTTCTCAACCCCCAAACGCCTCCCACAACCCTCGCGCTTTCTCTCCCGTTCTCACTGCAATCTCTTCAGAGGGCGGTGGGTATTCGACCCGAATCGCAAACCCGTTTACGATGACGCATGCCCATTTCATCGAAACGCCTGGAACTGCCTCAGGAACAAGAGGGAGAGAATGGATTCTATCAATTCTTGGAAATGGGTGCCCGAGAACTGCAGTTTGAGCCGGGTTGACCCGGTTGAGTTCCTGGGTGTGATGAGGAACAAGAATATTGGGTTTGTCGGGGATTCGTTGAATGAGAATTTCTTGGTGTCGTTTTTGTGCGTTTTGAGGACTGCTGATACTGGAGCTAAGAAGTGGAAGAAGAAGGGTGCTTGGAGAGGTGCTTATTTCCCCAAGTTCAATGTCACTGTTGCTTATCATCGTGCTGTTCTGCTTGCTAAATACCGGTAAGATCATCTTTCTTTTTGGCTGTTAATTTTGTTTGAAATAAGTGCATTGGGATTGTTTCAATCTTGGAATTCAAATTTTATTTATAGATGTGAGTTGATGTTGAGAATGATTTAAGGATGGAATGGGAAATCTTAGGAAATGAAGTGTATTATGAGCTAAGATGCAACAAGTAGTTATTTGCTGGAGGGTTCTACTGATGAATTGTTTTGCTGGGAGTGATTATTTAAGGAAATTTACCATAACATTGTGAACCCTGTGGGCATAGGTCATTTCATTTGAAGCAGTTTAGAACTTGAAATTTGCTGCCCCAATTTGGTGGATGCTGTAGGACCAATAAACCATTGTGCAACAATGAATTTCTTGTATATGAACTGCATGTATGATTCATTAGAGATTACATTGTGAGTTTTATGCTAGTAAGCTTAGATGCAAGGATGGAGAGCCGTTTTTCTTTTTGGGTGGGGTGGGGTGGTGTGGGTTGGGGTGGGGGGAATTTGGATGAGATTGACAAGTCTAAAAGTACAGCAGACAACATCGGATTTGGATTACAGAATTGGTATTATGGTGAGATGTCCTAATGTGGTGCGGTGTTTAGCTATAATATAGCCGGGGTTTTTCTTGTTGTATCCTCAAGGAGCAAGGTGTTTTAGGCTAGCTATTCGTTGCTAAAGTCTAACCTAAGGGTTGATAAATAGAGAATTTCGGGGAGATTAACGAAGCTAATAGCGAAAGAGCAAAAAAAGATCAATCAAAGATAAAAGTGGACTTGGGGGTCTTCGAACCACCTAATGGTCGCCTAAACTCGGGATTCACCTAGTAGGGATGCTTGGCATAGGCTGTGGATTGGGTTATTTGCTTGGCATAGGCTGTGGATTGGGTTATTTGCTTGGCATAGGCTGTGGATTGGGATTCACCAAGTAGGGATGCTTGGCATAGGCTGTGGATTACCCGCTAAATCCTATCATTATTCTCATAATGATGCAACTTAGAGGTATACAAAGCAAATCACCCTAGTTGGGTAAATCAACATTTTCATGTTAATAAACCCAACTATTTCATGCAATTTCCGAAATACATGTTTGATAGGTTTAGTGGCCTCTTGAACCTACTAAACCCCATTACATTAAGGGAATTGGAAGAAAAGTCCCTAATCTAAGCCTAACAACCACACTTAGATAAACCCCTTAGTTAGAATCCATTAGGGATCTTAAAACCCCTTTACCCAAAGAAGCTTAGCCACTAATCATGTTCAAAGCTACTAAACTAAACATAACCAAGCCTAATCTAACAAAGAAACACATATTCGTCATGGAAACAACTAATCTTAACTAGAGAGCTTTTAATAATGCAATAAAACAGTAAACAAGGAGTAAATATACCTAATGAGGACTTCTCTTCAATGAACACACACTAATGTTGAAGAGTAGGGGCCTTCAAATTCTTCCCAAAGTAGATTAAAATCCCAGCAAGATAACAAATGAGGCAAGAGAAAGAGATTGAAAGAGGAAAGATTAAACTTTTATTAAGAAAAGATTGTATTAAATAAGGAGGTATTTATGGCTAATCTAGAGAATTGCTAAGTAACCTAGGGATTGACAAAAGCCGCTGAATTACAACCCTAAAAATCTATAAATAGTAGCCTAAAACTACACCGAAGTTCGTCGTTTTGGTTTCTGGAATAGGGCAATTTTCCGAATATGGCACGATTGTGTCAATGTGTCATATAAACGGCACGATCGTGTCGTTTGTCAAGAGTTGGGAAGCATATCCAGGCCTTGGGTGGCACGAGCATGCGGTTGAGCGACATGATCATGACCATCCTCCCGAGCAAAGGACACGATCGCGCGCTCAACTTGCACGATCGTGCCCCCTTTTGCCTTGGGTTGGTGTCCTTGGGAGCAGGGGCGCACGATCATGCAGTATGATGGCATGATCGTGCCCCTTTCTTTTTCCTTCACTTCTTTGGCCTCCTTAGCTCCTTTCGGCTTCGGTTTCTTCCACGACCTTGGCATATATCTTTGAATCTCGGGGCTGACCTTCTTCTTCATGGATTGCATCCTTTTTCTGGGTTCTTTAGGTTTCTTACTTCGATCCTACCAAGTGAAGAAAAACACGTAATAAGTATAGTGATTACTTATTAGCGGGGAAACCAAGTTAAATGACTAAGTACAAAGGGCCTAAATATGGCTGAAAATGAGCTAAACATTCGGATGAGCTATACACTGGTCTGTCCTTTTTGTATAGAAGTAAGGTAAGGTTGGGTAAGTTTAGGTAAAAGTTAAAGAGTTGAGTGTTGAAAATATGGGTAAATTTGGGTTGGGTTGGGTAAAAGGGGCATTTACCTTTCAAAAGTACAGAGCTAGTTATGTTTGAGGAATATGTCTTTCTTGCTAAGAATGAGGATGGCTGTGAAGAAATCCAGCTGAGAATTGAGATGGGCTATATCTTTCTTCATATTAGACTTGTAAAAAGCTCATTAGGCCCGATATACAAAGCACATGACATACTATCTGCTGGTCATCTGGATTGGATGATCAGGGGATCTTATGTAGTGGTAGCCTATATATAATGGTGGAGGGAGGTTTTCATGACTTTCAGCTAAGATGAAACCGAGCTCTAAACTGGACAGATTGGTGGGAGATCTGCATAGGGATCTGATAAATATCAGTGTCTGTTCTCTAATGTAGTTTAGTTAATGCAGTTGGCTCCCTACTTTGTATGAAGAAAACTCCCAAATTCTTCATTTGGTCTTAATCCCCTGCTGCCCAATTATAATGGATTAACTTTTGGATATTAATGAGTTTCTGGGTTTTCCTTGCTAGTCCTTTTCCCATGATATGTCGTATTTTGATTCTAGATGTCAGAGTGTCGAAGGATGAGACTGCTGTAGTTCTGTGTTTCATTCTGATCATTCACAACATTTTGCCATCTTTGATTCATGAGGAGTAATTTTTCTTTTTTTGGTATCTTTAATGTCGTACTACTTCGAAATCGTATGGTTTGATTGAAATTTCAAAGGAAAATGCTGCTAGGTTCAAATATGGCCTGACTGGTAGGTAATTAGGTATCATGTCGAATCTCCTTAACCCAGATAGATTTTCATTTTTGGCATTTACTCACTGCTTTTGGCTATTTTCCATCTGACCAACTCATTGCCCCAGGATTTACAAAGACCATTAGGTTTCTACTTTCTAATCGGGGTGTCCTTTGAAACCTTTGGATTCATTGATGGTGATTTGTGTGTCTTTATGGTTTAATTGCTAAATGATGTTTTGTCGTTTTGTATGAACTGTATGAAGGTGGCAGCCAAAGGAGACTAATCAAGATGGAGTGAAGGGCACATACAGAGTGGATGTCGATATTCCTGCAGATGACTGGATCCAGATCACCAAATTCTACGACGTCCTTGTTTTTAACACCGGGCACTGGTATATTGAACTTTACTGTCTTCTCATATGTGTGTTCCGATTGTGATGATCACTGTCAACTACTTGTTAACTCACTATTTGATCCTTTGTAGGTGGGGTCCTCATAAATTTCCAAAAGAGACACCTCTTGTATTTTACCGTGGAGGGCAACCCATTAGACCTGCCCTTGATTTTATGGATGGTCTCAGGGCTGTCTTAAAGAGTATGATCTCCTATATAGAAAAAGAACTTCCTAGTAACACGGTGAAGTTTTGGCGCTTGCAATCACCCAGACACTTCTTCGGTGGAGAATGGAATCAAAATGGCAGTTGCCTGTTTGATGAACCTCTTGAGGAAGCTCAGGTATGGATGGCTTTTGATGCCTCTAAACTCCTTTTTGTTCATTGAATTTATTTGGATATAGTTTGGTCGCATTTCTTGGCTGTATAATTTTCTTGTTCAAGGGGATGGTGACAACAAGGACCAGCGCTCATCAGGTTGCACTCACCTTTTGAATAGAAATAGAGATGCACTTGTGTTATAATCTGGAAGAAGATCTCATTTTAACTTAGCTTAGATTGCATAGATGAAACTGAAGTTTTTTGGCTTTGATGATGAACTTCCTACTTGGGATAGAAGACTGGGAGTCTGATTACATCACTTGTGCATTTAGGTGACTTGACAGTGCAGAGTGAAATATTCTTAAGAGGAACTCAACTCAATCGCGGGCTGGACAAAATAAGATCTGCCCTTTTTTTTTTTGGAGGGAGGAACAACTATTTGGTCTAGGTTTTTAAGACTTCAAATACAAATTCTGCTTTTTTTTTTTTAGTGCATTTTAATTGGTGTAATTCACATAATCATAACATAGTTACTGGAAGCAATCAAACAGCCATGATTGGCGATCCATGATCCCATCCTTATCAATCCATATGTTGTGATGCCTATAATGGAGCTTGAACTGTAATATAGCCAGGTTTGGTAACTAGTTGTTGGCTGTTTGTAGGAATAGTATTTGGTAAAAATTAGGTGTTTGTGATAAGCTATTTACCGAATAGCTTGTGATCTAGGTGAAAAAGCTAATAGCCTCAAAAAGAGTTTTTTAGGCCAAAAAGCTCCTCACCAAACACCCTGAGTGCATATTTTCTCTGTCAACTAGTATACATTGCATAAAACACTGACACCCACATAGCTGGACTTATGGTTTGATCCCAGCAACAATGGAGTGAACAAAGAGGAGAGAGAGTTGAATGGAGTGATTGAAGAGGCATTGCAAGGAAGCAATATTCAGACACTGGATCTGACCCATCTGAGCGAGTACAGAGCCGATGCTCATCCTGCAATCTGGCTTGGAAAGAAAGACGCAGTCGCTGTGTGGGGCCAAGACTGCATGCATTGGTGCCTTCCTGGGGTTCCTGACACCTGGGTCGACATATTGTCAGAACTCATCCACCGTAATATTCAGGGTGGCAACGATATGAGCACTTCTGCTGAAAGAACTTGACTGTCTTTTTTTCTGGTACGACGTTAAATTCATGACCAGTAATCCATTTGGACCACAAACAAACTTATGCTTCTCTCGGTGGGATCATCCTTCAATCAAGTCTTGGACAGTACAGACAGACTATGAATTGAAGATGTTACAGATTGATGGCCCAGGGTGTAAGAAGCCACAATTTTTTTGCCACGGGATTGTTTTCGTACAGGTGCAACTTGATGAATTAAATGATTGTTGGAGAAATCGAGGGAAGAGGCCACAAGCATATGTCACCCATTGGTTATCGACTTATCGTTGATTAAACTCATTCAGAGGCGAGCCATCGTACTATTTGTTAAGGGTTATTCTGGACAACCGGAGATCCATCGGTCCCCTTCTGAGCTGTCTTTGCAGAACTCAGAGGAGTTCCAGGCTCATATTGTCCATTGATTCCATTCTTTGTATCTTGGATTCAAAATATTATTTGTCTACAAAATTGTTGTTTTATAGCTCAGTGATGTAAGTTTAGGGTTAGTATACAACTATATATGCACAGATGTATATCTTTGAGTTGATGAGATACGAAATCAAGTAATCAACTAACTTTTTGTTTGGTTTTGGGTTGAAGGATGGATGAATTAAAGACATGAAGTGGGGTTTGTTGTTTTATTATAGAATCACAGTGGACAAAGAACTGGGTGCCTCCCATTAAGATGGCAAATCAGTTTAGCACTGCAATCAATTTGGTATTCTATTATAACCTTTTCATGTCTAATTATCAAAAACTTGGTTAAATGGTTATTATATTGTTAGTGGCTGATATTGTTTGACATGGCCACTGCCTGGTATTCCTCTTGAATGGTGGAGTAAATACTTGGGTGAAAAGTGGGGAATGATGGCACTGGCGAGTCACATGGACCATACTAGATTGTAGATAGTACTCCCTCTGTTTTTTATTTGTCTTTCACGTTTTTTTAAGTCTGTCTTTAATCAATAATTTCACACATAATACTTTTATAAAGATATACAATATTATATTTTTCTAATAGTATTTTTTATAACGAATTTAACAATATCAATTTTATATGATGAATCATTATGCAAATTAAAATATTAGCGGTCAAAGTTTTTGACACATTTATCAAGACGACAATTAAAAAAAATCCGAAGGGAGTAATACTTGGGTAAGACCGTGAGAGGAATGAGGATGTGAAAGAGAATGAGGAATGAGGAAACTTATAAAATTTATCAAAATTTGATTAAAATTCTGCCAAAATTTACTTTTTTACAAAGTAGATGCTACTTTATTAAAAAATATTCTCAAATGCTTACCAATATTTTTCTTTATTTAAGAAAATTCAAATTTTTATACAATTGATTTCTCAACAATATTATATACAAGTGCATATCTAAGTCAAGAAACTTAGAATTTAGGGTCTTGTCATTTTTTGTAGTTGGTTAAGTGAATAAAGTGATTTTCCGATAAATTGATAAGATGTGACTAATGTGAAAAATGTAAATAAATTTGGTAAAGTATGAATATGGTGGATAAAGGTGGAAAAATATTTATAAATTTTTAACAAAGTATTGTCAATAACACAAATCATATAAGTCACATCATTTATTAATAATTTTTCAAATATATATTATATGTAATAAAATAGATAATATGAGAACAGGTAGAATGACAATCCCTGTTCTTTGGATTGGTAACTCTTTTCAATCTAATCTAATCCAATCCAATCCAACCTTACACAATTTCTCAAAAAAAAAAATTCTCTAAAAACACAATTTTCCAAATAAGTTTTCAATCCAATCCAATTTAATCCATCCAAAATCTTTACCAAAAAAAGAACATAGGCTTATATGTTGGCTCATAGAATTAAGTTACACATTTATTTATGTATTACTAGTACAATTTGAGATGTGATAGGTTACTATTAAAGTTCATCCATAGTTTCATAAGTCTAGGGGTTCCATATTAAACATCTTCAGGAGACATAATTTATAAATTAAGAGTCCTACTTCTCTTGTCAATGCAACAAATGATATTGGCCTTTGCTCATTCCATAACATGTGTCAAATTTGAAGATTTACATGTTAGATTCGGAAACCCTAAACCTAGTACCAGTTAAAAGTTTAAAAAGACCATTCCCAATTTCATAATAAATCCACCTTGATCCACTTTTTCATCCCCAATTCATCCAAATCCGAACCCTAAAACAATGTCTCTAACCCTACTACGGACATCTCCCCTGCACTTCCCCACATCCACCCTTCCTCCCCACCCTCGCAAATCCAAAACAGTACACTTCCCCTGTTTCAGTACCTCCAAAAACAACAACAATGGCGGAAGAATCGCAGGAGACACACCGGACTTAGCAGCGGAGGTGATGCAGAGGATAAAAGCCCAATTCGACGAGCAAGAAAACGCCATGAAAAAGAGCAAGAAGATGCTCTTCGTCGAGCTCTGTAACTCGCTGAATCTGAGCCAAGAAGAGGGAAAGAAATCATGGGGGAGGATGAGCCCAGATGAGAAGATGGCCGTCGTTAAGGGGTTTGTTTGTGATTGGGGTTCAAGATTTCATCCATTGTCGCCCAGGTCGGTTAGAGATATGGTGGATGAGTATGTGGCTGAGGATGCCGATGGCGGTCATGATAGAAACCCTAATTTTGGTCTCACTGCTGGGTCGGATTCTGGGGTCTTTTTTCCGGGCTTGAAGAAATTGTTCATGGGGTTATCTCAAGATGATTAAAGACATATTCATCCATCATTCCATCTCAAATGATTTGGTCTAATCTTAGTTTTTTTTTTTTCTGAATTTTTGGTACTCCAGATCATATATGTAATATGTTTATGATAAATTGGTAACAAGAGCTTGTGTGTACAGTTTCTTTTTAAATGCATTTAGATTTTTCTTTTATTTTTTGTTTATTAAGGGCCGTTCTTTCCCCTGGTAGGTTGCGGTGTGGTATTACACCGCACCATATTTTTTAATTTTTCACTATATTTCACTACACCCTAATGTGTCTTTTTTTTGTTTGAATATTCCCAAAAACATTTTTATTCCACCCAGAAGTAGAAGTTCTGAACCGAGGAAAAATTATTAAGCAAATCATCCTTAGGATTTCAAATGGAGTTAAAGAAATTATTAAAGTTGGGATGTCTAGTCAAGGCAACCACACCACGAAAGATCGGGGAAGGTCGAGGAAGGGGAGGTTGAAGGTCAATTAGAAACGGACAGTGATTGGAGTAGAGGCATAGGAGATGGGTTACCTTAGTGTGCGGGTAGAATTGAAGCTAGCTTGGGTTTGCCAAAGCCCTGTCAAGACGCTCCTGAACATGGGCTGGTCCATACCGACAATTATCCCAAGTAAAAATTGGGCCAGAAAAACCCAACTCAATTAAGTTACAAGAATCACAAAAATTCAAAAAAAGAATTATAACTAGAATAACGAACCGTCCTACCTCCACGTTTCTCCTCACTGCTAGTAATCGTATTCATATCACCAGTGACCACCCAGGGATGCGCGAAAGGAGATTGGTTGCTAACCAGACTATCCCGGAATTCTTTATGGAGCGCAGGATTGCTAGGAGCATGCATAGCAGTAAGGAGAACCTCAAGATCAGTCTCGAAGGTGATGAGACTGTGAAACAAAGATGGCTCCGAAGCAACGAAATCGATCGTCTTAATTGGGGCTTTCCACATATACCAAATACTCCCATGATTGCTAAGAGGCTCGATATACTCTAAAAGCGAGAAACCAAAGTGATACTGTAACTTTGTCGCTTTAATATTCGGTCTAGGAGCTTCAAGGAGAACCACAATTGAAGGGCGGTTAACTCTCATGAGGTCGATAAGACAGTGAACAAAATTATCCGACGAGTTCCACTGCACGTTCCACACAAGGATCCATTTATACCAATTTATCGGATGATCGTCAGGCAAGGATGGAGGGTTCACTTCTTTCCCCCTCCGATGATATGTGATTGGTCGAGACGGTGTTTCCTAATGAGTGATGACTGCTCCCTATTTGCTTCTCCATCTGCTGCAGATGCTCCTGCCGATGCGGTAGGAGCACTGTTGTGATCTTTGGGAGGTGCACTTTTGGGAACTCGAACTGAAACATCATGGTCAAGAACATTGCATTGGGATGAACCTTGAAGAATATGGCCCTTTTTCGAAAGTGGGTCATATCGGTGATTACCTCTTGATCTCGCACGAAGGTGGGACTTAAGTTTATGGACGGAGGACTGAAAGGTAGGATCTTTGGGTCCAGATGGAGCCATGTTTATGGCAGTGACGATATGTTGGGTCTGCACTACTTGACGCTGCTGCAGGTCCACCAATTCCTTGGTCCGGCGGTTTGCATCCATTGTTGGCTAATCAAGTGGTGATAACTAGAGCTTGTTAATGATCAAATGGTGATTTCAGTATCTTAATCTTGCTCTTTTGGTGGTGTTTCTGTATCCTAAGGAGAATAACAAGTTCAACCCTTGTGGTTTGTGATTGTGGTGTCTCCGTATTAATCATAAATCATTTGTTTATCTCATCTTTCGTTTGTTTTTCTTCTTTGAATCTGAATTCCTACTTGGTTTCGGATCGAAGAATACCTATCCATTCGAGTTCTTATTATCGGTGTGTGTCTATTGGTGCACTCTAATCTTCTTGAGCTACACATACATCAAACGAAGCTCCAACTCATATTTGACATATGTGGTCAAGTTTTGAGTTCAATGCTCGATGACATTATGAGACAATTGAAGCATCAATTCTGAGATTGGAGTGTGACACGATGAGATTAGCGATGCTTGAGTTGGAGATGGACAATTCGAATCTGGAAATCAACAAGAACAAATGATAAGGACTTGGGATAAAGGTTAATTAAACCATCACCCAAGAACTACAAACCACCAACAATTTGATAAAGGAGAATCCATCACAAATTCTATAAAGGGAAGACTTGCAACACCACCTTAATCAACTAATGGATAAGTAACCAAGATTTGAGAGAGAGGAAAAACCAAAAGCTTCTTCTTTATATTCAACAATGTCCAAGGCTCCAAGCTAACTTTCTCACTTTCACAAGCTATTCAAGATCCACTAGTAAGAAACACCTTCTCTTGCTCTGATACCACTTGAAATGTTCGAGTATTCACTAGCAAGAAATATCATACCTCCTGCTTGATATCACTTGTTAGAGTCACGAAGTTCAAAATTACAAACAATATCGGTGAAATAAACAAAAAAAAGAAGAAGATTGACACAAGGGTTTAACATGGAAAACCCGAACCGAGTAAAGAATTATGAACAATGCACTATGAGAATACTTTATAAGTAGAGTGTTACAATGACTATTCAAAGAACTTATAAAGGTAATCCTAAACACATGTAATTAGAATACTCATCATAATTCTCAATTATATACCTTCACTTTGTATGATGCTCTTCAGAAAACATCTGTTCCAACATTCTTTCGGTGCTCTTCGGAAGCGATCTGATGCTCTCTCTATCAAACTCACACATAATAACCTTCAACAACTTAAATATTTATAGGAAGGCTAATCTTAATCAACAAGCTATCAAAGAAAGTTTTGGTCATCAAGCTACATCCAACCTTTGACCACCTCACTGCAATTAAATCACACAATCAATGTCAACGATTCTAGGGCACAACTCTACCAATTTGGTCGTATTTTTAAGTTAATTTCTTTAACCCAAGTAACACTTGTCAGTATTTGTTTTGATCATTTCAAAATTATTTCAGTCTATACTTTCTTTCAAACAACATTCTTTATAAAATAAGCTTCTTGAAATTATACTCAAACTTAACGCAATAGTACTTGCTTTATTTTTTATCTACCGTATAAGTTTTCATGTTAAAATTTTTTATCGTTAATATTTTAGTTTATATAATTATTTATTATACAAAATTAATATCATTAATTTCGTGATAAAAAATACTAACAAAAAGGTATAATATTGTATTTTTTATAAAAATTTTATGTGGGAAATTATTAATTAAAGATGGGCTTAAACAATGTGAATGACATATAAAAAACGGAAGGAGTAATAAAACTATAATTATTCAGAAATTGACATAACAATTAGCAAAAGTTGTCCGGCTCGAGCCACAACCACACTTATTATATGGTAGAACTTAGAGTACCTGACTACCTAGATTTATCAAGGGGTTAATTTTTTCAAAAAAGCTATCAATATTTATTATAAATCTATCATACATTTATCATTATTATTGCAAAATTCATCAACTTTTTATATAGATTCATCATATAAATTTTTTTTATCTATTTTAATACATAGGATTGAATATAAATAATTTGCGCCCACGAGAACCACGGGGAGGTCATTAGAAAAGGGATTGAAAGTAAAAGATTTTGGAATCTTTCATTTCATTTAATTCTGGTACTGATATTTTTAAATGAAGCAGCAGATTGTTTGACTTGGAGCATTAATTATATAACATCCCAAGGTACTTGCGTAGTTGTATGTAGCTTTTCATTTTACACCATCACCCTAACACCCACCTACTTATGTCTGCCCATCAACGTACATTGTTTCCTCACCTTTTAACTTTTTAATCATATATGAGTTTTATTTTTCTTCCATTATTCTAAGTTTTAAAAAGCTAGAAAATTTGCACCACAACTAATATATAAAGCTTAAAAAACAACCAAATAATAATAAAAACAACAAAAACAAACAACATATATATATATATATATATATATATATATATATATATATACAACTTTGGAACGAAGCTAAGAACAATGAAGACGCTCTCAAAGTGTCGACGATTAACCGAACCCAATAATACTGTATCACACTTTAAAAGACAAAAAACTTTTGTTTCTTTTATGCTTTCCTCTTGAAGTGTTCCACATTTTCAACTTGGCCACGAAGATCGACATAACTATATCGCTAGCGTTGGTGAAATTTTGTCTGACCTGATTATCCGAATTTGTTTGACCTGGAAAAAACCGGTGTGGGTATGAACTTGATTATGATATTGATTGAATATTTGGACACAATATTTCTCTTTTTTTTCTATTGTCCGAACCCAATTTTGACATGAATTTAGTTACGTCCAAATGGTCCGACTTGAAGAAAGGGGACCCAAACATCAATTCCTGATTCAAATTTCGACATCGACTTATTTGACCGACCCGAATTTAACTTGAAGCTGAATTTTTGACAGTGTTATACAACACAACTAATTATCACAAACCTGCGACCTACCTTTTCCCTGATATCATCTAGACTTTTCGCTTTGGTGTTGCCCTTGCAATTCAGTAATCCATCACCAATTGACCTCAGTTGTTGATCCATGATTTCATTGTCTTCTCTATGTATTCCATTTTTGGTTGATTTAGCCCTTCGATCAATTTGCTTCTTTAGTCATTCGTCAGTCGTCACTTTAACTCTTGGTAAGGTTTTCTCCTACATTTTTCTTCTGGTCTGGGCTACGGGGCCTCAAGGATGGGATCCTCAAACCCATGTGGAAGGTCAGTGACTAGGCCAATAGATGAGAAGTCAACCTCTAGGCTAGCAACTACATTTGGCTCCATTGCCTGAACTTTGACATCACATCCCACGTCACTAGAAGTGGACAAGCCACTCACAAGACAAGCATTGTAGGATGTTCTACCGTTGAATAGAGGACAATTCAAACCAACATTAAGAGTATCATAAATGATGGTTGCTACTATAGGATCCATTAATTTGGACATAGCAAGGGCATCACAATTGTCAGCAATAATTTCAATTGATCAACATAATTGTGGGAGTTATGAAAAGGATTCACAACATTCCTCACCCATCCACACCCATCCGATGCTTTTAGAGCAGGTATCGCGTTGAAAAACTTCTTAGGCCCCCGTTTAGGGATGACAACGGCATGGGCAGGTCGGGGACGGGGTATATTCCCCGTCTCCACCCCGCGCCTCGTTATCGCCCTCATCCCTACCTCATTACCCGCTGTGGAGAGAAAGTTTCTCCCCATTCCAATCCCTGACGGGTACCTAACCCTAACAGGGCCCCAACGGATATATAAATAGTTATTTCAACATTATCATATGAAACGAAAAAAAAGACATGCAACCTTGTTTGCTGACCACGCTTGACTTAGGACTTAGGAGAAGGTTTAATTTCTTCGGAAACTTAGCCCTAGAGAAGCATACAATTTCTTACCATTTACAAAGCTACCATTCAACTCCTCAACTGCTTGAGCACCATTAGTGCGCTTTATAAGCAAATATGACAAGACCAAATTTTAAACCATTTTCCCTCTTGACTTTGTTGCGGGACACATGCATTAACTGTATACCAAAGTTGCTTTCTAAGACACAACTTCCTCATATTTACAAGCAAATGATCAATAAAACTCGAGAAAGAGTCAGCAAAATTACCCTTAGGCCAATCCACTGTAAGAGTTTGGATGGGCTCGCAGCATCCACATCTTACCTTGGAGAATCACAAGATGGAGAACTCAAACAGCACATGGACGATTTTAGTTCCGATAACAAGGGCCACACCATACTTTGCTCTTTCAAACAAAGCAAACGAATGAGCCCTCGTAGTCGTAGATCTTCAATCTAGCAATCGTCAAACGAACCCAACTAATTCACTGCTATATATGCAAATCTTAATCTTTAAGTCTTATAAATAAAATAACGAAAAGAAATCAATATGTTGAAATCCATTCCGGACGATATGAAAGGGTAAGATGTAGCAGTCTTAACCCTATATTTTACAATTGAAGAGACTAATTCCAATTGACTGAAAATTTAAGAAATCATTCACTACCTACTCGAAAAATATTAGATACTCCCGCGGGAGTATACATCTCCTCCCTACTCCCGCTACTGTTCAGCTTACTTTATATATGACGCGTGCAATTAAGGTTCAAGAGTGTGACTGGGGGTGATTGGTTATGTCAGGGGCCTTTCATTGCAAATGTTAATGGTTCGAGTCTCACATCTTCATGCTTTGTTGTTTCTTTTCTTTTTTTTTTGGTATATTTTCAAGGTTTTATGAATTTTTCATATATTTTTCTATATATCAGTCAAATATTTTCAAGCTTTGTTGCTAAGTATTTTTTTATTTATCAATCAAATATTCTTTTTTATTGCTCATGTTTTTGACTATTTTTAAAATTTATTTTTTTGTAAATTTGCTACGTATTTTCTATGTATCAATCAAATATTCTCTTTTATTACTCATGCTTTTTGACTATTTCTAAATTTTAGTTTTCTTGTAAATTTGCTACGTACCCGCTCTTTTACAATGTCTAATGAGATTCTTTTTACTCCTTTAAAATTGTAATATATTGCATTTAATTCAAAAGTTGGTTTAATAATCATTCGTACACCTTTGCACACTAACATATACTAACACATACACATTTGCACATTAACACACATACATTTACACACCACACACATAGACCTTTGCACAACACACACTCCTTTTATGCACTAACACACACCAATACACACACATTTGCACACTAACATACACATTTGTTGCACACTAACACACACACACACGTTTGCACACCAACACATAGACCTTTGCACACTAACACACACACCTTTACGCACTAACACACACTAATACATACACATTTACACACTAACACACACATTTGTTGCACATTAACACGCACACACATTTGCACACCAACACATAGACCTTTGCACACTAACACATACACTTTACATACTAACACACAGACATTTGCACACTAGGACAGACTCCTTTACCCACTAATACAAACTCATTTGCACACAAGCTCAAACTCCTTTACACCCTAATAGATACACATTTACACACCAATACTTTAATTGTACTCATATATATATATAAGAGTGTTTTAGGTTTTTTTTTTCTTCCTAGGTTATTGTTATAATTATTAAACAATTAATTTAAAATATATAAGAGATACATTGAAAAATAATACTAATGCACACTAAAATTAATATTTGTTTTTTGAAGAAACTAAAACTAATATTTATACACACCGTTTTTTTTTAAAAAAGGTATAATGATTAGTGTGTACTAGTACAATATTTAGAGTTCATACATTTGCAATTTAATAATTTTTTTTACTAGTGTATGTAAAGAAAAATATTTCACATGGAAAAAAGAAATAATTAGAAGAAGGAAGATAATTAATAATTGAAAGAATGAAGAAAATAAAAAAAAGAATCCAATAGGGTTCGAACCTAGGACATTCCCACTCAATTTTTAGCTACCAAGCCACCAAGCTAACACTGCTGTTATTCACATGATTCTCGCAAGAAAGTATATATACAAATATGAAATAGCGGGATTAGACGCGTTTTGTACTCCCACGGGAGTACAATATAGGATCTGCTACCTACTATTCTTGTGGAAAAGAAGCAGGGGAGGTTTTGATAAGACATTTTACTTCATTTACAAAATCTTTTCAATTATCCAAATTATGGATAATGAGGAAGGGTGTGATCGGTTTAATTTGGCACATGTGCAAATGGATCTTTAATTGGAGGACATCTCTCTCAGTCAATATTAATTGGGGACATTTCTGTCTGTTCACATTAATTTAAACATTAACTTCATCTGAAAAGGATGTATTTATCATTAATACAAAGGTAAGGTTGGGTGTCTATTACTTAGTCTAAAGCAAGGTATGGTAAACCTCATTTCCAAAACTTGGGGTTAAGATCCTATTTTCTCAAAACTTCAAGGGGTAAGAACCTAATTAGTTCAAAAGTTAACTGTTCTATCAAAACAATGAATTAATTAGGTTTTCACCCCTTGAGTTTTGAGAAAGTAAGGTTTTATCCACCAGGTTTTAAAAATTAGGTTTGCCCTACCTCAACTTTAAACTCATAATTATTTTACCTCTTTTCCGATGGAAGACAAAATCACCCTGAAATGACCCTAACTAAAAGTATGAAAAGACATATTTACCCCCCTCCCCCCCACAAAAATAACAAAGTTGTTGCCTCTCCTTCAGCTCCCATCAAAAGACGAAATTACCCTTGTAGAAGGGTGTAAAAAGTTTGAATGTACCAACGATAAACCTTAATTTGATCGGAAAGGGATTCTACAAATTGAAATGGAATTGAATGAAATACCCTTTCTTCAATTCTCAAATTCAACTGAGAATGAGGACGAACACAGACGAAGAAGATGAAGAATGACTTTTAATATCTAGGATGGATGAACCGAAAATGGAACATCAGCAATTGAATGACGATAAGGAAGGGTGGAAAATTCAACTGAGAATGATGATGAAACATGAAGATGAAGAACGAAGTCTTTTTAATTGGGTTTTTGGCTCAAAATAATACGAAGTTAGAGGTGAGTAGTTGAAAATAATCCAAACTGACTTTTTGGCTGAGAATGTGCCAAACTTTTAACATATTTATTATGACTGACCATAATTGAATTCTTCCATCACAAAGCTGACTTGACACCCTTAAATATTTCAAAGATGCAGTGAGTTAATATCTGGTTCAGTCTGTTTATATTAATTTCAGTCAAGTCCGAACTTTTCAAGGGTGCCAAGTCAGTTTTACGACGCCGGAATTCAATTCTGGTTTAGTAAGAGTAAATAGGTTAAAATTAAGTTTGGCACATTCTCAGTCAAAAGGTCAGTTTGGATTATTTTTAGCCATTCACTTTTGACTTTAGATTATTTTGAGCCAAAAACCTTTTGTAATTTATAGGATGAGTGAATGAAAAATGGAACCTCAAACATTGAACGATGCTAAGGAAGAGTGAAGCGGGTATAATTTGTCACATGTACGTGCAAATGGATTTTTAAATGGGGAGCGTTTGTCAATCTATATTAACTGAGGGTATTTATGTCAATTTACATTGATTTAAACACTAATTTCATCATAAAAATATGTATTTAATTGTTAATACAAAGGTAATGTGAGATATTTATTACTTGATTTAAAGTTGAAGTAGAAAAACCTTATCTCCAAAACCAGATGACTAAATAAACCAGATGACTATTTTTTCAAAAGCTCAAAATTAAAGGTAAAATCTACTGTAATTCGTTAAAAGACAGTAAGTTAACAATGACAAAACAGACGTTTATTGATACAAAAAAAATAAAAATAAAATAAACGAGACCTACAAGATTTTTATATTTTTAAGTGTTTTTTGTGTGTGTTTGGATGAACATTAGAAAGATTTATTGCAATTCCCCATTTGCACTGTACCTGCCAACTAACTTTCCCCACTTACCTTTTCCCATCAAAGCTTTTTTTTTATAAAAAAAAAAAGAAAAAACAAAACTTATTGGTTCTTAATAACTTGTAAAATGACTCCATTTTAGAACAGTTTTTCCATTAAAAAAAAACTAAATGACTCAATTTTGCTTAGAGATATTTTAATTTTAGAACGCATGGCTAAAATGTTAAAAGAGATCTTGCATTCACAACTTGCTTTTATGTGTGCAAGTCACTTTGTTCTTGCTACGAAAATAGTGAGTTTTAGAAACTAGCTCAAGTTAAGATCATAGAGCATCTATATATTATAATAAAAATCATTGTGGGTCCCATGAAATAGTAAAAGAGAGTGATTGTAGGGAAATTGACCAATTACAACGTAGAAAATTATTTTTTTTCTATTTTCATTTTTTATTTTCAATCTAAATTTTATTTTAAAACTAAAAAAATCAGAAAGTATCACTAATCCTTGACTGCTTTGACAAAATAATAATAATATAATCTATATAATATTAATTGTAAAGTTTGTGGGTCTCGCTTAATGGAGAAAGGATATTACTCTTAATCAAAAAGTAGATAAATGTTGAATTAAATTATTTTGGTACAACTATCAGTAATTATAATTATTTAGGAATAATCTTTCTAAATTATAATTATAATTTCTATTAAAATTTTGATTTTTTAAATAACTATTTTAATATACTCTGTATATCACACGGGTTGAGGCCTAATAATATTTTAATGGATGAATTGAATATATGAAGCTAAGATTCGTTTTTATAAAATTCGTTTGTTCATTTTGGGGAAAATGGAGAAGACTTTAGGCCTCAAATATTAAAATCACATACATTTGAAAAAAATTAGGTATGCTAGTTTCTATCAAAACAAAATTAATAAAGACATGTTTCATATACTAAACATTGGATACTTCGAGTTACAGTTTTAATGATCAATTTTTCTGGTCGCATATAGGGACAAAGGAATATTTAAAACCACACTGAACTATCTAAACTTATTATCACATGCTCATTCCGCCCTATTCTATCAATAATCTATTAATTCTTTCACTTTTTCATTGATGATTTTTTACACAATATTTATTAAAAAATTACATCATTGTCTTTCTATAATAGCATTCTTTGTTACAAATTTAAATAAAATACTTTTGTATATATATCATTTTTTAGGGAAGTATAATAAATGATTGTATATATCGATAAATCGATAGAAGTTTTCAAAATTTAATTAATATATAAATCAAAGTGATCATAGATAAAAATGAAAACGAACGTGGACTTTTGTATACAGATCTATGAAAGAATGGATGGATCGAATCAAACAAGGAATCCATGATTGTGGTTTAGATTTATTGTTCATTAATTATGATTATGATATGAACTACTAAGGGGAAAGCGATAATTACCATTTTCGTTAAAATGATTGTGGGCAACGGACCGGGTTGTTCGGTTATGGTCGACCCATTAGTCATGTATGGTCGAGTCGGGTCAAGGTTGAACTTCATAGTATTGGGTCGAGTCATGACTTTTTAGTAAAAATAAGGGTCAGCTCATGGTTGGCCTATCATTTGACTCTAAAGTTAAAATTAAGTGTTTTCATACCAAAAAAAAAATTATGCTAATTATTATTCAATGTGGAGTATTAATAATATATTTAAATAAGGTTAACATTTTAAAAGAATAAGAAAAACAATTTATTTTGAGTTATCGTAAACCGACCCAATTCGGTCGATTCACCAACCCTTTAACATTGTGAAATGGGACGGCTTGTTAATGACCCGATCCTTCACCGACCTGACCTGTTTAGGACCCCACCCTCTGGACCCGGCCCATTAACCAAAACATGGATAATTACAAATGTAGGTAGAGTCTTAATTATTTTCACTATTTCATTAACTACTTTTAGACACAAGGAATACTACTACCTAGCTAGGGAGGGTCCGAGGGTGGGTGGTGGGCTTCTTTCTTGAGCAATAAATGTATCATCAATTTTACGTGGACTTCTCTCTGCCTCTCTCTCTCTCTCTCTCTTTCTCTCTCTCTCATGCAGGGAACATTCATAAATAAGCCGAGGGAAGATGAGAAGAGAAGTGGGTAAAGTTTTGAGTTAGAATTTTTTTCCCCAAAACAAAAAATAAAGAATGGAGAAAATGGAGGGATTCTTGAGGTTTGTAGCCCTTTGTGTTTTGGGCTTGGCAGCTGTTCTAATGGCTAGCGACAACCAAACTATCATGTTCTTGGGTGTCATTGCCAAGAAGGCCACTTTCCACTGTTCCAAAATTTATGTGTAAGCTTTCTCATCATTTTGCCCTATCTATTTTCCATCTTTTTTTATCAATTTATCATATCTAGTTTGAAAAGGATAACTATCAAGATGGCTAATATTTCACTTAAATTTTCCTTTTAAATTATAATTTAAGTCATTGTAAGTACATCTTTTGTTATTTTGAGGATTATTACCACTCACAAAGTATATAAAAATATTTTTATAGTTAATTTTTTTTCATAAATATAAAATTATGGATGAAATGTACGCTGATGTGATTAGGTTATAATTATTTATACTTGCCGATATAACCAATAAAAGGTATATATGCTTTTATTGTTGATAAATATGTTGAATTACTGAAGAAATATTATTTTAAATCATTAAAATATATCTTAAAAATAATAAAATGATTATTAACTATCTTGATTAATCACGCCTATTATATATTGTCCTGATTTGCTTTCTCGTTTCCAATATATGTGTTGCTTATCAAAACCTTTACCATCTTTAATGTTTACATAATATTTTACCAAAAAATTGTATAATTATAATTTTATGATAAGTAAGTTTTATTATAAATCTAATGATGTTAAGTTTATAGATTTACATAATAGATCATTCTATATAATGACAAATTAATAATAAAATTTTTTAAAGGTTATCTAACATGAAAATCAAAGTGTCAGAAAAAATAAAAAGAATGGAGTATTATTTATTAGCATTAACCGGTATAAATTACTAGTATATTAATACTCCCTCCGTTCTTTTTTATATGTCATTTACGGTTTTTTGTGCCAATTTTTAATCAATAATTTCTAATATAAAACTTTTATAGAAAATTATAAAATTATACTTTTTTAATAGTATTTTTTATTACGAATCTAATGATATCAATTTTGTATGATGGATCATTATACAAATTAAGATATTAACGGTCAAAGTTTTTGCCACAATTCCCTAAGCGACAGATGAAACAAAACGGAGGTAGTATTTGATATATATTGTAGAAGGTATGTCTCAAATGTTAAGGTTGATAATATTGTAGGATGTCGGTGTACTTCTACGCAATTGGGGCTGGTTACAATCTAGCACAGCTTGCGAGGTGCTTATCCAGCTTGAACAAAGCATCTCATGATGTTCATAACTTTACTTGGTCCACTCAATTTCTCAAGTGGGTTTATTTCATAGCTGATCAGGTATATGTTCTTAATTTCAATAATCTTCATGCTTAATTGTTCATTTCTTCGTTACTGTTAGAGTATAAAACCATTCCTGATACTTAAACCATCAGCTTAAACTTTTGGTTAAGACGGTTTCACATGGTATCAGGTCTAGTTAGACCCGAGCAAGAAGTCTCAGGTTCGAATCTCAACTAATTATTATGATGCATGCAGATGGCAGCGTACATGATATTTGTGACAACCTTGGCTGCATTACAATTCTCTTTTTTTGCAATAACTGGAATGGAGGAGTTCCAATGGATGAAACTCTGTGACAAATACAGGAAGTTTTGCTTCCAAATTGGAGGTTCAGTGGTTTGTGGCATCTTGGGATCATTGCTCTTGGCTCTTATTTCAGCCATTTCAGCCTTCAATTTGTTTAGGTGGTATTCTCCAAACTTTTTGTGCATTAAACCGAAGAGGGTTAATGTGGTACCTAATCTTAATTAATATATAGCTTAGTTTACCATACAACATGTTGGTGTGTACGTACGTAGCTATATAGATTTAGCATTGCAAATGTTGTGTAATTAGAAATCTCAACCATACTGTAGAATTGTCATCCCACTTTCTTTCTTTCTTTCTTTCTTCTACTTTTTTGTTGGGTTTGATAATTGTGTACTTTGTGTGAAGCTGTATGTATGTAGTTAAAGGTGGTGGAGGCTAGCAATATTACCTATATGTGTAGTTTTGGGAGGAAAAGACCCAAGAATAATAACGAAAAATGTTGTATGGCACTATTGATGGGCTACACCACTTTTTGGGCAAATTCATCTATAGGCAATTTTACTTCTGCAATTATTATTATATGATGAAAGAATTCATGTACATGCAATTTTACTTCAATTCTGCAAATAATCATTAAGACCTTGTTCGAAAAAGTTGGTGGATTTGGTAGCAAGCTGTTTGGGTAATTAATATATAGTAGTTGGGGTACCAAGCGATTGTATGTTGGCACACATTGGATAGTTTTTAAATTAATTGTTTGTAGATTATTTATTCGGTGAAATTAGTGATTGGAGTAACTGATTTATTACTGTTATCATCATTATAAATAATAATAATAATGATAATAATAATAGTAGTTATTATTATTGGTATTATTATTATTTTTTTTGTTCGATTATTGTAAGCCAAAGGCTTAAAGATTCGCAAAATACAGCAAAATCGCAATACAAAATAACAAACAGTCCATTTCAAAAGACACATGCCAACGAAAAAACTGTTAAACATAAGCAATATAGTAAGGATTTACTACAACAAAAAACTTTCTCAATCGACAACGATCACAAAATATCAACCTCACTTGGATGAGTTATCGAGGAATCTCACTCCTATATCATTGCCAATAATTTTTTTCTGCGCTCAACCTCAGCATCGATCAATATCATCAAGAATGTCAACTTCCAAGTTGTTTGTGCGCCTATTCTTCCTAACCTTCTGTCCATCTTTTTGGCCAAGAACAACTCTACAAGTTGCTTCTCTAACAAGCTGTCACTTAGATTTCATCAACATGTTTCTGTTTTCTCTTGCTCCTGGCTTTACCCTTCCTGGCCTCAAGAATGGAATCATCAAGATCAACAAAGTGAGTTGCACTCATTCACATCATCAAATGACCCAACTGGGTTACTATGAGTGCGCTCACTATCAGAGTTGATGCCCTGATCTCATTTCTCTACCTGATTGATTTTAGATCTACTCAAAAGAACATCCTTATAAGTTAACCTGCTTACTGCTATCGACACCATCAATGGGATCTGTAATGGTCTTGCTAGAAGCAGCCCCAGACCCATCACAATCTGGATCCTCTGGAGAATTAGGCACAAGTGTGTCATCCTGTAAAACCTCGAGTTTTAGGGAGAACGGAACCGTTAGGATTGTTACCGAACCGTTAGGCTTAAGTTTAAGTTTCGAGGACGTAACTTCTTTTAAGGAGGTAATGATGTAAAACCCCGAAAAAATCCAAAGATGTTGGCCGTGACGTCGTTATTAATTAGGTTTGACTTCGTTATTTACTGTTGTTCGTTTGTGTTTGTTTATGCTGACACTTGAGCTCGTAGGACCGTTGAGGGACTAACAAGGGTATATCAGTAATTTCTTGGGTGTTAGTATTATTAGTTTAAGTCTTTTTATTATTAGTATTATTATTAATATTATTGTGTTTATTAAAATGTGTTATATGAATAATTATGTGAATTTTATTTGTTATGTGGTTAGTGATAATATTATTATTAGTTTTGTTTTTATTACTAATAGGGTTATTATTATTTCTAAAAGAAAAATCAGATTTTAGAATTTGGGTTGGATTAGGAGTAGGATTAGTAATGTTGGGCCCAAATTGGCTTGTTTATATAAAACCTTCTCCCTCACTCTAACCCTAATCTCCTCCCATCTCATCTCTCTCCTTCCTCTGTTGTTGCAACTGCCACCACCAGCCGGCCACCGCAGCACAGCCGCGCCGACCACCGGAAACCACCACTGCCGCCGCTGTTCTTCTCCCTCTGTTTTTCTCTTTCCCGATTCCTCTCTCTCTCTCTCTCTCTCTCTCTCACTGAATCTCTGTCATCCTCTCGCTCTCAGCCTACACCGCTGCCAGGACCGACGACCAGGACCACCACCGTCGACTACCAGACATCGGACGACCACCGTGCCTCCATCGTCGCAGCCACCGGAGCCACCACACGTCGCTCAGACTCGAGAAGACGTGGTTATTGTTGTTGCCATTCTTTATTGTTGTTCCGACCAACCACCGGTGCCATCGCAACTTCCGACGACCGATCACGACCGACCTCGACCCCGACGCCAACACCCCCGACCACCGTCCGCCCAGTCGCCGGGAAAACCGCCAGAAACCCCCCCGCGAAACCCTACGTAAACCCTAACCCTAACTGTTAAAGATTTTCTTTTTCCTTTATTGTTCTGTTTTTTTGAAATTTTATTATTATTATTATTATTATTATTATTATCAGTTTTATTATTTTTATTCTTGTAATTTTGTAATTTAGGGAAAATTATTTGTAAATATTTCTTGGTTGTAATTATGTGTAAATTGTTAATTGTTATGTGTAATTTGTTTATTTGTTATATGTAATTTTATGTTGTAAATTGTAATTAGATTAGGTTGTAATAGTTAAATCGTTAGGGTTGAATCGTTTATTGTATCTTTAACTTATAAATTATGTTAGGATTTAGACCACAATATTATTGTATGCACGAATCTGAGAACTAAATTACCTAGGTAAATTCTTGAATATTTTAGTTAAATAAATCGTTATGTCCTTTATTGTTCTTTAAAAGTAAATCTTATTAATTTTGTTAAATAAATTAGTCAACCTACTACAAGTTAAATTCTTGTCAATGAAATCAGGAATCTTGATTGAGTTTAGTAAAAGAATTAGTTGTTGAGATTCTTGATTAGTAACTACATGTAGATTGTTCCTTATGTTTATTTTTCCTAAGTCCTTCTTGAATCTTGATTAAAGAAACCCACATGTTATAACCACCTTTATTAATTCTTGAACCTTGTTTACGTGTTTTATGTTTTAAGAAATTATTATAATTCTTGTACGACTTAAGTTTTATTAAAATTTTATTAAAGTGTTTCTTGTTTTTTTTTTAAAAAAAAGTTTAATTCTACAAGTTTAATGTTGGACCTTAGTTGGGTTGGACTATATACCTTTGACCCTAAGTTATTGTTTTAAGCCCAAATTAGAACCCCAAGACCGATTAGTAAAAGTTAGAACCGAAATAACTAATTTATTATGAACCGGTAACGGGACAGTTTTGTTAGTGTCTAAAGATCGGGTTGCCACGATTAGTATAGTTACTCTTTGACAGAACCCTTTTAACTGGAGGTTCCCTTAGATGTTAGGAACTATAGGAATTTTACGGATCGAACGTTTGATTTGTATAAATTGAGTTATAATCGTTTTACCAGAACCTGTCAGAACTGGATCATTTGGGAAGATGGGTATTTTTAGAGTCTTTCGGGACTGATATGGGCTGGTCATCAACATAGAAGTTTTAGTAGACATTCCGAGGTTTCCGAAAAGTCCAGAACCAGACCCATAGGATGTCGGGAAGTCGATCTTTGACCCGTTTTATGTGAACGTTACAATCTGTTCTCTGTTTGCTTTTATTTATAAAGAATTGTTGAGTGAAAATAATGTGTGGTCCTGTTATGTGTTTTCTTGGATGTGTTAAGTGTAATTTCATAAATGATAGGAACCTAAGTGTTCCTGGGGGATGGGCTAGGTAGTTGATAGTTAATACTAACTTCGTTAGAACGCGCTTTGATTAGATAATTATTCTTATTCTAGGCCCGAGTTAGTGCGTGACGATAGTGAGCTCAAGTGTGTTCTCCTTATTGTTGTACTGTGACGTTATTCAGGTAATTGTCTATGCTCTAATCCCCACCGGGATGCTCTTTAAATGTGTTTTGATGTTTTATAATCTATTTTGAGAATTGCATCCCGAAAGGGGACTTTTGTGGAAATACGACCATCTGTTTGATAATCTTTTTCATTCGATTGTGATCTTGGTTTATTTGAGTTGAGAAATTGGATGGTCTTTTATTCAAATTTTTGTTAATGGTTTTGATAACTTGGGATGGTTTGACTTGAGAGTCGTGAGTTGATAACTTGGGATGGTCTTTTATTCAAATTTTTGTTAATGGTTTTGATAAATAATTCAAGTGGAAACGTTAAGCGGGTTTCGGGGGATAACCTGTTGTGCAGGTGTAACAATCTGCAGGGTTATGGACCAGGAGATTAGGGCTTCCTTCCCTGATATAAGATAGAATTTTGATGCCTTTGGTAGGCGATATTATTTATGCCTTTGGTAGGCGATGTTCTTGATGCCTTTGGTAGGCGATGTTTTGATGCCTTTGGTGGGCGATATTATTTATGCCTTTGGTGGGCGATATTATTTATGCCTTTGGTAGGCGATGTTACTTTAAGGGATTTGGTATCCCGCCCACAAATTAAAATATGGATTGGATGTGTTGAGGAAACAGTATGGGATTAAAGGTTTGTAAAACGTTTGATTCGATCCCTCTCCTCAAAATGAATTGAAATGAACTTAAACTGTTTTAAACGTTAGGGGTAGACATTATTGAGATTTCCCCCTCATTTTTGAAATGTTTTGTTTTCAGGTGAAGATCTAAATGCTGGGAACGGGAATTAGAAGTGAGGACGACGAGTCTAGAAGTCCTTGAATCTTTTTAGATTGTTTTCGTTATGAAATCTTAAAGTCTTGTTTTGAGTTGTTAGTAGTTACTGTAGCGATTACAGTTGTGTTTTCCTTTCTCGCCTTGTATTCCTTCGGGGATACGGCAGTGACGCCCAAACTAAATTGAAGTCTTCCGCTAAGTTTGTCTGTTAACGTTAGTTTGACTTTGACTTTTCTATAATTGAATTTATGGGGCGTTACACATCCTTACCAAGATTCCTCAACCCAATGAAAGCCTCGCGATTAGGGGAAGAAAAGTGTACATCATTCGTATAGTGAGTAGTGACAACCATTAGTCTTCTTAGGAACCCACATCTGGACAAATTTCGCAGCATCAGAAGGCTTGACTGCATGCTTTTTATTGAATTTAGCCCATGAAACAAAGATCTTCCTATGACCAACAATATTGAAATTCATCCCTTCAATGGCTTTCCTTCCTTCATCTCTATTGGCAAACCGCACAAACCCAAATTTTCTACCATTTTTACCAATCTTTGCAGGGATATATGCATCTTGGTATAAAACATACATTAAAATATAAACACACATACAAAGCATGCATACTTGAACCTTATATTTCACCACTTTTTCTGAGATAATAAAGGGTTTTTGGCTCAAACTAATCCGAAGTTGGAGGTCATTGGCTGAAAATAATCCAAACTTACTTTTTGGCTGAAAATAATCGAAACTTTTAACCTATTTACTCATACTAAACCGAAATTGATATCTGGCATTGGAATGCTGATTGGGCAGCCTGAGCACGTGCTTCTTTAATTAATTTTGGTTTTAAATTTTTTTAAACTTATGTAGACCCCAACTCACTTAAAATTATAATGACATGGCAATGAATTAAAAATAAAAACACTTTAACATAATAAATTTAGTCTTCCAATCCTAAAAATTTAAAATTTGACCCAAACCTAACTGTTTGCCTTTTTTTTTTCTAATTCCTCTCAGTCTTCTCTCCTTCTTCGTTATCTTCAGAGACTTACAAGATTCGTCTAAATCGATTCAGTTTAGTCTGAGTAAATAGGTTACAAGTTTGGATTATTTTCAACCAAAAAGTGATCAATTTGAATTATTTTCAGCCAATGATGTTCGATTTCGGATTATTTTGAGCCAAAAGCCCTAAAATAAATGTGTAATAATATAATTGGATATGAAAGTATAATGCAAAATTTTAGTTTCAATGAGTAAAGTTGAGCAAGATCTGTTGTTAGTCTCACTCTCACTTTTTCTGCCCATGAAAACTTATAAGGGACAATTTTGAAATATAAGATTTCATTTGCTACTCTCCACATTTGACGTTAACCATGCTAACATCTTGTAAAATTATGTAAAAACTTCATGTAAAATGCTATTTGCATATTTAAATCACTACTAATGGAATACTAATATTTTAATAATATAAATTTTTGTCTCAGTCAAAATTTTAAACGCTAATCTAAACAATAATGTCAATCCGTATCGCCCATATGTTAAGAGATACTTTTGGACAGAGCTACCAACCTACTACCAAAAGTCTTACTTGTATGAAACAAGTGTAATCAAATAGTTTCTTTGTTTCTGTACTGTGAACAATCGGACAATGGCGTACAAATTCGGTCATTTTAAATAATCGGACAATATCTACATCATAGTTACTAAAATTCATATTTGGATTTACGATCCTACGAAATATGATGTTAAAACCTTCGATGTGATTCTACGATCTACATTTCGATCCACAATCTTAGATGAATTTATTATGATCCTATCAACACCGTAAATCCTAACTAGAATCCGATTCTATCATTTTGCTTATAATTAATACTTTTCAACCACAACTCCCTGAAAAATTAGAGTTGGACAAATTGTGTAGAATATTATCTACCCACTTGGTTAAACAAACCCAAATATCGATCCATTGAATCGAGTCTACGAATTTGTCATCTGGTTTTGGCGAGAAAAGCTTCATCAAGCTTCCGTAGTGTAACCATGGCAGCAGCTCCTGGGTCTGTTCAGAAATCAGAGGAAGAGTGGCGTGCCATTCTCTCTCCTGATCAGTTTCGCATCCTCAGGCAGAAAGGAACCGAGTATGCCCTCTTTCCTTCCTTCATATTCTTCCCAATTTCTTTCTTCTCCTACCCTTATCTTTTCTGCCATGTTTAATGGTGTCGATAGTCTGCGATGACATTCAGACTCAGGAGGCATCTTCTTGCTCTCTTTTCTTGTTTCCTTTCGTTTCAAATGGTCATCGATGATTGATTTTCTGGGTTGTCAACGCTTCAGATAATTGATTGATTTTCTGGTTTCCTTTGTATCTTGCCTTGTTTTTATGGTGCTCTTCTGGGTCATGAAAACCGTATGCCAGATTAGATATATGCTACTTCTGATGTTTGGTTTCGTCAAACCCGGATGAAATTCTCAGCAAACACAGCTAAAAGTAATAACACTGTTCGATTAGAAAAGGGACTATCTATCTTAAAGTTTAGCAATTGATTGCACCCTGATAAACAAGCGATTAGATACTGTCAGTTTCATCCCATCAGATGCCTTGTTGAATGTTGAACTTTACCTGGGAAATCCATTTCTGTTTCTGAAGGCCAAGTACTTTGCTTTGTCTGAACTTCTTGATGATGATCGACTTTCGTATCAATGTATGTTTCAAGAAAATTCTGGGTTGCTAACTGTTAGGTTTTGGCCTTAGTGACTAGGAATCCTTGAAATGCCAAACTGAGTAGCTATAAAAGTTAACCAAAAGAGATATGTATGAGTCAGTCACCTCTCCAGTGCTCTCAGCTATGAAGCTAAGCAAAAATGGTTGGTCTTGACTGTGTTTTATGATTCCTTGGCCTTAACAGCAGATAATGTGTGATGTTTTTAGTCCACAATAAACGTTTATCGGCATATTTGTCGAGTGTGAAGCCAAACCTATGACTTAATTCAACACGCATTCCTCGAAACCAATTGATTTAGTGCAACTGAACTCGACAGATCATTCTTATCATCTCATACTTGTGCTGCATCAACAAAGGCTGTGGAAGAAACTCAGAACCTTTTTCACATATTTCGAGTGCTAAGGAAGTTTTGCAAGTGCTTTACTTCCAGGATGCGTTCACTTCTCTTGCCAATGACCCCATTTTCTTTAGGCTGCCATATTTCCCCCTCACTTTTCTCTCAAATTTGAAAGGGAAGTATTGAACTATTGATGACAAAATCAATGTAATTTCCTGATCATGTTTTCCATGTAACTCTTCTTCCTTCACTTTGTTCAAAGTCTAGTGTAGGAAAGTAAGTCATCAGAAATTTATTCTTTCTGACTTATTTTCCAAGGACCAAACAGAGCCTTAGTCACCGCTTTCTCTTGCACAATTGTGAATCCATTTTGCTATGTACCGTCTAGCTCTGGTGGTTATTACACTTTTTGGCACTCTAAAGAGATATTGTTGCTGTAGACGTGCTGGGACAGGAGAGTACAACAAATTCTTCGAGGAAGGAGTCTACAGTTGTGCAGGATGTGGGACCCCACTCTACAAATCAACCACCAAATTCGACTCTGGATGTGGTTGGCCGGCTTTCTATGAGGGTTTTCCTGGAGCCATAAATCGCACTGTAAGTACTCTAGTGATCCCGCTTAAATGATTCATAATCTTGTGTGCTACTTGGTTATTGGCATGTATAAGTAAAGGGAAATTCATGGTTGTGAATTTCAGCCCGACCCTGATGGTCGGAGGACTGAAATTACATGCGCAGCCTGTGGTGGACATCTAGGACATGTGTTCAAAGGCGAAGGATTTGTAACTCCTACAGATGAGCGACATTGCGTTAACAGCATCTCAATCAAGTTTGCTCCTGACCAACCAGTTTCTCGACAGTGATGTCAGTCAGATCGGATTGTGGCTTAGTGGATTCTGGTTTGTTTGGTCTAAGACTGGAGTATTATTGTTGTGTAATGTGAGTTTCCCTTAGCCAATTTTTCTGGGAAGGACAAAGCAAATCAGAGTGTATTGTGGGCTGATAGATATGTTTGTGTTAAATGTTAACTCTTGAACCCGTTTTGAAGGTGTGTGCTTAGGTTAATCCCAGGTTCGCTACATACCCTTATGATCCCCGTGCTCGGAACAAGTGTTTTGAAGTGAAAACTAGGTCAAACTTGTGCAAAAATTAGCGATCTACATTCTGGAATAGACAACTTGGAAAGTGTTCCCAGTGGCTATGATTTGAACTATCATTCTCCTGAGTCATGGGCACTTGAAAAATGATGAAGTGGTTTTCCTTGGTTAAAATCCAAATACTTCGAATAGGCAATTGTGTACTTGCTGTTTTTTTAACTAGGGGTGTATTTGGTGGGGTTGAAAATTATTTTTTGGAAAATAATTTACCATTTTCAGGTGTTTGGTGGATAGAAAATGGGGAAAATTATATTCTAGAAAAATCAATTTCCCCTCTCCTTATATAACTTATTTTCTTGAGTTCAACTTTAAGAAAATCCATACTCCTTGGCTCAAGTTAATCACATAGCTCATTTCTTTCCCCTCCCATGTTTATTCGAAGCTTACGTGAGTTTTCCTAACGTCACTTTTCTGTCACTAAATCCTCCGTTGTTATCTCACAACCATCATTGTCGTCAAACAAGATATCCTCTTTCTCATCATTTTCCAGAAATATGAAAAATTTACCAAACAATTGAAAATACCAATTAAAAATTCATTTCCTAGGAAAATTATTTTACAAAAAAAAACTATTTTCTCAGAACACACCCTTCTAGTTAAAAAGAAGAATTGGAAGCAAAATTTGAATGCAATTCTTGAGCAGTTACCATCAATATTTTCCAAACATGTGTTTGAATAAACATTTTGGAGTTGTGTTCTCATATTATTAGCCAATCAGTCAATGTTTATTGTTTAATAAATTGATTTTCTTTGATGTTCGAAAAATTTATTATCCTTGGATGTGAAATTTGAAATCCAAAATGATAATTATGACCAAATTAACTGGAGTTTTCTTCCAAAGTTTGTTTTCTTTAACTATATGTGATAAGCTAATTGCCAAATCCTAACAGACGAAATAAGGTGGGTTGTGTCACAAATTTTGAACTTGTTTAATTAGATAAGTTAACATGCCTAACCTATTTAATTAAATAGGCCAAGTTCAAGTTGAATCTTTTGACACGAAAAATACTTACTTTAACCCGTTTAATTAATCGGGTTAGACAAGTTTATCATTGTTTACCTACTCTACTTGTCATATTTGACATGGCATTTGAAATAAACAAGTAATTAATATTTTAAATTGATGACTTAGGCCCTGTTCTTTTCTGCGGTATTTTGCGGTGTGGTGAAATTGTGGTGGGGTGTGGTGGAATTGTGGTAGGTTATTGGTATGTGGGGTAGGTGAGGAGAGAATGTAAAAAGTAGAGGAGAAAAGTGAAGAGAGAGAAGAGTGAGAAGAGAGAAAAGTAATGATTTGTGGCAAACTGCGGTGAAATGTGGTACCGCAGTTTACCAACCGCAGTATAAAACAGGGCCTTAATACCTTTTAACTTGATAAAATGCTAAAAAGGTTATACTGTTAGTGAATTCAACATAGGTTTTAATATGTCAATCTAACCTATGCAAACCCAATTAAGTTAAGCGGGTAAAGGGGTTAGTATCATGTCAACCTGCTTAACTTTAGTCAGGTGCAGGTCAAAAAATTTCTACCAATTTATTAAATGGATCGAGTTAGTAATGGGGGTCTTTTGAACCTGACACGAACATGAATAAATCCCGACACAACCTATTTGACACCCCTAATTTTGATCATGTCAAATCAACTGAATAGGTGTTTGGTAAACAATGTATTCAATTGGTTGTTTGACCTCTATTAGTTAATTTTCAATAGGCTGAAAAGAACATTCTATTAAAAATGACTTTTTGTGAAAATGACAATGATAAAGTTGCTCAAAATTACATAACACATCATCCTAAATATTTATTAGACATTATATTCAATTGGTGATAAAGTGCATAAATGAAAGTTCAACAAATATTTTATTAAGGCCCTGTTTTTTTGTTAAATTATTTTCAGGTTTGGATTGATAAGTTAGGATACTTTTTGGGGAATTGTGTTTTTAGAGTGAATGTTTTTTTGGGGAATTGTGTTAGGTTTGGATAAGTTAGGATAAGTTGGAAGAGTTATATCTAGAGCTAGGAAAAGTTGACCGAACACGATATTAAGCAGGTTTAGGTAGATACGGTAAACCCGTTTAATTACATGGGTTAGATTCAGGTCAGAATTTTCAACACGGAAAAACACCTACTTAATTAAGCATGTTAAATAGGTCAAGTCATTTGCTAGATAATGACTACCCAATTATACCGTTTATCAATTTAAACTTAGGTGAAAGTTATAGTTAATACTCTTTGAAATATACACAAGGCTTGTAATTTTTACTTGTATTTATGTTTGACTATGAATTAAAAGACAACTTAAATATAACCTAAATCATAATACCACACAAATTGTTGAGTATAATATGCCATTATTTCGATCCCACAATGAGTTGTTTTGTATAAATGAATTAATGGTTAAATTGGTAACTTTATTCTAACACGTTTACTTAAATGGGTAAACATGTCAAAATAAGGTCAACTCGTTCCAAATTAATTTAAATGGTAAACGGTTTCAATTTCCAACTCGTTTAATAAATTGGTTAGGTTCAGGTCGGAAGATTTTGAACCCATTTAAGTTTAACACGAACACAAATCCGACTCGACCTGACCTATTAGCCAGCTCTAATTACATCCAACCGAATCAAAGAACATGACCTAAAAATAAAACTAATTTAACTATTTTTTTTCAAGCAGTGAATCTACATTGCCAATACAAATTATGATTACTAATAAATATCTATTCCAAACAGCGAATGTCGAACAAATACAAACAGCCAAACAGGCCCTGGATTATGTAATGGATAAAATATGCGGGAAAGGGAATTTGAGGGCACGATAAGCGGATAGCAAAGAAGCTCATGTCAACAAAGCCACGTAGGGCATTCCCACTCTAAACATTTTCTGGTTTGTAATCTTTTATTTCCCAATCACCAACTCTTTCATCCCACTGAAACGTTTATATACGCCACAAACTTCTGGCCCAGGTTGCTCTCCATCCTCAGATACCCACCAACAAACCCCCCAGAAAAACCAAATATACGAAAAAATTAGCACCCAGTTGTTTGGATATCAAGCCCAAACCAAGTTCATTGACAAATATGAGTTAAATCAAAAATTGGGTTTTGCCCCCCTTTTGTGAATATGGCAGATTCTATTGTTTTCTCCCAGTATTTCAAGGTAATCTTTTTGTTCTACTTCTTCTTCTTCATCCCCTTTTTATGGGTTATCTGGGTTTGAATGTGGCTGAGTGGGTTGAATTTTAGTTTTATTTAGTATATGCCCTTGTTATAGCTCTCAATTTTGCTGTCTAATGCTTATTTTAATCATCTATCATCTGTATTAATCAGACTCAGGTAGTAGTGTCTTTAACATGCGATTAGTTGTCAGCAACTATTTCTACTGAGTTTCTGAAAGATTATGTCTTGAATGGAAAATGTTGTGGTTAAAGGAAAGAAAGCAATTTTTCTTGGGAATTCAGATTATGTATAGGCCCTATCTACATTGCCGTTGGACACTCCTGGAAATTCGAGGATAAGCTTCTAAACAGGAGTAAAAGAGTTCTACCCTTGTTGGTACAAAATCTAAGCATTGGAAAATGTCATTCTAAATTAGATATTTGTTCCTTTACATTACTAGATATGAACAAATCTGAATTGTTATCCGGTTGTTAATTTCTCCCTCCGTTTCATATTAATTGTCGTCTTTGGAAATCGTGCAGTCAAATTTTAGAAATTTTGACCATAAATTTCTCAATGTATACAATGAGTTGCTATATAAAAATTACCACTATTAGATTCATAACGAAAAATACTATTATAAAAGTATAATATTGCAATTGTTAATAACGTATTATGTAAGAAATTATCAATCAAAGAGTGATATTGGAGACCGTGAAAGTCAAAATTATGACAATTAATATGGAGCGGAGGGAGTATGTGCCATTTAACCTTGGTGGAGAGCTTGGAAGATGGGGGGTGGTTAGTTACCAACTTGGCAATCACCTCTTTGATTATAATGCACCTAGTTACGTCTCATCTTAGTGTGAGGAAAAAAAGTCAAAAACTACCAAGATTCCTGTCATTAAGCTCGCGAGTCCACTAAACTCATGAGCTAATACTATGCGCTTTGGGCGACGATTTTGCATTTGTAACTCTTCTGTTGCTGTTCATTCTGTGATGCTTCTGTTAACCTTGCAGGGTTCTGATTTCACCTACAACACAAGTTTAAATAAGAGCTCCCGCTTTAAAATTCTAGGTCTTCGTTGGAATTCTCATTATGTATCATCTTCGAAGGACCGGCTAATCCGTATTCCATCATATAGCATTTGTCCGAGGTTAGATACGGGCCACTTCAGATGGAGCATTCCAGAGAAATTAACATCAGTTCGTACAAGCTTTGGTTGTAGAGAGCTATTGTTTTCAAGCTCGAGGACAATTGGCATGAAAAGGTTTCAGTTCCATGCCGTGGCTGATGTAGCATCTGCTGTTGATGTCATTAATGACTTGGGGATGGATACCTTGACATTCTTGGCTGTGACCGTGTTAATTGTCCCTGCATTCAAATCTCTGAAAGCTAGCCCTGTAAGCCCAGTTTTACTAACACTTATGTGTATGGAAAATAAGTGAGGATTTTCATATTTACGTAGTGATTAGTTTGAATGTATTGTTTGTTTCTGTAGGGATACTATTTTCTTGTAAAAAAAAGAAAATAATATTTGGGTTTTGGTTTTAACAGATCCATGTTTAGCATTTAGGATTGTATTTTTACTTATTGTCGAAAAAATTCATAAACCATGCTTTTTTGGTGCAGATACTTGGCTTCTTCTTTGCTGGCGTTGTTCTCAACCAATTCGGTCTGATTAGAAACCTTATTGATGTTAAGGTTCTTTCCGAGTGGGGAATCCTTTTCCTGGTAATTTTGCTTAATTGTGCTCCTCTTACTTTTGCATTTCTTACCCTGGATTAGGGCGGTGGAAATCTAATCGGAGCGAGTGTTGACATCATAAATCAACCACTGTCAGTAAATTTTTGAGAATTCTGGGTGCAAATGTAAGCCAAACCAACCAATTATCTTCTTGAATGTGCAGAGGGAAGAAGGTAGATTGTAGAATGCACAATTGATTAACAAAATGCATCTTCATGAAGTATATGTAATCTATATAGAATATCAGAGTGAATTTCATTTGCATTTAACTTGAGTGATTTGGTGATTAGTACACCTGTGAATTGTCTTGTGATTTTAAGGTTTTGCCTTATGATGAAGACATTACTTTGTACTTTTGGCTGAAAACTGGTTATTGTCTTATCAATGATGAAGCTTTTTGCATGTCATTTTTCATACCCTTAGGCCTACACAATTTTGCATCATGCTGAAGGTTTTTTTTTGGCATTCTTTTTTCAGCTTTTTGAGATGGGCTTAGAGCTTTCACTAGCACGTTTGAAAGCTCTTGCTAGGTTCGCTTTTGGCATGGGGCTGCCTCAGGTACTTCTTTTTATCTAGTACCTCTACTTGTGGCTCATGAATTTCTATGGTGTCTCTCTTTTTAATAGGACTCCTACTCATTGTTTAGTAAATTGTTTATTTCTTTTCAACGACACTTGATGAGGCGATTGGGAAATTATTTTATGGAGCGTAAATTCAGAAGATGTTCATTGTCTGGTCAAAAGGGTTCAGCTTGTATAGATAAATGGGTTTAAAACTGATGAAGTGAATATTCTCCGTGGTTGGCTTCTGAATGTTGACATCACAGATCAAGATTGTAAAACTTGTCATCAATTGCTGGTATTAATTCCGTAACAGCAATATATCTAACTCTGACGGCACCATCAATCAAAAAACGATACAGCAGTGGCTTTTGAATGAAGACTATTATGTTGAAATTTCCATGATATCTGCATAACTTTTGGTCAATGAAAAATATGTGTGACTGCATTGAAAGAGCTCAGCTCACCTAGTTTTAAACCCTTATGGAGGCTTAACCCTTTATGTTTCTAAAACTGATAACCGAAGCCGATTTCCTATGTTGCTTTCCTTGCCTTGACTGAAAACGTTCCTATTTTTGTTTGTATTTATAATAAGGAGGTTTCATCTTTGCCCTGTTTTTCATTGCCCCTTTGATTTGTTGCTCCTTTCAAGGTACTTTTATGCACACTCGCTTTCACGGCATTCGAGCTTCCTCCAAATGGAGCATTCGGGACCAAACTTTTGGAGTTTTTATTTCATTCGCGGTCTGATTTGGTAAGACATCTCTGTTGTGTCTGCTTTATCCCCCCTTCAAGTTTATGGTTTTGCTGCCAGTTTGCTGATCATGGTGATATGTATCTATCTTAGTTTCTCATCAAACTCTCCATTCTGATATGGACATTGGTTCTTGTCAGTCTCCAGTTGTATTTTTTGGTGATTTTATTATCTGTTTACCAGAGCTATTTAGGCCCAACAGGTCTTTTGTTTCAATTAGTTCTTATCTACCCAAACATGTTTGCAAGTTTTAACTTTAAACTAAATGGGTGCTATCAGTTACTCAAATGCAGGTTTGCAATAGAGCTTTCGTATTTGTAGGTGAATAATATTATATTATTTGAATCAAATGCAGGTTAATATCAGGAGCATTGATGAGGCAATTGTGATAGGTGCTGCTTTGTCTTTGTCTTCTTCAGCCTTTGTTTTGCAGGTAGGCGGTGGTTCTTATCTTCATGTGGGTTTGAGCATAGTGCCGTAGCATGGGCTTCTTTAGTGGTTCTTATCTTTGTCGACTAAGTGCTTCTTAATTGTGATTACAAGGTTATTAATTTAGAAATTATCCATATCAATGGACACTCACTCCCATTTTCTCAAGGACCTCTACTGTACGTGAATATAATCATTCTTTCATCTATGCTTTTACATTTTGGTCCGCTCTACTCTCTGTACTGTGCAGGGAGCAGCATCTTACTATTATTTATGTTTTTTTTTTTTGGGGGGGGGGGGGAGTGGTAAATCATACACATGCATACAGCCTTGAGGCTAGAGCATTTGTTTTTAAGTAAAAAGGGCGTAACTGTGGGTATTCGGTATTGGCTTATGTTAGACCTGGTTCAGATACCCTTGTGAGGTTCTGATACCAGTCGTTAGGATCGAGGTAAAATATAGGGTAGCCTAGTATTTGCAGCGGAAGATAAAATTATCAGGATGTATAAATTGAGAAGAAATATAACAAGATCAGTAATTAAAAGATAGAGAGTATAAAGACACACGATTTACATGGAAACCCAAATCGGGAAAAAACCACGGACGACAACGGAGCAATAATCCACTAGTATAAGGGGAGAGATTACAAGAGAGATCCCAAGGGGCTATATAACGCAAGGGGATCGACGGCCAGATCACAAGGGGTTAATAGCACAGGCTATATAACGCAAGGGGATCGATGGCAAGATCACAAGGGGTTAATAGCGCAACGGGATATACTGAAGACAAAATAACTCTCCAAAGGACTCTCACAACCTAGGGATGGGTAGAGGTGAAGAATGCTCTGTGTGTGTGTTTGTCATATGCCGTAGGTGTATAGGTTGATAACAATCTATAATTATAGTAGAGTGAAGGTAAAGGAAACTAGGTTAAAATAAATAACCTAAAGCCGCCTGAAGCAATTCCGCCGCGGAAATTGAGCACTGTCGGCGCTTCATGAGGAGGGAGTAGCGTTTCTTGTAGCTAGACGCTGGTAGCGTCATTTTGACGCTAGTGGCGTGGCGTCCCTTCGAAGGTAGACGCTGGTGGTGGCGTCCCTTTGTAGGTAGACGCTAGTGGCGTCATTTTCGGCGCTGGTGGCATTTCCTTCATGTCGCCTTCTATGAGGGGCGCTGCTAGCGTCTCATGTGACGCTGGTGGTGCCCCATTCTTCCTTCCTTCAAATTGATTTTGGGCCATAAACCCAACAGCTTATCTCCACATGTGTAGAACCGGTTACTTCATGGCCACAATTCAGATGCGCATTTGTTTTGATGAGAGTGTATTGCTTAAAAGTTGCTATGATGAAGCCATTACTTATGTCTGCTTGCTTGTTAATGCAGCTTCTTGCTGAAAAAGGAGAGCTCCCCACAAGATTTGGGTCAGCAACCTTGGGTATTCTTCTGCTGCAGGTTAGTCATTTGTTACACTTACACATAAAATGTTTCAGGATTGTTCTAAAAAAACTAGTGTATATATAGGTACATTTGATCCTTTGAGGTGGCAATTTGTCAAGTTTCCTTATTAATGCCCCTATCCCTGTTTTTAATTATCTTTTGCAGGATATAGCAGTAGTCCCTCTGTTGGTGATTCTCCCAGTGCTAGAGAGTCAGGTATTGTGATACTATGCATCCTGCAGTGGTGGGTGGGTTGGGGGGGGGGGGGGGACTTGACACATAACAAGGGGTATCATAGTAAAAGTTTTTGAGATAGTTTCTGCCAAAACTCAAGGACTGAATTTTCATAAACTATTTGTGAGCCCATAAAGTGCGCCCCTTGGGTCATGCCAGTATGCTACTAAGAACAAATTGGCATGCTAAAGTTCAATTTTGTGCATGGCTACTGTATTATCCAGTCATATTTCTACAAAGTTTCAAAAATTGTGTATTGTAACCTATAAAAGGCCGGCTCTCTTTATCTGGATTGCCTTTCTGTTTTCTATGATATCACAAAATTTAATATTTGGTGTAGGGGACAGTCGAATTACCAAATCACCATTCTATTCCCCTTCTGTTAGTCATCTCAACCTGTTTGTCTGCTTTGTATGATCACATGTTTCTAACGCATCTTAGGTGTTTTTTTGAAGAATTTAGGAGTGGAAAGCATTTGGCCTGCGCTCGTTAAGGAGAGTTTGGTAGCTTTGGGTGGACTAGGGTTGCTCTCTTTTGGTGCAAAGTTCCTCCTTAGACGGGTTTTTGAGGTATATTTGATAATATCATGAAAGAACAAGTTGACTGTCATCATAACCTTCGGAATGCAAGCATGACATATTATTAGGTTGTCGCAGAAACAAGAAGCTCAGAAGCTTTTATAGCTCTCTGCCTACTTACTGTTGCTGGGACATCACTTCTTACACAAAAACTTGGCTTCAGCGATACGGTTAGGACCTCTTCTCTTTGGGATAGCTTAGAGTTATATCACCAAAATTCTGCACCCTGGCTTCCATAAAGAAGGGGCAAAGTTTGTCTTTGATGCTTATGCCTTCGTCTGTTTTTTTCTCACGGTTTCGTTTTGAAATGCTTCAGCTCGGAGCATTTTTGGCTGGTGCCATACTTGCTGAAACTAATTTCCGGACGCAAATTGAAGCTGACATAAGACCATTTCGGGGTTTACTTCTTGGTCTATTTTTTGTTACTACAGGGACCTCCATTGATATGCAGGTACTTTTGGACTATAAGTTCTTTGCCCCAGGTGTTCGTTTTTGTTTTGGTTCTTCTATTTTCCAGCTTGAGATGATTGAGACCAAACAGCTTTATGTGTAAAGAACAAGCATGCTGTTATTTTCGTTGTCTGAATGTTTTACTCTTTAATTCTATTGCTCACAAAAATAATTTATTTAACAAAAAACATGAAAATTGGGTGTAAATGTTAGAAACTCAATTTTTTGTGCATATATACAACCTCTCTGTTAAATGCTATTCAGTCATAGAATTTTTTTTGTGCTGGTGTTGAATAATAGTATAAACGCTCCAAATTCATCTGAAAGCAACTTCATATTTCATTCTATGACAAATTTGGTTGGTTCCAGTGCAAATTAGCATCGACAGGAATGAGTGAATGACAGATGCCCTACTACACTTGCTTTCTGTTTATTGGACGCTGACAAAGATCGCAAACCCTTATGAGATTTAGGCATTACCCATCGATCCAATGTGATTATAGCTTTAGGACGTGACCGTAGCTGGGTTAAAATTAGAAAAATAGGTGACTACAAGTTGTTTTTCTAAATTCGGGGCACTTATTGTGATCCATAAGTGGACTATCCCGGTTAGAACTCAGTCCAAATTTATCTCAGTATGTTCACTGACCTTATGTTTTGCATTTTCTCTCGCAGGTTCTACTCCGAGAATGGCCTAATGTATTAGCCCTCTTGGGTGGTCTGATTGCCATTAAGACGATGATAATAACAGCTATAGCTCCCCGAGTTGGATTAACCTTGCAAGAGAGTGTTAGGATCGGATTTCTTCTATCCCAAGGAGGTGAATTTGCATTTGTCGTTTTCTCTCTTGCAAATAGGTGAGTTTTGCTTAAACTTAGACACTATTTCAAGCATTTGTGTTTCCTTCATGCATTTGCACCTAAATCTACTACCGAACCAGGCTGGGAGTGTTGCCGCTTGAGCTGAACAAGCTGCTCATAATTGTTGTTGTGCTGTCAATGGCACTAACACCTGCGCTGAATGAACTTGGAAGAAAAGCTGCTGATTTTGTTGCTGGGAGATTTGAAGAAGATGCTGTAAGTATTACATCTAAATACCGTCCTCCAGCTGCAGTTGTTCTACATATTGTTTTCCCTTTCAGATTTCTTTGGTGGTGTTTCTGGTAAATACGTGGTGCTTATTTTTGTTGTACACCATGTTCAGAAATTGACAGAGAGCATGAACTTTGATGCGGCTGAACCCGTGGTTATTCTAGGATTTGGACAGATGGGTCAGGTATATATAGCAATCTAGTAGTTCGATCATCGAAGTTAGCAAGTTGTCAATCATCGAAGCACACAAATCGTTCATTTTCTGTGTGCAAATGCTAAATTTTCAGGTCCTTGCCAACTTTTTGGCTGCACCGTTAGCTTCTGGTGAAGATGGAGGGGCTACAGGATGGCCCTATGTTGCCTTTGATGTCGACCCTTCCGTTGTCAAGGTTGGTTTTCTTTTTATTTTCTATTTATAATGTCTTTTTTTTTTTGTTTGTTTGGGGGTTCTTTCGCTTTACCTAACCCAACCCAAATTTACCCAGTCTTCCCATGTTATTATTTATTAACTCTCATCTTTTCAACTTTTATTTATACTTATCTTCACTTTACATCCAATAGTACCTCTCTGGTTGTACCTAGTTCTGACAGTTTTTTTAACCATGGAAACAGGTAGCAAAGAAACAAGGGTTTCCGGTGTTATACGGCGATGGATCAAGTCCTGCAGTTTTGCAATCAGCAGGAATATCCTGTCCAAAAGCTGTGTTAGTCATGTACCCCGACAAAAAGAAGACCATGGAAGCTGTTGAAAGGATTCGACTTGCATACCCATCGGTAACTTCTTGTGAATTGTGATTATTACTTCACTATTGGAAATTTCATCTACAAGAATTTTACTATGATGGCCCAAATTGGACAACATACAATTGAATTGTATACCAGAAATGCACAAATATTTCCTGCACTGCACCATGCTGACGTTCCTACGAAATCCCTTTTGCAAACTTTTTCATTTGCTCGAAAGAAGAACGAAAAAGAAGTGTGATTTACATGCTTTTCCCCAAAAGAGTACAAATTCAAGTATTGGATCCTACATTAGCACCTTATTGTTTCCTGCTCCATTGCTTGTCCCTGAGACAGAATTTTGATTCCAACAGGTCCCAATTTATGCGAGGGCTCAAGATCTTAAACATCTGTTGGATTTGAAGGAAGCCGGTGCAGCTGATGTAATTCTTGAGAATGCCGAGGTAACCAACTATCTACGACACATGCAGCTGATTTTCTGAGTAGGGCAGTATTTTCTGAAACTGTTGGTTATTTGGTTTGCCTTTCTTGTGAGTAGACCAGTTTACAGCTCGGCTCCAAGCTTCTTAAAGGGCTAGGGGTGTTGTCGGATGATGTAGACTTTCTGAGCCAGTTAGTTCGAGACTCCATGGAACGCCAAGCACAAGAAGCCATCAACAAGGAGGACCGAGAATATGACATGATGAAGTCTATTCAGGTGAATCTTCCATACTCATCTAGTTACCGTCCTATACTTTCCTAAAATAAGTTCAGTTCAGAATAGTTTCTGCAAAAAGCTCTCACAAAGAAGCTCAATCAAAGTGCATTTCAGAATAAGTTCAGTCAAAATAAGCCGAAAGAACATGCTCTTGAACACCGAAATCCCTAATGTAGACTAAAATTATGTGTTTTGCGCGTAAAGGTTAGGGTTGCAGATATTATGGGTGCAAGGTCCACAGCTACGACAGAGGAGCACGCCTCTGAAGAAGATGAATTGGGTGAAAATGAAGTGGAAGAACATTCGAAAGACGGAGAAGAAGAGTTGGATATTTCATATTTGGAGGTGGAGAGTGAGAACAATTCATTGGTGAGAGATGAGAGCAATAAGGAGAGTGATACTGTGTCTTGCTAGTTCACCTCAAACTAGGGATGTTGATATTTAGTCAGACAACCTTATTTTTTGTACATGAAATTTTATTAGCATTCCATATAAAGTTGGAATTTGGTATTGTTTGCAACTGGGCCTCAAGCATTTCATTTTTAACTGAAAATGGTTTTTTTCCCCCTCAACTCTGTAAAATTGTAAACAGAAAATTTATTTTGGGTGAAAATTCTCATGTCCTCTCTTGTTTGGAAGTTTCTTGGGAAAGAGTTTCCCAGGAAAAAAAAATTCGGGAAAGATTTTTTCCTGAGTTTGTGAGGGAAATAATGGGCACACATCAAAACCAAACATGGGGAAATTTGTTAACTTGGAAAAGTTAACCAACTTTCCCGGAAAAGTTTCTTAACCAAACGCCTCATTATCTTAGGGAAGTTGAACTTGCGACTTATATTACAGTACGAGGTGATAATACCCAACTATGAGAAGAATTACAAGGAGCTTGGGGAAGGAAATGGAAAAAAGTTAAGCAATTGTGATTTATTCGTATATTTTAGGTTGTGTTCTTTTATATGGTATGGTGTGGTGCGTATTAGGATATTCAGGGCGTTGCTAGCAAACAAACAATAATAAATAACGAAAAATAATAAAGATTCAACATGAGTAATTAAAATGGAAACCCAAATCGGGAAAAAACCACGAACGATGCACTATCAGAGGATTTTCACAATCTCACACAACCCACCTAGAGTTATAATCTAAGAACTCAGCACTCACATATGAACCTTACACAACTCCCTCAGGGATACAAATATTACAGGTCAATATCTTGTGCCCAGATGAAACACTCTTAATTGCGATACCAGTAAGCCTAACGCTTAAGCTCTGCTTATAGTACAAGACAAACACAATTAATTAGGATTAATAGAGTCACTGACAGTTAAGGAATTACAAAAGAGGCGACTAACAAATTACTAACCCACTCAAAGTCTTCTACCTTGCTCCCCAAGCCCCAGAGACTAACCCAAAGTTGATCTCCACATTCATCCCAACAATCTCTTGGAGACCAATTGTAAACACAACCTTCGTCAATCATCATCAATCACCACTTCAACACCTCCTCAAATCCTCTAGTGCATCCATCTCGATCTTGTTCAGCAAAGATCAACAGAGGTCCTTGTTGACCTCCCATCAACTCCTCTTTTAGCAACAGACTCTCACTTGAATTGATCATTCCCCTGCAACTTCGACATACGCATCCTTGTCAACAACTTAGGGGAATTTTGGATTGGACTTTTACCTTGTGTTGACAATGTCGAACTCCCACGCAGGTTAGATGCATTCTTCGGCTGACCATCCTTCTCGTAGCCTCGATCGAAAATCTCCTCATTTCTGATACCCTTGTCTCATCAGAGAAGCTAACAAGCATTTGACGAGCATGAACAGACCTGTTAGAATGATCAATGGTAGTATATAGTTTCCCCTCCTCCCTGCCATTTGTAATTATCAGAGATCCTTTCATTACTCTCTAATGTGTTGGGTTAAGTGGTCTAGTCTTAACTAGGCCACAAGAAAAGATGGGCCCGATCTAATCGCGACCAACTCGATTAGGGGTGGAATAAGAATCCTAACTATTAGGATTCCCACCTAATCTAAAATAAACTAACCCAAAAAAATAACATAATTGAAAGGGGCTTAGTATTACCCCGTGTCTCTACATACGATAGCCTTTGTCGGCTTTGGACCTTTGAACACTTCAGAGTCTAAAAGGGGCTCCGAGTAGAGGATTCCAAATAGGAATCATCCACAAAAGGTCCACGCAGCATCTTTCGACACGACTGCTAGACCGTTTTAACCCTGATCAAATTGAGGTAAAAAGAGTATGTTGATTGTATCTTATATGACATGTCTTTCCTTCATCAGGGAGGTTTTTCATAAATCACCCTGAGACTCCTAAAACTAGAAACTTTCAAAAGAAAGGTTTCCCAATGTTTCACATGCACAAATAGTAGTACATAAGTTACATGGGATGTGAAGTCAAAAGAAAATGAAATGTGGGTATAATGCATCAAAAGGGCATATAACGTACGGATTAATATATTTTCATGACCTCTTCTATTTGTTTTTAATGTAAAGGTGTAACACCCCAGATATATGGTTAAAGTGTGGCTTAAAAGGATTGAAATGACTACTTATATCACCAAGGTGCACCTTCTTTTATGGTAGCTCATCCATCTTAACCCCCGATTAAGCGTGATTGGTGGGAGTAGTCTTAGGATGGTGACCTCGAGGAGATTTTCCTGCGTGGCGAAATGGCGACGAAGACGCTTTAAAGCGATTATTGGTAATGTCATGCCGAGAGCGTACGCATAAAAGGTTTCATGTAATGTAAATTCAACTATGGTAGAATTTATATATATATATATATATATATATATATATAATAAAATATTAAAATATTGATAAAAAATTTGGAAAATAAGAATGGTGACCACAATAATGACGTCTCTAATAAATACCTATGCCTGCATTGACAATAACGCTCCCAATCATTAAAAGGGCAGCAGTAAATTGAGAAAAGAATCCCAAGAAAATCACTTTTTCAGAAAGCAAACCCACAAACTGACGCCTACCAACAGCAACTGAATTCCCACGGGAGTACGATCTTTGTCCCTAATCTTAGTAATCAACCCTCCCCCTTTTTGTTTTTTTTTTTTTTTTGGTATGTATAAGAAACATATAAATCTAAATCTTCCCGTGTTTCAAGTAAGACAAGAAAACAGAGAGAGAGGGTTTGTTTGCTTATACTTTGCTTCCCCGCCCGTTTACATCACATTCACAAATCATATTCATACGCACTGCAGTCAATATCAACAACCGAAAAAAACTGATTTCTTTCGACTTTTCTCCCCCCTTTTTTTGCATATTAGTCATTTCAGATGGGAGAAGAAGAAGAAGAACCGAAACCTAAGGATTCTGCATCCTTTACTGTTGTCGCCATGGATGAATCAAACAGTGAAGAACAAGAACATGAACAAGAACAAGGGCCTTCTTGGTTTGGTCCCAAAAGGTTATTTCTTCACTCTCTCTCTGTGTTTCTGGGTTTGTTCTGGGCTGTAAAACAGAATTTTGTTTGTCAAGTTTGGGATTCTGGGCAACTGGGTATCTTTGTTTGCATTGTTTTCAGGTAACTTCTTTGATTCTTCTTCTTGGGTCAAATCCTGATGATGGAGTAATCTTTATGTGTAGGATATTTGGCCTTTGATTGTTCTGATCAGTACCCAATAATTTGAAACTGTATACTGTGTTGTTAAATTTTGGGTGCATGTCATAACTTATAAAAGGATGATTTTGCTTGAGTCCATTACGATCTAACTTGAAAAAGAAAGATTATGACCCCTGAATGGCTTTGAATTCATGTAGAACATGGAGGGAAAAGGTGTAGATTGAATTCAGACTGTCAATAGAACATATTATGACAGCTTACTATCTGATGTTGAGTTTCCAGTTGGGCTATTTGTCGTTGGGGATGCCACCAAATCATTGATTTAGTACTGTATTTGCTTCATAGACTGTTTTATATGATGAAATTGTGGGTGATTCATGCAGGTTATTGGTACTCTTTTGTGTAATCAACCTCATAAATTACTTGGATCGAGGAGCGATTGCGAGTAACGGGGTGAATGGCAATCGACGGGAATGTAATGAGAATGGAGAGTGTACTGATGGCAGTGGAATTCAGTAAGCTTTATCCGGTTTTACTGTTTCTTTGTCTTCATTTTGTATCAGTAATACCGATACTCCAAGCTAAACCCGCGCCATTGTTTTGATGTAAACAAGGGGAGAATCATTGTTACATGTTGCTTATTTCAGTTTGTCTTAGTTTACCTATTTTGTTATCTTCAGGACTTGCGCTGTTGGTGATGGATATCAGTGTTTGATTTACTTGTCGTATTATTTCTTTCTTTTTGCATTTAAAATTGCTGTTTTAATATGTGCAGGGGGCAGTTCAACTTGACCAATTTTGAAGATGGTGTGATATCATCTGCATTCATGGTTGGACTCCTCGTGGCCTCCCCAATATTTGCTGCTTTGGCAAAACGGTGTGTTAAATTTCGTTTCTGTTGAGGACCGATTCCTGAATCCTGACCTTATTTTCCCTGAATCCAAGTAATCTAGCTATACCCAAAACAACCCAACTCAAATCTGAATATGCCTGCTCTGTAGGAAGAGTTTCTTAATATGATTGGCATGCAAAACAGCCTGACAAAACTATTTGTATCAACAGCTGCAATAAAATGAATGTATAAATGATCGATACTCTAATAAGTTAATACCAACTGGTCTCTACTTTCCTCGTAAAACCAGTGAATTCATCTGTTATGTATGTAGGCAGGGTGAACCCATTTCGGCTAATTGGAGTTGGGTTGTTATTCTGGACTGCCGCTGTAGTTGGATGTGGGTGTTCATCGAGTTTCTGGTCCATTTCAGTTTTCCGAATGTAAGTCCAATTTGAAGCTGTTCCGAGCTGTTGTGTTTCTGATCATTCAATTAGATGCTCATACAATCCTCTGTTGTTAGGCTAGTTGGCGTAGGCGAGGCATCCTTTGTCAGCCTTGCTTCTCCTTTCATTGACGATAATGCTCCACCCTCTCAGGTATATAACGCAAGTGATCTCATTCGCAAACATCGTTTTTGCAGAAATCTGATCATTTCGTCGATTGTTTGTGTCAGAGAACCTCATGGCTAGGATACTTTTACATGTGTATACCAGTCGGATATGCAATTGGCTACATTTATGGTGGGTTGGTGAGTCTATCTATATTATGGCTTTACTTCACATGATACTGATTCTGGTCCTATTTGTGCTTGTCTAAAAACGGTGAAATCCAATTTGGTTGGAGTTTTACAGGTTGGAAACGGTCTTGGGTGGCGGTGGGCTTTCTGGATCGAGGCATTCTTAATGGCTCCTTTTGTAGTTTTAGGTTTTGTTATGAAACCACTGCAGTTGAAAGGTTTGATCTTGTCTTTTTTGTCTTGTATGTATCTGTCTTCCTCTTCAATTTCATAACTTTCTCGCCCTCATTTTCCTTCGTTCCACTGTCAAAATAGGATTTGGTCCCGTTGAATCGGGGAAAGGTTTATCTTCTGTGGTACAAGGTGTTGGCGGCAGTAAAGTGTTTAAGGAAGTTGAAATTGATAAGCTCGGCGAAGCTTCCACGTAAGTTCTAACGTCTCAACCAAACACAGCACATGAAAGATCACCATTTCAGAAGTGGGTTTTCTTTAGGGTTTAGGGTTTAGCATCGTGATTATTATGTGTCTAAAGTTCTTGTTCCTGGTTTCTACCATGGGGATTAAACCTGCTTCAGGTCAAAAGATGGCGAAAATAAGGGAAATGACTGGACGAGATTTCTGAAGGACATGAAGACCGTTGTGCTAGATAGAGTCTATGCTATTAATGTTCTAGGTACTTCCATATTCTTCCAATTCTGTGCTCCGTTTTCGACTGATTCCTAGGTTGCTAATTGAAGTTTTTGATTCTTACTGTTGGCCTGAATTCTATTGTTCAGGCTACATATCCTACAACTTTGTTGTGGGTGCCTACTCATACTGGGGACCAAAGGCTGTTCACAGTATTTACAACATGGTAAATCCATTCTAATCATTGTCGTGGCGTTTGCGTGCTGCAAGAATTGTCCTTTTGTTGGCTTATTCGTGTCATTAACTTGCAGGCGAATGCGGACATGGTGTTTGGAGGGATTACAGTTGGTTGTGGACTCGGTGGAACCATAGCAGGTGGTCTTATTCTTGATCACTTCAACTCCACAATTTCCAACGCATTTAAGGTAACACAAAAATACGTTGCAGCTACGTTTTTCTCGGGCAGTGTAATGCCAAGTTATGGATTGAACTCTTTTGTTTGGCAAAAAACTGCAGCTTCTCGCGACGTGCACGTGTTTGGGGGCAGTGTGCATCTTTGCCGGCTTCTGTTTCAAGAAAGCGACATGTTTCCTCGTTATGTTTGCTGTTGGTGAAGTACTTGTCTTTGCAGTTCAGGTACAATGTCGACGTCAGTCATCCATTCTCTAGCTGCTTAGTTGTTGACAGCATTGTTTGTCTGTTTCGACTTTAGATGCTGTTGGAACAGAATGTGGGATCCACATTGGGAGTTGGTGTCGCGGAGTGAAAGTAAAAGTGAAACTTTGACAAGTGAAAATTCTGGCATTTGCAGGCACCCGTAAACTTTGTGTGTTTGCATTGTGTTACCCCCAGTCTACGACCGCTATCCATGGCCATGTCAACAGTTTTGATTCACATCCTCGGGGACGTCCCATCTTCACCACTTATTGGAGTTCTTCAGGTAACATTAATTCTACGTCCGTCCAATCTATTATCTTTGTTCGTTTCATTTTCAGATCATTTGCCTGTAAATATCAAAAGTCATCTGAAAACCACTATAGACGTTTGGATGTTACAATAACGTGTTGCATCGAATCGGACCAAACCCAAATGAAATGATTATAACCGTTCCCAAATATGACTGTTGCAGGACCGTATTCACAACTGGAGGAAAAGTTCGCTTATTTTGACAACAATACTGTTCGTAGCAGCCGCAGTCTGGTTTATGGGTAAATTGCGCGAAAACTCTGCCTGTCTTTCTGCTGTGTGGGTGTGTGTTTGTTATTTGAAACTTGATATGATGCATATGTATGGCTCACAGGGATCTTCTTGCATGGCCGAGACAAATTCTATGAAGATGAACATGAAACCTGTCAAGTTCATACAGGAAATGAGGAGGAGATGAAAGATACAGCATAGGGTTATAATTTTCCGTAAAATCCATCCATAGGCTTTCAGGCAAATTGTACATAGGTTTCTCGAGGAATTATTTCTAGTCCTTCCGCATTATTTTCTGTAGGAGTTTCTCGTCTTTCCTTCCTTTTTTTCCCCCCAGATTTTTGGCGTGGTTCTTTATAGTTGGTTACTATAGTTGATTACTAAGAGGAGGATAAATTTTAGATCTTCTTAAGTTTTGTTTGTCAACAATGTTTGTAGTAGGGTTAGCATTTTGGTTCAGTCAAAATTCAAATTTATCAAATATTGATGGTTGGGTGTTTCAAGTAAAGTTTGTTAGATGATAATAATATTAACATTTCACCCTTTTTTTTTCAGAGCCAACATTTCACTTGGTAGTATTTTATACTTTTAGGATAAAAATTTATGTGTACACTTTATATGGAAATTATTCATACATCAATTTTTACTAATCAAGGATTTTTAGACGCAAATATGTTGTATTTGGGGTGTTGATAATAATGGAATAAACAGTTGTCTTGTACAATAATATGTTGTAATTTTAGGGTGGCTGTTGTGTAGAAACTAGAAACCGTACATGATTTTATGGAAAATTATCCACTAGGATTTAGCTTAAAGGTGCATTGTAAATCCAATATCAGTACAATATATCATTATACAAGAAATTTGTATATTTGCATTATTGTCCAATACGTACAGTATGTTAGCATCAAAACTAAATAACTATTCACAACTTGTTTAAATCAACTATCAGCTTACAACTTGTTTATATAATTAAGTGTATGCATGTATATTCATTTTCGCCAACTATTGTAGGAACTAGTAGATTTTCCCTATGAATTCATATTCCTGGTGTACTATGAATAATTTGTTGAGCAATATTCAAGATCAACATAAAGTTGATCTAGGGTAGAATTCAACGTGGATGAAGCGAGGAAAGCGCTTACTCGGGCGCTAGAGATAGACCCCTTATGCTTGGAAGCTAAGCGAGAATTGGGAAGGATGCAAGTCTCTAATAAGGCACATAAAACCACCCTCTCATGGGAAAGTGATAAAAAATATACAACCGTCTCCTCTAAGTGATTCGCAAGGAGATGCAAAGATTAGTTCTACCGGGGTGAAGGGTTTGGGGACTGCATTGCCGAGTTTGACGTTAAAGAAGAGGAAGATAGTAAAGGAATGTGGACTATAGGGGAGTTACTCCAAGGTGCAAAGGAATGGCAATGTGGGGGGGGGGGGGGGTTATGAGGAGACTTCATCCCCTCCATCTCGAAAAACTTCTATGCTATGCGTGGAGGGTAGGACTTGTCCAAGTCTTATACAATCTCCAGCTTTCAAACCAGTCAAGAAGTACCGAGCAAATGTTAAATCATTTAAGAAATTTCTTAAGACAAGTACCAAGGGAGATACTATGTCCATATCAGACAACACGTATGAGGAAGTGTACAACACGTATGAGGAAGTGTTGAGGAAAAAGTTAGTGACATCCTATGATTCAAGGAGTTTGAGTTTTATGACAGTGAGGGTTGCCGCCAATCCTTATAGGGGTGAAAAGGACATGATAGTGTATGAAGTCCTCTCTAATCATGTGGGGCAAAGGTCGGAATCTGAGGGAGCCATATTCACTCAGGATGTGAATATTTCCTCAGAGGTGCCCGATCAGGTTGGAGGAGTGACCCAACAGTTCCAGCAACAAGATGGTCTAGGTAAGTTTACTGGATTCAGAGAAGGAGGTAAAGTATCCAGAAGACGCCATCAAGCATGCAGAGGGGCCTGGAGTTCTGCTAGATGCCAAGATGTTTGCGTTGCAGGTACCAAGAGGAAGTTGCATGAAGAACGTCTACTCTGGGGAGCTAGTGTGCCCATGAAGAAGCGGCTCAACCGACGCGATCAGCAAGCAAGTGACCAGCAAGTAGTTTGGAAGCCACCAGAACAATGTTTCAAGTTGGTTTTGGGTTTTTTTCAAAAAGGGGCCCATGATGAGAGTAAACCGACACAGGATTTGGCAAAACAAGTCAAGCGAAGTGTAGACAGCTCGACGATGGGGTTTCTTTCTATTGTTGTTTTCTTTCAGCTTTCGGTTGTTAGTTTATGTGTGTTTTGTTTGTTGTACTGTCTGCGTGGCAAAAAAAAAGGGTAGAATTCAACAAGATTCATCAAACTATATGCCCCATGAACAAAAATGAGCCTTTAGGGGTATTTGTAGCCACTGCACCAGCTTCAGCCAGCATAGCTACAATGCAAATATTGAGAAAAATAAAAGGTTACTTAAGAATGACAATGGAATTTTCAATAATCAGACTGGAATTAGGTTAAGCTAAAATCCCAGAAACTCTACATAATCAACTGTTGCTCTTCTGCAGCCGCGAACCAATTCAAAAGAATGTACATTTGACATGAGGCAATCCCAGCCCTTTATTCCCATTCCAAAACCCTAAATTGAACGACGAATGATCTGATCCCTACTCTTTTTTTACCCTAAGCCCCCTTGGGACCTTGCTGCACATGGTCCTCCAAAAATTACCAGGGACAACGACGATGACAATGGCAACAATGAAAGTTAGATGAATTTTCCCCAAAATATACGCCTTCTCTGGCGGCGGTTGGGTCGCCCTTGGCTTCTATTTGCCAATTCGAAACCCCTGCTTGCTCCATTTGTTAGATGATTTCGGCAAAAATATATGCTATGTAGGAGGGAAGAATCTGTTGAGGTTGAAGGGCAGAGTGTAGAACTCTTCATTCCGGTTATCTCCTCGGAAGCTTCTGAACTTGACCCACCACGGCATCCCTCTGTCTTTCTTCGACTTCTCCACCTCCAGAGTGTTGTCGAGAAACACTCCGATGATCAGCCCTACCGTAGGGGATGATACAAATATTGTTGTCAAAAACGCGTTAAACTGCCACAAAACGCACATGTTATGTTAAAATAGACGGTTGGAAATAAAGGAAAAGAAAAAAAGTCAGGTTTAGGAAGGCGAATGAATCGAGAAACTCTAACCCATCCTGCATTGGTCCGAACTAGGCCGTGATGAGGAAGGTACTCATCGAAGTATTGAGGTATGGATATCCCGAGAAAGAGTGTGAGGCCGGTAATGAAAAGGTTCCTCATAGAGTTCATGTTGGTGAATTGTAGGAATGATAACCCAACTGAAGCTGCAAAAAGATGAAGAAAAAAAAGGCAGAGAATGTTACAATCAGGAAAATAGCGATTGGAAAAGCAAATAGCTTTCGCAGCTAGGTTTTAAAACATACCCACAATGCCAAAGAGAACGCAGTATAATGCAGCAAATATGGGGAATGGAATAGAAGCAAAAACTGCCCCGAATTTTCCTGCAAAAACAGATATTTTTAATTGCTCTTCTGAGACAAAAGTTCAGCAACTTGGGGTTCATTCAATTTGTGACAGACAAGGACCACCGGGCCAATACTGACCTAAGATAGAGAAGAATATCATGAAACCAGCTGAGATTTGAACAACTCTACGGCTTCCAACCCGTGTCAAACCAAGCAGGCCCACATTTTCCCTGAAAGATGACATGACACAAAATGTGAGCATTTCATACACAAAGGAGAAGACAACATGATTTTAATCAAGGGATATAACTTGTCGAGGAGTCCTTACACAGAAACAGTAGATCCAGTACCGGTTCCAAACATACCGTCAAGCAAAACTCCAATTCCCTGAAACAGAAGCAAATACACCATGATGTCTCGACTTGAGTAATTTTACCCCTAAATCAGTTTCTGCCCCTAAAATCTTCATATGTAGCATTCTTCACTGATAAAACAAAAACCCAATAAGACAAAGCAATGTAAAGAAAGTTACCTGCCATCCAATGCCCCGGCTCAAAACATAGGCTGGAGGAGGGGTGGCAATGGCCAGCCTGGATGCCGCCTTATAAGCAGCAGTTGACTGCACCAACAAGAAGACGAAAAAGACAAACTGTTAATACTAGGCTTCGATGTTCAAATCATATGTTGAAAAGACAAACTTGATGAGGAAATGCTTCATAAGTAGTTGGGAGGTTATGAAACACTAATAATACCTCAACCATTGATACAAGAACTGCTGACATCATGGCAAAAGAATGGCCTGCTGCAAATGTAGGCGGACCCCATTGCAAGGGATAAGGAAATTTGAACCTTTACAGAGTAGAACGATCGTATTATTCACATTGAGGAAACAAAATCGACACTCAAAATATAACATATAAGCTTATAATAATTACAGAAAGGATCGTTACCACGGGGCAGTCGATATGAGATTCGCTCTATCAGTGCGACAACTCGTTTGTGTATGAGAGGGTTTGTTTCTGTAGGCCCCAGCTGCCGTCAAGATAACGGCATATATCCAAACAATTACGGTGCAGATGATAATTGGGAACCGTTCAAATATAGGGACATCCCTCAAAGGTCTGATATGCTTTAGGTACTGCAATGTGGAGATGTTTGTTATTGCAACTGATTGAAAGGGAAGTGGTAGAAGTAAAATTATCAAGGTTACCTACTTGAGACAGCCCAATAACCAGCAACAGCATTGGAAGCCCGATTTCTACACAATTTCCCAACTGTAAAAGAGACGAAAACTCGGGAAATCAACTTTATAACCTACCAAGTACTTCATTTTCAATGAACAAGCATACAACATATTACATATCGTAAGAGCTCTTACCGCAGGAAACCCTCGTTGAAACAAACCTAAACCAGCCAACCCCACGACAGGTGCCATCCCAAGAGGACTAAAGAATCTGCAAGAACACAAAGGCGTGAATATTATAACTAGCAAGACGATAAACTAGCGAAACACTTAGCTTTGGAAGACATACCGTGAAAATAGGCCCCAAAGTTGACTGTAACCTAAGATAATCTGTACACTTGAAGCAACAATAAGAGCTCCTTGAATAGCCCGCATAGTTTGTATGAATCTCTGAGAACAAAAGACGCGTCACCCAAGTGCACACATATACTACAACCTAAATTACAGAGAAGTATACAGCCCTATTTAGCATGAGTTGTTAGCTGTTAGGATTAATGTTTGACTTGGCAGTTTGGATTAGTTGGTTGCCTATACGTAGAAAAAGTGTTTGGTAAATTTAAATAGTTTAACATGATACAAGAGCTTTTTAAGCCCAAAACTCTTAGCCAGACGCCTCCGATATGTTCCTCAAATGAAACATACTAGTCAAAATAGTAATCTTGCGTAATTAGTCATTCATTACAAATGGTAAACTTGACAAACAAAAGGGACAGGATAGCCATGCGAAACCCATCTGTTGATTTAAAATGACAACGTACTTACCTCATGAGGTTCAGGAATACGCTGTAGCGATGAGTCATTTATAATATAGCCGATTGGTAGAAGATACGCAAAGGACCCTCCAACTACAGCAGGCAACCTTGTCCCAAATAATGCTTGAAGGAGCGTGTTAATGCCTGCCACAAACAGTAGAGTTTGTATCACCCGCGCCTTGTCACCCTGCTCAAGCAAGCTAAAGGTCATAACATGTACCGTCGATACAGATTATATCCATTAAAATGAATAATAACGAAGCTGAATAAACATTTACTTTCAGCTAAAAATGGCATAAACATGACATAGTGACCAAAGAGGACTTACATCAGATCCACCCATCATAGGGACGATAATCGTGGGGATCATCACACTTGTCCCCAGCATCAAAATGTAGTTCTGAAACGCGAGGAGGATGGTTTCAGCTGCAGGAAATAGCCTCTAGTTACTCATCAAATAGACAAACATCAAAAGCCCAAGAAAACATGCTAGTAGTAAGCCAATTTTGAAAGCGAATCACGACACTTGGAAACTGATAGTAATACTCTTAGCATTTTCAAACTAAGGTGATTAGAAGCAAATCAGAAACTCTGTTTATACAGCTTGCATTTTAAAGTCACTGATGCATGATACTCAATTTGAAGACAATAATCTAGAAAAAAACACTTTCATAAAGCATATATGTCTCTAGTTGTTTGACAAGAGTGTATCGTTATGTTCATCTGGGTAAGTTTTTTTCTTTTCTTTTCTTTTTTCCTTTTTTGGTAGATAATGTTATTCAAATTCTAATCCAATACCCAAAACTCCCAAACTCTCAATACAAAATTTAGAGAGACTGGCTTTCAATATCTGTTCCGTTGTCGTCCAGCGGTTAGGATGTCTGGCTTTCACCCAGGAGACCCGGGTTCGATTCCTGGCAACGGAATTCTTTTTTTTTTATCCGTCAGAATTAGCCTCACTCGAGTCACTCCTATGCACGGGGAGACTATCTATATCTGGATCCCCCAAAATCTCAGACCCCACATTAGCGGCACTTTTCTGTTATTGTTGACTCTTGTTGACCCAATATTTAAAAATTATTCATTGCCTATATGCTCATACAGTCATACTCAATAGAAAATATTAGTGCCATATATAATGTTATTCAATGACTACAAACACAAACAGCATTGCCATTCCATCCTTGTGACAAAACAATCTCATACCCTAAACAACATATCACACCATAATTGCTCCCATGAAATACTAACTCCCCAGCTAATCTTCCCATTTAGCTGTAACTAACAGCAGCATTAGCGGCATTGCTTTGGAAAGAGATACCAATGAAAATGGTAACTAAAGATTGAAATGGTAACTATGTTACACCCAATTTGATGGGCTTAACTAATTAATTACTACTACTATTAAACTAATCACATTTATCTGAACAAGGAAATGCTTCCTAATTAAAATAATAAACAAGCATGAACTAAAGAATTGTATTATAAAACGAGTATTAATGGGCAAATAAATAAACTAAGAAAAGAACAAGAATGGGCTCGAAGTTCAAACCCCCTCCAACAAAACATTCTGAACAAACATACATTAAACTTTTGACAATGGAAAACCCTGACACTAATAGAAGCAGGCAGATAGCAGTAGACTGTAAAAGCTGTAAACTTTGATTAAATACAAATTAATAAATAACCAGAATTAAATTAAGAAGACCCATAAAAGAAGAACCCCATTAAATTTCATTCCAATTCAGACAAATATTTTGGACCCACTGAGAGTGAAGTGAAGAACAATAAAGCCTTCACTTTGCTAATCACTGTGGGCAGATGTGAACATATAATGACTAATGAGGAGTGTGCAATTTCTCAACCAAAAAAAAAAACACCCATGTAAAAAAAATCAAACTGGGGTCTTTCTCTACTCTCAAAAAAACCCAAAAAGATGAAAGCTTTTTTTGTGGAGTGATGATGGTGGGACATTCATGCCCTAATGGGTGACACCAATTTTGCAATATTTTTCTCTTTTTTTGTGGGTTGGATGATAAAGTGAAGTAATGATGAGGAAATTAATGAAATTAGAAGCAACCCATTAAACCCATTTGGAAGAAGAAGCAGAAAAGATAGAGGGAGAGAAGAAAAGGGTACCCCAAGGAGGGTTAGAATCTATGCAGTATTCAAGGTCTTGAAGCTGCTCCATGGGAGGAAAGCTAATGTCCGCCATTGTTGAAGCTTCAAAACAGAGTGAGAGAGAGAGAAACAGAGAGAGAAAGAGAGAGGTGTGAAAAGAAAGAGAGAATACTTTCTTTGAGAGGAAGGACGAGTGGAGGAACAAATTAAAGCGAGGAAAACAGATAGAAAGTGGAGGAAAAATTAATAAAAATAAAGTTAGAGAGAGAAAGAGAGTACAAAATGCAAAGGGACTCTTCTCTCTCAGTCTCAACTTATATTCTCTTCTGATTTCTCTCTCTCTCTCTCTCTCTCTCTCTCTCTCTCTCTGGAGATACAGTGATATATGCTTAAAAAGGTTTTGTGTTTAATTTCATATAAGTTGGAGGGATATTTTCGAAATTACACAAGTAACCTCTGAATTCTCATTTACTACGAAAGTGACACTGATAGCAACGTGTTTGAAACTTTGAACTCCGCCAACATGGGCCCCACCGTAGCCAAATTATGAAACAGAATATGTTTTCGTTAAGATTGTAACGATTGTTAACCAGTTTAAATTTTATTTTCTATTTAATGTGTAAAATTATTGAACCTAGTACTTCGTGCTTTTCAAATTATTTCAAAAAAAAATATTTTGTTATGAATTTTACGTAGAAATATTTGTCTGTTTAATTTGTAAAAAAATAATGAACTAGTACTTCATGCTTTTCAAATTATTTCAAAAAAATATTTTGTTATAGATTTTACGTAGTTATATTTTTAAAAAGTGCAATCATTATTTAAAAATATATAATAACTTATTATTAAAATATCTTCAAATGATTATAAATTATGCTCCTTAGCTTCCAATCCTCAATATTAATTAAAATAATTTTTTATTTTTCACAATATCTATCACTTTTTAAATTTTACCTCTTATTTTTATCATTCCTAATAAAATAGAATTACGAGAAATTTTGCATGATTACGTACTCCGTCTCTCTCAAACCCTAGAACCCTAGGGCGCCGCTTATGAGGGTTTTCTTGTCTCTCTTTTCTGGTGAGATTGAGGTTGAAGGGTCTGTTTTTCTGTCTCGACGGTGAAAGTGTTTCTTGCCACAATAGATGGCGGTGGGTAGGGTTTCTCAAATTCTTTATATTACGTAGGGGAGAAGTCTTAAGTATTATGATCATGGACGAAGGAATGGAGGTAGATTTGAAGAAGTTGCGATTAATCGAAGTGGAAGAATAAGTGTTGGAAATAGAACAGGGCATTCCGACGGAAAAGGAAGAGGAAATAAGGCTCAGCCTTGTAGGGCATCTGCTTACCAAGCAGTTGTTTGACTCTCGGGTGATGAGAACAGTGATGAAGAATATATGGAAACCAACAAATGGCGTCGTCATGCGGGAACTGGACTCTAACTTTTTCTTGTTTCAGTTTTACTGGGAGAGTGACAAATCTTACGTTCTCAATGTAGGTTCTTACGTTCTCAATGTAGGACCATTGTTGTTCAATAACAAACTTCTAATGCTTAAGGAATGGGAAGGCACGGAGCAGTTCGCAGATATCGTTTTCCAAACGACGAGATTTTGGATCAAAGCGTACAAGGTACCAGCTGCCAGACAAACAGCCGCTTTCGCGGAAATTCTTGGGAATAAAGTCGGTCCCTTTGCTGCTTGCGAAGAATATACTATGTTTGCACTGACAAGGCATTCTGTTTTCAGGAAGATGTTGACGTTATTCAGCCCCTACGACGAGGGATTGTTGTGAAGATATTGGGAAGCCGATATGGATACAATTCAAGTACCTCCATCTCCAGAATTTTGCCACGGGTGTGGGAAACTAGGGCATATGATCAAAGATTGCGACATTGTAAAGTCAGGCACGTCAAAGGAAGAGCTCCAATACGGGAACTGGATGAAGGCATCACCAACGAAAACAAAAAGGAGGAATCCCGACATTGAAATACAGGAGGAGAAAAGGTTGTTCATGGCCTTTAAAGGGAAGGCGGTACACCACCAGGCTAGACAGAGACTTGCTTTCACCAATCTAAAAGAGTAAGCTTCAGACAGTGGCGGTTCCCAGGGGCATGAAAGGGGGTACAGTGAACACATGATGATCGATGAAGGGAGGACAATTACTGTAGGGAATGAGGTTTTCAAGCAAAAGCTCCATCAATTCCACGATGAAAAATTAGGGGAGAGAAGCTGGAATTTGGGAGGAGGCCGAGAACGTACACCCACAAATAGCTTAGAGGCGTTGGTTGTTCAACAACCCCGCCTAGCACCATGAGTCTCCTAAGCATCAACTGTCGGGGGCTTGGCAACCCCGTGGCAGTCACTGACCTGATGCGGATCATCCCCAAGTCAAACCCTAACATCGTCTTCCTTTCGGAGACGAAGCGAAATTCTTTTGAGATAACTCCATTGAAAAGGAAATTAATCGACTTTTATAGTATTTGTGTTAACAGCAGAGGTAGGTCGGGAGGCCTCGCTCTCTTCTGGAGAAAGGACATCACAGTTTCATGACTTTCATACTCTCTTCATCACATTGACGTTGCAGTGGATGAAGGGATGGGCAGCACCCCGTGGCGTTTTACTGGAATATGCGGATGGCCAGAGAATCATAACAAATTGAAAACCGGAGTGCTTGTGACAGAGCTCCAAACACACTCTACTCTCCCGTGGGTTGTTGGAGGTGACATCAACGAAATATTCTATAACTTCGAAAAAAGTGGGGTCCCCCCGAAGTCTCAATCCGTTTTGGATACCTTCCGAGAAGCATTCACGCAATGTGGGTTGTATGATCTAATTGGCTTCAACAGATATAAATTTACATGGTGGAAGGGAAGGGAAAGGATGGAATCGGTTGAGGAACGACTGGAAAGATTCATGGCAAACACGGAGTGGAATGAGCTCTTCCCTCAGGCAATGGTGGAACACATGGAAGACACGGTACCGGATCATCTTCCATTGCGGATCGTCCTTCACAACAGCAAGAAATTGGGAGGTGGCCTAAAAAGCGTTTCTTTTTCGAAAATTTGTGGGCCTTGGAAGATACTTGTGAGCCCATTGTTCAAGAGACCTAGGAAAGCTCTCAAAGTAATAGCACTTGTGGGGGTTGTTTACAGAAACCAGGCCAATGTTGGAAGGCAATTAATGGATGGGTAGCGGGCTCGATGGGGAACATACAAAGGAAGATAAAGGATGTCCAGGAGCAACTCAGCCTAGCGCCAAATATTGCTCATCGGAAAACACTAGCCAACAAGTTGCGAGAGCTTCGAATGCAAGAAGAGATTATGTGGTGGCAACGAGTGAAAAAGGATTACGTGGCTTATGGTGATCGAAACACAAAATAGTTCCACCGGAAAGCGTCGACCCGGAGGAAAACAAATATCAGACAATAACCAATTTAATTGATGAGCACGGTACGACGCATACATCAATTGATGAGTTTGAGAAACATTTTCTTGACTATTACGCATGTCTATTCGGCTCAGGGGGGTTCTGTGGCGGGTAAAGAAATCTTGCCTTTAATCCAAAGGAAATTCATTGACGAGATGAATAACATGCTTGTTGCACCTTTTACAACTTAGGAGGTCAAGAACGTTGTCTTTCAAATGCATCCCGGAAAATCCCCGGGACCCGACGGATTCAACCCTTATTTCTACCAACGCTATTGGTATATTGTAGAAGGTGACGTATCATCGGCAATCATTGATCTCCTCAACAATGAACCATTTCTGAAGGATCTGAACCATAAGTCAAGAACCCGACCTTTGTGGTAGACTTTCGACCAATAAGCTTAACAAATGTCCTGGTAAAAATTATGATGAAGACGGTGGTAGACGTATTGAAAACCATCCTCCCTGACATCATTTCTGAGGAGCAAAGCGACTTTGTCAAAGGCCGGCTGATCGGGGATAATATCCTTGTGGCATACGAGATTTTTCATCAGATCCACTGTTATTCCGACAAGAAAGGGCACATATCCATAAAAATCGACATGAAGGCGTTCGACAAGGTTGAGTGGTCATTCCTCATAGGCATATTGACTCGATTGGGCTTTTGTGACAAGTGGGTCGATATAGATGTGAAATATATGATAATTTGTTATCAATACAACTTCCACAAAGCTCCAAGGAACGTAAGATCGACATTCCCTTGAATATTACTGAAAGTGAGAATGTATTGACTAAAGTGATGAGTAGAAGGGGATCGATGAATGAAAGTGGAAGATTATGGGTTGAGAAAATAACGTAGTTTAAAACAGGCAACAATTTTAATGGAAATATTATTATTTAAATATTTTTCCAAGAGATAAACATACATCAAATTTAATTGGAATAGGAGTGTGTATAATTGACTGTATTAAAAAAAATTAATGTTTTTTTTTTTTACGGTTATAACACAAAGTAGACTGGATTTCTAGAACTTTTATATGCATAGCTAAATTGAGATATGTGATTTGGAAATTCCATATGCATAAATGATTACAGGTATTTAATTTTTTTTAATATAGATTAGGAATGAGCATAACCGACTAGAGGAAAAAATTATTTCTTAATGGTCTTTTGGTCACATATACATGCTGATCCAAAGTGGATTTATAATAGAAAATTAGAAAAATCATAATTTAACTGAATCGAGTAGAAAATTATGTATTTTTTCTAAAGAACAAACTACGATGAGTGATAAAGACAAAGTAAATGGGATTCTAGAAATTTCATATACATAATAGAATTTAGATATTTGATTGGAAGCTGATTATAGGTATTTGATTCTTTATAGGAATTGAACTGACGATCGATACATGTGTTGATTCAAATTTGACCTATGCAGTTGACTGGATGTAAGGAGATAGCGGAATTGGAGGAGGGAAACAATTAGAAGCGATGACTCATTACTTTTTATAATATAGATTATTTTAATTAGATTTGTGGTGAAAATTATTGTCATAACAATATATATTTATAATTTTTTTCAAACATACATTAACAAAAAATACTAAAAAGATTAATACTCCCTTCATCCCGAACTATTTATCCCCTTGATTTAGCACGTATTTTAAGGAAAATTAATAAATTAATCTCAATTAACAATAAAATACAAATAATACCCTTAGTTTTAAATTCAAAACTACTATTTATACTTTTTCGTCTCATACTTAAATATTTAGGACATCAAAAATTGGAATAGTGGGTAAATAATTTGGAAGGAGGGAGTATTATTTTGATAATATTACCGAGTATTATAAAACAAAAAATGACTAAAGGGTCCACATATTTTGATGTAATTATTTTAAGGGCCTTATATTTTGATAAATAATTGTAGGGTGATATTATCTTTGTTGTAATTATTTTTGGGAGACATTCCTATCTATTTTCCGACGAACAAAGAATTAGTTGCAGTATTTATTATTGATGTATCTTTGACCAACCCTAAATACTAAGACATAAAATGATAGTTGATTTCAATTAAAACAACCTTAAATACAAAAATCATTAGTTCGTACATTTTTAGACCGAAAAATTGATTGAAATATCTCCAATAAATAATTACCGTAAAAATAATATCATGGCATAATCATTTTTAAAAAAAATAACTCTTAAAATAATTATATATTTCTATTAATCAATTTTTTTTTTTACTAAAATAAGGCAAAAGCAAAGAAAGAGAAGTGATGGATGACAGTTAAAACAGGGGTAGGGGTGCCTAGTGCTAGGAGGCAACCATAGCTGCAAAGCTACCAATGTCCAATGTGGTGGAGTGTAAATTGTTGCAATGGGAGTCAAAATGGATTTTGAGATTTCATTGTACGGATTACTGGGGGCCCACTTTGGCGCACTAACCAAACCCAGTAAGCACCCATAGTGTAAGGCTATAACCTGTTGGACCAAAGGGCCCAAAAAGGGAAAAAAGAGGGAAGCCAACCACAACCAACCATTTTATCTGAAAATCCATCAAATCAAATCAAATATGATCTCATCTCATCTCATCAACGCCATCATCTGCAATCCAATCTCACCTCTGCCACCCTCAGGTGGCTGCCTCTCACTGCTCTATATTTATGCGTCTCAACTTTCCTAAAATCTTTACTCAATCTACTACTAATCATTAAATCTTCATCTTATAATTACTAACACTAAGGCCCCGTTTTTTCTTGTGGTTGGCAAATTGCGGTATCACACCATACCACAATCACAACTCACCTCACTTTATCACAAATCATTACTTTTTCTCTTTCCTCACTTTTCTCTTCTACTTTTTACATTCTCTCACCTCACCTACCTCATATACCAATAACCTACCACAATTCCACCACACCTCGCCATACCATACCGTAAAATGTCGCAGAAAATAACCGGGCCTAAATTTTAAGGTAGTCAATTTTTTGTTTCTCCAACTATGAAAATTTGATTAATACAAAATTGTTTCGAAATATGGTTAAATTGGATTGGATAGATTTTTTTTTACCTAAATTTACCTATAATTATCAAAGTTAAATAAATAAATAAATAAATAAATTTTGATATATTAGGATAAATTTGATAAAATCATACCATACCGCAAAATGTCGCAAAAAAGAACAGGGCCTAAATTTTAAGGTAGTCAATTTTTTGTTTCTCCAACTATGAAAATTTGATTAATACAAAATTGTTTCAAAATATGGTTAAATTGGTTGGATATATATATATTTTTTTCCTAGATTTACCTAAATTTATAAAAATTATCAAAGTTAAATAAATAAATAAATTTTGATATATTAGGGTAAATTTGATAAAATCATCTAAAGTTATCAAAATTTAATTTTTACATGCTTTTTATCCATGAATTTGACACACCATTACCCAATTCTTTTTGTGTTATTGATATTTTTTCATAAATCTCTTTGCATAAAAAAAGAAGCTTTTTAACTTATACATACACTAGTTATTGGAAGCTTCTTTTTCTCTTACATTTGGACTGTGTCTCTTTGGATTTTTAATCTTTGGGTTTCTGCTGGGGATCACATCATGTAATCATTATCCCGAAATAATTATTATAAAAAATTTATATTGAGGTACCCTATGTTTTATAGAAATGATTGTTTGGTACCACTATTTTTGGTGATGATTCTTATGTACCTTAATTTATCGGCATAAGAATTTTTTGAACCCTGAACAAATGAAGTGTTGTTGTAAATTAAAAAAATATCTCCTAAAAATCGTTTATTTGCTTCAAATTAGGATTTCGTTTGTTTGCTTTCAAATTGAGTTATGAGTTTCATTAGTTGCATGTTTAATCATCTTTGTATGCAATGTTCATAGATTAAATTTCAAGATCGCAATTTTGAGGATGAACTCTAAAAATTAAGTTAGGGCTTTTAATTCTTATGTGTTTAGTTGTGTTTGTGTGTCTTTAATTTAGAGTTTCCGGGCTCAAATTTTCTGGGATATTGTAATTTAAAACCCTAGCAATTTTTTGGGTTTGACATGCTAATCGGGTTTGAATTTGTATTGTTTATGAAAAATTAATTTGGAAATTTTACTGTATGCATGTTGAATCATGTTTATAGAGAGAATTTTTTGAATAAATGCCAAAAAAAGGAAAATCGTGTGTGTGCATATTGAATAAATCCCTTGTGCGATTTTCTGGTGATATTTTCAAATTTTCAGCAATATTCTCATGATTCATGGTCTAAAAGATTCTTACAACAATTAGTTAGGATATCTACAAATCATTATCAAATATATAGTGGTATCAAAACATTATTTTCACAAAATTGAGATACCTCAATGCATTTTTTTACAATTGTTACAGGGATAAAATTAACTTTAATGTGGAGCAATGAAAGCATATAAATGGGTATGGGAATGTAAAATTATTCAAGGAACATATGCAACAATATCAAGAAATGATCAATTGCTCATGTCTTAGGTTTATGGAAGTGTGATCGCTTTGAGGCTTCGTTCTTTTATATGGTTGGTTGCAGTGTGGTAATGGTGCGGTTTGGTCATTTGAAAAAGCGTAGTGAATTGTGGTGAGAATTATGTTAAGTGGGGTAAGTGATGAAAGAGAATGTTAAAAGTAGATGAGAAATGTTGTGGTAAATTGTGGTGGATTGGTATGTTTTGATGGATTTTGGTAAAGTGCGGTGTGTTGTGGCACCGCAGCCAGCCGGCCGTATAAAAGAATATGGTCTTACAGGAATTTAGAAAATGTCAGACATATAAGTTTTGTTTTCTATGGAAATTTGGTTCATTTAATGGAACCCTATTTCAAGGGTAATCTTTAGTAAACTCATCAGCGATTATCAAATTGAGCAGGGCAAATATGATTTATCAATCTCACTTTTCCACATACAAATGAAAAATGTTGTGTTTCTACCAAAAAGTAAATCTTGGTAGGAGACATGAAAGATAAAAGTGGTTGCTATTTTCCCACCACCTCTATAGTATGTTACTCTCTCCATTCTGAATTACTTGTCACTGCAAAATGCACAAACTGAGGTTTGAGCGGAAAAATGGATATGAGGAGTGTTGAATTTCGAATTTAAGACCTCTTGTTCATCAGTTTGACTATTATACTATGTGAAATTATCTCAATAAAAAACTTAAGCTAATGATTGGAGATTCAGTAATGATTTTATACTCTAACAAACATATCTCATACAACGTCCACTATGAGATTTGTTGGGCCAGTATTTTATAAAATAAGAGACTCGACAGCTTAAACGCTTAAAGTTATTATCTATTATGAAAAAAAAGTTTTTGGATGCTAATATATTGATCTTTTGGGATATTGAACAATAATGCACTGAATTTTGACCTTGGACAATAATACACTGTACTTTGGGGGTATTGAACAATAATGCACTCAATATGATTTTGACAATGACTAACTTGGTGGCAGTCCTATGTAGCGGGTGGAGGAGATGAATTGGTCCAAAAATATTTGTCTTATTGGTCTGTCACGTAAGATTGTTAGCAAGTTCGCCACCGTCGAAATTGTCTTGAGTGCATTATTGTTCAACACCCCCCTAAAGTTCAGTGCATTATTGTCCAAGGTCCAATACTCAAAAATTCAGTATATTAGTGTCCAAAATTAAAAAAAAATAAAGATATCACACTTATATTATACTATTTGCATTGTACCGTAGTCTATAGAAACCTACCACGAAATGGTGAAAGGAAGACAAGCATGGGATGAAAGTGTGAAACTACAGACATCAATAGCACTAGTACATCAGTAGATTCAGTACACATCGTAGTAAAATCGGAAACCGGCTCGCAGTTAAAGTAAAAATCAATTGATGTCAGGCTGTCACTGTTACTGAAGGGTTAAAACTTAAAAATAATCGCGATGGTAGAAATGGTAATTTGGAAGCTCTTCAGGGGCTTTCTTTTCCATTGAGTTATTCTCAGCTGCAACTTGTGACGGTGGATGCTCAATTGCTCAAGTCAAAGCGGCGCATAGTCATCGCACGTGTAGGGGCTTGCTGCTTTGGGCTCATTAATTGATATTTATTTAAATAATGGCCCAAATTCAATAAATAAATAAATTGGTTAAATTAAAAATAGGAACAAATATTTCATGGGAATGCCAATCATTCTTTTGTTTCGACAGTAGTCCTATTTGATTAAGGTTTATCGATAATACAGATGAATAAATAGGACTATCGATAAACCTTAATCAAATAGGACTACTCTCAAAACAGAAGAATGATTGGCATTCTCATAGAATATTTGTTCCTATTTTTTAGTAAGCCCACCACTTTTTCCATTGTCCTATGAAAATTTTTCTTTGAGAGGGATAAGGGAAATTTTTTTCAATTTTTCCCATGGAAAACTTCTCATGAGAAATTTTATTCGAGAAAAATTTCTCTGGAGTTCCTACCAAACGCTCCATAAAGAATAAAAGTTTCCAACTTTCCATACCGCTAGACCCACTAAAAAAAGAAAATTGGTTCACTGCATTTGAAAGCAGCCCAAGCCCAATCACAAATACTTTTGTTTGTGTTGTGCAATGATTATTGAATTAGACTTATTTTTCCGGAAAGGCTGGTGAAAAGTTATTTTATTGGGCTAATGATCTCAAGGGATGACCCAAATGCACGACCATGAAGGATTAAAACACCAAGAGGTCCCAAATTGTAATAAATAATGGAACCCAAAAAATATTATAATTCGAGATCTTTTAGTCTTTTAATCCTTCATAGTCAATTCTACATTTGGGTCATCCCTTAAGGTCAATAACCCTACTTTATTTACGTGTGACTCGTAAAGTTAGATGGTAAGTGAGTAAGAGTAAAAATTTATTGAAAATTTGAATGTTATTAAAATTTACCAAAATTAACTGTACCTATCAAAAATAATATTTAACATACAAATAAAAAATTACCAAAATTTATTGAAACTTATTGAATGTACCAAATTTGTTGGATAAAGTAAGGCATGGTAAGGTTAGATTTTGATAATTTTTGATAAATTCAGGTAAGTAAATTTTAAAGAAAGGAAAATTTGAGTAGATTTAGTTAAATTTGGGTAAGTATAAACAATATCTACCTACCTATTATTTAACAACAAAATTTAGATGATCTTAAGTTTCAGATTCCATTCCACTCTACCATATTATGATGGCTTATTAACCATGAACAATGACCCAAAGTACAAATTGACTGTGAGGAATCGACGACCACGGGTCCATGATGTTTCAAGTTATGAGAAAGAATGGGAACCAACAATGATGCTATTCCTAGTCAAGCTAGGACCAAACAATGTTGCTAGCCTAGTCAAGCTATAGGACCAAACAGAATGTTCTCTATGTTTGGTCCTAGCTTGACTAGGAATAACAGTATTGTTGGGGAATATACCCATTCAAACCTAGCCAAAGAAACAAAATAAAACTTCAAGAACTAAGTTTCTTGCAAATACTATGTGAAGGCTATTGATAATGTATGAAAACTCCCGGTGGTACTCACCCTTTCGACATACCTCAATGACCCTGTATGAGCAAGTTTGATGGTGGTGGTTTGGGAAGTGAGAGAAATATAGTATGAGGGCCAAGGTTGGGGATTCAAAGACAGAGTTAACATGAAGCGTCTTTTTCATATGTGTTTCAACGGTGAACCATGATTCGCTTGTAGATATTCATATATATTTTAAAGGCGAATCATGGTTAGGTTATTATATGTGAATAAAAAAGAGAAAGGAGTACAAAAAAAATAAAATAAAAAATGGACTAGCAACTTGGCATATCATTTCATCACTGTCGATTAGACCTGTCAATTCGGTCGGGCGGGCGACTTTCGGCCTTTCGGGTCGGTCGTATATCGGGTTCGGGTAAATACGATCGGGTGTATTTCGGGTTCGGGAAAATACGGTCGTTGTATTTCGGGTTCGGGTCAACCCAACGGGTTATGATTGCAACATTTTTCCGCTTTTCCTTTTAAAAAAAATAAAATACTACTTTTTGTACAATATACATAATAAAATATGATTATCTTCTAGTAACGATAGATTATATGATAAGTTGCCCTTATATAGTTTAACATTACTAGAAGATACTTTTAGTAACTTAAATTAGAGAAATAGTAAATAAATTAGTTGCCCTTACAGTTTAACGTTAAAAATTACAAAGAAAAATCACAAATTCTAATAAAGTTGAACTTAAAAAATTAATTTTTCAGGTCAACGAGCGGGTCGGGTTTGACCCATTAATTTTTGGGTTCGGTATACTTTGGGTTTGATTGAAAAAATCGTGTTCAAAACCCAAAAAATTTCGGACAGATTCGGGTCGGTCGAATTATCGGGTCGGACCAGAAATGGTTAGGTCTACTGTCGATTCCCATCCTCTCTCATAAATTGAGATTTATACTCTTCAATATATGCATTTTTAATTACTAGTCCAATCACTTTCGCGGAAGCCCATGGGCCCACCGGCCCAATACCACCTCCCTCTCCCTCCACACCCATTCTTGGCTTCTTGCTTTGCTTGCGTCTGATTTGGTCGTATTTTTCAAATCTTGGTGCAGCATTCCTTTTCTTCCCCAAATCAAAAACCTCATTTCCTTCAATCCCCAATTTTTCCCGCTACATTCAACCCTAATTCAACTTGATCCGTCGAATTCCCCTTTCAATTTCTGAAGTGCTAATGCGAATTTGGAGATGACCTCATCGGAGATCGAAATCGTGACGGATTCGATCACTCAGAACGACGCCAACGTTACTAATTCTCCGGCAAACACCTCCAATCAGACTCAGACTCAGACTCGGACCCAGACTCAGCAAGTGATCATCAACGATGTTTATGGTGCTTCAGCTTATGGAGACTTCGAAAAGCTACGCAAGTTCGTTGAAGAAGATGGCGCCACTCTCTCTGAACCTGACGCTAATGGCTACTATGCCCTTCAGTGGGCTGCTCTCAACAACTTCCCCAATATCGTCCAGTACATAATTGAGGTACGAAATGAAGCTCCTCTTTCACTGAGTGTCAAGTGGTTGCGTTGTGTTACTTGTTTTGTTATTGGGTTGAATGTGGTTGTCCAGCTATTTATGGTGTTTTGGTGTTTGTTATGATTGAAGCATGGTGGAGATGTAAATGCGACTGATAACACTGGGCAAACTGCGTTGCATTGGGCTGCAGTTAGAGGTTCCATTGCGGTTGCAGATGTGTTGTTGCAGAATGGAGCACGAATTGAAGCTGCAGATCTTAATGGGTACAGGGTAATTGCTTTGGTGATTTGAGTTAATTGTTAATGATTCAATTCTTATGAGTTACGAGTGGATTTCAGATTGTCCGGCATTTTTACGTAATTGTTGTAGGCTTAGGATGTTTTGATTTTTAGTTGGACCGCCCGTAAAAGGGGTCATTTGTTGTTTCCAGGTTGTTATAGCTTTTTTCTTGCTTAGATACTTATGAGTAAGAATGCGTGTGCTATAGAGTTGTAATTTAAATTGGAAGGACTGACCAGATCAAGATGGAGATATTGTCAAGGGCTTGATCATTGATGATTTTTGCTCTAGGAGTTCTGCAAATGTACAATTTAGCTGCTCTAGTGTTGTTCTTTAATTTATTAAAATAGAGTAACTACTAGAAAGGATGCTGAAAAGGCATTCTCAGTAGTTAATTACAAATTTACAACCCAAGAATCGGTTATCTTCACAAGAACAACCTCCTCCTAAAGAACATCTTCATCCACTTATCCATTAAATGATCAGTAATAAAACAGTGTTTTACCAATAGGATCTATATTTAGTGTGGCTATTGTGGTTCTGTTTTCCTGGAAAGTCAGACTTTTCTATTTGCCCTTTTATAGGTGAAGTTTAATAATGCCACACGGGGGGCTTCATGACGGTTTTCTGTATTTTGTAGGCAGTGCATGTTGCTGCTCAGTTTGGACAGACAGCATTCTTGAATCACATTGTTTCACAATACAATGCTGATTTTGATGCACCTGATAATGATGGGAGGAGTCCTTTGCATTGGTGAGTTTGAGAAATCTTTTGGGAGTATATTCACTTAACTGGTGTCCTTCCCCAATTGTTCTATGGACAGTATCTTGCTATATTTACTTTTTTTAAATACTTATTTAGTATATTAAAATACAACAACGACATATGTAATATACTAATATATTAAAATGCGTCGTCCTATTCCTGATTTCTCTGATTCATATTGTATTCCTTGCCTTTTTTTCTCCTTATTAATAGTAAGTTTGCACGAGAAAATCAGAAACCTTGTAAAAATTTCATTGAACAGGGCTGCTTATAAAGGATTTCCCGATGCAGTTAGATTACTCCTATTCAGAGATGCCACCCAGAGCAGACAGGATAAAGAAGGTATTCTATTCAGATGTTATTTCTTATGTACCTCCGCTTACAGATTTGTTTCCCCTTTTCGGTCAGTCTTAGGATTATCGGTTGGGATGTGGGTATTTCTATCCTGAGCACAAGTGAAAAGCAGGGTACATAATGTAATTTTGTTAGCTCTTTGACATGATTGTGAGATTCTAATGTTTCCTTTTCATAGTTTGAGAATTGAGATCATTTGGTTTCAGCAATTCATGTTATGTTTACATTTATGATTATTCTGCCCTTTTTCTTTGCTTCTTTTTTTTTTTTTTTGGGGGGGGGGGGGAATATTGCCAGACTCTGTACAGTTTGAAAACTAGTATGTCAAGGTGTTTCTGCTAGAACTATGTGATGTTGGAGATTTCAGCTCAGAGGATCTAGAGGAATCTATTGAACTTACAAGGGCTTGCTTAATGTAATATGGGATTGACTACAACAAAATGCTTTGCTAATTCTAAGTCCTGGAACCAATTCAAGGGTAGGGTAGGGGTAAGGTTGCAACATATGACACACACTGTCTTTCTAGGTGGAAAACTTTGGGCTTGGATTTGGATTTGGTGGATGCCCTATTTGTTTGCTTGTTTGTTACTTTTTGACCCCCCTCCCATTGCCATGTGCATTATGAAATTCTAGAAGCTAGATAGTTTGTGATGATGACTACATGCTTTGTGTGAGCAACAGGAAGAACTTTGTTGCTTTCTTTCTTTGTATTACTGTGTGGTTAATAATTAATTCTGTAGTTTTGTGTTGTTATTTTGCATTATTTTGTGTGAGTTCATAGCTTGCATACAAAGTTGTGACTTTGAAATCTCTAATTCTGGGTTGCGTGTGTTACTAGGATGCACCCCTTTGCATTGGGCTGCTTTAACAGGACATTTGGAGGCATGCTCTGTGCTCGTGCATTCTGGCACAAAGGAAGAGTTAATGGTGAAAGATCGAGCTGGCTTTACGCCAGTTCAGCTAGCATCTGATAAAGGTCATCGGCAAGTCGCCCTTTTCCTTGTACGTAATTTCAAAGATATTGATAAAAATTATGTTCCTTTCAGTTGATTGACAGCTGGTTTGTTTTGGTATAATCTGTTCCTGAAAACAATAATGTGGCTGTAATTTATCTGAAATGATCTCTGCTGACTTGCATTCCAGTTGTGGCCCTAGCAGTAGTTCCAATTATCTAAAACTGTTCTGTTTTTACATAGTCTTTGCTTAAAAGATTATCATAGCATGCTGTATTGACCTATATTTCATGAGCTGGATCTGACCTTTAACTCGAGTATGTGGTTTATACTTTACATTATCATTTCATCCTCAATTTGCTTGGCTTCTTGCTCAAACCTGAAATTTAATCATCTTGGAAATTTTGAGCTCTGAGATGTACTAAAAGGGGAGAAAAAGAGAATGATCACGATAACTTGGTCAGAGTTGACCTCCTTGCTTTCCAGTGATAATTCATGGATATAGTCTGGGGAATGATATGCATATGTAGGCTGATTTAGGTACTTGATTTGTTACTAAAGATGTTTCTGTTCTTGTGTGCAGTCTAATGCTGAGAAGGCCCATAGTAAGCGTGTGAAGAGCATGGCTGGAAAGCTGAAGAACATTGGCTATGCCCCTTTTTTGTTTTGCACCGTTGTTGCTCTCATGATTCTTTTCATAAATTCAATTCTGTTAGGTGAGTAATTCGTCTTCTCTTGCAGCGTCATATGTGGCAACAATGATGTTTGCATATTGGTTCTGACTTACAATTCACAACTGGTATGTGGTAGCTCCAAGCCTCACGAAGGTCACTGCTATTGTTGGGCTTTGGGGATGGACTGCTGTATCTATTTGTATTGGTGCACTGGTAATGTTTTATCGTTGTAGCAGGTAAATTTCATGCTCCTTCATCCCCTTCCCAAAAAAGAAAAGCGGTTTCTGTCACAGAATAGAGACTTTATGACACGGCCACCTGAAGGAAAATGTACGGGATTGTCTTATATGAAACTCTGTTATGCTTTTATGGCATTTGTGCCGTTGTATGTCATCCATCTTCTACTCGATTGAATGGAACCAGACCTCAATTGTTGTGGATTTGCTAGTGTGCTTCTGCTGTGGTACAAACGAGGATAACTTTCTGGCTTTTTTCTATCATTGATGCACACCTTTTCTACTTGCGCCTTTCCATTCTGTGGTTTTGTTGGGGCAGTTGGGAGAGATTGCTTTTAACCTATGTTGGATAATTACTGTTAAGTTCTCTAGGTCGTTGCTCCTTGCTTGAAAGAGAAAATGGATGGCATGTAATCAATTTACCTCAAAGGAGAGAGTGTGAGCCTTTTGCTCTAATTCCTGTGTTTGTTTATAGTTTATTTAACTTACGGGGCGTTTGGTACGAGGGACTTGGAGAGTGGGAATGGGAATACCAAATTGGTAATGTAATTATCATGTTAGTTTTATGGGGATTAAAAAGAAAATGGGGGAATGGGAATGGGAATAGAAGTCCCCTTAATTCCCACTAATCTATTACAATGGGAGGGGGTGGTAATTCATATTGGAAATTCATTAGTCAATATTAAATACCTATGTTATCCCTATACTTGATTATTATCAACACCACCTCACTCTATTTGAAATTAATCAACGGTGTTTTAGTAAATGTATATTTATTCCCAATCTCACTCTCACTGATTCCCATTTTGAATTACCACATATGCAAACAAGGAAGTTGGGAATTCATAGACACATTCTTATTCCTATTCGCATCGGCTCCGTTTGGTCCTTGAAAAGTAGAATGGAAAGAAATTTTTTGAAACATCATTTATTTTCCTTAACTTGGCTTTAAAAAGTTAGAGGAAGAAGAGTTAAATGGAAAACATAATGGAAAAGTTACATTGATTTGCCATCAACATTTTCCTTCCAAAGTTGAGAGGAAAGTGAGATGGAAATATGATAGGCTAAATGAGATGGTAGGATTGGGGAGGGAGAAAATCAAGGGATAGATTGGTGGAGAACATGGAGGATCTTATATTAAATTAGTGAAGAGATAAAAATTATCTTTCCATTTCATTTTCTAAAGACCAAACGGAGCCATCCTGAATTGATTGAATTCCCATTCCCGTTCTCCATTCCCATTCCCATTCCCATTACTTACTGAAAGGGCCGAAGTACAATATAAGCTTTTGATAATTATGCAGTCAGTTTAAAGTATGGTATTTATGATATCAATCATTTTTTAATTTTATTTCGATAATTGAATGGGTCCTAATAGTTGGACTCCGTCTTTATTTTCCTCCTGGTTTGTGCAGCAAAGATCCAGGTTTTATCAAGAGATATAATGAGTCTGGTAACCAGAGCAAGTCAGAGGTACATAATCTAATTTCTTTGTGATCATTGAACATTTGATGGATGTACCGGGATTATGAATATTCTCTTGCAATGTAAAATAGAACAAGTAAAAAGAAAAACATGAAGAAAAGTGTCAAGTGAGTGTTGGACTGGACTTTGAAATTCTTTAAAAAATGTTGCATATTTGGTGAGGTTGTGTTGGACTAGAGAATTGAATGAGTCTAAACCAAAGGTTTGAGTATGCAGTTATGCTCAAGTATCAAGCGTTTAACACGGGTACTTGAGGGTTGAGGCGAAGTGAAGGGTGAAAGTAAAGGGGAAAGCTTGGTGTAGGGTGAAAGGAGAGGAGAGCCCTCACCATCCCTCTTCTTCCAACAAAAAGGCATCTGGTGGGTTCTTGACCAACTCTATTTTGTTGGAGCTGGTTGCATAATCCAAATAGATGCAAATCGGGAAACTTGCAAATAACTACCTGGAACCTTCCAATTTTGTTATGATAAGAGTGAGTAAGACTGGCGTGAAAGAATCCTTTCACTCTCAAGTATCAAATATAACACTGCATCCTTCCACCTTTGGACAAATGATTGGTTTTACTTACTTACGTTAATACTTTGACTTAGGGTGGCATTGGCCTAAGCACTTTTGTTTGAATGGGATGTAAATAGGAAAAATGTACCAAGTTGTGCCTAAAATGATGCACCAGTGAAATGCCTCCAAGTGTCTAGGTGTAAAATTTTTCCAATATACATTGAGAGTGAATGACCTAATATCTGCAAGAATTCTAAACAAGCTATACTAGTGGCTGAATTTTTTTTTGAAAAGGTGCCGCTTCTTTAGCTTTTGAGCTTGTTCCCCAGAAATCTTGGTAAAATTTGGTATTTGAAATTAAATGCTTTAGATATGGTATTTGCTCTATTCACCAGCATTGTTAAAAAATATAGTCAACTATCCTCCAATAAACGTGTTGGATTTTCATAAACCGGCAGTACATTACTAGTGGCTGAACAAAAAAGTGAAAATGTGCTGCTTCTTTAGCTCTTGAGTATCTTCCCAACAATATTAGTAAAAATTTGGCATGGGTTAGATACATAAAATATTGTTTTTTTTTTTGATAAGTAATGAGGAGATATATTGCAAAGACACCAAGGGGATGCCACCCATTTACATATCACACAAGTACAAATAAATAAATGAAAAACACTCAAGCCCTCAAACTCTCATGAATAATTTATCAAGCCCTCAAACTCTCATGAATAATTTATCAACAAAATCTGGAAACATGAAATTCGAATTGCCTTAATAACCAGACTCCAACTATACAAAATCTTCTTAAAGTAAAGCTTGAAATCATTAAGAGACAAAGTTAAATTGTGAAAATTTCATCTATTTCTTTCCATCCATGTGGCCCACCAAATTGCTGGAGGAATTAACTTCTGCACACCATGAGCGATACCTTTCTTCATCCTTCTCTTTCAAGCCCCCTACACTTACACTTCTCGCTTGTACTGAATAAATCCCCATCGAGGAATAAGCTAAGTACCAAAGCGATGAAGTCCATGAACGACGGACCAGCACATTATCCACATACTCTTCCTCTTTGCAACACATGAAACATCTACTAGGACTGCTAAAACTTCAGCGTTTGACCATGTCCTCTGTTGGTATCTTTAGCTTTTGAGCATCTTCCCAACAATGCTAGTGAAATTTGGTATGGGAATTAAACACATAAAATGTGGTATTTGTTTTTTTCATCAACATTGTTAAAAAATATAGTCAAATATCCATCAATAAAAGTGTTAAGACTTTTATAAAACGGTAAAGTGCATTAAAAATTCATGTTTTATGCGGGACTTTTTATTTTTAATTGAAACATTCGATGATAATTTAAGTCAAGGTTCCCATTTAAATGATTTTAAAATGGAAAGCTAGTGTATTATATGTTTAGTTCAGTTAGTTATAAAGAGGTCTTTTTAATTTGGCGGTCTCCATAAAAATCCAGTTTGCCCTTTTTAAATGCACAATTTCCTTATACATGTTTTATACACGTGTTATGGTCGTTTAAACTACAGAGCTTACTAGTCCCGCTTTGAGCTTCCTCGGCCCACTTTTGATATCAGAGTCAGGGGAAAGCACCCATGAGATATTTTATGGTAAATTCTAGAGTTGACCTGTTGGCTGTAACACTTGAAAGCATCTATGAGATACTTTATGGTAAATTCTAGAGTTGACCTGCAACACTTGAACCCTTGTGACTACCTGGTTATCCGTCCTGCTGAAGCCTGAAGGTCATCCTCTATGGCTTTATGAATTAGAAAGATCTTTAGCCACTATGATGTGATATCACGTGAGAACTTGTAAACCAATGTGACATTCAGCCGAGTACTGATTCCTAACCTCTTTGAAGCTGCTTGTTTCCTTGTGATTTTGACTTGTTTTCTGTATTATTTTCACAGTTATTATCATTTAATCTATGGCTACCGGTGCAGAACTTTTGATTGGTTCTCTTTTGGGTTTTGCAGGATCCTTTACTAAACCTTGATTTGAACAGTTCCTCTGTGTGGACAGGGAATTGGTCTCAGCTATGTCCTACATGCAAAGTATTGGCCAACGATATTTCATTTATATTTAAATTGTTCAGTTGTTTGTTTCTTGATGGTTTGCTGATGGGAGCAGTTCTCTGTGCTATGCCCAGATTATTAGACCAATCCGTTCGAAGCACTGCCCTACATGTAACCATTGTGTGGAACAATTTGACCACCATTGCCCTTGGATCTCAAATTGTGTGGGGAAGGTTAGTAATCTTGTGGTCATGCTTCATATTTAAAGTACACTACTTGACTGGATTTAAGATTCTGTGAAGACTATTCCTTCTATGTATGTCTTTTCCTGAATATGTTCAAAATAAATCAAATTGATGATGGTTATTATTATTATATCATCTGCGGTAGAAGGGGCCAGAAAGATGGAATCATAGAAATATCTTATAAATTTCTTATCATTTGCCAGCCATAATGATAATCTGGTTTGAGGGGATTCTACTCCTGTGATATCGCCTTTGTTTCAAATGACTCTTTGAATTTTTCTTTGTTGCATCTATGGGAAGGAGTACTTTTTCACCCACATTTTGTATGTGTGTGTTTGGGGGGGGGGGGGGGTGGAGAGCTTCTTAATTTGTTTTTGACTCTATCAAAGACAACAGAGACAAGAAAAGGAGGAAGAAAGGTTTCCATACAAATGTCCAACTATGGTGAGGAGGGGAAACAGTCTTAAATCTGTAGGCCATTAATCTTAGACCTGGGAAACTTGACTCGAGAACTCAACGCTGATGCATAACCATCCGGAACCCAAATTAGAATAACTCAAACTGGATGCAAAAGCTGACTTGACCCTGCCTGAGCTTTCCCCCCAAAGTGGCTTTGTAATACAGAATTGTCGGACAAACATCAGCCTACTTGAACTCGACTAAAAAACGAAAAATGACCTAACCCAAACTAGAAATGTTGACATAATCTGCAATTGGACTAAACAGCCAATTTTCCTGGTGTATTCATCTTATATCTTAGTATATATTCCAATGGGTATTCAGTTCTATGTGTAAAACTTTTGGTTCTAAATTATAGTTATGATTATGTAGTATTTGTACACAGCTGCAGGTTACATAATTTAGATGATTCCAAAAAGCATAATGATTCTATGCAATAGATTTAGAATTTGGAACACAGTGATGCAAGTGCCAAGTTTGTTTTAGAATGCGTGATGCTTATAGGAGTGCATCAGTTCATTACAAAAGTAGATTGTTTCCTGGATCTAGCTGCATTTTCTAGTTGCAGCTTTGGATTGTCAATAATCACTCTAATCGTAGTTGGTGAAGGAGTACCTTTCTATAATGTATTTTCAGCTTAAAATACGGGGAGTTAGGAACTTCAAATCTTAAATAAACCAAGGATGGCATGTAGTTAACGAAAGCAATGTGAGAATTTGTGTACTAGCTGAAAAGGGACTTCCCTGTCTTATGCAGTAAACTAAGCACTGAGAGAAGGCCTTGTGGGTTCTTACACCATTATATTTTTAGTGATTAGACTCATCATAAACTTAGAAACTTGCAATTATAGGTGAATACTAAATAGGGTTTTATTATACATATGATCTTGGATCAGGAATGCAAATTGACTGCTGAAAAATTGGAAAGTTGATCATGCCGTCATTTCCATAGCTCTACTCACTCTTGAAACCTCAGTTGTCTGTGGCTTTGCTGTCATATTTGTTCCCAAGATATATTTTATTATAGTGGTTATTTGTCTTCATACATGGACAATTGCATGGACTCATTGTTGTGGTATGGCTTTTCTGCAGAAGAACAAATGGGACTTCTTCATTTTTCTCTGCTTGGGAAGTTTGACGTCAACCCTTGGTGGAATCATAGCTGTTTTAAGTATGTGAGTTGCATATAAACAAACTTCTATCACTACTTTTGCTCCCTCTATGTCCCATATGATTTGACCTTGTTTTTTTGGGTGGATGCCCCCCCCCCCCCAATATTTCTGTCGCATTTCTGCATTTGATTAAACTTTTATATATTTTATGCAACGAGCAATCAAATAAATAGAAAAGAAGCAACCCTTTATATAGTTATTGCGCTGTTTCCCGTAGTGCACCCTACCCTCAAACAGAAAAACACAAGGCTAATGGGATGAAGGAGTATGTAATTTGATTGCTGTATTACTTTGGACTAGATCATTAATATTTGACAAAAATGCAGGAATCTGGACTGGTATTCCAGCAATTCCAACTAGTGAAACATGGATGCATTACGTGGTTACACACCATCCCAGTGCCATAATCTTTTTGGCGATGGATTTCATGATATTCATTGCTACTACTACTCTCTTGGTTGTGCAGGCAAGCCAGGTACTCTTCTACTGCTGCTTCACTTGTAGCCTCCTGAAAATGTTGGCTCATCTATTGCATTCATTTCAGCTTCTCAAAAAAGATTACTGTCTGAAACTTGTAGTATGTGTGTGAAACAACTGAGTGAGCGAGACAGAATTCCCTTTTTCCTTTGGAGTTTTTACAAGGAGACGAGTTATTGACTGATACCCTACATTTTAGGGCCTGTCCAATTTGTGGGTAAACCATGGATAGGTAGAAATTGGTGGGTAGATTACGGGTTGGTAGAAATTGGTGGGTAGATTATGGATTGGTAGAAATTCAACCTTGATTAATTATTTACCTTCATTCATTAACAATTGCCCAAACTTACCCTAACTTAACAAAATTTACCTAGATTTATCAAAAGCTATCAAGACAACCTTACCTTCGCGACGAATTGGATGCCATTATAATTTAGTCTGAAGATCCTTTTTTTCCCTTGGCTATGCAGATAGCACGAAATATAACAACGAATGAAGTGGCAAATGCCTCTCGGTACACATATCTTCGAGGTCCAGATGGGCGGTTACGTAACCCATACAACCATGGATGCCGTAAAAACTGTGCTGATTTTCTCATCAAAGGTCATACGGATGATAATGAGATCGCATGGCCTCCTTTACTGCAAGTTGCCCGTTAAGAAACCGTGGAACCAGGATACCTTTGTATGCTGTATTTTCCTGTAATGTTGTTTGATTCTCCATAGTTACAGACTGCATGGATCCAGTGTACAGTCAAGACATGCTGGCTTTTTGATTGAGAAATATGCCATTTGTATCATCACCAGATGAAAGTCAGAGGAAATAGTTCCACCCTGACCCTTCCGCCATTTGGGGTCGAATATGTGCAAAATTTGTATTTTTAAGGAGCTTGAATAGTTCCTTTGTGTAGTACTTTTGCGTGAGGAAGTCCCTGTACTCATCATCTCTTTTGAATAAGAACAGCGAAAAAGTTCGTGGTTCCGGAGCCCTTTTAATGCTTATAGGGATGAGAATGTCGATATTCGAAATTGATTTCTGCTCTTCTTGCTTTGGGTAGCCCTGAATAGGGGGCCCAATGAATGCAACTGCCATTGTGGATCTTGTTTTTACAGGGCTTGAGGAGATTTCTGAATTCTGATGTAGAAAGGTTTATCTCAATAAACATCACTACTCTCTCCATCTCATGTCTCAATTCCATTATAGGAAATCAAAATTTTAAGGGGATATCATTTGATGCAATGTTTTCTGTTGGTTTTAGAGGAAAAAGAACTTTAGGCCCTGTTCTTTTGTGCGTTGTGTTTGCGTTGCGTTTGCGTTGCGGTGGAAATAGTTAAAAAGTAATGGTAATTTGCGTTATGTTGCGGTAAGTTGCGTTGCGTTTGGGTGCGTTAACGCATAAAAGAACGGGGCCTTAATAATATAAATAGTTAATTGGATAATAGTTTTAAGACTATTATAAAATGAAGGGAAATTTCATTTGGCAGACTTCAATTTTTGTTTATTTTAAGTTGTTAACTACTTTTCAAAATATTTCAAGTGATAGGTTTATTTTGAAAACTTTTCCATTTAGAGCTTCTTTTTGTACTATCATTAAATTTCTGCTCAAAAAACTATTATCATCACTCAATCTCTCCCACCTCACCCTTTTAATCTCATCTTCGAGTCACTTAGAATAATTTTTAAAGTGGTTGACAACTTGAAATAATATCTAAAGTGTTCAAAATAAGCCTACTACTTGGAATAATTTTCAAAATAAGTTTACCATTCGAAATATTTTATTAAGTGATTGATAATTTGAAATAGGTAAAAATTAAAGCCTTCCAAATGGAATTTCCCTAAAACGAAAGATTGACGTCGGTGAAGTATATGTGGAGGGAAAATGAATCAAGTTCAACTATTTTTGAATCCAGAGTACAAGTCTATGAATCATTAATACTATGTTATTGTGGTGTTCACAGTTAACAACTCTAGATGTAAGATACAGCATAAAAGAACAGAAACGGAATAACAAAGAATACAGAACAAGCCCTACGAAACTGAAATCTGCACAAAATCAAACTTGGAACCCTTCAACTGTGTACATTCACCATATGAAGAGATCTTTAAATCTCTGTTCGAGTAAATACATTGTCAACATCATTTCTGATTCTACAAATACATTGCTAAAATTTGAAAGAATGCACAACAAGCCCTCCAATGATTTTATTAAGCAAAAGACTGAATTTTCCAAAAATCAGCAAGCAGTATAATTTCTATCCCTATCCTGTTCGGTTCCTCCTTTTCCTTTCACTGTTTTTTCTGGGGGTTTCGAGAGATCGTTAACTGGGGAGACTTTTTTTGCTTTCAGGATTTCTGAATTCCACTTGGCCAAGTCTGATTCTTCACTGGCTTCAAGATTGCTTCAACTTGAGCAAGGGTTTCTTCATCCTTTCCGTCAGCTTCAAGTTCTAAAGCTGCAGATACGTTCTCCTCCACCTGACATCATAAAGCTTTCAGCAATCACGCGTCTTGCGTTACACGTAATCTAACACTTTTATTCGTGTGCTAAACATACATTTCAATATCAGCAGACTACACAGATAAATCAAGGCGTAATAAGAAAACTTAAGCCTGGCGAACAATATCATAGTCTGCATTCAAATCTACTACTCCTTCCCTCTGTGTACACTTGGGGCATGTTTGGTGAGAATTTTGATAAGTTGAGTGTTTGCTATTGTAAAGTTGACTCAGGATCTTGTTTATATCATGTGACAAGTTTCTCTTGTTGGTTGTTAGATAAGGTAAAAGGAAATAAGGTGGATAAGAAGCCAAACCTGCCAAACAGCATTCATGCCAACAAGGACAGTTGAGATATCTTTGTTTGACAAGCTGTACTGCATAGCTAGCTTTGAAATATTCTTTCCATTCTTCTTACAGTATTCAGCAGCAGCTTTACATGCAGCCTGCAAGAGATATGCGGGGAATGGGGATGAATCCAACCATATTCATCGAGCAAGCAACAAACTAACGATTAGGAGAATTATTTTTGACACAAAAATCTGAGGCTCCACCTTGGGGGTTTAATTCGGAGATTAGTCGGTCAACTCAGTCATTCTGTGGCAATATACAATCTTTTTCTTTTGCACAGTACAAGTGATAGCAGCTGATATTCAAGCTGTGATATAAGGTACTCCTATTTCTTCAAATGATTTTCAACTTCAAAATGTTTCCTCAAATTTTTTGGTGGGTCTCATAAAATTAGTCACTCTGCAAAGAGTGATGTTTGTAGAGGTAAACCTATCTACATCTAGATCTTTCCTGACTCCACCAAAGCGGGACCCACATTGGATGTTGGTGTTGGACGGTACAGGTGACAAGCACAGATACATCAAGAGACACTAAACCAAGTATGAGAACAAAGGAAAAGTTCGTCTGACATGTCACTGCAACGGGTAAAGAGGGCAACACAATCGGAATTTGTAAGTTGATGATAGAAATGCCACCTTAATATCAGGAGAAGCAGGATGCCATTCTGGAGGACCATTTTCTGTAAGAAGTCCCATCGAAAGCGGAGAAGCATAGATGATGCCAACACCTTTGCTCTTCAAGTAGGGTATCAAGTCTTCCAATGATGAATCGTTGAGACAATAGTGACAATATGACAGTATAACATCAATTGTCCCAGGAGGCACTCGGTCAAGAACATAAGTATAAATTTCCAACGGGAGTCCAGTTATACCGATGAATCTAGCTTTCCCAGATTCTTTAATCTTTTGAAGGGCAGGGATCGTCTCATTCACAATCTGCAACACGTCAAGTTGACATCTTTAGAAGCAGACCTAAGCAAAGAAAGAACAATGCCAGCAACCATGATCAGATTACCTGATCCAGATCAACAAACTCAATATCATGGCACTGCAGTATATCAACATAATCGAGCTGCAATCTCTCCAAGCTTTCATCAATGCTTCTTGTCACCCTCTCCGCACTAAAATCAAAGCCTTCTTTGTAACGGCCACACTTTGTTGCTACAATGTATTGATCCCTAGGCACTCCAAGTGCTTTTAGACACTTCCCAAGCACTTTCTCAGATAGTGTCCCTCCATAATACCTAGAAATAGGGAAAATTGGTAATCAGATTGCAGAAACACACTGAAATTACAAGCATAGTTATGATGCCTCCATGGTTTTCAGATCAGATCAACTCAGGAAAATAAAACCCATTGTCTTCATCACTGTATTAGCTAATATTAAACATACACGGTAACATTCCATGATCAAAGTAACTGTTCATCATGAACTTAGAGAAACCCACCAACAGCAGAAAGTAGGTGAAACTGAAGTATAGAATAACATATGAATTCAGACAACTAAAGTTCAGCCTAAAATTAACCAGGACCGAGAATAAACACATACCCATATCCAGTTCTAACAAGTTATTGAGCTAAATCAATCACTATGGGTGAAACTTAGAAGAAATTCAAAAAAGGGTCCCTCCAAAACATACAACAGAATCTGAGTAAACACAGAAGGGTCATGAAATTCAGAGGAAATACATGAATGGGTCCTCCAAAATTGACAAAATATTGACTTACGGAGAAGTATCAAATAAATTGATGCCACGGTTAAAAGCTTCGGCGACAGTAGCAATGGCTTCTTCCTCACTGACAGGGCCGAAGACCTTGCCGAGAGGAGAAGCACCAAAGCCAACAGAGGTGACCTTGAGACCAGTGTTGCCCAACTCTCTTCTCTCTAATTGTTGGTGGGCAGCCATTGCCTTTATGATTAGGGTTTCAGATTGGATTGGCTTCAGGGAAGTGAAGGAAGCTTTGGATTTTGAAAAGGGTTTGGAATTTGGGAGGACAAATGATAGTGAAGATGAAGATGATGATGAAGTATGAGTATGGGAATGAGAGCTTTCGTTGGTCACTGGGAATGGGATCAGAGAACGGGGATAGGCCCGGATAGAAACTGGATTCATTTTAGCATTTCACTTTTTTATGACTTTTTTTAAATTTTATTTTACCTTTTTTGGGGATTTTTTTTATTTAACTTTTCTAATAGAAGGGTGATTAATCCTCTAGATTGGGGAATGTACAATTATGTATCATACGAAACAAGGCCAAACCCAGAAATACATCTAGCTATTTATAATAAGTATGACCTATTAACTTTAGTCTAAAGTAGAAATCAACGGAAAATTGATAGTTAATAAGAAAGAAAGTCGAACCAAAAAATAAATTAAAATTAACAAATCGAGATGACTTTTGGATCGAACAGGAAGCAGTGGAATAAGCACAATAATCCCTAAACCCAACTTAGCATCCCACTGAGTGTACCATCACTCAATTTGTTTTTTCATATATACTCATTCTATTGTATATTTAAAGGCCCTGTTCGACAATAGCATTTAGGTTAACTTATAGCGTTTTGATTAATCAAAATGCTATTTTATAAACTTTTTAGTGTTCGGTAAAACAACGTTTACAATTAGCAGATAGAGTCTTGGGGAGCGTTTGATAAAAAAATCTGAAACGTTACACTCATTAACGTATGGGAGGAGGATTCAGCGTTTGAAGTATGAATCTCGAAGACTACCCTCAATTACTACAGAAATTACAACTAATGCCATTACTATAAAAGACCGTCCTCAAGCTCACAGGACCTCCTTTCTCTCTCCTCCACCGCCCTCCATATCACCTCATCAACTAGGGTGTTCAACCTCGAAGAACTCTTGAAGAGGGTTACGCGTAGAAGAAGATGAAGCAGCCGCAGCAGAACCTGGGTGTTCTGCTTTAGTGGCCGCCATTAACATTCTTCCACAAACCCTCCTCAGAAGCATGATGGGCACCTCTGAAACACACAAAACAAGGTTTGCTTTCTCCTTAATCACATATGGGTACCCAGAAAAATAACAATGTTGAGTTGTCCCACATCGGCCTTTGACACCCATATTGTGGTGTTTATAATGGCTTGGGTGCCTCAACCTCCTAAGCTAGCTTTTGGGGTTGAATTGGGCTCAAGTCCATTATTTCACAAGCATATTTACAATGCAATTTTGTGCACATTTGGAATTCGAAATGAAAACCAAGATGAGAATTATGGGGGTTCATTTGTCTTATGGATTTGTGGTTTCAAATGAATTATGGGGGTTTTAAGAGATTTTGATTGGTGGGTATGGATATCAGAAGGCTGAGTTTTTGGGGAGTGTATAATCATTAGATACATTGATGGTCTACTGAATTGTTTAGTGTATGGAGAGAATGCTTCTATATTGCAGTGGAATTGGGCCCTTTACTTGCTCTTACATTGAATTTTCAGTGGATTGGATACCACCCTGTTCTTCCTCCACCAAATTCATCAGCTTCTTTCTCTTTCTACACGGACACCACGCTGTTCTTCCTCCTCCAGCCTTGAAGTTACAAATCCCATGCTCTTGCCCTGGTTGGATTTGTCTTTAATTGGAAAGATAAAGGGTCGATTTAATTTTTTCATCTGAATTTCTTGTTTAAAGTACGGACAAGGTCATCGGAAAAATACCTTGACCTTCTTTTAGTTGATTGCTCTTGAAGGTTATGGCCTAGACCTAGATGCAGTGGAAATGAAAATATATATGACCTTCAAGAGCAATAATAATAATAATAATAATAATAATAATAATAATAATAATAAATAATGTCCTTTTTGGTTATTTTATATTCATTAGCTACCCCAATCGTTAATTTTACTGAACACATTTTTTATAAGCAGCTATTTGAACAGCTATAAGTTATCCGCTAAACCGCAACAGCTATCCGCTACCCCAACCACTATACGCTACCTCAATCGCTATCCGCGACTAAATCAGCTATTTTTGCCGAACAGAGCCAAAGTTCATTTTAGATTGAAAAGCTATATAACCTGTATTTATATCTTATAAACATATGATAGAAGTATGAAACAGAAAAATAGTAAGAAGTTTAAGAGAGCTTGAGCATGCATGCAAGTTAATATATGTGGTTACTTTATCCACTACTAATTACTAAGTTGAAAGTAAAATCTAGCTAGCTTGACTTATCAAATAGATTAAAAATAAAAATAAAATGAATGTGATATTAGACTTACGGGGAGGTATCAAAGAAATTGATTCCAAATTTGAAGGCCTGAAGGACAGTGTGAATGGCTTGTTGTTGAGCAACGGGGCCATAGACTTCCCCAAGAGGGGCTCCACCAAACCCAACACGGCCAATCTTCAGACCCGTGCTGCCCAACTCTCCTTGCTCTACTTTTTCATGCCTATCCATTGCTCGATCTTATTACAGTTTTTGAGAGGGGCTGATTTTATTGAATTGTATCAGCTTCATATGTATATCAAAATGATGATGATGAATATAGATAGATTAGCATTGTAGTTAAGAGATTCTTTTCTAATATTATTTTAGTCTTATTTAATGACTTTATTAGTCAAGTTGGTCTTAAACTACTACTATATGCTCGTGTCCATGTGATCAATTATATAATCAGAACCACATTTATAATGGATCAAGCATAATGATGTGTTTTTGGGTATGGGTTGTTGGATGCCAATGGTATATCATATATGTGTTTAAGCAAATCCACATTTAACAATATCATAGAGGATTATCTAGGCATTACACTGTGATATACTCATACTTTAATCATGATTGATTAGATTGTTGATGAAATTAAAGGTGTAGGATGAGAATTGTTTTTATAATCAAGATAGTTATAGGCTTACTTATTCTCTTTTGATTTATCTATCAACTGTATATAGTCACATGATTCTTGTCTTAGAGGGAGGAGATTTAACAAACTCTCTTTCTAAACCTAAGAAGTGTTGCAGACATGACATTAGAGATAGGTGTTAAGGAAGGAATGAAGTGACTTGAAAGTGGTATAAGATACTCCTATTTATAGTGCAAGGAAGACACTCCTTGTATAGGGTGGATGAGATTTATGACACCCCCTATGGATAGGATATGTCTTGTCATCATGAATAAGCAATTGGGATATCCCACCTAGTTTTAATAACATGAAAAAAAATGACAGGTGAAGGGCATGAAGCTAGAAAAAAGTAGCAGTTAAGCCTTGACACAGATTGTGTTAGGGCAACATAAACCGTGTTGCCAAATGAACGATCCGTGTCTGCCACACAAAACCCATAAAAAAATGATCCGCAGCTTGACACGGACCGTGTCCAACATGACACAACCCGTGTCAGCAGCTAGTTTCACTGATATGTGCTCTCTGTTGCCTCTACGGACCGCGCCTCACCTGCATGGTCCGTGTTGCCCTGGAATGGGCCTTTCGGGGCCCGAAAAGTAATCCAATGACTTCCCATGGCCCTTTTAGTTTATCTTAAACTTGATACTTAGTTTTTTTTTTATGCCTTTAAAGTTCATCAAAACCACACATGCACTTGAAAAACTCCAACAATTCTTCGCTTTTTTTAGTGTATGGAATTCTTAATTCATATTCCAAAATACCTCTGCCAACAAATATATAAAAAACGCACAACTTAAACACACAAGAGAGTAATGATCAATTATGCATCATAGATAGTTTCTTACGAATTGAACTTCTATGTAGTGAACACAATTACAAATGTTTAAACGTGATAGTTGGCAAATCATTGAACTTCACATCCTTGTTGATCATTTGGATACATCACACTAACATACCTTAACCAAATAAGAAACCTCAAACTTATGATACTATTATCCACCATGTGTCCCATATCCTCTCGTGAGCGAATCAAAACCAAGTCCTTTAGCTTCTTGAAGCGACTACACTTCTTGCTCACATAGGTAGACTGAAACTTATATGCTCATGTAATCAAATACCCATCCTTGATCAGTCTTTTAAGAGTAAACATTCAACCTCTTCTCATTACAAAATTTAAGCATAATACTCACCGTTGGGACGATTTTACAACTTGTGCTATCACAATCACTATATGATAGAGTCACACTCCTAGAACTTGACATCAAGCCAAGTATTAAGTAGAGACACTATTACTAATGTTTGTCAAGATTGGGCTTATACACACCCCCCTTTGATGATTTAATCACCAAGTCCTTGTTTAATCCCTTAGTCAAGGAATCAACAAGGTTCTCACTTGAAGGCATGTAACCAATGGTCAAGACCCTATCCTTGATAAGTTGATGCGTGTAACATGTCTAAGTCTAATGTGCCTAGCTTGACTTGCCATTGTAGACATGACTATACATCTTAGCTAGGCTAGACTTGCTATCACAATGTATGGAGATTGGTGCCATATGCTTAAGCCAAATAGACAACTCCAACATCAAATTTTGAAGCCACTTTTGTTGCTTTACAAGTCGTAACTGATGCCAGTAACTCATATGCCATGGTGTAATATGAAATGCAACTCTGTTTCTTGAAAGCCCAAGACTTTATGCCACCACCAAACATGAAAAGTCAACCTGTAGTTGAGGAATAATGCTTCTTATCACTAGCTTAACTAGCATCCAAGTACCCCTGTAAAACCAAGGGTTCTCCTAAATAGTGTAGGGCATCATGCAGGGTTTTCTCAAGGTATCTTAATAGTCAATACCCTCCTAACAGCATGCCAACGACACTTACTAGGATTACTAGTGTACCTCCTTAACTTGCCAATTGCATATGCAAATGTTTGGACTCATACTTGTCATGGCATACATCAAGCTACCAATGACCTTGTCATATGTACTCTTCTTGACATGCATCTCTTCCTTCATTCTTAACCAAATGAAAGCTAACATCAAAAGGTGTTCAAACTGGAGAAGATCCTTACATTTGAATTTCTCCAACACCTTTTCAATATAATGGGATTGTGAAAGGCTAATACCATAATTATTTCTAATGATCGTAATGCCTAAAATCACATCTGCCTCACCCATGTCTTTTATGGCAAACTTGGATGAGAGATAACTCTTGATTTTCTCAACTTGTTCCATGTTAGTATCAAAAATCAACACATTATCCATGTATAAACATATGATGACTACTATTCCATTCTCAAACTTATAGTAGAAATACTTATCATATTCATTAATTGCAAATCCAAAAGAAAGGCAAATTGGAATTTAATAAACCAACCTATAGGTGTGTTTGGAGATAACGAACCAACCTTCAACTTTAATTTTAGACGAACTGACCTTTATATCTTATTTTTTCCAACGAACCACCGTCGAGTCCAACTCGTCGGAAGTATGACATGGCGGTGTCAATGACTTATGTGACGGTTGTTTAAGCAAATAAAAAAGGGAAAAAAGGACATGTTTTTTTTGCTGAATTGGATTGAATATTCAATGATTTTCATTTCTTTAAATTCCACCTCCTCTCTTTCTTTTTCTCTCTCTCTCTCTGTCTCAGTTTCCTTTGCCCGACCCCCTCCCTTCCCTAACCTTTCTCATCTCACTTTCTTTCGCACACCCCACCCCCTTTGCCACCCCACCCCCTCTGCCGCCACAACCACCACCACCATTGCCAGTTAACAACCTTAATATTGACATTTGGGGTTTGTAAATGACCACAAAACAGTGGAGAAAAGTTATATAATGAAGCAAATACAAGTTCTCAATGTTGTAATACGGCCTCACTTTCCCCAGTCACTGAATGAAACCCAGTTTGCCTAGCTAACTCCTGCAATTGCCTCTCTCTCTCTCTCTCTCTCTCTCTCTCTCTCTCTCTCTCTCTCTCAGTTTCCATCTCTTCTCTTTCTTTATCAAAACCTCCACAGTTATCATTGTCAACCCCCATCCTCACCCATTCTGATCCATAATTCCTAGGGGTCTCTCACATAGAGATAATAACAACGGAAGGGTCAGATTCATTTTTTTCAAACCAAGTTTCGTCACCTTTGGGTCTCAAATTGACTATTTAGGAAGGCTAGGAAAGAAGCTACAATGAGGTCAAGGCTAAGTTGGAAGAACAAAGTTGAAGAAAGTGCAAGTTTGGGGCAAAATTGTGTATGAGAAAAGGCATGTCTTCATACTTTTGATCATAACTCCTTCAATATAACTCCGATGGACTTCAAATTTTGGGAACTTAAAGTACTCACCGAGAGCTTTCCATCGATATCTTATGGGCCTAAAATGAAGCTCGGATGAAGAAGTTATGCGCGTTTGAAGTCAGCAGAAAAAACTGCCGACAAACTGCACGATCGTGCCGACAAACTGCACGATCGTGCCGACAAACTGCACGATCGTGACATTCCTCCAGAAGGCATTGCACGATCGTGCCGTAGGATAGCACGTCGTGCCATTCTCGAACAGGTCATTTTTGGGCTTTTTGAGTTGCACGATCGTTTACCCATATGGCACGATCGTGCCCTTTCATGAAGGGTCATTTTTCGGCCTTTCCCGAGTTGTTTTGGTTATGTTTTCCCCCTTCCCTTATATATATATTTGTTTTCCCCTCCATTAGAAGATAGGCTTTTGATGAATGTTTAGGATTTCGACTCAAGAAAATTCCTCTCACTTGGAGAGTTTATGTAATTGTGGGTTTTCAAACCCTAATCAATGAAAGCTAATCCTTTGGGTGGAAATTGCTTGGTGATTTCTCTTCGTGGTGAGTAGGTGTTCTTCCTCCACTCTTTGTGAGATTTCTTGGGTGTTTCAAGACTCTTTGCTTGTGGAAGGTCCTTGTGCAAGTGATTGAACATCTGAGTTCAATTGGGTGAGTGATTACTCTTTACAATTGTCCATATCCCTTTTTAATTCTTGTTGTGTTTGTTGTTCATCTCCAAAACCCCAAAACCCTAAAAATTAGTGTAGTTTTATGAGTTCTAAACTGGGGTTTTCTCAAACCCTAAGCAGTTAGTGGATCCTTGGCCTCCCATTTTTATCCATTCGAAGGACCCCCTGGTTTCCCGGATCACATTCTCTACCACCCTCTCAAATCCATCACCACCAGGCCACACTTCTCACCACCATCGTCCCCAACCCCCCCAAACCCAGAAATTCAAATCAAACTCAAAATCCAATTTAACCCTCTCATCAACCCCACCCATACCTTTGTCCTTGTCCCTCTTAGCCTTCATAAGCCAGAACATGACCCAAATTGACGGTGGCTTGCTGGTGGTTTTTAGAATTTCTGGCGACGAAAATTTCTTGTCGAAGCGGGGGATGGAGGAGGAGCTAGCAACGACGGATCTGGAGCTCGCAACCCTAACCGCGACAGCTTCGACCACTACGACAACATCCGGTCGATGGCGGTGGTCGGGGCGGCGACGATGGAGCTGGAATCGAGGATGAAGCTCGTTGGGAAAGTGAAGGTGTTGAAGGTGTTTTCTCATCGGGTGGTGAAAATGGCCACGTGTAGGGTTAGGATTCAGGTTAGTGATGGATCTGTTCTTGGCCGCCATTGTTGAGATCTTCTAAAACCTCTCTCTGTAGTATGAAATATGAGCAAACTATAAAGAAAGAACCAATCTTTGTGTGTTATACAAATACAATAGTTTGAGAATTGAGATGATGTTTACTCTTGTACTTTTTGAATGTAAATTTTGAAGGAAAATTCATGGGCGTTTTCAATTTTTATGATTTTGTCATGGGAATTCCTTACCGGCTCCTTCTCCAGACGGTGGTGGTGGTGGTGGTGTGAGAAGGGGGGGGGGGGGGGGGGGGGGGGGCCGGCTAAATGAGAGAGAGAGAAGTGGAGTTAATAGAGAATAGAGAAGGAGAGAGGAGAGTGACTAAACAGTGCAAAAAATAAAGGGTAATAGTGATTTGGCAGAAGAAATAAAATAGCACATGCCACAAGCTATTTTTTTTTTGGCTCTTAAATAATCCAATTAAGCACCCGCCACCGCCATGTCAGATTTCCGGTGAGTCAAACTCGGTGGTGGTTCGCTGGAAAAATCAACATGTCAAGGTTGATTCGTTTAATATTAAAGTTCAAGGTTAGTTCGTTATATCAAAGGACCCCTAAAGGTTGATTTATTAGATTCCAATTTCCCCAAAAGAAATTACTAGTTTATCAAATTTTTGATGCTATTGTTTTGGAGCTTGTTTTAAACCATACTAAAACTTAACTAACTTTCATACTTTCCTTTCTTGTCCCTTAGCTACAAAGCCTTCGGGTTGACGCATGTACACCTCTTCCTCTAATTCACTATTTAGAAAAGAAATCTTAACATCCATTTGGGAACTTTCAAGCTTAAAGATAGCTAGCGCTATTAAAACCTTTATACCGTTATTCGAGCCATCGGTGCATGATTGTCAAATTGTTAGAATTCAATTTTCTCAACGCTCAATCAAACTATTACTTATATCTTAATGACATATTATAATCATTACCAAAGCTACTCAGAATTAATTTTGTTCAGAGTTCCGAATCAAATTGATGATAATTTCTTCACCCCTCCTTTTAGGGTTTGGTGATGGTGCATGGTGGTCAAGCTCGATCATCAAAAGTCATTGAGGATATGCCTCATTGTTGTTGATGGTCAAAGGATTTGAAAGCAGTACAAATTATCCAAGGTGCCTTTCACATTATATTTTTCACACAAATACCTGATAATAACAAACATAAAAGCTCATATAATAAATTAATTAAGCTGGTGTTGTTGCAACATTCTCATATGACAAAAAAGTCATGACTTTTTCATGCCACAATAGTCTAAAGCCAGAAGAAAGAGAACCCCCATTCCTAATTTCCTGGAATTAGGGTGATTGGTGAAAGAGTTAAACTATAATAATAATAATGAATGCTTTTTTAAATACTTCTTTTCTTAATATTCCCTCCATTCATTTTTATATGTCTTCCAGAGATGATGCGAGAAAACAGGGTAATTAGTGAGAAAATTTATAAAGTGTGCTTTATTAAAATTAATATCTGAAACTAATAAATAAGTGTTAATGCTAAAATAAGAAAAATAGCAATCAATATCATATTGAAAATATAAAATGATGGATAATATGAGAAAAAAATGTTAGTTAAAAAGTCACATAAAAAACTGATACAGTAATTGACAGACTTGAGTTTTGAGAAGATTTTAAAATAATAATGAAAATGATAATTGTATTAAGAATGATAAAAATAAGCTGTAAATTTTTATATTATATACTTGTATGGGTAATGTAAAAAATAAGAGATAATTTTTGAAAAAGTATTATTAATAGTATATTAAAATTGTAAAGAGATGGATATTGTGAAAAATAAAAAAAAAAGAGTTAAAGTGATAAATATATTGAAGAATGAAGGGGTAGTTTGGAAGGTTCCCATGAATTTCCAGAGAATGCCTTTTGACGATAAATTCATCACCAACTAAAGTAGTTAAAGGACAAATAGTATTTGGAGTGACCCAATTAATTAAAAGTTGATGCCCTAATTCAAGTGGTAGGACTTTGAACACTAATTATACCATCTACTTTGCCTTCCTGCCGGCCAGATTAATAGTCCAGGCATAATTAGTCGTACCCCTAACCATACAATTTTGGCCGGTGTATTCTTCTTTCTAAACTCAATATTCTTCTTCTTCCATTTAATTCCTGCCTTTCTGTAAGTGGTAATTCTTACTGTTTCCTCCTTTCTTTTTTATCTATCATTTACGGTTTTCAGTGTCAATTTTTAATCAATAAATTCATAAGAAAATATAATATTATACTTTTCTAATAGTATTTTTCATTACGAATCTAATGACATCAATTTCGTGTGATGGATCATTATACAAATTAAGTTATTAACGGTCAAAGTTTTTAACACAATTTTCTAGACGACAGATAAATAAAAATGGAGGTAGTAGTAATTTGTGTATGAGATGATTTTATGGCAATCATAGCTAAGTTTGTGAAATCATTTTGGGACGAGTTAACGTAAAACTGTCCCCCATGTAAATTGTTGTTCTCTAAGAAATTAAACACATCACCCTTTTTTATTTATTTATTAAGGGTATGTAAAATTCAGTGGTAAATGTTCTGTATGGTAAATGTTATTTGTGGTAAGTTTTGATAAATCTTGGTAACTTTTGATGATAACTTTCATTTTGTATGTTAATTGTTATTTTTGACAGGTACAGTAAGTTTCGGTAAAAATTAAGGTAGTTTTCTGTAAACTTTTACCCTCACCCAATCGCCCAATTACCATCCAACTCTACGGGTGCATCCTAAATGGGGAAACCCAAATTGTCATGGGCTGTGAAGGATTTATTCCCCATTAATTGTTATAAGTCTTCTGGTTTTGTTATGTTTCAAATATTGGTTGGTTTAGCCGGATTTTCTTTGTAAGATTTCAGTCCTTTAGACTTTGAATAATTAATAAAAAGAATTAATCCACATTATCAAAACGTAGAGTATAATGATGGAGTTTTTTGCTTTTTGGACCCTGTATTTTGGGGGTATTTACAATATGGACCCTCATGTTTCAAAGTTTACAATTTGGACCCTATACTTTGTTTCCGGCAACAATTTGGACATAATTGGAGGGGTCCGGCCAAAAGAGGCCCTTATTGTAGTTTGACTGATTTTTCCTTCCAAAGTTGCCCCTTAATTATTTCTGAACTTCCAAATTTACCCTTCATTTATTTGGCTTTCTGGGAGTTTGGAGTTGAATAGTCACTAAGGGTGGGATATGCGTATGGGCTGTGAAATTGAAGTCTTCAGTCTAGTCAAATTCAAAAGGAAATTCGAAATAAATGAATAAATGAAATAAGGGTAAATCGGTCAGTTTATGCAAGATTTTGGTCTTCACTGGAGTCAAACTTAACTTTGGGCTAAATTTTTTGGGTCCATATTGTATAGGATCCAAATTGTAAACTTTGAAACATGGGGGTCTAGATTGTAAATACCCCAAAATACAGGGTCCAAAAAGCAAAAAACCCGTATAATGACAGCAAACCAACCAAGCAAAATAAGATGAAAAACTGCAAGCAACATCAAACTTAAATAGACACAACCCTAAATCCTGAGCACATTACTTATATTATTTGATTCTTTCCTGCTTATGTGATACATACACAATTATTGTAAGTAGAATCTAGTTGCATGAATTAAAGATAATTTTTGATAGCTTTGAATTTAAGAACTAAATACAATTTAGTAATGACTAATTAGGACACTCTTTGAACATTAAAAAAGATCTAATTTGTGATGTAATAAATGTATGTATATTTTTTGTAAAAAATAAATGTATTTATATTTAAAAGAATGAAATTGTCATGTGGAAATTTTTCCTGACGTATGCATATCATGATAAAACACTACTTTGAGAAAGTTTTTGACCAGAAAAAAAATAATGTGAGCAATATCTATAGTTTCTTGCTAGTTGTATCATCGGTGTCAATAATAAGTGGAGATCTTACTTATACGAGGTATGAAGAGATTTAAATAACGTTGTTCAAATTATCTCGACACACATAAATAGACACATAGAGATTGCTTCAAAATTCAAATACACTCACAAAAACTTTAATTTGTAAAGCCTTTTAAAAAATAAAAAATGCCCTAATCCTGAAAATAGGCCATCTAGCTAACAAACTGATTACAAACGCAACTTTCAACCCACTTGATAATAAAGAAGACGCTGGTGCTAAAATTCAAAAATAACTTTTGAAGTATAATAATAATAATAATAATAATAATAATAATAATAATAATAATAAGAAGAAGAAGAAGAAGAAGAAGAATAAGAATAAGAATAATATTTTTTTCCTTATTAATTTTTAGTTATTAAACTATTAATTATTATAAATTATTATTGATTAAATGTAACAATTAATAAATAATTATTAATATTTACATTTATTATTATTATTATTAGGAAGAAAAGGGATTAGCCTATTCCCCTACATTTTGGAGGTTTCTAATCCCCCTATTTGGGAACGATAGCAAATCCCCAGAGATTACTATCCCGATCTAGAAAGAGTTCTCCAAACAGTAAAAACAGGAATTAGAACTCATTCTTAACATATTCCATTCCTTTAATGCTCATCAAACAGGGCCATACCGGCAATTTTCTTAACCCTTTTCAATGATTTTTCCCCCCTTATTTTTCAGCTACCTTCCAGTTCGATCTCAAGTCTCAATCTTGAACTAACTTTTGCATATTAATTTGGTGGGGTATTGGCAATCAGTAATTACCCAATGAGCAATGTGTATTACGAATTGTAAAAAAATGATCTATTTTAATTTAATAAATTACTATTTATGTAAGTCAAATAAACGAGGAGAAAACATTTGGGGCGAGTCAATGTAAGTACGTTGGTAGCCGCGTATCGTACTCCTTACCTTAATAGGAGATTACTACAAGAAAATTCAACACCAAGTTGGGAATTATTTAATTGTTACACATTAATCACATGAACCTTTAAGCCTTTAACTTTATTATTTTTTTCCTTTTTTTTGTAATATAGATAATCTCTACATAGTCAGCTCACATCTGCTAATGCTATAAGATATCTACAATCAATCTCAAAAAAATTAAAAAAAAATCCACAACCACTGGACAATGTCATAAAGTATATTAGTATATAATATACCCATAAATCCATGCACTAACTGCTCATCACTTGCCTGGAACCCAGTTCACATTTTGCCAAAAAAGTCCATATATATATATATGTTCACATCACCTGATTGCCACCAACAACTAGCAAAAGAATTATTGTCTTCAGAAATTTCTCTTTTTTGCAATCTGGGAAACTAATAATTGATGGAGGTTTCAATGTTCAGCGGCTTCACTGATCTGGTATGCATACTGGGTTTTCATTATTCATTGAAATTTGTCTTCTTTTTGTGTTGGATGACATGCCTAGCTCAGTACATATAGTGTTTGTTTTAAGCAGTTCTTAGCTTTGTTCAAAGAAAAAAAAGTGGAAATTTTGATAGAAAAATTCATGGGCATCTCAAAATTTCTGCATTTTAGTGAGTAAATATTTAGTGTTTAGGTATCTGGGTTATTCAGCATATTACTGTTTGGATTTTGAACAATTGTATATACTATCATAGTTTAGTGATTGATTTTGGTTTATTTCTAGCAGGGGATGGATGACTTTAGCTTCATGAATCATCAGCTTCAAGTCAACTCATTGGATGAACTCTTCATTCCACCATTGTTACCTGTACCTGCTGCATCATATAGCAGCAGTTTTCAGCATGGGACTAACTATAGTTATAACCCAAGTCCCAGATGCAAGATATCATCATCCCAAAGTACTGATGATGATGCTTGCTTTTCTTCAAAGGCCAAGTAAACAGATGAAAACAAGTGATCACGGATTGATGAATTCTCAAATGAACTCCACCACTACTACCATGTTGTCCTTTGACAATTCAGAGAGCTCAAACCAAACAGCCCTTTTGATCCCGAAAGAAGAGACTCCTGCGTCTACTATAAGCTTCTCGCCTGAGATGATGGTTTACGACGAACAGACTTCGATTCAGAACCAAAGTAGCATGTTTGAGCCTCCTCAAACCGCGCAAAAGAGTAGCGATTCTGGTCGATTGGCGCAGGCTAAGGAGCATGTTTTGGCTGAGAGGAAGCGCAGGGAAAAGCTCACCCAACCAGTGGCGGATCTCAACATTCAATTTAGAGGTGTCCAATATAATAAGCGATTTTAAAAAATAAAATAATAAAATTTAAATAAATAATTTATCATATAATTTGATAAATTAAGGATCAAAATTTAAAATTTTTGATATAATTAGTCAACTTGGACAATTTATTTGAGACAGAGGAGGAATATTTTAGTATTTTTGGATTGTTGCTGTATTTGGACACCCCTATTATGTTTTTTGGGATTTTTTTATGGTGTCCATTGCTCCAATAAAGAAAATTTCTTTCAAATAATATTAGAAAATTACAAAAATTTTTTGACTAGGGGTATCCGTGGACACCCTTATATTACCTGCAAATCCGCCCCTGCACCCAACGGTTCATCGCCTTGTCTGCCATTGTTCCTGGCCTCAAGAAGGTAAGAGAGACTGGTTTCGATTGACCCAAGATTTTGAAACCAAATATGTCTTTGCGTGTACATATAATTAATGTTATTTGCGAATTATGTGGACAGATGGAAAGGCATCGGTCCTAGGAGACGCGATTAAGTACTTGACGCAGATGCAAGAGAGAGTGAAGACACTTGAGGAGGAATCCCGGAGGAGGAAAGCAGAAGAATCAGCTGTTTATGTGAAAAGATATCGAGTTCTTGTGGATGACAATGATCAGTTTTCAGGACAGGAAAGGTCGTCAGATTGTATCTCTGGCGACGATTTCCTCCCAGAAATAGAAGCCAGATTCTCTGACAAAGATGTCCTCATAAGAATTCACTGTGAGAGGAAGAGTGGCATGCTCGAAAAACTCATTCGCCAGATCGAAAACCTTCATCTGTTGGTTGTCAACAGCAGTGCCTTGATGTTTGGAAGTTCAGCTCTCGAAGTTACAATTGTAGCTCAGGTATGTATATATATGATTCTAGGACTCTTGTACAAGAATTAATGCATGCTTAGATCAACTGTCCAAAATTCTGAACTATATATTCTTGTTATAAATGCAGATGGATGCTAGATTCAGTATGGCAGAAAAGGATCTAGTGAGGCACTTATATTCTTCAATAAAACATTCGACATGATCCAACACATATACGATTCGCAGTTTGTCTATAATCGCAGCTGGTTGCTCAAGGGTTCATTTTTAGCAGGAGGGTTTTTTACAGTCAGTTTTTTTGCATGGTTCTTCATGGGCTATGTTTGGTTAATTACCCACCTACCTGTTTTCTAGAATGAGCTTGGAGCGAGCTATATATACATACTTTTGTTTTTGTCCAAGGAGTTTCAAACTACAGCTTGCTCTTATGATCTGTAGTAGTTGGGCATTGAGTAGAATTTGATTCTGATATTTTTGCCTACTGTTTTCTCAGTAGGTTGTTGTGGCATGGCCTTTCCTCATGTGGACATTTTCGTTTAATGTTTTAGAGGTCCTTTAGACCTCTTTCTTTCTTCTCTACTTTTGCTATCTTTTCTTATTTATTTATTTATTTTTTTTATCTTGGCTTCATCTTGTATTCTTCTAGAAGAGAGATAATAGAATAAGTTATATACACACGTTTAATTTAAGCCCCATAATTTAGAGTTGAATATGTCAAATACACAGCTTCTTATTATTTTATGTTTTGGCAACAGTAGTCATAAGTCAATAATGCAGTTATACACGAACCACAATCTTACTTTCTGTTCTTGATTAATAATATTTTTTCAACCAATCCTAATATTATAAAAGTATAAAGTATTCGGCAAGATGGTCTCATCTTAAACTTATGGTGAGACAATTTCTATTGACTAATGACTAATTGAAAATTTTATTATAAATAATGAGCCATATTAATTTTTTTTTAAAAATACAAATGTTATTATTTCTTTTATCCATTATTATTTGTCATTTTTTGAGGCGACGGGAAATCTAATGTGCAATTTATTAGGTCCTCCCGGAGCACGTGTTCCAGATTCTACAATTGTTCACTCATATGTATTAGGTTGTTCACTCTGGTTATTATGATTGTTCACTCTGATTTACATGATTGTTCACTCGCAAGAATCTGGAGCACATGCTCCGGGTGCATGTAATATATATTGAATCTAATGCAACACAATTTTATGAAAGGTATATCAAAATGTCCAAGTTTTTTTTTCTAATTATAGTTAAGTGATTGATTATGGAGTTATTTGCTAAGGGTGTGTTTGGTGTAGGGTTGTCGAGAAACTGTTAAATTCGGAAATCCGGTTTAGTCTGACTCGAAAAAAAAATTAAATTTTTTGTCCGAATTTTGACTTTGATCGATTTGACCGAAAATCCGGAGACAATATCTTCTATTTTTATATTGATCAAACCTGATAATGACCAAAATTTAGGCTTGTCCAAATTGTTCGACCCAATACTCGAAAAAAGCGGGTATCATATCAGACATTATTCAGACATAAACGTTTCAAAACTGATGTTCAATTTATTTAGACCCAAAACGATCAGAATCCGAATTTTTGACAGCCCTAGTTTGGTGCAAAGGAAAACCATTTTCTAGAAAAATGGTTTTCCTTGTAAAACGATTTTCTTAGAAAATGAATTTTCGTTGATTATTTTCATGTGTTTGGTACACAAGAAAATGGTTATCCTGGAAAACGATTTTCACTAGTTTGGCAAAAAAGGGAGAGAGCTATATATATATATATATATATATATATATATATATTCACTGTGGGTTTGAATGGATCTTCTTTTAGTCATTTTAAGAGTGGTCGGAGTTTACGTCAAGGAGATCCTATTTCCCCTCTTTTATTTGTATTGGTGATGGATTATTTGGGGAGATCGATTAAGAATTCCACTTTGAATTCTGATTTCAAATATCATTAGTTTTGTCGTCCTCTGAAGCTCACTCACCTTTGCTTCGCTGACGATTTACTAATGTTCTGCGTTGGTGAAAAAAGAGTGTCAGCTTGTTGCTGGAAGCTCTTGATCATTTTTCAAATGCTTCGGGTTTGACTCCAAACAAATCAAAATTTGATGCTATTTGTGTTAATATTCCTCCGCAGGAAAAATTGGAAATTCTTGATCTGGATGGTTTCAAAGAGGGTTCATTACCATTCAAATATCTGGGCGTTCCTATTAAACCCTTCCGCCTCAATCGACATGATTGTGCTGTGTTGATTGAAAAAAGTGACAAAAAGAACTCAAGGTTGGGCAGTTAAAAAGCTTACCTATGCGGGGAGAGTTGAATTGGTAAACAGTATATTGTTGTCTATTCATGTTTACTGGGCTCAAATCTTTATACTGTTATCGAGTGTGATTGAAAACATTACAAAAATTTGCAGAGCTTTTCTTTGGGGATCTGATTCTCGTGCACCTCCTATTTCTTGGAAGACTTGTTGTCTTTACAAGAAAGAAGGTGGTTTGAATATACGTGATGCTTATTCTTGGAATTCAACAGCTTTGGGGGGTTTAGTTCGGCAGCTTATTTGTAACAAGAAATTGCTTTGGGTTCGTTGGATACACCACATTTACCTTCAGAAACATAATATGCTTGAGTGTGAGCTAAAGCAGAATTTAAGTTGGTATTGGCGTCGATTGCTCAAAATTCGTGATGTTTTTCTTCCTCTTTTCACTAATCTGTTATCAAATGGGGGAGAGTACTTAATAAAAATGGGGTATGACTTTGTGAAGGAGCACTCTTCTGTGGTTGACTGGCACAAGCTTGTTTGGTGTGAATCCCAAAATGTTCCTTCATTTTATGGATGGGGATACATGGAAGGCTTCCTACTTTGGACATAATTCAAAAGTTTGGTTTATCCTTGGCCAACAGTTGTTTTCTATGTGAATGTGATATTGAATCGAATAACCACTTGTTTTTCAACTGTAGCTCATAGTTATTAAAATCCCAATCCTGATTTACGATCCTACGATTTTATGGTCCAAATCGTCGATATGATTCTACAATTTACACACGATCCACGATCCTACATGGGCTAAATTCTGATCCTAGCTTCCCCATAGTTTCGAGTTAGGATCCCGATTTTAACAACCTTGCTGTAGCTTCTCTCGGGATGTTGGGATTGAGGTTTGGAATAGCCTGTTTGACGTTATTCCATTTTGGTCTGGCTGGACAACTTCGTCTTCTGGTTTCAAGGGTAAGAAACAGAAGCTTGCTTTGGCCTCCTCTGTTTATCACATATGGAGCGAGCTCAATAGAAGGGTGCATCAAAACTATCATAGGGACTCGAGAATTGTTGCTTTGTTGATCATTAAGGATGTTAACTTGAGATTCTCTTAGAATCTGAGTTTGATTTTTGTTTGTTTTGTCTTAAATGTTGGTGATGCTTAGGGTTTGGATCTTAGGTCGGATTCTATTGTAGACCCCTCGGGTATGCCCGAGTAATTTATATTTTGATTTTGTTAATGGAAGATCTTTCGATTTGTCCAATATATATATATATATATATATATATATATATATATATATATATATATATGTATGTATATATATATATATGTATGTATATATATATATATATACATATATATATATATATATATATACATATATATACATATATATATATATATATACATATATATATATATATATATATATATATATATATATATATATATATATATATACATATATATATACATATATATATATATATATATATATACATATATATATATATATATATATATATATATATATATATATATATATATATATATATATATATATATATTACAATGAGTGTGTGAGAGGGAGTGGTGGAGAGAGAGAAAGAAATATTCAAAATGGCGCGTGAGAGAGAGTGGTGGAGGGAGAAAGAAAAGAGAGAGACCAGAAGGAGAGATAGAAAATGGTTTTAATGAGGCTAGAGTTAAGAAAATAATTTACAAAGGAGTGGAAGAAAATGGTTTTCTAGAAAATTGTTTTCTCCATATTTTGGTCACCAAACATCGGACAATAATTGGAATCTCTGTCGAACACACCTTAAGATAAAATTAGTAAATATGTTACTCTCTCGTTCTCATTTTATTGGTTGCATTGATCTACGTATTAGTTAAACTTAGAAAGTTTTGACCATTAATTTCTCAACATATACAATGCTCTATTACATAAAAATACTATCATAAAATTTGTAACAAAAAGTATTACCGTATGAGTATAATGTTATAATTTTCTGATAAGATATTATGTATTATCCGTCAATAAAGGATATTGGAGAATGAGAAGGAGGGAATATTAAAAATATAAAAGTGACATAATTAATTAGGAGAAAAAAAAATCATTGGTTAAATGGATCACATTTAGAAAGGGACGGATAGAGTCGTAATGTATTCGCGACCGAGTTTTACCAGAACGCTCTAATTAAATAAATTATTAGTCAATACATAATAGTCACCTTTATATTTATATAAACTCACCAAAATAATATAAGTATACCGAGAAGACCTATTAGTGTTAAAAGAAAACTAAAATTTTCAATTTAAATATAATGTCTTTGATTTTTTTATTTTTCCTGACCATAGATTTTACGTGAAGTTACAAATGAACCGTATTCTCTAGAATAGTTTGTCAATTTACTTCCTTCTTTTCATTTTATCCGTCACTTGTTAAATCATTATGATCTCTAATGTCTCACTTTGATAAATAGATATCTTATAATATTTGATCAAAAATTACAATATTATAAGCTTACAATAGTATTCTTCTTTATAAACCTAATGAAAATAGTTACATATAATAATGATTTTATATGTTGAAAAATTAAGGATAAAAAGTTTTAAAAGTATTTTTTTAAGAAGTGTTCAAAGTTTGACTGCCACAAAGATCAAAATGGCAAATCACTATAATCACTATAACTAAAATGTGAAAACACCAAGTACGGTTCACCTTACTGTTCCAATGAACAGTAAATAAAGAACTGTTCCAATGAACAGTAAATACTGTATGTGGGTATATTTGTCAATTTAGTGAACCTTATATTCCTATTGATTTGTTTCTTCAGCTACCTCATGGCATTGAATCTGTCCTCCAAAACCTTGTTCACAAACCCTACAAATCTACCCCTTGAAATTTGCATCTCGGAAGACAATTCCAGAGCTTTCTCTTCAAGACCCTTTCTCTCAAACCCACGAATCAATGAGTTGTGAGAAACTAATGCCCAGCAAGTTTGTTCGTCTCTTGTTCTATGATTTAATTTTATAGTTTCCATGCAATCTTTTAGTTCGAAAATTGATTTTGAGCTTATAGTTTATGGTGCAGAGAATTTTTCATCGAAATCATTTTTAACCGTGATTGGTTCATTTTTCTTGTTTGCATGTTAGCTTTTATAGTCCCCTTTTACGTTTTTCGTTGTAAATTTGCTCTTTGATGGTGTGATGGTAACTATTACTCATGTAACTATGAAGCCTCTTTTGTTTTCCTTTGCTTTCTGTTAGAATGTTATTTTTCATTACTATTAAATACAAGCTTTCTCATACCAATTAATGTTTGCATTTTAAGTTATCATGTTGGGTGTCAAAATTTATTGTAAAATATTATGATGCATGGGTTAGGCATTTCAATTTGAGTACTCTTTTAATTTCATTGTTTGTAGTTTTACATGTCTCACTATTGAGGATCTTTAAAGCTATATGGAAAAAGAATTTGGTTTCTAGAGTGTTATGTTGAGTGGGGTACGTTGGGTGTCATAAATTGGATAAGACATGGAAATTATTTGGTCAAATTCTCAGTCAGATGAAAAATCATGTTTGTTAGGGTAGAATTCTTCTTACAAATTCATTCATGGATTTATTGGTCTATTTCTATGTTGTTGCTTTGTACCTCATTGCAAAATCAATATCATATAGCTTGCCAGAACATTTCCAAGTTTTTATACAATCTTTCTATCCCGCATCGGTATGTCAGTAGTGAAATGACCCGTAAAATGTAATTCTTATTCCAATGAACACTAAATCCAGCCATGTGCATCCACTTGCCTCTTGAATCGGTGACACTCAAGTTTATCTTCTATTAACCTATCAGTTCATGAATGTGTGACAAGTTAAGTTGCTTCTAACATTATTCCTCGTTGACTCTAAGATCATTTTTTTTATTCTACATTAATTTTTGTTATAGTATGGCACAAGATAGGGCCTTTGTTCAACAATAGGATAAAGCATATGTCTTTTACATGGTAGTTCAGTTGTTCCTCATCAATGAGATCTATCTTGAAGCAGAGTTATACAACTTTAGTGATCACCTGATATCAACTTTAGTTCAGTTGTTCAACAATAGGATAAAGCTCGAGATGCCTCTCCCCACTGAATTCAAATGATTTTGTCACATTACTTGTTGTGTGGTGGCCTTTCTTGCACTCAAATGTGCTATCATCTTCAATCACAAGAGTTTAGTCCAAACATGGAGACATCAGGTAACCAACTTATCTGTTTACTTGTAGTGCCTGCTATAAAGTAGATATGTTTTCTAATACTCATTTGATGATGCCACATTCATACTCTTTGAGTTGGCTTGTTATCTATCTTATTGATGGTGTTGGGATAAAAATTTTGATTTTTGTGATTGAGGTTCTCTAGACGACTCTAGCTATGTGAGGTTTTAGGATCTAAAATCCATTGAATTTGTTTGGGTGAACCTATAGGAGTGTGTTGCATGTGCATGTATATATTTCTTGATAGGAGGGTGTCATGTATACGAGGGTAGTTGTAAAAGAAATTACGAAGTTCTTTGTGACAATCATCTTTGACATACCTATTGTGAGCGACAATAATTCTTGTATATGTGCCCTGGGCTCCTCTCATTTCTTCCACTTCTGCCTTTTCTGCTACTGATGGCCTTGGCCTCCATTGCAGACCAAAATTTTTTTATAAAAATGTAAATACACTATGGTTGTTTCAAGTTAATTGATGAGTATAATACTGTGTGATGTTAATTTGGAAACTTTCCTTGGCCTCATGAATGGGTGACATCTCAATCACTACCAAACTCTTAGTTATCCTCACTACCAAGCTCTTAGGTCATTCCCTGTCCCCATTTTGCTCTCACCCCTTTCCTCTGTCTATCTATATCTATCTTCTGTCAAACTATGAATTCATCAATTTCGTGACAAGTTACACTGATTCTAATATTAGTAGTCTTTGATTCTAACAATAATTTTTGGCGTAATTAAAGTGGGACATATGATTAAGGAATATTTGCTTTTAATGATCTTTTAAGAAATGGTGAAATTTTGATTTTTTTTTTTTTACATTTTCTCCCTTCCAAATATCGTGAAAATGCATTAAAAAAATTTGGAATTGAATTCACATTTAAAGTTTAAACCTCCTTCCATGTTTAGATTTGCAAAAACAACTCCTGGGGACTGAGTGCAAACACAAAAGTCTGCCATGGGAACCATTGAACCAATTATAGCTTATTTGAGACACATTTATGTACATCCCAAGGATCTTAGTTACATTAACTGGATGCTAAAGTCATTTCTGTCATTATCTTGAAGCAAATAACTCTCTACATGCTTGTGAATCATCTACTAATTTTGCACAAAGGAATTGTTTTTCTACATTAGGACAAGTGTGGGAATACTTATATACAGAACAAGAGACCAAGTGATAGTTTCTCCTGATCTTGATGGCAGTGTGGGTGCTTAGTGAATTCAATGTATTATTGATTACTCTTAAGATTTCAATAATTTCATTGCTAAATGTTTAGATTTAAGGTCTTAGTATATAGCTCACATATCATGAATAAAAAAGCATTGTTCGTGGCAATAGTTGCATATTCACACAAGCTCTTTTGGTGTTTGTTTTCTTATAAAGAAATTGGAAGGCTCCATGACAAAAATGGTGAATCTAGAGGGAAAAGTTGTGGTTCTTGGTATGGGGTGTTGTGAATAGAGAAAATAGGAAAAAAGCTGCTGTGATTTTATTAACTTGAGAATACTTGACTTGAAAAATTGATAAAATAAACAGCTACATCCACATATATTTATAGGTTTAGCTGAAACTAACAAATCAGAAAAAGTGGAATAATTAATCCACTACTCCACTCACTCAGCTAATCTTGCGCCTAAAGAAAAGCAACAACCTAACAAACCAGAAATCTAGGAAACCAAACTAACTAAAAATCAATTAGAGGAGATTAAGTCAAAGATTTTGAATCATTTCTCAACACTCCCCCTTGATTCAAAACGACATACTCCAAGCTGCATTTTTCAGAAATTCATGTTGAGCTTGCGGAAGCGACTTTGTTAAGATATCTGCAACTTGCTTCGTTGTATCACATGCCTTCAAAACAACATTTCCTGCAGAAACTTGACTTCGAATGAAGTGATAACGAATGTCGATGTGCTTAGTTCTGCCATGAAAAGTGGGATTCTTGGCCATAGCAATTGTTGATCTGTTGTCACAAAAAATTTCAGTAGCATTGCTATGCTTCTGCATTAGATCAGAGAGGAGTCTTCTTAACCAAATAGCTTGACAAGTTGCTGCAGTTGCAGCAATATACTCTGCCTCGGATATTGATAAGGCAACCACTTCCTGTTTTTTTTGAAAACCATAAAATTACACCAGACCCAAGGCTGAATACATAACTTGATTTGTTCTTCCTATCATTAATATCTCCAGCCCAATCACTGTCTGTAAAGCCAGTTAACTTGAAACTTGACACTTTTGAGTACCAAATTCCATGATCAGTTGTACCCGCAACATACCTTAAAACCCTTTTTACAGCTCCAAGGTGAAGCTTGCTTGGATTATGCATAAACCTGGATACAACTCCGACAGAGAATGCAATATCTGGCCTTGTATGAGATAAATAGTTCAAACCACCAACAAGACTTCTAAAGTGTGTAGCATCTGCCATTTCAGCCCCATCTTCACGACACAACTTCTCATTGACATTCATCGATGTACTAGCAATCTTGCAATTCACCATGTTAAATTTCTTCAAGAGGTCAAATGCATATTTTCTTTGGGAAATAAAAATTCCATCTGCACATTGTTTGACTTCAAGACCAAGAAAATAATGCAACATACCCAAAACTGACATCTCAAATTTCTTCACTATACAAGCTTTGAACTCAGCAACAATAGATTTACTAGAACCCATGTAAATTATATCATCAACATAAAGGCATACCACTAAAATAACATTCTGATCACCTTCTCTCTTGAAGTATAAAGTAGACTCATTTTACTTCTTTCAAAACCATTCTCCTGAAAGTAATAATCGATTTTGAAATACCAAGCTCGTGGGGCTTGTTTTAGGCCATATAGAGCCTTCTTTAATTTGTAAACTTTGTCTTGTTGACCATGAACCACAAAACCTTCAGGCTGAGAGACATAAACTTCCTCCTCCAAATTACCATTCAAAAATGCAGATTTAACATCGAACTGATGCACATGCCAAGATAATTGAGCAACAAGTGCTAAAAAGGTTCTTACAGTTTCAAAGCGAGCAACAGAAGAGAAAGTTTCTTGCAGAATCAATACCTTCTTGTTGCAAGTATCCCTTGACAGCAAGCCTTACTTTATGATTCTGGATGCTCCCATCAGAATGATATTTGGTTCTGAACACCCATTTAAGCCCAATAGCCTTCTTTCCCTCCGGCAAGGCGACCAAATCCCAAGTTTGATTTTTCTGAATCGCCTTCATCTCTTCCTCCATAGCCTTGCACCATATAGATTCGTGTGCGGCGTCTTCGAAGCAGGTATAATCTGAAACAATCAAAGCAAAAGTGGAGGATGTATAAACATTAGCAGCATATCTTGAGTTAGGCCTTCTCTCTTTTGTTGATCTTCGTAGTTGCGGGGAAGATTGCGAAGGCTCTTCATCGTTGCATGATGTCGTTGGAGTTGGTGAAGGGTTTGTGGCATTTGCAGAAGGCTCATGGTTGCCATCAGAATGCAATTCAACAGAGATATTTTGTTGTACTAGCTGCTCACTCCAGTCCCAGTTTGCTTCCTCATTGAACATAACATCCCTGCTTATAGATATCTTGCCACTTATAGGATTATACAACTTATATGCTTTGGATTCAGATGAATAACCAATAAAAATAAATTTCTCAGATTTGTCATCAAACTTCCGAGAGTATGATTTGACCAAAGCATAAGCTAGACACTCGAAAACTTTTAAGTGGCTTACTCTTGGCTTTCTGCCTGACCATGCTTCATATGGAGTCCTATTCTGAACAACTCTTGTAGGAGATAAATTGCAAATATAAACAGCTGTAGCTAGAGCTTCAACCCAAAACTTCTTCGGAAGACTTGCTGCATTCATCATACTGCGAGCCATTTCAACCACCATTTGGTTCTTTCGCTCAACAACTCCATTTTGCTCCGGTGTCCGGGGTGCAGTCAATTCCCTGCGAATGCCATTCTCCTCACAAAAAAGTGTTAGAATAAGTTGATATGAACTCATCACCTCTATCTGAGCGAAGAACTTTTTTAGGCTGACCGCTTTGCTTCTCCACAAGTGCCTTGAATTTCTTGAAAAATTCAAATGTTTCTGATTTGTGCTTCAAGAATTAGACCCAACTCATGCGAGTGTAATCATTAGTAAACAGTAGAAAATACGAACTTCCACAAAGTGATTCAATGCTCATTGGACCACACAAATCAGTGTGTACTAACTCAAGACAAGTAGAAGCCCTCCAAGACTTCCCTACAGGAAAAGATTTTTTGCTTTGCTTCCCATAAACACAACTTTCACAAAAAACAAGGTCATCAAGTTTTGGCAGCCCAAACACCATCTCTTTCCGACTTAACAGTTTCAACCCATTAATATTGAGATGCCCATAACGTAAATGCCACAATCTAGTATCACCTTCATCATTGGCCATCATAGTATACCGTTTGACCATAGAGACTTCAAGTGGAAACATTCTATTGTTTGTCATTGGAACCTTAACAACAGCATGGCCTGAGTTTTCTAAACAATAACACAATCCCCATCATCAAATAAAATGGAATAGCCACTCATCATTAACTGCCCAACACTAAGAAAATTATGAGGGGACAGACTAGGGACAAGCATAACATCATGTAAAAGCTTAGCATTTCCGTTATAGGTTGTAATACTAATTATACCTCTTCCTTCCACTTGAACAACCTTGTTGTCCCCTAGTGTGATTGTTGATTTTTTGGACTCATCTAGCTCCTTGAATAATGATCTTGTTCCAGTCATGTGATTGGAACACCCGCTGTCCAAGAACCAAACACAATTAGACTTATCGTTCTCAGAAAAAACGGCCATGAAAAGCTTACTTTCCTCCTCTATTTTCTCTGCAAAATTGGCTTGGTTGGCTTCGTCCTTTTGCTTCTGCCAACAGTATGCTTCGATGTGACCAAGCTTCTTACAATAATTACACAGAAACTTTCTGTTCTACCTGTCATCGGTGGAGCCTCCCTTGCCTCGATCTCTACTTGAACATCTACCGCGACCTTTGCCATGGTATCCACTACGACCACGGCCACAACCAGAATTTCCAGATGTCTCCCCTTTCACCTGAAAAACTTTTTCCTCACTTTGATCATAGGACCTACCGATTCTCGCTTCATGAGCTTGCAAGGAACTCATCAATTGATGAAAAGTGTAAATAGACAAGTCCTTAGATTCTTCAATTGCAGCAACAATATGATCAATTTTTTTGGTTAAACTCCTCAACACTTTGCTCATAATAGTTTCATTACTAACATTTTCCGTATATGTCTTCATCTGACTAACAATAGCAGACACTCTAGACAAGTATTCTTGAACAAACTCTTTCTCTTGCATGGCCAAAGTTTCAAATTCACGACGAAGAGTCTGTAGTTTTACAGCGATTACCTTTTTGTCGCCTAAAAATTCTTGCTTCAAAATTTCCCATGCCTGTTTGGAAGTTGTTGCTGCTGCAATTCTCGGAAAAATCTCATCATCCAGTGCAGATTGGATGAGGAAAAGAGCCTTGGCATCCTTCTTGCGAAGCTCTCGAAGAGTCTGGTCAGGTTGAGCCGGTGCAGGAGTAGGCTCGGTGTACCCAGTTGACACCAAGTCCCACAACTCTTGAGACTTGAACATAGTTGTCATCTTGAGGCTCCAGAGATGATATTTTTCCCCTTTGAATATGGGAATTAGTGGCTGGGCTGAGGAATTAGAACCATTGCTCGCCATTGCTTTCACTCAAATTGTGTTTGCCTCACTATGTCTGGTATTCTAACTTGGCTCTGATACTAGTTTGTTGTGAATAAAGAAAATAGGAAGAAAGCTGTTGTGATTTTATTAACTTCAGAATACTTGACTTGAAAAACTGATAAAATAAACAGCTACATCCACCTATATTTATAGGTTTAGCTGAAACTAACAAATCAGAAAAACTGGATTAATTAACCCACTACTCCACTCACTCAGCTAATCTTGCGCCTAAAGAAAAGCAACAACCTAACAAACCAGAAATCTAGGAAACCAAACTAACTAAAAATCAATTAGAGGAGATTGAGTCAAAGATTTTGAATCATTTCTCAACATGGGGAACAATCTTATGGGTTTTATTGTAGTTGTGCTAGACAATCTCAAGAAGCCTTAATTTTTTGGATTCGAAATGGCACTAAGAAACAGGACTTGTTTTATCCATAAGTTAAGCAATTGTACTTTCATTTTTAACTAACTTGATTTTAAAATAACTAAAGAATGAAATTTTCCCTATAAATTATTTGTTTGTCACAAAAATGCTTAGCATAGGAGGCAATCTATTATTCAATATTTATGTCCACTGCCATTAATTTTATATAGTAACAATCTTTAATCTTACACTTGGGTTATGTGTGGTGAATCATTTTGTAGCTTTAGAGTATATCTGTCTGATGTCAATATGTTTATATAGTTAGGCTCGTGTTTTTTTACGGTGCGGTTGCGGTGTGGTGGAATGTGGGAAGTTGTGGTGGAAATAATGGAAGATAGATTGATATATTTTAATTTGAAAATAATGGTAGATGGAAATAAAGTGAAAATTTTGAGTTTTTAATTAAAAAGTTTTCACTTTAATAAAAAGAGAAATGAAAAATTATTGTGAGTTATGGTGGAAAATGGAAATTTGCGTGGCGGTGTGGAATCACAAATGATTTCTCCACATAAAAAAAGGGGCCTAACTATCTTTAACCTTACACTTAAATTATGTATGCCAACTATTTAATTTTCATTGCTTTAATGCCTCTTGCGTTATGATAAAATGGATTTAAGGTTTATTATAAGTGGCAGGTGATATCATTCATTTTTCTTGATTTGGAGTCCAAAAGCTACAAAAATGGGAGCAATGTAATAAACTGTCTGGATGAGTTTGAAAGCTACAAAGAGATTGATTCAAGGCTTCAGCTCTTACTCTATTTAAGATGTACTCAATCAACCAATTATTTTAATAGCAATGGATAATTATTTGTAATGGTTCTCATACATTTTCATTTGAACTATAATGAATGTTGATTATCTTGGATTCATCACAACATCCAATTAAATCTGAAATTTTATGTAAAGAATATATTCTCTGTAAATGATTGGAACACGGTGCTACACTTACAATATAGAACGCTGTGTTCACCGCGCGCATGTATTCACTAGTAAAATGGAAAAATGAGAATATAATACTACGTCTCAATATTGATATAATAATTATGATTGTTTATTAATTAGGTAATAGGATGTAAATTAGTTAAGTTGTGTCTACATATATACTCCATATGTTCTTTATATCTGACATTTTAACTGCCTTTTCCCATTTACATTATTTTTCATTATTAATTAATATTACCCTAACTACCCTTTTTTTTTTTCCTGTGATGTTAGTTTTCCTACATCCCTTGTAAATCATAGATAAAACAAAGCAAACAGAGTATTTTTAGAGTATATAAAGTGAAAGTATATAGGAAGTTTTGAATAAAGACAAAAAATAAAATTATATTTATTGGAACTATCTTATTAGATAGACCAAAAATAATCTAATAATTTATTAATTTTCCACGCATCCATCTTTATAAAAAGATTAATACTAACAAATACGAGAATCAAGGCTCAAGCTGATTAATGAGGCCGAAAATATAACACCTAAATATCGATCGTAATCATGAGATAAACGCAAGACTTAGCTCTTCCTTATTACGTAATCTAATACATTATTGGGCAAATTAATTACTAATTGCATAATCAGATTATTAATTGTTGATAGCAATCTTTCGTGGACCACAGTATCTACTTGAAGCCGCAACAATCATCACACCATGAAGCTGTTTCCCACTTGTATATGTGTTTGGTAGAGAGGAAATCCAATTTTCTAGTGTTATGTATAATAAAGGTTGAGAAAATAAAAAATTATTTCCTTTAGAATTTTTTTTTTTGAAAATTAGATTCTCATGATCCCAATTTTCAGTTTTTTGTATGTCAACAATGTCTAATTTGTTTTTATATTTTGGTGGTTCAAAAAAAAATTATAATGTGGTGGGACACCACCGAATATATATCCTAAATATCATGTATTTTGATTTGTATTTGGTTCAAAATATAGCACAACACTTCCCATGATTTTTAATGAATTTACGACGTTTGTCTCAAAATTTTTCGATTTTTTATGATTTTTTCACTTTTATGTTTTTTAAAAAAAATCATAATAGTTGCTCGAATTCTCAAAAAAATATTTAATTTTTTTAATAACTACATTTCATAACCTTTTTGGGGGCATGAATGAAACTAACAAACAAAAACAATATGGGCAGGAATAAACTTTTTTTTAAAAAAAACGTGGAGGTAAATTTGGTACTACTATAATACATTTTTTTTGGACCACCTGAATACAAAAACAAAGTAAAAGTTATTAGCATAAAAAATATGAAAGTAATGATCGATTATTAGAATCCAATTTTCCAAATATTTTCACCCTAGATTGTTCAATCAATTTTCCAAGAAAACTTAATAATACGATAGAGTTGATCATAAAAGTATCAATAATAATTTTAAATTCTGTCCCTTAAAAAAATAATAATTTTCAGTTCTTTTTTTATTTACAACATATATGGTTACTATTGTCGATATTTTTCATTGTCAAATCTAATTGACATTTAAGAGTGAAATTCAACTTCAACGGTTTGCTCAAAACTTTGTAATATGATAGAATTGATTAAAAAATCAAATATGAATTTTTATCTCAAAATATTTTTATCTGATAACGTATATCGCCACAATACCAATATTTTTTGCCCTTAAAACTAACAAAAACTTTAAAGCAAAATTCAATTTTAACTGTTTGAATTGGAACTTTATGATATGATCAAATTGAATAAAAAAAGCTCAAATATAAATTTTATCCTCCAAATATTTTTATTTGTAACATACATCGCCACTTATGTTGACATTTTTTGTTGTTAAAGTTGACTGAAACTTAAGAGCAAAATTCAATTTTAACGGTATGACTCAAAATTTCATATTCCCTCCATTCCATATTCCCTCCATTCCATATTAATTGACACTTTAACTAACTTTTTTTGGTTTCAAAATAATTGTCACTTTCCATTTCCCAATACCTAACTTAATTATTTTAACTTTAATAATTACGTTAACCTTTTATTTTTTCAATCAATAAAACTACTCGTACTCACATTCTCTCACTACCCGCACCTTGATATATGAAAAACGCCTTGGAAAATACTACCTCCGTTTTGTTTTATCTGTCGCCTAGGGAATTGTGGCAAAAACTTTGACCGTTAATATCTTAATTTGTATAATGATTCATCATACAAAAGTGATATCATTAGATTTGTAATAAAAAATACTATTAAAAAAGTATAATATTATAATATTTTATAAAAGTTCTATATTACAAATTATTGATTAAAAATTGACACTGAAAACTGTAAATGACAGATAAGAAAGAACGGAGGGAGTAGTATCTAGGTAGTTTTTTTAGTTAAACATTGGTATATGCAAAATTATGAAATATGAAAATTAATTTAGAACGAATGGACTAATACGATAGAATTGAATAAAAAAAGTTCACATATGAAGTTTGACCTTAAAATATTTTTATCTGCTAACAATTATTGTCACATATACCAACATTTTTTGCCACTAAAACTAAATGAAACTTTAAAGCAAAATCCGAATTTATCTGTTTGAATTGAACTTTATGATATGATAGGATGAAATGAAAAAAGCACAAATATGAATTTTGAGCTCCAAATATTTTCATTTCTATGTTATATATATCGAAACTTATGTCGACATTTTTTGTTGTTAAATCTGATTGAAACTTAAATGCAAAATTCAACTTTAACAGTATGGCTCAAAACTTTATAATACTATAGAATTAATTTAAAAAAAAATTCAAATATGAGATTTTAGCTCAAAATATTTTTATCTGATAACATTTATTGTCATATATACCAACATTTTTTGTCGATAAAACTAACTAAAATTCTAAGCAAAATTAAAATTTATCTATTTGATATGAAATTTTATGATATGATAGGATGGAGGGATAAAAGCTCAAATATGATTTGGAGTTCCAAATATTTTCATTTAATTTGTAATATATATATATATATATATATATATATATATATATATATATATATATATATATATATATATATATATATATATATATATATATCGTCATTTATGTGGACATGTATCATCATTTTCCAAAAAACGATTTATCTTCCTACCAAACAAAGGAAATTTAACATGGAAATCTATTTTCCTTGGAAAAACATTTCCCTTGAAAAACATTTCCTCCGAAATCATTTTTTGTCTAGCCAAACACATACGATATATATCTAATTGAATATAGAAAGCTCTTAATCCTACTAGGCTGGGGATCCAAGGGGGAAGTAGGGATATCTACTAACATTTATCTGCTTTTGGGGTAAATATGGAGGAGAGAGAGTGTGTAACTAAAAAGGAAAAATGAAGGGGTGGGGAGGGTCCAAGCATTCTTAGTCTGTTGGAAGCTGATCTCCAAACCGAACACCATCCAGACTATACTTAGTCTGTTCCGAGAGAGGATGTTCGGGAAAGGGCAGTTGAGAGTGGTGGAATAGGTTTCCATCACTGGTTCCATTTTTAGAGATCAAGGCAGAAGATGGAGGGGAGAGAGACACATGTACAAAAGGAAACTTAGAGAAAAGAGAATAGTACTCAAGGCTGGGGTGAAGAAAGTAAGTGGAGCGTGGCGTGATGGGGAAGATTGAAGACTTAGCTTGAGTTGTTGTTGTAGAAGAGATGAGAGAAATCCATAAACAATAGAATAAGGGGAGAAAGATGAACATCTCAATCACCCATGCTTGAACTTCTCAACAATAGCCATGAACTTGAATAATAATCAAATCAACCAAGACATGAACCTTGAACACCAAATGGGATTGGATATGACCTTGGATAAAGGTAGTCCACCACCAAAGCCTAACACCCCACCATGACCATCATAAAGGAAGAATCCACCAAATGATCAATAAAGGAATGATTAGAAACACCACCAAAAGATTGGATAAAGTAATCTAGATTTTGAGAGAAAACTTAGGGAAACCCTAACAAATGCAGTAGCATGTTCATAATCATCAAAAGCTGCCTTGGGAAATGTGCTAAACAAGTATTTATACTAATTAAAATAAAGAAACAAAACTCAGCGTTTAAGCCAAACAAAACACGCGAAAACAGGCTGGTCGCGGGCGCGACCATCTGGAAAGAAGTCGTCACGGCCGCAAGCTCGGGATGTCACGGGCGCTACCGGAGCGAAAACTCCAGGCGATTTGGCAAGTGCGCGATCGTAGCGGGCGCTACGATGGATCGTCACGGGCGTGACGAATATTTTCCCAAATTTCCCCAAAATGCTGTGGCGAGTCACGGGCGTTACTCGGCGAGGGTCACGGGCGTGACCTCCTGGGATGGTCCGTCGCGGGCGCGACCGAAGCAGTAGCGGGCGCGACGCAGTTGGTGATTTTAGGGGTTGTTTCCTTCGTGAACTCTATTGGCTCCGAGGCTATGACCGAACCTCGATACCTCTTTGCCTTCCGTCTTGGGATGGTCCGGTACGATCTTGAGGCCTCCAGGACTGTTGGAGCAAACCCTAGTCTCTCCAAGCTCCAACATCGGACGACTTGCCCAAGCCACGCTAGCTTGATACTCAACGCCCCACTCTTGGAGAAGGTGTATTTGTTCTTGAAAGTGACCGGGTGCGTGGGTTTAGGGTGGGCATGTCGGGTCGGGGTTACTTCCTCTTCGCTACCTCGCACAAGCCCGGCTTTGGAGGCTGGGACCCGAGCCCGACACGGTTCAGTAAGGCTCACGAGTGTTGTGTTTATAGCAGTCTAGGGTATTAGGGTTCCCAAGGGACTTATTTAAAGGAGTAAGGAGATACTGCCAAGGAAAAGATTTGGCCTTGGCAAACAAAGACCCCGAAAACACACAACAAGGAGAAACCTCAACGTAACTAACAAACATAAACAGACAAACAAATACAGCAAGGAGATCACCTGACTTGTAAAGCGACATCTCAGAAGCATAAATCAGGTCGTTCATGATGACAACTTCTCGGATGAATTTTGACTTTGTTGACCCATCGTTTTCCAATTCAGCTTCAAAAAGCAACCATTGGAGCTGTGAATTCATTCTCAAAAGACTCATCAATCCAAGACATATATATAGCTTGTCTTCTTCTAACCTCGGGTAGCTGAGAGGTACGAGAATAGCATGTAATTTCAAATTCCACGCCGAAGTTGGAAGGCAGATTAGAGGTTGTCTGAAATTGTCAATGCTGGACAGACAATGACCGAAGCCTATATGGTACTTCCAGAGCAGGACAAGGAGAAACCTCCAAATCCAAATCCAGATTCTGCATCTATTCCTTTTAGCAAAGATAAAAAAGAATGGAGGATCTGCCTTCTAAGGAAGATAGAAGGAGCAGATCTGATAAGATCGATAAGAAGAAAACACCTCAGCCTTAACATGTTAAAAAAAATAGGGTTTCAAGCCATTTGAGACTCTCTCTCACTAGAGGGATTTTTAGTTGCTAGGAAAATTGTTTAATGTTAAACAAAATAATGTATATACTTGTATCTAAGTTTACCTAAAGCAACAAAGCTAAACATGAGCCGTCTTAGCTCAGTGGTAGAGCGCGTGGCTTTTAACCACGTGGTCGTGGGTTCGATCCCCACAGACGGCGTATGGTTTAGTTTTATTTTGCCAAAAAGGTGGTAAGTCTATGTTATTAGCCCCCTTCTTTACTTGTTACTTAGGTGGAAGCCAATATTTTTGAAAAATAAGTTTATGAAAAAATAATACATATTGTATTGTAATATGAGAAATTACCTAAGGCATGGTAACCTATTTCTCCACTTATTTAGAAATGAGACTGCATCATTTTTATGTAATAAAAGTAATATATTATTCAATCAAAATTGAAGTGTCGTAGAGCACAATACACTTGCCTTACCATGAAAGAATACACTGACCCAATTTACAACACAATTGGGGACCAAAAGCTCCAAAAGAGAGCAATACAGTGACATTGAAATCCAAGAAATAACATAAAAGCCAAAACTCAAAGAACCCACTGAATTGAAAAAACCATCCTTGCTCTTGCAAATTGATTTTTCAATGCAGCAGACAAAGTTAGTCATTTACCATTTAGTGATAGGGATGGATTAGTAAATTTACAATTTTTTTTTCCAGATTTCAAGTAATTCCGGGTATAATTGTCCCAATCAAATTATTAATTAAGGTGTCTTAGAGATCTCACTTAAACGTATTTAAATTTTGGATTCAGTAATTTTTATGGATAACTTTAGGGGGTTAATTTTAGTTTAAGTTTCTTTTTAATTACTCTTATATATCACGAGTATGCCCATATAAATATTTTTTAGGGGGTTAATTTTAGTTTAAGTTTCTTTTTAATTACTCTTATATATCATGAGTATGCCCATATAAATATTTTTCTATCAAAGGTATATTATTTTAAGAACTAGTTTTAATGAACATACTACAAATGTTAAAAATCATATCACTTGACGTTATTTTTATAGTGGATGAAAATAATATGAAACATACATAGTGTAAAAAATATCTCATATATTTTCTTTATATGTTAATTGATATGATAGTTGGCCCCTTTATGAGTTCTTTTTCCTGATTTTACCACTGCCAATCCATATGTATATGCACTTAACTGTACTTGCCCTATACATAGATTGATATAATCACAAGGCCCACAACTTGCATTTCTTCAAATAGTGTGAAAAAAAAGCCTTGGATTACCCTTAGTGAGTGTCATTGTGGATTGGAACAGTAGATAAAGTTTGCTCTTCATTCAATAGTATATCTCTAAGTTGGGTTTGGGCATTTATGGTATGGTGATGGATTGATGATGATAACTGATAAGTACTATTTTGACTTCACACCCAAAGAAGAAGAAGAAGAAGAAGAAGAAGAAGAAGAAGAAGAAGAAGAAGAAGAAGAAGAAGAAGAAGAAGAAGAAGAATGTGGATCACATGGAAGTATAGACCAACCCATGTGGACCTTATGGACCGATCCATGTACACTGCCCTTAAACTTTAACTCAATCCTCTGAGACCAGTGTCTCATTCCAAAATAGAACATTGACAAAGAAGTAGGTACAAATCCAATTTCGATTAGTTAAATTCATTAGTATCAAACCTTAGGTAAGAAAAGGGTTATTGATTAAGGATGACCCATAAATATATTTGACCATGGTGGATATCAAGGATTAAGAGGTCCCTATTCGTAATTAAAACAAATGGAAATCACCTCCGACCACTCCCAGCATCGGTGACTGACGCCCAGACCATCCATTTCCCTCTTCTTGCACTTCGGCCCCTCCCCCCGAACCCTAAACTTGCGTTTTTTTCTGGATGTCTGCAAAGGGAAACCATGGTTCACCTTTTAGATTTCCAGAGATATTTACAAAGGCGAACCATGGTTTTCCTTTGTAGACATCCAGAGCTTAATCCTCCTCAATTCTCTCTATTCGCGTCATTAGGCATCCTTGACCCTTGCTTTTCTCGTAAAACCATCACCCCTTCCCCCTCCCTCTCGTTTCTCAGCCCGAGTAGCACCATCACAACGTCACACCACCGCCGCCACATCGGAAGTTCGCCGCGTCACTGCAACTACCAGACACCACAAGCGACTACCTCTCATCCTCTCTGTCGCGCGCCTTCCTGTGCCACCAACGTTGCAACCCGTCGTCGCCCCAGGTCGCTGCCATACGCCACCAACATCTTAGCGTTGTCAAATCATCCAGAATATATCTTCTAGATTTGTCGGTTTTAATTTTCATGGATTTGTTTTCTTTAGTGTTTGGGGGGGGGGGGGGGTCTGGATGAATATAGAGTGAGACATGTGTTGAGAGAGAAATAGTATTGGATGGAGTTTGAGTTATGTATGTCTGTATAGGAAACCATGGTTCGTCTTTGTAGATATATCCATAGATATATATAAAGGTGAACCAAGGTTTCCTTGGCAGACATCTGGCTAAGACGCACCGAAGTTTAGGGGTTGGGGGGCTCAAAAAGAGGGAAAGGAAGGGGTGGTCTAGGCGTCAATAGTCGATGGTTTATGGTGCTGTGGTGGTCGGAGGTGGTTTTTAGCGCTAGGGTAGTGGACGGACGTTTGGTAAGGGCAGGGTGGTGGACCTGGTGGTGGGGGGGGGGGGTGCTGCTTAATTGGGCAAAAAATTTAACCTTTCATTTTTTTTATTACAAATTCAGACCTCTTAGTCCTTAACATCGATATCCTTCATGATCAATGTGTTTCTAGGCCATTCTTTTTGGTCAATTACCCTAAGAAAAAACTGTATTTTGTGCTAAAAGGGCCAACACTGGTGATGTTGATATGTACATGGGTCATATAGATGTGCATAGGTAAATAGGACAATTGTTTCAGGGAACACATGACGTGTTTTCAACAAGAAGCAATATGTTGGTGTTTGTGTTGGTCTGTTGTTCACGAGTCTTTGAGTTTCAACAATTTTTAGTTTTAATGGTCGTTGATTAATAGTATCTAATGGACAATTATATTTCTCTAGGGTTTAAGGAGTCCATTGGAACTAGGTTTCCTATATGTTTTATAAGTTGTGAAGTTAGGTTATCATGATAGGTCATCACAAAATATCACTCTTGTAATCAAATAGTTTGTAATCCTTGAGTATAGTGCAAGGTTAAGTGATTTTTTATTCAATTTTGTGTTTTTCACTTTAAAAACTTTGTCATTTGTATCCACCTTTATTTTTTGAGTTTCTCTTGAGAATTGAGAGGGTGTGATATTGATCCTACAATTATTATTAGAGCTAGGGGTGAGGTTCGCAGTTCATATAAATGGCGCTAGATTGGATCACATCATAAGAGAAATTTTGTAGTATATTGTTAAAAAGTTACAAGGAAATTTATATATATATAAAAAGTATAATTCAATAATAGTATATTTTGTGGATGTTTAAGATGACAAAAATATGTTGATGATTTTCCACTCATGGTAGGAATAAAATAGTTAGAACATATATAACAAATCTACAAGAAGCCTTCTAACTAGCACAACATACTCTTCAAATACTAGTGAATTTTATAACTTCTAATCAAAATTCAAAATCCTAATATCTTTCGGGAATCCAAGAAATAGAAGAAAAATGTCTACCTCCTTATAGTAAGTTATGCTTTAATTCAATCAATGAATACTTATGTGGTAGCCAACAAGTAGAAATTGTAGATTTCATAAAACAGATAAACAACAATTTATCAATAATTAATCATATAGTATACAAATATATATGTATATCCATACTCTACCTACAATAGTTATATTATCTTCTTGCAACTCAGATTTTTTTTATAGGAAGCCATTGAGAAATATAAGACAAGATATAAGAATAAATAAATAAATAAATGTGCATTTAGTACTAATTAAGTTTAAAAAGAATAAAATGAACTTCAAATTAAGGGTGTGTTTGGTTGGTCAATAACCTCGGGGAAAATGGTCAATTTTTTCGGGTTGATTTATTTTCCTCATATTTTGGATGGGGTTGACTTCATGAAAGTTTTTACGATGGGTCCACCATTTTCTCCATTTTCCTAGGGAAAATTTTCCTTAGAGGGTGCTAAGAGAATTTTTCCTAGGGAAATCTTTCTCATGGAAAACTTCCCATGAATTTCCCTGAGATTCCTACCAAGTGGAAAAAGAGAATGTGAAAATAGTGTTCAACGGAAAGGATTGTGCAACGCAAGTCAAGGACTTGTTATTCTAGAAGAATTTGCATGGCCATTAAAGGACAAGCCAATGAATTTTGATTTGACGAGAGAGAGTGTTCGCCAAACATTGGGGACAATGAAATTCATTTTAGCAAGAAACTTGATCTTCAATATGGTAGGCCAAAAATAAAGAAACACTAGTTCTTGTACATGTACGTTGCACGGGACATAGATCAATCACACATATATTGAAAATATTATTTAAACTATATCTTAAATAATAGGTGTGAGAATATTAGAATGAACAACTATATAACTAATAATCATTAAAAATATGAACAATAGTACCTAAAATAAATATAAAAAAGAAAGCAATGATGAAAATAAAAGAAAGTTACTTTTGTACATTTTATTTTTGAAAAATGAAAACATTTGTATATCTCGCTAAGTTATAATTGAATTAGAATTATTGCTTTAATTTTCTTCTAGACAAATAATTCGTAATACTTTATTCTTAACATTTTACAAAAATGATTATGTCATATATATAGATATAATTAAGCAATATATAGTATGTCATCCCCTTTTATTTTCTCAAATTCCCTTTATCTCATCTTATTTCTTTATAAATTTTAAATCTTTCACACATTTTGATTAAAATAAGTTAGTGGCATAGATAAGGACATTTTCAAAGAAAACTCAAGATATACAACTTTAGCACATTAATAAAATATTAATAATATTCTAAATAATTCAATGGATCATAATTTCCTCTTATACAACAATGTATCCTTGTTCAAACTAAAACAATAACATAATATAATTATATATAGACATTGAATAAATTACTCACCCATTATTTAAAAAATGTATTATAAAAGCCGAAATACATATTGTTATTCGTAGGATAAAAAGACATCGTGTAAAACATAAAAAAAAAAGATGATAATAATAATAATAATAATAATAATAATAATAACAATAATAATAATAATAATAATAATAATAATAATATTATTATTATTATTATTATTATTATTATTATTAAACTTACCTTCACTTAAATCATAGTCTTCTCATGAAATGTAATGCTCAAACAATGCAACACCAAGTGCATGTAAATTCAAGGTTTGATCAAGATTTTTGTTCACTTGTATGATAGAAAGTAGTGAGGCTTGCTTTCTCATGATAAAGAAACAAATCAATATCAAAATTAGTATATCTAATTTATTCTAATATAAATTACAAAATAGATAGTGAGAAGAGGTGTGTATCAACTTTCAAGACTTAAAACACCATATCAATTTATATCAATCTAGCCAATCTTAAGTGGATGATAAAAAAATAATTATAAAAACAAAATTTATTAATAAAATTAAAGATGCTTTGACCAAAAATAACGTTTTTGTTAGTGGGTGAAAACAAATAGCTAAGTACAATTATTATGGTCATTAGTATTGATTTAATAATCACCATAACTATTAGCATTTTATTTGTCTTAACTTAACTGTCAACTTTATAGTAGTACTAGCCCTTAATCCCGTGCGTTGCACGGGACAAAATTAAACAACACGTATGATTATAATAAAATGAGACAATACCTGTTGTTGAAACTTTGTTTATGTCATATAATAAAAAGTTCAGACAAATCGGACAAACTCATGCAGATTCATAACACCTTTGGATCTGGGTTCACATATCGCTAATTATCCGAATTGATTTTGAAATTTGGACAGGGTTTGGGTTTGGGCGAGGAATAAGTCCAAATGTATGATTTGTTCGAATCTGGTCGAATTGACCTGAACCCGAATTTTTGTTACCGCTAGTTTGATCATTTCATCTAATGTATGTTGAAGTATTTCAAGAGTTAAAAGGCATAACATACAAGTTATAAGCATAGGATCGACCGGATAGGTAAAAAACAAGCTTAACAAGAAGAATGGACCCAACACGGATCGTGCTCGGAATGACACGACCCCTGTTGGTGTCCAGAGAGTAACAAAATCGTGCACAGGATCAACACGGGTCGTGTTGATCCAACACGGGTCGTGTTGATCACAGTCGGGATTGAATTTCAAATCCCTTGAATTATGCCTCGTGTTGAAATGAATTTGGTCATGATTTTGGATGATATTGAGTGAGAAATCAGTCATGATTTCTCATTAATATCATTCAAACTAAATCCCTAAGATTATGCCAATGCATTTGGAAGGTTTGACCTCCTTATGACTCCAAAGGTTCCCTATATAAGGTGGATGAATTCACCATTCATCCACACACTCTCACTCACCTTCTTATTCCTTCTAAAGAGCATTCAACACATTTTTAAGGTGTTGACTGCAGCAACTCTTTGAGTCCTCTGAGAAATCTTGCAACTCTTTGAGTCCTTTGACTGCAGCAACTCCAAAGGTTCCCTATATAAGGAGATGCTCGAAGCGAAATACATGTCGGAGGATTCTACAAGTAAGAACTTTCTCGTTAGCCAATTTAACAATTTTAAGATGGTTGAAGGTAGAAAAGTTCTTGACCAATTGCATGAAATTCAACATATATTAAGCAATTTTGTTCAACATAAGATCCACATAGATGAGGCCTATATTGTATCTTCGAAAATTGGCAAGCTCTCCCCTTCATGGAAAGAAACTAAGAGAACCTTAATGCATTCTAAGGAACCCATATCACTTGAGGGTTTGGCTAACCATCTCCGTATTGAGGAGGAATTGAGAATGCAGGATGTTACCAAGGAGAATCTCTCCAAGGTGCATGTGGTTCAAGAGAATACAAGAGGGACAAAGAACAATAATAAGTTTAAGAACAAGAGCAATAAGAAACAAAAAATGGTTTGTTGGGAATGCGGCAAGCCGGGTCACCCCAAGAGGGAATGTCCGGTTTGGAGGAAAAAGCACGGGCTTTCGAACAGCAACACTAAGAATCATGGTGGTAAGAAGGAGTCTAATGGACCCTTCGTAGCCATGATTAAGGACCAAATTAATGTCGTTTCGAGCGACGATATTTGGTGGGTTGATTGGGGTGCAGCTCGACACGTTTGCATTGATCGTTCTCTCTTCAAGACTATTCAACCCGCCGAAGAGGGGAGAAAGCTCTTTATGGGCAACAACTCCCCGGTTAAGGTGGAAGGAATAGGACAACTTGAACTTGTATTTACTTCCGGAAAGACATTGGTTTTAAACGATGTGTATTTAGTTCCGGATATATGTAAGAATCTTGTTTTGGGTTTTCTCTTGAGTAAGTTTGGGTTTAAGCAAGTGTATGAAGGGGACAACTATGTTTTGTCTAAGGGAGGGGTCTTTGTAGGAAAAGGCTATGCATGTGGTCATATGTTTAAGCTTAACGCTACAAGTGGCAATAAGAATGATGTTTCTGTTTACTTGCTTGGTTCTTGTTTGAAATCTTCTCTTCGGCATTTGAGACTTGGACATGTAAATTACAATAAGATTAAGTACATATCTAATCTTGACCTAATTCAAAGTTTGGATGATAAGTTTGAGAAGTGTAGAACATGCATGTTAACTAAAATCACCAAAAGTTCCTTTCCAAGTATTATGAGAAATTCTAAATTACTTGAATTGATTCATAGTGATTTAGGAGATTTCCATAGCACTCCTTCTATAGGAGGTAAAAGATACTATGTGACTTTCATTGATGATTTTTCTAAGTTTTGCCAAGTATTTCTTTTGCATTTAAAAGATGAAACTTTAGACAAGTTTAAAATTTACAAAGCTAAAAGTGAGTTACAATGTGAGGCCCAAATAAAAAGATTAAGATCCGATAGGGGTGGTGAATTTTATGATCCAATTTATTTTCAAGGTTGTGGTGTGGTGCATGAGACAACGACACCTTATACACCTCAACGAAATGGTGTGACTGAAAGGAAAAATAGGACATTAAAAGAAATGGTTAACTCCATGCTATCTTACTCCGGTTTAAGTGAAGGATTTTGGGTGAAGCCTTATTAACGGCTTGTTATGTTTTAAATAGAGTTCCTCTAAAAGGGAACACTAAAACCCCATATGAACTTTGGAATAAAAGAAAGCCAACTCTAAAACAGTTTAGAGTATGGGGGTGTTGGGCCATTGTAAGGGTCCCAGAACCAAAGAAAAGGAAATTGGGTGAAAGAGGGATTCAATGCATCTTTATAGGCTATGCCTTTGAAAGCAAAGCCTATAGGTTTATGGTTATCGAACTAAATGACTACATAACGGTGAACACCGTAATAGAGTCAATTGATGCAATATTTGATGAGACTCGATTCTCTTCAATTCCTAGACCCAAGGATGTCATTCATGACATGATTCCAAAGGATGCTATTCAAGAAACTCAACAAGATGTTGAGGAAATAAGGAGTAAGAGAACAAGGAAATCCAAGGATTATGGCTCGGATTTTGTTGTTTATTTAGTAGAGGGAGATAGGAACTCTATTGAGTACAGGACTCCCTACATCTACAATGTAGATGAAGATCCTAAAACTTTCAAAGAGGCCATGGAGTCACAAGATGCTTCCTTTTGGAAGGAAGCGGTACAAGATGAGATAGACTCCATTAAGGAAAATAATGTTTGGATTTTAGTAGATCTACCACCGGGATGTAAACCAATTACATCAAAATGGATCTTTAAGCGCAAAAAGAAAGTAGATGGTACCATAGAAAGGTTTAAAGCCCGGCTAGTTGTAAGGGGCTTTACCCAAAGGTATGGTATCGATTACTTTGACACTTATGCACCCGTGGTTAGGATTGCAACTATAAGAGTACTTATAGCTTTAGCCACTATCCATAAGCTAGTAATCCATCAAATGGATGTCAAAACGACATTCCTAAATGGAGAACTAGAAGAGGAGGTGTATATGGAACAACCCAAGGGGTTTGTTAAAAAGTGTCATGAGAATAAAGTATGTAAACTCATAAAATCTTTGTATGGTCTAAAGCAAACACCTAAGCAATGGCATCACAAATTTGATGAAGTAGTGCTTGGAATTGGCTTTAAAATCAATGAGCCGGATAAGTGTGTCTATTCTAAGTTCAAGAATGGAAAGGGGGTGATTATATGCATATATGTTGATGACATGTTGATATTTGGTACCGACAAGGAACAAGTTGAGAAAACTAAGAGTTTTCTATCCGCTAAGTTCTCTACGAAGGACTTGGGAGAAGGGGATGTGATACTTGGTATCAAGATCATTAGAAATAATGATGAAATAAGTCTAACACAATCACATTATATGGAAAAGGTGTTAGGAAAGTTTCATAAGAGCTCCTATGTGGCTACTACTCCATTTGATCCAAGCATCAAACTAAGCAAAAACGATGGTAGACCTTTTGCCCAATTGGAGTACGCTAAAGTCATAGGTAGCTTAATGTATGCTATGACTTGTACAAGGCCGGATATAGTCTTTACGGTAGGGAAGCTTAGTAGATTTACTAGCAACCCAAGAAAAGAGCATTGGCAAGCGGTTAAGAGGGTTTTGGGATACCTAAAACTTACCCAAAACTATAGCTTGCGGTTTAAGGGAGAACCTTCGGTCTTAGAAGGATACTCCAATGCAAGTTGGATAAGTGACAAGGATGATTACACCTCAACTTCCGGTTGGGTGTTTCTACTTGGTGGGTGCGCTGTTTCTTGGGGTTCTAAGAAACAAGCATGTATTTCGAACTCCACTATGGCTTCCGAGTTCGTAGCATTGGCCGCCGCTTGTAAGGAGGCGGAATGGCTTCGAAACTTGATGTTGGAAATTCCTTTATGGGAGAAGCCCATGCCTCCAACAACTCTTTATTGTGACAACAATGCCACAATTGCAAGTATATATAATCGTGTCTACAATGGCAAGTCAAGGCACATTTGGTTACGACACACTTATGTCCATCAACTCATTAAGGATGGAATTGTAGCGGTAAACTACATTAAGACAAGTGAGAACTTGGCCGATCCTTTCACCAAGGGATTGAACAAGGAAATGGTGAAAAATTCATCAAAGGGGATGGGGGTTAGCTCAACCATATGATTATCATCAACGGAGCTCCAACTCACGCTTGACACCTCTTGTCAAGCCTTGAGTTCAATGGTCGACGACGTTGAATGATAATGGAAGCATCAATTTTTCAAGTTTAATCATCCCAAGGACAAGGTGATGCTCAAGAACCGAAATGTTCAAGAGGTTTGAGTCTCTGTCTCATTAACAGACTTTGAATCGATGAGATGGGGAGCTTTATTACGGGGCGTAAAAGTCTGCCTATGCGAGGACGTGAAGTGGGCCGCTTCCGATAGCCTAGGGACGGGCTTGATGGTTCTCGCGAAGGGTATGGGACACATGGCCGGTTGTAAAATAGTGTCTTTATCTAAGCAAGGTTTTGGGTTGTGTGTGTGATATGTATCCAATTAGTTAAATAAGGATGTAAAGTTCAAAAACTTGTCTACTTATACGTTCAAACTAATTGAAATTATATACATTAAGTGGAAGTTCAAGTCGAAAGGCATTTTCATGATGCATAACAACTCCTCGATTTCTGGGGTGTTGAATCTTTCTAGAAGTCGCCATGTATGGCGGGGGTAATTTTACCCAAGTGAGGAATCCCGGGCTATTTCAAGTGGTACTCTTGAAATGGCGGGGGATTGCTGGAGTATTTCAAGAGTTAAGAGGCATATCATACAAGTTATAAGCATAGGATCGACTGGATAGGTCGAAAACAAGCTTAACAAGAAGAATGGACCCAACACGGATCGTGCTTGGAATGACACGACCCGTGTTGGTGTCCAGAGAGTAAGAAAATCGTGCACAGGATCAACACGGGTCGTGTTGATCCAACACGGGTCGTGTTGATCCAACACGGGTCGTGTTGACTACAACACGGACCGTGTTGATTTGACACGATCCGTGTTGATCACAGTCGGGATTGAATTTCAAATCCCTTGATTTATGCCTCGTGTTGAAATGAATTTGGTCATGATTTTGGATGATATTGACTGAGAAATCAGTCATAATTTCTCATTAATATCATTCAAACAAAATCCCTAAGATTATGCCTAATGCATTTGGAAGGTTTGACCTCCTTATGACTCCAAAGGTTCCCTATATAAGGTGGATGAATTCACCATTCATCCACACACTCTCACCTTCTTATTCCTTAATTAGAGAGCATTCAACACATTCTTAAGGTGTTGACTGCAACAACTCTTTGAGTCCTTTGAGAAATCTTGTAACTTTGCTTACAAGAAGTTAGGTTTTACCCTTTAGTCTTTTCACGGTCTAGTGAATAAGTCTTAAGGGGAGACGGGCTTGCCCTTGACTCCTAGCCACCCAAGTGATCCCCCATCTTCCGTGGTTCCTTTATTCCATCTCATTGTTCATTATTTCCAACAATGTACGTATGTGATATTTGAAATATTGGACTAAAAATTTAAAGATAAATTATTATGTATTTAGTTATATATATATATATATATATATATATATATATATATATATATATATATATATATATATATATATATATATATATATATATATATATATATATATATAACATTAGATTGCATAGGCTATGTCGATGAATCGACTCCTTTACCTTTCAGTGACAACGTTGATGACATGAGTACACGTTATGCCTATAGTAAATGCTGCTAATTTTAAAAACTTGCTAAATGTATATAATTGGGTAGAAAACGAATCACATAGATATACCTACTTAACCAACCAAGTGAATCGAAATGTATCATGTGAAAGTTGAGCTTAGGTTTTGTCCAAATAAATATAGGGTCAATTATGTTTAAGTACAAATCAAGTTAGGTTAATGCTAAGTCATGTTAAAGAGCGTCAATTGTTAGACAATAATATCGAATTGTGCTTGATCATCAGTTCCACTAGTGTACGTTGGCTTTTTATTCATATTTGACATCAACTAGAATTGAACCTAGATATATGACAATCCTAGTAGTGTTAATTGGTCAATTGAACTAACATATCAAGTGGAGTTAGGAATAGGGGGCAAAAATTTGTGTTTGGGTGGATTCGAGTTCAGATAATCTATTCTATTACATATATTAAAACAAAATTTTCTCTAACAAGATAGCACCATGTGTCAACATAATTAATGCATAAGCATGTAATTTCTTTGGAAAAAAAAAACAAACATCAATCATGGAGCAATTAGAAATTTTTTCAAAAAAATCACTCATTATGGAATATAGTGTTTGTTTCAAAAAAGGTATTTATAGTTGATCATCTTTACTTTTTAAAAAATAAATACATTGTTATTGTCTATCAATAAAATAAAAGAATTAAGTTGGTAAGTTACTTTAATACTTTTATTAAAATTTATAACAAAATAAAATAAATGTGCAATTCACTCTAGGAACGGTTAGTTCTTAGTAAGCAAACTTTATATACAATTACTATGCATGCATGCAATAAGTAATTAATTATAGTTTAACGGTTCAATTCTATTAATAAAGATATTTTAGTGAGTAATAATTTGTTAGTGACCCTTTAATCTTTAATTATATTGAGATTGTCAACATAACTTTTCCATTAACCTTTTTTTAGGGACATTGTTGACATGAAAAATGGGAAATCATTATATATATACATGTTTAGATCTCCATATTAAATAAATACAAACACAATAATTTCAAATCTCTTGAATAGTGCATCAGTTCAAAAACTATATGAAGTGTTTGGTTAATAATGGCGACAAAGAAGACAGATTAACACATGCATTGCATGGGCACAAAGACTAGTCATGCAGAGACATTAGCGAGGAAGTTCAAAGATATACCAATTCTATTCCAGTAAAGAAAAGGTTGGGATCAAGCTTTGGGAAGTTTGGCTATGGCGGTGTCTGGGGACGAGGAAAGGTTGATTTCAATTTTGGTGTGAGATTTTGTTTGTTGTGAGTTTAGCTGCTGATTTCCATTTGGTGTGATATTTTGTTTGTTGTGAGTTTGGCCCTTTTTGTATTAGGTTGCTTTTGTCTTCACATTTTGGGTGTGGCTTTTCTTTTGATGCCAACCTATTATGCATACTTTGTCGACCTTGGTGGTGGCTGCTTTTGGGCCATTTGCCCTCAATCATCAAAAAAAAAGGAAAAGCCTAACGATTCTCGAATTTATGGTTTGTGTAGTTTGTACGAGAAAATGAATTTGAGTTCGATCTAAAAGGAAAATCTAACATTTTCCGTACCATTCGAACTCAGATTCAATGGCTACTCCCCAATTTCAAGAGACTACCAGCATTTATGACTCATATCCAGCACAATTTTGGATTAAGACATATCAAAATTCAGGTTTGGTCTACAAATCGGATGAGCTATTGATGTCTGGATTCAGTTTTTGCCAGGTCGGACAATTTAAATGGGGCTAAATTCGAGTCAAAATTGAGTTCAGACAATAGAAAAAGAGAAATATATAGTTTGTCCGAATAGTTGGTCAGTTAAGTCCATGTTAAAATCGCATTCGGAAAAAACTGAATTTCTTCCAGGTTGGACGCGATCCATTAGACATGTTCGAGACTCCTTTTTGAAAATTTTAAAAGATATATATATATATATATGTGTGTGTGTGTGTGTGTGTGATTTAATTTTATACCATTTATATGTATTATTATAGTTATAGAAGTCAATTATGTAATTTTTTTAAATTTAAATTACAAATATATAGGTTTTATACCATGACAAGACACTTAATATATATTACCCAAGACATTTATCATTTTCAATATTTAAATAATGTAACTAATTAATGTAACTTGTATTCTAAACACTATTTCACATGGGTAATGATAAGTGTCTTGCCCCAAGACACTTCTTAAATGTCTTCTCCCTTATAAAATCAATACTTATTATCGTTTTTAACCCCCATTTTTTTGACAGATACTATTAATTATCAATTATAAGAAGCTTGGAATGTGTTGGCTACGCCAATAATTAAAATTGACACCCTAACGAATGAACCCCATCCGTTGGGCATATTTTAGACACTTTTTTGTAAATTTTTAAAAATATAGATAAAAGTGTGATTTTATACAATTTATATATATTATTATAGTTATAGAAGTCAATCATGTAACTTTTTTCCAATTTAATTCACAAATATATAGGTTTTCTATAATGACAAGACACAAAATATGTGTCTTGCACAAGACTTTTATCATTTCCCATTTCACATTTATCATTTTAGGATAATTGGATTCTAATAATCTCTACTTTCACGAATTGGACAACGGTATACCGTACTTTCACTTTGTATTCTGGTGGTCCAAAAAAAAATAAAATTGGATTGTAGTGGGATATTTTCGAGTGAATCATAGATTTTGTGTTGCATTTGATTCAAAACTTAGTATATCACTTTACAATGATTTTTAATGAATTTACAGCGTTTCTCCCAATTTTTTATCATTTTTTTACTATTTTTTTACAATTTTTTCACTTTTATTATTTTTAAAAAATCATAATAATTATTCGGAGTCTCAAAAAAATAATTTAGAAAATGTTTTAGAAACTAAAATTCATTAGCTTTCTAGGGGCAGGAACGAAAAAAACAAAAACAGTATAGTGTAGGAATGAAAAAAATAAGAAGAATGTAGAGGTAGATTTTGTACCACTACAATCCAATTTTATTTTTTTTTGTACCACCAGAATACAAAGTGAAAATACGGTGCACCATTGTCCAATTGATGAAAGTAGGGATTATTAGAATCCAATTATCCTATCATTTTATCTCATATTTCCCACAAATTTTTATCCCACATTACAAAAGAACTCCAAGGATACATTCGTGTATACACACAAACTCACAAACTCAAGAACGATGCCTGGTTTACAAGGTGAACAAGTACTGATCCCGGGTCTACCCGGCGACGTGGCCGTTGACTGCATGTCCCTTCTTGACACGTCAGCTCATCCCGCTGCCTCTGGCGTTTGCCGGAAGTGGCGCAACCTCCTTAAGAGCATATCATTTTTCCTCCACCGCCAGCGTTCCCGGTTGACCCGCTTCTACGCCTGCGTGGTCCACACCCGGTTCGACCCATATGATTCTGGACTCTCCATCTTCGACCCAAACACCCGGTCATGGGACCCACTTGACCCAGTTCCTGGGCACTCCAGTTTACCACTGTTCTGCCAGCTGGCATGCTGTGATAGGAAGCTGGTCCTCATGGGCGGCTGGGACTCGGTCAGTTATGACCCGGTGAGTTGGGTTTTTGTCTATGACTTTGTGACTCGGAGATGGAAACGAGGGAAGGACATGCCTGTAAAGATATCGTTTTTCGCCATTGCCGGGTTGAACCGGAAGGTATATGTGGCAGGCGGGCATGACCCGGACAAAAACGGGTTGAAGTCCGCGTGGGAGTATGACCCGGCTGAGGACCAATGGACTGAGTTGACCCAGATGAGTGAGACCCGAGATGAGTGTCAAGGCCTGGTCATCGGGTCCAAGTTCTGGGTCATAAGTGGGTACGACACCGAGTGTCAAGGCGGGTTCAAGCCGAGTGCCGAGTTCTATGATCCGGACTCGGGTATATGGACCCAGGTCAACGACGCATGGGTTGCTGGACAAAGCCCTAGGTGCTGTGTTGGGGTGGGAAAGAAGGGGGAGCTGCTCAACTGGGGTACTGAGTTCAACTCGGAGGTCCGAGTTGGGACTTGTGTGATTGAGTTGGGTGACCGAGTCTTGGTGATTGGCTCGGCGAGTCATGGAGCGAGTCAGCAGGTTTTTGTGGGGAAGAGGTTGAGTAGTGGTGAATATGGAGAACTTGAGAAGTTATCAGATTTGCCTAATCAGTTCTTGGGGTACATTCACTCTGGATGCTGTGTTGAGGTTTGATCTTTCATTATATAAGTTCCCAAGAAAAGAAACTACTTAATCTTAACGTATTATCGATCTATTTGATAGTGTGTTTTCGATCAGTATGGAGTAGTGACTGGGAATTTGTTATTGATCTTCATTTTATTACAAAAGCTTAATGAAGGATCTTCATTTTAAGAAAGAAAAATTAATGAAGAGGTTGTTAGTTATCCAATAGTGTAATATACAGTATGCGATGTACGAGACGCAGCTTATTATTGTTAGCATAATTGCATAAAAGATAAAGATGAGGTTGAGCCGTTGAGGACTTGGTTTTGCAAAGTAATGATATCTGTGGTGACTTTGTTATCGGAGCATAACTGACTTTAGGTACCTTCCAAGTTGGAAAGATATGTGTTGGGTTATTGACCCAAATTCTCTTGACTAATTATTTGACAAGTTTCCTAAATCTGCTTAAACTCTAAGTTATTGGTTGCTATTAGAAAATTACTTTATTTCTTAATTATATTTAGGTTAGTTTCCTAATTGTAATAGCATTCTAAAACCTTATTGTATTTGGAGTGAAAGTCTAGCCAAATCTATAGGATGTTTACCCCTATAAATAGAGGTCTTTATTCACCTTGTAATGTGCGACAGATATAGCCAATGTGAGAGCCTTCAGAACTCCCCGTGAGGGAGGTACTGTGTTATTTTCACATATTCACCATACCCATCCCTAGGTTGCGAGAATCTACGAGAGTACATAAATTTTACCTTTTGTAATATCTCCTTTTCTACTAGTGGATACTGATTGTTGCCCATGGTTTTTTCCGATTTGGTTTCCACGTAAAATTACTGTCTCACCCATATATCTTTGTTTTTGCCTCTCTATTATTATCCTCGATTTCCATAATCATCCTATTTTTCCTTCTGCTGCATATATTGCTCTATTTTACACCTTAACAAGTGGCTAACAACTGGCAACAGATGTGAATCCGATCCTAACGGCATGCATGTTAACTGTTAATTAATTAATCACCATGCAGATTTGGACACTTAGCCGCGCCAACTTTGATGATACAAGGCATGCATGCATGCATATATAGTAAGTAATTAAATTGGCATGTCACCCTGGTCCATTTCATCCATTTGAATTGGAATTCCAGGGTCTAAAGAAGCTGTAATGGCAATATGACATGCACCTAGCTTCTTGATCAGCTTCTGATGCATAGTACTTGTCATAACAAGCATGCTGCACCTCAGCAACTAGAGATAATCTCCTAATATTTCCTTCAATTCCCAACACTTCCCATATGAGTTGTTACTTCATATCCCAAATTTGGGTGGTGGTCCGCTGGTCCTATATAGCTAACTTATATTCTGCAACATGGCCATTACTGATTTACTTAATTATTCCTTCAGGTCCACCCCCTCCATTGCCATTCTTTGACAGCTTTTACTAGTTATGTCTAGCTAGCAGCTCCTATGGCGGTTGCTACATACAATTATAGCAGTGCAAAATTGAATCTCTATAATACCAATATCATCAAATGTGGGTACTTGTTGGAAAGTATTCTCAAACACACATGCATTCTATAAATCTAGAGCCTCAATTGTTTTGGCTCAAGTTTAATTTCGACCACTCTTTTGCGGGCGTCCCTTGGTAAAGATATAGCACGGCCTGTGGTAATTATCTTTGTACCATGTGTTGGAAAATGATGTTTGACAACGGCTTGAATCTTCATCATCTTCACTTGACTTGACTTGATCTTCTAGCGGTACATATGACAAGACGGAGATAGAACTTAATAACCAAATGGTTAACTTGACTTGTTTGGATAATGCTAAAAGTCATGACCTCGTACTCATTTTCCTTAAGAACTATTTACTGTACCGTAAATATTCAAAGGGATAAAACTTAGCACTTGTAACACTCAAGAAATAGATTCTCACTTGAATCACTCTAGTATAGCTGCAGTCTATACTAGAATGAGGTTGTGATTAGCTTAAAATGGTGTGACTCAAATAGCTTAGGATGTCTCCTATTTATAGGAGATTACCACCCACTTAGGATACCCTAGTCAAAAGGTAATCAAGAGCCTTAATGATGAGATTATGTCCTTAATATGACCTTGACCAAGTCAAGTCATATAACTATTGCAATCTCAGCATAATCGTGCTTAATGACGATATCAAGCACTAATTACACAAAATCATATAGCCGTTAGCAATTAATACAATCCTGCCTTCAACACGACCCGTGTTGAGCGCAGGAATTGTTTCCTTGCTCTCTGGAAGACAACACGACCCGTGTTGCTTCCTGTTTCACCCGTGTTGATCATATTCTTATTGTTTCACTTATATATGATCCTTATACTTAATATACTTTATTCTTTAGGCTATATAATTGTCTTATACTCTTGAAATATATCCAACAATCCCCCGCTATTTCAAGAGTATGTAAAACCCTTGAAATAACTTTACTTAAGAGGCTTATACCCCCGCTATTTGAGATATACCTTAACTTATAATCACCAGAGAATCCTTAAAACATATGCCTAATGAAAAGTAGATTACTCTTTGAACTTTTCAATTAGTGTATATGAGCCAAAATTGTGTCCAAATCACAAAGTAGACATAGCTTTGAACTTTGGATTTATTTTGACCAACTATACTCATAACACACATATATTTTTAAATCTTGAGTGTAAATACCTTGACACTATTATCCGGCCTTGTGTCCTTATCTTTAGTAAGTGTTTCGGAATTTTAGCCCATAGTTCCTTTATGCGGCCACACATTACACTCACATAGGTATACTTTGTAATTATACCACCCCTGTAATTAGGTTTTCCACAAAGTCCATTAAGAGTGTCACCACTCAACCTCTTGTCATTACAGATATAAGCATCACTTAACCTGAGATGTATAAAATCGATGCTTCCTACTACTTTAGACAACTCCATACTCATTTGAACTTTAGAAATTGGTGGTATTCCAATTCGTAAAGTTGAGTCATTGTTGTGAAGTAGTAGATATTTAGGCTACTTAACCCATCTCTAAATACAAGGTCCACTAGATATATAAATATATCTTTACCATGGCCTTAATAAGAATATCCTCACCATAATATGAACAAACCATCATATTATTTTTCGGATACAATCACACTATACCGTGTATAAACTTGATATGGATCCTCTTATATGCTTATCATCCAAGAAACATGGATATAAACTTGTGAACAAAATAACCTCGCACTTGACAAACCACTTAACCTTTGATTTAGATGGAAATCGAATTTCCAACTTATATGTAATTAAATCATTACATCTCAATCCTTTGCTACATACTTGAACTTATAACTTTAACTCGTTGAATAATAAATGGTTCATAATCATGAATGATTATATTGTAGAGTATACTACCAAGTATATGATTAAATCATCACATTACCTTGGTTGTATTCTCTCCTTTTATATTTAATACCACTCTTCAAAGCATATAGCTATGAAGACTTAAACATAATGCTTAAACTTTATCATTTCCAAATCCATTGATAAATATATATATCATCATGAATTTAGAATAATCAAGTGTACAAAACTATACACTTCTTATGTAGCAAATAAACTTGATATATGCATACTCAACTTATGCAAACAACATAGACCATTCTTAATCATGATTATCCGGAAACCTTGATCATAAATTAAACTTTATGAACTTGTAAAACCTCAAAGAATAACCACTTCCATAATCATGAACTATAGTCTATCGCAAGTATGCATAATTCCTTATGTATAAAAAATACTCCCTTGTATTCTACTACATGCTCTTATAAACTTGAAAGATTATAACAAGGACAAACATGTATTCAACTTATATTTATGAATACACTAAAACACATGAGTAATCATGTTCAATCTTATACTTACCTAATCATGTTTGATATTTCATATGCCATAACTCAATGAATACATATATGTAAACATATACATATTGACACATAAACCATACAAAAGTATGAAATCTTCTCATATATCTTATGCAATCCATTCACTTATTTCATAAAGAAATTTATCTTATAGTGAACTTGCATAAAATCTTAATAAACTCTTATCATATTAAAATATAATTGAATAACATGAGAACCAAACATGTAGACAAACTTATGTCCATGTCACTTATGAATAACTTGAATTGCTTGAGAATATAGTTGCAAGTACATGACTTACAACTACTTAAATTAACATGTAGTAAAACATAACATACTTAAGCTTACTAGCATGATCAAACTTGTAGACACAATATTAGTGGATAAAACCTCCACTCATATTTAAGATTAAAGCATGTTCTTGTCTACTTATATTTCCATTAATAAAAGGAAATAAATAACTTATGATTCTACACACTTATATAATCACATAAATCAATTTTGCACTTAGGAAAACCAAGCAAAATTGCCTTAAGCACTTATAGGATCAAGTGATTATTCTTAAATTTGTCATGCCATAAACAACATAGAGTCAAATACTTATTTTAATCAAACAACCAAAACTTAAATCCTCTTGGCATGCTTGAATAAATCATAAAACTCTATAAACATTCATAAACATGAATCACATGACAAGATACTTGTTAATCTGCATGAAAGTCAATACTTAAATTAATTTCATACTTAGACTTAAACTTAGTACAAAACTTAATCAAAACATATGAAATTTCCTTTGCATAATTAGCTAAGAATATTAGCCAAATAATCTTATAGGTTCAACTTGTTAGAAATAATCATGAGTCCTTACTTATGCAACATCTTATATTTATACAACATCTTATAAGCATAGAAAGCTTTCTTATCAAATTTATACATATCATGAATTCACATACTTGAATCCATATTATGTATACTTAATAATATTTTGAAATAGCCTAGACAACTTGTGTATATGTACCTTATATTTATACATATCATTAATCATATAAACATGATTAATCCTTTGTCTTTCTTATTATCTTGTGCACTCTTATATTTCCAATAGCTAGGAAATTATATTAGCCATTTACAAACTTAATTGTACAAAATCAATCACATATGATTTCTCATATATAATTACTTATATGGCTTCTTGTACACGAACTTGCTATTTCATCTTAATAACCACATAATGTTGCCAATACTTTATCAACATATATAATAATAATTATTATGCTTTTCTTATTACAATACTTATAAGCATAATAAAAATATACTCATGATAATAATAATAATAATAATAATAATAATAATAATAATAATAATAATAATTTGAACCTTAATGCACACATAACTTATAGTGGATTTCATAAGACAATAAACAAGCCACTTGTATGCATTCAAATAATTCTCTTAAAAATTATACTTATATGCAAAGCTTATCTTAAATTCATATTTGACTTTCAATTGCATAAACTCATTGTAATACTAGAATCATAAACTTGAGATAACCAAAATAGAATTTCATGGCACCTTAGAAACATAATACTTATGTCAATACTTATATTCTATTTTTCATGCTTCAAACTTAATCATAAAATTAACTTGTTAATCATGCTATTAAACAATACTTGAATAACAATAGGCAAAACAATAAGCATGAAATCATTCATACCTATCACTTATAAACATGGAACAAGATTTCCAAACATGATATTAATAAAAGGTCTAATCAACTTGCACTCATCCTTCATATTAATATCAAAAACAATAGGCGGAATAAACTTGATGGTACTTTGAACATGTGAATAAACATGGAAAAATTCAGCTTATAAGAAGCAAAATATAATCTTGCTATAATGAATTTCCACATTAAACACCTTAAAAACCTTGTAACTTAAAACATTTAACCAAGGAATATTTTAATGGTAATAATATCATCCTTATTACTAGTATGAAACTTCCATGCAACTTAATATCATAGCCAACTTAAAACATATGGCTAAATATACTTGTAACTTATGTAGGTGTTCAATGGTGCACTTAATAATATATAAATAAATAAATAAATATTTATTTTGACTTTTCCTTTGCACCATCCATCAACAACTACCTTATCATGGAATTTCAATACACTTATCCTTGATGGCAATTCTTATAAACCAATTAAACATGTCAAAGGTAATAAACATATTCATTGGTATTAACTTGATAATATTAAGAGGCAACTTAAACATGGTCAATGCATATGCATATAACCACCAATTAATAACAACAACTTAATTACCTTTGACCTCCTTGTAAATGCCTTTGTTGTTACCTTGCCCTTAATCCATATAAACTTCATTGGATAATCACGCAACAATTCCCATCATGAATATCAAGATCTTGTACTTGTATTGCCACTCTTATGTATCACTTTCTCATCTATATAAAACACATATAGATAAACAAATGATTAATAAACTTTTAATCATTAAACTTGCTCAATAAAACTTAATAAACTTATATGAAAAATTGATACTAATAAACTTGTAGAATATAAACTTATCTTTGTAATCCCTCTTGAATCTTTGACGTCCAACTCTTAGCCTCCTCCAATCTTGTCTCGTAAAATAGTTCTTAAGATTGTTGGAAAATGATGTTTGACAACGGCTTGAATCTTCATCATCTTCACTTGACTTGACTTGATCTTCTAGCGGTACATATGACAAGACGGAGATAGAACTTAATAACCAAATGGTTAACTTGACTTGTTTGGATAATGCTAAGAGTCATGGCCTCGTACTCATTTTCCTTAAGAACTATTTACTGTACCGTAAATGTTCAAAGGGATAAAACTTAGCACTTGTAACACTCAAGAAATAGATTCTCACTTGAATCACTCTTAGACCTGGCAATTCTCGACCCGACCCGGAAACCCGACCCAAACCGACCCGCAAAAAGTGGGCTTTGAACACGAAATTCCGACCCGGGACCCGAAAATAACCCGACCCAAAGAACCCGGCAAAAAACGGGTCAGGTTGGGTCAGGTTTGGGTCGACCCGTTGGGTCAGACACTTTAATTTTAAGTGTTTTGTCTACTTTGACCTTATGCAAAAAAATGGGCCCATTCCATGAAAATTAAGGTCCAAAAGTAAAATATTTGGTAGTTTTGGAAAGCTATGCGTAGAGAGAGATATACAAATGAAATAATCAAATAACAAATGACCAAAACAAAACCCTAACACTGTCACTCACTCACTCTTTCAGTGAACCCTCAAACTCCTGTAATCCCGCATCTCTCCTCTCTGTCAGTAAAATAGTGTATTATTGTCCAATGTCAAAATTCATAGCATTATTGTCCAATACCCCAAAAGTTCAGTATATTAGCATCACAAAACCCTATATATTTCATAAGTACTATTATCCGTAGATTGTTGACATAAACTGCATAATACTTGTAGACTTGAAGATTGTTAAATTTTGTCCATTAGGTGTATATTAATATGTCAATATAACTATGACATATCATGGTGGTCGAACTTGGAATGGAATGATACATTACATAGGCGTCTTTGACTAATTATAATCAATTTTATTAGTTGTAAGTGACTGAGAAAAAGGGCGGTCATGACCCGTAAACCCGACCCAAACCGCTCAAACCGAATACACCCGACCCGTATTTACCCGAACCCGATATACGACCGACCCATAACCCGCCCGCCCGCCCGTATTGACAGGTCTAATCACTCTAGTATAGTTGCAGTCTATACTAGAATGAGGTTGTGATTAGCTTAGAATGGTGTGTCTCAAATAGCTTAGGATGTCTCCTATTTATAGGAGATTACCACCCACTTAGGATACCCTAGTCAAAGGGTAATCAAGAGCCTTAATGATGAGATTATGTCCTTAATATGACCTTGACCAAGTCAAGTCATATAGCTATTGCAATCTCAGCATAATCGTGCTTAATGACGATATCAAGCACTAATTACACAAAATCATATAGCCGTTAGCAATTAATACAATCCTGCCTTCAACACGACCCGTGTTGAGCGCTGGAATTGTTTCCTTGCTCTCTGGAAGACAACACGACCCGTGTTGCTTCCTGTTTCACCCGTGTTGATCATATTCTTATTGTTTTACTTATATATGATCCTTATACTTAATATACTTTATTCTTTAGGCTATATAATTGTCTTATACTCTTGAAATATATCCAACACCATGAATCTATCCCAGTAATCCAATGTCTTGACTTAAATTCATAATGTATGTATTGTTAGAAAATAATGAAAAATCAAGGCTGTGGGGAAGGAGTAAACTGAGCCGTGGGATGACCACTGCCTTGAAAGCGATTACGGCTCGACCTAGGTGCCAATCGAGAATAGCCGGTAGCTCCCCAAGGTTAACTCAGCGAGCCCCTGGACAAGTGCACTCGTGGCCAAGAACTTGGAGTATGTATATCTGTATGCCCAGAGAAAAGAGAAGGAAAGAGGAAAGATGAATATGTTTTCTTTGTAATCTCAAACAACACAGACACAACTCAATTTATAGGAAAGCTGACTGTGTTGAGGAGGAAAAACTGAAGAGTACGTCAAAGGGCCATTATAATGGGCAAGAATCAAGGAAATAAAGAGGAAGGCGGAAGATTAGGATGAATAAATTCAATCAAACGGCTAATTAATATACAATAAATACACAAGATCTTCCGGAAAAACGACCCAAATTAAAAGGTAAAAGCGAACCCACAACCAGCCCAGATAGACGGCGGCGTGCGCGTGTGGAAGCCTAAACCAAACCCTCCTCACTAAAATCTACTTCCATGCTAATACAACAATCCATAGGAGGAAGATAAAAGAGTGAGAAAAGGTCTTGTTGCCATTAACATTTCACCTCTATATCTAATATGTATATGTACTTGCAGTAACAATGATGACTATATCCTAGTGATCACATTGTCACTATAGAAATTAGATGCTAAATTTGAAATCATGTCCTTCTATGGTCCCAACTTGTTTATATAATTTAATTACATAGTCTATAAATTATTTTTTAAACATCTTATTTTTTATATTTAATTATTTAATTTGTATTTTGTATTTTGTCATATTTTGAACATGAATAGGATATTTTTTTGACCATCTTATTTGTTTCAATATTTTTTTTTATTTCAACATATTTTAAAACTTCAAATAAATAGGATAATTTGTATTTTTATCACTTACCAAAATTAATAGCCGGAAAAGCATCTATTAATTATTAACCTAACAATTAAGGGTACCTCCAAATGAGCTTTTGAAAAGTTGAGGTATCGAAAAATAATTTTCCGAAATATTAGAATACCTTAGGTGGATGAATTCTTAGAGCAGGATTCATGCAAATGCTAGGGTTTGATCTGGACCCCAAAAAAATCCTGGAATTTTAGACAGGATGCCATGAGAAAAGAGAATAGGTGAAATATTACAGAAGGTAAAAACAGAATGGCGTCGCCCAGACTCGAACCGGAGACCTTCAGTGTGTTAGACTGACGTGATAACCAACTACACCACGACACCATTTGGATCAAGCGCAAGATAGTTTTCATACTAATTCATTACTAACGACTAAAATACTGCTGAAATGTGATGCTTGACAGTGTGTAAATAGTGATTCAACTTTTCTTCAACATCGTTGTTCACCCATGTGATGCTGCCATGCATGTCTTCACTCTTGACCTGTCTTCATGTTGTGGTAAATTTATATTTGTGGGAACCGTCTGTTTTCGGTCTATGACTTTTCCTATAAATATTTTTTTCTTATCTTGTGATTTAATTTTAAAAACACGTAAAGATAGACACACAAAGTGATAAGAATCTTTTTTTTTTTTTAATCACATATATCTTCCTTAAAGTTTTGTAGATGAGGATTTTGCCTTCCATATTTGAGAAATCTTAATTACCCTACCTAATCTTGATTGTTTGCATAAATATATACAACACTTTTTTCTGATTAATCAACGACCTGAACTTGTTTGCCATTGTAATTTTATCTGGGTTTGACGAAATTACCCTCAAGATTTAAATTGAAAAGGCAAAACTACCCTCGCCATTACTACATTGGGAAAAACCGAACGACAACCCAACCAAAACAAGAAAGACGATCGACGAACTAAGGTTTGCCAGTTTGACACTGTAAACTATAAATGACAGATAAAAAAACGGAGGGAGTAATAAACATGAAAAGAGGTTGCAAACACAGACTAAGGGGGCGTTTGGTGTCCGGCTGTTGGCTGTTGGTTGTTTTGTTAGCTGTTTGACTTTTGGCTATTTTGTTAGCTGTTTTGTGAGCTGTTTGTATTAGCTGTTTGTATAAAAGAGTGTTTGGTAGAGCTAGATGTTTGTAGGATAGCTTTTTCTCCTGATTTCCAATTGTACCCTTGACTTTATTTTTAGTATTTTTTAACATTATGATTTTTAAATTCATTTTTAGGTTTTTTGTCCATATTGTAATTCATTTTTAGGTATAACTTTATGATTTATATTCATTTTTAATTTTTCTTATCCATAAGTATTTTTACAATTTAATGTAGATATTTTTTTTACAAATTTAATGAATTTTTAGGTATAACCTTATGATTTAAATTCATTTTTAGGTACAATTTAATGTAGATATTTTTACAATTGAATGTATTTTTTTATCCCGATGTATTTATACAATTTAAATTCATTTAACTCTTATCCAAATTAATAGGAAAAGCAAATAAACTAGGAGATTTTGGACACAAGTATCATTATACATAAATCCCATTGTCCAAAAGGATAAGAAATTCAAATGAAGTGAGAGATAAGAGAACAATTAAAAAAACTAAACCTACAATTATATTGATGGCAATTTTTGTAATTTTTGTTAATTAGTTGGTCAATATGGGAATTTAAAACATAAAAAGCCAACAGCTATTTACAAAAAGCTACTCATAGTAGCTTTTTACAAATTGGCTTTTGGGGGCAAAAAGCCAATTGAATCCGCCAATCTACCAAACACCCCAAATTGACATATTGACTAGTCAAACAGCCAAAAAATCCTCCAAAAAGTCATTTTCTCCAAAAAGTCATCCGAAAAGCTGGGCACCAAACGCCTCCTAATTATATCCTTTATTATATTAACTTTACTGTTGAAGGAATCTCCACCCGTCCAAAGATAGAGGAGAATTCCCACCATTGCGATTCTGGACCCAATTTTAAAATAAGGACTTTTTAAGCCAACCAAAACATGAAAGACATGAAGAAACAGATGCAGAACAAACGGACAGAAGAAAGGTGAAGGTCGGGGTTGGCTTTTATCGGGCAACAAAAAAAATCGAAATAAGGCGGAGGGTGGTTGGGTTGGGTAGAAAAAATAAATTGGGGAATGAGGAAATCTTTAATAAAGGGTAAATTGGAACTTTCACCACTTATATTGACTATGTAAATTTGAAAAAGTAGATAAAATTGATATCAACAATGGTTAGGTATGATATTTATTGTATTTACTGTTTGTTAGGTTGGGTAATCGAGATTTGTCAAATATGGAGGGTAAAATTTTCATTTTACAAAACTTCGGGGGAGATACATATTATTACTTCGCAATTTATTCTTGGACAATGATACATTTGAATCAAGATGGTTAATAATCATCTTGAATCGTTCATAATTCACATTTTTGTAACTTTTACTAATATATTTTCTCTGATAATTATATATATTTATTAATTATAAGAATATAATATTTATTAGTTAAGTCAATAAATATAAATGATAGCTTATTTTATGCATAGTTTTATATTTATGAAACAAAATATAAACATATAAATAATTAGTTTTATAGTTTATAAGTCATAATTGCCTTCAAAGTAATGGGACTGATCTTTATAATAATTTAAATATCTTTATATTTAATTTTTTGAGTGATTTAGGTGAAAATTAAAATTATTATTAATCATCTTAAATCAAGACGCTTATCATTTGACTTATTTAATGAAGATAAGACGAGTATATATATTTTTTTCAATTATTAAGAGTCAAAAGGTTTAATAGTTCATAGAAAACAAACCGTAAACAAAACATCAATCAACCACCTCCAAAAGAGAAAGTTTACAACCAAACTGCTACACACAAAAAAACACGGGTTTTTGGCTGGGAAAAATCTATACTTAGGGCCTTGTGATCGAGAATAATCCAAAGTAACTTTTTGGCTGGTGGCAGTCTATACTTATTCATTATTTTCTCGTAGCATCCCATATTGAAATTCCGACACCAGAATGCTGATGTGGCAACCGGAGCACGTGCCCTTTTAATTAAAAGCATGCCACGTCATTTTTTTAAAATTCTATTTTATCGTTTAATAGAAGCCAGCTATAGTTTTTCGAATTTTAAGGAAAATTAGATTATTTATTCCACCTAATACACTTCCCGTTACATCAAAATAAACGATAAAATAGAATTATAAATTGACGTGGCATACTTTTAATTAAAAGGGCACGTGCTCCGGTTGCCATATCAGCATTCCGATGCCGGAATTTCAATTTAGATGTTACGAGAAAATAATGAATGAGTATAGACTGCCACCAGCCAAAAAGTCACTTTGGATTATTCTCGATCACAAGGACCTCAGTACGGATTTTTCCGAGCCAAAAACCCAAAAAACACAGCAACACAACAACTAAAATAACCCTTCACATCTCAAACACAACGTAAGATCAATTGTTTCAGTTTGGGGGTTCATCGAGGACTTGCACGCCTATACCATTACCAATAATCACAACCCTTCGGCCTATCTCTGCTTCAATATCATCACGATTGTCATCTTTCAACATGTTCGCACGCCTAGATATCCTAACCTTTTGGCTACGAGCAACTTTACAAGTTGCATCTCTGACAAGCTGCCACTTAGATTTTATCAACATATTCAGTTTTCTCTTAACCCTGACTTTACCCTACGAAGCCTCAAAGATGGATTATTCATGATCAGCAAGCAAGTCACGCTCAGTCACACCGTCAAAGGATTAAATCGGGTTGCAATGAGTGTGGTCACTGTCCAAATCGGCTCCCTAGTCCCTAACCGCCACCCGATTGATTTTGGATCCACTCAAAAGAGCATCTTTATAAGACAACCAATTTGCATGCTTGTTGCCATCTACAACAACATTAATAAGGTCCGTAATGGTTTTACTAGAAGCATCCACAGACCTATCATAATTAGAAGTCTCAAGAGAGTCGGCAAAACCGCGTCTTATTTCCCAATATTCCTCAACCCATTGTTAACCTCACAAGGGGACGAGATGTGCAAAACATTCGAAATAAGAGCACCACCATTATTCTTCTTGGGGATCCACTTCTAGCGATATTTTATTTGTATTTGTTTTTGGTAATGGAGATATCATATATGCACTCTCTCCCGCTTACTTTTTCTTACCCCTTGTGAACATATTATTAAGTTCCAACAAATTGCAAATAAAGTGCAACTTGTAATCTTTTGAATCAAAACAAAACAATTTATTATGAAGTGTTTGGTTAAAAAAATTTTATCAGAAGTTAAAAGTTATTTTCCAAGTTGATAAATATTTTCATGTTTGGTTGTTATTTGTGGATGAGAGATTTTGCAAAAAAATTACTCGGAGGTATCCCAATATTTGGGGAAACTATTTTTCAGTACTCCAACTTTTCAAAACTCATTTGCAAGTACCCTTAAGGTTTGGGTTAGCAATTATGATGTGTTTTTTCGGCCATCAATTTTGTTAAGTACTGACCAAAATACCCTTATTGTTCCCTTCTTCCCCCTCTCCATTAATGGAGCTCAAAAGTAAAATATTACTGAACTCTTTTTTTTTTTTCCATTCCAAGACTAAAATTTCCACATTACCATTATGAGCACTGTTGATAGGTAGTGTTCTAGGCTACAAATTCAGCTTTGGTCTTGCATTTGCATCAAGTGATCAATCTACTATATTCACAATTCGACAATTCAAATCCTCCATTACAAAGCAGCGCCCAAGAACCGTACAACCCTGGTGGCCTCTGCAGCATAAATGCAATTCCCCACCAACAACATCTCCACCACCACAAAACTCGGCTTCACCAGCACCCAGAACAACCAGCTCTCAGCTTCCTCAAACTCTAAGCGGGCGGAGGCTTCTAGAAGGTTCTAGAAGGGTGCCCATGTACTGCGGGTGGTGAGCGATAAAGTGGTGGGGTTCGACCTCGGGGCAGCGGACGACGCTGTATTTGATGGCGTACACCAAGAACAACGACCTCCTGGTCGGCCAAATCGCCAAGGTGCATGTGGTGGTCAACCCAGAGAATTGGGGCAGAAATAAGGAGGAAATTAGCAAACACTAATGGTGATGGGGTTGCTGCAAGTGCAAGGCCAAGGCTAAATTTGCAGCCTAGAACATTGCCCATCAATAATGCTCAGAGTAGTAATGAGGAAGTTTTAATTTTGGAATGAGAAAAAAAGAGTTAAGGAAAAATTTTGTTTTTGAGCTCCATTAATTGAGGAGAAGAAGAAGAAGAAGAAGAAGAAAAAGAAGAAGAAGAAGAAGGGTATTTGGGTCACTTAACAAAATTGATTGCTAGAAAATACCTAATAATTACTAATCAAAAAATTAAGGGTACCTCCAAATGAGTTTTGAAAAGTTGAGGTACCAAAAAATAGTTTCCCCAAATATTGGGGTACCTACGAGTAATCTTTTGAAGATTTTGCTATGAGTTCATTATTTCACTTTCAAATTCAGTAAACTTTGTCCCAATGGCAAGGTAGGGAAAGTTTTATTGTTGAGAAATCAAAAGCACCCATAATAAAAAGTTAAACAACACTTACAATGAAAATTTATGGATGAACAATTATATAGACAAAGGTAAGCTCTCGATCTGTATCTTACGATCCTACAAATCTATGATGCAAAAATAATCCTTTGTCCACTCATATTAAAATCTTAAAGTGGCCAGTATTATAATCCTTATTTTATCTATATATTTCGTGGTAGAATCATAATAAGATTGCATGTACGATCCTATGTTCCTATCCATATCCATATGTGAGTTTGATAATATTTATGCACATTATAGGCTTCAAAATGTTATCATTAACAAAAAGTTTGTACTAAAATAATCCACATGCAAAAATATAGTTTAACATAGGCAAATTGGCTTTAAATGAATAAAGTTAAATCTAACTCTAGTCTTTGGCGGACAAGGATTTTCAGATCAGTGAAAATAACCATTGCCCACTATTAAAATGATGTGGCAAAGGGGAAGTTGAATACGTTGAGGGATCATAACAAAAGGAGACGAAAAAAGTTGGGGAGGGAAAAAGTTTATTTCATTTATTTGATTTGAAAAATTGTCCTTCCCCCCTACCCACAGCAGAAACTTTGTAGAGCAGAGAGGGAGAGTTTTGGGAAGTCATCAATTAGTGACGTACCAGGAAATTTAGGGCGGCATTGTCGTCTGGAAAAGAGTAATTAGAGAGCGTTTTTGTGAAGTTGAATGGTATTCATAGATCGATAATCAGGAAATCAGGGGGTGCCGTTAAAAACCTTGAAATGTGCTTGAAACTTTTGTGTTATTGGAATTATCGCAAAACTCGCCAAGATAGTTTCGAATTTGTTTCAAAAAAAGAACACGCTTATGCTCGTTTGCTCAATTATGTTAAAAGAAACTAGTAATTCCTTGTACTAGTTCATATGCGGAACATTGCACATGGCCCCCTTTAGGTTTATAACATTCATAAATGGAAAATTGTATTAGATAGACTCCAACTTTTGTCTATTCCAATTTGACAACCTTAAGCGTGGCGCAGTGCAAATTTTGCTTGTTACTTGAGTATTCTCGAATGAAATGATTATCAACTTGCAATGAACCAGAACTCCAAAAGAAACTTTAAAGTCTTAATTAGCAAAAGAATTTTTGAACACAAGGATATAATCTTGGATAAATCTAAGCACCACCAAGACTTGATCAACCTACTATGATTTGAGAAAGTAAACCCACCACAAATGAATAAAGGATTGACTTGATCTCACCACCAAATAAGCTATTTGGATAAAGAATATTAAGGCTTGAGAGAGAGTTTGAGAGTGATCTCAAAAATATCATATCATTAATCATCCAAGTTAAGCTTCTCTATTTTCCAACCCTTATGTAGGTAAGGAAGGGAGTTAAAACCCCAAAAGGAGTTAGCTAAAAAGAGTATATTAATCCCAAGTTGATTACAATTTAATGGCCAAAATAATCCTAAGTAATGAGAAGATTAAAAATGACCAAAATTAGCAAAAGTAATAAAGAGGTTTAAAGATTAAATTGCCCTTAATAAAAATTACAATTGCCAATTAAAAAGGGAGGTCACGACCGTGACCTAATGTCTTGTTCCCAGATCACATGTGTGACCTCGATATCTTGTGCTAAGAGAAAATTCAACTTCGTAGGGTCACATGCATGACCAAGGAAGTCATGGTCGTGACTCTGTTCTTGGCATGCTGGTCATGGGCGTAAAGGAGCTTGTCGCGGTCGTGACTTTCCATGAAGGAATAGGTGACCAGGGAAGTCACAACTGTGACCTTCTTCGTGAGACCAAAACAACTGAAGAAAAATGGTTAAGGCATGGGAGTCCAAGACTAGGGTCACGGTTGTAACCAAGGTGGTCATGCCCGTGACTCCTGTCTAGAGTCCCAGACCTCAAGTCCTCAAAACCCACGGACATCAACAACAAGGGGTCACAATCGTGACCTGTGTAGTCATGTTGGTGACCTCGCCCTACCCTCCCCAGCTAGGTAAGGTCACCATATTTTCTCCAAGAGACCATCACCTTGGTCCCTCCTTTATTCGTACCGATATTGGAAAAAGCCCTCTCCCCCCTAGAGGGGTTCCTGGCCCATCCATAGGATGGCCTTAAGCAACGACCTTGGGTTCAGATCAATATGGTATTGCAACTCGACGAAATCCTAGGTGGTATGTTGTTTGGCCCTCGTGACGAGATCTGACTAAGGACCCCGATTCACTCCATCCTCCCCTTCTTGAAGAGAATTTGCCCTCATATCCCCACCGACCTCGTCTTCCTCGACGTAATGAGTTAGGTCGCTGACGTTGAATGCAGGGGACACGCCCACACTCTCAGGAAGTTTCTCGCTCCAAGATCTTGAATGGGCCCTCACTCCTTGACACTTTCTCTTGCCGAAAATCTTGATGTTACCAAGCTCTATCAGAAAAAGATTAATTAAAGAAAGTTTATTAGATTTGAAGAAATTTAGGACAAAATCTCATAGAATTATCTGTTTGTTAATATTTCTTTATAATTTTATTTTTAAAAATAGGGACACATTTTAGGGCATCCCTTTTTTTAGCTTGATTTTAACATGTGTTTTTCTTGTCAAGATTAGTTAGTACACTTAGATCATCGTTTGTAATGATTTCGATAGAGAGACGTTTGTGCTCGCAATTTTCCCTCTCATCCAAATGGATGTTTTGGTTTGATGTCATTCATATAGGAGAGGCCCCTAACATCAAGCTGGAACCTTCTCTACGTATCAACATAAGGTCAATCCAAACTCACTTAGTTAAAAAAAAAATTTAAAAAAAATTGAAGGATAAAACCAAGTGCAACCATAGGAAGGGAATATGTGCCTTGAACTATCATTCCTTTGCACCCAGGAATGAAATTAGGGAGATTGTAAAGTGAGAACGCTGCAGCGTTCTTCACTTTATTTTTATTTATTTTTATTTTAATTTAAAGTTGTCATTTAAAGCAATAAAAAAAGAGAAAAAATGGCACATATGTATAATTAAAATAAAGTGAATTCTATAAATAAATATTTTAGAGTGAAAAGATTGGAATGAGTTCCTACTATTGTAAAATAAATGGAATGAATTTGCAAAAAATAAAAATGATAGATAATGTGGAAGGGTAAATTATCACTTACATTCCAAAAAATAGGAACACTATTGTATATGCTATAATGGAGTGAGCTTATATATAATCAGGACAAGAGGTCTAAATAAACAAGTCGGCTTTGGAGAAAGAATAGGAAAAAGGTGATTAGTAAAGCAAAAAAGCTACTAGTGCAATAGTCGGGCAATAGTCAGGTAATTTTGTATCCAAAACCCCTTTTAGCCTTTCATTTACCAAGATTTACCAAGATTTTACGCGGTTGGTCAACACTGGTGGTGATGAAATAATTCGATCATGTAAAAATATGAGTAAATTGAGTGCAAACGCAATCAACTGGGGATTAAAAGGGATGATGAGTCATTGGGTATTGGGGCTCCAGATTTCTTCGTTAAAAACCTTGCCATTGGCCTCAATTCCTCCTCTTCATCAGTTTTCTCGCTTCCCCATCTCGTCTCTCTCAAGAACCCATCATCCTTCACTCTTTTCAGGTAGTTTGTCTGCATCTGAAATCTTGGGTTGAATCTGGGTTTCTTTCAACTTCTTTTAATTGGGGTTTGCAGGAAAAAGAAAGCTGAGTTTGCAAGTGAGGAATTGCGTTGGAAGCATAGAGGACCAGTTGACTATGGCTTTGGAGGGGAATGAAGTTAACAGGAATCTTTATCCCCAGGTTGAGCCCTATAGTTCTGGGTTTCTCAAGGTTTCAGATGTTCATACCATCTATTGGGAGCAATCTGGGAATCCAAATGGCCATGTGAGTTGCTCAATTCTTGTTTTTACTGCTTCTAATGCAAGAAAGAGATTGAATCTTTCACTGTATATTTAGAGAATTAGAGGGTTTAGAGGGTTTTCTTGTTAGTTGGTTTTGTGCATGTAATGCTGTTCTTGGTATGTGCATTCACTAGCTTAGAATCATGCATTGTCAAGGAACTGATTGTACAATCTTGGGCTCGGACAACATCAAGAACTTATGTGATTGATGATATAAATGGGAAATTCAAGTTTAGTTCTTACTTTTCATCGACATCAGATTATATGAATAGATGTTCTAAGGGCTGTAGATCATATCTATTACTAATTTTGGAGGTTTTGCCGGGTGCCTTTTTAGTGGCCCTAAAATGAAGGTTATTCCCCATGTTTTGTAGCATTTTTCTGTAAAAGTTTCATGGTAGTTGTTAGATTATGATTTATGAGGTATGACTATATGCTTCTGTTGACCTGCCAAACCTTTAGGGTCTGTTTGGACCTTTTAAACATTTTATACGTGACCATAATTGCTGCTGTTGGGCATTTTGCTACCACAGTAAAAAATGGACGTGATGGTGCCGGTGAAGCCATTATGCTCTGAAGCCATTATACGTCACCATAATTGCTGCTGTTTGGAGGAAGAACTGAGAGACGGTTGGATGCATTATCGAGAGCGTAGTGAGGATTTTAGTGGTAGGTCAACTGGTTGGTGTCATGGTTCAATGACTTGAGTCTCATGGCTTACAATGAGGGCGTAGGGTGGGACTTCTGTTGCTGGAAATCCAAAACAACTCATAGAAATTGCTTTCTAAGTAATTGGGCACTCATATTGGATGCTTAGAAGCTTAGAATTGAAGATTTAACTTCTAAGCCAATCTGAGGATGGTTGATTGTGCAAGTTCCATTCATTAGAATTTGTTGGTGTTTGAGCCTTGGAAGTGACAATTGAGATTACCCTGGGAGTGATAATAATTATTGATGTCACATTGACTTGAGTATGACCTTGAGCATTTGCTAGGGTTTCATTAGGTTGTGATTATGGTTACTCACCCCCCCCCCCTCCTTTCCACCCCAAAATGCATATGCAATGTTGCCATCTTGGATATCTGACCCTGTTAAATTACTTTGTTATGACATGTTTGGAACTAAGATCTAATTCTTTCTTTACTTCAGATGCTAGTTTGGTGGATAATTTTATGAGTGGCTTTTACAATGTTTGCATGTTTGTAATTGAACTTGAGTGAGAAACTTATCTTGTTAGTTGGCTATACTGTTTTCTAGCTCAGGGCCTATAGTATTCTTGTACAAGGCTAATTCGTGCTGCTGCTACTGTACAATTTTCTAAGCTTACAGATTTGGGTTTTTTCTTGCAGCCAGTTGTCTTCTTACATGGTGGTCCTGGTGGTGGAACTTCCCCCAGTAATAGAAGATTCTTTGATCCTGAATTTTACAGAATTGTTCTATTTGATCAGGTTTGTATTCTTAAATTGATTTAAGGATGTGTATATGCTGTGCCATTAAACTCTGATAATTCGCTGTTGCCCCTTATTTTATATTTGCAGCGAGGTGCTGGTAAGAGCACGCCTCATGCGTGTTTGGAGGAAAATACAACATGGGATCTCATTTCAGACATTGAAAAACTTCGAGAACACTTAGAAGTACCTGAGTGGCAGGTGGTGTTCTTTTATATGTAATTGTTGATTGGTTTATTTTGTCAAAATTTAGGTGCAATTAGTTCAATTGTGCATGGCTGATGGCTGTACTTATGAATTATGATGCAGGTATTTGGTGGCTCATGGGGAAGTACGCTTGCTCTAGCATACAGTCAGGCTCACCCAGACAAAGTGCTTTTACTGTCTTTGGCTCTTTCGTTTCCCCCTTTTACTTTTCTTATATAGAGAGAAACTTGGTAAGAATGCTTACATCAATTCTTATTTGAAGGTCACTGGGCTGGTTCTTAGAGGGATTTTTCTCTTGCGCAAGAAAGAGATTGATTGGTTCTATGAAGGAGGTGCTGCTGCTATATTTCCTGATGGTATGTAGTGTTCCTCATTATATTCTTGGATGACATTGGTGATTTTTACCAGGCTGATTTACTTTTGAGTTTAAAATCTGTTTAGCATCCTCTGTGCTATTGGTTATATAGCAAACCCAATGAGAACTTGTATGTTATTGTCCTATATCCCCTTGGTTGTGTGCTTGGTGCAGTCTGACAGATTTCTATATTATACAATGATTGATTTTGTTGAGTTCTGATCTGGAAACAGGAAAATTTGTGCTGTCAAAAAGAGTTTAACTGTTTGATCTTAAGCCAACCTCAAATATCATAAAACGGCAGTGAGAATGGAGGGAAACTTGATGCTGGACCATTCGTGGTGTGTGCGGGTGTCTTGAAGAATTTACCAAGTCCAGTGTAGATACTAAGTCTTCGCTCAAACGTGTCAACATGGGAGGTTGTTGTTGTTGTTGTAGTGTAGATACTAAGTTTTGGTGACAACTGACAATATAGTGATGTATATCTATTGATAGCTAATGTCAATCTGTGTAGAACTCAGAAATATATCAGTTAAATTTGCCTTGCCTGAGAAGCCAGGCTAACATGAGGAATTAGTGTCACTGAACCATGCTTTGTTTTTCTGAATCACTGTTTTCTTGTGAAGTCCATCTTTTTTTGTCCTTTTTTTATAAGTGTTTCAACGGTGCTTTCTTGAACCCTTCACATGTTGAACTTTGAGTTCATAACTCTTCTGATATATGCAGCATGGGAGCCATTCAGAGATTTGATTCCTGAAAATGAAAGGGGATGCTTTGTTGAGGCATATCACAAGAGGTTAAATTCTGATGATATGCAAACACAGGTAAATATTCTGTTTCATCATCCTATGCTGTCCATAGTTAGGCTCACTCTTCATCCCAGTAGCTGTTTGGGAAAGCCTTTCATAGCGAAAAACTGTTTGCCAAACGTGTCATTAGCTGTCATAGTGACTGGCATATCTATCTTCAATTCTTTTTGGGGCATTATACTAAGCAGACAAATGTGCAAGTATAATAAATGAAGGAATGAAGGACATTTTTTTTATTTTCTCAGCTTGCAGCTGCCAAGGCATGGACCACGTGGGAGATGATGACAGCCCATCTCATTCCTAATGAAGAAAATATCAAGCGAGGGGATGATGACAATTTCTCTCTGGTAGGCTTCTACTGGCTGTACCTGTAAGCTGGTTTTCTCCTCCACACTGAAACTTTTTGAGGAGCCACTGATCGATTGCTTACTTTTTTTGTTCAGGCATTTGCTCGCATAGAGAATCATTACTTTGTGAACAAGGGTTTCTTTCCTTCAGACGGGTTCCTCCTGGACAATGTCGATAAAATAAGGCATATCAAGTGCACTATTGTACAAGGGAGATACGATATTTGCTGCCCAATGATGTCAGCGTGGGATCTTCACAAGGCTTGGCCAGAAGCCGACCTAAAGGTTTTGCATTTCTTGTTGCTAATTTGATCCCACCTGAATGGTCGAACAGAAGAATATGTAGCACGGTTTTGCATTTCTTGCAGCTAGTTTGATGTTGTGGATCATTTCATTTGCATTCTTCTATACAGGTGGTTCCTAACGCAGGGCATTCAGCAAATGAACTCGGGATAGCATCTGAACTTGTGGCAGCAAATGAGAAGCTGAAGATGCATTATCAAGGAAAAGATTGAAGTATATCCTCCTTCAAATGACAGAGTTACAAACAACAAAGGTGTACCACAATTACAGAAGAGAAATGTAAGATGTAACCAATGATTTGGTCATTCAGGGCTGAAAATTGTAGCTTTTTTTGATACAAAACTGTGAGGGGTTGCTTGCTCTCTTGTACAGACTTTTTGATCGTTCCGTTGTCTAATAATGCAAGTATCCCACTTTTGATTGCATTATTAGTTTTTTCTACTCTTTTATTTTTCTACTTAGATCAGCCAATGCGACAAGAAATAACCTCCAATACAAATTTCGCTTTTACGGTTTGAGGAGATCCAGATGAAGTGAGCTTAGCAAAAAAATTATTGGTAAAATGGGAAGGAAGTATACAAACACATGTAAATATAAAAATGTCTCCTGTGGTCATCTTTAGCGAAGGAGTTGATACTATTTCTACTTGAACAACCTTTGAATACAATGCCCTAAGCACCATTTCTTCTAAAACACAAAGGTGACAAACCACCATTTTAATTAAAAGAATAAGAGACAAACACTCGCATCTACCAAATACAATCCACACATTCAATGAATTAATTGAACAACAACAAAGCTTGTTGACACAAACTCAAAAACCCAATGTGCTTCGTTCTATGCCGTGTTTTTAATGCAGCTTCTAGGCTTGTGTAGATTCTGAAAGTTTGGCTCTCTTGGGATAGTAGATGCTGCTCTTCTTCCCTGAGCAGCCAACTTGCGTCCTGTTACTTCGGGTGCTTGACTTGTTGGATTAGCAGCCGTCTTACTTATCTTTCTTGGTTCCTTTGCCTTCACATTCTTTGGTTTGGATTCTTCGAGCGTGGATTTTAGCTGTGAAACCATTTCCCTGCAGAAATTAAAGGGTTTAGTTATCATTCTCGTTCTATGTCCTGTTTGGAATGCAAATTTCCGAGTAAATCTGTAGTACTCACCTCTGATTTTGAGGTCTTATCTTTTTGGAGCTCTTTTGGAAACATGAAACTGGACCTCTGTCTGATTTAGGTTCTGCTATCTTTGAAGTAGACATGTATTTGCTTTTAATCGGCCTCTGAAATGTCATTACAGAAACTGTCAGTGTTTTTGAAATGGCGAAATATCGATAATGGGTGAGAAATTGGGGGTCAACTTACAAGTAGATTTTGCTTCAAACTCTTGTCCAGTTCCTTCTTGCGTTCTCGATTCTCAGACAGCTCATTACTAGTGCCCTGATCACAGTTATGACAAAGAAATTAGTTGAACATATCTATACAGTTTCTACCCTTTATGATAAATAGAGTTGAAAACCCACTTGTATGTTTTCACTTGCCACAGTTGCACTTTCATTGGAGTCAGTTTTCCTCTCCAATGTTGCCTCTTTCAGAATCCCTCTTTCCTGAAATCAATGAAAATTCTATCAATCAAATCTCAATCACGAAGCATAATGAATTACATGTGTAGAGTCAGTTCATACATCAGTTCTTAGCCTAAAAGGCTTAGGATTTGTCGGCTTAAGTTTCCTGTATTTCACTCCTTGCAAACCAGCTGCGCTGTTTTCTTTCAAGGTCTTATCTACAGTTTTGATCTGCACAGGTAAATCAATAGGTTACTACTGTCAAGCCAGATATCATCCAGTTTTTACAAATGGCACACAGTGTTCTGATCTGCGAACGTAAATCAACAGGCTAATGATCACCTTGTGCTTCACTGGTGCATTGTGCTTGCTCAGATTACCACCATCCAAATTTCTGCAATTAATTCATCAACATACGGTGTTAGAACATCGAGCGAACTCATGAGAAACCCAGTTCAGACTCAACACTACACACCTGTTGACATTGTCAGACACGGATCCATTTTCCTTGCCTTGGTTGTCGGCAACCTCACCGAGCATTCCCGGATTTTGATTTTCTATATCATCATCGGCAACATTACCATCCTCTTTCTTGCTTTGATCGTCTCCATTTGACGCTTCGTTTGAGCCACTCTCGCCAGTCAGAGCGTTCTCCGACTTCGCTTCAATCTTAACCTTTGATTCCATCTTTCCAGAATGCAATTCCAACGAACCAGCTCTCGACTTGCCATCAATCTCCATATCGCTTGATTCATCCTTAGCCATCATTCCCTTCTTCTCATCTTTTTTGTCAAGCTTACTCTTGACACTCCCCAACATCTTCTGATCATTCTTCTTCCTAGAGGAAGAAGAATGACTCGGCAGCTTCTTCGGACCATCTGAAGGCGGCACCTTACCAACACTTTTGCATTTCTGCGTCGATTTCTGACTGATCTTCATCTTCTTCATCCCTTCGCATAACTTAGTTATAGGGGTAGCCAACTCAGACGCTTTCGCCTTCTGTGGTGCTTTCTTAGGAGATTTAAAAACCAAAGCCTTGGTGACCAACTTATTCTTCGATACCCTAACACCGCTCGTCCTCTTGGGATTCCTAGCACTCCGAAACCCGTTAGGGTTGGGAGAACTGGGCTTCTTCTTCTTCACCGAGGTCATGTATTTCGCCGCGACATGCTTCACTCGAGCTTTAGGGGTCGTCGAACATGGCCTTTCAGCTGGAGGTTTATTGGCACCCTTTTCATCATCAAGGACAAGCTTCTTGGGGATGGAAGACGAAGCTATGGCCAGTCTTGGTAGCCTGGATTTCGACGGCTTCGGAGGGGCTGAAAGTGGGCATTTCTTAGTTTCACTGCTGCAAAAACAAGACCAAAAACATTCGTTAGATAACTTGATTTTTCTTACAGAAAACATTCAAGATGGCAATTTAAGGTACCATACATTGTGGTTCTTCGGGTGAGAGCTTTTCGGAGGCGCACATTGGGACTCCTGGCGGCCATAACCCGAAGCACGAAGTTCTTGTAGATGGCTTCGGAATCCATTTCTTCCTCGTGCCTTTGGTCACACCCTGAAATCCAAAATTCATCAATACCCAGATTGTGAAATCTAATTTCTTCAACGAGAATTTACAGACAGAAAATGATATAAGCAACCCAGATCTAAACCTGATTGATTGGTTTCCCCCAGATCATAAATTCCAAAAATAGAAACAACAGAGAAAGAGAGAAAGTACAGACCGACGCGAGAACAGAACCAGTAGCGATCGTCGGGGCAGAAGTGATTGGGGACGGTGAAATCGACGAACTTGGGAGCTTCAATTTCTTCGTAAAACTCCTCTTCTCGAAATCCCTCCTCCATTGATGTAGCTAGCTGGAGCTGGAGCTTGATTTTTTCCTCCATTACTGTATTCGATTGAGAATTTGAAGAGCGATCGATTTGAAGCGGGTGAAGAGAATCTGAGAAAAGAGAAAGCAGAAGAAAACTGGGGAGACCGTTGGGAGGAGAGTGATGACTGATGAATGAAGAGAGTCAGCTGAGGGAGTAGGACTGCAGGAGTAGGAGCTATTTTTTAAAAAACTGGATCTGAAGTAGCCGTTGGAGCTGTTGTGGACTTGGTCGTCCAAAAAAGTAAATGTCAGGGGTAGTTTTGGGAAGATGAGGATACCCTGGTTACATTTTCGACCAAAATGGGCCCAAGTGTTTTGTTGGGCTTCCATGCACTGAAAGTAGTCACGTCATGTTGAGCTGGTTTGTATAATATTAGAAGATTTCTTGGGCATTTCTGAAGTTGGCTAACCCAATTTCATATACTACATCCATGATCCATTTATGTTTATCTAATTTTTTAACTCATTTTTCTTATTTTGTATTCTCTATAACCGTATAATTTTAATAATATATTAATCAGTACTTTTCATAATTTTTCAATGATATTTATTGAATAAACACTACAACTAATTTTAATTAAAAATAATTTAGATAATTAACTACTCTATAAAATTTTATTCCTTGCCCTTCAAGAAAACATTTAAGAAAGAACAAAGTGAGTATCAAAAATGATATCTTAATCTTTTGTCCCTTTGGTCAATTGGCCAAATCTACCTGAAGATCTCATTCCCAAAAAAAAAAAAAACCAAAGGATTTAATTATATAGTCCAAAGCTATTTAGAATTTAGAATTAATTGAGATGATAAAACGAGTTTAAGAATGTGGGAGTACCTTGTGGAGCGGATTAGGGGTGTCCAAGAAAAACCTAAATCAAAAATCAAACTGCAAAATCGTAAAGACCGAACCGGTAAACTCAGTTATCCTTTTGAATTTTTTGAAAATTGTGGTTTAGGTTAATTGAACCGATTTGACCAGTTTATGTTTTAATTTTGCATTTTATTAACCAGTTAATTGAGGTTAACCGGTTTAATTAATTTAGTACCAAAATTTAAAATTTTAAAACAAAATGTTAATTTTTCTGTCTTGCTTCTTACTTTAAATTTTTAGTAACCGACGATCAATCGTAAAGCTAACCCAAAAAGTAGTTAACATCATTCTCGATGCGATCAATCGGCAGTTTCGGTTTCTAGTTTTCATAACCGATTGGGGATTAACCGCATAATGTGGTTTAGGTTTAGGTTTACGAAATCCTTTAACCGCAACCGGTTAACCGGTCATGGATACCCTAGTGGTGAAACCATGTCATATATTAGTTTATATTCAGTTGCCAGTGGTATATAAATAAGGTTGTAAAGTGGTTGAAAGTAAGGAGCATAGCACAACGCTGGTGAGAGAAACTCTCTTTTTGGCCCCGTTTTTTTATGCGTTAACGCACCCAAACGCAACGCAACTTAACGTAGCCTTACTGCAACATAACGCAAATTACTATTACTTTTTAACTATTTCCACCGCAATTTAACGCAACGCGCAACGCACAAAAGAACAGAGCCTTTCTCTCCCTAAGTCTTCTTTGTGTTCTTTGAAAATATCATGGCAGCTTAATCAACAAGGTATCAAAGCAATCAAAATCTTTATTTTCTGCCATTGATTACCTCATTTTACCTATTTTTTCTCTGATTGTTCTTCTCGATCCGCTTGTGTCTTTTTTCTTTCCTTTACTTCGATCGATTTATCATGTCGGATGATCGAGGTGCGAATTGCGGTACCGTAACATACTCAAACATGCATAATCCCTTATTCACGCATCCTTCTTGATGGTGCTCTATCCCCCTTAGCTAGAGAAAAGTTGATTGGTGCGATGAACCGTTGTGGAATATGGAAGGTTGTGGTGGAAATAATAGTAAGTAAGTTGATATAATTTTTAATAATAAAAAAATAAATAAAAATTGAAATGGTAAATTGTGGTGGGTTGTGGTGGAAATTGGAATGTTGTGGTGCGGTGCGGTGTGGAACCGCAACCAACCAGTCGCATAAAAGAACGGAGCTTTAAGGTACACACTCGTTAGTGGTACCACTAAAATAAAATTTTGATTTTTTTTGGGACAACTAAAATACAAAACTAGTAAGGATTAATAAAATACAATTAGTAAAAAAAATTATTAAAATCCCATTTTCCAAAAAAAAAAAAAAAAAACTAATGCTATAATGGGCATTATGGGCTACTTTATCACGAGGCTTTCACCAAAAGTTGGACAAACCGAACTATTTGAGAAAAGCTTTTACGTAAACAACATTCAAATGGTTATTCAAGTTATTCTGATGCTTGGGATCATTCAATCTATTGTCGTCCAGCGGTTAGGATGTCTGGCTTTCACCCAGGAGACTCGAGTTCGATTCCCGGCAACGGAATTTTGGTTTTTTTTTTTGTTCTTCTTTACAGTAGAATGGAGTGAGTTACGCACGGCCACCAATCCCTTTTCTTTCTCTTTTCCAAGTGCCCCAATTAGCAAAAAATTGCTCCGGGGTGCCATATATTCTCTAAAACTGGCTACTTGGGGACCAAATTATTTTTTTTTACTCTTTGGGGACCAAATTGTTGTTAAAACTTGCTGGTTGGGTTTTTCCGACCAAAACTGCCGGAATCAATAAAAAGTCAATTTTACCCCTTGACTAATGAATGAAAGGTCCAGTTTGCCCTTTTTATTTCCCGGTTGAAATATCTCGTCTCATTCTCCTTCTTTTTCTTCCACAGCTCAATGCCCCTTTTATTCAGCGGGAATCAATAAATATGTCTTCTCCTTCTCTTGAACCAACACAGGCTCAATTCTTCCACACACCTTACCAAGAAGAGAGATAGAGAGAGAGAGAGCTTGAGTTTCTGCTTCCATGGTGACCACCGCCTCTTCCTCCGCCGCCCTGCCATATCACTACCACCCCTTACTCCGCCGCTCCAGATGCCCTTCCACCTTCAATCCTCCCTCCTTTCGCTTTTCTCCTCCTCGTACGACGCCGCTCACGGTGACGGCGTTCCAGCGCGAAGACTTCGAATCCTTCAAGAAGCGGGTGGTTTTTCCGACGCCATTGTTGCTGATCTTCAAAGCTCCGAACCTCGTCCTCCCATCGACATCAACAATGGAGTCGCTCAATTCTGAGCTGATTTTGGCAATCCTTGACTTGCTCCAAGATGACCCATTATCCCTCAAATCCTTCTCCATCACCTGCAAATCATTCCACACTCTGGAATCTCAACACCGGAGATCTGCCTGTCTTCTCCGGCCGGACCTCGTCGGCGGCATCCTCCGGCGCTACCCACGGCTGTCTGAGTTGGACTTGTCTCTCTGCCCACTCGTTGACGATGTCCTCCTCAACACCATCGCATCCTCCCTTCCTTCCCTCCTCTCCCTCAAATTCTACTGAGCTCACTGATTCTGCTGCTTCCGCCATTGCTATGGCTAAGAACCTTCGAAAGTTGTGCTTGTTCAGGTGTAAGCTTGTTTCTGATTTGGCCATTGGATGTATTGCGGTTGGATGTACTATGCTTAGGGTTCTTAACTTGAAAGGGTGCTTGCGGATTACTGATTTGGGGGTTGGACTTGTTGCTCTCAAATGGTTTTGCAAGAAGAGGAAAAAGATGGGTGGAGGGTGGTGGTCGGCCCGAAGAAGAAGAAAGAAAAAGAAAGGGAGGAGAGAGAAAGAAAAAAAATGGAGCCAAATAGGGTTCTTTTTGTCAATTCATCTATCTAAATCTACTTTGTGTTGACTCCGGCTAAATTCACCGGAAAAACCCCAACCAGCAAGTTTTAACAACAATCTGGTCCTCAAAGAGTAAAAAAAATAATGTGGTCCCAAGTAGCCAATTTTAGGGAATGTATGACACCCCGGAGCAATTTTTTGCCCAATTGTTTTGTTCATTTCCCTGGTCAAGTTAGTTACCCACCAACCTCTTTTCTATTGACAATTTTCCTTTTTCCGACAACTAATATGTGTCAATATATATACAGCAGCTTTAGACAGCGTAAATTATAACAAAATTAATATATATATATATATATATATATATATATATGCATGTTGAAAATAATAATAACAAAAACGGACAATTATCATGTTGCTCATATTCATCCTAAATTCCCACATCTTGCATATTGGTCGGGCTTTTGAATAAAGCAACTGCCAAAAAAACCATAGCACAATTTTGAACCTTCAATTTCATTACGTTCTTTCTACGTCCATATTTGGCTCCTCATTTTTGTCCGGCTGCTCTTTCTTTTTCTTTTCCAAATCTTTTTCATCATTTTCTGATTTTCCCTCTGTGTGTGAGGGCGTGTGCGGTGTGTGGTGTGGTTATTTTATACCCTTTATTCAATGAGAAAATGGGCCATATTCTATAGAATTAAATCTAGCTATCACTTTGTAGAAACTTTAAAAAACAAAATCAAAATAGTGTCAAATTATAAAATAAGGCCATGTTCTTTTGTGCGGCAAATTGGGTGCAGTAAATAGTATGATATAACAATATTGTGGGAAGTGTGGTATGGTATGGTAAGATATGGTAAAATTTGTGGTAAGAATGATTGGTGTAATAGATGAGGAGAGAGAATGTGAAAAGTAAAAGAGAAATGTGAGGATAGAGAAAAGAAAGGAGAGAGAAAGTTATGATTGTTGTGGTAAGATGTGAAATGGTATGGTATGGTATGGAAAAATTATGGTAAGCGTGGAAAACAGGTGCGGTGTGGAACCGCAGAAAAGAACAGGGCCTAAATTAAGTTGATCAGTTTGGTTAATCTAAATTAATTAATTTAGTTTACTCAATTAAAATTGGTTCAAGTTGACTACCAAGTCAAAGCTCGAATAACTGCCAATTCAGAGCCAAATGGACTGTCAAATCAACCCAAACCCAAGGTGCAGTCAACTGCCCAAGAAGACTAACAAGTCACCGAAGAGAGAGAATCTCTACTCTAAAAATATGACTACTCACTCTCATTTGGAAAAGGGGATAGAAGAATTTAACTCCCAAGAAGACTCTCTCTAAAATTAAACAACAAACACTTCACTATGTGTCGTTTGTTCTAGAGATTCAACACCAACTTGATCGAGATTCAAGCCCGTCGTCCCTCCTTCAAGAAGACTACAAAGATTGAATCAGTGGATTATTTATTTGTTCATCTTGTAACAAATATCGATAGAGATTGTATCCAAATTCTTTAGAATCAATACAAAGTATATTTGTCCATTTTTCTTGTCTTAATTAATTTTAGTCTCCAAAATTTGTGGTAGGCACGTCGGATGGGACAATCTCAACATCTCATCTCCATTTCTGAAATCAAGACTTTCAAGAACCTCTCCACGAATAAAACATGGCCCACGAAGACTTCAACCATTCTACCATCTAGGAAGAATGTCGATTCTCTATCGCGAAGACCCAGGAGAAGTGTCACCAACACTAGTGGATCAAACATTAGAGTGATGACAAAAAGCAAGGCAAGAGCCGATAAAGTTACTACTCATGGAGCACCAGCAACCTTAGAGCGTCATGCCACACAAAATCTATATTCCACCATGCTTGATGGTGTCAGTCACACCCTAATGTGGTCCTTCCTAAGCAAGATCTCGTGACAAATGTGAAGAGGAAGCATGAGGTCATTGGCACGGCAAGGGACATTCAAGGTAGAACAAGGCCATCTGATGTTGTTACCATGTCAATCATGGTTACAGGAGTTATGACTATAGAAGAAAAAATGGTTAACATAAAAGCCACATTACATAAACTTACTCGAGAGAGCTAAGAGAATGACACGCAAATCAAGCGTCAAGATAGAAAGATTGTTAAATTAGAGAAGAAGTTGAAGCGACGACTAACAAATCCCTCTATAAAGACTCAGACACCGAGGGAGAAAACAAATCTAACAAAAGTGAGGTTGAGAGCAACATGCGTAAGAAGGTCGAAAAACCATCATCATCGACCAGCTCTATGGCTACAGAACAAATCCAAAATTTGATCGCAAAAGCACTCATGGATCAACTAGGAGAAACTTCACAAGAAACTTGCAAATACACTAGATCATACACTAAGAAAATTAGCACTCTTTGTATGCCACATGGTTACCGACCTCCCAAATTTCATCAATTTGATGGACGTGGTAACCCAAAGCAGCATGTCGCGCGCTTCGTATGCCACATGGTTACCAACCTCCCAAACAATGCTGGCACTTTGTCAACTCCTTGAAAGGAATCGCATTTGACTGGTATATCAACATTGTCTCTTAGTCCATCGATAGTTGGGGGCAAATGGAGGAGGAGTTTTTAAATCGTTTCTACAGCACGAGTTGTGTAGTTAGCATGACAGAATTGACAAACACCAAACAATGGGGCGACGAGCCAATTGTTGACTACATGAACCGTTGGCGTGCTCTTTCCCTAATGTGCAAGGATCATTTGTCAAAATCCTCTACGGTCGACATGTGCGCTCTAGGAATGGATTGGAACATACTTTATGCCTTGCAAGTAAACAAGCCTAAGACTTTCAAGACTTGGTGACACAAGCTCATGACATGAAGTTACAATTGCCAACCATGGAAAACATTCTAACAATAGTGTTTCCACATCTGCTTATGAAGACATGCCGAGAAGAAACCCTATGGTTGAAGAAAATGACTATTATTTTCTTTTTACTCTGATGCAACTGATCAAATGTTGGACAAACTCCTTGAAAAGGGACTCATAGAACTCCCTGAGCCAAAGCGCCTCGAAAAAGTAGGAAGAGTGAGCAATCCTAAGTATTGCAAGTACCATAGGATTGTCAACCACTCACTAGAGAAATGTATAGCATTCAAAGAGCAAGTCATGCAGCTAGTGAAAGAAGAGAAAATCACGCTAGATGGAGAAGACATCGACGAGTCTGATTAGATACGACGCGCGCAAGGAGAGAGGACACTCTTGGGGGCAAAAGGCAGTTACCTAAAAAAAAAGACTCAAGCAACAAAAACTTTCAAGTGATCGTCATAGAATTCCAAGCCACAACAAGACTTCTAAGTCATCATAAAAATAAAAAAAAATAAACTCCCAAGTACACAAAAACTTCCAAGTCACCACCAATGACCCCCAAGTCAACCTAATCAAGAGACTCCCAAGTTGACACACAAGACTCACTAGTCTATCAAATGACCAAAGACTTTCAAGTCATCACCAAAGACCTCCAAATCATCACCAAAATACTCTCAAGTCTATCGAAGCACCACAGACTTTCAAATCATCATCAAAGACTTAAATCTATCGAAACTCTCAAGACTCTCTAGTCGTCATCAAAGGACTCTCATGTCAACAGACTTCCAAGTCATCATCAAAGACTCTCAAATCATGATCAATTTGATTTATAGGTCTACATGAATAGGCTCACAAGTTGTCATCAAAGACTCTCAAGTCATGACAAAAAGACTCACAAGCCAACTAAATCACATATTTTCAAGTCACTGCAAGTGGACACTCAAATCAAAAGACTTCTAAGTCAACATGATTGACCAAGATAGCAAACTCTCAAGTTAGCTAAATCCCACACTCCTAAGTCACCAAGCATGCGGACCCTCGTGAGCACGATTGAGAAGAGCTTTCCCCGTCCAAATATCCCTCCATGCATAGTTTGGAGTATGACACAACAATGCCTCCAAAAATTTATTGTTGGGAAACTACTTTGCACTAAAACCTTGACACAAAAAGGAATTTCCGTTTTGGACGAGTCTCTAGCCTTGCTTTGCAAGAAGTACATCATTAAAAACATTAGTCGATCACAAAAAACTCAAGCCTTCAAGACAATTTGGCTTACTATTGGATTACCATGCTTTCTAGTGCTTCCTTAGATCCTCACCAAAACCTAGTGCACATCATGTAAATATTGTCAATAGGAGTGCAAGGAAGCTTAGAAGTACTCATAATGTACATATGTCCTGGATAGCTTGTAATCTTGTATGACAACTTTTGTTAAAACTTCTTTCCCCACTTGAGAGAGTGATTTGTCCTTCCATTGATTCTTCCAAATCATATCCTCAATTGCACTAAAGATGACCTTCTTGCTTCAATTTTTTTTGGGTCACATTTTGCATGTAACAAAATTAAAACTCTTATCAAGTTATCCCCCACCCTTCCTTTTTAATTGTGCAATAATTCTTATGTAAAACTATCTCATCATAAATTTATTGTAAGACATATAACATTGTGGTGACCATTTATGAATACAGGGGCAACTTTTTGTTTATTTAGGGTGACTCTAATAAAAGTCACCCGTTGATAAGCTATTAGTGACATTCGTATTAGCAAGTCATTCTAATATCGTTATTAGTCATTGTAAAATATTAAAAAATCATCAAATAAAGAGTCGTCTCACGATAAATTTACATGAGGCGTTCTTGTAATAGAATTTGCGTCAATTATATTACTCAGTTGATGACAGGATTTTTGGGGGAAATTAATGCAACTCAAATTCAAAATTCAAATTGAAATAGAAGCTTTGAATAAAAGTCAAAAGAACAAAGGGAAGAAGATAAAATTTGAAGGTAAAGAACCTCTTTTTTAATATTAAAAAAAAAAAACTCATATATAAAACTACTAGGGAATCAACTTTATTCACCCTCGTCTCGTTTGATATCGATGGCCTAGTGATTCCCAAATCATGGCACATGCATTCTTTATTTTCTAATCCATATATATATATACAATTAAATTAAACATAAATAGTTAGAATTAATGCATAGTTGTTATATTACATGTGATCTCTGATCAATGATCCAAAGATTCTCTATAAGTCAAATTAAACAAATGAATCAGTCATAAATGAACCAATAGTGAAAACTAAACAAATAGTAGAACGTGCATCGTACTTGCTGTCAAAATACTGTTAAATAGTACTACCCTCGGCTTAAAATATTTGTCCATCACTAAATTTTGACTGTCGATTACTCAAAAATTATAATAAGTTACAATATAAAATTACCGTCATTGTAAGTTTTAGCAAATTATCTTTCTAATGGTAGTGATTTCATATTTTAATTCATTATAATTTGTGAGTAATTAACAGTCAAAATTTAGTCAACGGACAAATATTTTGTGAGGGAGACAGTAGACCTGCACCAGTGTTTGCCAAATTTTTCATCCCAATTATTGCTGAAAATTAGGACACCGGACGCCGTCTTTTAAATGTTTTCAACTTTAATTTAAATTTAAAATTTAAATTTATCTACATTACACGGTCTAAGGCTTTGCTCTTTTATATGGTGCGGAGGAGTACCACAATTTATCATACAACTTAATATTTTTCTATATTTCATCACTCTCTACCACAATCATTATCAATATATATACTTACTTTTTTCGCTCCTCAGTTTTCTCCTCTACTTTTTCGCATTATCGCTCCTCAGCTATCATATTGATATTTTTTTTACAATTTTTTTATATCATTCCATACTTTATTGCATTTTCCACAATTTCACTATATCAGATCATTTTTACATCTTAACAATTGAAAAAAATATATAACCTATGGCCCCGTTCTTTTATGCGGTAGATTGTGGTGCGGTACCACACCGTACTACAACTTTTTAATTTCTACCACACTGCACCATGCTTTACCGCACTACACCACAATCATTACCAATATATTTCTTCAATTTTCTCATCTACTTTTCACATTCTTTCTCCTCAACTAATCCACTTACCATAATTCTCACTATAATTTACTATAATTTTTTATATTTCACCGCAGGATACCATTACATGCTGCAATCAACCGTATATAAAAAAATGGACCCATAATATGAACCCCAAAAAGTTACGCCGTATCTATGCCATAACGTATTAACTTCTCATTCGATGTCATGTTAATCCGGACACGAAATACCAAGACCCCTACGAGAAGCTTAAAAAAAGGCCAAGAAAAGAGGGAAGAGGGAACAAAGCTTTTCTAGAAAGACGGGCCAAATTATAATTAATTATTTTCTATTTGTCCTTGCATGGCAACATGAGTCATATATTTCTCATGAATATCATCACCAAAAATGACAAATGAACCAATTTCAATTTTCAACAAATATCTCATCCCCAACTATGAATAATTACTGTAGGGGAACCAACTATTTGAATTTGATAACCCAAAAAATAAAAAACAAATCACCAAAAAGAAAAAAAAAAAGAGGCCAAGGGTTATGAAGAAGTTGAGGTTGATGACAAAGAATCTGCATCGTATATGTCTTTGCATATGATACAATGATCGGAGATAACCCTCCCAATAAGGCTGTGTTGTTCAATCCTGAATTTACTGGTGACGTGGCTCCAGAGGTGCACCGTGTAGGAGCGTTGCTCCAGCACGAAATCCTCGTCGTACGTCCACTGTGTGTCGTTCGCAGTCATCGGCTGCCGGAAGTACCGGGCGACGTGGATCCAATCCACCGGGTAGAACGCCGACGGTGACATTATATTGAAGGCGTAAGACGAGTCGTTGAACGCCACCTTCATCACCACCCGGCTCACCATGTCCGGGCCGTTACGGGTGTTGAAGTTGGCCGCGACCTCCTCGATGAGCTTCAGCAGCAGCGGGTGCTTCCGGTCGAACATCATTACGGCGCCGTTTAGGGACGACCATATCCTCCCGGGATCCTCCACGGCCTGTACTCCAATGGAGTTGCGCAGGCCGAGGAGGTCCTTGAGGACGATGACGTCGGGGTCTAGGTAGACCCCGCCGTACTTGTAGAGGAGCACGTGGCGGAGGAGGTGGGAGAGGGTTTGGGTGATTGGGACCGTCCCTGGGTCTAACACCCCGGATTTGAGCCCCGCCAGCCAAGGTTCAGCCGGGGTGTCGCTCAAAAGGAGGGACAGATCCGGGGTTGCAGCCAGGATTTTGTACCCTTGATCGATTAAGGGTTTGAGCAGAGCTCGCCCCTTTTTTGAGTCCATGCTCTTCGAGACTATCACGACGCATCCCTTTGGATGCGCCTTGAAGATAGTCTCGAGGGCTAATATCTCCCTCGTGGCAAACAGGCGCGAGGGAGATACCCACGTGGTGAAGAACCTCCCCTTGCAACCGCCCCCCGATCTCAAGAAGTCCTGAATCCTCTTATCGAAGGCCCTCGTCTTTTTCGTCGAGTCGAACACCTTCATCTTCGAAATGCTGGCTTTGAACCACTCGATTCTTTGCTCCACGGACGCGTTGAATGGAGGCTTGAACACATCCTCAGTTCCAGATTCCAACTCTTCCTCCTCCACCTTCACCACCGCCGGATCCCCCGCCGTGGAATTCGAAACAACCCCGCGATAGCCGCCGTCCACGGCGGTCGTCGGAGCCGCCGCCGCCGCTGCCGCTGCAGCGCCGGAGTTTTCCACCTGCTGGTCACTATTCTCCCGATTAATATCACCGCCATCTTCCGCCGTTGTTTTCGGAATTACTGAATCCCCAGAAGCAGTTGCGTTGACCAGCTTCTTCTGATCAGTAATCCCCTCCTGATTACCATCTTCCGCCATTGTTGTCGAATTCCCAAGAAGCTCCTTGATAAAATCACCCCCAGCAGCAGCATCTTGATCTTGAACTAATTGATCTTGATCATCGTCTAGGGATCTGGGGTTGGTGAGATCTTGAACCCGGAGAATCGGAGCGTCGATCTTGGCCTTCCGATTATCCGACGGAGGGGAGCGGAAGAGCTTAATATCATGAACATGGCGATCGTCGGATGCATCGTGATCTTGCTGGGGTTGAAGGTAGAGAAAAGTGAAGCAACAAGCAGCAAAGAGGGTGCTGAACAAGAACACAGAGGCAAAAGAGACGGATATGGAGGAGAAGGAGGAAGAAAAGTACTTGGTTTTAATCATGACTGTGACGAGCCTCTAAAAATTAAGGAATTGGAGAACAACAAGAGGGAAGGGAATATGGGGGGTGGCGCAAAAAAGCACTCCCAAAAGTCATCTTGATATTTGGGTTAATTGCCTAATTAAATATTTCCAATTAAATTATCATTCATTGTTTAATTATCTGATGATTGTGTTTAAATATTGGGCTGTGTTTGTCTAATTTATTTGCTAGTGGCTATGACAGCGTGGAGGAACATGTCAGTGTTGTTATTGGCTGTCATTTTTTCTGATTTTTTTTTTCTTTCTTTTGATCTTTGATGTGAAATTGAGGTCTTACAGTCATGCCTACCTAGTTCTGGTGTTGTGTTGGGATATCAACATCCAAATTAAGTTTAGATCCATAAATCGATCACTTATTGCTCTTGTTATTGATCCTGTGTAATTGAGGAAAACATGTGCATATATTCATTCGTTGACTTGGACTTTTGTGTTTTAGAACCCAAAATGGTTTTCTCAAGAAACATAAAACAAAGGAAGCAACTAAAGGATAGCAATAACAACATAGAGTTCCATAAATGGAGAGAAGTTAATTTCTAAGACTAATTTAGCATGTTGTCTTTCTAGGATATTCCATTTTTTATAACAAATTATGAGAATAAATTAAAAGTAAATTATATAAAATATTTAAATAAATTTAATTAATAATTTTAATTTTGTATATCCATATACTAAATAGTTGAAAAAGATTATTTTTTTCAACTTAAACAGTAGTTAACTACAGAAAATGCATGATTAATTAAACTTTTCTTACATGTTTCTTTTTCGTTGAATCGTAAGTAGCAAATGACTTTTAAATCTTCAGTCAATTGGAATCAATCTCTTTAAATTGTAAATTTTAAGAGTAAGAATGTTGCATACGACATTTCTAAACCCGTCTAGCTAAAATTTCAAAGTGTTAGTTATATTTTTTAAACTAAACTAAACTAAGGTCTTGTTCTTTCATGCAGCTGGCAGGCTGTGGTGTCATACCACACCACAACTTTCCATATTCCACCACAAGCCACCACAATCTACCACAACCCATCATAAATTTATAATCTACTTTTTCTAATTTAATTTATTTTTTTATTAAAAGTTAAATTTTCCATATTACGCTACAACCCACCACAATCCACCGAAATTTTTCCCAACCCACCACAATCCACATTTCCTCCACACCGCACCACAGTCAACCGTATAAAAGAACGGAGCCTGATAAGGCAAGAAAACAACTCTTAATATGAAAAGTATAACACAAAATAACTACCGTTAATTATAAAAATGCAACTAGTAGGAAATGTACAACATTAGAATAAAAAGACCATCACTTTCAATATAATGTGAAGAAGAAGAGAAAGTGGAATTATTGGCATGGGTTTGTCTTTGTTCATGTTGGATTCTTGCGTTACGTGAGGAAAATTAAACCTACTATTGTCACCTATACGTACGACTTTGGCTGGCTTTGATGGGTCCTGTTTCGTTAAATTCATTGCATAAATAGGAGTTTGGTGGCCTAGCTTTCACCAATGATGCTTCTAGAATGAGAATGCTAACAACTTCACAACACAAAATTTTTGACATAATTTGGCCCCTAACTATAACGACGTGCTAATATATGATGCCATATGAAGAAAAAAAAAAGGTGGAATCTACTTTTGCATTTTATTATAGGTGTGGGAAAGGAAAATGATGGATTAGAAGTGTTTTCGGTTTTCAAATAATTCACGCGTATTTGGTTCAATTAATGAGAAATGAAATAAATTATATCTTAATACATGAAGTACTTAAACTAAATTAAAATTTTAAATATTATGTGTTTGGATGATTAAAGGATTGAAATTAATATCATTATTTGAACTAAACATAGAATGAAATTTAATAATAATAACAATAATAATAATAATAATAATAATACTTCTATAATTTTTATATGACTTTTTAACTTAATTTTTCGTTTTATATTATCAATCATTCTACAATTTCAATCATATATTAGTTATTGTTTTTCTTATTTTACCATTAACATTCATTGAATTAATGCCAAATTTTAATTTAATCAAGCATATTTAATTCATCAAGAATATTTAATTAGTTTTCTCACTAACTACACTATAGATCAAAGTAGTAAACATAATTATTATCATTATCATTTTCATTGTTATTATCATGTGTGTTGTTGTCATTATTTTCTCATTACTACTGCTATTGCTACTTAATGTTGATATGAATATTAATATTAATGTTAATATATTAACATTAACAACATTAACATTAATATGATTATCAATATTAATAATAATATACTATTATTACTAATATGAATATTAATTTTAATATTAATTATAGTAATATTAATGTCAATGTCAATATTAAAATTAAAATTTGTTAATATTACTATATCTTAACAATAACATAATAAAAGAAATTTTTTATATTTTAATTTGATCAAAAATATTAATTCTATCATGATAATTATAATTATAATTATATTATTAATATTAATATTCACATTAATTTAGAATATACATTAATATTAATATTTATATTGATACTAGTATTTAATATTAATTTTATCATTTCTTTTTTTATTCTTAATTATTTCATTTTATTTTATTTTATTTTTATTAATATTTATTTTTTTATAATTTTGATTATTATTTTTATCTTATTTCTATTTCTATATTTATTTTTATTATTTTTATCTTTATTTTTATTTTAATTAAGTTTTATTTTCAATTTTAATTTATTATTTTTAAATGGCTTCAAAGGCGAATTAATGGGAAATATATGAAAGTAAAATTATTGGCATAAATGAGTTTCATTTTTGAAGAAAAATATTGATATATTAAAAAAGGAAAGAGATGTCAAACTTCTAAAAAAAAGAGAAGTATCAAGTCCCCTCAAAATGGAAAACTATTCCCTTGAATATGAAATTTTATTCTTAAAATTTTCAACTAAACACCACACATTGAGGCCCTGTTCTTTAATTTTATGCGGTGTGTTGCGGTATGCCGCGGTATGATGTGATGAAACTATGACGGCTAGGGGTGGGCATAACAGATTAACCGCATATGCTGTTAACCGCTATTGAGGTTTTTGAATTTTGAAAACCTAAACCGCAACCAAAATATGCGGTTAACCGCTTTGCGGTTGCGGTTAACCGCTTTTGAAATCTGGAAACCTAAACCAAACCTGGAAACCGCAATTTAGAAGCGGTGCCAGTTAACGGCTTTTAAAATCTAAAAATTTACCCGGTTAACATACACGGTTTATGATTAACCGATTTTCTGAAAATTTACAATAACATTTATGCAAATAAATGCAATCATATTACTAATAAATTCATATTCCGATACGACGATACGCGGTTAAATTAAATTCATATCACTAATAAATTCATTTTTTTCAACTTAATTGAGAGCGGTTAATCACGGTTAACCGTTTCATGAAAATCCAAAATCTAAACCTAAACCGTTTATTGCGGTTTGGTTACCCTAAACCACTTTTATGCAAAAATCAATTCGGTTAACCGCATTTTGCGGTTTGGTTTATGCGGTTTTGCGGTCCAATTTGCAGTTTAGGTCTATGGTGTCCACCCCTAGTGACGGCCGACTGGTACGGTGGAATTTTCTCTAATAATTATGTATAAAAAAACACATGTTCAATATTGCTACAGAAAACCAACCTTTGCATCCACATTTCACCTCATCTTCTAGTGCTTTTTAATTTAGAGACACAAATAAATATTTAAAATTTTGAAAGTACAAATTATTCCAAATTTTTACGAAAAAAAAAATAATGCGATTTTTTAAATCAACATGTTATTTACTAGTTAAGATTGAATTGAATAAATATAAATGCAAATAAGTTCCATTTGAATTTATCCAATTTATTTATTTTTGCTAAATCACTCAGACTTATATTTGCTCAAACCTTTTTATTTTTTAAAAAAAAATAGATTACTGATGGCGAAAATACAATTCAGAAATAAGTGAAATGGGAATCAAGTGTAGTCTAGTGTAGTACAAATGTACAATAACAATGAAAAGAAGATAAATGAGATGTTTCTCCCACGTTGCGTGGATGAATTAGGCAGAAAAAGATAGCAGTATATTGACAAAGATTGGAGAGAGAGAGAGAGAGTGTGTGTGCAAGTTGTGTGTCATGTGGACCGACAAAGCAAAACTCTATGACGACGACCTAAGAGTAACTCACCACAATACTCCAACTTGTCATTTAGTTTTTTTTGGTGAGACCTAGACTTGCCAGTTTCTGACCCGACCCGAATCTGCCTGAAATTTTTAGATTTTGAACACGATTTTTTCAACTAAACCCAAAGTATACCGAACTCGAAAATTAGCAGGTCAAACCCGACCCACCCGTTTGACCCGAAAAATTAATTTTTTAAGTTCAACTTTATTAGAATTTATGATTTTTCTTTGTAATTTTTAACGTTAAACTATAAGCGCAACTTATTTATTTGTTATTTCTCTGATTTAAGTTAAAATAATTACAATAATCTATCGTTACTAGAAGATAATCATATTTTATTATGTATATTGTACAAAAAGTAGTATTTAGAGACCATTTTTTTAAAGGAAAAGCGGAAAAAGGTCGCAATCATAACCCGTTGGGTTGACCCGAAACCGAATTATACCGGTCGTATTTTCCCGAACCTGAAATACACCCGACCCGTATTTACCCGAACCCGATATACGACCGACCCGAAACCGCCCACCCGACCGAATTGACAGGTCTAGTGAGACCTGAGGAGTAAATTGATTGGATAATTCATATTTGGGGTTTCTTTAACCGTATTATTTTGGGAAATTGGAATATAATAAACCGACCTTTGATAGTCCTTTGAAATAACGAACTAACCTTGCACATTAATTTACAACGAACCAACTTTTACATGTTAATTTTTCTAGCGAACCTCCGGCGAGTCCCATAGGCCGGAAAGTTGAGTTGGCGGTGGTGGAAGCTGACTTGGTATATTTAAGAGCAAAAAAAAATGAAAAATAATTTTAGGCATGTGTCCTGATTATTTATCTGCCAAGTCATCTATTTCCCCCTTTAAATATTTTTTTTACTGTTGTTAAAAAAAATGAAAACCGTGATTCTAGGATTTTTTAAATTTACTGTACATAACCATTAAGAGCCCCATAACTCTTGGAATTAAACCCTAAACATCCCAAAACCCCTTACCTGTACGGTAAGAACGTCTTCTTCCTCCTCCTCCGCTCGCGCTCTTTTGCGCTGTAATGCATCTCGTGCACCGACCTCCTCTTCGCCGGCGCCGCCTTCTTCTTCACCGGAGATTCCTTCTCCCCCGATCTGCTCCCTCTCACCTTCTCCGGCGCTGGCGTACTTCCTCTTTCTCTTTCTCTCTCCTTCCTCGATGACGAGATGTTGTGCCAGAAATTGTTGTTGCTCCTCCCTTCGCTCTTACTCATAAAATCTTTCAAGAAATCCCACCGCCGCGAGCTCCTCAATCCCACCGGAGGTGTCGTCGCCTCATTTTCTCTCTCCTCCTCATCTCCTCCGTCGACGGTCAATGTTCCCGCCGTCATCTCATCTCCGGCGACACCCTCGTCGGAGGAGTGCCAGTATTCCTTGCTCCGAAGAGGAGACAGAGATCTCGCACTCCACCCTGAGATCCATCTCTAAATCTCAAATCCCTATATCTCCGAAACGTTTTGTCTCCATCGCTGTTTTCTCTCTCCAATTCCGGAGCAGACACCTGGAGATGAGCGAAAAGCTTCGTCGGCCTGATCTGGCCGTTGCAGAAGAGCTCGTCGGCGGAGGACATCGTTGACGATCCGATCTCCGGTAAGGGCGAGTTGACTCGGCCGGCGAAGGAGCCGGTGGAGGACGCGTCGGTGGATCTGGAGATGGATTCTTCGTGGTTTTCCTCTTCAGCTTCCTCGATTTAGTGTTTAGGTTCGTTCTTATTTTCACTGTGGGTGGGAGTTCAGATAGAATTAGAGAAGGAGGGAGGTTGGATATTTGACCACAGTAAAAAAAAAAATTAAAGGGGGAAATAGATGATTTGGCAGATAAATAATCCTGGCACATGCCTAAAATTATTTTTCATTTTTTTTTTGCTCTTAAATATACCAAGTCAGCTTCCACCACCGCCAACTCAGCTTTCCGGCCTATGGGACTCACCGGAGGTTCGCTAGAAAAATTAACATGTAAAGGTTGGTTCGTTGTAAATTAATGTGCAAGGTTGGTTCGTTATTTCAAATGACCATCAAAGGTCGGTTTATTATATTCCAATTTCCTTATTATTTTTTGGAAAATTGGAAAAAAATAATCCAAACTTTGGGGGTACTAGAAAAAAATAATCCAAACTTACAACTTTGTCATGGATAAGGTGAACTTTAACTCCTATTATTTTTAGCATCCAACACCTAGTTAAACTCATCCAAAAAGTGACGTGATGGTAGTGATATTATACGTGGAACTTTTTGCAACTAAAAAACAAGTTAAGAGTATGCTCCGCGTGTAATATTGTCACCACCATATTACTTTTCGGATGAGTTTAACTAGGAGGTGGATGTTAAAAATAATAGAGGTTAAAGTTCAGCTCATTCATAACAAAGTTGTAAGTTTGGATTATTATTTTCCAATACCTCCAAAGTATGGATTTTTTTTTTCCAATTTCCCTTATTTTTTAGACCTTTGCCATGTTATTGGGATCGGGTGGAATCACTTTTGAATGGATTGGATTAGATAAGTTATGATGTTTTTTTGGGGAATTGTGTTTTTAGAGATATATTTTTTTGAGGAATTGTGTAAGGTTTGGATTAGATTGGATTGGATTGCTTAACCAATCCAAATAACATGGCCTTGTTCTTTAAATTGATAATTTAGATTAAATTATATTATATTTTACCTTACCTTATCATTCAATAAAAATATGAAACAGAAGTATAATTTTAGAGAATTTATATTTAAATTTTTTATTCAACTCCCAGAATTTATTTAAAAATAAAAAAAATAAATGATGTGACATTTATATGCATCCACTACTTTTCTTACCAAACTTTTCCTATCTTACCTTACCTTTTTAATATTAACTTAAGAACATAACTTTAGTCTTAGGCCCTGTTATTTTATGTGGTAGATTGCGGTGCAGTATCATACCATTTTTCCAACCATTTTCAAATTGTATGAAAAAGGATGGTAGAAAATGTTTCCAACCATTTTAGCAAAAGTAGTTGGAATTTCCAACAATTTTTCTCACTAAAATTTTTGAAAAATAGTTGGAATATGAAATGGTTGCTAAAATAGTTGGTTTTTCCAACCATTTTAAATTGGTTGGAAAAAAGTGGTTAATAATATACATATTTTTAGTTGTGTGGGTTTTGACAATTTCGCACAATTCGGGTCCGGGTTCGGATACCACAAAATGTCCGAATTTTAAAATCGGACAGGGTCCGGGTCTAGGGTTTTTGTCCAAATTGTCTGAAACCCGATTTGACCTGAACTCGATTTTTCGCCACTGCTAAATGTAGCTTTATATGATCGAGTGAATGTTAGGTAAAGAAGTTTTCCAATAATTCTTCCATAGGGAAAAAGGATGATATACCAGCATCAAGGGACATATTAAAGCCTTTTGGAAGAGATAGATGATTTACAAGCTGTGAGACCAACATCTGAAAGGATATCAAATATATACTTCCTCCGATTCCAAAAAAACAGAAAAAAAAAACCTTCTTCAAATCTTTCAATCTTTAGAGCATTAACATTAGAGTGGAAAGATAGTGGAAAAAATAGTGGGAGTATCCATATGAGAGTGGAATAACAATGGGTATAACACTCTCTCTCCTCTCTTTTTTCTCTCTTTCTCTCTCCTCTTTCTCTCTCTTCTTCTCCCTTCCCTTCCTATCTCTCTCCTCCCTTTTCCCTCCCATGTCACAGCTCACATTCCACGCCTATCATGGAAAAAAAGGTTGTGACATTTTCTACTCTTTCCAATCTAGCCACTCACAAAGCGACAACTCAGCTCTTCACTTTCTCTTGTCATGTTGCTGGGAGTGCTCTTATACCAAGAAAGTATCTAGCAAGTCTCAAATCCTTAATTGTGAAAGCTGAATGTAAGGATTGTTTAAGAGAAGTAATAGCCATAGCAACATCCCCTGTTATTAAAAGATCATCAACATATACTAGCACAAAAATAAAGCCTATTGTAGATATCTTGGTGAACAAAGAATATTTTCACTCTTGGATTATGTGAACCCTTGCTTGAAAAGGAATTTAAAGGAATTTTGACAACTCTAGATTCCATTATCTAGATGCTTGTTTTAGACTAAGGTTATCCACATTGGTGTCCCTGGGATTGGGGGATAAGTGGGGTATGAATAGTGGAAATAATATTATTTTAATGAGTGTTGGGGTATGGTATTGTTAATGGTGTCCTTGGAGTTGGGGGATGAGATGAGGGATAAGTGAGGTAGGGAGTAATATTTTATTGGATTATGGGACCCACATGTAGAGTATAATTGTTTTCTTTTTTTTTTTTGTATTGGACTATAATTGTTTTAGCTCCAATTTAAACATAAACATAAAAAAATCTAACACATAAACATTTTCACATATATATCTAAGTTGATAAGTTTTAGCTCCAATTTAAACATAAACATCACATGTTAATTAACTATAAAAATAAGACAAAAATAAAAATCTAACACATACTTAAATAAACTATTTAAATTATCATTAAAAGGAAACATAATTAAAACATTAAAACAATTTGAGTTATAATATTTATAATTAAATAAATTATTTAAATTACAAAACACTAATTACAAATTCAAAAATAAAAAAACAAACGTTTGAAACAAAAAATAAAGGAAAAGAGAAAGAAAAGAAAAGGAAAAAAATTTTTAAAAAAAACAGCAGTGGCGCAGACACGCCAAAAGGGGGTGCGCACGCCCCTCCCCCGCGCCTCTCTTCCCCCTTTTTCCCCCTTTTCGTCCCAGGAGCGCTCATGCGTCCCTCAACCCCCTTTTCATTTCTTTTTTCTTTTTTTTTCTTTCTCTCTCCTGTGTCCCTCCCCCAAAAAAGACACCAATAAAGATAGTCTAAGGGTTTTATTTGAGCTTAGGTCATCTGTCAAAATCAAGCCCAATCCATTCACCCAATTTTTCTGGTTGGGTGAATTTAAACTCTGAATATACATCTCAAATTTTACTAATTATCTCATCAATAAAATTTATTCTTAATATTATTATTTATTTATATTTAAATGGATAAAAAAGGGCAGTTTTTTTTTTCTTTTTCAGCAGAAGTAAGGTATATTTCGATGATTGTAGCCTTCAAAGTTGTTTAAATATAAGAACTTAAGTTGTTCTAAGTAAAGTGAAATAATTATTGTTTCATTGCTTTTAAACATTGTTTTATGACTAATTAAGGTGGACTTGCCTATTATTCGAGTTATGTATTAATTATTTAATTTTCATTGTCCATCATTTAGTTTAGGTAACTATAGGTAATTTTGTCCGGCCTGAATATCTGATTTGTCTTACCTCTCGATAAACTTGATTTGGTTTAAGCCCGATTTCAACATTGTCTGAATTGATCGAATTTCTCTTTTTTTATTGTCTGAACCCAATTTACGTGGATCTAGTTTCTTTTAAATTATTCAACCCAAAAAATCGAATCCTAACATCCATTTCTCATCCGAATGTACCAAAAAAAAGAACATGCCTTAAGAATATTAAAGGTAGTCAGTAAAATTTTAAGCAAAGGACAAAGTTGTCGATTCATTTTCAAAACGAAACTTTGGTCGGAAAATTCAGATAAAAAAAATTATAAAAAAAATCTATGGGATAAAAAACAGCTACAAAACTTCATAGGTTTGGTAAAAGTCATTTCACAAAAGTGAGATATTTAAAAATTATTATAGTAAACATGTCTATGCATAACCCTAGTAAGAGTTAAATAATTCACGAATATCATCGTCACCATTGACCATTATCCAAAAAAGACTGAAAATACAGACAAGGCTGGCAAATAAAATGCTAGCCGCCTCCCTTTTCCTGCACTTTTCCTCTCTCAACAAATTGAGTCTATGACCAATGATTTTTCTTTTCATAAAATGGAACAAATCATTTACCATCCCAACGATTTTGTCCTTATTTAAGTCAAATTTTATATTCCTCCATTTCATATTAATTGACACTTAAATTAATTTTTTATTTCAAAATAATTATTACTTTTCATTTCTCAGTATTTAATTTAATTATTTTAACTTTAATAACTATGTTAACTTTTTACTTTTTCAATTAATAAAAGCAATTATTACTCACATTCTCTCACTACTTACACCTTGATATCCGAAAAAACATATTGGAAAATAGTGTTATTTAATCATATGGTTAGTTTCTTTAGTTTAACATTGGTATGTGAAAAAATTTCAAATATATCAATTAATATGGAACGGAGGGAATATAATTTATCGTTAATTTATTAAATTATTCAGGTCTATCATTATTAGAATTATAATGAAAAAATACTTCTAATTAAATATAATATTACAAATTTTATAAAGAGAAGCATAAAGAGGTATTGGACGTCAATAATATGAACTTTAGAGTATTGAAGACTAATAATATAGATTATTTTCATGGACATTGACAGTTTCAATTATCCACCTACTTTCCACAAACAATACACCCCCGATTTGGTATGATGTTGATTCATGAAAAGATGACGTGGATTCATAATGTGTGACGTGGAAGACAGAGTTTGTGTAAAAAATGTTGATGGGGACACTAATCTGCCTTGCATGTCACACATTATGGAGCTACATCATTTTTCCGATGAGTTAGAACTATTACAATTCGGCGGTGTACTGTTGAAGGAAAATAAGACTAAATCGATAGTTGGTATTACTAGTGTCCAAGAAAATAGTTTATATTATTTGTATCCAATACTCCCAAAGTTGGTATTATTGACGTCTAAAAATCCAAATATTAATGGTTAAAGTATAATATCAAAAAATGTGAAAAAATAAAGGGAAATGGAATTTAAATAATCTGAACTTTAGGCCATAGTAGACATAATAATCTGTTCTATCCAAAAAAAATAGACATAATAATCTGAACTTTAGATTTAGTTCTGAATAATGTGAATTTTGGGCCCTTATATTCTAGTTGCATGACACCGAGTTAAGTTCAACTTAACTCGTTGGCGGGATGACGTGGCGGCGGTGGTATGTGCCTGGGCATTTTAGGTACGCGATGCCAGCGCCACCACGTCATCCCAACACTTACTTAAGTTGAACTTTAACTCGGTGACATGCTATTAGAATCCAAGGGCCCAAAATTCAGATTATTCTGAACCAAATCTAAATTCAGATTATTATATCTACTATAGTCGTCCAATGTTCAAATTATTCAAATATAATTTTCCAAAAATAAAATTGACAATTCTTTTGGAATGAAGGAAGTACTGTATTTCTTTTGCAATAAATTTTTTTAATTTAATGGTTAATTTGAGATCATCAATGGATTCAGTACATTAGGTCCAACGACCTAAGTTGCTTTACATTTTTTTAAATATAAAGTTTACGCTCTACAATCTACATTCAATAGATATCGGTTTTTTATTTTTATAGGTTGCCTTTTTTCCCGCCATATGCTTATTCTAACAATTCCGTTTCTCTTTTCATATGAATTTCTTTTTGGACATGACATATGAGGCATTTTTGTTTTGGGTTTGTTTCATATTTATGATAAAAAAAAAAAGTGCCAAGTGTATGAGCTAGATATTCATTCTCAAAGATAGTATTCACTATAGAATATAATAAACGATCCATAGTCAATCATTCCAACCAATAGTTGAAGGCTCACCGATAATTTTATACTCTAATATGTCTCTTTAGGATTATTGGATAACAATAATACCAACTTTGAGGGTATTAACCGATAATAATACCAACAATTTTGTTGGACACTAACAGTACCAATTATGGAAATATTTTCCGCTAATAGTACGCCACCGAGTCGGTAAAGTGTTTGACTCGATGAAAAGATGATGTGTCGCCTAATTGTATGAGCTAGAGGTTGGAGCAAATGGAAAAGATGTTGATTGTCACTCATTTTTGTCAATTAAAGCAACATTGACCAATTTAGCTAAAAACAATTAAAGTTTTATTTTTATATTATTGTTTTCCTAAGTTGGTTAATGTTGCTTATTGGCAAAAAATGTGGTAGTTAACGTTTTTTCAACTTGTCGGAGCCTTTGGCTCAGAGAATTATGTGACATATCATCTTTCTCCTAAGTCCAAAACCTGCTAACTCAGTATTGTACTATTACTGAAAAATAGGTCAATAGTTGGTACTACTAGTGTCCAACAAAATTGTTCGTATTATTATCAGCCAATACCCCCAAAGTTTATATTATTGTTATACAGTAACCTTTTTTTTTCATTTTCGTTTTTTGTACATCAAAAATTTGAGTGTTGGTCGATAATAATACGAACAATTTTGTGCGTTAACGCAACTAACCGCAACGCAACATACTGCAAATTACCATTACCTTTTAACTATTTCCACCGCAACTTAACGGAATCTACCGCAACTAACCGTAACGCAATGCAACGCAACGCACAAAAGAACGCGACCTTAATCTCCAAATTCTCCTTTTTTTGCGGTTATTTGTGACTCTCTAGATCTTAGCATTGTCTCACCCCTTTGGGCGATTAAATTTTAGTTCATGGCAATTCTTTATGGAAAAATGCATGTGCCAATTAGCTATATCTTTAGACAATGAAATCGAGTTGTTCACATGCTCTCTAAGTTACAACTATCTATTCATTCCATGATTGTGTGGAATTAAGTTGCAAGCAAGTAAGAGCCTATTAGATTATAAAATCATCATGTCTTTAAGTGTTACTATAAAATTTTGGGTGAGATGGTTACATATGGTATTTGAGACGGGCAAAGTGAAGGGGTCTTCGGCTCCAATCTCAACAACTCCAATATTTGCGCATGTTGAAGACTACCTTTGCAGTATCTAATACTCCAAACCAAAAAAAAAAAACATATACATAAAGAGACGAGTTTTTGGACATCAATAATACCAACTTTGGGGATATTGGATATTAATAATACAAACTATTTTCTTGGACACTAGCAGTACGAACTATTAACATATTTTCCTCTAACGGTACACCGTCGAATTATTATGATTTTAACTCATTGAAAAGATGATGGGACTCCATAATATGTGATATGGAAGGCATGTTAGTGTCCAGGTCAACATTTTCTACCAAACCTCTGCCTTCCACGTTACACATCATGGAGCCACGTCATCTTTCCGATGAGTTAAAACTATAACAAATCGGTCGTGTACTGTTGGAGAAAAGTTGGTCGATAGTTGGTACTACTAGTGTCCAAGAAAATAGTTTGTATTATTAGTCTCCAATACCCCCAAAGTTTGTATTATTGGTGTCCAATAATCCAAAAAAAAATCATAGAATCGGTACACTAGAATTAATGAGGATTACAAGTATTTATGAGATCTACCTCAATCTCACTTTCTCTCAAAATGATTGAACAATCCCTCTCTTGGTGTGATGTTTTCTCTCAATGATACAACAAAATTCATCTTAATACCCAAGGTATAAAGCGCATGCTGAGAAAAATTCTGTCAAGCCCCATATTAACCTCCTAGAAAACACGACCTATGTCGTGAGTGACAAGGATCGTGTTGACGTTGACATAATTCATATTACCCTTAACATAGCCCATGTTGCTATCATGTTGCTTTTCCTTGCTCTCTAGACCTTGGCACAACCTGTGTCAACTCCAGAACTATACATGTTGTGTCTACACTTGTTATCCATGATACAACCCATAGACCTACCACAACACAACCATGAGCTTCTCCTTTAACTCGAACACCGTGAAATTGAGCTCTACCATCGTAAGGCTTCACACACACAAGAATCTCCCACTTGGAGATTGATCCCAATCCTCAAGTTCATCAATATGAATTGACATGAATCCCTCTAGCTCATTGACCAACTCTTAATTAGACACGGACGCCTACTCAAGTCTGACAGAGGCTCAATTTCCTATTATCAACTCTCTTTGTCAACATGTCTACTGGACTTTTGCTTCCTTTACAGTCACCCCAAAGCTTCACTTCAGTACATTCAACCAAACTTCGAATGAAGTGAAATCTTCTTCTGACATGCTTAGTACTTGAGTAAAGAAGCGTGTTCTTTGTCAACTGTGTAACACTCTAACTGTCACAGAAAAGAATCCATCTTGCCCTTGATTGTCACCTCCAAGAAATCTTGTAGCCAAAACATCTCCTTCCATACCTTAGATAGAGCAATATAATATGATTTTGTGGTAGACATTGCCACACACTAATAAGGTCTTGACATCCAGCTAATGGTCGAGCAATCAAGAGTAAACACATAGCTTGTTATACTCTTGCCCGTGTCATAATCTCCACTCAAATAATCATCTACATAACTTTTTAAATCAAGTTGGTACCATCAAACATAAGACAACAATTAGAGGTACCTTTCAAATGCACCTCAAAAGCCACTTCATAACTTCCCAATGAGTTTTCCCCTGATTATACACATATCGAGCCACAACTCCCACTACGAAAGCAATATATTGTCTAGTACAGACCATGACACACATACTACTCTCAACTGATGAGGCATAGGGAACTCTAATCATGTACTCCTTCCGTTAGTTCTTGGCACTTACTTCTTGGATAGTTTGAGATGCTTCGCCGTTGGTGTGAATCTAGGCTTAACATAATTCAGAACAAATCTTTCAAGGACTTTCTTGATGTATTCCTCTTCGAACAACTTCAATACTCTACTCCCTTACTCCTATCTCTAGTAATTCTTGTTGGAGAAAATGATGTTTGACCGACTTGAAAGTTCATCATATTCTCTTGAGACTTCTTAATCTTTTTGCGGTATTTAACAAGATGGAGATTTAACATATATAATAACCAATCGGTTATCTTGATTAGTTGCTTTGATATTGCTAAGAGTCATGGACGAACTTATTTTCCTTAAAAACTATTTACTATACAATAAATATTCATAGGGATAAAACTTAGCGTTTAACACATTCAAGACAGACTTGCTTCTCACTTGATATTCTCAAGTATACCTGCAGTCTAGACAAGAATGAGAGGTTGTGATTACTGATTAGATATGGGATCATCGAAATGGCTAGCAAATGACTCCTATTTATAAGAGCCACCCAACACACCCTTAAGACTTGGTCAAAGACTTAACTAGGGTCCTTAACGAGATCATGACTTTGACCATGTCAATCGACCACATGTTATATCACCCGAGAAACACACAAACTATATGCTTAATGAAAGTAGATTACTCTTTGAACTTTCAATTAGTGTATACAAGCTTTGATTGACCCGAAATCACAAAATAAACAAGTCTTTAAACTTTGTGTTCATATTAATCAGCATGACCCCGATTAGCATGACTATCATGAAGTTTGTTATTGTCCTTTGTTCTTCAGGAAATTGAATCCTAGGGCTCCTCCCTCCCACCAAAGGTGCTTTTCTTCGTCTTATGAAGAGTCTCATGGGTATCTAGGAAAAGTTTAATGCCTAATAACCACTCCTTAATTAACCCAAAATGATGAAATACATCAGCCTACCGACTACAGTTGTAGTATGTATGTACAGCACAGGTATATATAGCATCGAGGTCAGCCAGTGGAAACACAAACCAAACTCCAAAACTCGCATAACTTTGGAAACCCCCAATGCAAATACAACTGTCTATATATGCTGCCAAAGATCTATATGTTGCCATCGGTGAGCTATTGAATGAGTGTCATGAATCTTCAAAATGATGGTCCGTTTCATCGTAAATCTCCTCCTGCATGAATTCACAGTCAATATTAAAATCCAGTTTTTGAAACTACATACAGCTGATCGAGTTATGTTCTATATTGGGTTCAGTTACCTGCAAGAGCTCTTCGATAACATCCTCCAAAGTAATTATTCCAACGGCTTCTTCTTCACCTGGCTTAGGCAGAGAATCGTGGCTACTAACGTCGAGAATGTCTGAATAGATATCCCTGTTCCATTTCCTACTCTTGGCTCCCCTTATAGACTTATTGCTGTGTGGAAAGCTCTTCCACTTGTTCAAGGTTTTCTTCCCATGCTGGCTTTTTTCTTCTATGGTAGTCCTATGCTCTGAATTTCCTCTACTGATAACCACCTTCACTTCCTTGATCGAATCTGTCCAAACGGACCACATCAGGGAAAGAAAGTTCGATCAGAAGTTCTAGAAAACTTAGCAGAGATTTGTGCACTGTCTATTTTGTCCAAGAGAAGCAAGTTTTCAGTTCAAAGGAAGAGTCACAAGTTTAGGTCATGGAACAAAGCCAACACTTACTCTCGGCATGGCTTCCATTGGCTGGTTGCTCATCTGCTTTGCTCGATTCTCTTATAACAACTGCCATGTGGCTATGACCTTTCTGAAACTCATTTAATATATCATACAGCGGCAGTGTTTCTGGCACCCTGCAAAACAAACATATCGAATACGTATTTCATGCAGCCTTTTCTTGGGAAGTTTAATTCCTTTCTACATCTGCAGTACTTTAACTGTAAACTATCCCTGTTATCTGGAGAAACTTATGCCAACATATACCTCGGAATCTTGCGAATTGTAACATTCTTAACAAGTACTTCATCTTCTGCATGAACGGTCAACAAATTTTTCACCTTCGATCAACATTATAAGAAATAAGTCAAGGGACATCTTAGGTATCAAACCCCTCATGGAATCTGGAATGAAACTTAGTAGTGAGATAGCCTTACCAAAATCAATCCAATAACGTTTGTGGGCTTTTCGTAATAAACTGGCACTCGACTATGGCCTTTTTCCATAATTAAGTTCATCATATCTCTGTACAGAAACAAATACAAAAGTTTGAACTGATCTGCTGGACCGGTATAAGAGAGATTGAAATGGCATTTTGAACTGCATTTTCCTATTGTGTAACTTGGCTTACCTATCAAGTTTACAGTTGATGTCGACCATAAAAGTCTCGGATATAGGGGTCATAGCATCCCCGGCCGTCTTTTCTGTCAGTTCCAGAGCACCAGCAATAATTGTAGTTTCATCGTGAGTTAGTTCCCCGCCTTTCCCTGCCTGCTTACAACTATGACAAGATTACAATATGCATATGGAATCAAAGCGAACTCAAAATAAGCAAAAATAATATACAAATGATGATCAAATGAACAGGAGCACACCTCGTTTCCATGCAAATTAACTAATGTTTTGAGTTCAGCCCTTCGGAAAAGGGCCACATGACCATGTCCAAGAAGCGAATCCAGTAGCTGCAAATTTAGCAAAGCATTGCATGAGTGAAATGTAGAAGCTGATAAGGAAGATGGGCAACCAAGTTGGGTGGTAAGAAACCATCACCTTGCTGATAGGATAAGCAACAGGAAAGCAAATCCAAACAAGAACACGAACAACTGGAGCCACTGCAGCCCCAATGGCTAACCCATACCGGGAACATACTGATTGCGGTATGATCTGCATATGCAGAACAAAGTAACCATGTTGATAGAAGTGAACAGGATACTCAAGCTTGTATGAAAAATGTAAATTGCACAGTTCCATAAAACCACAATATGATACTCCCATTGTTCAGTTTGAGTTATCTAAGATCACAATAGGGAACAAAAAGTGTTCCACACATCTTGCTAGTATTAATATTACCAAGAATCAGTTGAACTGAATTCGGCCTTGTGAAAGAAGAATACTCTCCCTTGGCTATAGCCTTTTCAACTTATCATAAGTAACTTATTGCTACCGGTGCTGATTGTTGCTAGCCACTAGGAGTGTTGATTGGAGTACAAAATATAACTTGACGACATAACCAAGTGTTGAGATGAGTGTTGAATGTTGATCACAAGTTGAAATGAACAAATCCTATATATGTTCATTCTAGTAGTACTACTGTAGTAGTAATAATTAACCAGGAGAACCTCAAGGACTAACCTCGCCAAACAGCAGTATCAAGGTGACCGAGATAAGGATGGCACCCCAAGCAGTAACCAAAGTGTCAAGAAAGATTGGAAGTGTCTGCACAATAAATTCCGAAACTGTCAAAGGCATATTATCAAAGAATAATGAAGTGCACCAAAGATGATAACCTTCCAAGCAGATCGAGGATACCTCCATTGCAGCAGCATTGCAGATAAGGAGGGTACACAGTAGCAGATGCTGGTTTTGAACTACAGGCATTATCTTCTCTGTCATAGGTGCAGAGGTATGCTATCAATAACGAGAATGATCACTCAAAAACCAACCAATATTACAAACAAAAACTAACATAAACTTTGGATCATCTATCTTGCTTTGAAATATGATCCCCCCCCCCCCCCCTCTTTTTTTCTTTTTAATTTTGTCCTCTGATTGTTCAGCTATTTTAGATAAATTGTAAATTCAGAAACTATGTATCCAGACACTCATGTATTCTGATTATACAGTAGTCTACAAAATAAACATAGAACTGATAGAAGGATGAAAACGAAGGACCAATGAGCTTAATTAGCATGCAATCAAACAGGATATGTACCTACAAACAAGCAACCAAAGACCCACCATCATTAAACCCATAAGAAACCAAATCACACCCTCGACAAGTTAAATGATTTCTTTTGATACAATGTTTATGTGGGGTCTCCCGAAATCGATCAGTACAAAGAATAACCAAAAAGAGAGGGTGGAAAGAGTTGAAAACCAGCATGTCGACGATCTTTAGGGGTTCCAGACTTGGCAAGAACTTCAAGATCAACGAGGCTAAGGGACATTAAGCCAAGAGTGAGGCCAGACATTAAACCAGCAAAGAGGACCAGCAAAACAATGACCCCTATGTTGACGAAGAAGTGGGTCTCGCAGCAGGTATACTCCACCGCCATTGACGAAACTTAAAACCTCTTTTCTCTCTCTTTCTCTCTGCAGCTTACTCTTCTGAGTCAAAGTGACAATGTTAGAGGGTTGCCAAAATCGACGATATTAACATACCCCCATTACTTACTCCATAAGTCCATAGTATAGTGTATGTATTTCTGGGCAAACAACGTAAAAGTGGGAACCAAGCAGAAGCAGAAGGAAGATTGGGAAGGAGATGGGGGTGTTGGAAATGAAAGAGGCAATTGAAATTGAAATGGGTATGGGCGTTGGAGAATACCAAGAAGGGAAAGCTTCGATATACACACTCACTGACGCAAGGCGGCAACGTGATCTTAGGGAGGGAAACTATTTTATATTTATTTTCATTGTTTTTTCAACAAAACAGCTGGGCCTCTGTGTCACCTTCGCTTCATCGTGTGATCATGCTTCTTATTTCAATTTTTTCCCCTTTCTGTTGAACTAGCATTTTTTTTTTTATAGGTAAGCGGTTTAATTCATTGGACCCCTATCTCATGGGAATAAACCAATAGGCTCGTAGTGGACGGACAACGGGATATCAATGACGGAATGACCCAAAGTTGGATCTCACTCCTACCCGTAGCAGTCTTCGACTTCTTGCCACTTAGGTAAGAGGCGATTGACTCTCTTGAACTAGTATGATTGCGGGAAATATTCATCGACTTTTTTCTTTTTTCGGGGGGAAATCTTTCTTACCATAAAGAATTTTTTAAATTTGATTGTAAAATGGTGGGCTCGCATCAAAAATTGACTATATATTGGATCTTGATGTCGTATTTTTGAGATGTTGAACAAAATACACTATAATTTTTAGGGAAGTTGGATTTTCAGTAGAACGTCAAAACCTTAACCTAAATTCTGGTGCATAATTATCCAAAAAAATACTCAATCGGTCACTACACAACACTTAAACCCAAAGTACAGTATATCATCACTCGAAAAAAAGGTATAGCACAGTATTGTCCAACACTTCAAAAAAAATATGCTACAATAAAATGGAATACCCTTAATTTATTTAACAACAATAATTATCATCCTGGCTGTGGGCTATGCTTGCGTATAATTTAGGAGAATTCAAATGTGACAGCATTATTTAAGTCTTTAACACACATTTCTTAATGATTATACCTTTAGTGAGATACAAAATTTAGAGAAAATCTAACTACATAACACTTACATATACAATAGATAACACTCCGTATAATAATAACAGCTATTTTGTACATTAGAATCATTCCATGTCCAAAATATCTTTTTTAAATGCATGCTTATATTAAAAGGTGTATGTATAACCCTGACAAGTAAAACAATTGTTTCACTGATTAAAAAAATGTCAGTCTTCCACTTTTTCCTAAACAGACTAAACCAGAAGCAACATGCTAATTAATGAATTTTAGCATAAGGCATGGAAGTATCCAAATATAACTAGCTGTCTTAAGCCCTTATCTTTACTGCTAGTAATTCAAATTTACGGGGCGGAAATGCAATGCAGGAGATTGAGAAATCTCAATGAGATTTTACATGGGAAAGATGACAGGGGAAACCAGATGCCATAAAAGTTAAGAAGCCATCACCTGAAAGAATTACAAATTTCTTGTGTTACAACTTGGGATAACATGGCATTCTGTCTAATATAAATTTTTGATCACAAGACACTGCACTTCTGATAACTGGTGCATAATTTACTCAAGATACGCAGCACTGCAGGGGTTCATTACCCACCGCGCATAATCAGGAGAACAAGTTCGCAGTTCCTTCAGAATCAGACCATGTATGGCTTCAAGTGGAAAACTTGACAACCAGGCTTGTATGACCGCTTTGCTGCAGCCTGCTCAAACTTCTTTGTTGCCACTTCGTTCTCATCCAAGCTTGTTTGAACAAAGTATCGAATCCACCAGGATGAGCTCCGCGGTTTAGCCTTTTCATCAGTAAAGTAAATTCAATGGGTCAGATTTATGCAACCGTTTGATCAGGAAAAAGAATATTGTATAAGCATAATGAACATGAAATGGAACTCTCTCCATCAAAGTATAAAACAATCATTATATCTTCAACCATCAGCTTAAGCTTTTGGTTGAGATGCTTCCACGCTCTTGGTTAAAATTATTCCCTTATTAGTGTTGCACAACTGAAACCAATCAATTAAACCTATTGCCCTGAAAGGTAACATAGGATATGATGGCGAGTGTATAGGTATATATGTAGAGCATTATACATCTAGAATTGATTGCAGAGAGCAGTTGTATAGAGGCATATGTTTATTTCAAATGGACCCGAGATTTTGAAAAGGAGTCCATCAAGGATTACCCATTACTTCAAAACAAAAGCAAAGTAACCGAATAGAGGAAAGTTGATAGTGAAAATGCATTCACTCACAGGACGGCCAAATTTGGATAGCTCAGCAACCTTTGTTCTGTGTTGCCCGGGAAAACCTACCAACAAACAAGACGAACCAAGAAACCTCTTTAATGGAAATAAGGACATTTGATAACCAACGCAGCAAATAAAATAACTTCTCCGACATTCAATAAATGGGCCCAATGCCTGACAAAGCGTGCGGTACAGCTATTAATCCCAAGGTCATATTGCATGCTTTAATTATTAGCTCTCAGCAACAAGATCAACAGTACAGAGTCCGTTAGTTTTCGTGCATTGGTTCTGTTTTGTACAATTGTTCATTGAATCCAGGTAGATAGATGGTCCTTACCTTTTCCAGATTTCAATTCTAAGGTTATATTGCATGCTGATCACAACTTGTGGATTGATCAACCTCTTATCTTTTCATGGTTTCAAATTTTGAATGAATGCATCGGCATTAAATTACTCTTGGCAACATCTAAATCTCTAACATTACAAGCTTTATGAGCATACACTAAAAAAGTTAGGGTCATCCTCGAAAAGAAGTAAACATAAATCCTCCATGTCTATTTCAGGAATGCATGGCTGCATATAGTCCTTTTGACTAACATACATTTTCATTGCCAGTTTCATTCCTTGAACCCATCTAGCCACCGCCCAAGACCCCCACCCCCACACACACACCCGCCCAACCCCCCCCCCCCAACACCCCCCCAAACCAAGGTTTCAAGGCACAATTTCGCTGAATTTCTAAACACAAACACATGCAGAACAAGTTTTTGGGGCTTTTTTAGACTCACATAGCCTATAATTTATTGTGTATCCTCTATATCAGCACATTTGCATATGAGGAACCTACACTTGTGTTTAGATGGAAATGCAAGTTCTGTGAATGTAATTTAGAACCCCCAGTTAGCTTAAAGTTGGCCAGTGTCTACAATTTGCTTGTCACATTTGAGGCATTTTACCAGTTGTATTAATCGCTACCATCATTCCCAAACATTTAAACCCCAAAGGTGTGTTCAAAAGGTAATCATTGCTATCTATCCCACGCATATCTAAAGTTTAAACACATGTAAGGAAATAAATTGTTTCAAATATCATTAGAAATATAGAAGGTTACCGGTGAAAATAACAAGCCCATCAGAAGCAACCCTCGCCAGTTCAGGAAGGGTTCTATTAAGGTATCTCGGAGACAAATAGTCCAGTGCATCAGACACCATGACCAGTGAAAATGATTTTGGACGGTATGGAAGAGGAAACTTGATATCAGCTACCCGCACAAATCCTTTCTTCACAAGCTTACGACAATGATCATCAGCCTCATCTATATCATATGGTTCAATCCCCCAGGCTTCAGTATCGTCTTCTTTCAATAAGTTTGACACCACTGAGCAGGTGTCAGGGCCTACATGCAACACTTTATGCATGCTACCTCCATATGCTTTCTTTAAAATAGGTAAGGCCTGCTGCAGATCTAGGGTGCAAGAAACAGCACCTACAAGCATACAAAAGTAAGATCGTGTAGATAGGGGCATTGTTCACATCGTGTTGGTTTTCTTGATCAAGCATGCTTATGAAAAGTAGAGCTACAATATGAAAATTCTGCCTGCATGCTATAGAAGGTCATACATATTTTTAGGATGGCATAAAATTCCTCAGCCAACCTCACAAGACATTACCAAAAGGATATCTCAGATACACTCAAACTAATTTGATACATCTTTTTACTATCAAAAAAATAAAAAACTAATAAGCTAATTTGATACAAACAAAAGAAAAGTACCCGACAGAAGTTAGATATGCTGTGTTATCCTATGCAATCACAAAGATGGAACCTCACCAACAGAGAATTGCAAGTAAAGATGAACATCCTGGTACTTACTAAGCTAGAAAAGGAAAAAGAAAACTCAATTGACAAAAGTTACCTTCAAATTTACTTGCAACATCAATGCCTTTTGATTGACCTGTGACAGGGGAAAAGGTTCAAGTTTTAATTTGAATCCAAAGACAAGAACGTGTGAATAGTCATCACAATGTAATAGTAAGCATCCACAAGATATGTAAATGTATCAATAAAATAAAAAGAAAAAAGATGCTCCAAACCTGAACTGTATGAATAGGCAAAGAGGAGGATTGCACCCTGAAATTAACAAGAATAATAATTTAATTCCTCAGTAACCAAAGATGCCCACATAAGTATACAAAAACTGAAACGAAAACTCACAAGAACTGAAGAAGCAGAAAGTAATGAGTGGAAAAGACCCATTGTAACTAAGGCTATTTTTCCATCATTTCATTCAATCATCACTATCAAAGATGATTATGAACTGAGTAGGAAAACCAATTAGCTTCCCATAGCAGCAAGGGTCAAAATTACCGACAAGGTTGCAGTTTTAAGCAATAGAAGTTCAAGTAAAGTACAGACTTTAGCATTGTGTTTATGTGCAGTTATAACAGAAAAGTTCGAACTAGAGGACCAAAAAGAAAGGAGATCATAAGCACACAAGAGATGCCCAAAATTTGACACAAGCAGCAGCGAAGGAATCGATGCAGAAAATATCAAACAGTGGCTCCAGCTATAAAAAATAGTGGTCTACGAAGGAAACTGAATAGTACCACTATAACAAGCCCTATTGATAACAGTGGCGATGCCCGCGATTTTGACTTCAATGCAGCTCCAAAAGAAAGGTTTCCACTGTCAACTAATCGTCGAGAAGGATTTACTGGTCTTCGTGACATGGTAAAGGGTAACAGAAACTGGAGCACACAAACTTATAGCACCCCTGTAGGATTCAAAATACAAGTAATTCAATAACTTAGCAAAGGAAAATAATGGGGCATACCAGTATACCACTGTAAGATAAGTAAGTAATTCATCAAAGTAAAATCATCACAATCACAGATATTAATCCATTCTCCTAATTTAATCGATTATGATTTATGACTCACATGATAACGTGAAAAAGGAGATCACTCAGAAATTGAACAAGGTAAATAATCAATATAACCACGCTAGAAAAGGCTACTGTCACCAAGCAAAATAGTCTGCTTCTCTCTTTTCCTGGGATTCATCTATAAGCTTCTTACGTATCACAGATTCACCACGTGGAAGTGGCATACAATTAAGAGGCATGCATTGGCTAGAAAGGGTAATCTTGGCACACCTTATGGCATACAGAATGGGGATATTATCCATATATAGCTATATAACCTCCTAAAAAGACAACATGAGCAAATAGGCATATGCTTTCCAGACCTAGCTCTCGCAATATCCAAACTGGGTATGCAACAAATTTTAGTAGGGTGAGGGAAGAGATATGAAGTACTGATTTGGCGAAACTCCATCAGTGCAACGATAACAAAGGCGTCTTTTATCTTATGACCAAATTTCAGGCTCCGTACAAGTTGATGATACCACACATGTCAAAGGACCGGTCCAACGATTTCCGAAGGTAAGCTTATCAACATTTGGATCTCCCGATCCACTACTCACTGGACTTCAATTCACAATGTAATTGCCATTGTTGTAAGTTGTAACCGTCAAACATGACAACCCCCCTCCCCCCCCCCCCCCAAAAAGAAAAGTTCTCTCACGAAACATTAAAAATGGTATCCCTCAAGTGACTGAAGAACTGGAGAGAACACCAATTCATCATACGATACACCTTCGTTTCAGGTATGCCTAGTGCCACGCACCAAGTTATGCATGACCGTGATGATGAAGAACGTGCTACAACTAAGTCTTGCCATTGGGAAAAATGGTTGTGGCAATAGCATCATTGCATTGTATTGCCTAGTCTGTGCGTGTCCTACAGAGTTACACATGCCAATCCAGTTAAGTTTGGAGAGCTTGTCACTAGTCTTGAACTTGACGATGAATTGAAGGGGGTTGTGCAATATACTTGGCACCTGGTCGAGAGTTGTTAACCCGGGCTAACCAGCTAACACGTTTGTGGGTAAAAGGGTTGGTCTTAAGGTTACCATGAGGCCTTGAGACGCTGCACTGCTGTCATAGTTGCGCTGGACTCTCTGCCCCTGACACTAAGGCACAGACAGAGTGAGGCGGACTTGCCCAGAAAGCCCACAAATGGTGAGCCTTTTGGATCCCATTGATAAGCTATTAAAAAAATTGTTTCTGTTGTGTTTCCTTCTAACTCGACCCCCTAAACCCTGAAATGCCTCTAGAAACACTCAAGCTCTATGATTCTCTATTGCATTCATGTGGGAATGATTTTTCATGCGAACATAAATATATAGGTAGTGCACCACACATCCAAAAGGAGCGCACCTTCACCTCGGAGCCACGCCTATGCTCCAGGACAACCCCCCTAAGCTTTTTTCGCATTGAGCTTTCTTATATAAGCAACCCGCGTACATTCACATCGCCTACATGATTTTCCTCATTGACAACAGCTCAATCCCGATCCCATGGCTTTGTAATTTTCCCTAGGAACAATCTTATCTCCAAATCAGACTATTCAACTTCCAAACAAGCCCAGCCCCAAAAGCTCATTCTTGATTAGTTCAATCCAGCATTCCAGCTACATGAACCCACCACACAATTCTGACATTTCCAACCATTTTAGCAAGTAAACGAAAACCCTTTAGCGTAACACATAAGCCCAGATCACACTTACCAACAATAACTGATTGAAAGCTACTTAACTCAGGGATCAAACTTTTCAGGCATTAATTACAACACTTGAGCAGCAACCTAGGCTTAATAATTCATGCCCATTATCCATTAAAGCCCTAATTAACAACCCAAAATAAGCAAAAGAACGATTAACATAGATGAAGAAAACCCAGATGGATCACAAACAGAAGCAACTCGAAAGATCAAACAGAAGAGAGAAACAAGAGACAGGAAAGATAAGCAAGATACATAAACCCTTAAATTTAAAGCTGCGATGAAAATGGGGGGTACCTGTGAAGCTCGGATGATGGGGGAATGATTGAATGAAGGGTTAGAAGGGGGTCGGGTCCAGATCTGGGAGAGGAGTCTCTCACTCCCAGCTCCTATTGAGTGTCGAAGGCAGAGGATAGATGGTGTACGGAATTGAGTCTCGTATATCTGATTCTGTGATACTGATATAGTGATACACCACCCTAATTTTATTAGGACTAATTTATATATATATATATATATATATAGAGGGAAATTGGATTCTAATAATCCCTACTATCACAAATTATATAGTAATAATCCCTACTATCATTTTGAATTCTGGTGGTCCAAAAAAAATAAAATTGTATTGTAGTGGTACCAAATCCATCACCACATTCTTTTTATTTTTTCCATGCCTACCCCATATTGTTTTTGTTTTTTTGGTTCCTACCTAAATAGGTAACAAAGTGTAGTTACTAAAACATTTTTTAAATTATTTTTTTGAGATTCCGAGCAATTACTATGATTTTTTAAAATGAATAAAATTGAAAAAATCATAAAAAATTGAAAAAAATTGAAAAAAATTGGGAGAAATGCTGTAAATTCATTAAAAATCGTGGTAAAGTGTTATACAAAGTTTTGAATCAAATGCAACGCAAAATCTATGATATTTAGCGTATACACTCGATTTTGTCCCACTACAATACAATTTTATTTTTTTTTGGACCACCAGAATCCAAAATGATAGTAGGGATTATTGCCATACAATTTGTGATAGTAGGGATTATTAAAATGATAGTAGGGATATATATATATATATATATATATATATATATATATATATATATATATATATATATATATATATATATATAGGGAATAGATAGGGTGAGAATGTATTTTTGGTGAGAATGAGAGAAGGGTCTTTATTAGCCATTAGATGTAAGATCAATGGTCCACAATAATTCAGCATTTTAGTGTTTTTTTTTTCATGGGTCACGTGACCCGGAACTGAGAAAAAAAAAAGAGAAAGATGCTGGCATGCGTTGGGACTGATGGCAACGTGATTCAACTCCCAAAAAATTGAAGTCAGCTAATTACTCCTCCATGCATGCTAATCAAATTCATGCCCAACTGTTGAACTCCCTTTGCATTGTTGGTGAAAAGGAACAGAGATGTTAGATTTGGTGATGGTCACATCCATACTTGAGACATAGAAGATCTTGTTGGGTGTGGCATTGTTGTTATTTGGGTGTATTTTGATGTATATTGAACGACATGGATTATAGAGATGTTGGTTTAGGGTTAGTTTTATTTACTTTTTCTCATGGTTATAGGAGACATTTGTTGCGCTTCTTGCTGTTTATCATTGTTATGCCGCACTTGTTGCATATTAAACACTATAGATGTCGTGATTCATAGAAGAACATGTTGATGTTTCATTTTAATGGAGTCTTGATGTGCATTAGTTGAATTTAATGTACAGATTGAAGCTTTACATTATTCTTTGGTGAGAAGTCGATTGTGTTGATTATGATATAATTAGAATCGGATGTTCATAGTGTCCAAGATTATTCATATGGAACGCACGTGATGTTTATTCGTATTGACTTTATGCGCATCGAAGAGAATGTGATGTCCGTGTGAGTTATACATAATGCTCATCTGTTGTAAACTTATTGTCCATGTTTACGGTTTTGCATGTTCATTTTGAGTGCTATATATTGTTCATCTGATTTAAACACGATGTTTATTTTCATGTTCACTTTAGTAAAGCATGATGGTTTGGTTATAATAAAAGTTATTATTTTAACGTCATTCAATTCATGCCCATTTGGGCAGTGCATAACGTTCATATGATTAGAACCTGTTGTCCATGAACTTTAAATGTGAGTTATACATAACGTTCATCTGTTGTAAACTTATTGTCCATGTTTATGTTTTTGCATGTTCATTCGAGTACTACATATTGTTCGTCTAATTTAAACATGATGCCCATTTTCATGTTCATGTTAGTTAAGCATGATGCTTTGGTTATAATAAATGTTATTATTTTAGGTCATTCAATTCATGTACATTTGAGCAGTACATAATGTTCATATGATTGGAACCTGTTGTACATGAACTTTAAATGAAGTGTTTTGTGTTTGAATTATATCTAATGTTGTTGATTTTTTTTATAGCATAGTTCCCGAGGAGGGGGGTGGAGAGGACAACGTTACATTGTTTCCACTCCCAATATCGTTGAGTATCCAGTTGAATAATGATGGGGAGTGTGTTCCAATTTGCAAAGATGAATCATTGGTGCCCAAAATAGGTATGGTGTTTGACAGTATCAAGGAGGGAAAAGAGTTTTATGAATGTTATGCAGTAACCGTTGGGTTCAGCATCCACAATTGGGTTCAATTTGTTAAGTTATGATGTTCATTTAGCGAACCAGTCAACTGCACATCGGCGCAACAATGATATTCTCATTGTGTGGAACAAACGATGGGGGATAGTATATGGTGCCCATTTTTTGCTAAGTTGATGTTCATGTTGATTATACGTTATGTTTATGTGGCTACGAAATGGTGATCGTTAGATTGTAACTAGTACCTTATGCCCTTTTTATTTATGATAGTTGACTTTTGTTTTAAAGTAACTTGAGTACCAAGCGATGAGCATTTCATTGTATCAAATGGTGAGTGATGGTGTATGGTGTCCACTTTGGTTGTATCAATTGACCGGTTATGGTATATAATGCTCTTTTTTTTTTTATTAATTGATGATCATCTTGATTGGCCACGATGTCCATTTTGTCCATGAATTTTTGTAAACTTATTGTCCATGAATTTTTTGATTATTTGTAGTATATTCCATTCTATTGAATCAAATGTTCAGTATTAGTATATGATGTCCATTTTGAATTAGCATGATGTTCATGAGGGGATAAAAGGATGATCATTTTGTTCTAACTAATATTTATTGTCTACTTTCATTTAACTGCATGGTCGTTTTGTGTGAACATGATGTTGTATTCATAATAATATGTAATTTTAGTAGCTTTCATACATTGACTCAACAAGTACAATACGATGTAGTGTTCATTGTAGTATACCGTGTTTGTTTTGCTTAACTTGCTTTTCATTTTAATTGGGCATGATTTGTTATTCATAATAATTTGTGTGTTTTCAATAAGGTAGCCATTAGTTCAAAGGACAAATACAGTTCAACATTGCTTGGATGTTAATAAAGATCATACCTAACATAAATTACATTAGTAAAATATATTAGAGTAAGATCATAAGCGTCATGAGAAGTTTAAAAGTCATCCAAAATGAACAACTACAGGCGCGATAGCTCTTTCTTTCGGTCCCAGTGGACGGCTTTGGTGAACACCTCTTACTTCAATTTGTTGTCTTCGTACATGACAATGTCATGGCAGTAACGCTTCCTTAGTGACACCAACGAGTCATCTTGAAATGAAAAAGATTTAAGTAGAATAAATTCTAACATGATTAACAGATGTAATGAACATCAACAAATAATCAAATGAACATCAATTTATAGTAAAATGAACTTCGTGCATGAATCCAACGTGGAAAAATTATTTTAAACATAACTTACGTCGTCCTCTGTCAATCCGCATTCCCAATTATTCGGCTGATAAGATGAGCTCACTAGCGTCTGGCTCAGCCTCTAGGACCTGACATTGATCCCTGTATTTTTTTTCACCAAAATGTATAAACAAAATGTACATTACTGTAGGTCAAAATAGACATCATTGTATAAACAAATGGACATCGCATTATACTCCCATTTATAGATTCATCATCTCAAAAAAGGTCACCATGCACAGATCAAAATGACATCATGTTCACACACGATGCGCATCACAAATAGACTTGCATCACACTTAAAATGTACATTAAGTGTATCCCAAATGGACATCATTAAATAAAAAAAATGGACAACTCATAATACTGCCAATTACAAATACACTCTATCAGAAAAATGTTCACGATGCACAGACCAAAAGGACCAAATGTTCAAAACACATAAACCAAACTTTTTTGTGTGTTCGAAACACCACAGCATATTCCAAATGGTTATTAGGTAAAGACCAAATGTTCATTAAGTGTACATCCAAAAGACATCATGTGTTACTCACATGGACATCTTTCACAATTACATGAGCATCATGATCACACAAACTGCACATTGCATTCAACCTTAAACTGGACACCATCTGTTCACCATTCCATTTGCGTTCAATCAACAATACACCAACACAAACCATCATGGCCTAATAAAAGGTTAACAATACATACATATCAAAAGAACATGATTATTACAGAAGTTAGTACAATCGGCATATAGTAACTGCCATCACCAAAATCAAAATCAAATGACCTTGGTGTTCATCTGTTATAACTTATAAATCAACTACCCACCCACTGAATTCGGTAATGTGTGATGAAAACATAATGGGTTCTCAAATAAATGAAACAACCTTTGCCAGAACTCACAACTCATCTTGAACTAAGTTTCGGTCCAATCCCATGACAACCTTTTCATCGACATTCATGGTCGTCCTCCGCCGATTTCCTCGACGATCCAACTTCTTCGTCCAAATGCTCAACGTTCACCAGCAATTTCTTCAACCCTTGAAACCCTAATCTCGGACGTGAACAAGCAATACTTCCAAAACCCTAGTGCTCCTCCTTCAATTCATGAACTAAAAACTTCTTCGTCCAAATATTCTTCTTGTTTGAAACAACACGCAAAGGATTGGGAACTGACAATTCCCATCAGCCCCCTTTTTCAACGGTCGGGCATGAATTTGATTAGCATGCATGGAGGAGTAATCAACCGACTTCAATTTTTTGGGAGTTGAATCACGCTGCCATCAGTCCCAACGCACGCCAGCATCTTTCTCTTTTTTTTTCTCAGTTCTGGGTCACGTGACCCATGGAAAAAATAAACACTAAAATGTTGAATTATTGTGGACCATTGATCTTACATCTAATGGATAATAAAGACCCTTCTCTCATTCTCACCATAAAGTCATTTTCAGTTTTCACCCTATCTATTCCCATATATATATATATATATATATTATAATTTTTGTTCATACAAAAGTTATAATAATTTTACTATTTTAGAGATTGTATAAAAAAAATTTGTCATTGAAGAAGAATTTTTTTTGAAAGCCAAAACAAGAAACGAATATTATTCAATCACAGAAGAGTTACAAAGGTCCGCCCTAGCCATTTTGTGGAAAAAAAAACCCGGGAACTCACCAATCCATATCCTCCTTCCAGCGGATACAGGAGAGAAGTAGCGAGAGAGTGGACAAATGTGTTACCCTCTCTCTTGACATGATTAAAAGAAACTAGATCAAAATTATTGCACAAAGTTACAAGTTTCTGCAAGAACAAGCCACAATGAGTATTATCCACCAGACGCTGCTTCAAACTATTCATAAGACCAAGAGAATCACCCTCCACGATGACTTTCCTGAAAACCAGATTTCGAGCCTCTGACAGAGCCAACAGACAAGCCCCAATCTCTTCCAAATGGGCGCTGATGAAAGACGACCCTTGTTCCACCCCCGCTGCCATCACATTCCCGTCGGAGTCTCTTATCACAAAACCCCAACCGAACCAACCCCAGTCCAGCCTACCCCCATCGAAATTTAGCTTCACGACACCAACCGGAGGAGCTTGCCACCTGACTGCTAGCCGACCCACAGGAAATGATTTCCTCTCATCTGCATAAAACCTGACCTGATTTACCCACTGGATTACCCTACTAGCAACGTCTTCAGCTCTCCCTCTTTCTTGGGCCCTTAGACTACCCACAATGGTGTCTTTATGGGGAGAGGGACACAGGAGAGAGAAGAAAAAAAAAGGAAAAAGAAATTATTAGGGGGATTGAGGGACGAGGGGTCGTCCCTGAAGAGAAAAAGGGGGAAAAGAAGAGGGAGAGGCGCAGCGCGTGCGCCACACGCGCTGCTGGGCGCGTCAGGGCGGGTTCCCGGTGGGGCCCGCATGCAGTTTTTTTTTATTTTTTTTCCTTTTCTTTTCTTTCTCTTTTCCTTTGTTTTTTTTTGTTTGAAACTGTTGGTTTTTTATTTTTGAATTTGTAATTATAATTTTGTAATTTAAATAATTTATTTAATTATAAATATTATAACTCAAATTGTTTTAATATTTTAATTATGTTTCCTTTTAATGATAATTTAAATAGTTTATTTAAGTATGTGTTATATTTTTATTTTTGTCTTATTTTTATAGTTAATTAATTTTTAATATTTTAATTCTTTTCCTTTTCATTTTAACAATTAATTTAATTACAATTATTATAATAAATTATTAATTTAAATATTATAATTAAAATTAAATAAATTATTTTCGAAAAATAATTATTTTGTTAAATTTAAATAAATTATTTAATTGTAAATATTATAGTTACAATTATTTTAATGTTTTAATTATGTTTTGTTTTAATAATTATTTTCAGTTTTTTAATTAAATCTTAATATTTTATTTATTAATTATAACATATACAATTTCACCATTGTAGAAAATAAATATAGTCCAATACAAAAAAAAGAAAAACAATTATACTCTACATGTGGGTCCCATACTCCAATAAAATATTACTTCCTACCCCACTCATCCCTCACCTCATCCCCCAACTCCAAGGACACCATTAACAATACCATCCCCCAACACCCATTAAAATAATATTATTTCTACTATTCATACCCCCCTCATCCCCCAATCCCAGGGACACCAATGTGGATAGCCTTAACAACTTGTTCCTTAGATTCCAAATCCCCCAAAGAATATCAATGAATTCCTCTCGACATTTTTCATCAGTTTTCAGGAAGGTATGGTCAATCACATCCCCAATTTCTCCACCGACTCCCCTCTCTCCCCACTCCGAGAATTGGCTACAGGCCCATACCTCCTTTGCCAACGGACAGTGAAAAAATACATGAACCTCGCACTCCCTCTCAGACCCACAAATCCCACCGTTGCTCGACACATTGGGCATCCTTCTCGCCAAATTGTCCGCAGTCGGCAAGACATTCTGTCATTGAAGAAGAATTAGTGTATGTTTGATAAAAAAGAAAAGAAAAAAAGTGGATTTTGGATTTGAATAATCCCAAATTTGAGCCATACATGCCTAACATTGATAATCTAAGTTTTCTATATATATGGCAATACTTCGAACTTTAGAGGTATTGGAATTTAGTAAGTTATCTCCGAGTTTCGGTTACTTTATTTAGGGTGCGTTTGGTTGGTCAATAACTCTGGGGGATTGGTCAATTTTCCCGGGTTGACTTATTTTCCCCATTTTTGAATGCGGGTTGACTTTGAGAAAATTTTCACGATGGGCCCACCATTTACTCCATTTTCCTAGGGAAAATTTCCCTTAGGGGGGCTAAGGGAAATTTTTCCCGGGGAAATATTTCCCATGGGAAGTTTTCCCCGGAAAAAATTTATCTGGGGTTCCTACCAAACACTCCCTTAATTATAAGAGGGACACGATGGCAAAGTTTTTTTTTTATTTATTTATTAATTTGGTATCATATATAGTATAGCTTCACTACTATGACACTCTACCACAAAATTAAAATGGTTGAAACTAAATGATATTTACTAAAATTCCACAATCTCAAAGTTTAGGTTATTACCGTTCAAATTATTTGATATTATGACCCAAAATTGAGATTATTCAAATCCAAAAACCCAAAAACCCAAAAAAAAAAGTATAAACATATGCCAAAGGGACATGTGTTTTGCTATGAAATAGTGATAAAACTTTTGTGGCCCTTTGATGAACTTTAAAAATTATTTTTACCATACTAGTGTTAGAATTTACAATCTTATTTCATATTGATGATATTTCACAAGAAGTATTTCTAATGATGATGGTTATGCATGATCACGAATCAAAAGCTTTTTCTAGTATATGGCTATTTACAATTTTGCCAAAAATTAATCTACTTGTATATTGAAAATGCAGCGGTTTTTCAAATGTATAAAATATGTAAGTATCTAGAAATACACTACAAAGGGCACATAAAATGGCTAAAGACATGTTGAACAATCTAGAATGTAATAAACTTTGTGACGAAATAAAATGACTATTTTGGACAAAAAAAAAAAAGTTATAGCTCATAATAGAAGGTAAAACTTCAATGACCCACATCATCCAGGTAAAAGGTAGAAGTGCAACAATGCACAATCTACTCAGTGCTCTACGAAGCAAAAGATAATCATCAAATTTTCAAAGATAGACGAACAATATCAGGAAATGCATTTCCTTCCCTTGTTATTCTTTTGGCTCATAATTCACCTCAAATCAATCAATATGTATGTTCAGTGCAATATAGCAAAGAATTAGGGACAACAATTCCCTATGAATATCAACATAAAATCTTATTTGACAAATGAATTAACTACTTCATTTTCCGGTAACAAAGAAAGAAAACGAGTTAACACCACTGGTCTCTCAGGCATGTCACATTCAGCTACGAAAAAATAACTGCAGCAATGGGCTGGACTGAAACACTTAGTTGGTAGCTTCCTTGAGGTATGCAATAAGGTCTGCACGCTCTTGTGGTTTCTTCAACCCTGGGAACACCATCTTCGTTCCAGGAATGTACTGCACTCAACAAATCAAATTAACATTACACATATGCCAAGCTATTCCAGTGTACGTGAGTACACTTGATTGTGGGTCAATCCAGTTATATGTAGGTGAGAGCAACTGGGACTTGAGAGAGTTAATTCAAGAGTAATTGACCGCATTTGAGTGCACTTGGTACAGTTGAATGCATGTTGGTCGACTGAACGTGATGTTGGCCAAATGCAATATAGAACATGCCTTAAAAGGCTAAAACTTCACCTTTTACTTGGTGAGTGTTTTTTTTTTTTTTTTTTTTGGTGGGGTGGGGGGGGGGGGTGATGACCTGGGTTCTTCAGGCAAAATGAGAAACAAGAGTACACATACTGACAATAACTGGATACTCACGCTCATCCACATCAATGAAAAGTATAGGAGGATTCTCACAAAATGAAATGCTCGACCAGCACAAAGAATGTGAGAGTAAACTGAAATATAACGTTCCACCCCTCCCTCTTGTGTCCATCTTCCACGACTTCTTCCATGTGGACTGTTCGTTTAGACTATTAGGTAAGTAACCCCCCCCCCCCCCCGCCCCCACCCCCACCCCCAAACATCTTCTCCCCTCTTTGTTTTGCCTGAGACAAAACCAAGTTGCTTAAGTAACAATACTGGTATCATTTCTTGAGCATTGCAAATTTACATTCATAATAACCTTAAATTTGGGGGAAGTGTCAATAATTTTCAGCTCAGCAAACAAATGTAAGTCAGAAGAATAGAAATTGCAGAGGGCAGGAAAGCAGCAAGAAAGCATACGCCATAATGCTGGCAGCAGCAAGAGCAAGAGAGGGCTCAAATCGAAATAATCTCTAGAACAAATATAATAGAAAGAATCAAGAAAGAAAGACAAAGCAATACCTTCTTGGGGTTAAGCAGATATTCATACAATGTTTCTTCATTCCAAGTAACAGCCTTGTTCTTGTTAGCAGCAGAGTAGGAGTACCCTGAAGCTGTGCCTGATTGCCTTCCGAAAAGACCACTTAGATTTGGACCTTCAGCATGACAAACCAAAAGAAATTTCAGTAAAGCTTTCAATACCAATGATAATGAAAGCCAACCCATAAAAGGCACGCCATCTTAGTTTAAAAAGGCACAGCTAGGTGCAGTGAAGCGACATGAAGCCTCAGACAGGGTGAGGCGACTTTGCGCCTCAAAAAAACCCACAAAAGGCGGGTGCACCTTTTGTGTGCCTTTTGTGCCTTATGGATCCCAGTGAAAAAGTATAAATTAAAAATGTTGTGTTTCCTTCTAATTCAACCTCTAAACCCCAAACGCCTTCTAGAAAAATGCACTTCTACTCTTCTCTAGTGCATTCATGTGGGAGTGGTTTTCATGCAAGGGGGAAAACTATATATATGAAGTGGGCCTAATATCCAAAAGGCGTGTGCCTTCGCCTTGCATCCAGCCCTCACACTCCAGGAGGACCAAGACCCCTTTGCGCGGCTTTTTCAATCGAAGCTCAGCATCCCATGTGTATAAGGATACTAAAACACATGAAAAAATCGAGACTTGAGAGGACCTCTAATAGTCAAAGTGCCATCTGCTGACCCACGAAAATGATCAAAATATGTCTCCATCCCATAAAGCCTCCTAATCCTAAATCCTAATATTTCCAGTTTTTGGGTTCTCAATGTCCAAAAGCAGTCATTTTTCCTCCTCACCAAAGCGACATAATATGTAGTCCAAGTTTCCAACACCACATCAGGCTTTTAAACGGCAAATCAGTTGATTATCAAGGCTGAATGTATGAGAACAAGGGCCCCCATTGACCTCTCTTTTTTGAGTCCTTCGCCTATGTTGTTAGAGATCTCCTGTCTAGCTTACTGTAGGCCCATAAAAGGTAGAGCTCTCCTATCACAGATTTTCTCTGGCCCTGTTCTTTACATTGGTAGGATCAAACTATGTTTGGTAAGATAAGGAAAGGAAATGTAAGGATAAATTTTGTAACGGGTAAATTAGTGGTGGGATAAAGGTATTTTGTTAGTAAAATTTTGACTTTGGTTGGAGTGTTTTCTAAGGAATTGTGTAACGTCAGCTAAGTTTAAACAAGGATAAACCGAACCTATCACTCTAAAGAACAAGACTTCATTCAACCAACTCAAACTTAAGAAGGGACACAAGTGTCAAACCAGTTGTACCAACCTTTGTTGGTCAGTTAAATTCAACCTCTAATTCGCTGAAATTACATCGCTTACCACTTATCAGCATCAGCAATGGGTTGTTTTAAATTTCGATGGTACAAAAGTATTTGTTGATTGATCAAAAATTGAAAATTCTTATTCCCTCCCTGGCATCTAGTCCGTGGTCATCAACGGCTGCAAATAATCCTTAGATTAATTCAATCACGAGCATAACACATACGATCCAAAAACTTACCAGGCGATACAATCAATAAGACGGAATCACAGAAAACATAATCAGAAAACTGAGAAATTAATCATCTCATAGAAAACAGAAATCAGAAGAAGAACTAAATACCAGTCGATCTCATCGAAAATCAAGACAAAGGAAAAAAATAGAATCAACAAAAATAAAGAATAATCCTAATGAGTACGTGCGATTGAATTAGTCGGATGAATTGATAGACATGAAACAAATGGAATATGATGAGATCTCGAGAGAGAGGGAAGGAGGACCTTGCTTGTGACCGGCGCCTTTCTCGACGGTGTGGCACTGAGCGCACTTAGTCTTGAAGATCTTCTCGCCGGCGGCCTTGTTTCCGGCTGGTGCTTCGCTGAACGTCGCCATTTTCTCTCTCTCTCTCTCTCTCTCTCTCTCTCTCTCTCTCTCAAACGCAAGGGAAGTTCTCGCTAATGCGCCTCTTTCTAATTTGGTTATTACGGAGTCCCGCTTTATATTAACGAACTCGATTGCTTGATTAGTTAATTTAATTAGTAATTTTTCTGTCCCAAAATATTTATCATTTTGTCTAATTTCATTGAGTCAAAATATTTGTCTATTGAAGAATTTCAATAATTGGCATTCCCTGTTTATCCCTAATTAACAAATGTATTTACTTTCAATTAAAGCAGAGTTAGTTTAGGAAAATTACAAATTGTTCACCCTAATTTCCAATATGCATTATTCTTTTCAAGTTAGATAGATACACAAATATAATAGGACATAGGTAGTATTACCTCTGTCTCATTATATTTGTTCATCTATTTAATTTGAGAAAATCAATGCATATTAGAAAATAGGGTGAAAAATTTGTAAGTTAGATCGAAAACCTATGAATATTAGAAACTAGAATGAAAGATTTGTAATTTACCTAAATTAACTCTAAGACTAAGATAATAATTTTTAAAATTGTAAAAAGTGAAATAAATTCATGAATTATAAAAAAAAAGGAAATGGCAGTTGTTAAAATTTTAAAATAGACAAATATTTTGAAACAAAGAAATTAGATAGAAAAACAAATATTTCAACACAGAGATAGTAATGTTATGTTTGACAGAGTTTCCAAATTTCAATCTGGTTGAACAAACTATAAGTAGAAAACCAGCACCATCACATGCCACCGAACATCAACACATTACAATTTACTAGTAATAGTACTACGACCATGTTCTTTGGTTAGGTTATTTTCAAGTTTGGATAGATAAGTTTGGATCTTTTTTGGGAATTGTGTTTTTAAAGTGAATTCTTTTTTGGAGAATTGTGATAGATTTGAATAAGTTAGGATAAGTTGAGAGAGTTATATCAACCTAAGCAAAGAATATAGCCTACATTACACATGGTTGGACTTTAGATTTGTAACCGTTCTTCAATTTCAATTTATTTATTGGTTTTAATTTTGTATGGTATTTGATCTGTGCGATTATGTTTCATTGATATCGATATACATTTTGAAAGAAATTGTAAGGTTATATCTTTATGAAAATATTTTTCATTATAATGATGATAATGATAATAGGTTCATATGATCATATACTATATATAAAGAAATTAATAATCAAAATTTTCCAATTGGAGTATAAATTATAGGAACAAATAATTTGAAATATAAAAAAGTAAAATTTTAAAGAAAAAAGAGGTGAATATTTAAACAGGTGGAATTTAATTATGTCTCTCAATTTATCATATTTTTCTAGTGGTAGATAAGTATATACTTAGACCTATCAATTTTGACGGGTTGGATCGAGTTCAGTAAACCCCATAGTTCGAGTTTGTTATATTTCGAATTTAAAAAATTAGATCGGTTTCAGGTGTTAGCACAGGCACACACATCCCCAACTATTAGTTTTAATCGATGGATACTTGTAGAAAATATTGTACTACCAATCTAATGATGAAAATTATATCCAACAATGTTTCTCGATTAATTTATAATATATTTATTTAAATTTAAATAAATTATCAATTAAATTAAATTTAGAAAGTGAGACAAGATCTCTAAAATCTCTTTCTAATTTGGTTAATTAGGATGTGGGCGTTTGGCATCCACGAAAGGCGGAATACGTCAGCGTCACTTTTACTTGTTCTTTTTCGCTTTTTGAACGAGCGGAGAAGGCGAAAGGCAAAAGGCTCACCGCTCACGTTACTTTTGACCAACGCAAAGGCTTCTATTCTAAAATCTCTTCTATCTCCAGAACCTTCTTCGTTGCTTCTCACAAACAAATCCCCACTTTCATCTGTTCACCGCCCATCGAATTAAAAAGGGAAGGTTTGGTTGAGATACCTTTTCAGGCATGTTTGGAGAGAAAAATGGAATGAAATGGGTATGAAATTAGATATCTAGAGGGTTGGGAATAAAATTTAATTCCCAAATAGAAAGTGTTTGGTGAGAGAAGGGAATGGAATAAGGCAAGGGTTCTAATTTCACCCTTTTGATACCCCCCATATATGGGAAGGTTCTAATTCCATCCTTTTGAAGGGAATTAGAAACCTGGGGGTATCCCAATCTCATTCCAGAAATGTTTCACCAAATACTAAGAAAAGAAATTGGATACCTATCTCATCCTTATTCCATTCCATTTTTCTCTCCAAATATGCCCGAATTCATGTTTTTTAACAATGTCAATAAATAATTTCCCAACAACTTTAAGAAAAAGCTTTCCCAGAAAAGACTTTCGCCCGGAAAGTCTTTTTCAAAAACTACCTAATGTACAATAAGTCTAGAATCTCATAAATAATCATGCAGTACTTTTTCCTATGACCAAACCGAACAAAATAGAAGTATAGAACCCCATAACAGCATAATACCACTATTTACTGTCAAATTTGCCAAAAAGGGGAAAATTTTACCACAAAGCGTACTTGTAAAACAACACCGTCAAATTTTCCAAAACGGCAAAACGAAAACGAAAGTAAAGAAATCTACCACAAAGCAAGCTTATAAACTATAACATCAGGGGTTGAAAATCAAAAGTTCCAGCACCATCAAAAAGCTGGGAACTCATTTCTTTTCCCTCAGCCAACATGAGGGGAAGTATATAATTTGTTTGCAACAATTTGACAACTCAGGCTACAGTAGCCCTCACTATGAATTTGAGAAGAAAATTGCTTCATAAGGTATATACTTTATTTCACACAAATTAAATATCTTGATCAAACTCATCCTAATTTCTCCAACAAACAGCCTCAGTAACCGATCACTTAGCTGGTTGCTTGCTTGAGGTATGCAATGAGGTCTGCGCGGTCCTTTGGCTTCTTCAAACCAGGGAAAACCATCTTTGTGTTGGGAATGTACTGTATCAAACATAAACAGCATTAGTGCACAATCAAACTTACGTTTCGCACAGGGGGAGTGGGGGTGTTGGCTTGTTAATCAAGCAAAAATGTTAACCCATAAAGAATTTAGGCCCTGTTCTTGTTCTTTTATACAGTGCGGTTGGTTGCGGTGTGGTGGAATGCGGAAAGTTGTGGTGGAAACAGTAAAAGGTGAGTTGGTATATTTTAATTTGAAAATAATGGTAGGTGAAAATAAAGTGAAAATTTTGATTTTTTATTTGAAAATTTTTCGCTTTTAATAAAAAGGGAAATGGAAAGTTATGATGAGTTATGGTGGAAAATGGAAATTTGTTGTGCGGTGTGGAACCACAAATGATCCCACCGCATTAGAGAATGGGGCCTTAGGGTTTGGAGCCTCACACAACTATTATGGCACAATACACAAAAGCCAAATGCCAAATGCAACATTGGGGTTAGGTGATCAGCTCTCTAACTAATTCAGAAGAGATCGATTCACATTGATAGCCATCTTATGTTTAGTCAGAGCAGGGCAAAATTCAAGATCTAGAAATTTGGACCCATCGAAAAAAAATAAAATAAACAAAAGCATACCTTCTTTGGGTTAAGTAGGTATTCATACAGTGTCTCTTCTCCCCAAACGACGGCCTTGTTCTTGTTAGCAGCAGAGTAAGAGTACCCAGGAGTTGTTCCTGACTGTCTCCCGAAAAGGCCGTTTAGATTGGGACCTGTAATATCATGAGGAACAATGAAAACAAAAGATTAGGATCTCGACGATAACTAACGGTCAATCGTATTAAGCAAGACAAGCAGGAAATTGTCATCCAAGATGATTTTCACTTTCGACAAATACAACAGCAAATAGCAAAGGACAACTCACAACTGCCTAATATTGGCAATCATCAAGAAAAGCAGTTATGATAGGACAAAGCAACACTTATCCAGCACAAAGGCATGAAAAGGCAACCTTAACACTAGACTGTTTACGCAACTTTTGTTCTAATTTCAAAATCACAGCATGAAATTTTCCTGGAACAGAAGACACCCAACAAGTCACGGGCATACTCAAATATACTATCATTAAAGGAAGAACGCAAGGTTCATCATATTAGATTCTCCCCATAGCGTGTCAAAAGCATTAGCATAATAAAACATACACAAAATTCACAATCAGAATGCAGATTCTAATCACTGTACTGCACAAAATTGCTACAGCACAATTACTCCATCAAAGTCAAGCAGGACCTACCCACTATTACTAAGGCTCCGTTCTTTTATGTGATGAATTTGCGGTGCAACATAAGTTGCAGTGAAAATAAGAAATGGGTGTTGAAATATTTTTATTAGGATGATAATTTGCGGTAGGGGTGCAGTAACTTGCGGTAAATTGCGGTGCGGTAACTTGGGGTACCGCATATAAGAACCTCAAGAAGAACCTAACAATGCGAAGACAAATGAATGGAAATAGCTAGAAGCGTGAAGTTACAACCTAAACGGAACGACAATATGGATTTAAATCAACTAATATTGATGCCTTGGGTTCTATTTGATTTAAATTTTAAGGAAAGTGAAATGTAAAGAAAAGTTCTCTCCTCACTAATCTAGTTTAAAAAGTCCCTACTTTCTTATCTATTGTTCATTTTATTGTCCCTCTCCATTCTCCCCAATCCTCCCTCCCACACACTTTCCTTCGCATACTCTCATTTTGGAACGAAACTTTCCTTGACAAAATCAATCAAATTTTTTGTCAGGTTTTCCATCTTTAACTACTATTCTTCCAGCTTAAAAAAAAAATTGCAAAATGAAATAAATTAGGCTTTCATCTCATTTTCCACGAATGAAAAAGAGCCAAATAAATTGCAGCAACCGCCATTTCAATCACTTGCTGAACAAAAAATTATATAAGCTTAAACTTTTTTAGGGAAAGGCATTTCTACATGTTAACAATTATAAATCCAATTGATACGAGCAACTAACAGAACTTCAATTATACTAATTCTGCTCAAAACCGCCAAACAGCAAGAGTAAGCGTCCTATCTTCGCATGCATGACCAAAAGAAAAGTAAAAACTAAACAAAATGAATGCTACAAAGAATTGAACCTAGTAAAAAAAATAATAGCCAAGCAGAACTGCAGAAATTAACAGCCGAATTCTCTAATTGCAACTCAATTACTGCTCAGAAATACAGATCTACACAAATCGGATTGTGAAATTAAATGCAGAACGAACATTAAATGCAAATTAAATCAAAAACTAGGTAGAAAACACAAGCTTAAGAAATCTACGCATAGATTAATCTCGGAATCAGGCGAAAGAAGGGAATGAATTGAAGAAAGCACAGATCTGAAAGGAGAGAAAGAGCAGCACATACCTTGTTTGTGACCAGCACCTTGTTCAACGGTGTGACATTGAGCACACTTAGTCTTGAAGATCTTCTCTCCGGCTTTGGTGTCGCCTGGCGGTGCTTCACCGAAGGTAGCCATTGCTGCTCTTTCTCTCTCTACTTTCTCGCTCTAGATGCGGTCTGTGTACAAGGAGAGCGGAAAAAGCTCGCTTGTGTTCCTCAATTGTCAACTTTAGGGTATGCACACGAAAACTTTGGGAGGAGGAAAAGGTGCTGGTTATGGTTGGGCTTGCACTTGGGCCTTCAGAAAAAAAAAGGTAAAATAATAATAATAGGCGAGCAAGCGTGTGAATACCACACGCCTTCATTTCTGACCACAGATCAAGCATTTCTAAGAGCACTAGCAGTGTGAAATGAAATTCATGGAATTTTGACATTCTCTCTCTTACTTGGCACACCTTCTCTCCTCCTTTTCTTCCATTCCTTTGAGTTCTGGAATGCTGTAGAGTTCCAGAACTCAAAGGAATGAAGAAAAAGGAGGAGAGAAGGTGTGCCAACTAGGAGAGAGATGATCAAAATGGATGGAATTTTGCATTGCATATGCTCTAAGTGGTGATTGCCACACACGCGTTCATTTCTGACCAGCGACCACAAATGAATTGGTAGCCAATTTGGTATTACGGCCTTGTTTGGCAACCAGCTGGTAGCTGTTACTTGTTAGCTTGTAGCTGTTAACTGATAGTTTTTTGGATTAACTGTTTGACTTTAGCTGTTTGGGTTAGCTGATTACAGGAAAAATGTTTGGTAAAGTAGCTTTTTGTGAAAAGCTACCTCAAAAAGTTTTTATCAAGTAGCTTTTTGAAAATTAGTTTTTTGGGTCTGAAAAGCTAATATAAAAAGCTACTTATCAAACACATCAAATAGTTTTTTAACCTTGGTCAAAAATTCAAAAGTTATTCAAAAGCTAAAAGCTACCCAAAAAGATGGGTAGCCAAACACCCCCTACCTCCGTTTTATTTAAGTGTCATCTAGGTATTTGTGTCAAAAATTTTGATTATTAATATTTTAATTTGTATAATGATTCATCAAACAAAAGTGATATCATTAGATTTGTAATAATAAATACTATTTAAAAAGTATAATATCGTATATTTTTACAAAATATTATATGAGAAATTGTTGATTAACGATGAATCTCAAAAAACGTGAATGACAGATAATAAAAAACGGAGGGAGTATTTTATGAGATAGGGATATAGTCAACGACTCAAGTTTTAGGCCTAAACTTTTCCATGGTACCATGTCGTACTTACCGTAATTTTATTACAATATCTAAAAATCGTCGCGTCTTATTATAACATTTCACACTTTACAACAACAATCATAATTTTCTCTTTACTTTTCACTTTTCTTTCTCTTCACCTACCCCACCAATCATTCGTACCATAAATTTTTACTACAATCTACCACACTGTAACATACCACATTTTCCACAATTTTTCATATCATACTATTTTCACACTTTACCCATCGTAAAAAGAACAATTGCAACTGTATTTTTAATCTGTTTTTATTTGTTTGTTTGTTCATATATATATATATATATATATATATATATATATATATATATATATATATATATATATATACACTACATAATTGAAATTCGTAATTGAACGGTGATTATATGTAATTATATTTAACTGACATATTTTCCCTTTCATATTGTATGTAAGTAATGACATTGTATTGCACTTATACATTATATTAGCTCTATATACATTCTCTCTCTACCCCATCTCCCTCTCTCTCTTTACCTACTATCACACAAGAGAGAGAGAGAGAGAGAGAGAGAGAGGTATACGAGAGAGATATGTGTGTCTAAGAGCGAGAGATAAGAGAAAGAGAGGTGTGTGTGTGTGTGTGACGCTCCGGCCCCTCCCGAGCCGCAGACATTACCAATAACCGCCTCAAGGATCGCTGACTGGCTCCACAAATCACCACGAGTATTTCGAGTGTGTTTCGTCCCCGCTCACACGCTGCTTGAGAAAACTTCCCAGGAGGTCACCCATCCTGAGACTACTTCCAACCAAGCATGCTTAACTAAGGAGTTCCCAATAGATGAGCTACTATAAAAAAAAGGTGCACCTTGGTAATATAAGTAGTCATTTCAATCCCTTAATGCCACACTTAACCATATATCCAGGGTGTTACAATCACCCTCACTTAAGGGCACAACCTCCTCGTTGTGCCACAATCCACTCCAGAATCTTTGCCCCGCTAGGTGACTGCCCATGGATCTCTTTTCCACTGGCGCAGCTCACGGTTGCGGGTCAACTCTGATACCATTTGTAGCGCCCCAGAAATTCAATTATGAAAAAGTCAAAGTCAACTAATGTTAACAGCGGAAGTTTCATTTTTTTTTCTTTTTAATTGGGCGTTAGAGTGTGTGTGTGTGTGAGAGAGAGAGAGAGAAAGGAAAAAAAAAATCCCAGTGCACACTATCAAAAGCTTTTCTTAGATCAATCTTGAAAATGAACTTTGATTGTGTTACCTTTCTTCTGAACCCTCTTGAGAGTTCATGACACATCAAGACATTGTGTAGCAGCTCATTGCCAGGAATAAAAGTCGATTGACTTTCATTTATGAGATGGGGCATGATGTTCTTCATTCTTGCCGCTAATAGCTTGGAAATGGTTTTATACGCAATGTTACAGCAAGTTATTTGCCTGAAATCAGTGGCACCGTTTGGGGTGTCAATTTTTGGGATGAGTGCTAGGATCCTAGAGTTCAGAGCAGGGAGCATTTGGCCTGTATGAAAAAACTCCCTAATCGCATCACAAAACAGATCACCTATCTGTGGCCAGGCTTGTTTGAAGAAACCACTGGAGTAACCATCAGGACCTGGTGATTTGTTATTCGGAATAGAGAATAGTACATTCTTAATGTCTTGATTGCTGTATTCAAGGCATATATCTATTTGCTGATGGATGGAGATAGTTGCCCCCTGCTGAATGATTTCTTTATTGATATGGGTCCTTTGAGTATTATTCTCCCCAAGCATTGCTGAAAAAAAGTATGCTAAGTGGTGCCCAACATTATCAAACCCCCGAATTCGATTGCCTTAATGGTCCTAAAGAGAATTAATACTAGCTGCAATTTTCTCTTCTTCATTTTGCTAAAAAACGTTTTTGAGCAAGAGTCCTCATATATACTTGTTTCTATTTTGCTTTGTTGGGAAATGATTGCTATAGAGGAGCTCAAGGTTCACATATATTGTTCTTTTATTGATTTCTCAAGATCCAGGAGGTTATGGTCAGTGGGATTGGCATTCAGTCTTTGTTGGGTGTCCACTAATTTCTTCCTTGCCACTGTGTGTTGCTTATGAATATTTCGAAATTTGTCCTTAGTTAGGTCTTTGAGCTTACTCTTCAACCCTTTGAGAACATGGTAGATGGATTGCATCTTTTTTTTTTTTTTTGTCAACAACCTGTTGTACATACTCAGAGAACGATGGGTCAAAGGCCCACATGTCACAATATTTGAAGTAAGACCGGGATTTGGGACCTTCAAGAAGCTCTAATTGGATTGTTTTGTAATCAGATAGACCTTGATGGAGATAGGTGGCCTTCATAAAATCAGTAAATAGGAGCTAATCCTCATTATAGAAGAATCTGTCTATTTTGGATTGTACATGTCCATTGGTCCAAGAGAAAATAGCTCCTTGGCATTGGTATTCAATAAGTTGACAGTGGTCCACACAGTCCTGAAAGTCCTGTGTCTCCATATGTGTTACTTGAGTGTCATTAGCTTGATCCGTGACTTGCAAGACTGAATTAAAATCTCCCATCACGCACCAAGGCGCATTCAAATTGTCAGCAATGCTTTTGAGCCCAACCTAAAGATTGCTCATGTCTTCTCTTCGATTAAACCGATAAACAAAAGTAAGAAGGCATGTGTACCTTTGTCATAGTCTATAATTATGCAATGGATATATTGAGCATAAAAGAGTAAAGGTTAAAGTTGCACCTTTCTAGATTTCCATGCAATAAAAATACATCCACCCATACGAAGATGTAAATTACTACAAGAAGACCAGTGTTTGAGCATACCTTGAGTAAGGATATTCTCTTTTTGTTGTTTCACCTTTGTTTCTATCAAACAAACTACATAAGGATTTAGCTCGCGTAAGAAGACCATTATATCTTCTTGCTTTCTGGGTCATTGGGAATCCTTATATTCCAGGTAATAAGCTTCATTAGGGATCTTTATCAGATCCTGAAGATGGCTCCTTGTCTACTTCCTCTTCATGCTCACTACCATCTTCAATGTCAGTATCCTCATCTTGCTCCAAGGCTTTAAAGCTATTATGTGTTGGTGTGTTTACTTGTGTCGAGCTGATGCTTGCCCTATGTTTGTTTGTTCCATTACTATGAGCTTTAGCTTCCTCTCTAGGTGCAACTTTTGATGGTTTAATGAATCCTTGTTTATCTGCTTCCCCAGTCACTTTCTTTGTAGGCTTCGAGACTTGTTTCTTCCTTCTTGTAGATGTTGTAGGGCTTTGTTCTTTTTCCTTGCACTCATCTTTAGTATGCCCCATCATCTGACAATGGCAACACTTCACAAGCTTCCAATCATATTCCACCTTTTATGTCATAGTCACGTCTTCTTCATTCATAAATTTATTTCGTCTAGTAGCATTCCTTCCAATGTTACTTCAATCAAAACTCGTGCTACTGATAGGTTTGAATATGTGATCTTTCCTTTGTGGCACGATCAGGTTTGATTGGAACTCCAATCAGACTTGCCAGACTACTAAGATTAGCAGGACTCCAATATTGGATGTCCAACTGGGGAAACCGAACCCAGATGGGGGAGAGTTTTGATCTCATCAAGATCAATTCTTTGTTTAGGTGCCCATGATTTGACAATAAGGGGTTTATTATCAAAGAAGTAGATAACTCTTTTCAAGACTTCATGCCTTTGTTCTTCCTTGTCAAACCTGACAAGAAAAAGACCCTTCCGTATTGTAGCAATCTTACTTAGTTCATATCTACCCCAAATCCTTTTGAGAAATCCCTCCATTACTGGGAATGGTGGGTTTGCACCAATTACAAAGCACAAGATCGAGTTGTGCCAATATGTCACCTCTTGGGCAACATATTGCTTCTCTATCTTTGCAACGAGAACACCCTCGATTTGCACTGCTTCAACAAACTTGAGTGATGTACTTGCATCACGATCAACCAGAGAGGTGTATGATGTTTTGACTTGCAATGGTCGTCCTTGAACTTCTACCTCTTTTGTTTTCTTAGCGCTACTACCAATAGTAGAGGTGTTCATGGGGCGGGTACCCGAACCGATTGGATAATTTTTCGGGTACCCGAAAATTCGGGGCGGCCAAACCCTCGAACTGTAACCGTAACTTCCTGGTACCCGAAATCCGGGTACCCGAAAGTTTCGGGGCGGATACCGGTTAACCAAAAAATCCGATTACTTATAATCAAATGAGTTACCAATTTTTATTTTCGGTCTACCACTACCAGTAGCTCCACTGTCCAGTAGCCAAAAATGTTTCAAAATTTTTCCAAAAATATTTTGAAACTGAGCAGCGGGTCCACTAGCAGTGTCACTGTGGCAACTAGCACCCAGCAACAACTTAGTAAATAAATAGCATTATAGCAATACATTAACATTACATTAACATAATATTAGGATTTTTTCCGGATTACAACTTGGGCCTGGACACTTGGACAGTGGACTGAAGATTTTGGAAAATGATAGGCAAAAATAAAATCTGGACCTAAATGTTAAATTTAATTTCGGGTACCCGAAAACGTTTAGGGGCCGATCCGTAACGAACCGATTAACCGAAAATATTCCGGGGCGGGTACCCGACCCGATTAAAATTGATTTTTCCAAGGCGGGTATCCTAAATTAATGACCGGGTAGCGGGTTTCCAGATTGAGTTTTTCGGGGCGGTTAATTATGAACAGCCCTAACCAATAGCAATAACTGGAGATTTTGACAGGGTTTTCGATCCAGTCGATCTTGTGGCCATCTTCAATGGCCATCTTCAATAGTTGCTGAGTTTGATCTACCTTCCTCACCTTTGCCATGGTTAGGGAGAAACAAAAACAAGCCCTCTAAAACCCTAGAACGAAAGAAGATTTATCCAATTACACCTAAGTTTTATAAGGCCTTATTAGTGAAACTTATTAAATGAACTTATTACGGAGTACGGAGTATTAGCTAAACTTAATATAACATGAAGAGAACAAACTCCTAAATGTCTTCCATTTTATTTATAATTTTTAACTTTTCATGATCTTTCATACTTTATTTCACTTACCTTTTCTTTATTAATACACATTTTTGAAAGAATTATAAAGCTATATCTTTATGAATTATGATGATTTTTTTCACTTCAAAGTTTCGTATTATTTGTCGTTATATTATGTACTGAAAAATTAATACTTAACGATTTCAAAAGCTATATTTAGGTAGACCTGATTCCCACAGCGGTAAATAATTTGAAATAAGGGAGTATCCTCTTTTTTCTTTTCTTTTATTTTTAAGGAAGGGCTGAGAGGCCCAGTATTTATTTCTGTGGTATAATGGGGCTTGGCCCAATGGCAAAACTGTAGGAGCCCATAAAAGGGAAGGTCAGCCAAGAAATACGTTGTAGAGACGAGGCCCAACAGAATGAGTAGTAGCCCACGTTTATCAATAAAATACGTTTGCAATTTTCATGATCACGCTTTAGGAGCTTCCAATCTAGGGAATCATATCAATAAATTTAGGGTCTTTGACTCTAAATAATCTGTAATGACTAATGAGAGTCTTGTAATTGAGAATAATCTGTAATGATTAATGAGGGTCTTGTAATTGAGAAAAAAAAAATAATTTGACAAATGCTAAGGGACAAAGGTAGTATGTATGTGATGTTAAAAATAAAGTCAATAAAATCTTAACTAAAACACTAATATACGAAAAATATGTATTTAGAGGATAAGTATCAATGTATAGTAGATGCATATGAAGTTATGCTTCAAAATATCGTGAAGTGAACAATTATAAAGACTGAACAATTATACGTGCAAGTAAATAATAATCTTATTTAAAGTACAAATCCCATGAGCACGTAATAAATTGTACATGTTCAATATTCCTTTTTAAGGAAGAAAGTTATATTATTATATTTTTATGTGTCTATTATTTCAAAAGTTATATATTACATTAAGTTAGTTTAACTAATTTCATGTTTAATTATTTTTTGAAAAAATACGGTGTCAGATTCAATTTGGTAAATGAAAAAACTTATAGTACAAATTCAAATACAAATACTAAATATTTCATTAAATATAATATATAAAATATTTCATGACAATCCTAGTATTAATTTTGCCTTTTGACACATAGAATTGAAATAGTCTGGCAAGATACCTAAAGAGTCTCGACAAGATTCAATCTTGATGGAAACAAAATATTTCCCTTTGGTGTCAACAGTGAAGATTGATGGATTATGCTTATCATAAACAATTTAATATCTAATTTTTATTAAATTTACTAGTGGATTGCTGATATAAACGTCCCATAAACTAACCTGATTAAAAAAAATAGTGTGGTAGGAGTAGGACATCATATGGGACATATTACATATATACTCGATCATAAAGAGTAACTTTAGGCATGATGGATTATGCTTATCATAAACAGTTTAATATCTAATTTTTATTAAATTTACTAATTAATGATTATTGTTGATATAAACATCCAATAAACTTACCTGAGTAAAAAGAAAAATAGTGTGGCAGGAGCAGGATATTATATGGGACATTACCCGATATCAAAGAGTAACTTTAGGCATATATGAATGTCAGTGACAAATCTAGATCTTCTGATAAGAGATATCAATAAATTGTTATATTTAAGAAATTTGCATAAAATCCATAAATTTTACCACAAAATGTTATATAATTTATAAAAGCACAAGTGAATACAGTAACAATTACTTTTTCTCCCTAGAAAACCCTAGCCTCTATCTCTTTGGAGGGGCTGACATCGATTCTTTTGTCGATGGTAAGCGACAATTTGCTTGATTTCTACCCCAATTATTAGTTTGGTTTTACGTTTTTCGCAAAAAAAGTTAATCTCTTCTTTTGTAAGAGTTTTTTTGTACCCTTATTTAGGGTTTTTAGTATTTTTCTAAAGTTTTTGTTCATTTAGTGTGGTCTAATACATTGGATGAAAATCGACTTTCAAGTCGCTATAATACGGGTTGTAAGGTTCTCCATTAATGGTAAAGATGCAGAGTCATCGATGAAATCGGAGGCGAACATCAGTAAGATTAGTATTAGTTAATTGAAAGTTGAATTTCATATCTATATTTTAGATCTACAATTATTCAATCACGATTTTCATTGTAAATATCCTATGAATTATTATTAATGAAATCATTATGTTTGATTTCAAAAAAATTAGGTAGGGCCAGAGACTTTCTGTGCTTTGTCTTCATCTTGGCCATGCCTCCCTTTTCCCTTATGATTGATTGGAGCCCTTGTGTAATTAAAACAAAGTGCCTGAATTTTTTTGTCATTTTTATCGGTACATCTACAGCACCCTTCAATTTGCGATTCCAGTGGATGCTATTTGTGTGCTTTCCATATCACAATAGTAATTAATATTACGGTCTTTAATTATACAGTTGGGACTTTTTTTGTTTTTATTTTGAAATCGTTGCTTATATGCAACGTGACATTTCTCTGTATATTTTTTTATTTCAGGAAAGAAAGAAAGCTGAGATTCTAGCACTACAAGTGGCTTTTTTTAGCCATTAGAAAATGGGAGTTTGAATCTAATAATACGAATTTTGGAATAATAATTTTTAACAAATTTAAATCAGGAGATCTTTTCTACTGCCCAACTTTATCGTACAAACATCAAACATAAAAATACACATTTGAAAGTTGAAGCATGTATATTAAATAGGCTCTTATACATATGTCCAATTATTCATAAATAAGAAATTTGGTGTACAAATATTAAAATTGTGAAACTATCTCAATAAAAACTTATGCTAATGGTTGTAAATTCAATGATAGATTATATACTTTAACACGTCACTTCACACAAATAACATTTGGAGTTGAAACGTGGATGCTATAAAACTCGCTTCACCTTGTGCAAATAAATATAGAAAGTAGTGAGAGCTTGAGACTTGAACTTGATGGTTGTTAGTGAGTTTGGCTTTAATACCATGTGAAACCAATTTCAATTAAAAACTTATATTGATGGTTGAATGTCCTATAATAGTTTCTATACTCTAGGAGGAATATAAATAAAGAAAATGGTAAAAAAATACTACTAATAAATATATGAATATTTGTAAAAAATAAGAAAATATTTTTAAATAATAAATATAATTTATTTATTAAGAATAAAATTGGTAAAACAATTATTGAAACTATGACAATTAAAAAAGGAAAAAAATTAATTAGTTTGACAAATGCTAAGAGACAAAGAGAGTATATAACTATATATGTGACGTTAAAGACAAGTTCAACTAAATTCCTCCGTCTGAGTTTCAAAAAAAAAAAAAAAAAAGAGGCTATGTATTGTGCTTCGGTTGGATGGATGGAGGACATGAACCAGTATTTATTGTGGTTCGGAAAGAGGCTATGTATTGTGCTTCAATCACTGAATAAAATTCCTCAGTCTGAGTTTAAAAAAAAAAAAAGACAAGTTCAACTAAATTTTAATTCAAACACTACTACATATAGGCATTTAGGCTCTATTATTTTATACGGTTGGTGTGGTGTGATAATAGTGCGATGCGATGAAATTTGAAAAAGTGTGGCGAAGTATGATGAGTTGTGAACCTTGTGGTGAGAGTTGTAGTAGGTTAGGTAGATGAGGAAAGAGAACGTGAAAAGTAGAGGAGAAAAGTGAGGAGAGAAAAAAGTGAACAAATATATTGATAATGATTGTGATGTGGTGTGGGAAGTGAAGTGAAGTAGAAATTAAAGAGTGCGGTGCGGTGTAGTATCGCACAACAACCTACCGCATAAAAGAATGGAGCCTAAAGGATATGCATATCTGTCATTGGAACTTTGGAAGCAAATTATATATTATTACCTTCGTCCCTATATATTTGTCAATTTCACTAAATTTTAAACATTGATTACTTTTAAATTACAATATTAAATTATAGATATTAGAAAGATACTTACTAAAAATTACAATAGTGTTAATTGTATATTGTAACTCATTATAATTTACTAGTAATCAATGGTTAAAACATAGTCAAATTGACAAACATTTTGAGTTGGAGGTAGTGCTATACTTTTACATGTCAATTATTTCGAAAAATTCTATCAAAAAAATAGCCTGGGAAGACAATTATAAAGGTGATAGTTACGTGACACCCACCTACATCTTCTATGCTCTCACTATATTTCAAATCCGGTAAAAAATAAACTATTTTTCACTTGATAGATAATCCTTATCTTAAATTATTTGATTTTTTTTTTTTTGAGAAACACTCGAAGCATTATCATAAACTAGCGTTGGCAAAATTCGATCCGATTCACTGATTGTCAATCTTAAAACCAATGCGGATATAGATTTTTCGTTCGAATTTCGATATTGACCGAATATTCGGACATAAAATGTCTCTTTTTTCTATTGTCCGAACCCGATTTTAGTTTCGTCCGAATTGTCCGACCCGAAATAAAACCGAGTCCGAACACGAATTTTTCATCCAAATTTTGACATTGTCCAAATTTGTGAAAGCTATCATAAACTATTTGATATTTGGCCTATTAAAAGTATTCATGACTATAAAGGATACAAAGTTTTAGTCTCACACATTGAATTTACCTTATTTAGAAAAAGCCTGGCAAGACCATTGGACCAGGACATCATATGGGACATTACCCGATCTCGAAGAGTAACTTTAAGCATTATGAGTATTGAATTCAGTTGCAACGTTGCATAATTTGTAAAGGTACAACTGAATACAATGCCAATTACAACGTAGGCCCAGCCAACCCAATTTTTGTCTTCATCCTTCTCGTGCTTGCCTTTTCCCTTCTAATTCATGCCCTCTTCTTAGATTTTTTTTTTTTGGGTTTTTGGATGTTAATATATTGAATTTTTGGGATATTGGACAATGATATATTAAATTTTAGTTTTGGACAATAATACACTGTATTTTGAGGGGAGTTATTAGACAATAATGCATTGGGAACAATTTCGGCTGTGGTTGACTCAGTGACAATCCTATATGGTATGCCTGCCGCGTAGGATCACCACCGAGTCAACCACCATCAGAATCTTTCTGGGTGCATTATTGTTCAACACATCATAATTAAAGTACAATGTATTATTGTCCAAGACCAAAGTTCAGTGTATTATTGTCCAATACCCCAAAAGTTTAGTATATTAGTGTCCAATTTTTTTTTTCTTTAAAGCAAGTTTTAATTTTTATCCCAATTATATGGTTTGGAAGTGGGTCTCTCAGTGTTTAAGGACTATTGGATCTCATGAGGCTGGTGATGAACCTTTCCTTTCTACTGTTCATGAGGTTGGCTATGACCACGATTTGTTTGAGGTTGTGCCCAATAGCCTTGGAAATTGGCAACTTAAAAATGAGTTTGTTTCCCCTTATAACCTCTCCAATGGAGATTTCCATGCTTTTCTATATTATGATATGATAAAAATACTATTTAATCCTATCATCGTTGTTTTGGGTCATCTTAGAGACACTAGAGACGTTCCTCCTCATCGTAATGGTGCTTATTTCTTAGGAGCCCAATATGTCTTATAGGCGATCAGTGACTCTGAAGCCACAGAGGAGAATGAGTTCATGTTTGTAAACTCTAGGCTTATAGCCCTCCTCGAATTTGAGAATTTTATCCTTAAGGGGCCTAAAAATGCAAAATAAAAGAAAAGTAAAAGAAAGAAAAATGATGAAAACAAAATGACAATTGATGAGACAAGTTACACGAAAGACTACACAAGTAAGGAAAGATGCCTAGAGGGATGACATGCAAGTGTGATAATTTTTCCATTTCTAATCCAAGGTTGTTAGAATCGGTATCCTAACTTGAATCCATGGGGTAATTAAGATCGAAATTAACCCACGTAGAATCGTAGATCAGAATGTAGATAGATAGTAGAATTGCATCGAGAATTTTGGATCTTAAAATTGTTAGAGTATAAAACCATTCCTGGGGCTTCAACCATCATCTTAAGCTTTTGGTTGAAATGGTTCCACATGGGATCAGAGCCAGACCAATAAACAAGAAGTTTTAGGTTCGAATCTCAGCACACCCATATGTAATTGTGCAAGGTAAAGAGGACCTTTGCAGCATCCACGCTTCAAGCCCAAACGACATTCGCGTGAGGGGGCGTGTTAGAGTATAAAACCATTCCTGGGGCTTCAGCCATCAGCTTAAACTTTTGGTTGAGATGGTTCCACATGGTATCAGAACCAGACCGATAAACAAGAGGTCTCAGGTTCGAATCTCAGTACCCCCCATATTTGCTTGCACAAGGAAAAAGACCTTTACAGCATCCACGCTTCAAGCCCAAAGGACATTCGCGTGAGGGGGCGTGTTAGAGTATAAAACCATTCCTAGAGCTTCAACCATCAACTTAAGCTTTTGGTTGAGATGGTTCCACAAAAATCGTAGAATTGTAGATTAAGATCGAGTTTTAATCGCCACGATGAGCTAAATGGTAGATGTAACTTAGAAGAACCAGACGAGACTCATTGATGGCGCGGAGAAAGAAGCGCGCAAAACCGTGTTCCTTGCCGATGATTTAAACATGTTAATTATTAGTGATCAGTACGAAATAGTGAAGTGAAGCACAAAAAGAAAAGAAGGCTTATTTGAACAACCATGCTTGAATAGCAAATATGTAGTACTTTGATGCTAGATTTCTACTTTTGTCCTCTTTCCTTGATTATCGTTGTTGTATTTTCCTCCTAATTGATGTTTTCAGCCCTTTATATTTATTGATGAACAATCGAAAAAAACACACTTCAATTTGCATTTCTCCTCCATATCAATATAGTAATATTACAACTTTTTAATTGTATTGTTGGGACTTTCTTATTTTGAAATCATTCGTTATATGCAATATGACATCTCTCTTCATTAAAAAAAACATAATTATCATTGATTTTACCTTTAGAAAACCAAATTAATGCATATTGATCAAAGTGATTTTTGATAATAAGTAATCTAATCCATTGAGATATAATTTTTATAAAAAAATTGATATTTTAAAGATATTTTACCGTGATTGATATTTTAAAGATATTTTACCGTTATTGAATTTTTTCAACTATCATAATTTACGTTACCTGGACTCGGCAATTAGGGCTGCCGTACCAGGGTCGACACGACACGACACGGATCCAGACACGGGATCCGTGGCGGACACTGGTGGAAGTCGCGAGACACGGACAAAGAACGAAACCTTAGTCACGGCAAACCCTAGATCGAACAATTGGACAACCAATTGGTGGGTATTCGGGGTGGCAGTTGAGGTCTTTTCGTCGAATCGACCGTGACCAGAATTCGCAGGTTCCGGTTGCCGGAAGTGCTTTTTCGCTGACAGAATCTCTCCCCGGAAGTGCATCGTTCGTCTGCTTCTTCAGAGACAGAGGAGAGAGGGGGAGGGGGGAGGCGTGAACCGTGAAAGTGAGTTGGGCTTAGGGTTTTTTTAATCATTTCTACCTTTTTGTTTTGACTATTCTAAAATTGAAGTGGCATTAAATTTTTCGGGCTTTTAAAAGTTGGGCTGACTATATCTGTTATATTGGTCAAATCAACTTAAATTAAAGTATTTTTAGGTTTACACTTTATAAGGATGCCTTTAAAAGATAATATTTCACTTTTAATATGATTAAATATGTTATGCAATTTAAGGGTTGTGTTTCTCCTGCCATGTCGGACCCTTAGATACCGTGTCCCCGTGTCTGTAATTTTTGGAGATGCCGTATCGGACACTTGGATCCGTGTCCGTGTCGGACACCCGTATCCCGAGTCCAGGTAATATAGATCATAATATATAAAAAATATAACTACTACTGTGATTCTGCCTCAAAAAATCGAAATCAACATGTACTGATAGAAATAATTTGTTGCAACAGTTAAATCATATTTATTGAGACATTAATATTTCAAATGGATGTGGATGAGATTTATTTTAGACAAATTACCATAGTTAACAAAAAAAAATCAACTATGGTGGAAACTTTAGCAAAAAAAAAAAAAGAGTACCTTAAAATTAAAAGTTATTAATATTATTATTGACATTTTGTGGTGTGAGTATATATATATATATATATATATATATATATATATATATATATATATATATATATATATATATATATATATATAAATTGTCACTGGGAAAATTTTTGCCTTCGTCAAATTTAAAATTTTCCACTATCGGTAGTCAAGTTTCCCAACATAACTCAGCTTTCACAATAATCACTTAAAGAATGCAAAGCATAATAAACAATACACAAAAGTAAGGTACAAGGCAACACGATCTGTTATTGAATAGTGTGTATACAAGCTTTAAATGCAGATTGCTTAGCAAGTGATACAATACCAAAAAAAAAAAAAAATTATATATATACCAAGGCAGGAGTTCACTTTAATCAAGACTCGTGGTACGCAAATTAAGTGAGGTTTCATCTTAAAACCAATTGGTGTTAGGAGTGGTGATCCACTTGACTTATATTTTTTTTTGATAAGTTGCGGCGATAAAGCCCTTTGAATCAAATAAAATGGTGCAAAGAGCACCAAGCAGAGCATCAGCTCAAAGATTACATAACTCAAGAACAAAGATACAAACCCCGGCAAATGCATGATAAAACATAGCAATCCCAATCAGACCAACAAAACCACCCACAAACACATTCAGAATCTGAAGAATACAGAACTGAGAGAATCAACGGCCATAACCGAACATCAACAGCCAGTCACCGAGCAATTGAAAACATCGATCAACTAACAACACTTCGATTTTGTCTTGATCAATTTTGGAGACATGAGCCATGGGGCTTCACACGATCTGCGTGTTAAAGCCATGGTACTTTACCAGATGACAATCGCCCTTCTGAATAAAACCATGGTACTTTACCAGATCTGTTGCTCTGTCAACGACCAACACACAGAGACCTTTGCTCCAGTCACTCAACACAACTGATTGTATATTTACTGCAAAAGCTCTTGACTTGCCCCACCAGACCTCGACTTCTCAAAAGCCCACCTCAAATTCTCTTCGAACTAACAACAGATTTAGTAACCCATAAAACACACACAACAGTATATCTCTCTCATCCGCAATGTCAAAGGAACTGACATCCCACAATCCTTAGGCCATAGAGCAGATCACTTCAGAGCTACAACAACACCCAATGATAATTTTTAATAACATCAACAACACCAAACTGACAACATAAATGAGATCCACTAGACCACCATCAGCAACAAAACCAAATTTATCAGCCCATCAAAGAATTCTTTGATCCCAATATTGAGAATACCACAGAAGAAGGACACAGCAGCATCAAATGTAGCTTCTTAGTGACAACAAACCATCTCATGCCAAAATAAAAAGCTAACTCACTCTCACAGGATTGAAAGTGCACAAAAGATAGACCCCAGGCAGCTCCTATTCAACAGTGTGCAGAACCACAATTATGTGTGTTTATTATCTGACCGAAGCAACAGCAGCTTCAAATGACCAGAACCAACAACTTATGAAGACAAAGACAGCAGCAGCAGGGCATTATAACCAGCCTTCAAATAATAGCCTGATCCCTAAAACAAACCACAACACCATTTAGGCAGCCCCCCAAGCAGCAGCAGACAGCAGCAAACAGTAGCATCAGAGCCGTGAAGCAAGATTCCATATGTCATCTTGACATCAAGAGAAACCCAAAACCAACAAGTTTGCCTTGATCCACCTTTAAAAGCAGCATGAGTATAACACAAGACTTCTCCATCTTATTCTACTAATCACAGGGAGAAATATAAGCAAATATGCCAGATCCAAAACCCACCCAGACCACTTAACCTAAACACCACTGACACCACCAGCAGCCACCCACACAACAACAACACTACCCCAAGGAGACATAGCAGCAGCATTATAATGACTTAGCATTATCTCATATAGAATGCAGACCCAAAAACAATATACCATGTATTTTCTCTTTACCATGTATTTTCTCTTTACTTTTCCGATGTGAGACATTTTTACTCATGGGTAAATCCCAATATAATCCCCTCCTGGTTAATCTAGAATAATTTGATCCATCTCCATTAAAAAAAGTCAACTTAATCCATCATAAGGCATTTAGACTTCTATGTTTTATTTTTGGTTTAAACATTAACAATAATTTAATTTGTATTATTTCTTCAACAAATTGTTCAATACCCAAATAATACTGTAAAAGGAGTTATCTATAGTCTATAAATGTATTAAAAGGAATTATCTAAGGCAGTTCCAAACCTACCTACAAATCAAATGATTTATTATAGTTCTAAATGCTATATTTTAAATCAAAATTAATATTGATATTTATAATAATACCTGATTAGCTGCTAAGGATAGGTGTAAGTTGACAAAAAAAAAAAAAAAACCAAAAAAGGGTAGTGGCTTCGAAGATGAATGCATATGATATTGTGTATGGAGAGTTGAACAAAAATCATGGAGAGAAGGAGATTTACAAATGATCTGAGAGTCATGAGAGGAGGATAAGAGACTTAGCGAATGTTATGATTATGATGATTAAAATAGGGGTTGCTTGCATTTTGCATTTTGGACCCTAAAATTTAGAGTATTTTACTTTTTGAACCCTTGATTTTATTATTTATCTTTTGGACTATAAAGTTTAATAGTTGAATAAAAATAAATAATAAAACCAAGGGTCGTAATCTTCATCATCTCGTTAACCTCTGCAACCTGCAATTATTTTCTCTGACATACCTCACATTTTGGCTAACTTGAAATTTTCTCTCACATTTAAAAATCAAATATGAGTCCGTCCCCTATTAAAGTTTCCACTGTGAATAAAAGTTGAAAAAAAGACCCCAACATTAATTATCTAACATGGAAAAGAACACCCTGGATGATAAGGTGCCTAGAAAGTAGTAGCAACACACCATTTGCGATCGTTATATGGTTAACCGAATCACGGAGGATCGTTATTTAGGTATATTATTTGTATTAAATTTTTAAAAATTAATTAATATTAATTATATAATTTATCATAAATATATCAATAATATTAAAATATTCAGCAATATTTTTTAAAGTAATCAAATTTTTACAAAATTTTATCCAAAAAAAAAATGTATTTGAATAAGCAAAATGATAAATATCTTGAGTTAAGATGGTTAATATATAACCATCTTAAATTTCATCTAATTAAATCACTTAAAAAATTAAATATAAGGATATTTAAATTATTATAAAGAGATATTTTATTACTTTAAGAGCTGTAAGCCTATAATGACTTATAATTAAACTATATAAAATTATTTCTTTATTTATATTTTTTCATAAATATAAAACTATACATGAAATGTGTATTATCTAATATGGTTGATAAAATAAAGTTATTATTTATATTTGTTGACCAAGCTAATAAGTGTTATACTGTTATAATTGATATATATATATAATTATTAGAATTTTTTTTAATAAAAGTTACAAAAATATGAGTTGTGTATAATTCAATTAATATGTTTATTAACCATCTTATTGAAAGATGTGTATCATTATTCAATTTCTACCCCCTTGATACCAATTAGAATTGGCAAAATTTTGTCTGATCTGAAATATCCGAATTTTGCAGCCCGCAAAAATCAAGTCTGGATATAGGTTGTTCGTCCGAATTTTGATATTTGACCGAATATTTGGGCATAAAATTTCTCCTTTTCTATCGTCCGAACCTGATTTCAATATGAATTTAGCTTTGTTCGAATTGTCTGATATGATCCGACCCGAAATAAAACCGGGTCTAGACATAAATTTCTCGTCCAAATTTTAATATTGTCCGAATTTGGGGTTTTTTGCTTTTTGGACCCCGAACTTTGGGGGTATTTATTTTCTGAACCTCCATATTTCAAAGTTTATAATTTGGACCTTATAATTTGTCTCCGACAACAATATGGATCATATACTTTGTCTCCGACAACAATATGGACCCCCGTATTTCAAAGCCATTATCGAATCTTTTTTCTTTCGAAAATTTTCCAGCCGCTACTTCTTCTTCCTCTTTTTGCAAGATTTCCAACCCCCATATGAGCATAAATTTTCCAAAAAGTTACCAAAATTTACCAAAAGTTTCCAAAATTTAACTTTTACCCTACTGTTTTTTACACACCCTTAGCTATCAAAGTCTGGTCAATTTCAAAACAACATTCAAAAGAAGGAAAAAACGATAAAAGGCCATATCGGAAAGTTTAGGCAACAATTAGGTCATCACCGGAGTCAAACATAACTTTGTGCCACATTTTTTGGGTCCACAAAGTATAGGATCCAAAATATAAACTTTGAAATATGAAGGTACAGAAAACAAATAACCCAAAATTTGGGGTCGAAAAGCAAAAAATCTTCCGAAATTGTACGACCCAAATTTACTTGAAACCAAATTTTCATAAGTGCTAATACCAATGCACGTTTATAAATAGCAGCGTACATTCAGTCAAACTTAATAACAACAAACAAGCTTGCATAGTTGCATGCACCAATAATAATAATCATTAATCACCCATTCTTATAGCTTTCCTCCTCCTCTTCCCAAAACCATGGATACCTCAACCCTGGTGTTCTTCTTTTCTGCCATACTCCTCTACTATCTCACCTTTCAGATTGTGAAACTAGGGCTGAATAAAATCACGTCCCTTAAAAACACCAAACCAAGACTTCCCCCCTTACCCCCGGGGCCGAAGCCGTTGCCAATCATAGGCAATGTGCTGGAGCTCGGACCGAAGCCTCACCGGTCGTTCGCCAACCTAGCCAAGGTCCACGGTCCACTGTTATCCCTCCGGCTAGGCAGTGTGACCACGGTCATCGTGTCGTCCTCTGACGTGGCCAAGGAAATGTTCCTCAAAAACGACCAGCCATTGAGCTCGAACCGAACCATACCCAACTCAGTCACCGCCGGGGACCACCACAAGCTCACCATGTCGTGGCTTCCGGTGTCCCCCAAGTGGCGGAGTTTCCGGAAGATCACCACCTTCCACCTCCTCTCTCCGCAGCGCCTCGACTCTTGCTCTAGCCTTAGGCAAGCCAAGGTGCAGCAGCTCTTCGAGTACGTTCTGGAATGTTCTAGAACCGGCCAGGCCGTGGATATAGGGAAGGCTGCTTTTACCACCTCTCTTAACTTGTTGTCTAAGTTGTTCTTTTCCTTAGAGTTGGCTCACCATAGGTCCAGCAAGTCGCAGGAGTTCAAGGAGTTGATTTGGAATATTATGGAGGACATTGGGAAACCTAACATTGCTGATTATTTCCCTTGTCTAAAGTTCTTCGACCCCTTTGGAATACGGCGTCGTTTGGCCGCTAATTTCGAGAGGTTGATTGAGGTTTTTCAAGGAGTAATTCGTCAAAGGTTGTCCCTGTCATCTGGTTCGTCCAATCATCAAAACGACGTGTTAGATGTTCTCCTTGAGCTTTACAAGCAAAAGGAACTGACTATGGAGGAGATCAACCACCTCCTTGTGGTAAGTACGTACGTAGTTCATCGTATTTAAAGGATATTTAATTTTATCATTATGTGTTATCTAATAGGCAAAATAATAAACATCTTGATGCAACTTATAAATATAAAACATTAAAACTTATAAATGATATATTCAGATAATTATAAAGATATGTTTAATTACTTTGAGGATTATCACAATTTATAGATAATATAAAAATAATTATTTTATTTATATATTTTCATAAATATAAAACTATGAATAAAATGTGGATTTTCTACTAAGATTGATAAAATTATACAATTATTTATATTTTTGACCCAACTAATAAGTATTATACTCTTATAGTTGATATATATACAATTATTAAAGAAAATATTATTAAAAATTATAAAAATATGAAAAAAGATAATTTAAGATGATTATTAACCACGGTAAGTCAAGATGTGTGTATTATTGTAGGTAGGCTTATTAATTCTGTTAAATGAGAACTTTGGGCAAATTCTAGTTCTTAGTTACCCCATTAACACTTTGACATATTTCTCTGGCTTGTAGTAGAAACCCATTCAACACAAGTACATAGCTATTATTTCATAGTAAATTAGCATTTTTTTTAGCACGATTCAATAATTTATATATATTTTAGCAGTAAGCATAAATAATTATTTATTCAAATTTAATAAAACTTTTTCAAACTTATTATTAGAGTTTATATATCTAGCTATATATATTCACCCTACCTTAACTTAGTTTGTCAACGAGAAAAACAGGACAATTAATATATAGGTCCGCCGACACATATATAGTCACATATTCCCCAGTCTATGCACCCACACCCTTGGGGCCTAACACATCCATTAAACATCTCCTCCCTCTCAAAAAATAAAAAACCCAAAAAAAGGAAAACATGAGACATGCTAAGAAACTATTCTATGTTACTTCCTTTGCTACAACATTATGTTTGAATGCGATTAACCGTCAAATTTATATATGTTTAAGGATATATTCGATGCGGGAACAGACACCACTTCTAGCACATTTGAATGGGCAATGGCTGAGTTGATCAAAAATCCTGATATGATGAAGAAAGCTCAAGCCGAAATCCAACAAATTCTTGGAAAGGACTCTTATATACAAGAGTCTGACATTCCAAAATTGCCTTACTTACGGGCAATTATCAAAGAAACATTGCGTCTACACCCTCCAACCGTGTTCCTCCTACCTCGCAAGGCCGAGGCTGATGTGAAACTCTATGGTTACAATGTCCCAAAAAATGCCCAAATACTCGTCAACCTCTGGGCCTTAGGTCGAGACTCGAAGGTTTGGGAAAATCCGGAAGTATTCTCTCCGGAAAGGTTCTTGACTTGTGATATCGACCTTAAAGGAAGAGATTTTGGGTTGCTACCGTTTGGAGCAGGAAGGAGAATTTGTCCTGGAATGAACTTAGCTTACAGAATGTTGATGCTAATGTTGGCCACCCTTCTTCAGTCATTCGATTGGAAGCTCCCAAATGACATGGATCCAAAAGATTTAGACATGGATGAAAAATTTGGCATAGCGTTACAAAAGACTAAACCCCTCAAAATTATTCCCGTTTCAAAAGATTGAAGAATATATATTCATCTAAGATTTGCAAGACGCACAGAATAATTTCAATTGTAATTTATTATGGTTGTATCATCATGCCTCATTAAATTTTCTATACTTCTTATTCATGGAGCTGCAGGCGGTGGTGAACAATTGAACCAATGTCTCTAAATTGTAAAATTTAGAAGTAATACTATTATATTCGACCCCTACATGCCTCATATGAGCAAGATTTCAGAGTATTAGTTTTGTATGGTTGTATCGTTATTTTGTTTTATAATTTTTGTTATGGGTATGTATGCTCTTAAATAAATTATTGATAAGTCATTTATGTGGGTTCCTTTTGAAAAAAAAAAAATGAATAGACCGTGCCTCATGTACTACAAACCATCTGTCCATTTTTTTTTTTATTTTACTGGTTATTTAAAGAGTAAGTACGACTTCCAAATTTGGGTGTTATATAAGGATGTGTATGTCTAATGTGTACTTCCAATTTCGGTATTATATAAGCATAATACGCACTTGCGATGCAATAAATATGTGTCAGGAGAAATTATCATAAATGAGTAGAGTTTGGATTCATACAAACTCGTAATTTGCCAACTGTCTTGATTTAAGATAATTATTAATTATTTTAAATTTTATTTAAATTATTTTAAAATTTATATTTAAATATATTTAAATTATTGTACTTTTTTCTATTCATAAATTATATATATATATATATGTGTGTTCAATTATGGTTGATATAACTAGATTATCATTTATATTTATCGACGTAACTAATAAATGATATACTTTTATTATTGATAAATATGTCTAATTAGTTAAAAATATTATTTACAATTATTAAAACATAAATTATAGACAATTTAAGATGATTGATTATTAGCCATATTGATTCATGAATATACTTAACTATCATTATCCTCTGACTTGTTATGCAGCGAATCAACGATGATATACAAGTGGTATATTTATAGGAAAATTATAAATGTCTTGTGCAAGACACGTATTATGTGTCCTGTGATTATAAAAAACCTATATATTTATAACTTAAATTAGAAAAAAGTTACATGATTGGCTTCTGTAATTATAATAAGATATATAAATTGTATAAAATCACACTCTGTATTTTTTAAAATTTACAAAAAGACGTCAAAAATATGCCCAACGGATGGGGTTCTTTCGTTAGGGTTTCAATTTTAATTGTTGGCGTAGCCAACACATTCCAAGCTTCTTATAATTGATAATTAATAGTATTTATCAAAAAAATTGGGATTAAAAATGATAATAAGTATTAGTTTTATAAGAATCAAGACACTGAGTGTCTTGGGGCAAGACACGTATCATCAACCTTATTTATATGTTCATTTGTTATTAAATTTTCCTTTCAGCGGATAAGTTAGCAAAATAAAGGGGTGAGTGGCGTCCGGCTGTTAGCTGTTTTTAGTCGTTGGCTGTTTTGTTAACTGTTTGACTTTTGATTGTTTTGTTAGCTGTTTTTGTCAGCTGTTTGTCTTAGCTGTTTGTATAAAAGAGTGTTTGGTAGAGTTAGATGTTTGTAGGATAACTTTTTCTCCTGATTTTCAATTGTACCCTTTGCTTTATTTTTGTCCATGTTGTAATTCATTTTTAGGTTTAAGATTATGATTTATATTCATTTTTAATTTTTTTTATCCCAATGTACTTTTACAATTTAATGTAGATATTTTATAATTTATTTGTAGAAATTACACTATTCTAAACAATAAGTATATGTATAATCAATTAGTAACTACATTGTCAACATAAACCATAATGCCAATATGAGTCTCTTATCCAAATTAATAGGAAAAGCAAATAAACTAGAAGATTTTGAACACAAGTATCATATAGTATTATAGTATGTGAAATCTTTCTATCATATTATCATCAATATAAGCACAATTATTAGGGTATCAAATTTCTATCATCATATTTCTATCATCATATTTTGAACACAATATAAGCACATCAGTATTTCTATCATATAGTATTATGAAATCTTTGAATATCCGGAGCATGATGTGGTGTCAAATTGTATGTGAAATAAAGGATAGAACAAGATCCATTTTTCATCATATCTAAGGGATTCCTTAGTTCGGGCCGAAGAAGCAATGTCACTCGATTATTATCAAACTGACTGCAATCTTTTTCTGTCCGTGAGGATCCCACCATAGCGCCTTCTACTTCTAATAGGCCATGAACTAGATCAGAATCATTCTCAACGAACATTAGGGTGCTAGGAGAAGACAGGTAGTAGAAGAGATTCTATTGTGCTACCGTGAAGTGAGATATAAAAGAACAATTAAAAGAACTAAACATAAATTATTTTGATGACAATTTTTGTAATTTTTGAGAATTATTTGGTCAATATAGTAATCTATCAGACACCCCAATTGGCATATTGCATGACTAGTCAAACAGCCAAAAACCCTCCAAAAAGCCATCAAAAAAGTCGGGCACCAAACGCCCCCAAAAACTGATAAAAGTGTCGATTTCTAGCTTTTTTTAAAAAAAATTGTTTTTTATCGACAAAGTGTAGGTTTTCATTGCTTCACCAATTGTATAACCAAGCGGTAATCATTTTATAATTGTCATTATTTGGAAAATTGAATTTTAATAATCCTCACTTACACCAATTGTATAATAATAATCCCCACATGCATTTTGGATTTTGGGGGTCCAAAAAAAATAAAAAATAAAAATAGGATTATAGTGGTACCAAATCCACCTCCATATTCTTTTTATTTTTTTCCATTCCTGTCCCATATTGTTTTTGTTTTTTCATTCCTGTCCCCAGAAAGGTAATGAGGTGTAGTTATTACAAGAATTTTTAAATGATTTTTTTTGAGATTCTGAGCAATTATTATGATTTTTAAAAAGGAATTAAAGTGAAAAAATAGTACAAAAATGAAAAAATTGGGAGAAACACCGTAAATTCATTAAAAATCGTGGTAAAGTGTCATACCAAGTTTTTGAATCAAATGCAACTCAAAATCTATGATATTTAGCGTATACTCTCGGTGGTGTTCCACAAGAATCAAATTGTGTTTTTTTTTGGAACATCAGAATCCAAAATGAAAGTAGAGATTATTGTCATACAATTGGTGAAAATAGGGCTTATCAAAATCCAATTTTCCTCATTATTTAAACATATTTTCGTTGGATTGGAGAATGAGTGAGCCTAAGGCCTTGTTCTTTTGTACGCTGCGATGCGGTGTCATACCACAATTCATCATACTACTCAATATTCTTCCACACTTCACTAATCACTGCATCATACCACACTTTACTACAACCATTACCAATATATCTCCTCATTTTTGTTAGGGTCGAGGTAAAAGGCCTAGTAATTGTAGGACCTGAGAAAAATCTCGTGGTGTCCCACGCGGTGTATGACGAGTCGAATGAGGTGTCTTAATCTTTAAAGGATTTAAATGCATTTTATTATGATATTCAAATGAATCAAACTAATAAAAATCAAAAGAGTCGCCAATTAATTTTTAATGAGAATTAATAAATTCAAATTTAAACTCCATAAACCACGAACCATGAGATTCGGATCCGGGAGTAAGGTTACGAATTCGAAAGTTAAAACCCTCGAATTTGCCCGTTCAAAGAACGAACTCTACTAAATCGATCAATTTAAAAAAAAAAAAGAGTAAAAGAGGAGAATTAATTAGATTAATCAATATTATTTAGCGCATACAAATGAAATGATTAAATGTAAAAATAAAATAAAATGAATAAATGCAAAAAATAAAATGAAATAAAAGAACATAAGCATAAATATTTACAAGTTAACATTTAATCAGATTAATTAGAACATCAATATTATTATTTAAGTCAAATTTTACATCATAGCAAAATGAGAATAAAATAAGAAAAACAATACTAACCTCAAGTTAATGTCAAGATTATGAATGCAAGACGATGATAAGAAGAAGAAGGAGGAGGAGTAGGAGTAGGGAGGAGAAGAAATGTAAAATCACCTAGTGTCAATATCCCTAGGATGATTTTGAGGTGTAGAAAGAGTGAAAATGAGGGTGTATTTATAGTGGTGAAGGTATGTTTATTTATGGTGGTAGATTAGAGAATATTGGGAGGATAAAATCAAATAAAGGATGATTTTATTGGATTTGGAGAATGGAGGAAGAATGAAATAAGATAAAGAGAGATTTGATTTGGTTTAGTTTGATTTTGGGGATTTTAACATGTGAAGAATGTGTACATTTCAAAAATCATTGGCATTTAATCCTAAATTAAAATTAAAGATAAAAGTGATCAAAATAAATTACATAATTACAAAGTTACATTTAATGACAAAATTCAGCGTCTACACTACTCCCCTCGTTCTTTTTTATCTGTCATTTACGATTTTTTATGCCAATTTTTAATCAATACTACCTCCGTTTTGTTTTATCTGTCGCCTAGGGAATTGTGGCAAAAACTTTGACCGTTAATATCTTAATTTGTATAATGATTCATCATACAAAATTAATATCATTAGATTCATAATAAAAAATACTATTAAAAAAGCATAATATTATATTTTTCTATAAAAGTTTTATATTAGAAATTATTGATTAAAAATTGACACTGAAAACCGTAAATGACAGATAAAAAAGAACAGAGGAAGTAATTTCTAATATAAAACTTTTATAGAAAAATATAATATTATACTTTTTTAATAGTATTTTTTATTACGAATCTAATGATATCAATTTTGTATGATGAATCATTATACAAATTAAAATATTAACGGTCAAAGTTTTTGTCACAATTCCCTAGGCGACAGATAAAACAAAACGGAGGTAGTAGTATTTACAGCAGAAGAGAAAATTATCAGGATGTATAAATGGAAAAAAATATGACAAGATTAGTAATTAAAATAGAGAGCATAAAGACACAAGATTTACGTGGAAACCCAAAGCGGGAAAAAATCACGGACGACAACAGATCAATAATCCACTAGTATAAGGGGAGAGATTACAAGAGAGATCCCAAACGACTATATAACACAACGAGATCTAGAAGGAAAGATCTCAAACGGTTAATAGCACAGCGAGAATAATCTGAAGACAAAATAATAATTCTCAAAATACTCTCACAACCTAGGGATGGGTAGAGGTGAAGACTGAAGAATAATGCTCTCAATTTTGTGTGTCCATATAGGTTAATAATAACCTATATTTATAGTAGAATTAAGGAAAAGGAAACTAGGTTAAATATTACATAACCTAATAAACAACACGGAAGTCACACCGCCGCAGACAAAAGATAGCACCCAAAGAGGCTGAAAGAGCTGGCGGCGCCTTAGTATACTGCAACGATCAGCTGTGTCAAGGCGTGAGGCGCCTTGAGTGACGACTTTGAATCGAGACGCTGGTAGCGTCGGCTTCGGCGCTGGTAGCATCTAATTCCTTCAAAATAGAATTTGGGCCATAAAACCCAACAATCTCCATCTTGGGCCAAAAGCTCTGGTACCGTCATAGAACCCCGAAGGGCAATCAGATGTGATGAATATCAACTGAGTTCAAGTCAGCCTTGAACTTAGTAAGAGATGAGGTTATAGAATTGACTGTAGAGCTTGTAGTAGTAGAACCCTGTAGAACATAAAGACCGCCTTGCCTGGAACCTTTGAATAAAGTTTGACCATTGGATATGGTCAAAACTCCACATTCAGCTGAATACCTGCAACCCTCAGATTCGAGAGTGCTTAGAGAGATGAGATTACACTTCAAATCAGGAATATGACGAACGCCTGTAAGAGTCCTGATAACTCCGTCATGAGTCTTGATATTAACAGTACCAATCCCAAGAACATTGCTTTGAGCACCGTTAGCCATATGAACAACACCCAAATCAATAGAATACCGTTAGCCATATGAACAACACCCAAACCAATAGAATCATATGTAGAAAACCAGCCCTTGTAAGGACACATATGATAAGTACAACCACTATCAAGAACCCAATTAAACTTATTACCCTCTTTAAGAGGAGTAACAAGAAAACCTTCAGCATCATCGTCATCTAGAACAATATCAGCTTCAACATTATTCTGAGTTTCTTTTAGAATTTGTTCCTTCTCCAACTTTCTTTTTAATTTAAAACACTCAGATACATCATGACCAGACTTACGACAATAGCGATAGGTAGTGTTAGAACGCCCTTTAGACTTCAATCTGGCTTTATCATTAGAACCCCCATTATCAGTAGTTTCATCTCTAACAATCAAGCCTTCAGCTTTATTAGAATGCACTTCAAGATCAAATTTTTCCTTAAACATCAAATTAGATTTGACATCCTCGAAAGACGGGGTTTCATTGTTAGATATAACGTGATTTCTTTAAAGTGCTTGTATGAATGAGGCAAAGAGTGAACCAACAAAATAGCCTTATCCTCATCTTCAACAGTAACCTCCAAATTTTCCAGATCAATAATAATAAAGTTAAATTCATCAAGATGTTTTTGAATGGGAGTACCTTCAGCCATGGAGAACGTATATAAATGTTCTTTGAGACGGATTTTGTTGGCGAGGCTTTTAGTCATGTAGAGAGACTCCAAAGTCAACCAAAGTTCTGCAGTTGTAGTTTTGTTCAACACCTCGCGGAGAACCTAAGGTGCTAGACATAACTGGATTGCCTCGTAAGAGCCCTGTCATCGAGATCCTCCCAAACTTCGTCACTCATATTTGCAGGATTTTTGAATTTCCCATCCAAAGCTTTCATAAATCCATTCTGAGTAATGGCCTTCATCTGAACTCTCCAAATATTGAAGCTAATCACACCGTCGAACTTCTCAATATCAAACTTAACTGCAGACATACTGAACTAGGCAGAAAAAAGATTAAACCTCACTTTGATACCACTTGTTAGGATTGAGGTAAAAGGCCTAGTATTTGCAGCGGAGGAGAAAATTATCAGGATGTATAAATTGAGAAAAAATATGACAAGATCAGTAATTAAAATAGAGAGTATAAAGACACCAGATTTACGTGGAAACCCACAGCGGGAAAAAATCACGAACGACAACAGAGCAATAATCCATTAGTATAAGGGGAGAGATTACAAGAGAGATCCCAAACGGCTATATAACACAACGAGATCAATAAGGAAAGATCTCAAACGGTTAATAGCACAACGAGAATAATTTGAAGGTAAAATAATAACTCTCAAAATACTTTTACAACCTAGGGATAGGTAGAGGTGAAGAATGCTTTCAATTTTGTGTTTCTATATAGGTTAATAATAACCTATATTTATAATAGAATGAAGGAAAAGGGAACTAGGATAAATATTAGATAACCTAATAAACAACACGGAAGTGACGCCGCCGCAGACAAAAGATAGCGCCCGGAGATGCTGGCCGTGCCTTGAGGTGCTGGCAGTGCCTAGTATATGACAACGGCTGTAGCTGACGCTGGCAGCGTCTGTGGCCAGAGGGGCAGCGCCTTGAGTGACGACTTCAAACCGAGACACTGGCAGTGTCGGCTTTGGCGCTGGTAGCGTCTGATTCCTTCAAAATAGAATTTGGGTATAAAACCCAACATTTTTTTTATCTACTTTTCACATTTTCTTTCTTCACCTATCACATCAACTACACTTTACACTGATTTTATCATATTATTCCACACTTTATTCTATTTTCCACAATTTCACCACACCGTGCCATTTACACATTTTACCAACCGCACAAAAGAATACGATCTAAGATAAGTACCCCAAATTAGACAAACATTATTCCCTCCCTTTTCACTTAACGTTTGGTGTAGGGTAAGATTTCAAAAAATTGACTATTAGCTTTTTTTAATATGTATAGTTTTTACTATATGTGACTATTATTACTTTTTTTTTAATAATTGAGTGGCGAAAAAAAATTAAAATAAAAAAATCACTAGAGTGGTGTGTTGGGACTTATTTCTTGGGTTAATGATTGAATACAATAATTGAGAAGAATTCATTGCCTTTAAAGTTTAAACGTGGCCCTATATATGAACGAGATAGGACCTGAAGTCCTTCACGATAAGCTGCGACTGCAGTTAATGCAAATTGCAAATGGGCCACTTTCTTCTCTAAAAGCATAACAAGTAGGGCCCGTCAGCAAAGATGACGATGGAGCGGGTTTGGGAGCATGTGCTCCAGATACTTGCGAGTGAACAATCATATTAATTAGAGTAAACAATCATAATAATCAGAGTGAACAATCTAATATATATAGGTGAACAATTGTAGAATATGGAGCACGTGCTCCAGGAGCACCTAATAATTTGCACTGGTCTAGATGGATTTAGATATAAACTTAGATCCATGCGGTACGCAAGACCCATCGGATTTAAAAATAATAAACGTATACTCAGGCTCGCCGGGTTTGTGGTACATGAGTTCGACATTCTAATATATTTTTTTATGAGTTTTATCAAATTTTCGAAATAATTTCTACCAGCACATCCGTATAATACTGAGAATTCTGTCTAAAACTAAGTGCTTTCAACATTATAAAGACAATTAGCTAGGGATGAACATGATCTACTAACTATATTAAGGGGGTATTTGGCTACCCAGTTTTTTGAGTAGTTTTTAGCTTTTTGGATAACTTTTAGCTTTTTGATCAAAGTTAAAAAGCTACTTGAGGTATTTGGTAAGTAGCGTTTTATTTTAGCTTTTTGGGCTCAATAAGCTAGTTTCCAAAAAGCTATTTGATGAAGTTTTTTGAGTTAGCTTTTCACAAAAAGCTTTCTTTTTTTATTTTATTTTTTTTACAAAGGTAAGCGAGTGAACGGCAAGTTAACGATGTCTTCTCACAAGAAATCGTCCCGCTCTATCTAGATCAACTAAATTACAGAGGTTGGGGTTATTAAGGATTGTTATACTCTCACCAACCCCTCTGTCATGTCCTTGATGAGCTAGCCAGTCAGCGATCGTGTTGGCTTCGCGGTAAATATGAGAAATTTTAACTTCTTGGAATCGCTGAAGAATTATTTGAGCATCCTGGATGAGACCTCTAATCTGCCACGGAATAGAATAATTACCCTTTAGTGCCTGGATGACCACCATATTATCTCCTTCTATATGAATGTGTTGGAAGCCTGTTGACGACGCTGCAATCAACCCATCTCTCAGAGCCCTCGCCTCCGCCACCAAAATTGGAGCATCACCATAGTACTTCGCTCCTCCGCCAAGAACCGCGCCCGGCCAGTCTCGCAAGATGAAACCACCTGCCGCCGAGTTGGTGATGAGAGAGCCATCGAAATTTAATTTGACAATTCCCTTAGGAGGGGTATACCAACGAACCAGAGAAACAGAATTGGTATACCCACCCCTAGTACTGCTACCATGATTATCTACCTCATTATTGTTCCTGATTTGCCATTCACCCGCCCTACTTTTGGCTTGGATGAGACTCTGCAACGGTCGAAATATTTTATTTCGAAAAACAGCCTCATTCCTGTTCTTCCAAATCGTCCATAAGAGAAAAATGCCCCTAGTTAATTCTCTGTTGTGGTCCCCAGATTTGTTGGAACATAGAAACTGTTTTATGGAATTAGTACCATGATTAGTAACAGGATCCATAATCCAGCCATGATGACTTGCTAAAGCCCATATTCGTCGGGTCGTAGGGCACTCCCAAAAAAGGTGACTATCACTTTCAATCTCCTCTAGACAAATAGGGTAGGTTGGATCCAAAGTCATTCCTCTTCGTAGCAGGTTGCCACGCGTTGGAAGGGCCTTGTGAAGCATAAGCCACAGGAAGATGCCAAGTTTGGGGGGGATATCAATTTTCCATATCCATCTGAACTCCCATTTATCTGACTGTTCTATACAATCTTGGATGATCCTCGTAGCTGATTGCGTGGAAAAAGAACCATCACCAGTGAGACCCCAACAAATTTCATCATTCATATTTGCCATTGTAATAGGTATGCCTAATATTTTTTGAATAATAACAGGGTCCTGAATAAGGTTGCTTAATTTGTCTACATCCCAAGTTTTAGCATGAGTAATAAATTTATCTACAGTTAGTTCTTCGTCAACAACTTCGTTGTTCCCACATAAGTCTTGAAGCGGTTTGTCATTAATCCAATTGTCCGTCCAGAATTTGATAGATTTACCATCCCCTAATCTCCATCTTATACCCTGTCGTAAAATATCCCGAATTTTTAGCAGATTTCTCCAGACTGGAGAATCCGTATGCTTGCTTTTATAAGAAAATAGGTCATTTGATCTAAGGTATTTTTGACGCATCAGATTTGCCCAGAGGGAATCTCCATTTAAAATTTTCCAAGCGAGTTTACATTGAAAGGCCAAATTAACAGCCTCTGTTCTTCTAAGGCCCAGCCCACCAAACTCCTTTGGGAGACAAATAGTATCCCAAGCAACCATAACCATCCCATTGTTGTCATTGTTTTTTTTCCAAAAGAAATTCCTATTGATTCGGTCTAAGCCGAGACAAGCCGCTTTAGGGAGCCTAAAACATTGCATCGTGTGTGCCGGGAGAGATTCTAGATTGGATTGAATGAGTACCACTCTACCAGCTTTTGAAAGCGCATTCGCTTTCCAAGAAGTCATCCTATCCGTAGCTTTTCTTATAATATCATCGAAGTCTCTGGGGTCTTGTCTGCCTTGATTAACCTTACACCCTAAATATTTTCCTAATGAATCGGAAACAGGGATGTTAAAAATCCCTTGAATCATATCTTTAGACTGCCGCGTTGAATTTTCGGAGAATACTAACTTAGACTTATGAAAGTTGATTAATTGCCCTGACATATTACAGAACTTTAAGGTAAGATCTTTTAATTTAGAGGCCGCATGTTGAGAGGCCTTGCAGAATAATAAACAGTCACCAGCAAAGAATAAGTCGGGAATCTTCAACGAGTGGGGGGCTAATTGAATTCCCAACCCAGACTTAGCTTCGTTAGCTGTATGTTCAAGCATAGAGCCAAACACATTCATACAAATCAAGAAAAGATAAGGTGAAAGGAGGTCACCTTGCCGTAACCCTCTTGAAGGTTTTATAAAACCTTTTGGGGAGCCATTTATCAAAATTGAGTATGAAACAGTGCTAACACATTGGTCAACTAAACTGACCCATTTAGGACTGAAACCCAATTTGCTCAATGCATCTCTCAAGAAAGACCATTCAATGCGATCATAAGTTTTTTCCATGTCTAGTTTTATCGCAACCCATCCTTTTTTTGCTTTAGAGGTTTTGAACTTATGCATAATTTCATGAGTGATTAGGATATTGTCATGAATAGATCTACCAGGAATGAAGGCACTTTGCAACGGTGAAATGATTTTTTCAAGTAACGGTCTTAACCGATTAACCATAACTTTGGCAATAATTTTATAAACAGTATTGCAAAGACTGATAGAGCGATATTGGCTAGTCTGAGTGGGATCGTTTATTTTCGGGATAAGAGTTATGAAAGTGTGATTGATTTCTTTAAGCAAACGTCCTTTAACAAAAAAATCTTGGATTGCTAAAACAATGTCACTTTCAATGAGTTGCCAGGAGCCTTGGAAGAATCCAGCTCCAAACCCATCTGGCCCCAGGGTCTTGCCAGGATCAATATCAAAAACCGCCTGTTTGATTTCGTCCTTAGAAGGAATTATGACCTTCTTTTGACAAATATGGATAATGACCTTCTTTTGACAAAAAGCTACTTTATGGAAACACTTTTCCTATAATCAGCTAACCAAACAGGTAAAGTCAAACAGCTAATCCAAACAGCTATCAGTTAACAGCTAGAAACTACCAGCTGGTTGCCAAATAGGGCCTGAATTTAGTATACGAACACAATCAAAGATAAAATTATTATAAACATCGAATGATCTACGAAACTTGAAATGAAAAAAAGAACAAAAAATGTTTATGGTTGTTCAGATTTTAAATTTTTATTTTTCGTGTCAAAGTAATGGACACAGAGGTCCAAACCCGCTAATTTTTGTCAAACCCAAACCTGCCCCAAACCACCCTCTGACCCATTCGATCCAAAAATAATCGACCCAAACCTGCCTGAATGTGAAGATCTCCAACAAATTTGGGGTGGATCCAAGACCCGCAGTCATCTCTGATTGCCAGACGGATCAATGAGTTCCTTTTTTGCACTAATGAGCTTTGAATCAACTCGTGCAGTTTATTATGCAATGATTTCCATTTCTTTCGAGTCGACAACATTTTTGCATACAATAATTATATAGAGTAGTAAAAAGTTCATTACGGGTCTGTTTATTTGCGTTAATAGGTACATGATGCATGCCATGTTTAGCATCGTTTGGAAAACTTAATACAAGATATGACAATATGTTACATAAGGAAGGTTTTCATACAGCCAAGTGAACCATCGAGAGGACATCCTCAATGAGTAATGCAATTTTTCTTGTGACATATTGCCCTATCTTGACTTAAGTTTTCCAAATTTCCAAAAATATTGAAAGCCTGGTTAGGACATTCATTTCCATCCCATTGTTGTTTCGGTTAGCATAATTCCCTATATATCTTGTCTTGATGTCTCTCAACCAGTTCTGCTAAAGATCGTAACTTGGTTGTATATGCTATTTTGTTCGAATGCCCTAGTTTGTTGTTTTAGTCCAATATTATATATTTGTATGTAGATTTTTAAACCGTTCGAGAAGACGTTGCCTTTTGGTTGAATTAAATATAAAAGGAAAAGGATCAACTATATATACATGCTTTTTGAGTAGGAAAACAGGTCGATTAGGCTCGACCTTAATCTTGTTTTAGGTATCGAAATAGGTTTATGTTGTTAGAATTTTAAAATATAGTAATGTTTTCAAGACTGACCTATGTTAAAATTCATGAATAATCTAGAAAAATCTAGAAGTGAAACACTAGAAAAATCTCCAAGAAAATTCTAGATAATTTGAGAAGATATAATTGTAAATTAATGTTATAGATTTTTCTTACCACCACCTCCTTTCTACAACTATAAATATAGGTGGTGGGTTCTCATATGCATCATCAAAAAACAAGAGTTGTAACTCATTCACCTTCCATCAATAACAAAAAGCTTCTCCTTTATATAATCTGTAATGCCCTGGCCCCTCTCGGGCCGGGGACATTACCAATAACTGCTTCAAGGATCGCTGACTGGCCCCACAAATCACCACGAGTCTTTCCAGCGTGCTTCGTCCTCGCTCACACGCTGCCTGGGAAAACTTCCCAGGAGGTCATCCATCCTTGGACTACTCCCAGCCAAGCACGTTTAATTGAGGAGTTCCCAACGGATGAGCTACCATAAAAGAAGGTGCACCTTGGTGATATGAGTAGTCGTTTCAATCCTCTTAAGCCACACTTAACCACACATCCGGGGTGTTACAATCACCCTCACTTAAGCACACAACGTCCTCGTTGTGCCACAATCCACTCTAGAATCTTTGCCCCGCTAGGTGACTGCCCATGGCTCTCCCGTCCACTGGCGCAGCTCACGGTCGCGGGTCAGCTCTGATACCATTTGTAACGCCCCGGCCCCTCTCGGGTCGGGGACATTACCGATAACCACTTCAAGGATCGCTGACTGGCCCCACAAATCACCACGAGTCTTTCCAGCGTGCTTCGTCCTCGCTCACACGCTGCCCGGGAAAACTTCCCAAGAGGTCACCCATCCTTGGACTACTCCCAGCCAAGCACGCTTAACTGAGGAGTTCCCAACGGATGAGCTACCATAAAATAAGGTGCACCTTGGTGATATGAGTAGTCGTTTCAATTCTCTTAAGCCACACTTAACCACACATCCGGGTTGTTACATAATCCTTCCTCCATTTCCACAAAACACTGTTACTTTCAAATATCCAAAAACCTAACAGTGTTATCAGAATCAAGTTAATCCAAGTCCTCCTAATAAACCTACATCTCCCAAAATCAACCATCAACCTACAACTCATATCCCAACTCTCAAATAAACCATCCATCAAATCTAACTCCACAAAAATTAAACATGGTCTCCCTTCAAACTACAACCACAACCTTTAACTATCTCCCAAATTTTAGGCCACCCATATTTGATGGGGAGAACTATCAAATGTGGAATATTCAAATGAAAACATTCTTTATGGCACACGGTTTATAGAATGTGGTAGAAAAAGGTTATGATAAACCACCTAAGAAGGAGGAGAAGGATGCAAAAGAAAAGAAGGATGGAGAAGAAAAGTCATATGAAGAGGAAAAACTATCATGGGATGAAAGTAAGGAGGCACAATATCAAGATAATTATAAGAAGGTTATAATGACTTTTTAATTCATCATATTTATCAAGTAATCACTCCAACAATCTTCCCTCGGATTATGGTTGCCACAACAGCCAAGGAGGCTTGGACAACATTGAAGGAAGCATACCATGACACTGGCAAGGTAATATCCATTAAATTTCAAATTTTGTGGAATGATTTCGATACCTTATTCATGAAAGAGGATGAAACAATTCAAGCATACATCGATCGTGTCACTAGCATATATAGTAAATAAAATTAGAATATATGGAGGCATTATCGAAGATAAGAAGGTGATGCTAAGGAGCCTTATACCAAAGTTTAATCATATAATGGCTGCAATAGAAGAATCTAAATATCTATCTACGCTCACCCTCACCGAGTTAGCAGAGTCTCTCCAAGCACTGCACATGAGGAGAGAATGCGTAGATTCACACAACAGTCACTAGAGCAGACTTTTCAATCCAAATTAAAATTCTCCAACCATGAGAATAAAGAGGAGAACAACTATGGTAGAAATTTTCAACATAGGAATACATCATCCAATAACCATGGTTGGGGGAGAGGAAATTACAAGAATCAAGAAAGTCATGGAGATAAAAAATCAGGCCCATACTGCAAGATATGCAAGATGACTAACCATGATACAAAGGATTGTCGGTTCAAATGCACAAGATGTACATGACACATATCATGTACGAGATTGTAGGAACCGAAAATGTGATGAGGCAAACTTCATGTAGAAAGGCGACTCAAGTGAAAACGTATTCTACTCTTGCCTGAATGTCACGCAAGAAGGGCAAGACTCATTGCACGTAGATAGCGGTTGTTCCAACCATATGACGGGAAATAGAGATTCCTTCGTAGAGCTAAATAAAGACATAAAATCCAACATCACATTCGGTGACAAGAGAACACGCGAGGCAGCCGGAAAAGGAACAATTGCAGTAAAAGCAAAAAATGGTTCGACCAAGTATATTCAAGACATCTTATACGTACCTGGTCTAGCTCAAAATCTCCTAAGTGTGCTCCAGCTCATTCAAAAAGGCTATCAGGTGAACTTTGAAGACAATAGATGCACCATAATTGACAAGAAGAGGAACCAAGTGATAGCATCCATCGCAATAGAGCCAACAAGATTTTTCCTTATTAATGCCAACGAAGGGGAAGACAGCCCTTAGCTCCATCATGGATGCCACAAACTTATGGCATCTGAGGTATGACCATCCAAACCTTGATAGTCTTAAAGTGTTGAAGCAAAGGAATATGGTTATTGGCTTGCCCACAATAGAAAACAATAAGAATATATGTGAGGGATGCATAATGGGGAAAATGCATAGGTTACCATTCACTAAAACCACATGGAGAGCTAAAGCCCCCCTACAACTGGTTCATGCCGACATTTGGGGTCTAGCACGTAACCCTAGCTTGGGTGGCAAAAGATATTTCTTGTTGTTCGTGGATGACTACATTCGCATGATGTGGGTGTACTTACTCGAAAAAAAATATGAAGCTTTCTCATACTTCCAACAATATAAGGCTCTCATAGAAATGCAAAGTGGGCACAATTTGAATATATATTGAGAACGGATCAAGGGAGACAATTTCATCAAACTAAGTTTGATGATTTTTTGTCGGAAGTTTGGAATCAAAAGAGAACTCACAGTAAGACGCATTCCACAACAAAATGAAGTCGCGGAGAGGAAGAACAAAACAATAGTCGATATGGCCCGCAACATGTTGTAGAGTAAAAATGTCCCGAAGAACTTTTGGGCGGAAGCAGTAAACACAACCGTCTATGTTCTCAACCAGTCTCCCACAAAGATTGTTCCCAATAGAACACCATACGAAGCATGGTTCAACAGGAAGCCAAAGGTGGATCATCTCAAGGTATTCGGTTGTATAGCATATTCACATATCCCCAAAGAGAATCGAGAAAAGTTGGATGGCAAAGGCGAAAAGCGCATCTTTATTGGCTATAGCGCAGAGTTGAAGGGATATCGTGTCTGTAATCCAGATACCAAAACAGTGATTATCTCAAGAGATATCATATTTGATGAAGCATCCAAATGGAGATTGCCGGAATATACAACTCAAGAGTCACAACAATTCACCTCAACTATGTCTTCTCATGAAAAGAGCTCACTACCTCCCCTTGTGGAGTAAGACGATTCTCCACAGCCTACTCGGAGGTCTCAACGAGAAAGACGTTCGCCTGCTTATCTACAAGATTATGAGTGCGGCCATGTAATTACAACACTTTTTGTTAGTGAGCCAACAACATTCCAAGAAGCATCACAAGATGAAAAATGGATCGAGGCTATGAACGAGGATTTCAAATTGATCGAGAAAAATGACACGTGACAACTAGTGGAGAAGCCTCAAGACAAAGATATCATCGGGCTCAAGTGGGTCTACAAGATCAAATATAATGAGGATGACTGTATCCATAATTACAAAGCGCGATTGGTCTCCAAAGGATACTCGCAGCAACCAGGGATCGACTTCAACGAAGCATTTGCTCCAGTAGTTCGCATGGAGACAATAAGAACAGTGCTTGTCATTGCAGCACAACTAAAACTACAAGTATTTCAGTTAGATGTCAAGTCTGCATTTCTAAATGGCGAACTTGAAGAAGAAATATACGTGAAGCAACCCCAAGGGTATGTGATTTAAGGAGAAGAAAACAAAGTATATCGGCTAAAGAAAGCGCTCTACGGTCTCAAACAAGCACCACGAGCTTGGAATAGTAAAATCGATGGGTATCTCCTTCACCACGGATTCAAAAAGAATCCACGCGAGCCATCCCTATACATCAAGACCCAAGGGAATTGAAGGATCTTATAATTTTGTGTCTCTATGTTGATGATCTTATATATACATGCAGAAATTAAAGAATGATACAAGATTTCAAAAAGGATATGATGGTGGAATTTGAGATGACAGATTTGGGCCTAATGAAGTACTTTATTGGGATGTAAGTGAAGCAAAGCCCAAGTGAGATCTTCATCTCTCAAGAGAAATATATTGAAGATCTACTTAAAAAGTTCAATATGCTGGATTGCAAGCCAATATCAACACCTATGGCTACAAATGAAAAACTCTCTAAAAATGATGGCAAGGAAAAGGTGGATGGATCACTCTACAAAAATCTGGTTGGTTCATTAATATATCTAGGAAACATTCGACCAAACATTGTCCATGCGGTTAGCATTGTCTCCCAATTCATGAGTGAGCCAAGTAAAGCTCACTTCGTAGCATCTAAAAGAATTTTGAGATACATCAAAGAAACAAAGAATTATGGTCTTCTACACAAAATAGAGGAAGAACCCAAACTCAAGGGGTACGCAAATAGTGATGCATTGATGATTGAAAAAGTACAAGTGAATATTTGTTTAAACTCGGTTCCAAGGCTATCTCATGGACATCAAAGAACCAGCCAAACATAGCATTGTCAACTGCAGAAGCAGAGTACATTTCAGCTACAAGTGCAGCGTGTGAAACAGTATGGCTGAGAAGATTACTAAAGGACCTACAACAAGGGGATGAAGAACCAACGCCACTTCTCTGTGACAACATGTCAACAATAACAATAACGAAGAATTCAGTCTTCCAAAGTTGCACAAAGCACATTGAGATTAGACATCACTTCATTCGTGAACTCGTGGACAAAGGTGAAATCAAGCTAGAGTTTTGCAGAACGGATGAACAACAGGCAGACATATTCACAAAAGCGCTTCCAAGTGAGAAGTTCAATTACTTCAAAGAGCAGATCGGGGTTCGAGATTTTTCTAGATTCAGGGGGAGTGTTAAAACTCATGAATAATCTAGAAAAATCTTGAAATAAAGTACTAGAAAAATCTTCAAGAAAATTCTAGATAATTTGAGAAGATATGATTGTAAATTAATGTTCTAGATTTTTTCTACCACCACCTTTCTACATCTATAAATATAGGTGGTGGGGTTCTCATATACATCATCAATAACCAAGAGTTGTAACTGTTGGGTTTTAGGTTATCTATTTTCTAAATAGATGCAGATTAGTTAGCGGAAAATCATAACGATTATAAACAGTTAATCCCAAGAAAAACACAATCGCACGATATTGACCGTACATTTAGCATGATTAGATCTAATGCGTCGATTTTATTTATTATAAAAAAATAGTAACTTTTAATTTTTTGAATTTTAAAATTTTATATAATTAATTAGAAATTGTTATTTTTAGATTGTGTTTGTTAGTTACCAATTTACCATAAATACATGAAGGAATTCTTCCCCCAATTGAAAGCATCAACCTCCATTTTTTTCGGCGACCATTTTTTCCGGTGAAAGATGGCTGGAGTTACAACCACGTCTCCAATGCCGCCCCAAGGCTACCCTATTCATCTTCGTGCTGTCTTCGCCTCCATCCAAAGCATTTGTTACCACCGAGGATCGAGCTCTGGTAAACTGGTAAGTCAGTAACCTTGGTCGACGGTAGGTGGCGATTGGTCGGGGTGCGTGAACGACGATACTGGTTATATACTGCTCGACGAGGCGACGACATAACCAACCCAATGAAGCGCCCTTTGGAATTATAACATGGACTATGAATGTACAGTATAATCGAGATCTACCTATTAGGCCATCGTTAATGATGGATAAAGTTTCACCCACCCATTCTATAAAATATTGTTGTGAGTCATCACTCGCAAATAAGATGTTTCTATAATGGTGGGTAAAGTTTCACCCACCCATCTTATAAATTAATTCTTGAACCTATTTTTTTAATTTTGATTTTTATTTTTCAAGCTCATTTGAAAAGATAAAATAATATATAAATGTGATAGCCCCATATAAAATTTTCACCAAGTCACTTGTCCGGGTGGGTGCAGAAAAGTACTCTCACTTACCCTTCCAACTTTAATTTCTCACTGTTATAAATTTTTTTTCACCCACATTTAACTTATTTTTTATGCCGGGTCACTTGGCAATCGTCTTGGCCATTCACAAAGCTTTACTAAAAAAAGTGTGAAAATTATGTAACCCCACTAATGTGATATCACATGCAAAACAATTATTTTTCCTCGTAGGTGTTCCAAAAATGTTTTGGCGAAAGAAACAATTCAGAAAGGTAGGAAAAGACTTGTCTATTAACAGCAAATGAACACATCGAACAAAACAAAAAGGTGTCATCAGTCAATGTCAAACAAAGTACGTATAGTTTGCTCTCTAGGGTTTCTTAGGCCAACATGAAGTATATATAAAACGTGTCTACACCTTCATATTTTACCTTGATAGATCTTGACCTCTAAAAGGGAGTTATATATGTATGGCCGAGTTTGGCACACGGTTGTATAAAATTAGCTGTTTTTAAAAACAATTGTTGAAATTTTATTTATATTTTTTGTTATTAATTTTAAAATAATATTAATAATTATTTATATGATGATATGTATGCAATTTTTAGTAAATTTTGGATTAGATTATAATTTCTACAAATAGCCTATTGAAAATCAATCTATTATAACTAATAGGCCATGTGAATAGGTTGTATTATGTATACCAAATACTTATTTAACTTATTTGAGTTCGTCAAATCTTTCAATAAGTCATTTTTTCCAATAAGTCATTCCATAAATTTACCAAACCACGAGATGCAAAAAAATTCCACAAATATACATGTAGTTATTAACCATTTTGAATAACCATTTTTCAATAAGTTTACCAAACCATGAGATGATATTTTTCAATTGGATAAAGATCTATGTTTTGTATTAAGATGGTTAATAACCATTGTGAATGTTTAGTAATACTTTGGTAACTAAACATAGCTAATAACTATAAGAGTATATCACTTATTAGTTAAATCAATAAATATATATAAATAATATTCTAATTTTATCAGTCATAGTAGAAAACGCACATTGTATACATATTCTATATTTATGAAAATATATAAATAATAATTACTTTTTTTATTGAATTTATAAGTGTTAATAACTTTTAAAATAATGAAACATACATTTACAATAATTTAAATATGCAGACTTATAATTTTTGGAGTTATTTATGTGAAATTTAAGATGGTTATTAACCATCCTAATTAAATAAGCTTAACATTTTCATTTCAGTTATATTTTATCTCTACACAATGATTCACAATACCACAATAATTAACCTTGATTACCGCTATTTATCACTTATTACTAGTGTTTATAAGTAGTATAAACTATTTATAATAAGTAAAAAGAATAATTTGACCCGAGGATTCAAATTGACTTTGAATTAAAAAAAAAAAGGGAAGAGTTGTTAACACAATCATATTATTTACAAATAATTTATTGGAAAAGCAGTAAAATTAAAAATATTTTGAATTGAAAATGAATTAAACTGTTTTTTTTAAAATGTTGCAATTTCATTAATAAAAATTCTAATGATATTTACAATGAAAAGTTAAATGAAGTTTACAATGAAAATTATGGATGAAATATAGATTTATAACAAAATTTGAAATTAAGCTTTTAGACAACCAATGTTACTGCATACTAAAAAAAGTATAAACAATATTATTATGAATCTTTGATAACTCGATCTACATTTTTAATATTGATAAGTAGCATCATAAGCTATACCATAGTGATTTAAAAATAATCTTTATCTAATATAATACACTATACCATATTAATCGAACAAAATTCTTATAAAAAGATCAAAATAATAATCACATATAAGAATAAACTAGTGTTCTTAAATTATATTTGAAGTACAAGTATAAAACTAGCATTAAGCTGGCTTTTGACATAAATATCAGTCAAAATGAAATAACTCCTACAGAGATAAAGGTTATTATTATTTTGGAGAGAATTAAGCTCAAGGAGAAGAAGAGAAGGGAGGAATGATGACAATATTTCAGTTAAGCAAGTACAAAGATAAATCCTCCGAAAGTTGGGCAATGGTCTCAATTAGGGATGAGAAAAATTTACCAGACTTTGGGACCGATCCCAGTCCCCGTTCCGAAATCTCGCTTCCATTTAGAATGGGACTGAGAATAGGATTTAACCTCAACTCCCGGTGATCCCCGTGATCCCCATCTCGATCGATTCCTGATCATATATATATATATATATATATATATATGTCAATGTCTGATTTACCACACAGTCCCTCTTAAGTAAGGAAGGTTATGTTTGTTTTCATCTTTTCATGTTAATGATCAAGTGTTGGATGATGAATTGATGATGATGATGATCAATTAAACATTTCTGTTTGCTAAACAATGTACTAGAAAGAGTGCTACTAATTAAGTATTGTGCTTCATATTTTCCAATTTATGAAAGTTGATTTACTATTATTTTTCTATGTTAGTCTTTTAAGGAAATAAATAAAAAAATAAGTACAAATTGGTTAGAGAACTGGGACTAGAAATCCCCGATTCATTTCCTGGTCCCGGTGGGACCGGGAGTGGGAGTAAAAGCTTGTTCCTAGTCACAATCAGAGCCGGGAGTGAGAGCAAAAACTTGATCCCCGTTGCAACCGGGACCGGGACCGAAAGTAGCAAAAATGGTTGGGATCCCAGTCTCGCTCATCTCTAGTCTCAATACTTAATTCTGTATGACATGATGGCTATATAAATTGCACCTTCAACGAATTTATGATCATATACAATAAGGATAATGATACACGTCTAGGAGCAAAATGGTTAATAGCCTTTAATTATTCAAAGCCTAATCGGATTGAAGAGTTTGCAGCAAAAGTTGCATACAACTGTAGAAACTAATAACAATGTAACAAAAAATAAAACACCATGGGTCACCATAGCATAATTGTAGCTAGAAAAATAACTTTTAAGGTTTGCCTTCAATTTTTCTTTCTTTCTTCTTATCATTTCTCTATGTAAAGTCTCGCCACAGTATCTTGGTCATTGCGTATGAAGCCTATGTCACAACCAATATTTGATATCCTATGTACTTTCCGTCGAGATTATTTCAAGAGTATAAGAGGATCATAAGACATATGGGAATCATGTAATACAAGTTTAAGGTTCATATATGAACTAAACATAAGTAATTTGATCAACATGGACTAAATTGGACCATACACGGGTCGTGTTAGCATCCAGAGAGCAAGAAAATAAAAAACAGGTTTGACGCGGACTGTGTATAGAGTGACACAGACTGTGTCACCCCTTACACGGGTTGTGTTAAACCTGACACAGTCCGTGTCAATGCACAATTTCTTATTTAATGCCAACGACTATATGATCCGAATTATTAACATATAATCTCTATTTAGCACACGCTATTTGACTGCAACTATTATATTTCTGATAAAGCATGTGGTCAATTGACTTGGTCAAAGTCATCGTAAACTTTAAGGACCATCATTATGTGCCTTTAAGTGAGGATGTCACAAGTTTGATACTCATCTTACTCTCCTATAAATAGGAGTCATTTGCAATCCATTTGGGTCATTCTACATCTAAGCACAACCTCTCATTCTATTCTAGATTGCATCTATACTTGAGTGAATCAAGTGAGAAACAAGTTTATCTTGAGTGTTTTAAGTGACTAAGTTTTATTCCTTTGAATATTTACGATATAGTAAATAGTTATTAAGGAAAATGAGTTCGTCCATGACTCTTAGCAATATTCAAGCAAAATAACAATTTGGTTATTATGTTAAATCTTTATCTCATCATACATACTGCAAGAAGATCAAGAAACCAAGAGAAGATGATGATCAAGATTCAAGCAAGGTCAAGACTCATTTTCCAAACAATTCCTCAACTAATCTATCATACGAGCTTTTTCCCCAAAGTCTCATTCTCTACATTACAAGTCACCTGTCCCACTTTTTGTCTAATCTTGTCATTTTCAACATGTTTTATTCTTCCCTTTAATGTAACTTACCCCTTTTGAGGTGGTAGCTCTATTAGTTGTTGTCTCACTTGTTACTATTTGGATTTCGACAGACCACTCTATTTCTTTGGATGTCTGGCTCTAGCCTTTGGATCCCCTAGGAAGGTGTCCTCAAAATCAAGAGCCAAATCAGGGTACGTCATCAACAACAATACACGATCCAATCGAATTGCTAAGAGCACGGTCATTGTTAGAGTTGACCCCCTATTCGCTATCCTCCTCATCATTGATCGAGTTGAGACCAACTCAAAATAATCCTTGTATGACAATATGCTTGCACGCTCACAACAAACCTCAATAGCGCCAATAGGGTCTTTGATAGACTTGCTACACTCAGGGCCACCATCGACAAAAACCTCTAGAAAGTTAGCCACAATTGTATATTTATTAACAATATTTTCCAACCTGATATTAACCGCGCAATTAGGGTATGATTTAGACAAGTCGTTCCCAATGAGTAAATCACCACAATTATTCTTCCTAAGGATCCATTTCCGAATGAACTTTGCTACAATAGATAGTCTATCAGACTGGATTTTATGGAATTTAGCCCGTGAAATGTATAACTTCCTATGTTTCAAATTTTTTTTAATGATTTTAAACAATATTTTCTTTAATAATTACACTTTTTATCAACAATAAGAGTAAAACATTTATTGACTTTGTTGACAAATATAAAAAGTTACATAATTGTATCAAGTATAATTTTTTTTAAACACCAGATATTATATTAAGAAACAAAAGGGTTCAAAACACCCTCAGAGGCAGCCATCTCTGCTACCTCATTGGGACATCACCCCAGCCAACTCCTAGAAAACATTGAAGACACATCTATCCTAGCAAGGCTATGCGCCACATTATTACAATCTCTTGTAGAAAGAAAATTTGACAGAACCAAACTAAGAAACAAGTTTCAGACAATCTTGAATCACTTCAAAGGCTTCCGCACAAACTCTTCAACCTTATTCCAAGGCCCAGATCACCACTTGGCAGTCCGATTCCACCTCCAGTCTCCTCACACCCATCTGTCTCGCCAACTTCATCCCTTGCTTCACTGCTCCCGCTTCCACGGCCTCTACACTCCATGATACTTCCTGAAACAAAGCTTGTGCTCTGCTCACTATTCCACGATGATCCCTCGCTATTGCCCCCATCCTCCCCTCCCCTTCGCTGAAATCAGTGCATCCGTGATCAGCTTCCACCACCCCATCAAGTATAACTGAAAATGCACATTTCATGTATAATCTATATTCATGAAAAAATATAAATATAAAACTATTTTTCATATAATTTATGAGTGTTAATAATCCTCATAAAATGAAAGACATTTTATAATGATTTAATATGCTTACATATAATTTTTGAAGTGATTTAAATGAAACTCAAGATGGTTAATGACCATCTTGATCCAAGATATACTTGTCATTTTCACAATAGTAATTCTTAATATTCGAGAGATCCAAGTCGGGAGCTCACTTCAACCAAGGCCCATGGTACACAAGTTAAGTGAGGTTCCATCTTAAAACCAATTGGTGTTAAGAGGAGTAGCCCACTTGACTTATATACCATGTCATTTCCCTTTACTTTTCCGAAATGTGACATTTTTACTCATGGATGAATCGCAACACTTAAGGTCATTTTTCACTAGGTACATTATCATTTTAATATAGACGTAATGAAGAAGAGTTATTGTAATAAATACAAGAAGTAGGTTATTTTGTGTATACTATATATTAGGGATGACGATGTGGCGGGGAATCCCCAAACCCCCCCGGTCGTTCCGGGGAAAAATCCCCATCCCTATTGGGCATAGGGATGGGGACGGGGACGAAGACAATTTTTCAAAATCCGCTCGGGGACGGGGCGAGGATGGGGAAAATTTTATCCCCATCCCCGTCCCCATTTTCCCGTTGGGAAAAATTCCCCGTCCCCATCACCAAAAATTTTAAAATTACCAAATAACCTTTATTCTAATTTGGTGTATTACTGTTTGATTTTAAAATTACCAAATAACCTTTATTCAAATTTTAAAATTACCAAATTACCAAATTACCAAACTTGAGGAGGATGTATTATTGTATTTTTTTTTCCGAATAACACTTGTTGATGTATTATTGTTTGATTTTGATGTATTATTACTTGAACAAGTTAAATACGTTGTATTTTGAACAAGTTAAAAACCCGGTCCGATTAAAATTTGGTTAGATTTTGGATAGCTTTAAAAAATCTCCGTTGGGGATGGGGAATCCGCGGGGATTGAGATGGGGCAAGAATCATTCTTCGAAGGGGAGATAGGGACGAGTTTTGGGAGCGGAGATGGAGACGGGGATATACTCCCCGGTCCTCGATCCGCCCCGTTGTCATCCCTACTATACATACATATATACAACAAGGAGATTATTTGTTTAGGTAAAGGACAAAATACATAAATTAGGAGGTTTCCTCAACTACCACCGCATATTATATATATGACAGCATGTTTTGGAGGCAAGATATCACTGGCTCATTCTATAGTATGCACAATCTCAAAAAATGATGGAATACTATTTGAGTATTTGGTGTCTACCTACAGCATGAGCACTCTATGCACTGCCCGTGCCCACTGATCTCTGCACGGCTATGAAGTATGACCATAATCTCTGTACAGCTACAGCAAGATCACTGGCTCATTCTATAGTATGACCATCATGATTGTGGTCACACTCCCTAGCCGTGCGGATGTTGCTGGGCATATATTCTTGTTAGTGGAGGATACAGTCCTAACGTATTTTACTGCTCAATCCTTATCCAATTTGATCAAGGTATATATACATAGCTAACTTAATCCTTCTTTCTCTCCTCTCCGTCCCAAAAAATTTGTCCATGTTTGAGTAATGAAGTCAAACCTTTTAAATTTTGACCGTTAATTAACCAAATTATAATATGTTGAGTTAACATGAAAGACCACCCGTTATTAGATTTGTGATGGAAGATATTTTTACTTAAATATAATATTACAAGTCTTGTTAAGGTAAAACGTAAAATATTAGCAGTCAAAGTATGACATCGAAGACGTACTGTAAAAAAGCAATGTGGACAATTTATTTGCGACAGAGGGACTATTTAACAAGTGGGTTTATGTAAGTATAAACAGTGATACGATGATTAGCAAATTGTAGGTTTTGCATCAATCTTTACTATGACCTTATTTGATAAACGTACAACTTATTGAATGATTTATTGAGAAAAATGGCTTATTGGAAGATTTTCAAGTCAAATAAGCTAATTAGGTGTTAGGTAACTAGCCTATTCATTTGGTTGATTGTGCCCAATAGACTAACTTTTATTAGGTTGACATGAGCAGCCTATTGGATTGACTGTTTGTAGAAATTACCACTTAACCCAAAATTTATCAAAGGCTACATACATGTCATCATAAAAGTAATTAATACATATTGTTTTAAAATTGGTGATAAAAGGTATAAATGAAATTTCAACAATTACTTTTTAAAAAACAGTTAACTTTACCAAGCACATGCAACTTTTCCAGATAACTAATCCAAACCGTTGATACAAACGACCAATACAAACAATTAATTAACAGTAAACAACCAATACAAATAGCCAACAATTAATAACTAACGACTGTTTGTCAAATAAAGCATATATAAAGGAAGTGTAAAGAGAATTAGCTGGAAGTTAAGAAGGATATGTAGAAGTTGAATGAAACTTCATTAGTCTGGAAAGAGATAGAGGAAGTCACAATAAAGTGAAAAGAAGTTTAAAAACGAAGTCGAAAGTGAAAATGATTTATAGTTAGTTGACAAGGTGACTAACCAAAGAGCTGGCAGTACACTGTTGGTGACTTTTTCAGACTAAAGAGGACGTTACAAACTTACAATATATAGACATACAACAAAAAAATACATACATACATGTATATATGTAAGAATATATGTATATGCACATATAACGTACATGAATTATACATACACATACACACTCACACTCACACTTACACTCACACTCACACGCCTAACACGTGCACACATATATATTCATGAAAAGAAAATTATTCATTCTCAAAATTATTCATTCTTAACAAATTTAGTAGATATTCATGAAAAGAAAAGTATTCATTCTTAACAAATTTAGTAGATATAATTCTTGATAATTTAATAACTAACAACATTCAAGTGCTTTGTACGGTATAAGCATGGGTGGATCTGGGGCTATGGTAGGGGTGTACCCCTGGCCCCTGAAAAAGTTTAACTAGTCTATATTATTTGGAAAGGAAAAGTATAAGTATGTGTTAAATGGATATCCTTAAAAAAACTCAAATATTAATATTATTGAATTTACTGTTAATTGGACAACTTTAATTTGGAAGTCAAGATCCGCCACTGCTATATGCAAGCTAGTTGTTATATTAGTATCCGTACTTCCAAAAAGAAAAAAACTAAAAAAAAAAAAGAAGAAGAGATTGGCCAATCTTGTCGCTAGGTTGACATTCCTTTCAAATTCTTTATTTGATTCATTGCTACTGCCTAATGCCAACTTAATGAATGATTTATGTTAATTCACAACATTGGTTCTTTTGCATTCCTATGTGCTCAACATTTTCACAGTAACTTTTTCACTGCCTTACTTTGGAGGATAATTGGATTCTAATAATCCCTACTTTTACCAATTGGACAATGGTGGACCGTACTTTCACTTTGTATTCTGGTGGTCCAAAAAAAAAAAATTGGATTGTAGTGGTACCAAATTCACCTCCACATTCTTCTTATTTTTTTTCATTCCTACACTATATTGTTTTTGTTTTTTTCGTTCCAGCCCCTAGAAAGTTAATGAATTGTAGTTTTTAAAACATTTTTTAAATTATTTTTTTGAGACTCCGAATAATTATTATGATTTTTTAAAAATAATAAAAGTGAAAAAATCGTAAAAAATAGTAAAAAAATGAAAAAAATTGGGAGAAACGCTGTAAATTCATTAAAAATCATTGTAAAGTGTTATACTAAGTTTTGAATCAAATGCAACACAAAATCTATGATTCCCTTGAAAATAACCCACTACAATCCATTTTTTTTTTGGACCACCAGAATACAAAGTGAAAGTACGGTCCACCATTGTCCAATTGTTGAAAGTTGGGATTATTAGAATCTTATTATCCTACTTTGGAAGCTTATATTTACATACATTATGTGCTTGAATCGTATTTATAAAATATCATTTTCGATTGGAAGGGAAAAGTGCTTAAATTGACCAATGTGCCCTAATGTGTTCAACCTTTGTGTGTCCTTGATAGTAGCGAAGCCAGGAATTTATATAAGGAGTGTCATGAAATTAGCACATCAGTTTCTTCATAGTTTATAGAAAACTTTTATATGCACCTACATATGATGCATGTTCCAAAAAATATGATGTTATATCTGTTTTAAATTAAGGGTGTATTTGGAGGAGAGGCAAAATTATTTTTCAAAAGACGATTTTCCCATTTTAATGTATTTGATGTTCAAGAAATGGGGAAAGTAATTTTCATTGAAAGTCATTTCCCCCTTCCGTGGTAAACTATTTTATTAAGTACAACCTTAAGAAATTATGTTCGCTTTTATATCTACTGGAAATAATTAATTTCTCATCAAACTCTCTCTCTCTCTCTCTCTCATCTCAAGAGAGTTATGTATGTATATATCCATCAAACAAGTAAAAGTATCACATAAAAAACTTATTTTCCCGAAAATCATTTTACAAGGAATACTGTTTTTCTGGAAAATGGTTTTCACTTGCACCAAACACACCCTGATTAAAAGTAATTTGTGAATTAACTTTACAACTTTCCAATTTTCACTTAATCATATTTATATTCGGCTATTTAATATTTGACATTTAATTAAATTTAGTTCCCATGCCCCTTTTACATAGCTTAACTCGAAAGTCCTAATTTCTTATGAGAAATAATCGCAAAATTATCTTAGTATAAAATTGACCAACCAATAAATTGAACTTGGCAATAACTTAAAAAAAGATACATATAAAATGAAATTAAGAATTGACTTAAGTATAGATTAGGTGGATATAATTTAAAATAAAACTTGAACAATTGACAAGAGTCTTAATTGAAACTTATAATTAACAACAAACATACTTAATTTGGAAATTTAAACAAATTAAACCATAAACCCTGAGTTTTTCAATTCATGAATTATGGGAAAATGATGGTTCGTCACTTCAAAAAAAAAAAAAAGTTAGCAAAAACCGCCCATTAATTCCTAGCTTATGGTAGGCATAATTCACGAATAAAAAGCATCAATTGAAAATTAAAATTTAAAATATATTTAATTCATAAATATTATTAGCAATAATTAATCTCAAGTTAGCAAGGTGGAGGTGAACAATATGTTGTTTGCAGGTGAACCGGTGGTTGGACAGTTACGAATAACAACATTAAGGGTGTGTTTGGTTGGAAGGAAAATAATTTCGGAGAAAATCGTTTTGCAAGAGAAATGGTTTTCCAAGAAAAATGGTTCTCTGTGTCCAATTTTCCTTTGTTTGGTAGGAGACAAATCGTTTTTCAGAAAATGATCATATATACCAACATAAGTGGTGATATAATGTTACGAATAAAAGTATTTGGACATCAAAATTTATATTTAAGCTTTTTTCACTCCATCCTACCATATCATGAACTTTCGATTCAAACAGCTAAATTTGAATTTTGTTTTAAAGTTTTAGTTAGTTTTAACGGCAAAAAATGTTGGTATACTACGATAAATGTTTGGGAAATTGGATTTAAATATACAATCTGAACTTTGGGCCACAATAGACTAAATAATCTGAACTGGATTTGGGTCTAAATCATCTGAACTTTAATCCCCTTGAATTCTAATAGCACATCATTGAGTTAAGTTGAACTTAACTCGACGGCGGGATGACAATAATAAGCTGACAATAGTAAGAGAGAGAGAGAGAGAGAGAGAGAGAGAGAGATGTGTGAGAGATAGAGAAAGATAGAGAAAGATCCCGCAGCATGACATGGAGAAATGGAAGGGTAAAATAGTCAATTTATATATTATGTATGTTATAATGTCAACTCTTCTTTACACTCCAAATTGGAGTGTAAGAAACATAAGAGTTAAAAGGAGTAAAGGACGGTAAAACTTACTTCCCCTTAACCACCCCCCCCCCCCTACTCCATTCTCAAGCAAGATTAAGGGTGCCACGACTGTCTAAACGCTTAGCCAATTCAACCATTTTGGGAGTTTATTCAACCATTTGCAACATATCTATGTTTTTCAAGGGGTGTTAAATGACCCGCCTTGACATACGGTAGCCTAGCACCTGGTTGTTGAGGTGTGAGCATAACAGTAAATTTGTATATACCCCCTTCAGATTTATGATATTATAGATCCAATCCTAACATTTTAAGTTTATATTTATCTCACCTAATTTTTTGAATCAATTTAATTTAGCAACTTTTTTTATGATGGTGTGATTTGTGATGAAATTTATTTGTTAAAATTATTCATCATTTCAGTAAACAAACTTCATCACAAATCACACCATCACTGAAAAATGCTAAATTCATTGAAAAAGTTGCTAAGTTAATTTGGTTTAAAATGTCATCAGAGGTAAATATTAACTTAAAAAGGTCAAAGTGAGATTTATAAATGTCAAACATGACGGAGGCAATCTGTAAATTTTCCTGACTAGAGTAGGTAGAATGTTCTCTGACCCGATACCCGAATTTGTCCAACCTGAAAAAATTGGGTATGATCATGAAATTTTCGACTTAATTTAACATTGATCGAAAGTTCGAGCACAATATATATTTATCATATTTTTACTATTGGAACTAATTTTGACCAGAGTTTGTGCCTGCCTAAATTTTCCATCCTAGTCCCAGTCGAAATAAATTGGGTAACAATCATCATTTTCTCAATCAAATTTCAACATTGCCCAATTAATTTAACTTATTTGAATTTAACCTATACCTGATTTTGTGCGAGAAAAGCAACAGGAAGGGTCTAAAATGCATATTAGAAGAAACAAGAGGAAGACGACCTTGTTGCAAACTAAGTGGATGATGGTTATAGAAGCTACTCGAAGGGCTAAATTTACTTTAAATGAAGTTTCTAAAAGGCAAAAAGTGTCCAAGAAATTAAAAAGATTGATGCCGAAATTGCTGATAGGACGGACTGTAGTACTTGGCAATTGTGGTGTTTGTGAATTATTCATGGTCAACTTGCAACCATAGAGCATTTCAAGAGGAACAACATCAAAACCAGGCCTGTCCATTGAGTAACATGAAAAGAAATCCTAATATTTGATTTATTTTTTAGCAGTCTATTGGCTTGTAGGGTTTTTAATATGGTGTTTTGTTCTGACTTGTACCTCTATAAGTTGATGTTTATCTTGTTGTCTCTTGTTGCTTTGTTGTTTGAGTGTAATTCTTTGTAACATTTTTATGCAAACTTTTAACATTTTAATGACTTTGAATAATTGAAAAAAAAAACACATTGTCAATTTAATTCCAATTGTTATGAAAAAAACTTCACTTCAAGTCTTCAACAAGGATGGTTTTTACAAACTTTTCAAGAACACTCTTCTTTGCAAAACAAGCTAAATTATGCCAACAAACTTGATCCACTGTTAGCCCTTACTCCCTTTCTAATTTTATTTGATTCACCGATTCTTACTATATCGGATTAAAAATTGTCTAAAATATTTTATATTTTCAGCACAGTTACTACTTTGTACAAAAAGATTAAATATATAATTTTACAATATTTTACGAAACTTTATAATTTTAATAATCTTACTATATAAATGGAAAGAACACAAAGTAATTAATATATTTTTTTCGATGGAACGAACTGATTAATATTGTGAACAATAGTCTGGGTAGGCAAGTACAAACATAAAAGATATAAAGACAAAAAATTTAATGTCACGGTCCTCACGGACCTGCAGCTAGATCAGTGTAGAAAAGAAATCTCCGGCCCATATTATAGCAAAAAAAATAGTCTGGATATACTTATGTTTTTGTGAAAATAATTTTTAAGACTCCATATTTTTAAAACTAAATTTGAAATAGTTTTCTTTATATACTAATAATTATCAGTACCCATTATTTTAATAGAAACCTATTAAAAGGGGTACGTAGTAACTTTTTATATTTATAGAAAATAGTTTAAAATAAGGACATTTTATGTAAAATAGGATTTTTTGAGATTTTTATTAAAACATGCTAAAATAAATACTCTTAACTCTTTATGATAACTTTAATAATAGTATTAGTTATCACAATCTACTACTTATACCTCAAAAATTGTACTTGCTTATGATAACTTTAATAATTTGACGGTCCAACACAACTACGTTAAGATATCTGTCAAAAATTCTCTAGTTAAGTTTATTTTTTTTTTTGGTAAGCATGGTGAGCCTATAACCACAGAAAATACAATTTTTGAGGTATAAGTATTAGATAGTGATAACTAATACCATTAAAATAATTATAAAGAGTTTAAAAGTGTTTATTTTAACCCGTTTTAATAAAAATCTAAAAAAAATTCATCTTTTTGCATAAAAGGTCCTTATTTTAAATCTATAAATATAAAAAGTTTCTACCCCTTTTAATAGGTTTCTATTAAAATAGCGGGTCCTTATAATTATTAACACATAAAGAAAGGAACTTCAAAATTAGTTTTCAAAATATGGGGTCCTAGAAATCATTTTCACAAAAAGATAGGTACCTCCAAATCATTTTTTACATATTATAGCCAGTCTAAAAGATCCATGTGTAAATTTTCAACTACTCTATAAACACATTTTGCTCAAATTTGTAACCAGATATTAAACAACTTAATAATACACTCTTATCAATTATATAGAAATTATATCAACAATGTAAATAAATATATGTGCAAGTTATTTCATCTTTTATGTTTTCAGTGCGAAACAAAAGTCTATGAGAGAAGTGATTAGTGCAAATTTAAAGCACTTAGGTTTAATGGATGACATGACACTCAATACGGTACTTAGAGGGCTAACATTAAGGTAGTATGGTGAGGTTGCTGGTAGGAAGTGTGTTTTGTTTGGCTATGCTTTGTGGCTTGTATTTAATTATGTTATACATGGTACATTTAACTCTTCCCCAAGGATATGGCCAATATAGCTATACATTTCCATACTATAGCAATTTTCTTGGTCTTTTAGTTTTTCATATTGGTTGCCAAAGATTTTTCTTTAGAGTTTTTCTCCTTAAGCATTAAACTGAGTTTTGAAAAAGCTTTCGTGGGTCTGTGGGGATCGCCCTCTCCATGAACTCTAATTCATGGGTGGAAGGTTACCTATATCTATATCCTCCGTACCACGCTAAAAACGTGTTTCCAATTTTTCGTTGTTGCTGTCGAATTTTCGTAGGAATAAATTTGAGCTGACATTCTGATACCAACATTTTATACTCGTAAAATATTTTTGTAAATAAACCATCACTTTTGCTAAAAAAAAGTGATGTGACACTGCTCCATTGATGTTTTTAATTAGAGAAATTGGATTCTAATAATACGAACTTTTGGTCATATAAGACTTAATAATACGAACTTTCGATTCAGTGATGAATAATACGAACTTTGACCCCCTGTTGCCCCCAATAACATGCCACCGAGTTAAGATTAACTTGACTCGGCGGCAGTCCGACGTGGCGGTGGAGGCACGCGCCTTCTTGTTTTGACTTTGTCACGTCATCACGCTAACTTAAAAAAATAATACGAACTTTTACCTATGATGCTCTGAATAATATGAACATTTTTTTCTCTCTAAAAATCTCAGATCCCCTTTTTACTTCTTCTATCTTCTTCAATCCTCCCCCTCTCTCCTCCTCCATCGGAATCAAACCCAGAATAAAAATGGGATCTGGGTTTTCTGGGTGGCGAGGCGGGAGATCTGTTCAAGGGCGGAGTTCGCGGCGACGAGGCTGCCATGGGAGACGAGGCAAAACCTCCAACATTCTCCGGTCTCGTTTCCTCCTCCATTATTGGTCACAACTCAAGACATCGAAGCAGCCCTCTCGACATTCATCCCAGAAAGAGAAGATGAGGCCCTTGGAGTCTGAAACGATGAGGACACTGATGGAGTGAAAGACTAAAGTTTTGATTAATCACGGAAATTAATTAACGTTTTAAGGAAAATCTCAGCAAAGAAGAACAATCCAAGGAGAGCCCAGATCCAATTCAGAATCGGTCTTCAAACCAGGCGCCGAAAATCGGCAGCCCGTCGTGTTTTTTCTGGGTTTCCTCTCTCTGTCCGCCATTGTTGCTGGCTTTGTGTTTTGGAACCTTTTTTCTTCAAGTTCCAACGCTGCGCTTCTATTGTTCCTGCGCTCTCGCCCAGATTCTGACCTCGCACAAGCACGCTATGGTCAGATTGTCAAGATTACTAGGGTAATCAATTTCCCTAATTTTTGGGTTCCTAATTTTACTGCGTTTTTTTTTACGAATAATGGGTCGATTTAACTGAAAGTTGATGATAATTGAAGAAAGTTATCATCTTTTTTGTAAAACCCATTAAAAGAGTCAGTAAAAGAGCAATTCCCATTCCCACAAAATGTCATAAATTGGGAGGTTTGAAGAAGGAAGAAGAAGCAGGAAGAAGAAGGTGAAGTTGGAGAGAGAAAGAGGGAGGAAGAAGAAGATTGTGAAGATGAAGAAGAAGAAGAAGAAGGAGAAGGAATGGGAGCTGGAAATCTGAAACGAAGAAAGGGGGAATGAGAGAGAGAGAGAGAGAGAGAGCGGAGAGAGAAAGATAGGGGGCTGACGTGGACACATCTCCGCCGCCACGTCAGACCGTCGCTGAGTCAAGTTAATCTTAATTTGGTGGCGTGTTATTGGGGGCAACAGGGGGTCAAAGTTCGTATTATTCATCACTGAATCGAAAGTTCGTATTATTAAGTCTTATATAGTCAAAAGTTCGTATTATTAAAATCCAATTTCCCTTTTAATTATGACAACTAGTTAACTAACCCATTCAATGGGCGGGTTAAATATACACTTGATCTATATTTGCCTGAACCCAAAACACATGCAACTCGTTTTTTTTACGTCAAATTTGCATAAATTTGAAATACACCCAACCTGTATTTGGAATAACGAAATATACCCTCCAACTATATTTAACCAATCTTTCAAATTGATAGGTCTAGCAGCTTAAATTTCATTTGATGATATGATTCTTGATTATTGTATTCGAGTACAAAAATAAATGCATGTGTAAAAAAAATACGAGTATTTCCCTGAATTCAAATACACCTGACTCGCGTTTTTTATGTCAAATTTGCTTGAACTCGAAATACACATGACCTGTATTTGCCCTAATGTGATATACATATAACCCGTATTTAACCCGCCCATTGGAATTGATAGGTTTAGTAGTTTAATATTCATTTGATGCTAGTATCCTTGGTTATTGTACTCATGGGCAAAAGAGTAAATTTGTATGTAAAAACAAACTACGAGGCAAACTACTAATTAATTATTAGTATATTCAAGAGTGAAAGAATAAATTTGTGTGTGAATACAAGCTACAAGACAAGTTGCTGATTAATTGTCATATTCGAGGACAAAAAAGTGAATTCGTATGTGAACACAAGCTATCAAGCAGGCATACTGCTCAAAGAAACTTTCCGTCCTCCCCACTTTATTGTATAGTGGAACTAGTTAACTGGCCCACCCTATGGGCGGGCTAAATATACCTAACATGTATCTGCCTGAACCCAAAACATACACAACTCGCGTTTTTAATGTCAAATTTATGTAAACTAAAATACACACGACTTGTATTTGCTCTAACCAAATATCCCTACAACTATATTTAATCAGTCTGTCTGAATTGATAGGTCTAGTAACTTAATTTGAATTTGATACCATGATTCTTGATTGTTGAATTTGAGTACAAAAAATTCATGTGGGAACAAAAAATATAAATATTTATCTGAATTCAAAATACATCTTACTCATGTTTTAATGTCAAATTTGTAAGAACTCTAAATATACTTGACCTGTACTGGCCGAACCAGACATACATATGACCCGTACTTAACCGGCTCATCCAAAATGATTGATTTAGTAACTTAATTTTCATTTGGTGCTATGATCCTTGGTTATTGTACTCAATGACAAAAGAATGAATTTGTGCGTGAAAACAAGCTACAAGACTCGTTGTTGATTAGTTATTATTATATTCAAGAGTACGTAAAAGATTAAATTTGTGTGTGAGCATAAGCTACAACTTGCAAGATAAACTACTGATTAACTATTATATTTGAGGATAAAAGAGTAGATTTATGTTTGAACAAACGCTAGCAGGCTGCAAAACAATTTTTGTATTCTTCTCACTTTTACAAGGGAGAGGATGTCGCCATGTCACAAAGAAACTTAATTTTAATGAAACTTTTAGTGATGAAATGTATTGTAGGTTTATTTATAGAAAATATGTTAAAAGTATAGATTGTTGAAAGTCAAAAAGAAAGTTTATATTATTTTCAATCAACACCCCACCAAATAAATCTTATTTGGCATCAAAACCCTCTTTTTAGACTCATTGTAAGACTTTAATTTATATCTATGATCAAGAATGGGGAGATTATTCTAGCTATATATATATATATATATATGTATAACACATATATTCAAGAGTTATTTTGATGTATATTACTTAAGGATTGTAAGATTAACATTTTTTGCCCCCTATTTAAAAATTTAATATCTGTATATATGACTGCACCAGAGCAATCCCTTTTATTTTAACCATCACTGCCTATAATATTTATTTCTATACATTTACTTTAGAGAAAATATGTTTTATACCCCGCCCTTAGTCTAGTGAAGGTTAGCAAAAAACATTTTAAAAAATGTTAATTATGTCTAATATTTTCGCAACTCATTCATAGTTTTAAATTAAAAAAAATCATATTTAAATTTTTATCATGATAAAACCGAGCTTTTTTTATTAATCGTAAGAGTAAAAATAATGATATAAATGTAACTATTCAATTCCAAAAAATTAGATATCATATAATTTGTTTTTTGAAATAAGATTGAAATTAAAGTTCCTCTAAGTAATAACCCCTAGTTTTGATAATAATTTATTTTACTAAAGGATACACTTATAGTGGTTGTCAACCATGACCACCGTAGGTAAAATAAATCTTACTCGTACATATGTCAAGTTTTATCTTGATTATTAACTTTTTTATTTAATATAAATTATAAAATATATTTTTTAAAATTTTAGTTTATTTTAAAAAATTTAAAATAAATATTTTTCAAAATATGCTTGTTTACTAGGCAAAAACTTAGAGTTAAGGTATTTAAATTTTAAAAAAAAATTCATAAAATTTTTTTAATTAAGAAAATATGTTTTATAATGGTGTACTAAATATAAAAAATGAGTGACAAATATAAAAATTGACACATATATGAATAAACATTGTTTTCATTGTGGTGGTCATGGTAGACAACCACTATAAATTTTTCTTTTTACTAAATATTTTTTCCTCTCAATTGTGTTTAACTTTTAGTCTTGAATAATAACAAACTTTCTCAATTAGTTAAATTCATGTCACTTATATATGTTTAACTTCGTCTATCAAAATATAATTGAAAATTCTATAATCGTGTCTATAATCTCATCGGTTCCCTTATTTAAGGGTGTTTTCTTTTTCAGATAGACATTACGTTATTAAGATCTATATTATCTTTACTCTTTTTCAAACATCTCATGAAACTCCTGTAAACTAAAATTTTGTAGACTGTCCAACCTGTGTTCATTTTTGGAACATTGTTAAGGTTCTTTAATGACTTTAATTTGATTTTCCACTAGAAGATAATAGTTGGAAAATGAACCTTTTTTGTTGATTTTGGAAAAGATATTTAATTATACTTAAGGATGGCAACGGGACGGATCGGGGATGAGGGAGTATACCCCCGTCCCCGTCCCCATCCCTGCTCCCAAAACTCATCCCCATCCCCGTCCCCATCGCCGCTTTGGGGAATGATTTTTGCCCCATCCCCATCCTCGCGGATTCCCCATCTCCAACGGAGATCCAACGGGGATTTTTTAAAACTATCCAAAATCTAACTAAATTTTAATTGAACCCGCTTTTTAATTGGACCCAGTTTTTAACATGTTTAAAATATAATGTATTTAACTTGCTCAAGCAATAATACATCAAAATCAAATAATAATACATCAACAAGTGTTATTCGGAAAAATATATAATAAAATATCATCTTCAAGTTTAATGACAAGCATAAAGTAAACTAAAAAACATCTTCATATTAATATATATTGAATCAGAATAAAGGTTATTTGGTAATTTTAACATTTTCGGGGATGGGGATTCGGGGATGGGGACGGGGAATTCACCCCGACGGGGAAATGGGGACGGGGATGGGGAAAATTTTGTCCGCATCCCAACCCCGTCCCCGAGCGGATTTTGGAAAATCGTCCCCATCCCCATCCCCATCCCCATCCACAAATGGGGGCGGAGATTTTTCCCCAAAGCGGGGCGGGCCCCGACAGGTTCGGGAATTCCCTGCCCCATTGTCATCCCTAATCATATCATATATCATATATCATATATCACATATATATATATATATATATATATATATCATATCATATATCATATATCATATCATATATTATATATATATATAAAACTGGGTACAAAGGGCAATGGTGGAATTTGTGTGATTTTATAAGGGTATTTTTGGAAAACATTAATTGGTTACTTTTACCTTTTTCCTTACATTAATTACATTATTTTGTATATACTAATTGATGTGGCAAGTTACTACTAACTTTCTAACAATGAAAAAATACCACTACTTAAAAATATAATATTATAAACATACTGAAATGAAAATTTAAAGAAAAGTTATTTTATATATATTAATTTACAATGAGAGTTACTACAAGTTAACAACTAATAAATAATATTACCTAACTATTATAAAAATATCATAATATGTGGGATATGTTGGTAAAGTAATATCTAATACAGCTCCTACATTTCATCTATTAAATAGCCTATTATTTTTTTTAATTAAATTTTAAAGTTATAACCAATTATTGTTATATATATATTCCCTAGATTTCATCTATTAAATAGAATATCATTTTTTTTATTAAATTTTAAAATTATAACCCATGAATTATTTTCTATTTATACATACTCTATATATTTAATTATTTAGTTTTGTGTAGACAATTGTTCATTAAGCAGTTTAAGTTGTTATTTTTGTTACTCAATAATTTTCCTAAAATTTCTATCTTTTTTCCTATCTACCAATGATCACTTGGTCTACTTAAAGTAATTTCTAAACTTTTTTCAAACAAAATTTTTCTAAACTATTAATTTAATTGTTGGCTAATAAGACTATCAAAGAGTTTTTAATTAAAAAAAATCAAAGAGTTCAATGTCATAAGTTTTTTTTTTTTTGAGGTACAATGTCATAAGTTGTCATTAACGTACTGTATATTCTACTTCAATTCATATATATGCATTATGAACAATTTATATGAATAATCATACCATCAATCTATGAATTGTTAATGTTTACTTCATTTATTTTTTTTAAAAAAAGAGGAACTATTGCTTTAGAATTTTTAAATAATGTAATTCCTAACTTCTTAGCTAATGAGGCTAATAAAGCGCATTAATTTGTAATAACATAAGTATACATTCATTTGAGAGGGATTTATGTATTAAAATTAAAGAACAATTGTAAAATTAGTTATGAGTTTAAATGAAGTTGACAAAAATATTCAAATTTCCATTAAATAAAGAAAGAACATATTTTTAAAAACGTACAAGCTATAACAAATTTATCATACAAATAATTTTAACAAAAAAAAAGATGGATCTAATAGTGTCTCGTACAGCATATGAGGAAAGATGATCATATATATATATATATATATATATATATATATAGATATATATATATATATATATATATATATATATATATATATATATATATAGGGAAGTGATCATATGAGCATTGTGTTTATGTAAGCATGTGAGCATTAGGAATGTGAACCCTTGGATCTTGAATCAATGGATGGGAAAAAAAGAGAAGTTTAGCTTTTTTTTCACCCTTTTGACAAGCCATCACGTGACAGTAGTAAATGAAGGAGCCGAAAAGGGGGGGGGGAATGAATTGCCTGTATTGGGAAGGGAAAACGTGGGTGAATAACAATTATGATGAGACCTATTGGAAATTAAAAAAAAACAAAGAGAGAGAGAGAGAGAGAAAGAGAGAGAGAGAGAGATGAATTGATGCATGAAGAGGCAAGTAGGAAGCCCAACCGTCATACAAACAATCATTCACATTGCAAGAACCAGCCAGGGAAAGGAGACGATACAAGGAGTCCATGCGAATGATATTCATCTGGTGATTCGTTTTTGCGGATGGGTGATGAAATTTCGACGACTAAAGGACCAACTAAAGGAGAATTTATGTAAGTGAATGTTGGGTTGATTCGTTTTTTCAGTGAGTGTTGAATTGGGTTGTGGGTTTATCTTGATTTACGGCGTGATGGTTGAACATGAATGTTATTTGGTAGCAGAGATATGTATATTGTAGTGTTCGATGCTCATAAATAGTCTGATTGATTTCCGCAGTGTGAATGATGAATGTCCACAGTTTGATGTAGTCTGATATGCATATAGTAAATAGATCGAGAATAGAACAGAAGATATTAAATCCCATTGATAAAGTCGTTGTTGTTCATAATGTACATTATGAAAAGTCAACAATTGATGTTCACAATGTCCACGACAAATGTGGTCGATGTCCATAATGTAAATGATGAAAAGGCATGAAGAAAAAGTAAGTCAATATTTGATGTACACGACAAATGGTGACAATGTCCAGAATGATGGAAATACATGAGGGGAAGTCTGTCCACAATGTAAATGAAGGTTGTTGATGTTCATAATGTACAGTATGAAAAGTCAATAGTTATATATGTTGACCAAACATAGTAAAATATTTGATGTCCACAATGTAAATAAAGGAAGTCCACGGTTACTTATATTGAAACACACACATGATACACAGAGAGATCATGTAATAGTTTGTCATTAAGACTAACAATTAATTTTGTGTTTGCAATTTAAATGTAATAGTTTGTCATTAAGACTAACATAAATGATGACACATAGAGAGATCTTTGTTTTAGTATGATTAGGAATGTTTGATGTTCATACTGACAATGTTTGATATCCCTTGCTATTATACTTGATATCCATAATGATAATGTTTGATGTCCCTTGTTGTTATTCTTGATGTCCACACTGACAGTGTTTGATGCCCCATGTTGTTATACTTGATGTCCACACTGATAATGCTTGATGTCCCCTGCTGTTATACTTGATATCCACAATGATAATGCTTGTTGTCACCTGCTGTTATACTTGATGTCTACAATGATAATGCTTGATGTCTCTTGGTGTTATACTTTATGTCCATAATGATAATGCTCGATGTCCCCTATTATTATACTTGATGTCCATAATGTTAAAGCTTGATGTCCTTTGTTGTTATACTTGATGTCCATGATGATAATGTTTGATGTCTTCTGTTGTTATACTTGACATCCATAATGATAATGCTTGATGTCCCCCTGTTGTTCTTGTTGATGTCCATACTGATAATGTTTGATGTCCCCTACTAGTATACTTGATGTCCATAATGGTAATCCTTGATGTCTCATGGTGTTATACTTGATGTCCACAATGTTAATGATTGATGTCCCTTATTATTATAGTTTATGCCCATAATGATAATGTTTCATATCTCCGGCTGTTATACTTGATGTCAATACTGATATTTCTGGATTTACCCGACTGTTATACTTTATGTTCGCCCTAATAATGCTTTGATGTCCTTTGTTGTTATACTTCATGTATGATGAAGTACTTGATATACCCTACTGTTGTACTTGATACTCATTTTATTGTATTTAATGTCCTCACATGTTGTTAGTGTTATAAAAGAGTAATTCATGTCATTGATGTTCATCATCATTGTAACTGATGTCCTGGCATGTTTCATTGGATATTCATTTTCATTGTACTTCATGTCCATGTGCCAAAGGAGGCTACAATTCACCCACTATCAGCATCAACAACAAAAGGAAGGGGCAAGAGAACAAAAGTACCTGTAGAGGTTGCAACGGAGAAGAAACCAATAGCACGACGATGCAAATGTTGCGACAAAATTGCGATGCACGACATCTGAAATTGCCCAGAACGCTATAGATGACATGTTATTATTTCTAGATATGATTTTTGTGGGGGTTATGTATGAACATATATAGTTGGAGTGATGCTTTTTTGGGGGATTATTTGTGGTATGTATTTTATTATGTAGAATTGTCATTGGAAGACATTTTGTTTCATTTGATGGAGACTTTTGCTTAGATGTGGACGCACGTTACTTCATATGCATTTTACCCCATCATGTGAGGATTAAAGTATTGTAATTTGGAGGACACTCAGTTTCATTGGTGTGTACTTGATAAATTTTTATGCATTTGTAAAGAGTGGTGGGCATCCAGTTTTTAGATTGAGGACATCAAATATCTATAAACAGCACATTACGCATTTGGACTGAAGACATTACGTGTTGCATGCGGTGTCCCCATTCAAACATACTTGATGATTTAATGTACAGATGTAAACAATGTTCATCCTTCGATATCATTGTGGACATCCATTAGTATCATCGCAGACATCCTTAATTACTTACATGAACTTCAATTAATATTTTGTAGTATTGTCATTGGATGACATTCAATTTCATTCGATGTGGACTTTTGCTTGGATATGGACGCACTTCATATGCATTTTACCCATCATGTGGGAATTTAAGTATTGTAATCTGGAGGACACTCAATTTCATTGGCATGTACTTGATATATTTTTATGCTTTTGTAAAGAGTGGTGAGCATTCAGTTTTAAGACTAAGGATATCAAGTATTTGTAAACAGGACATCACGTATTTAGACTGAGGATATTATGTATTGAATGTGGTATCCCCTATCCAAACATACTTGATGTATTACATGTGGTATCCCCATTCAAACATACTTGATGACTAAACGTACAAATGTAAACAATGGTCATCCTTCAATATCATTGTGGACATCCATTAATATCATTGCAGAAATCATTAGTTGCCAATGCGGACTTTGACTACATATATATGCATGTTTGGTCGCACACATATGTGGATGACCAACGTGGAATTCTGTAAATATCACTGTGGACATCAAGCATTATAAATGCGGTCTTCGCCGCATAGGACAAAAATGAGCTTTGTTAAATATCATTGGGGACATCAATCAATATTCTTACGGACATCATTAATTACCAATGTGGACTTAAAGTATATGCATATGATACCAACAGACATCGTTCAAATGTCATTGCATACATCATTCAATATTGTCGCGGACATTATTCATTAGTAACGTGGACATCAACCAACATAATCGCATACGTCATTCATTACCAATGTGGACGGCAAGTGCAACTGAACGAGAGTCAAAAAAAAATGTCTACACTTGAATGTAAACATATCCATGATGAGGTGATTTTTTGAACCAAATACATAATATGTTCTACTAATAGCGAAGAGAAAATATGGAAAAAAAAACTAACCAACAATCCAACTGCTGTTCATGGCACTAACATGACAACCATTAAAAATGTTCTTAAAGTTCCACAATACACCATGTACTACGTAATTTGAAACCATGAGTGACCCATCTAACACCATTGAATCAGATCGGCGGAAGTGACTTGGTTTCATCCCACGGAGAAGCCTTCCTATAAACAACGACGTTTCCATAGGCGGATCTCAAGCTAACGTAGGGGTGTCCATGGACACCCTTGGCCAAAGAAAAATTGATGATTCTCTAATATTAATCATTCAGCCACTCTTCATGATAGCGCTATCTTGACCTCTACCTACAAAAGAACAATTGATTATTATTCAAACAAACCTCATGTAAAAAAGAAGAATACATACAAAGACTATTATTGTCATAAATCACCCCTCATACTTTTATAAAAATCACATGTCAAACACAAACTGTGTACATTGCTTGTTTCCCTAGTGGTCTCAAATCAATGTTCATGTGGGCATCACCAGTTTCATTAGTGGATATCAATTAACATCCTTTTGAAACGTATGCTACATAACGAATTCGTATATTAAAAACATATAATCAATACTGTGGACATCACTAGTTTCATTTGTGGATATCATCAATGCCAATGTGGACAACGCTCATATACCACTCCAAATTAATTCAATATACATAAAAACAATGCCTGTGAACATCTATCATATACATCCCAGTTTCATACTAGGAAAACCACCCCCAAAACCCAACATTTTGAAATGTCAGGAACATAACAAATTCGTATATTCAAATCACATCATCAATACTGTAGACTACCCAACTTTCATCAGTGGACATTAGCTAATGTCCTTGTAGACAACACCCATCAAACAAACCACTTTCATCAGTGGACATCATTGTAGGTGGTTGACAGATCATACAATAATGAAGCTACCACATACCTAGGGTCCCCAAAACTAATAGGGCTATATTGACCTCTGCCCACAATAGAACGATTGATCATTCTTAATGCCAATGTGGATATCACCAGTTTCATCAAGTTACATCACTTAATGCCAATGCGGACAACAATCAAATACCACTTAAAATTAATTCAGTATACATACAAAGCAGCGACTGTGGAGAACAATCATATAATATCCCCAGTTTCATACTAGGAAACCCACCCCCAAAACCCAAAATTTTGAAATTTCAGTTACACAACAAATTCGTTCATTCAAATCACTTCATCAATACTATGGACACCCCTACTTACATAAGTGGACATTAACTACTGTCACTGTGGACATTAACTAATGTCACCATGGACAACACACACTCACTATTGTGGACATCACCATACACATCAATGGACATCCCCTGCCAAATTTGATTTTTGACAACCCCCGCCAAAGTCCCACCTTTATCAACACAACTACCTCCCACCAGTGGGCATCTATTACTATTATTGTGAACATTCACCATTGACTTTCGAAATTTCAAATATATGAAAACAAATCGAAAATTTGTGTTCACCCAGACTAACCTTTTACTTGCTTCTCCCACATGGACCTCCTTCGCGCTTCCTTGCTCAGCCATTGAATTCGAAATTTCATGTATCTGAAACCATATACAATATTTTCAATGAATTCAACTTTAAAAAAAATTACATAGACAAATTCACATTGGAATAACCCTAATTCGTTGCATAATTCCGCATCGTAAATAACATTGGAAAAATCACATAAACTGGAACCCTAATTCATCACCGAAAAATCGCCTACATGATTATGGATGAGTCCCTGTCTGTCGTCGTCGTCGAGTCACAGTTTTCACCGTCGAAATCTGTGTAGCAGAGAAGTTCACTGTACCGTCGAAAATCACATACAATCGTGGTAGTTCACTGTGCAGCAAAGCATTTCACCGTCGACTATGGATGAGGGGGGAAGACGAAAGTTCACAATGCAGTTCAAACTTCAATTTTGAGTTTTTGGAATTGATGATCACGCCATTCATGCGCTGTTATTGGGAAAACTCTTCCCTTTGCTCTTTTTTTTTTTTTTTTGCTCCCAACCCTCACGTGCCATCTTCATTTAATGGGTGGAAAAAAAGGCAAACTCTTCTATTTTTCCCAACCATTGATTGAAGATCCAATGGTCCATATCTCTAGTGCTCACATGCTCACATAAATACAATGATCACTTCCATATATATATATATATATATATATATATATATATATATAAATATATATATATATATATATATATATATATATATATATATATATATTTATGGGTACAAAGGATGAGGTTGGAATTTGTGTGATTTAGTGAGGGTGTTTTTGGAAAATTAAAATTGTTATTATTTGCTTTTTTTTCTAAAAAAAGTCTTTAAGGGATTAATTATTAATGATTAATTTGACATCTTTGTAAGTGTAACTGCTGATTACATTTTTTAATATGTTAATAATTTGGTCATTTTATTTTCATAACGGTTATGCTCCATTCATTATGATATTCATTATTAATTTTGTTATTTATACTTTATTTGCCTTTTTTTTCTCCTTGAACTAAGACTCATTGCAATTTCTTATAAATACCATCTTATGATACATTGCACATTTGCATTGAGCTAGGTATCGTTACCCCTCAAAATTTATATTAGCACAATTTTTTTTTCTTAATTTATTTTTGAATATATATAGGCAAAAACATAGAGGCCTTTTAAAATTTAATTTATAAAAATGGGAAGTGTTGTCAGAATATATACTTCTCAAATATATTATCTGCTTTTTTATTGCATTCTAACTTTTTATAGTGTGAATTCTGATGATATCGGGAGTATAGAAGTATGTAGCGACTTCAAAATTTATATAAAAATTGGAAGATGATTATATGATTTGTATCTATGATATCTTACTCGCACAATATGTGGATGTTCTCCTTATATGTAACCATATGGTGAGTTTCTTTTAGCTATTCATAAATCAAATTACCTTTATTCACGAATTGATTCTTTTTTGTTGTAAAATAATTAGTTATTCCTTGATAATATGCAAGTATAGAATTTTAGTTAATGGCTTCAAAAATTAATTTATTAATTTCATTTTGGTATAAATTAACTAATCACCTCATAATATGTAAGTATGGAATTTCGGTTAATGACTAAAAAAACTAATAAATTATAAGGTAATTGCATCACAAATATATTACCAACAGCGTAGGAGAATTTCACCTTTTAATGCAATTCTATGGCAATTTTACATTCAATTATTTATAAACCAAACTAACTTAGATCCTTCAAGAAAATATTTCACTCATCTTTATGTATTTAAATAAATGCAAATATTTCATAATTATATTATTATCTATGAATATTTTTATTTTTGAACAGAAGAACAAAAATAATATTGATGTTAACTCTACAAAAAAAATGATATTAAAAAAATTCAGAATTATACAAAAAAATGCTCAAAAGGATAATTAAAATATTATTGTGTAATGGAAAAATTATATTCAGTGATAAAATAGTATTTTTTTCAATAAGTGTTAAAATAATATTAAAACTATAAATGCAATATCTCATAGTTTGCTAAAAAAGAAAAAAGAAAAAGAAGAATGCACACTCCTAAAAATTTTCAAATGCAAACAATTAAAAGGTCAAACCTTTGAGAACGCAATATTTCAACCGTTATCTATGATTTATTGTGTCATATTTATTGTATTTAATTCTTTTTCATATTAAGTTTGTAACATATCATTCCATTACTCATTTTGCTATGCTTCCCTTTTTATATACGACTCAATAGTCATTACATGCATATATTCCTATTTACCAATTTATAATCAAATTCTCAAAACCTTTGAGCAAGACATGGTGTCAAAAATAGTGTTTGCACATATTTTTACTCATACATTTGCATAAATTTCTTATTTATTTATTTTAAACTTCTTTTTGTTATAATTTGAGTTTTTGTTTGTGCAGGCATAAAATTTTGGTTGACACTTTAGAGAAATTATTAAGAATTGTTGTATAGTGTAAGATGATTGCATTTATTATATCTTATTGGTTTATCAGGAGAAATATTTCTTTCAATTGTCCAATTGTGAATATCTATCTAACTTTTTTTTTATGTGACATTTCTAAATATATTGTTGTCCTATATTATGTTAATAGTTTTTCTTTATTTGCGTAATTGGGATTCTAACTATTTTTTTATTCAAAGTTTCCGAATAATATAGGTGGAGTATGAAGATTTCATGGTAAGCTCTTTCCCAAAAAAAAAAAAAAAAAAAAAAAAACTCACGGTAAGTTGAAATATATATAAATGGCGTAATTTATCGTGCAATATAATATTATTTATTCTCTCAGTTGTCTCTTGAGTTTATTTACATTTTATGTACATTACTACCTTCATAATATTTGATACATTTTATAAAAATTATATGAAATATTAATTTTAACTGAATTTACATTGGTATTAATATCTTCTTTTATTTATTTTATTTATAATGGACATAATTGTTATGTTGCAAAGTTTAATAAAATTTGTGTATACTCATCATGAATTTTCAACAAACATTTCCTCTCTTGCTTAAGAAAAGTAATAAATCACATTATACATATGTACCATTAACATTTTTATTAAATAATGCTCTCGGGTTCATGTATTTGACACAAAAAATACTAAGTTCTTTTTTTTATTTTATTGAAGAATACCAATTAATTTTTATTTAACCATACATTATCACAAAATTACATTTAAAAAATTTATTATTCTACTATTATTAAGAAAAAAAACTATGTAATAATTCTGTAATAGTTTGCTTTTGAATATGTATATAATATTATTTGGCAATTTTAATAATTAAATTAATAAAAGAACGTTTTTTTTGTTACGATCATAATAAGACATTAAACAAGAGCATGAAGATGAATATATAAATATTAAATGGAGAAATACTATGGTGATTTAACATAGAAGTGCATTTTTTGTCATGCTCACTTATTATTCAAAATCTCTAACACTACCTTAATCATCTTTTATTTTTTAGTTTATAGAATTCCAATTTCTAAATAATACAAATTTATCCATATAGTTATCATTTTAGTGAGTCTCTTATTGTATGAATCTATTTTTAGATTTTTCAAAAATAGTTTTTATTCCTCTTTTTATTTGAGCAAATTTAGTGAATGAATCTTTTAGATTCTATTAACATTTTAGAAGTATATATTGCAAATTGTGTTATTGAAAATTTCATTGTTGCTAATTCTAAGGCATTAAACTGTTCTAATTCAACATATAGATAAATTATCTAAAAGGATTGGTTTTTTTTTATCATATGATTTTTTTTAAAAAAGCATAACTAACGCACACATTTACTGATTTACGTATATATTGCAAATTAGATCACTATATTTTTGAAAACCATTATAAAAATTTATATATGTGGTCATTGTAGTTATATACGCTTTTATAAGTTTTGCTCTTAATAATGTGTGTTTTATTCTTGCCCCGTGCAACGCACGGGTCAAAGGACTAGTATATATATATAAAACTGGGTACAAAGGGCAATGGTGGAATTTGTGTGATTTTATAAGGGTATTTTTGGAAAACATTAATTGGTTACTTTTACCTTTTTCCTTACATTAATTACATTCTTTTGTATATACTAATTGATGTGGCAAGTTACTACTAACTTTCTAACAATGAAAAAATACCACTACTTAAAAATATAATATTATAAACATACTGAAATGAAAATTTAAAGAAAAGTTATTTTATATATATTAATTTACAATGAGAGTTACTACAAGTTAACAACTAATAAATAATATTACCTAACTATTATAAAAATATCATAATATTAAAAAAAACTACTTCCATATAAAATAGAGTATATTTATAAGAGAATATTTATTAAAGTAATCTTCTTTTTAACAAAAAGGGAAATTGTATAAAATGAAATATATAGCAGTAAAATGATAAATTAATATAGATAAGGTGTTGATTGACATTAATTTAATAAAAAAATGTGTTAATATCAAAAATATGTTAATATAAAAGGACCACTTATGCTATTTAAAAAAATATTTAGACTTTGCACAGAGTAATAGGAGAGAAAATTAATTTCATAGGTTAGGGTGATAATATGTGGCTTTTAAAGTGATATTATCTTTCAAAAGACATTATATTAAATTCATTTACATTTTTTTGGAGGGAGATATAGCATTTGACTCATGTTTGTAGCAACGTTTGCCATGCATTGGCTTTCAATCAACTTTGACTTTTATAAAATGTCTTTCAAATTTTTGTTTAAGATACAACATATAACCTAATTTCTGTTCCAAACAAATTATTGTTTTTTCTGTTCTCCTTTTCAATTACAAAGATATTAATATCAAGTTTAAATTTTATAAAATAATTATTAATTATTAATAGTAAATGTTGTAAGTTACAAAATAAGTTAATATATTTTAAGTTACAAATAGAGTTAATGTATTCAAATTAAATTTTGTAACCTATGGATATTATGTCTTCATGGATGTCCATTGATATCTCTAACGATTTGTGTATAAATCCCCTAAAAAAATGGTGTATAAATGGTTGGATCAATTGTTTGTGACAACCTACTCATTTAGCATAAAAATATATTCTTTGTCCTTTCAATACAATTATCATATCGAATCTAAGGTTTTTTTTTTTTTTTTCAAACGTGTGTATTAGTTTGTCGGTTGTTAGATTTATAAGATTGATAATTATACATTTCATTTTACTATTTTGCAGTAATTGTCACAATGTATGAAGAAGGCAAATCTATTTTGAAGGTTGAAAAGTGTTTGGCTCATGAGCTTCTACTTTCAATTTGGGTGTCTTCACTTGCTTTAAAGAGTGAGTTTGTATTTTCATTTCGATCATTTTAAGATTTATCAACTTTGTTCCACTAACTATTATGTAGATTTGTTTTATATCATGAAGTTATGTATTACTTCGAACTAAAAAAAAAGTTATGTTTTAATTGCCACTACATATGTAAATATGTTAAAATTTTGTTTGTGTTTTCACTTAAACTACATGCATTGTTGTTTAGATGCTTGGATTATTGCGTTTTTACATTTAGTTAATGTAATGAAACTGCATGTTAACATTGATTGAAAAGAATTGATACATATGAAATATTATGAACTGAATTTAGGTGTCATATATTAATAATTGATTGACACGTTAGAATTTGTCACATTTTCAGTTTTACAAAATCATATGCATATATATTGTCATAGTAATATAATATAGCTATTAATTTATGTATGTATTTAAATGTCAATTAAAGATTGAACATAATGGTCAATTTTATTGAGAAGCAAAATGATAAGTAACATTGTAACGTTTGGTTCTAATGGATTTTAATTTATTTGTCTTAACAAATTCAAAATAACATTGTAATATATTTATATTTTTATTTTAGTTACAATTTAATTTAGTTTAGCTACTTTAGTTTAATATAAACATCTTATCATCTTAGTAAGCATTTTCATACTTATATAAATAGAGGTGTTTATAATTTTAAAAAATATTTATTTATTTATTTAATCTTCTGCTTCATTTTAATTACCACCATTTTCTATCATCATTTGACAACTTTTAACCTTAAGTGTTCAACTTCTACCTCCATATGTATCGTAATATATGTAAGATAGTCAAACTTGCTTTATTAACGATCACAATTAATATGTTTGAGTTGATGATTAAAATGCTTAGTACAATTTTCTAACAATAGAATCACAATAATTGACATTCTTTCATATATTAACTCAATTTTATATTTCTTCGCTTTCGTCTATGTGGGATATGTTGGTAAAGTAATATCTAATATAGCTCCTACATTTCATCTATTAAATAGCCTATCATTTTTTAATTAAATTTTAAAGTTATAACCAATTATTGTTATATATATATTCCCTAGATTTCATCTATTAAATAGCATATCATTTTTTTTATTAAATTTTAAAATTATAACCCATGAATTATTTTCTATTTATACATACTCTATATATTTAATTATTTAGTTTTGTGTAGACAATTGTTCATTAAGCAGTTTAAGTTGTTATTTTTGTTACTCAATAATTTTCCTAAAATTTCTATCTTTTTTCCTATCTACCAATAATCACTTGGTCTACTTAAAGTAATTTCTAAACTTTTTTCAAACAAAATTTTTCTAAACTATTAATTGAATTGTTGGCTAATAAGACTATCAAAGAGTTTTTAATTAAAAAAAAAATCAAAGAGTTCAATGTCATAAGTTTTTTTTTTTTTTGAGGTACAATGTCATAAGTTGTCATTAACGTACTGCATATTCTACTTCAATTCATATATATGCATTATGAACAATTTATATGAATAATCATACCATCAATCTATGAATTGTTAATGTTTACTTCATTTATTTTTTTTAAAAAAGAGAGGAACTATTGCTTTAGAATTTTTAAATAATGTAATTCCTAACTTCTTAGCTAATGAGGCTAATAAAACTGCATTAATTTGTAATAACATAAGTATACATTCATTTGAGAGGGATTTATGTATTAAAATTAAAGAACAATTGTAAAATTAGTTATGAGTTTAAATGAAGTTGACAAAAATATTCAAATTTCCATTAAATAAAGAAAGAACATATTTTAAAAAACGTACAAGCTATAACAAATTTATCATACAAATAATTTTAACAAAAAAAAAGATGGATTTAATAGTATCCCGTGCAACGCACGGGTCAGAAGACTAGTATATATATATTTCTGGGTACAAAGGGCAAGGATCGGAATATGTGTAGTTTGAAGAGGGTATTTTCGGAAACCTCTAATTGATTGTTTTTACTTTAATTTTTTAAAAATATTAATGCATATTAGTAATTGTTGTGATAAGTTACTATAGAATTGTAATTTGCGTATTTTGAAGAGGGCATTCTTGGAAAACTCTAATTTAATTGTTTTTATTTTTTACAAAAAATATTAATTATATTAATTTGTAGGATATGTTAATATCAACACCAAATAAAAAATGAAATAAGTACAAAACTTGAATATTATCATATATATATATATATTTACCTCAAAAATAAAATTTTAAAAATTAGAATACAATCATCCATCAAAGCCTATCAAAAATAAAAATTAGTAAAAAAAAGACCAATCATTACTAAGTTAAAAAAAAATTATTAATTGTGATTATAATTTATGAACTCTCCACATTAAAATTCTCCTTTAAAATACAAACAAACTATAACCTCCAAATGTATTATAGTGGTAACGGTAATACTTTAAGAAGGTATTCATTCTAAATTTAATTGTGTGATTCTCTCTAATTAAGTTTTAATTGGCTCATTATTCACTAATTGTAAGTTTTTAACCTACGAACCAAGTTGACATATATAGTGGAGCTAGCAAGCAGCATGAATGTTTTGTTCATTATTGACTATCAAAAAGTAGAAATCATCTTTTTCGATTCAAAAATTAGATTTTTTTTTTCCAAGTTTCTTTCCTCTATATAGTGGATGATAATTTTTTGTTCATTTGCATCAATTAATGGTTGTTATTGTTTTATCATGACTAATTACTTTTACTTTTGCAGATTTAAAAGAATTTTGAAGGTGAAGGTTCATGTTTAGCTATGGCAATTAAAGAATGATTCACATCTAACGAAAACAAAGGTGTGTTGTTGTCATAATATTAGGAGGTCTTAAACAAAAGTACGTTGTTGTTATGATATTGGGAGGTCTTATTATTATTTTATAGCATAAGTGAAGCAATTCTTTTAAAGAAATGATTTGTATCAAACTCACAAAAAAATTGCATGTCCATGGTATTGTAAGGTTTATTATTCTATTGCATAAGTCATCTTGAAATTTCTATTTGATTCACTTTGTTCAATATTAAACTCACAAAAAAAAAAATGATGTTAGTGTATATTTTTATTCAATATCCTTTTCATCTATTAAGGCTAACTATATTTGATTTATAGAATAACTAGATAAATATTTTCCATTTTTGAAAAAAATATTTTGTACATAGTAATTGATAGGATGAGGTGCTACTAACAATAAAACAAAAAATTAACCAACTACAAAAATATAATAATATAAATATAAATATAATGAAAATTTTTATATTTTGTAAATACTTTATCAATATGAGATTTGTTTGTAATATGTCCTTAACATACAAAAGAATCTATTTAATCAATAAAATCACTGACAATTCTATGGGATATATGTCTAAACTATTATTGTTTCTTTATGATATGTATATATTACCATTATTTTTTTATATGATTTATTTTTTGAAAAATTCATATTTAGTAATGTACAATGTCCATAACCTTCATTAGGCTGGTCATGATAATAACTTTTTAGATAAATAGAATTTTTCAATTTCTCTAAACAAGAGAAAATAACAAATATAACTTTCGGTGTGTTGTGACAAACTGACAACAATATGTACATATACATGTTAAAAGATAAATTATAATTAAAGCATATTAATATTAATAGCATTAAAATTTTTAAATAAAGCTCCTTGATACACGAAAAAAAGGGTTGAAAGATCAAGCAATGAATTTTCGTGCTCTTTCCTTTCAAAGAAAAAAAAAACTAGGAAGGATTGCTTTGTTAGTTGCACAATTTTTTTTTTAATCACCAATCAGTTACACACATAATTGTTAATTAATTGCATCATTTAATAATTTTATTCATTGATCAATATTTTATTGATCGAAATTGAATATTGTTTGTAATTTTTTGCTTTCTATTAATAATTATAATTATAATTTTAAATTATTATATCTTCTTGACCCTATAAATTAGAAAAAAAGTTTAGATTCATAACGTATGATGAATGGTTTTGTAAAACATACAATTTATCGTATTTTAAAACCTAATTCCTTAAATTATTTAGTCCACCATGAAATAGCATGATATAAATTTTTTCTTGGCTATTCTTTTTGCTTTTTTTTTGCATAGATATATGATGATTTGTTTTTAATATTCTCAATATTGTGCCTGAGTTTGTTTGTTTTTTTTTTATGGAAGTGTTTAGTTGAATTTGCATAAATGATCGATTCTTGATATTTGTAACAAGGTTGCATCTTAAATAATTTAATAGTTGACAAATTCATAATAAATTTTTTGTTTATGAAGAAATGACCAACATCAGAGGTATTTTCTTTTTTATATATATATCATAGTTAAAATAAAAGGATGTATCTTAGTCCATTTTCTCTTGTATATAAGACATCAAAAGCATTGATCTCATTTTGATTATATATATCAATATATGTTGTATTGTTGGACGTACTCTTCAGAAAGATTATGATATTTGAGAAAGCAGTTATAATCATAGTGTTTAACTACATTAACATATTTTGAATTGAAATTTGTATTTTGTAAAAATATAGAAAATTATATTTACAAAATTACAATCATGTTTACAAAATTACAAAATTAATGTTTCTGGGTACAAAGGGTGATGATCGTAATATTTGTAATTTTATGAGTGTATTTTGGGTATTTGGCCTTCACCCAATATTTAATGTTCACCCCATGTTTAAGACATAATTAATTATCAAGCATGATTAACAATAAAAATAAAAATAATAATCAATATTATTAATCATTTACATAGCAAAACAGCACTTACACAAATTGGCTAATTATAAAATAAAAAAAAGTTACGAGACATCAATATATATTTTAATAGTATATAAATGATTGTATTTTCATGATTAGGCCAATGGACAATCATCGTCATTTCCCAAAATAAAATGTCTGTCATTACTATATTTATTAATCAAAAATTACCTTTAACCTACATTTATTTTTTTAATTTTTAATTTTTATCAAACATACAATTTAAAAAAAACCATACAATTTTAAAAAAACCATTCAAATATATGATAATAGAGATAATTTTAAATAACTAATGAATCACTCAGCCCAATTTTTTTATAAAGGATAAATAAAATAATTTTTTCATAAAATATGTAGTTTAATTGTGTCCTATGCAACGCACGGGTCTAAGGACTAATTATACTTAAAACCAGTAATAGTGTTACTAGATTGTTGTATGTTTTATGCCTAATTTCTTTTAACAAACTTAAAGAAAAAACGTTCACTTTATTTTTAACATCTTTTATCTCAGTTATGAGGACCTCCAAATATTATTAAGATTAGATATTGAATTGATGAGACAATTTAGCTGGGATTTGTAGTTATTTGATTGATAAGAACAATAAATTAGACAAGAACATATTGGATAGGGACAATGGGGTGAGGTTAATGATTTTTAATCAACATACTAATTAATTCCTCCGTTCTTTTTTATCTGCCATTTATGCTTATTAATAATCAACTTTAATCAATAATTTCGTACATAATACACTTATAAAAAAATATAATATTGTATATTTTAATATTTTTTTATTATAAATCCAATGATATCAATTTTATATAATAAATTTTTATATAAATTAAAATATTAACGGTAAAAGTTATTACCACAATTTCATAGGCGACCGTTAAATAAAAATAGAGGGAGTATATTATTAATTATAAATAGCAAAAATATCAGTATGTGGCTTTGTTACCAAATGAAAGGATACATTTAATACTACTAAAAGCATAAATTAATATGGCAAAAATTTTTAATTTTTTAAAGTATGTTTTTATTTAGGGTTTTTGGCCCCAAATAATCCGTACTGAGGGGCTTGTGATTGAGAATAATCCAAAGTGACTTTTCACATCGATGCTTATACTTTTTTCACTATTTTCTCATGTGATCAGTCAATTTAAGACCGAAATGCTGACGTGGCGACCGGAAAGTATGTTTATTCATACTTCAAAAAGGAAATTTCCGGTGTCCACGTCAGCTTTCCTGTGGCCACATCAACATTCCGGTGCTGGAAATTGATTTTGGACTGCTATGAGAAAATAGTGACTCGATTCCGAAAAGTCACTTTGATTATTCGATCATGCTCTTAATCTGATTATTTATGCCCAAAAACCCTTTTATTTGCTTAGTTCAAATATAATTTAATTTTAAATAATAAAAGGGGGAAAATTAACTATTATAAATATTAAATTTAAAAATAGAGGTAAAAAAATTAATGTAAAAAATGTTCAGTATATACATCTAAAAGAAAAACCCACATGTTGTAATGAAATAAAAGTAAAATTATAGTGAAAGGGTTATCATATAGTATTCCTTATGGGTCGTGTATGATTTAATATTAGTGGTTGGATATCATATCATACATCTGAAATATTAATGGTTAGTTGATTGTGATGTTTTTGGACGTTCTGATGATTAGTTGAAGAGTTAATTGGTTTGGCCTGTTCGTTCAATCATCAGGCATCTTAAAGGCACCATGACTTTTGTGTTTTCCTCAATAAATCTTTTGATGACTCTTTAAAAGTCTACTGTGGCCCATTTTGAGCAACATGCTTGCACATCAGAGGGTCTATCAATGGGGGTTTCTTTTTTATTTTATTTTAGTAGTTTTGGACGTTAATATACTGAATTTTTGGGTATTGGATAATAATGCACTGAACTTTGATCTTGGACAATAATGCACTGAACTTTAAGGGGTGTTGGACAATAATCCACTCGAGACAATTTCGACGGTGGCGAACTTGGTGACAATCTTACGTGACAGACCGAGAAGAAAAATATTTTTGGACCAATTCATCTTCTCCACCCGCTACATAGGATTGCCACCAAGTTAGCCATTGCCAAAATCATACTGAATGCATTATTGTTCAACACCCCCAAAATATAGTGTATTATTGTCAGTCAATTCGATCGATTATCATCAAATCTGCAAAAGATATATTAGCATCCAAAAACCCTTTATTTTATTTTATTTATTGTTTCAGCTGCCTCATCTCTTCACATCTAAAAAGTAAGGCACCATATATTTCACTTCTTCCAGGTCCCAGTGGAGGCTAAATACAGGAGCAAACATTGATTGTTGCCTGAGTTTGGATAGCTTTTCCTTGTACCCTTCATTACTCTCATATTGCAAAGAACTTTGTTTATCATGAGCGCAGTAAGCAGTTTGACATTGCTTCTCCTTAATCGGGCTGGTTCCCCTAAGTATGTTGTATTCCTACTGAAAGAGCCCTAGGTGGGGTTGAATAGGGTTAAGAAAGTTTTCTGCACTAAAACACCAAGGATGTTAATAATTCAACACAAGTGTAAACAAGAAATTTTGTTGTTTTATTGAATTCAGAAGTTGAGGACATAGAAAAAGAAGGTAGAACACTTGCAGAGAAGAGGCTCTGAGGACCTCAACGTCTGCTTATAAAGGGAGGAACACAGATATGGTTCCGGTAAGACTAGCTACTTCACCAATAGATAGGTGAAGCAATTACTCACTGAAGACAGTTTCACTCGTTCTTCACTTACAGAATGAATGATGACCTCACCAGAACACACTCTAGTTACAACACAACTCGCCACTTATCACAAGTGGTTACTCTCAGAAATTTTCTCACTCAAAATTTCCTACTCTTCGATTGTTCTTCCTTGTAATCGAATACTTTCTACAATAGTTTGGTTGAGTCTATTACTCTATTTATACTCATCTTTCTCGATTCTTCTCCCTTTTGCGTTGCAACGGCTCCAAGAAGAACTTCCTTTGGCTCGTGGATCCTTTCCTTGATTATGTCGATCCTCAATCAGCATATTCTTGGAAGCTTTCTTTTACAGACTTTCCTTCTTAGTTCTGCGACAATAGAGGATCAGAGGGGATTATATTACGATATTAACAAAATAGAGGATGGTAGGAGATAAGATGAAGATACTTTCCTGATTTGGTTTGTGATTTTTGTGCTTTCAATCAAAACTCTGGGCAGAAGTCCTTTGTAGTATTTTCAATAAGGACGTCATGATGTTTCACGGTGGAGGACGTTAGATCTGCAGGATAGAATCGAAAACCTACTGTACGCCAATTAGCTGATGTTTTAACTTAGCCACTTCCTGGAGCATCGCATTATTATTGGAAAATAATTTATTGATATTTTTTTACATGGTAAGATACAAACCACTTTAGGTTGTCCTCTTCTCAAGGAATCAACCTAGAGCATCCTCAATTACAATAGATTTGAATTCGTCATTACAATAATTATACCAAAATATAGGATGTTGAACACTATGACCTTTCTTTGCTAACTAATCTGCCGCTCTGTTTCCTTCCCAATAAATATTACTTATGCTAAATCTATCAAACTGAAGTAAAAGGTTCTTGATGTCTTGAACCAGCGCCTCTATCATTCATGGGGTTTTACACTCCCCCCTTGACCATCAATAAGGATCTTGTTGTCGCCTTCAACATGAACCCTCTTGTATCTCGCAAGTAAAGCCGCATGAATACCGTTCCTCATGGCCAAAGCTTCCGCCACTAAGATTGGCGCATTCCAACAATTAAAAGTTGAGGCCAACAACAGCCTTATTCTCAATATTTTCTAGATCTCATCCCTGCCAAGGTAATTAAGATTGTAAGATTGTGTTAATTATAGATAGAATACTTGGTATTGATAGTCATGTAATTCTTGCAGGATTAGAGTGAACTTATTTTTGGAAGGAATTATTGCAGAAAGAATCAATGAAGAAATCTCGAGCATCCATTTTGGAAGGACAACAGCAAGCTCACATGAGTTACCAAACATATTGGAATCTTCCCTTCCTGCCTAAGAAGAATCAAATGGTCAAGTGAAGCACATAGATGATAGATGAAGAGATGACTATCGATTTATAGTGGGTCGTCTCTTGTAACTAAGAGGAAATCTTAGCTAGTGTACTTGAGTGTGTCCTTGGTTAAAAATCTCAATAATCCTGTTCATCTTTTTTCAGTATATATTGAGAAATTAATAATATATATATGACAATTAATATAAAACAAAAGCAGTATAAACTTTTTGACAAATGATCAAGCTTAATGAACTAGTCTGTCCAGATGATGTTATCCGCAAACGTCCATTTGAAAAGTACACGTAAGAAAATGAGGTTTGGCTATAAAGATATAAACAACACAACCTATAATAAGTAAATGAAAAAGATGTTAAACTACAAGCTAGAATAACTAATAGTCCTCGAATTTAAGCAAGTGCCATCCGTAAGATGTTTTATAAAAAGATGTTACACTACTAGAATGACTAATACTCCTCAAATTTAAGCAAATGCCATCTATAAGACTTTTTGAGTCTTTTTCCTTCATTTTAACTAAAAACTAATTATAGTGATTAGTATCCAAAAATTACTGTGACTAAATAAATCTTAATTAGCTTAAATTAATTTCACCTTTATTATATTATTTTTAATTTTATTTTGTTTATTTCTTATTCAATAAAAATTATATAGAATTACTTTAGTGTAATAATTTAGGTTGTGTTTGATTTTGGGAAAAAGATTCACCTAGTTTTATAGAAATTATTTAATTGATTTTTTGCTTCAAAAAATTTAAAAATGATACTGAACTTGTAAAAGTAAAATCATATAAAGAAATTAAAACGAAAATAATATAATGTGTGGGTGAGATTAACTTAGATTAAAACTATGGCTAATAAGATTTATTTAGGCCGTTTCTTTTCATGGTTGTGGAATCATTGCATGACCACATGATTTGCCACAACCCACTACAAATTACATTTTCCAATTTATTATATATATACAAAAAACCCACCACAACATACCAATAACCCGCCACAATTACACCTCAACCCGCCACAATTTCACCACACCATACCGCGCCATACTGCAGAATACCGCATAAAAGAACAAGGCCTTAATTGTAGCGATTAATTATTGAATATGAAATCATTATGAATATATCATTTTTTTGAAAGGGACTTCGAAAGCAGTTTCACATCTCTTATGGACCTTTATATTTGCGTGTGTTTGATGGATGATTTTTTTAAAAAAAAATACTCATTTTTATTTTATATTGTTTGATAACACAAGAAATTTTATATTTTTTTCAAATATAAATGATTTTGTTTTTTAAAACAATTCAGACATAAATCTACATAAGTTAGATTTTCCTCCCTTATTTTAGGTTAGACTTTTTTCCATTATTTTATTCTAGCTCATCTGTCTCTCTTGTCTTCATTGTTTGAATCAGAATTTGATAATACAACACGATATATTAGAAAAATCTTAAGTGTAAATCTGAAACTACGAAATAATTTATGTGATAATATTTACTTCCCTTTTTTTCTTTATTTTTGTTTGCTAAAACAATTCAGTTGATATTTATCAACAAGATGACCTGTTTTACTTGTTTTTCAAAATTTTGTAATATGATATGATAGATATTGAAAAATATCTTTGATATGAATTTTTAGCTCCATTGTTTTTCATTGGAGAACACATGCATCTCATTGTTGTCAATAATTTTCACTGTTAGAGCAAACTGAATCTATAAGAAATATTGTTACGTACATTTCAAAAATCTTGAGAAGAAATTTATTTTTCTTGAAAAACTACTTTACATGAAAGACTATTTTCTGAGAAAATTAGTTTCTCCCAACCAAATACACCTCTAGTATCTTTTAGTATTTTTTTTGCATAGTTTATATTCAATACGTACGTTAATTAATTTTTAACTTACCTAAGGTCAGGTTCTTTTCATTGGTAAATATAAGTAAGTGGTTTAGATAAGATTGTGTAGGTTTTGGTAGGTATAGGTATCATTTAATTTGTAGATAATGATGTAGGTAGAAATATGTAATTTTTAATTGTTAATATTTTTAATTTTAAAATTTTACAGTTGAAAAACTTCAAAACATAAACTTGTTTATGTTTTTCTAATTTTAAAGTTTTTAAAGATTGTAATATTTTTACTTTTTATGATTTTAATATTAATTATTTTTATTTATTTAAAAATTGATTAATTTAGTAATTTTATTTTTTAAAAATAAAAATTTAAAACAAGAAAATTTTAAAAAAAATTAAAAATTTTAAAAAATTGAATGTAAATCTTTAAATTTGTAGATAATATAAATGTAATTTTAAAAATTTTTGCTATATTTTAATTTTTTTATATTGTTTTTTCATGGAAAATTTTCTAGATTTTAAATAATTTTTTCAATTTTTTAATTTTAAAAATATAAAACTTTAAGATTTAAGAAAAAATATGATAAAAATTTCATTCAAAGCATTATCAAATTATATAAATTTTATAAAATTATTTGAACTTCTATGAATTTTAAAAAGGATATTGGGTAAATTTAAGTAGATACAATAGCGTCGATAGGTCATATAGTTTATATAGAAATTAATTGAAATCGGTAGAAATGAAATAGTGATGCTTTACCGATGGAAAGAACATGCCTTATGTTTGAAAATTAAACACTTACAATGAGTTACAAATATTGATGTGATGCCTATTTTATATATGTTTGAGAATTGATTGTTTTGTCGAAATAAATAAGGTAGAACCAGTGAACACGTATTATTTTTAGAACCATTGAACATCTATCATTTTTTAAAAAACTTTTACTTAAATCTAGCATCCCCTTAAAAGCACATAAGCAGTCAGATGTCAAAAATATTGATTACCAACTTTGCCCTAATGTGCTATTAAGGGTGTTCTAGATATTATTATTATTATTATTATTATTATTATTATTATATTTTCATTTTTATTATCATTATTATTGTAAATCATTATTATTATTATATTCTTCTAATTATTATTATAATTTTTTTGGTTATATTACATCATTTTTATTTTATTTTTATATTTATCATACAATTTTCATTTTTTTTACATAGAACTTTTTTTATAGTATATTTTATCAAAGAAATTACACCATATATCATATTTCACCCTAATAATAATAATATCATATAATAAAATATTATATATATCGATAAATTAATAGTCAAAATTTTTATATTTTAACATATACATTAATCAAGGTAACAGTTGATATGTATCGGAAGACCATATATAGTAAATTAATTTATGTTCAATTATTTATTAATCAGATAAAAAATGAGTAAATTATATTTACCCTACCTGACATTTGTGAAATAATTTTTACGTTACATAACATTAAGTGTTCATTTATTTAAACCTCCTAAGATATTTTATATTTGATTTTTGTTGAATTTTTCTGGTGAACATTAAAAAGATAAATATGCATTGACTTTTTTTCACCCTTGATATTAATTCATATGACTTTCAGTTAAACATGAATTGAAGTTTTTACCCTTAATATTAATTCACATGGCATTTAAACCTCAACCTTTGCTCTACTTTATTTCTTCATAAACTCAATCTCTCCTCATTCTGGAAATGAAAACCCAATTATAAAATATCTTATAAAATATCAAGGGTGAAAAATCAATTATAATGGAAGAAATATCTTATAATAAAAATGAAAAATGAAAATGAATTAATATCAAGAGTAAAAATGTTAATTCATATTTATCTTTTTAATGTTTGCCGAAAAATTCAACAAAAATTAAATATAAAATATCTTAGGAAGTTTAATAATATAAACACTTAATGTCAGTTAAGGTAAAAATTATTTCATAAATATCGAATGAGTAAAAATCATTACGACAAATGTCCGGTAAAATTAAAAATAGTATGAAAGTGAAAAACCTGGCCAGTAATTGGAGTATGAATAATATGGTACGAAATGGACAGAAACGACAAATTATGTAGGCTTCCAATTATAGGTTACCACTGACAGTACAGGCTCATCATATACAATGAATACTATGGGACCATCATAAAGGCAGAAATTGATTTATCAGTACGGGTCCAATAATTTATCAATACACTATTCATCATATACAATAAATAATATGCTGAATTCAGAGGTTAACTAATTAATTTATAGGGTCACTACAATCACTACTTGTCACTTGTTGTCTTGTTGCCCTATCTATATATGCTGTAAAGCGATCCTCGTCATTAATCTCAATCAAAGTTTATGACTAATCACCTACGTCTCCATATTTCTCTTCATCATTAGGATAAAATAACGTTCCATATGTTGATGCCAAATCATTAGGTGTTTTAATGGCTCTATGTTAGCTGTCTCTTGAGCTAAATTTAGTAAGAAGCTGAACTCTAAATGTGTTAAGAGGATTTAGGTTCCCAAATCAAAGCAGAGGGTTGATTCTAATGTCCCGACTGATTCTGAGCAAACTTTTTCAAGCCCCTTCATTGCAAACTTGAGTCAACCTAAAGCTAGTGTTGGTGCTCCTGAGTCTCTTGTTTGTCGTTCACCGCCTTCGTGCTCGTTCAAGGATGTGTTGGTTAGTCTTGCTCCAAATGATAGTGAAGACACAGTGTCGGTTTATTCAAGTGCCTGATTTTTCTCCTGATATGGAGGATTCTATCTTAGCGCGATCAAAAGTTGGTGCTAGGAGTAGACGGAGAGGTAAGGTCGTGTTGAAATCTAAATGGAAGTTGGTTTTGGAAGCCTCCCGGAAGAATAAGTCAACTAATTTTGATACGCCACGGAAGTTAAAGAACACTATCAGTATTGAAGAGGTGCTTGCTCGAAACAAGGCGTTGGTGAGAGAGATTGGTAGGCAAAAGGTTCTATCAAACAAGAAGAAGTGATTGGTTATGTCTGGCTGGCTTCGTAGCTGTTGATTTTCTTGTTTTTTATGGCTATATCTCCTTTTGATGCTGTTTTTTCTTGCTATTGGTTTGTTTTCGCTATTTTCTGCGAACTTTTTGTAGCATCTATGTTGCTTTTAGCCTTTATTGCTTCTAACTATCGAAAAAAATATGTTGATGCCATGAAATTTCAAACCAATTGCTTTTTTGGGGTTACATGCAAATTAAGGTAATAATTTGACATAATAGAAACCCGCTTTCATGAAATTTAATAAAGGTCATGTTATTTGGATGATTTAATTTTAAGTTAGAATAATTAGATTTGGATAAGTTAGGATAAATTATGATATTTTTTGAGAATGATGTTTTTAGAGTGTGCCTTTTTAGGTGATTGTGTTAGGTTGAGATAAGTCAAAATAATTCAGGACAAGTTAAGGGAATTGGAACAAACCTGACAAATGACCAGGGTCGTAGTTGGAGAATTCAAGATTGGGGCAGGCTTCAACTAAAACTTATGATGATAAGTTAAGTGAAAGTGTGAGATTATGTGCTATATAATTACTTTTGTGTTAACTTACAAGGATGTTCTTCTGAGTGGATCCACAATCAATCAGGTAGAGAAAATAGATCAGGGCACCAACTCTAACAGTGAGCACACTCATAGGAATCTAATTGGGTCCTTTGATGATGTGAATGAGCGCGACTTCCTTGTAAATCTTGAGTATTTCATTCTTGAGGTCGGGAAAGGTAAAGCTATGAACAAAAGAAAACAGAACATGTTAATAAAATCTAAGTGGCAGCTTGTCAGAGAAGCAACTTGTAGAGTTGTTCTTGGCCGAAAGGAATGACTGAAGGCTAGGAAGAATAGGCGCGCAAACAACTTCGAAGATGACATTCTTGATGATATTGATGTCGAGGTTAAGCGCAGAAAAAGGATTATTGGCAAGGATATAGGCGTGAGATTTTTCGAGGACTCACCCAAGTGAAGTTGATCTTTTGTGATCGTTGTCGATTGAGAAAGTTTTTTGGTTGTAGTTGATCCTTACTATAATGCTTATGTTTAGCTGTTTTTTCGCAGGCATGTATCTTTTGATGTGCGATGTTTGTTGTTTTGTATTGCGGTTTTGCAGTATTTTGCGAACCTTTAAGTCTTTGACTTACAATAATCGAAAAAAAAAAAATTACTTTTGTGTTTCTTAAATCATGTTAGTCTTATCAAATACTTTTGTTGATTGTTACAGCTTTAATTTCCATATATTAAGATTAGCGCAAGTTGCAAAACAAATGGCAAAAATAAAGTATGGAGATAACAATGACACGTCCACGATCGAAAAGCTCAAGAATCACGTATGTTATATAGCATGTCCACATGCGCCATCTCATCTTCTGCATCCCTCTCAGCAGCTCAACTTGGCAGAAGATCAATAAATTATCATGTCTTTAATTTCCACACAGTAACTCACTTCGTACAACTTATTGACACATAACATTAAGGAATTATTGCGAAGCTCCCACCTCAACAAACTTATGAAGAAAAGTTTAATTTGTTCGTTAGGAAATACTGTATTATTAGCAAAAGGCCATTTTCAAATTTATGACACCTATATAAATTTTCATCAGTAATTAAGTTGGACCTCTTGTCAATTTTTCTAAGAAAAGACAAATCAGTTCCAAAAGTTAAAATAGATTGTCTTTAGTTAGATTATTTTCAGGTTTGGATGGATAAATTACGATAAGTTAGGATACATTATGATACTTTTTTGGGGAATTGTGTTTTTAGAGTTGATATTTATTAAATTTGAGGAATTGTATTAAGTACTTAGGTTTAGATAAGTTTAGATAAGTTGGGAGAGTTGAGTTAAATAGTCCATGTGCCACACAACTCTCATTTTTTTTCACTTTTGTCATCAACCTTTTAAATAACTCAAATATACCACATAAGTCTTAAAAGTTGTCAAAAATGTCACCATTTATCATCTTGACCTATTATAGAAGACTTTATTCAATTTTCCTTTAATTTTGTGGAGAGACGGCAGATGGGTAGGAAAAAAAAACAAACATTGTATCTCCTTCTTCCCCTTCTACATATCCAATATCCATTAATGGAGCAATAGTAGGTCAAGAAGATGGAAGGCAGATGGGTAGACCAAATCTTTCCTAGCCTCACCCCTTTTATGTATCTTCTTCTTCCCCTTCTTCTACATATCCATTAATGGAGCTCAAAACCTTTGTTTTCTTCTATTTTTTTTTAAATTTCAAAAAGCTTCTTCACTCAAGTCTGCTCCCTCCAAAGCCAGAGCAACAATGGCAGACGTCAAGGTTGGACCACCTTCAAATCGACCTCACCATTATTAAGTATGTGATGTTGTGAGATTAAGAACTCAACAAGAGCCAGAAAGAGACAAATAACGAAGGAAATAAACCAAAAGATGAGAAGATGAAGGAGGTGGAATTTTGAGTGCTCTGAGATGGCTGATTGAGGAAGAAGAAGAAGGTGATGAAGGAGGTGGAAGAAGAACAAGAGATCTAAATGGAATTTTTTTAAACCCTTTTCTATAAAAATAAAGGTAAACTAAAGAAGAAAAAAGGTTTACTAGGAATAGTCAGTCCAAATTCAGTTGCATGACATTTTTGACAAATTTTATAAGTTGTATGGTATATTTGACAATTTTATAAGTTGTATGGCAAAACTGAAAAAAAAAAAAGTTGTGTGGCATAGAGATTATAATTTAACTATGGGAGAGTTATATCCAACCTAACCAAAGAATATGGTCTAATGGTGTATCATCTTTTAATATATTTGTTTTACACTACCGATCGTATTATTATTATTTAAAAGTTTAATTAGGCTAGTTAAATAAATAGCGGAAATTAAATGGCGGAAATTAAAAAATAGATGAAACACGGTAGTTGTTTACGATGTTCTCCAATTCTAGGATTTAATCTTGAATTATTATTTATATGAATTTCTCACAATCTTAGAGCATTGTCTACTCTCAAGATCTCAACACTTGATATCGCCTCTTAATCAAGTGTGGAAAGTTGACCTCACAACTCTCAAATCTTCTCCCTAACAATAATTATTTCAACAACTCAACTCAATAAATAATAGCTCAATACGATATTTGTTTGTGTCTTCTTGTCTCTTCTCTTATCTCTTCTCTTGTTCTCTTGAAAGACCAAGACTCCTTGCATTTATAGTGTGAGAGCCGAGTGGCCAAACTTGGACAAATCTTGATCAATCACAGCATAATCATCATAAGGATGGGCATATGATCTTCTTGATTCTTGGCATGCATGATCTCTTGGTTGCCTTGTATATATATCACCAAATAAGCCAAGATACTACAATATGTATATATAGATGCATATATCTTAGCACGTAGAGAATCAAGGCAATGACCATTTACACATGTGTATTGTTATTTGTTATTGATCTTAACCGCAATCTAAAAATACTTGAATGATATGATATAATCATGATCAAATTAATCAAATTAATATCCACATTTATTATTAGTTTCAATATTAAGATTATCATATCACAAATTTGTCCAACCAAATATATATTATGATATCACATAAAGTTACTCTCTTAAATATTGTAGTGTGATATGATTTACATAAACAATGTCCAAACAATTATTCTCAAATTAATATATTGGACCAACATAAGTAGCATATATGAGTAATATAATAATTAAAATTAGTTCAATTTCCAACCTCTATATAAAACTTATTTTATTGTTTGTTATCATCAAAATTATTATATGCTTCATAGAGTCAACAATTTCCGCTTTTTTATGATGACAAACAATTCAATAACTAGTATAAATTGATATATATATATATATATATATATATATATATATATATATATATATATATATATATATATATACACCTTAGCCCATGATCATACTTACCATCAATGTATTCTTCTCCCCCTTTATCATCATTAAAAATGGTTAAAAAATATGACATGAGAGAAACTAGGGGTTATTTGCATTTTGGACCCCGAACTTTAGGGGTATTTATTTTTTGAACCCTTGGTTTTCAACTTTAATTTTTTAGACCCTAAAGTTTGTATTTTGAAAAAAAAAAGACCCTAAAGTTTCTGAGCTGAAAAAAAAAGCTTGTTTCCCGTTTTTCTTTTTCTTTCTATGTTTGAATTTATCTCCCGATTGTTGTCAAACTTCAAAACTAAGGTTAAAACCGATATTAAAGTTATAATAAACCTCTTTTATTCATGCTGGAATTACTTAAACCCATGTATTCAGGGGTCTAAGTAGCTCCGACATGAATAAGAGATGTGTATTATAGCTTCAATATCAGTTTTAACCTTAGTCTTGAAGTTTGACGTCAACCGGGAAATAAATTCAAACATGAGATGAAAACAAAGAATGAGTCAAGAGCCTTTTTCTTTAGCCCACAAACTTTAGGGTTATTTTTTTAAACTATAAACTTTAGGGTCCAAAAAATTAAAGTTGAAAACCAAGGGTTCAGAAAATAAATACCCCTAAAGTTCGGGGTCCAAAATGCAAAAAACTCGAGATAATAGCATAGCTCCCCCTTAATTTGTGCCCATTCTCAACAAAGGTTAAAACTTGAAAATTATATGCAACAACAAAATCATTCTATTCAAAATCCAATTTTATGTGCTCCACATTATTTTATTTTATTTTTATTATTCCTCCCCCTTTCAAAAGTAATTGTGGCATATAAATCGTAACCCGTTAGATATAAATATTTCACACATCAAATAAGTCTCAATTAACTTAAGGAAATTGGAGATGCGCCCAATTATACTATTTTATCAATATTTTACTTTTGATAACGAAAATGATAAACATCTTAACACAAGATGACTCTTAACCATCTCGCATTTTTTTTAAATCACTAATGGAGTGAAATGTAAGTGTATTTGAATCATTCTAAAGATATGTTTCATCATTTTCAGGGTTACTAAACTTATAAACAATTTAAAAATAATTATTTATTTATATTTATTTCATAAATATAAAACTATGTATAAAGTGTGGATTTTCTACTATGATTGATAAAATTAGGCTATTATCATATTTTTTCACCTACCTAATAAGTATTATATTATTATAATTGATAAATATATATAATTATTAAAAAAATATTAATAAAAGTTACAGAAATGTGAAATATGAATAATTCAAGATGGTTAAGAACCATCTTGAGTCAAGATGGTTAACATGGTCCGATTGATAATTAGATTGACACATTTTGAAAAAGGAAACACTCCTCCCCCTTAATGTGTGCATTCATATAAATATAAGAAAAAAAAATCAAACATCATGGTAAATTATATATTAGGAGGTTCAGTTCCTTTTGGGACCCATATCTGCATAATCCTAGGAGTTTTATTTTTGTTAGGACAATAATAAGTATGGTTCCAAATTTTTAAACAATAATTACATCTTTTAGAACTTGGTTTATGTGGTGTGGATTTTAAAAAAAATTGTTATAGCTTTTCTTTTTGCTCGATGGGTTAAATCCAATACCTTCTTTATTAATGTTGGATATATTTCAAGAGTATAAGACAATTATATAGCCTAAAGAATAAAGTATATCAAGTATAAGGATCATATATAAGTGAAACAATAAGAATATGATCAACACGGTTGAAACAGGAAGCAACACGGGTCGTGTTGTCTTCCAGAGAGCAAGGAAACAATTTCTGCGCTCAACACGGGTCGTGTTGGATCAACACGGGTCGTGTTGAGCCAACACGGACCGTGTTGATTCAACACGGGTCGTGTTGAAGGCCAGAATTGTATTAATTGCTAACGGCTATATGATTTTGTGTAATTAGTGTTTGATATCGTCATTAAGCACGATTATGTTGAGATTGCAACAGCTATATGACTTGACTTGGTCAAGGTCATATTAAGGACATAATCTCATCATTAAGGCTCTTGATTACCCTTTGACTAGGGTATCCTAAAGAGGGTGGTAATCTCCTATAAATATGAGACATCCTAAGCTATTTGAGACACACCATTCTAAGCTAATCACAACCTCATTCTTGTCTAGACTGCAGCTATACTAGAGTGATTCAAGTGAGAATCTATTTCTTGAGTGTTACAAGTGCTAAGTTTTATCCCTTTGAACATTTACGGTATAGTAAATATTTCTTAAGGAAAGTGAGTTCAAGGCCACAACTCTCAGCGTTATCCAAGCGAGTTTCCATTGTTTTATATACCGTTCACTCCCTTTCCTCCAACAATCTTAAGAACTATTTAGGAATGACCTCGCTACGTGATATGTCTAGCAACTTCCAAAAGCTAGAGCGCTTTAAAGGAGTGGATTTCCGGCGTTGGCAAAGCAAGATGCATTTCTTGCTAACGAATCTCAATGTGGCATATGTGCTTAACATTGAGATCTCTCCCAAGGTGAATCAAGAACCGTCGGACAAGAAGGTGACAACCGAGGAGTCTCCAAAAGAGGATGCAATTGTCAAGAGTTCCAAGGGAGATGGGAGTAACGATCAAATAAAGACGTCCGTGGAAGATGCGGAGGCTACTCGGCAAAGGCTCAAGATGGAGAATGATGACTACATTTGTAGAGGATGCATTTTCAACGGGATGAGCGACACCCTCTTCGATGTGTATCAACATGTGGAGACGGCAAAGAAGCTTTGGGAGATGCTAGAAGCTAAGTACATGTCGGAAGATGCGTCAAGTAAGAATTTTCTTGTTAGTCAATTCATGAAATTTAAGATGGATGATAATAGGAAAATTCTAGACCAATTCCATGAGATTCAACGTATTTTAAGTAACTTCAAGCAACACAATTTGAACATGGATGAAACCATAATCGTATCCTCTATTATTGACAAGCTACCTTCTTCTTGGAATGAAACTAAAAGGGCTCTCATGCACCGGAAAGAGGCTATGTCTCTTGAAGGTTTGGCTAACCATCTTCGGATTGAAGAGGAGTTACGCCTACAAGATGGTACCAAAGAGCAATCTAAGGTCCACATGGTGCAAGAGAGTAAGGGAAACAAGAATAAGAACAAGAGCCACAACAAAACTAGCAAGGGAATTCAAAAGCCTATGCAAGTTTGTTGGGAATGTTGCAAACCGGGGCACACAAAGAGAGAGTGTTACCAATGGAAAAAGAAGCATGGTCTTTTGAACAAAGATACATCTAAGGGCAAGAGTAAGGAGAAGGAACCCAATTCCTTCGTGGCCATGATTAAAGATCATATTAACATGGTATCCATTGGTTGTAATGATTGGTACATAGACTCGGGTGCGTCAAGGCATGTTTGCATTGACAAGAGTTTATTCAAGATTCTCAAACCGGCAGATGATGGTGTGAAACTATACATGGGCAATAACCATCCGGTTAAAGTTGAAGGCATTGGGCAAGTGGAACTTGTTTTCACTTCCGGTAAATCTTTGCTTTTAAATGATGTGTATTTAGCTCCGGAAGCATGTAAGAATCTTGTATCCGGTTATCTCCTTAGCAAGTTTGGTTTTATGCAAGTTTATGATGGAGATAATTATGTACTTTCCAAGGGTGGGACTTTTGTAGGGAAGGGATATGCTTATGGAGAGATGTTTAAATTGAATGCGAAAAGTAATAAAGATGGCATGATTTCCGCTTATATGCATGTGTCTATTTTGAATAAGTCTTTTCTATGGCATGCTAGATTAGGACATGTGAACTTTTCAAAGTTGAAAGAAATGTCTAATCTTGATTTGATTCCTAAGTTGAATAATGACATAGAAAAGTGTAAGACATGCATGCTTAATAAAATCACCAAAAGTTCATTCTCAAGTGTAAAAAGAACTTCTAAATTGCTTGATTTAATTCATAGTGATTTAGGAGATTTTCATAGTACACCTTCAATAGGTGGTAAGAAGTATTATGTGACATTCATTGATGATTATTCTAGATATTGTCAAGTTTATCTTTTGAGTTCTAAAGATGAAACACTTGAAAAGTTTAGAGTTTACAAAACTAGAAGTGAACTTCAATGTGAGACCTTGATTAAAACTTTAAGATCCGATAGTGTAGGAGAATATTATGATCCAAAGTTTTTCCAAGAAACGGGCATTGTTCATGAGACAACCGCCCCGTATACACCACAACAAAATGGGGTTGCGGAAAGGAAAAATAGAACTTTAAAAGAAATGGTGAATTCTATATTGTCAAACTCCGGTTTAAGTAATGGATTTTGGGGTGAAGCCATGTTAACGGCTTGTTATATTTTGAATAGAGTTCCATTCAAAGGGAATTCTAGTACCCCATATGAGTTATGGAACAAAAGAAAGCCAAGTCTTAAGTATTTTAAGATTTGGGGTTGTAGGGCTATTGTAAGAGTCCCGGAACCTAAGAAAAGGAAATTAGGTGAAAGAGGAATTGAGTGCATCTTTATAGGCTATGCTCAAGATAGCAAAGCCTATAGGTTTTTGGTGGTTGAGCCAAATGAGTACATTTCGGTGAATACCGTAATGGAATCAATAGATGCAATTTTTGATGAGACTAGGTTCTCTTCAATTCCTAGACCTAAAGATGTAATTCAAGATATTGTTCCTTTAATTGAGCCTCAAGATGAAAATCTTGAGGGTATATCCATACAAGATGATCTTCCAACTCATGAGGTTATTCATGATGAAGAAGATGAAAGTATTGAGTTAAGAAGGAGTAAAAGATAAAAGATCAAGGAAACCAAAAAACTTTGGTTCGGACTTCTATGTTTATTTAGTAGAAGGTTCAAGGGACTCAGTTGAAAGTGAGACCCTATGTATGTACAACATAGATAAGGATCCTAAAACTTTTAAAGAAGCTATGCAATCTCATGATACTTCTTTGTGGAAAGAAGCGGTACAAGATGAGATTGATTCAATAATGGAAAATAATGTTTGGATGTTGGTTGACCTTCCTCCGAGAAGTAAACCAATTACCTCTAAGTGGATCTTTAAAAGGAAAAGGAAAGTAGATGGTACCGTTGAGAGGTATAAAGCTCGGTTGGTTGTAAGGGGCTTTACTCAAAAGTACGGTATTGACTACTTTGACACATATGCACCGGTGGCTAGGATAGCTTCAATACGTGTATTGATAGCTTTAGCTACTATCCATAAGCTAGTTATCCATCAAATGGATGTCAAAACGACATTCTTAAATGGAGAACTAGGAGAGGAGGTGTATATGGAACAACCCGAAGGGTTTGTTGTTGAAGGTCAAGAAAAGAAAGTTTATAAACTTATAAGGTCCTTATATGGACTTAAGCAAGCACCTAAGCAATGGCATCAAAAGTTTGATGAAGTAGTGCTTTCAAGTGGTTATAAGATCAATGAATCAGATAAGTGCATATACTCTGAGTTTGAGAATGGAAAAGGGGTGATTATATGCCTATACGTTGATGACATGTTGATCTTCGGGACCGACATGGAACAAGTTAATAAGACCAAAGAATTTCTATCCTCAAAGTTCTCTATGAAGGACAAGGGTGAAGCGGATGTAATTCTTGGTATTAAGATCATTAGAAATAATGATAAGATAAGTTTATCTCAAGAGCATTACATTGAGAAAATATTGAACAAGTTTGGAGGTGATAAGTTATATCCAGCTGTAACTCCATATGATTCAAGTAAGAAACTAGAGAAAAATTTGGGTTCTCCGGTTAATCAACTTGAGTATGCTAAGTTGATTGGAAGTCTCATGTATGCTATGACAAGTACAAGGCCAGACATTGCCTATGCAATTGGCATGTTAAGTAGGTTTACAAGTAATCCGAGTAATATGTATTGGTTTGCAATTCGGAGAGTATTAAGATATTTAGCTGGTACTAATAGTTATCAACTTACATATAAAGGAGAACCTTCGGTATTAGAAGGTTACTCGGACGCGAGTTGGATTAATAAAGGAGATTTCTCTTCTACTAGTGGATGGGTGTTCCTTTTAGGAGGTAGAGCGGTTTCTTGGGGTTCTAAGAAACAAGCTAACATAGCGGACTCCACTATGTCTTCGGAATTAGTAGCATTATATGCTGCTTGTAAGGAAGCGGAATGGTTAAGGAATTTATTATTGGAAATACCGGTTTGGTATAAGCCAATGGCTCCTATCTCAATTCATTGTGATAGCAAGTCTACTCTTGATGTAGTATATAGTCATGTCTACAATGGCAAGTCAAGGCATATTGGTTTAAGACATGCTTACATACATCAACTTATAAGGGATGGAGTAGTGATTCTAAGTTATGTCAAATCAAAAGAAAATATAGCCGATTCTTTAACCAAAGGATTGACTAAAGATTTGATAATAAGTACTTCAAAGGGGATGGGTTGTAGCTCAAAGTACTACTAATCGCAACAAAGACTCAACTTTACGAATTGGAATACCACCAATTTCTAAAGTTCAAATGAGTACGGAGTTGCTTAAATTAGTAGGAAGCATCGATTTTATCCCGAGGACAAGTGATGCTTAAAAATCTGTAATGACAAGAGGATGAGTATTAGTACTCTTAATAGACTTTGTGGAAAGCCTAATTACAGGGGTGGTATAATTACAAAGTCTACCTATGTAAGTATAATGTTTTGCCGCATAAAGGAACTATGAACTAAGGTTCCGAAACACTTATGAAGGATAAGGACACAAGGCCGGATAATAGTGTCTAGGTATCTACACTCAAGATTTAAAATATATGCGTGTTATGAGTATAGTTGGTCAATATAAATCCAAAGTTCAAAGCTATGTCTACTTTGTGATTTGGACACAATTTTGGCTCATATACACTAATTGAAAAGTTCAAAGAGTAATCTACTTTTCATTAGGCATATGTTTTTGAGGATTCTCTGGTGATTATAAGTTAAGGTATATCTCAAATAGCGGGGGTATAGGCCTCTTAAGTAGAGTTATTTCAAGGGTTTTATATACTCTTGAAATAGCGGGGGATTGTTGGATATATTTCAAGAGTATAAGACAATTATATAGCCTAAAGAATAAAGTATATCAAGTATAAGGATCATATATAAGTGAAACAATAAGAATATGATCAACACGGTTGAAACAGGAAGCAACACGGGTCGTGTTGTCTTCCAGAGAGCAAGGAAACAATTCCTGCGCTCAACACGGGTCGTGTTGAGCCAACACGGACCGTGTTGAAGGCCAGGATTGTATTAATTGCTAACGGCTATATGATTTTGTGTAATTAGTGTTTGATATCGTCATTAAGCATGATTATGCTGAGATTGCAACAGTTATATGACTTGACTTGGTCAAGGTCATATTAAGGACATAATCTCATCATTAAGGCTCTTGATCACCCTTTGACTAGGGTATCCTAAAGAGGGTGGTAATCTCCTATAAATAGGAGACATCCTAAGCTATTTGAGACACACCATTCTAAGCTAATCACAACCTCATTTTGTCTAGACTGCAGCTATACTAGAGTGATTCAAGTGAGAATCTATTTCTTGAGTGTTACAAGTGCTAAGTTTTATCCCTTTGAACATTTACGGTATAGTAAATAGTTCTTAAGGAAAGTGAGTTCAAGGTCACAACTCTTAGCGTTATCCAAGCGAGTTTCCATTGTTTTATATACCGTTCACTCCCTTTCCTCCAACAATTAAAAGATGCTTTTTGAGTACAAAGTATTCTATTTAAATTTTCTTGTCCTTATGAAAATTTTAGGATAACCTTTTTATGGTCCTCGCATTGATTTTGTAAATCAAGTTTTTCATTTTTCAACAAAGGTAATTTTTTCTTTAAAAGCATTTAAACTTTTTGTCAATAAATCATTTGAATTTCGTAGTTTATCATTTTCTTGAGATGATTGAATAATAATTTTCTTTAAATCTTTCACTTTTGGAAATATATCCTTCTTGACATCTAATCTAATATAATAACACAAGATTTCCATTAACTTACATTTAGAGAATATGTTGAGAGAGTAATATACCTCGTCTGACATATCACACTAATGTATTTCTTCTTCTTCTTCTTCTTCTTCTTCTTCTTCTTCATTATCATCATTGCCATCGATACTAGTATCACCATCATCTTCAGATTCAGGCTCTTTCGCCATTAAGCACCAATGACTAATCTCACTTTCATCGTTTAAGATGCTACGCGTATTGTTCTTTTTTTATCCATCAACATTTTCTTCACTTGATTGTTCATATATTAACAAGAGCTCTTCCCAAAGCCTTTTGGCTATCTCACAAGAACAAACGTGAGTAAATATATCATCGTTTAAAGCACATTGTAAAATATATAAAACTTTAGAATTTTTCTTGAGTTTCTCAAAATCATCTCGACTATATTCACTCTTTGGCTTGTTGACAATGATTCCATCATTTCTCCTCCATGTGGGGGTAAATGGACCATTAGTGAATAATATCCCAAAAATCAAAATCGATGGACTCATAAATGATTTTGTCCTGCACTTCCAAAGAGAAAAGTTAGTACCATCAAATGTTGGTGGATGACAGATAGATGCATTTAATAAACTAGTCATCGATCGATCCTACATACGGTTAAGTCTAGTAACATAGGTTGGGCTCTGATACCAATTAAAAATTTAATTAGGCTAGTTAAATAAAATGCGGAAAATAAACAACGAAAATTTAAAATAGACAAAACACGGTGGTTGTTTACGATGTTCCTCCGAACTCAATTTCAAAGTACATCACCACCTAGAGTTCTCCAACTCTTGGATTTAACCTCGAATTATTATTAGGTTGGATTTCTCACAGTCTTACAGTCTTCTCTACTCTCAAGATCTCATCACTTGATATCACCTCTCAATCAAGTGTGAAGAGTACGTTGACGTCTCAACTCTTAAATCCTCTCCCTAACAATATTTATCTCAACAACTCTAATCAACTATTCAATTCAATTCTTGTACTCTCACACTCAACAATAGTAGGAAACAATAATGTTCAAGTGAGATTTATGTGTGTGTCTTGTGTCTCTTCTCTTATGATAATATATTTACTCCTTAATTTGCATGCTATTCTTGCAACAATTTATCAAATATTCTATATCTATAATTATATCATTTTGATATCAATTATAATCTTGCCGTATTTAAAAAAATCATAACAATCAAGTTTATATTTTGTCTCTCTTAATAACTTGATGTGTATTTTAAATAATTCACACACACACACACACATATATATATATATATTCTTTTTGTCTTACATCAAAATAATATCACTTATATGCTAAATATAACTCAACATTATTATTAATTACTTTATTATTATTATTATTATTATTATTATTATTATCATTATCATTATTATTATTGATAGTGAAATTTAACAGGTTTGGTTGCTTCTAACCTACTTTTTACCCCGGGTAATATGATCATTTTTTATTGTATGTATGTTATAATTTAATTGAACACCTCTTTATACCCCAAAATTGAGGTGTTAAAAAAATAAGGGTTAAGAGGGGTAAAAGGGGGTAAACCTCACTCCCTCTTACTCTCTCACACTCTCTCTCACTCTCTTCCCAAGTAGGGGTGTTGGGTTTTATGGCCCAAAATCTATTTTTGAAGGAATCAGACGCTGCCAGCGTCTCGCCGAATGCTGCCAGTGCCTCTTTACGAAAGACGCTATCATCAAGCCACTGGACGCTGCCAGCGCTTGTCTCAGGAAGCCCAAAACACATAACATTGTCGGCGTCTTATAGGCACTGCCAGCGCCTTTCCTTATGGGTCTTTCTCATCTGCGACGACTTCTCCGTTTTGTTTTCTAGGTTTTGTAATATTTAACCTAGTTTCTTTTTCCTTCATTCTACTATAAATATAGGTAGTTATCAATCTATAAACTTATGGCATATGAAAAAAAATACACATTGAGATCGAGCATTCTTCACCTCTACCATATCCCTAGGTTGTGAGAGCCCTTTAAGAGAGTAATTTTGTCTTCAGTATATTCCCGTTGTGCTATTAACACTTTGAAATCTTGTCGTCGATCTCGCTACGTTATATAGCCCCTAGGGATCTCTCTTGTAATCACTCCCCTTATACTAGTGGATTATTGCTCCGTTGTTGTCCGTGTTCTTTTTCCTGATTTGGGTTTCCACGTAAATCGTGTGTCTTTATACTCTCTAACCTTTTAATTACTGATGTTGTTATATTTCTTCTCAATTTATACATCCTGATAATTACCTCTTCCGCTGCAAATACTAGGATATCTTTTACCTTGATTCTAACAAGTGGTATCAGAGTCTCACAAGGGTATCTGAGCCAGTTCTAACAAGTAGTATCAGAGCCTCACAAGGGTATCTGAGCCAGGTCTAACTAGTGGTATCAGAGCGATGTTTAATCCTTTTTTTCTGCCTAGTTCGGGATGTCTGCAGTTAAGTCTGCAGTTAAGTCAGATATTGAGAAGTTCGACGGTGTGATCAGTTTCAGTATCCGGAGAGTTCAAAAAAAAAATTTGATGAAGGTAACTCCATTATTATTGATCTGACAAATTTGGAAGTTACTATTAAAGATGAGGATAATGCTATCTCTTGCCCTATTCCTACAAGCACTTTAAAGAAGTCATATCATATGAAACTCTGTCTTTCGAAGATGTCAAGTCTAATTTGATCTTGAAATGCTTTCTGATAAAGCTGAAGGCTTAGTTTTTTAGAGGTGAAACCACTAATAATGAGGTTTCTAGCAAAGCCAGATCGAAGTTTAAAGAGCGTTCCAACAATACATGTTCTACAACCTCCAGGAAAGGTAGTTATTATGTTCTACAGGGTGCAACTACTACAGGTTCTACAGCCGGTTCTACAACCTCATCTCTTATTAAGTTCAAGGGTGACTTGAACTTAGTTGATGCTCATCACATCTGATCGCCCTTCGGGGTTCTATGACGGTACCAGTGATTTTGACCCAAGGTGGAATTTGTTGGGTTTTATGACCCACAATCTATTTTTGAAGGAATCAAACGTTGCCAGCGTCTCGCCGGACGCTGCCAGTGCCTCTTTACGAAAGACGCTACCATCAAGTCAGCCTTTGACGCCGCTTGTCTCGAAGCAAAAACAAACACATGCCCGGCGTCTTATAAACCGCCAGGCCTTTCATTATGGGTCTTTCTCATCTGCGACGGCTTCTCCGTTTTGTTTTCTAGGTTTAGCAATATTTAACCTAGTTTCTTTTTCCTTCATTGAGAGCATTCTTCACCTCTACCTCATCCCTAGGTTGTGAGAATCCTTTTAGAGAGTAATTTTGTCTTCAGTATATTCCCGTTGTGCTATTGACCCCTTGAGACCTTCCCGTCGATCTCGCTGCATTATATAGCCTCTTGGGATCTCTCTTGTAATCTCTCCCCCTATACTAGTGGATTATTGCTCTGTTGCCGTCCGTGGTTTTTTTCCCGATTTGGGTTTCCACGTAAATCGTGTGTCTTTATACTCTCTAACCTTTTAATTACTGATCTTGTTATATTTCTTTTCAATTTATACATCCTGATAATTACCTCTTCCGCTGCAAATACTAAACTATTTTTTACCTCAATCCTAACAAGGGGTAAGGAGGAGTAAGTACCCTCCCTAACCCCTTTACCCTCCTCCTAAGCAAACCCTTACTTGACTATTGGGGGAGTATATCTTAAAAAATTTCACTTTTGGTCGCTTAATTGTTTTCATACTAGCGAACATTGTCCTAGACAATGGTACAGATTTGTTTTAATTTCTGTCTTAATCGCATGAACAAATCAAAGCATAATGAAGTGATTTTTAATCTGACTTTCAAGTACAATATCGTGGCATGCTTAAGTTCACCCGATTACTCTAAGTTACACCACGTACTAGTTTATATTGAAATGCACTATTTACTTTCATAGGCTTTTTTTTATCCGCTAGCTCTTCCGACATGATAAGACGTGGTCGCAAGTGAAACGGACTAGAAATAAACTTGCTTATGCTTTATTCCACTTCCAATCTTAAAAGTCAGTTTCCCTTATTAGTGAGGGATGACGGATTTTATCTTAGATCTGACAAGTGAAGACATGTATTAATATTTGAATGTTTTACTAATTTAAGCTTTATATTTCTTTAAGGGTGTGTTTGGTTGGTCAATAACTTCTGGGAAATGGTCAATTTTCTAGGATTGACTTATTTTCCCCATGTTTGAATGCAGGTTGACTTCAGGAAAATTTTGACGATGAGCCCACCATTTTCTCCATTTTCCTAGGAAAAGTTTCCCTTAGGGTGGCTAAGGAAAATTTTTCTCAGGGAAATATTTCCCATAGAAAACTTCCCATGAGAAATTTTCCCTAGAATTCCTACCAAACACTTCCTAAATAAATTAAAAGTTGTAGTATTTTAGTTAGTTACCATTCAAGGCAAAGTCAGTACTTATTTAAAAGAGGATCAGATCATAAAATAGTTGGAATAATTTAGAATCGTATTATAAAAAAGATCAACTAAAGTTTACCTATTAACTCCCTATGATAAAAAAAAAAAAAAAATTTGTTTTGGGGGGGGGGGGGTGGGGGTTAGAATCGTAACTCCATGCCCTAAATATCATTCAACAACCCCAAATACCATTCAACAAAATTGGCAAAGTGCCATAAAGTCGCCCACCACTTTCATCTTTCAAGTTGGTTGAATTTTAGTAGAATTAGCAAATATTTCTCCTAAATAAAAATGGTAGGTTGATAAATCATGTTTATAATAGACAACTAGTCTTAGTGCATGTGTGATGGACACGTTATTTTTTCTTATTTAATTGTTGGTTTTCGATTTAATTGTAAATATGTTTTTTCTTTGCTTCTTCATTGTTTGGTTCAAGGAGTGATACGGCATGTGCAAGAATTTTCATTACTTTATTTTGTCATAAATTTTTTTTAAAAAAATGTTCTATAAATAAAATGTGATTTGTACTAAAACCTTCTATAATATTTTAAGAGATTTATTGCGTGATGCTTGCAGTTTGTGACTGCTATTATCCTTCTAATTATTCTTGATTTTCGTATAGCTATATCAAATATTGTCATTAGTATTATCTTTTTCTTGTTGTCAATGCAAATTATTTTGTTAATTTTAGTAAAAAGTACCAGTTATTTCTATAATTGTAAAGTTTCATATTTAGTTTATTTATAGTGACTTTCGTAATTCTGTTGTAATAAAGTATCAACTAAATCTAGAAAGCTTAAGATACTTCACTTTTAGAGTTTAATTTTGATTTTAAAAAAATTTGGAGTTTAGTTTGAATCTTTTTTTGGTAAATGCGAATTATTTCGATAATTTTTTTTGTAATAAAACATCAATTATTTCAACAATTATAAAGTTTCAGAGTTTTTTTATTCTGAATCCTAAAGTAATGGGGTATTTATTTTGTGGTCCCACGGTTATCATTGTTTATTTTTTGGACCCTAAAGTTTATAGGTTGAATAAAAAAGGACCTTAAAGTTTATAGGTTGAAAAAAAGGCCCGTGTACTGTTTTTCTTTTTCTGCTCATGTTTGAATTTATCTTCCGATTAGCGCCAAACTTCAGGTCAAAACTGATATTGAACCTATAATACACCTCTCTTATTCAAGTAGGAACTAATTAGATACTGAAGTATCCAGGGTCTAAATAGTTCCAACATGAATAAGAGAGGTGTATTACAACTTTAATATTAGTTTTAACCTTAGTCTTGAAATTTGACGCTAATCGGGAGATAAATTCAATCATATATAGGAAGAAAAGGAAAAATAGTACACGAGCATTTTTTCAACCTACAAAATTTAAGGTCCTTTTTTTATTTAACCTATAAACTTTAGGGTCCAAAAAATAAACAATTAAAATAGTGGGACCAGAAAATAAATATCCCTATACTTCGGGGTCTAAAATATGTACAAATAACCCTAAAGTTTCATACTTAATTTATTTATAGTGAATTTCATAATTGTGTTGCAGTAGAGTATCAATGATCTAGGAAATTTAAGGGACTTCACTTTTAGAGCTTAATTTTGATTAAAAAAGTTACAGTTTTATTTGCTACATTATGAATGGCATATGACATTTTGTTACATATCCATGTGTTGTTTTAATATGATTAATAAATTTGATCTTACCTGTATCCTATAAAACTTGTTACTATAAAACTTGTTACTATATTTTTCCTGTAAAATAGCTACCTTTATTAAAATAATTAAAACATTATATGTTGAGGAGAGTTATTATTAAACTCATGGTACGTACGTGCCATCCGATTTCTATATAAATGTATGTGCATCATGCAGAACTCCAAAACCCTAGCCTTCCTTAAAAGAGCATAACTATGGATAATACATACTTAGTCATCGTTCTTTCCATGTTATGCTTAATCCTTTATCAACATTTGAAATTAGGGTTGAAAAATAGGTCATCCTCAAAAAACACCAAGAGAAGACTCCGGCTACCCCCCGGGCCGAAGCCATTGCCGATCATAGGCAACGTGCTGGAGCTCGGACCAAAGCCGCACCGCTCCCTAGCCACCCTAGCCAAGAGCCATGGACCACTCATGTCCCTCCGGCTAGGTAGTGTGACCACGGTCATCGTGTCGTCCTCTGAGGTGGCCAAAGAGATGTTCCTAAAAAATGACCAGTCATTGAGCTCGAACCGAACCATACCCAACTCAGTCACCGCCGGGGACCACCACAAGCTGACCATGTCGTGGCTTCCGGTGTCCCCCAAGTGGCGGAGTTTCCGGAAGATCACCACCTTCCACCTTCTCTCTCCGCAGCGCCTTGACGCTTGCTCTAGCCTTAGACAAGCCAAGGTGCAGCAGCTCTTTGACTACGTTCTAGAATGTTCTAGAACTGGCCAAGCCGTTGATGTAGGCAAGGCTGCCTTTACGACGTCGCTTAACTTGTTGTCTAAGTTGTTCTTCTCTTTAGAGTTGGCTAACCATAGTTCAAGTAAGTGTCAGGAGTTTAAGGACTTAATTTGGAATATTATGGAGGATATTGGGAAACCTAATATTGCTGATTATTTTCCTTGCTTAAAGTACTTTGACCCTTCTGGGATACGACGTCGTTTGGCAGCTAATTTTGAGAGATTAATTGCGGTTTTCCAAGGGATTATTCGTGAAAGAGTATCCCTGTCAGCTGGGTTTAGTCATCATAATGACGTGTTAGATGTTCTTCTTGAGCTGTACAACCGAAATGAACTGACTATGGAGGAGATAAATCATTTACTTGTGGTAAGTCAGTGATTAATTAATTGGTGCATTTTGTTTTTCTCATCTTAGTAATGTTAATCTACGTATCTCTTTCCAATTGTTAAATTTCTATATCTAAGGGACGCAATTTACAAAACAATATTAAGAGATTAGTATAAATGATAGTTTAATTCAATTACTCCTTTAATTTAATTAGTATAAACGTAATTAACTATACAGACGAAGGCAAAAAAGAAAAAGACAAAAAAGTTAATTTGACAGTGATTTTCAGATTTGGTGGCAAAACCTAATTAATAGAAGCAGACAATTTTCACCAAGGAAAGAGACGACACTAGTTGCCAGTTGGTACTTTGAAAAAAAAAAAAGAAAACGTACGTGTCCTCAGAGACCTCACTTGATGGCTAATTGGCTATACATGCATGCACGTAGAAACCTAGCATGGCCCATGTATCCAACAAATTTGGGCAAAAAAATCTTGGTCAATCTATTTTTGTCCTTTCCAATTAACTTCCTAATTTCGAGCTATGTCTGTTGTTGTGGTTGACACTTGATAGTGTACTTCAATTCCTTTATTCAAGATGATTAATAATCATTTTGAATTGTCTATATTTCACTTTTTGCTAATTTTTAATAATATTTTTTCTAATAATTATTTATATTTATCAACTACAAGAGTATAATACTTATTAGCTTGGTCAAAAGATATAAATAATAGCTAATTTTATCAATCATCGTATTTTATGCATATTTTATATTTATGAAAAAATATAACTAAGTAAATATTTTTATATTATTTATAGGTTATAATAATAACCCTCAAAATAATGAAACATATTTTTATAATGATTTAAATATACTTATATTTAACTTTTATGAGTGATTTAGATGAAATGCAAGACGATTAAGAACCATCTTACATCAAGATATTTATCGTTTTGCTTCTTTATTATAACCCAGGACATATTCGACGCCGGAACAGATACCACTTCCAGCACATTCGAATGGGCCATGGCAGAGTTGCTCAAAAATCCCACAATGATGGAAAGAGCTCAAGCTGAAATCCAACAAGTCCTTGGGAAAGATTCGCACATTCAAGAATCAGACATCCCTAAATTACCTTATCTTCGAGCGATTATCAAGGAAACATTACGCCTCCATCCTCCGACTGTCTTTCTCCTCCCTCGCAAGGCTGAAAGCGATGTGGAGCTGCATGGTTACAATGTGCCCAAAAATGCGCAAATACTGGTAAACCTGTGGGCAATAGGGAGGGATCAAACAGTGTGGGAAAATCCAGAGAATTTTGTCCCTGAAAGGTTCATCGGGCGTGACATTGATGTCAAGGGGAGAGATTTCGGGCTACTGCCGTTTGGTGCAGGAAGAAGGATATGCCCAGGAATGAACTTGGCCTACAGAATGTTGACATTAATGTTGGCCACACTTCTTCAGTCGTTTGATTGGAAGTTCGGAGAGGGGATGAACACGAAGGAACTTGATATGGATGAGAAGTTTGGAATTGCATTGCAAAAGACTAAACCACTTAAAATTATTCCGGTGTTTAAGTATTGAATGTTTATTTGCGATATGATTTCTTCTACAAGCTTGCGCAATTATAAGAATAGTATTTTGGCATTATAATTTTCATCTATAAATTCTTCGAGTGTATCCATGTATTGTTGCAAATGAATTATCCTCACATAGAGGTAATAAAGTATTGTACTTGATTAGTATTATCTTCTTTGAGCTCTATATATAAATAAGTAGGACTTGTTATGCATTTGTGTATGCATGTATATACACATTTTTATAGCTATATATGAAATTGAAAATTGAAAATCTAAATAGAACAACTAATTCAACTCTTCCAAAAAAAAATTGTTAACTGAAAAGAACAGTAATTGTATCTAATAACATATTTCATTTTTTATATTTTTCAGAGTGTGCAATTGCCTACAAGAATATTACAACACTCAGATTTTCCATGCGACTCACTGCACACTCAGTTTTTCCGAGTGGGGAATAACACACAGAAAAAAAGGTTGCCTTCGCCACTGTTTGTTACTTGAAAATTGGCCCATTTTCGGAGTATTTTTTCCCCTTTGAAATTTTCAAGTGTCTGATTTTTTTTTTTGTTTTGTTAGTAGTGATTAGTGAGTTTTTTCCCCCCTTACATTTGGAATAATTAATACACTTAACTAAGTAGGATTTCTAGTAGTGTAATACATAGTATAAGAAATATATTATAACTAGGTGTAGGTAATGGTATGGTTCGGATCAACTCATTAGCCGTGCAGGCTACAGAAGTTGAATTAAGGTTGACCCATTGATATTATGGGTTGAATAAAGACTTTCTAGCAAAAATAAGGGCTAATCTCTTTTAAACCTAAATTTAATTAAATAAAGTGTATTTGTAAACACACAAAAAAAAATCCTTGTTATCCTAATTGTTTAGCGGGGGTACGCAAGTGATATATCAAAAGTTGAGTGCAGTTAAAGCATGAGTGAGACGTATTATTCATATGTGACAAATTCAATGATTATATATGGTACTTATGTCAGATATAATATAAATATCTTACCAAGGATAATCCAATAAGCATTTAATACAATATGAGCGTAATACAAATGTGCGATGCTATGCTTTTTAAAATTCATAATTATTCATAACTGTCAAAAGAAATGGTGAAAAATCAAAATAAATACTAATCTAATGAAAAATAAGACACTTAAATGATAATAAAAATTCTTATCATAGTTATATTGCATTGATAACTATTATATTAGTTATAAAATTGGAAGTAATATAGACTTTAGTATGATTTTCCTACTATATTATTCAAATTAGTTTCAAAAAAATATACACAAAAAAAAACATAAATAATATTATTATTATTATTATAATAACAACAATAATAATGTAATTGTTGTATAATTTTTGTATTAACTTCTAATTATTATTTGCATAGATGATTATTATAAAATTATTCCAAAAAATAATTACATAAAATTATTAAAAATAATTACATAAAACTACTAAAAATTTCATCTTCAAGATCTCTAATAACTCGTAAATCTAAATTTAAAGAATTGAATGAGACGTGACTTGAAACGTATGCGCCAAAAACTAGTTACTAATATATTTATTCGAAAATGATAAACATCTTGACACAAGATGCCTCTTAACCATCTTGCATTTTTTCTAAATCACTAATATAGTGAAATCTAAGTATACTTAAATCATTCTAAATGTATGTTTCATCATTTTCAGGGTTAATACACCTTATAAACAATTTAAAAATTATTATTATTTAAAACTAATTATATTTATTCCATAAATATAAAACTATGTATAAAATGTGGATTTTCTACTAAAATTGATAAAATTAGGCTATTATTATATTTTTTCACCTACCTAATAAATATTATATTATTATAATTGATAAATATATATAATTATTAAAAAATATATTTATAAAAGTTATAAAAATGTGAAATATGAATAACTCAAGATCTTGAGTCAAGATGGTTATCATGGTCCTTAATTAAATTTAGTAATTTAAAACAGAAAATTAATTGGAGGTACCCCAATATTTGAGGAAACTATTTTTCAATACCCAACTTTTCAAAACTCATTTTGAGGTACCCTTAATTTTTGGGTTAGTAATTATCTGATGCTTTTCCGGCCATCAATTTTATTAGGTGACCAAAATACCCTTATTTTTCTTCTTCAAGGGTATTTCTTCAAAAATGGAAGAATAAGGGTATTTCGGTTACCTTATTAAATTGATGACCGGAAAAACACCTAATAATTACTAACTCAAAAATTAAGGGTACCTCAAAATGAGTTTTGAAAAGTTGGGGTACCTGAAAAACATTTCACGAAAAGTTAGGGTTGGGGTACCTGAAAAACATTTCACAAAAAGTTAGGGTACCTCCGAGTAAGTTTTTGCAATTTAATATGTTGGGGTTCAACCAAGACCCATGTTACACAAGTTAAGTGATGTTCCATCTTAAAATCAATTGGTGTTAAGAGCAGTAGCCCACTTGACTTATATATCATGTGCTTTCTCTTTACTTTTCCGATGTGGGACATTTACTCATGGTTGAATCCCAACAATCTCCCCTTTCACAGATGAGTCTCTCCCCCTTGATCGGAAGCCTCTTTTTGCCAAGGTTTCAAGTCACCATACCACCCGGGACTCATGCCACCACTCTGCCTCAAGAGTCCTAGTCGCACATTACTCCACAGAGTCGCACCGTACTCCACCCGAGTCTCATGTCACCACTCTGCGCGTTTAGGAGACCCAGCTGCGCACAGACCATGGTCCCTGCTCCTGTCCATGGTGATCTCCGCATCTTGCGCCCGACTAAACGAACCATCGGCTCTGTTGGGGAGATTCAAGGGGGAGCGCATTTCAACTAAGGCCCATGGTACACAAGTTAAATAAGGTTTCATCTTAAAACCAATTGGTGTTATGAGTAGTCCATTTGACTTATATATCATGTCCTTTCTCTTAATTTTTCCGCTATGAGACATTTTTACTCCTGTAAATCCCAACATAATATAATATGATTTTTTTTTTTTTGAAAGTATCATCAATAGGTCGATCCAATTGGACCCATTTACCAATCATTTAATATTGATAAAGAGACAGACCCATTAATGAGTCCGACCTTGTGATAACCTGACCCATTAACGACACCTTTTTATTTGATCAGACCCTCTTCATCCTATAAAGAAATGACCCATTATCAACCACTTGATAATTGTATGTACGTGGCGTTGGTAAAATTTTGTCGACCCGAATTATTCGAATTGTCTGACCCGGAAAAAATCGGGTTTGGACATAGATTTTTCGTCCGAATTTTGATATTGACCGAATATTCAAACATAAAATTTCTCTTTTTCTATTCTTCGAACCCGATTTTTGCCTTGTCCGAATTGTTCTACCCGATTTGACCCGTAATAAAACCGGGTCCAAACATAAATTTCTCGTCCGAATTTTGATATTGTCTGAATTTGTCCGATCCGAATGTACCCAGATTTTTTGCCAACGCTGTATGTACGAATATGATAAGGTCGCCATAACTCTCTCCAAAAAACAAAAAGATAATGTGGCTATAAAAAAAATAGGCAGTGCATTAATTTAGATGGCATTCGTGTTTTTTTTTTCAAAAATATGATAATGAAGAAAATAGCTTTTTGGTGAAAGCGATAGTATTACTTTTTGGTGAGTGCGAAATATACATTTGGAGTTTAGAAAAAATAAATGTTTATAGTCAATACTAGTATTTTTTAATTTTAGACTATGATAAGACCCTGTTATTTGGATTGGAGAAAATGATGTTTGGATGGATTGGATTGGATTTTTTTAGAGAATTGTGTTTTTAGAGAGAAAACTGTTTTGGAGAATTGTGTAAAGTTTGGATTGAATTTGATTGAAAAAAGTTATCAATTAGTTTTCTTTTTAGGGGATAATAAATGAAAGAGGAAAAAAAATAAAGGAAAAAAAGTGAGTTCTTGGCTGTGAGGAATGATCAATCGTTCCTGGGAAGGGGAGGAACATGGAGTGCAGTTATAAAGCTATCAGTATAGTTTGAAAAATATAATTTTGTACGCACTTACTTATGTATTCCCTCCGTTTCATATTTATTGTCGAATTTTTACTTTTAAAGTCTCCAGTATGAATTTTTGATTGTTAATTTTTTTTACATAATATGTTATTAACTATTGCAATATTATACTTTTATAATAATATTTATTGTTACAAATCTAATTAATAGTGATAATTTTATATAGTAACTCATTATATATGTTGAGAAATTTATGGTTAAAAATTTTTAAATTTGATTGCATGTTTTTTAAAAAACGACACTTAGGGCCTGTCAAATTCATGGGTGTTTCCACTTTTCAAAAAAAAAATTCATGGGTAAAAAACAGTTGGTTAAAAGTTAAATTTTGGTAACTTTTGGTAATTTTTGATAACTTTTTGTAACTTTTAACAAAATGATGGCAATATATCAAAATTAAACTTTTTTTTTCAATGTTCGATAATTTTTGGTAAGTTTGAGTAAGTTTTGATAAATTTGACAGAGCCTTAATATAGAACAAAGGGAGTATTAATTAAAATTTGCGACTTATTTTGGGAGAGACTTAAATCTTGGATGAATTGGATGAATCATGATGACGATTCTGATCAACACTTCGCTACTTTGAATCGGCCTACAAAATGGCATGTCCCGAGGTGTTGTCCAATTCCCAATTTCCCATACGTTGCTTAAGTTAGTACTCCCTCTGTATCATGGTGAATGTCAATTTTTTTAATTATATTGTCCCTTTTTATTTGTCAAATTTATATTTTCAATAATTGAAATATTCATATTACCTTAATTAATTAATCAAATTTTTATATTACCTTTTAAAATTTTCATTTATTCCTCTCTTTTCTTAATGAGGGGTATACTTGTCCATATATAATTTTTTCACTCTATTTTCAAGATACATTGGTATTGTAAAATTAGTTTTTTTGACATTTGAAAAGGGACGAGAGAGTTTCACTTAAAGAAAATAACGCATTTACCACTTCTTGTGAGAGTTTGTGGCTGTGAGTGAAGCTTCAATGTCACCATTTTAGATTATACGGTTAGGGACTTAGGGTCACAATGTCGTGTAATCAGCGGCTTTGTGTTGAAATAAGATTCAGCAAGCTCTAAAATAAGTGGAAGGGAAGGGGTTGTTGGGGAGATCCAAGGCAGGAGCCTACTTCAACCAAAACTCATGGTAACAAGTTAAGTGGAGTTCCATCTTAAAATCAATGAGGGTTAAGAGGAGTAGCACACTTAACTTATAGATCATACATTTTTACTTTAATATTTCGATGAAGGACATTTTATTAATGAGTGAATTCCAATAATCTCCTCTTCCCACATGAGTCTCTTTCGAACAACATTCGTAGGTGCTCCTCCTTGATCGGAAGCCTTTTTTTTATCTTCCCAAGGTTTCAATCAACATCAAGAGCTCACAATAGTCGCAGCTTACTCCACAGAGTCGCTCCCTACCCCACCTAAGTCTCATGCCACCACTCTGATTCAGAAGTCTTAGCCGCACGAGTCATGTAGGTCATGCTCCTATCCAAGGTACTTCGTGACCACCTTTTGAAGGGGTTCATGTTTCTTATGCTAATCTCCTCACCCTAGTTAACAGGTTAGCAACTTGCATGAGCTTGGAGGTTCAATTTCATTACAACTCGAACCCTCTCAAGTTGGTCTCGACCCTCCTTGGAGTGGGCATGAATCTCCAGGTGATTCCCTACATCAGCAAGGATAAGAGAGTGGCTTTCAGCTCCTTTATCAATTTTGACATCGTTGGAAGTTGGTACAAGCATGGGTGCAAGCTTGGGGAAGAATTGGAGAGGGAAAGAAGAATGAAGGATGCATCAACTAATCAACATGGTCATGCTTCTCAATGGCACAATTGTGTCGCTCACGAATATGGTTTGATTGTGAAGGTGTGTCAAGGACACGATCGCGTCATCCCAAGACATGATCGTGTCATCTGTGATCCCAGCCCAACACTTGGAGAGTGGCTAAGGGCATAATAGTGTCAACCCATGACACAACCATGTCGTCCCTTCCAGAGAGAGGGTCACAATCGTGTCATCGGGTCGACACGATCGTGCCTTTCACGGGTTTAAAGTTTGGTCAAGCAATCAAGCAAGGACACAATCATATCATCAAAGAGCACAATTGTGTCATCTGCAGTTTTTAGCAAGTGTATGTCTTTTCTATTTTTCCGTTTGGTTTTCATACTTACACAAGTCATTACTCATGTATCCTTTTTAATGTTTTGTTGAATACTGCTATGCCAGGTTAATTATATGTCTTGAATACCACTAAGAAGGAGGTGACTAACAAGACCTTCTCTACTGTACTTTGGGATCTAGTTAGTAAAAGTTTGAAGGATTGGGACGTGAAGTTATGTCATACAAAGTTTGCTTATAACTGATCACCTTCCTTTGCTATAGGGCATTACCCTTTTGAAACATGTTATGTCACCCCCACACTCTTCTTGAGATCCTTCGTTTGCCTATGAAATCTAGAGTGAGTGTTGAGGCCAGTGAGAGAGCAAGGGAGATGAAAAGGCAACATGAACTGGGCCAAGATTGAAAGCATCAACGAGGTGTAAAAGGCAAGGGCAAATAAGAATAGGAGGAACATTGCATTCAAGCTGGAGCGATTTGGTTGTGTTACATTTGAGGAAAGAGAGGTTTCCATCAAGGAGGAAGAGTAAAGTTATGTCAAGATGTGATGGGTCTTTCAAGTTTTGGAGAAGATCAATGAAAATGTGTACAAGTTGCAGCTACTTAGAGATATAGGGGTTTCCTCGTCTTTCAATGTCAGTGACTTATCTCCTAAATTACATTGAGGATGATGAGCCTGTGAGGATTTGAGAGCAAATCCCACTCAAGAAGGGGAGGATGAAGGGGTTCAGGGTCCTTATGCTAATCTCCTCACCCTAGCTAAAAGGTTGCAGGCAACTCGTATTAGCTTGGAGGTTCATTTTCATTACAACTCAAAGTCTCTCAGATTGGTCTCGACCCTCCTTAGGAGTGGCCGAGAATCTCTCTAGGTGATTCCCTACATCGACAAGAACATCCATAATAGTCATAGGACATCAAAACTATTTGCCACCCCACATCATCAGTGGACGACGAAACAATTTTGTGACTCTAGTTTACTGGAGGATGGTGAAACTTAGTTGTAGGTGTTGGGAATGTCCCGACAATGTTCGATATACACGGAGATTAAACCAAAGTAATATAGTAATTATATGTCTTGCTAGAGACCTCTATAATTAGTAATTAAATATGTTTAATTACAACTATATTATTTCGTCCTACTGGGTCACACAAGTCAGTGCCCTGGAACAATATATGTAACCTAAATGATATTATATCACGTTTAGAAAAGTTGGAAATTGATTTCTGTGAGAAATCATCCCAACACGGACCGAATTGGGTTCAACACGGGTCGTGTTGACCCAACACGGTCCGTGTTGAGACACCATGGTCCGTGGTGTCCATGGGCCGATTAATTGGACCTTCTAGAGTCTAACACGGACCGTGTTGTTTCAACACAGACCGTGTTGTTTCAACACAGACCGTGTTGGGCCCAGAAAGGCGTCGTTGTTTTAATTCGGCCCTTTAGGGTTTTTGAACCCTTTCCCTAGGTTTTCTAAACACTATATAAAGGGGTCTTTGGGAGAGATTATTAAACATCAACTGCCTAAGACTCTTAGAGAGATACCAGAGTGATTTCCTGAGTTCCTCTCTCTTTTGGTTTGCAGTTCTAGTTTCAGGAAACATTCTATGTTTCCCGAAACAATCTCACATACATCTGTAGACACCAAATTTTGTACCGGTATTAGTTTTAGTTATTTGTAAAAATAAGCTAGCCGAATAGTTTAGTAGCATGCAAACCCATTTCTTTTCTAGCCCGAAAACGAGCATAATGGCCCAATATTACGGGACAAACCCGTCTGGGTTCTTTGGGCCTGAGCATAGCTCAGCTCGGCAGGAACCCGTCTGGGTTGCTGGGCCAAGTACAGCTCGGTCCAAAGCCGAACTCGGCTGAGTCTTGTCGCCGCGGCTAAAATCTAAACCCTAGAACGCACCCCCTACTCCCCCATTCCACTATAAATTAAACCCTTTTTTCCCTTCCATAGACACACCAAGGATATGCTAGAGTATTGACTAGCATATTCTCTCCATCTCTTCTCTCCCTTTGCATGCTGCTTCACTAAAGGTTAGCACAGTTGTAGTTGATGTAATCCATATGGCATAATCTATGGAATTCATTATTTTTTATTTTTCTTTGTTTTGCATGATTCTAATGATGGATTTGTGAAATTCCTATTTAATTCCTCCCTCTTAACCTTTTGTTTTGCTTTAATTTAATTCTAGTAGAGTCTATTCGTTGAATAGGCGGATTTGATGATTTTAATTGTCAAATTCGTAACCTTACCCCCGAATCCATCTCTGGATTCGTACGCCGGAGTCTATGTTTAATGGTTTGTTGTTTTTCTCCTAAAATTCAAATGGCGACTCTATTTTTGCACTTTGTTTTCTTTTTTTTCTTTTTATGGTTTTTATGACCTATTTTACGTTTAGCGCGAGTGGTAATCCGGCTTGGTTCAATTCACGAACCCAGACAGGTTCTTCACCTTTTTCCTTTGTTTCTTTTTTCTTTGTTTTCCTCTTTCGTGGGGTTTTACAGCTACGAACCCGTCTTGGTTCCGCAGTGAACTCAGACGGGTTCCTTTGTGTTTTCCCTTCCCTTTTTTGTCTCTTTCTTTCTTCTTTCCTTAAAGGTGAATCTCGAGCGCATAAATCGTTTTTAATCTGTTAACGAAAACATTCTTAAAAGTTCAACCTTATTCAAGGTTAAGCAATCCTAGTCGGCTCCCAATCATACTTTTAAGTAGCGCCGCGAAAAAAGGTCATCGATCAATTTTTCGGGGTCTACAGATTGGCGACTCCACTGGGGACTTAAACTTAAAAAGAGGGTAAAACTTGAAAGAATTAAATTTTAGTGTTTTTTGTAAAAGAGGAGGAATTAATTTATTTCACATTTTTATCATTTTTTAGGCATATTGCATACCAGGCTACTCTTGGGCCTTTATGGTGGGAGCACAAAGCGTGGGTTTAGGTTTTAAAACTAGGAATCAACCCAGAGCGGAGGTCACTACTTGTGGGATGCACTTACATCGCCAAGCATTTGATCTCTCCTCTCCCGTGTTACACTCTAAAGGTTTCCTTGAAACCCAAGAGCAACACCCCACACATTCTTCCTTGAATTCCATATAAGGAAAATGCACCGGGGCGAGAACATGTGGTACCCTACTCATCTCCCTAAACCTAGAAAAACCCTGAATCTAAAGCCATGGTTAGGCTCATCCCGCATCTGTATGTCATGTGATTTAATCCTGTAAAAGTTGAGTCCAAGTGTCTAGCCCAAACATGAGTAGGACGTCGTTACAGCCGCGTAGGATCAAAAGAGAGATGGATCGCCCAAACCGGGCGGGTTTTATAAACCCACGGGTTTGCTATGCTGTCTAGTTGGACTCCTTTGTGGAATCACATGCGTGTCTATTTGAAAGGGAGGAATTACAGCCTGAGCCAGACGGGTTTGGGCACATTTTCTTCTCCTTCCACATCGGGCATCGCTCGACATCGCGATCGGCCAATCCACTTACTATTGATCCTATTCGGCCCTCTATGACGCTCCTTGAGTCAGTGTCAGTCCTGTCAGTCATCATGCTAGGTCCATATAGAGTTAGGACATGCACTCCCATAAAAGTGGGTGAGTCACCCTTGTGTCAGCATATAGGCGTCATGTCTATGTCCTAGGTCCATATAGGTCCACTAAGTCATGCATACATTGGGTGGGTGGCGTAAAGGTTCTTTCGAACACTAATCAGTTTCCATGCAGGCAAGATAGCAGACCATCTTCGAGCCCGCGTCCGTGACCCACGAACCGGCAGACTTATTCGCAATCCCAACTACAGACCGCCGGCCCAATTCAGTGAATCCAGTGAATCCACCATGTCAGGATCCCTAGCCAACAACCTTTTTGGGGAGAGTTATGGTGACAAGCAACTTGATGGGCTGTACGAGCGGGTACAGGAAGCAATTACCATTTGCATGGCAGACCAGGAGGATAGAACCAATGAGAAGCTAGAAAAGAAGTTCAGTGAATATCAACAGACCATGAATGGCGTGCTGGAAGCTATTAAGCAGATCAACAAAAAGCTGGGCATCGAACTTGAGGAAGAGGAAAACTATTATGGTTCCGAGTTTGAGGCCGAGGCTGATGATGGAGTTGGAGAAGGTCACCCCAAATCCAAAAATGGAGGCCCAAAACCTAAGTCATTTGGTGAGGTCAGGTCCAAACCTGTACTGAATAACTCCAGAACTTCGGAAGACCCCTATGTCAAAAAACTTGAGGAGAAAGTTGATATGCTCACCAGAAGGATGATGAAGGCTGATCCGACCTTCACCGACGCCTGCATGGATTTCGCCATCCCCAAACACTATGTATCAAGAATAAGGGACAAGGTTGAGGTGCCAAACATAAAATTTAGGCCCTCTGAAAACCCATCTCATCACTTGGAGGAATTCATGAGGCTGGCTCCCCTCCATAAGGTAGATGAAGGTCTCTACACCACAGTCTTCCCTTCCACTCTAGAAGGTAAAGCCAAGGTATGGTACCAAAATCTACCCCAGCAAGTTAAGACCAACGCAGATGAGTTATTCAAAGCCTTCATAAGTCATTTGATCGCTGCGACAAAGGAGGTCACTGTGGATGACCTGACTTCCATGAAACAAAGGGAGGATGAGTCATTCCTCTCTTATTACGAGCGATGGCACTCCATGCTATCTGAAATCGACGAGTCTGTCCCCTTTAGAATGCGACTAAGCACTTTCAGACAAGGAATTCATCCCCGCGTCACACGGCATTTTGGCTTCCAATCCATCAAAGACTTTGAGACCTTAAAGGACTTGTGTGTTCAAATTGAAGCTGCTAACAATGAGAAAAGCACACAACATTCTGGTTGGAAAGGATCTAGCTCCAACAGGAGGGCCACTAGCGCGCCTAGCCCCCCTCAGAAAACTGTTGAGACTAATTCCATCCAACGAAGGCCATTCACCCCGAGGTATGACTCTTACCACCCGCTGGATATGTCTTACGCCAGGGCATTGGAAAGGCTGGTGAAAAAGGGCATCATCCAATTGCCCCTGCCGACACCTGAACCTGATGTTAAGCCTCCGAAGTGGGATGGGAACAAATACTGCAATTTCCATCGCAGTCGAGGTCACGACACCGAGATATGCTGGTCTTTGAAAAATAAGATCGAAGGGCTAATCCGGGACGGCGTTATTCCTCCACCAAACCCGTCTCGAAAACCCAACAACAAGGAGAACCCATTGCCCAATCACATCAATGCTGTCTTTTTGGAGAAGAACAGTTTTGATCCGTCCACTCTCATCACCGAAATGGGTCAATTTGTCCCAGTTATTCTCCCGCTTACGGAGGAACTCATCATCAACGGTATTTGGGACAGTGAAAGTGAAGAAGAGGGCGAAGAGTCCACTGACCATGAAGCCAATAGGCATCCATTGTACGACTCTTCTGACGAAGGAGGGGATGTGGAAGAAGTAACAATTCCCCAGGCTACAGCTCTTACTCGGTCCGGCCGCTACTATAACAAGAATGCTACCTTGTCAGCAGCGACCCCTAATCCCGAAACGACGGAAACCCCTACACCTCCACCAGAAGATCCTTTCCTCACGCAGCTGAAGAAAACCAAGGCCGAAGTCACGATTTGGCAACTTTTGTGTGCTTCGCAAGACCATAGGCAAATACTGCTGGATGCCTTCAATAAGCTCATGGTCCCTACCTCAGCATCACCAGAGGATATCATCTCTCACATTACCTCCGGGAAGCCTACCATCACCTTCGGGGATGAAGACTTACCCGAGGAGGGAGGTTCTCACAACAAAGCTCTTTACCTCACCGCCATGTGCTCTACTCAAACCATACCACTTGTTCTCGTGGATAATGGTTCAGCCGTCAATGTCTGTCCATGGAGAACCGCACAAAAGTTAGGAGTTCAAAAACAGCATTTGACACAAAATACTGTTCAGCTGCGCGCATACGATAACTCCCCTCGCAAGTCGCTAGGATCGATTGTGCTTCCCATCACCATGGACTACATAAGTAAGAACGTTGAATTCGTCGTTCTTGACATCCCGGCTTCTTTCAACATGCTGTTGGGAAGGCCTTGGTTACATGAGTGCAATGCTGTCGCCTCTACCTTACACCAGAAGGTGAAATTAATCATTCAAGGCCAAGTAGTCACGATCTCAAGTAAACCCCTCGTATTTGTTTTGACCCCAAGAAACCCACTCGAGATTGAACATAGCTCAGCTGACGAGGAGCTGCACAACTTTGAGATGATAGCGGCTTTGAGCCAGGATCAAGCTCACTTTGACTTCGATCCCTACTCAAACCCTAATATCCATACTATATTGAGGAAGCAAGGTCATTTTCCGGGGATGCCACTTGGCCGAAATCCCAAGAACAAGTTGGCGCCAAATTTCAAGGTGTTCAAAAACAAAGGAAGGTTCGGGCTAGGCTACAAACCAACTAAGGAGGAAGTGGCGCGAAGCTAGCCATGGCTAAGCAGAAAAGATTGGACAACCCTCCGACCCTATACCAAGTCAAACCGTATCCACGCACTCTTAATGGACAGTTCTTGAGAGAGGGTGATGACTTCCCTTATTACGGTTTCCCAGAACCTCATTACCTAAAGTCTCAGGGTATCCAAGTGGCTGGGTTAGAAATTTTCAATGACTGTGCCGTCACCACAACCGCCACGTTCATCCCGCCTAGGAGAAGTCGTCCACCTTTGGAATGGACCCACCTCGCCGGAGGCGGCATTTTTGGAATGCTCTTTGGGCAAGAGGCGCGCAAGGAAGAAGTCGTCGATCCGGTCATCGCTGCACTTTCCAACCTAAGCTTTGATCCAAGTCTGTTGATCGGAGAAGACGGCGGCCATCGTGAGATCACCTGGATCGATGATGAGGAGAAAAAATTTACGCTTTCTGTAGGAGAATCTGTAGGAGAGTCTGTCCCAAAGGTCGTAGAGTCAGGTTCTAGTAGTCCTAAGTTGGTCGGGGTTAACCCAGAGTCTGTTGATGTACCCATTTCTGCATTTAATAAGATGAACATTTCTGCCTACTCGAACTGTTGTGCCAACACTGATAATAAATATGCTGAACCTTTAAAAGACCAAAATGAATTAACAGAGGCCATGGATACATTTGAGGAAAAAATAGCGGTCATCGAAGATACCATAAGCATAAATATAGGGACAGAAGATAACCCCCGGGAGCTCAAATTGGGTAAGTCCCTCACAGACAAGGAACAACAGGATTTCACAAAACTTCTCAAGGAGTTTAAAGATGTGTTCGCATGGTCGTATGAGGACATGCCAGGTATCGACAGGGATATCGCTGAACATACCCTTCCATTATATCCTGACGCTAAACCAGTGCGGCAAAAGGCTCGTAGAATCAAGCCAGATTGGTCAAAGAAGATCGAAGATGAGGTAATGGAACAGTTAAAGGCCAAGTTTATACGGGCAGTGCACTACCCCGAATGGGTAGCAAACATCGTTCCCGTTCCGAAGAAAGATGGGCGAGTAAGGGTATGTGTTGACTTTCGAGATTTGAACAAAGCCAGTCCAAAAGCGACTTCCCTGCGCATATCGACGTCCTAGTGGACAATACTTGCGGCCACGAGCTGTTGTCCTTCATGGATGGCTACGCAGGGTATAACCAAATCAAAATGGCAGAAGAGGACATGGAAAAAACATCCTTCACCACTCCATGGGGTACGTACTGCTACACGGTAATGCCTTTCGGCCTAAAAAACGAGGGGCCACATATCAGCACACCGCAAATACCCTTCTCCACGACATGATGCACAAGGAGGTAGAGGTATATGTGGATGATATGATTGTCAAGTCCAAAACCAGGGAAGAGCACCTCCCCAACCTTCGCAAGTTCTTCCTTCGATTAAGGAAATACAACATGAGGCTCAATCCTCGAAAATGCGCATTCGGGGTTATATCAGGCAAGTTGCTAGGTTTCGTGGTCAGCCAGCGCGGGATCGAGGTGGACCCATCAAAAATTAAGGCAATTCAAGAGATGAAACCGCCTAAGACAGAGAAGGAAATTCGAGGTTTCCTTGGCCGTGTGCAATACATCAGCCGGTTCATTTCCAAACTCACTATGACTTGTGAACCACTATTTAAGAAGCTCCAGAAAGGAGTAAAAGTGGAATGGGATGATCAGTGTCAAGCAGCTTTTGACAAAATCAAAGAGTACTTGACCCATTCCCCTGTACTAAAGCCGCCGGTACCAGATGAGCCTCTGCTCCTCTACCTCACAATAACCAGCTCTGCGATGGGGGCTATGTTGGCTCAACAAGTAAAAGGAAAGGAGAGCGCCATCTATTACCTCAGCAAGAAATTCAGTGACTGTGAGAGTCGATACACCAACATTGAAAAAATGACTCTTGCATTGGTTTGGGCAACGAAGAAGCTTCGACATTATATGTTGTCACACACAGTACATGTGATCGCTGAATGCAACCCGATCAAGTTCATCATGGAGCAGCCCACAATTAATAATCGCATAGCTCGATGGGTAGTCATGTTGTCAGAGTTCAGTCTAAAGTTTGTGCCTCAAAAGTCCATCAAGGGAAGGGCTATCTCGGACTTCCTGGCAGACTTTCCTTGTCAGGAACCTCCAAGCACTAACTTGGAGTTCCCAGACGAAGAAGTCTTTCATACGGACGAGATCACGTGGGAAATGTATTTTGATGGTGCTTCTAACCAAATGGGATGTGGCGCAGGGGTGCTCTTAATATCACCTGAAGGGGAGCATCATCCCGTTTCTGTTAAACTTGAATTCGACGCGACCAACAACGCAGCCGGATATGAAGCCTGCATCATCGGGTTACAAGTGGCATTAATTATAGGAGTAAAGCACATCAGAGTGTTTGGTGACTCTAGTCTTATCATCAATCAAGCCAAGAACACCTGGAAGGTCAGAAATGAATTTTTGATAGCTTATCAACGGCGGTTGTTGGACTATGCGACGCAATTTGAGCACATTGGATTCAAGTACCTACCCAGAGATAATAATGAATTGGCAGACGCCTTAGCTAAACTCTCCTCCATGATTGCCATGCCAGTAGGAATTTACGAATTTCCCATAACCATAGAGCGGCGCGACCAGCCCGCCTATGTGTACTCCATAGGAGAGACCATTGTAGACTCAAATGCATGGTTCTTCGATATTTATACGTACTTGACAAAAGGAGATTATCCCGCTGAGGCTGATTCTAAAGGACAAAGAGCGATCAGAATGATGGCAGCACAATACTGCATCATTCACGATCGGCTTTACAAGAAGACTGCTACGGGCATTAACCTACTTTGCGTTGATACCAAGTCAGCAGAAGAATTAATGACCTCCATACATGGAGGAGAATGCGGACCACACATGAATGGCAGAATGTTAGCAAAAAAGATTCATAGGGCAGGCTATTTCTGGTCCACCATGGAGGCCGACTGTCTCAACTTCGTTAGAAAATGCGCCAAGTGTCAGGAATACGCCAATCTACGACATCAACCATCTTCCTATCTCACTACATTGACATCCCCTTGGCCATTCTCAGTCTGGGGAATAGACATAATCGGGAAGATACATCCAACGGGCACTGGAGGACATGAATATGTATTGGTAGCCGTAGATTACTTTACCAAGTGGGTAGAGGCTGCTTCCTATGCAAAGCTCACCTCGAAGCATGTAGCTAAGTTCATCCTGAACAATATCATTTGTAGATACGGGGTGCCACACGAGATCATCAGTGATAACGGGAGCCATTTCAGGAAGGAGGTTGAAGTACTGTTGGCTAAGTATAAGATCAAGCATCACAAGTTCTCGCCCTACAGGCCCCAAACTAATGGAGCAGTAGAGGCGACCAACAAAACTCTCGCAGGGATCATTAAGAAAATGGCAGTAACATATAAGGATTGGCCTGATAAGCTTCCTTTCTCCTTATGGGGATATAGAACTTCAATTCGAACAGGAACGGGAGCACGCCCTTTTGCCTTGGTCTACGGAATGGAAGCAGTGCTTCCAGTTGAGCTCGCCATACCATCACTCCGCATACTTGCTGAAAGTCAACTACCAGAAGCTGAATAGGCTAGGGCCAGATATGAAGAGCTGACGCTTATTGACGAGAGAAGGCTCAGGGCCTTACACAATGTGCACTTATATCAGGCTCGTATAGCTAGGGCTTTTAACAGGAAGGTTAAGGACCGGGTTCTTCAAGAAGGAGATTTAGTGCTTAAGGAGATGAGGGCACCCATTCAAGATCCAAGGGGTAAATTTGCGCCAAATTGGAAAGGGCCTTATGTCATTAGACAAATCTGTAGGGGAAGCGGCCCGTTTAGTCACTACAGAAGGAGAAGAATTAATACAGCCCACCAACCTGGACCAGTTGAAGAAGTTTTACGCATAATGGGGTCGACCGAATCGGCCAAGCAACTAGAAGGGGAATTTCTAGACACTTGGCCGTACTTAGGCAGGTTCGGGTTTCACGATGGGCCACAAGGAACCCAGACGGGTTTTGGGCCTCAGATTGGAGAAAGTTATGCCTCAAACGGGCTCGAGTCGCGTATTGGGTTTCAATTTTATAAATTGTGCAAAGGGAAGACTTCGTTGTATTAACGACTACTATTACTTATAAAGGAGAAATTCATTACAATACTTGGTCTTTCGAATAATGTTGCAATTACTCTAATTGTAACTAATAAAGGTTCAGCTAAAATATTATCAAAACAAAAAATAAGAAAAAGAAAAAAAAGAAAAAAAAATCAAAAAAAAAAGAAAAAAAATATAATATAAAAATATAAATTGGCACACAGCTTCAGGCCTGTTTCATCTTCTTCTTGTCGGCAGACTTTGGTCCAACCCCGGTCTCTTTGGTGTCACTAGTCCCTCCCTCAGTGTCTTTAGGACGGTACCTCTTCTTCCCATTCTCCTGAAAAGTTTTTCCTTTTTCAACAGATGTATCAGTGCTTTTCGGTGTAGGAGCCCGAGGCTCCCTCATAACAACCCTAGGCAGTAACGGGCCAAGCCTGTCCTTCACGTCGGTTTTAGGGCCCAATCGATCTTTCACAGTGATCTTGGAACCCAAGCGCTGCAATACATCAGCCTTAGGGCCCAGCCTATCTGTTGCAGCAGCTTTCAGATTCTGTCTGGTTTCCTCGGCCCTCCTTGTTACCACCACGGCTGTCAGCCAATCTTGATAACCAGGAACAGTCATTTCAGACACATGCGCTTTCGAGGGAGCACGAACAGTGGGCCGTTTCTCCCAATATTTCAGCCAGGATTCTACAACACTCTTCTTGAGATGGAGTAACTTCGGGGCATCATGAGTTTTGTCGGGAATACGTTGCCTCAACCCCATTTGTCTCATGCCCCGCTCTAGGAAGTAGAATGTCAAGTGTGTCAAGCTTACAATGCATACGTAGGGGTTTCTTTGATCACAAGTGATGTACTCTGGAATGTGCCAATTTTCAATCCACCACTTTACCACGATCTCTTCAGGTTTCTTTAGCAGTTTGACCCATTCGGTTACTGACCGACGCCCGGGATACTTCCTCTTGCGCTGACAGAAATTCGCCAACGCTGTTGCAGATTCCGCCTTTTCGACCAGACTAAGGTGCTCCATTAACCAAACCTGCGCCGCAAGTAGTTAGTTAACCCAGACGGGTTTTCCGTTGCAAAAAAAAAAAAAAAAGCACGGTTTACCTGCAGAATCACCGGTACAGGATTGTAACCACGAGCCATATCCTCTACCACATAGATCAAATTCGCGGGACCCGTCCTTCTGCCGCCATGGTAGAAACAGAATTCTCCCAGCAGGCATAATACCAGGGCCCTCACACGTACCACGGGCCCGTACTCTAAGGTCTCAGGGGCTTGGAAGTATTCCACTATGGTTTGGAAGCGCACCTTATCCCCTATTATCGCACTACCAATTACCCTAGAGGGGAGGCGAAGCAGCTCTTTATATTCCTTCCTCACATCAGTAGCCAATGGAGGCACTACTGATGGAGCATAATGATTCGTCCCAAGGATAGAAGACCATTCTTCAGGCAAAGGAACCAATTCCCGCATGTTGAATCTAAACACATGGAATTCCTTATCCCAGAAGGTTTCAGCAGCACACAGAAAATCCCAATCTATCTTCACTTGCCTCAAGCTAAGCAGAGATGTCAGCTTATACCTCCCCAATTCTCTCTTTTCTTCTTTGGACAAGGTACTCATCCAAGTGGCTAACTTCTTTTCGAATGCCATCGAAAGGACGGTTTTAGCGAAGTCCAGACGAGTTTTTGCTGAATTTGTGGTGAGGTGACACGGCAGAGAAACTTAATTTACGACGGCAGCGAACCCAGACGGGTTCTTGTGAAAAGCTTAGACGAGTTTGAGTTTGTTATAGCGAACCCAGACGGGTTTGTTGCTGAGTTTGTGGCAAGGTGAGAGGGCAGCGTAACCTAGACGAGTATTTGTGATGACAGCGAACCCAGACGGGTTGCTAGTGGGTTTCTGGTGGAAGAAAAGCAGCGGCGCTCAGGAAATTTGTGATGGTATGTATGGACGACGTTGGGGAAACACGTATTTATAGCAAAAACCCAGACGGGTTTACTTGCCCAGACCCAAGTAGGAAACAAAACGTCGGTTGCCCAAGCCCAAGTAGCAACAAACCCAGACGGGTTTATGGGCCTCCATTGCCCCGTTTCTCGACCCAGTCTTTGTGGGTGGAATTCCAATTGGGCTTGAACGTCAGACGGGTTTGGCTAGTTTTTGGATTCGATCACGAAGCCTCTTCAGCTCTATTTTGGGTCATAATGCGGGTCCACAAGACGATTATATGTCTTCGCCGGCCCCGAAACTGTAGTTCGAACTTACTTGTAGCATTTAATTCTCGTTTTTTTTATTTTTTTTTGTCTTTTTCGTTTGGGGAAGTGGGAGAAATCCCACCATGTAGATTGCATATCACATTGCATTATTGTGCATAAGGATACATGAAAATAAAAGAAGTGCATTACATAGCATCGTTACTGCATAAGTGTCACATCAGTAGTTCGCACTAGTAAAAAAAAAAAGAAAAAAAAAAGCAAAAAATATCATTGCATTGCATCGTCCTAAGTGCATAGTAAAAAGTCATACATAGCATCACATAAGTTCATTGCATAAAAGACCCTGCACGTGCATCTTTCTCAATCCTCATCAGGCCAGACCTCCGTGTCGCCACCGCCGCTGGCGCTATCAGCCCCATGGGCTCCGCTTCCACCAGCTCCAAAGTAAGTGTCCCATTGGTAGTAGGAGGAGTCTACCACCTCTGTATCGCCACCTGAGCCAGACAGGTGCAACACTTCGGTACTGCCGGCGTTAAGCCAAGAGTGTTCTGGAACCTGCCACTCTTGATTACCTCCAGGCCACCCCTGTGGAGCAGGCCAAGAAGTTCTTACTACGGGCTCTGGGACAGGCCATCCCGACCATTCCTGAGTTTGTGTTCCCCATCCAGACGTTCGAGGCTGCTCCAAACCCCCTTGCGAAGGAGTAACGGGTACAATGGGTTGAGACGGAAGCACTGATGAGGCGTCATCTGCGAGGGCACGGTTATACCCCACAGATGCACCCGAATCACTGCAAAGCACCACGGTAGGATCGACCGCCGCAAAGGAAGTGCCATAACCTAAATCCACGGTCGGCACAGGAGACGCAGGAACATACCCAGGCATCCCATAAAGTGCGGGGCGAAGGATGAGAGGGTTGACGCCTAGACCCCGAATGATGAGATTCTGAAGGAGTACCTAAATGCAGTGAAATGCCTTCTTGCTCGCCGCACACAGCTCCACCAACAGCGCTAGACTAAGAGCCTGTCTCCACCACAAAACTGGGGGTACCACGACGAGAACCGCGGCTCCGACAAGAATTCCCATGGTCATGAGACCTCACCTGATGCCCGTGCTCACCTAAAGACATGGAGGATATGTTGTTCTCCACAGACCGCTGAAAGTCGTGGCCAAAACCCGTGTCTCCGTATTGGGAACTGGTTGAATGACTATCCTCGAGTAAAATACCTTTCCCACGGTCATCGTGAGCCGGCATGCCCGTGCTCCGCCTACTCCTCTCCCCGTGCCTTCGGAGAGCAGCCTCACCCCCATAAGACCGCCTCGCGTCGGCCATGAAGGAAGAATGTCGAGGAGGGTCCCTCTGCTCCGACCGGCCACGAGGCACGTGCGCATCTGAATGGCGAGGAGGATCCACAGGACGAGACTGTGCATCATCATCCACGTTTGCGTCCCCAGCCACAGAACCTGCAAGGTCTTTCTCGCGAGCCCATTTAAGTGTGAAGTAATTTTTGAGAAAGCCTTTTGCTTGTTTCCATCGCCACTGCACAGAATGAGGAAAATTGGTCAAAGTTTGAGCAAGGAAGCAAAGAAAAAGGGGGGGAGGGGCTCACTTACCGGCTTTCCCAGAATCTTCTCTAGTTCCGGTTTGATGTCCTCACTAGTCGCCCTCGGGTAGCCGCAAACTGTGTCCCTAGAATTGCTCTGACTCTTCTCGTCATCCTTGCAATAGGGCTCCAACTACGACAAACAAGGAATTGGTCATATTAGGCGGCAATAGAAGGAACATGAAAAGGGTAAATAGAGGTCTTCTTCCCTACCTTTCTGAAGGCCAGGCGGTCCCGATATTGTTCCCATTCCTCCCAGAATTGGTCGGGCGATGCCATCGATGCATGGTTAGTATACCAGGAACCTCTCTTAGCTGCTACAAACGCCTCGGCATGCAAGGCTCGCGGATCATTCATGGTCTCGGGAGGGTCTGACGGTATTATCCACCTTTCATGGCCCAGGGTTTGCCTCGTAAGCCTCTCACCAAGACTCCAGACCCAACCGGACGGGCTCTCCATCACCAAGCGTAGGGTGCTATCCCTATGCGCCGCATTTCGTGAGGGAATAAAGTCCTGCGGAATATTGAAGCCAACCCAGGCATTCTAATTGACATCATCCTGCACAAGTAAAGGAAACATAAGCACCAAAGAAATTCAAGAGAAATTACATGAAAGATGTACCTCCTCAAGGTGATCCAAGATGCGTATGACTCATCTAAACTCCCAAATGGTTTCTTCTTTCGCTCGAGGTAGTTTTATGCCAGATTCTGCTGCCAGACCTTTATGCGGGCGTGTCGGGTAGGGATAGTGAATCCCTTAATGTACTCATACCCCCATACCTGCAAATATGTCAATACCGAGACTCACGATATAGAAAAAAAAAAGAGAGAAATGCATGTAAAAGAGAAGCGTCTCGAAGATTACCTCGAGCACCTTCCACATGCTCGGGCCGCTCATCTCCCGCGGACTCTCCGGTGCGAAGAATGGGTCCACATCAGTACCAGGCCGAACACCAATGCGAAGCCAGCGAATGAAGTTAGCATAAGCAGCCTTTGCCCAGTTCCGATGAATAACCTGTTCTAGATCAAGGAGATTCTTCATCCAGGTCAAATAAACATCGTCTCCTCGATTGACAAACATCGTGGCAGAGATGAAATATGCCAGGAAAATGAAGCGACGCTGAAACTCATCCATATGAGTGAAGTCGGCGGAAGTGATGACATCCTCGAAGGAACCATAAGAAAGCTTCATCTTTCGACCAAATCGGCGCCGTTCGAGCACAGGCTCTAATAATTCCATCACCTGGTCCGGCACAACAGGGTCGAACTCGACATCTTGACCACCCCAGCGTAGCCCGGTAATCATCACAAAATCGACAGGGGTTATGGCCATTTCTCCTACAGGGAGGTGGAAGGTGTTGGTGGAATCCCAGAATCTCTCCGCGAGCACACGCCCCATCACCCGTGGTGTACAAGGTTCCCAGGCCTTGACACATTTCCAGAAGAGGTCGAATCCTGACTCTTCTAAAAGTGTAAGCGCCCAATTATCTTCTGCAAAATGCTCCACCACCTTGATCGGTTTCCGCATATTACCACCAGTTCTAAGGGAGTCCTCCTGAGGATCCACCATAAAAATTCAAGAAAAAAAAGAGACAAGTCCCTACGGCAACCTATCAGGTGATCCCTAGTTTAGCAAAAGCTAAATTGAGCTTCCACTAAATTAGGGGGCTAAAAAAAATCATCATTCGGCCCACCCAAGGAAATGAGGGTTGGGCCTCGTTTTTTCGGCCCACCCAAGGAAAACGCAGACGGGTTCCTCAAGGGTTGGGTCTCGCTTTTCGGCCCACCCAAGGAAACGCAGACGGGTTCTTCAAGATTTGGGCCTCGCTTTTCGGCCCACCCAAGGAAAAGAGGGTTGGGCCTCGTTTTTCGGCCCACCCAAGGAAACGCAGACGAGTTCTTCAAAGATTTGGGCCTCGCTTTTCGGCCCACCCAAGGAAAAGAGGGTTGGGCCTCGTTTTTTTCGGCCCACCCGAAAAAAAAAAAACGCAGACGGGTTATATAGGAGCTGGGCCGCATCAGCCCAACTCAAACGAGCACAAAATAGGTTGGGCCTGCAAGGCTGGGCCGTAGGTTGGGCCGCATCAGCCCAACTCAAAAAAAAAAAGTGGGCTGGGCCGTATGTTGGAACGCAGACGGGTTCCTGCAAGGCTGGGCCGTAGGTTGGGCCGCATCAGCCCAACTCAAAAAAAAAAAAAAGAAAGTGGGCTGGGCCGTAAGTTGGAACGCAGACGGGTTCTTGCAAGGCTGGGCCGTAGGTTGGGCCGCATCAGCCCAACTCAAAAAAAAAAAGTAGGTTGGGCCGTATGTTGGAACCCAGACGGGTTCCTGCAAAAAATAGGTTGGGCCGCATCACCACCAAAAAAAGTGGTCGGGTCAAGTAAGTCGAGTTGGAACTGACGGGTTCCGCAAGGAGAGGGTTGGGTCGCATCAGCCCAACTCACACGGGTTCTTTGATGACGGGCCGCTATACGTTCCATTCTTAAAAAAAAATCGGCCTACCATCCTCGTTTCTCTAAAGCTCGATTTGAACAATACGGGTAATTGACATAAATTACTTCATTAATTGTAGCTAAATCAACAAGCTAGAATTAAACATTTCTACTTGCAAATTTATGCTATAATTGAAGAGTAGAGTCAGGAAGGAGGCGTTACCCGGACATGTGAATGTTTGTGCCATACGTGATTCCACGGTTCGGGCACCAGTATTGACGGTTCCCAACCCGGCCTAGGAGTCCATGCTCGCCGGGAGGACATTTCATGTGCCCAGTTTGTTGCATGGGGTTGAACAGGCGGATCTCTAACTTTTCTAACCATTGCTTCCTAACTAGTGAGTGAATGATTTTTTTTGAGCAAGAGAAGGAAGTGGAAGAATGAGATGAGTGATTGAGGGTGTGAAGAGGCCCCCTTTTATAAGGATAGTGGATGCATGCACACCACACAAATGGCCAACCGGCGGGTCCCAGCAACAAGATCATGGAGGGCATGCATTGGCCGAAAATCTATCCTAAAATCTATCCACATGCATTGGCCAAAAAAAAAGAAAAAGAAGAAGAGAAAATGGAAAATGACGCCAGACGGGTTCTTGCTTGGCCCAAAATGCCGGCCCAACGCACGCAGCCAAAATGGAAAAGAAGAGAAAATGAAAAGAACTCAGACGGGTTCTTGCTTGGCCCAAAATGCCGGCCCAACGCACGCAGCCAAAATGGAAAAGAAGAGAAAATGAAAAGAACTCAGACGGGTTCTGCTGGGCCTAAAATGCCGGCCCAACGCGTCGCAGCCAAAGTGGGCTTTGCAGGGACTCAGACGGGTTCCTTGCGCCAAACAATACCGACCCAAGCTCATCGCAGTTAAAGTGGGCCTTGCAATTGCAAGCCCAATTCGAGAACTCAGGCGGGTTCACAGAGCCAAAATGGGCCCAAATTCGTCGCTCTAATTCAAGCCCAAAACAATGGCAAACTTAAGCCCATTTCCGAGAGCTAAAGCGCAATTGACAGGTAAATTCTCTGACTCGCTCTGATTTTCAGATAAACTGATGCTCTCCTTCTCTGTTTTGCAGAACGATGCACGAGATACATCGGTCGTCAGGCGGTTACAAAAAGACGAACTCATCTTCGGTGGCCGTCATCGGGCCTTCACAATACGATGACACCCTTTTCAGCACAAAGACACAGGTCTTGCACTCCACGGCGAAATGAAGTGCATGATCTTGATCCACCTCACGGCGAAATGAGGCAGATCAATTCGGTCAGCTTTACGGAAGAAACTAAGCAGACCAACCAACATCGGCGCAGGACCAAGCTTCCAAGCGTCACCTCTCAGTCCGCCTACGGCGAAATGAAGCGGATCAACCCGAGCTTTTACAGAAGAAACTAAGCAGGTCAACCCATACAGACACAAGTCTTGCACTCCACGGCGAAATGAAGTGCATGATCTTGATCCACCTCACGGCGAAATGAGGCAGATCAATTCGGTCAGCTTTACGGAAGAAACTAAGCAGGCCAACCAACATCGGCGCAGGACCAAGCTTCCAAGCGTCACCTCGGTCCGCCTCACGGCGAAATGAAGCGGATCCACCCCGACCGGCTTTACGGAAGAAACTAAGCAGGTCAACCCATACAGACACAGGTCTTGCACTCCACGGCGAAATGAAGTGCATGATCTTGATCCACCTCACGGCGAAATGAGGCAGATCAATTTGGTCAGCTTTACGGAAGAAACTAAGCAGGCCAACCAACATCGGCGCAGGACCAAGCTTCCAAGCGTCACCTCGGTCCGCCTCACGGCGAAATGAAGCGGATCCACCCCGACCGGCTTTACGGAAGAAACTAAGCAGGTCAACCCATACAGACACAAGTCTTGCACTCCACGGCGAAATGAAGTGCACGACCTTGATCTACCTCATGGCGAAATGAGGCGGGTCAATTCGGTCAGCTTTACGGAAGAAACTAAGCAGGCCAACCAACATCGTAGCGGACCAAGCTTCCAGCGTCAACGGCTTGAGCAGGCTTGATTCATATCCAAGATCATCAAGACTACTTTGATCATCGTTTTACTCAAACTCGATCAAAGTGGGGGCTATCTGTAGACACCAAATTTTGTACCGGTATTAGTTTTAGTTATTTGTAAAAATAAGCTAGCCGAATAGTTTAGTAGCATGCAAACCCATTTCTTTTCTAGCCCGAAAACGAGCATAATGGCCCAATATTACGGGACAAACCCGTCTGGGTTCTTTGGGCCTGAGCATAGCTCAGCTCGGCAGGAACCCGCAGGTTCTTTGGGCCAATCTGACTCGGTCCAAAGCCGAACTCGGCTGAGTCTTGTCGCCGCGGCTAAAATCTAAACCCTAGAACGCACCCCCTACTCCCCCATTCCACTATAAATTAAACCCTTTTTTCCCTTCCATAGACACACCAAGGATATGCTAGAGTATTGACACTAGCATATTCTCTCCATCTCTTCTCTCCCTTTGCATGCTGCTTCACTAAAGGTTAGCACAGTTGTAGTTGATGTAATCCATATGGCATAATCTATGGAATTCATTATTTTTTATTTTTCTTTGTTTTGCATGATTCTAATGATGGATTTGTGAAATTCCTATTTAATTCCTCCCTCTTAACCTTTTGTTTTACTTTAATTTAATTCTAGTAGAGTCTATTCGTTGAATAGGCGGATTTGATGATTTTAATTGTCAAATTCGTAACCTTACCCCCGAATCCATCTCTGGATTCGTAGGCCGGAGTCTATGTTTAATGGTTTGTTGTTTTTCTCCTAAAATTCAACTGGCGACTCTATTTTTGCACTTTGTTTTCTTTTTTTCTTTTTATGGTTTTTATGACCTATTTTACGTTTAGCGCGAGTGGTAATCCGGCTTGGTTCAATTCACGAACCCAGACGGGTTCTTCACCTTTTTCCTTTGTTTCTTTTTTCTTTGTTTTCCTCTTTCGTGGGGTTTTACAGCTACGAACCCGTCTTGGTTCCGCAGTGAACTCAGACGGGTTGCTTTGTGTTTTCCCTTCCCTTTTTTGTCTCTTTCTTTCTTCTTCCCTTAAAGGTGAATCTCGAGCGCATAAATCGTTTTTAATCTGTTAACGAAAACATTCTTAAAAGTTCAACCTTATTCAAGGTTAAGCAATCCTAGTCGGCTCCCAATCATACTTTTAAGTAGCGCCGCGAAAAAAGGTCATCGATTTTTTTCGGGGTCTACAACATCTTAGATTGAGATTCGTCTCGATCGGGTCGATATAGCAATCGGGTTCCCGGAGTGCTGCGTGGACTTTTCAGTAGAGGGTTTCAGCGTTGGAATCTGGAAGGTCAACATCTTCTTCAGCAGGAATTAGCGATCAGGTATAATTACTAAAGCCTCTGCAGTTGTGTTGATTAATTGTTTATAACTGTTATAATATTCCGCCAATTAATCTGTATCTGTTTAGGAAATAGATAACCGAAAACCTAACAGTGATATCAGAGCCACCAATTGCATGCTAAAGTATTGTACTTGTATTCATAATTAATTTTGTCAATAGTTGAATTATATTATGAATATGCAAGAGTAGATTTATGCCTAAAATTTTGGATCTTTATGAAAGTTTTAATCTTTAATGTTCATGATAGTAAGTAAATCTGGAATTTTATTGTAAAATTTCATGTTTTGTTATTATTTGTTTCTTATTGCCTTTAATTAATCGATTTTATGTTTGTTTAATTGTTAAATATAACATGAACTCGGTTTAATTTTGAATGTTTTAGAAACAATTATTTTTAATATTATTAAACAGTAGGCAATACATGAAATAGGTTTAAATTCGCAAAATAGGGTTTTGTAGAATTAATTTTCTGATTTAGTTTATTTACGGTAAATATGAAAAATTGAAATAAAATATCAAACGAATTCGAAAATTTCTGAAATTTTTACTGGAGGTGTCTGGAAGTGTTCTAGACTTTCTATAATTTTTGTAGATTTTTCCTAATAAAAATGGATTTTTAATTAAGTTTTCAGATCTGAAGTGAATTAAAATTCGTTTAATTCTCTGAATTTTATAAATTTGTAGAAATTTGTAAAACTTCTGAAATTTTTACAGTAGGTTACTGGATAACCATACTTCTAGGAAAGAATTTTTCCGTTAATTTATCCTGTATAATTATATTTTTTTGATTTAGATTTTCAGATCTTAGAGAAATAAATTCGTTGCTTCTCTGAATTTTGTATATTTATAGAAATTTGTAAATTTTCTGAAAATTTTACAGTAGGTTAGTGGATAAACATTCTGTTATGGATAAAAGTTTCGTGAATTTTCGAAATCGTTTACTAATTTTCCTTTAATTTTCAGATTAACAGAAAAGTATAATTGTTTACTTTTCTGAATTTTATTCTAATTTTCGAAATTTGATAAAATTTTGAAATTTTTACAGTAGCATATTGGATGAACCTACTATATGGGTAAATTATAAAATTTGATTTCTTAAACTTATCGGACTATTATTATTTATTTTCCTCTTAAACGGAGAATTAAAAAGTTTAATTCCCTAAATTTTTACAATCTTTTAGAAATTGTTAAAATTCTGGAAAATATTTCATATTGGGTTATTAGATAACACTGCGATATGAAATATTTAAATTCGATAGGTTATGATAGTTTTGTTTAAGTTTTTCATTCACGAAATTAACCGAAACTGGGAAGCAACACGGACCGTGTTGATCCAACACGGACCGTGTTGCCAGCAGTTTTGGTGAATTCGTGTATTTTTAAGGTTTGTAATTAATTTTAGAAATTAATTATTAAATCCTATTACTACTAAATCAGATAATGGGCATAAAATCTATTATTTTTTAAAGTTTAGGAAACTTACAATACCTTTGAAAGATATAGTATCTTTTAGACTCCTTGATTTTAGGAAAGTCAAGTATTTTGTATGTATAGGTATAAATTCCTAAATCTGTTTAGGTAAGTAAGATAAAATTTGGATTTTATTTATTATTTTAATCATGCAAACCTTTTTAGGAAATTTTATTTAGTATTTATTTCCTTATGTGTTATATTCAAATTATATATATATGCCTTTATAATTTGTTATTTAAGCATATGTTATATTTGATATAATTATTGCAACATTACATGTTTGCATGTGCTTCTAGTATGGCCATAGATAGTCGGTTTACCGGTCTGCGTACCGGCTTGGGTGAAATACGGTCTGCGTACCATCTTTAAATTAAATTTTAAATTTAAATTTCAGTTAAGTTTATTTTAATTCATGTAAGGACTCAATTGTGAGGTCCAATTTTGTAAATTTGTTGTAATTGGAGACATCAAGTTGAGTGGGAGCCCAACAGCAATGGAGGTGGTGATTCGAGTTGGAGCCCATCCAAGGAAGTTGCAAAATCCAAGAAGAGTTTCTTGAAGACTGTCAAGGCTTAGTTAAAATTAGTTTGATTAAGTCTAGGTGGCCATACTAGGGGTTTTATTTATGCTTTAAATTTGTTATTGCATGTTTTATTATGCCTTTTATGCTTTTCGAAAGAGTTCACCTAGAATTGCATGCTTAGGATAATAAAACCTACTCTCAAAATTGAATTATTGCTCAACCTATCGAAACACCACTTAGATGGATAAATAAATAAAGCCAAAGCGAATTATTTGTCCATCATTAATAAGTAGGGTGGGAGCTAGGTCAATTCAAATTGGCTATCAAAATAGTTTTGGGCCAAGAGCAGAGGAAGAGAAATATTGTATTCGATACAAATTTCTTGCCAAGAGTCATTTTGAATGATCGATCATAAGATGATCCACCAAAGGTAACATGGGCTCGAGTTTTGTGGGCCAAAGTCCACTTGAGCCCATGGGTCTTGTGGGTCTTGGTTAAATTAAAACACTAAGTGAGAGTTAATAAAGTGTTTTGATTTGAAATTAAAATTAGTTTAATTTCTTTTGATGAATAATAACTAAAATGAACCAACTTGTCTCGTAGATTTATTTATGTCTTTTCACTCAAACATCCACCACTAATAAAATATTGTTTTCTCCTTGAGAAAGAGAAAAACAATTAACACCAATTCCTTAATTGGCATTGCCATCGCAAGATTATCTTGAAGGCGATTAAAAAGAAATATGTCTTTGATATAACATTGAGCCAGACATCAATATTAAGAGGTCAATCAAGCCAAATGAATACATGTAATGTCATAGTATTCATACAATTCTAACTTCAAAATGTTTGAAGATTAGAGGAAGATTTCAATATTACCAACTCAAAACCAAGTTCATCGAACTAGTTAGAGTTGATAAATATGAAACCAATAACCAGATAGTCTCGGTTGAGCTAGATAAGAGCCAATTGTTGGCGCTCATGTTCTGAAATAATTTGACTATTTTAAAAACATGAGAAACCTCAGATCCCACTTAGCCAAAAGATTGGCAACCAAAGATAGTCTTTTAGAGAAAGGGAAAATAAGATTTAAGAAATCTATCAAAGACAAGAAGCCAAAGGAAAGGTAAAGACAAACAGTTGTACATACCCAACCAATGACAGCAACCGGTTAACAACCAGATCATATATATATGACACTGGGAGCGTGAATAACTATAAGAAAGACTTGAGATATGATTTCAATTATAGGCAAATGCGTATATGATACACACTACCCTTATTAAACCCACTTTGAGTATAAGATACCAACTGTGAAACTCGCATTTATGCAAATGCGAGATCTACAAAAAAGTAGATGTGCTTTGAAGGATGAGAGTCAACCTACAAATAGGAACATGCAATTAGTTGTAGTTCCTTATGAAGAGTTGGTTGTTTATCCATTCCCTCAAGACTTATAAGAGAAATTTATAGGTGATTCTATGTTCTCATTATAAGTAGAAATTTGATTTCTTGCTCTCAATGAGAGAGAGAGAGGATCTCGGATAAACACACCCAATACAACGAAACCAAAAGGTTTAAAAAGGAATAACTCATGTTCAAACATAAAACCTGTAACTATCTATTAAGTCATGCAAATGAGAGCGCATTTAGAAGCGTCACAGTGATAGACTTTTGAATGATAAGACTTTGAAACATGTGATGTTTGCAAAGCATGACTGTATCTTTTACAAGAAAGGATGAATGTGCCGATAAACACTCATGCATATGGATGTATGTAGTCCAATTGAGCACAAGTACAAGAGATGGATTACTTCAAATCTTCAAAGATGAATAAAATAACACATGGTGATTCATGTCTGTGAGATTCATCTGAAACTGGAATGTTAAAATAGTTTAAAGATTTCCAAAATGAAGTAGTCTTGGCGAAACAATGAAGAGCACCTAGATAAGATCGAAAGGATGCTAATGGTTGAGCCAAGAGTTTGAACAAATGACTCAAATGAAACATAATTCTGACACTATAAGCTTAAGTCATATTAATCAGAAATGTATTCAGAAACTGCATAGTGCAGGATTTTGGAAAACCTAAACTTTGAAAATTTCATGTTTGCAAAGCATGTCTGATGAGTAAGATGACTAAAATCACCTCTTATTGGAATTGGTGAACAAGCTAATGACTTATTAGGATGCATACATACTGATGTGTGTGGGCCTATGAGCACTAGTGCTAGAAGAAGGTTTACTGTACTATTTCATCATTTTCAGTGACGATCTTTTAGTAGATGTGGGTATATCTACTTAATACGCCACAAGTCCAAATCCTTTGAAAATGTTCAAAGAGTTTCAAAGTGAAGTACAAAACCAACTTGGCAAGAAAATCAAAACCCTTCAATTAGGTTGAGGAGGTGAGTATTTGAACCAAAGATTTCATTGACAATTCCAGAGAATATGGAATTGTTCCATGACTCTCTCCTCTAAGAATACGACATCTCACTGACATATCTAAGAGCAGGAATCACACCTTATTAGATATGGTGCGATCAATGATGGTTGAGTCAACATTGCCGATTACCTTTTGGGGATACACGCAGTTAACCGTAGCTCTAGTTACTGAATAAAGATTATCTGAAGCATTAGAGAAGACACCATATATGATATGGAGAAGAGAGGTTCTTGAACCGTCTTCTGAAAGAAAGGAGTATCACTTCTACAAACTGTTGTAGAGGAAAGTGTTTGTTATTCTCAAAATACTTTCTTCTTAGAGAATATGTTATTCTCTAAAATAAAGAGTGGGAGAGATTTTGAACTTACCGAAGTTCGAGAGACACAAAACACTATAATCATCACATGAAACTCCGCTACTTGATCCTAGTTCAAATTTTCCTATTTGTCGGAAAATTAAGAACAAGGTTGAGGCAGTTGAAGTTTCTCAAAACGTTGAGGAGAGGGTGTCATGAACATTACTCCAAGCAAGGTCGGTAAACAACTCACTACCACAAAGATATCGATCTTCTATGGATGAACGTGAGATGTTACTTTTAGAAAGTAATGACTCTACCTACATCAAAGAAGCTTTAAGTAAATCAAGATTCCATGCAACCAAGTCTAAAATGGATTCCATGTATTCAACCAAGTTTATAACTTGGTTGATTTATCTGAAGGTGTGAGCCATCAGGCATATGAGGGTTTTAAGGCAAAACATGGGTTCATTAAGATAGACATCAAGACTGACTTCAAAATTAGATTTTGAAGAAAGGTGTGTACTTGACACAACTGAGTGGTCTTTTGTTGGAATACTTGTGGACTTCAAGAGACCATCTGTGGTCTTAAGGAAGCTTCTAGGAGTTGGAATCATTGACCTTCTTGACTAGGATATCAAAAAGGTTTGACATACTGGGAAGTGCCAAAGATAATATTGTGTTTACAAGAAGTTCAGTGGGAGCAATGCGTTTTCTGATATTGTATGTGATTGACATACTGCCTACTGAGAAGAATATTCCAATGTTGCTTCTATTGAGGTTGACTTGGAAATAATTTTCAAAGTGAAGGATTGGTGGGGCTAAGAATTTTATTGGAAACAAGATCTATAATGATAGATTAAAGATTTTGATTGTTTGAATCAAAGTTAACTAGGTGTTGAATAGTTCAACTCACTTCGAGAATGGATTAATTTCCAAAATCATGGCATATCCTTACGGAATTTGATTGTCTCAAAACAATCAGAAGTTCTAAGAAGGATGAGACATATAACTCTTGCTTCAGGCGTGAGATTAATGTATGCCATGAGATGTTCAAAGTCCAACATAACATATACATTGTATATGTATAAGCAAAACTAAGGATGTGTCCTAAGTCTAAAGTGGTTGATAAAAGCTAAGTGTGAAGAGTTGCATTGATGCTACACTCATGCAGAAATATGATTATCCAAAGGTCAGAGAAAATTATACGATCTGTATTGAGTGGTATTGAGGTGAACTGGAAGAAGTTCCTAACATGACATGCGGTTAATTCTACAAATAAGACAAGTATGACACGACTTTAGAAGTTGTGGCAGAAAATGTTAGGATTGCGAAGTTCGTTTTTAGAACTGGGTGATGTTTCTAGCCTTGCGAGAGAAATGAAGCCTTATTGATAGGAGCCATCACTCAAGCAAAGGAACTGAACCTCACTATGAATCCAAACATGTGTTCCGGAAATATCTTCCTATATGAAAGGTCATTAGTGAGATGGTATATGTACGAGGTTCATTGCAAGTATTATGTACTAAACCCCTGTTGTAGTTATAGCATGATAGTCATGCATGGGCAATATGTATTAAACACATTCTGGAATATTAACAAGTCAAATTTGCATGAATTGTTCATGAATTATGACCTTGTTGATTCATCATTGAGAATAAGATTCCAAAATTTACATCAATTGTGGTTTAGAATTATGTAAATGTCCAAAAAGGTTAGCGCATTCAAAATGGGAAATTGGATTAGGTCCGATTTCTGAAACCCCATTAGTGAACTTGATAACGCTAGTCTTGGTCGATAGTCGACCTGGTTCCTAATTGTATTATCACGTAGGAACAGTGATAATATCAACACAATTAGCATGTAGGATTGAGGTGATGATCAAGTTTCGTGATCATAGTGATGTGTTGACGTCATAAATCAATCACATAGGTATTGTTGAAGGACAACTACCGAACTGATCCCCAGTGGGAGCTCTTTAAGTTGGGAATTGTCATAGGAGCTCTCACCACTCAAAATTCCTGAATCCTGAGTTCAGTACACAGATTGCATGATCTGCTGTGACTTTGGAGCGCGTCAAACGCCTTTCGTAATAGTAGGCTATAAAGGTGGTGTCTGGGTTACAGTTGGATCATGTGAGAATGTGTGTCTGAACAAGATGGCATTGTCCTCCCTATTAGGGACAGTTGTCTCGTTGGCCACTCGGTGAGATTGGACTGAAAATGCTTGGCCGAGCTCAGTTGAATCAATAGTTGATCATCTGTTTTTCAAAGTCTAAACTCAGAGATCGAGGAACGTTCGGGTCTTAAATAAGGATGACTTTAGCTTACCTTATTCGAACTAGAGACAGTAAGTGACAAGGGAATTCAAGGAATCGAACACTTGTGGGACAAGTGGGAGATTGTTGGGAATGTCCCGACAATGTTCGATATACACGGAGATTAAACCAAAGTAATATAGTAATTATATATCTTGCTAGAGACCTCTATAATTAGTAATTAAATATGTTTAATTACAACTATATTATTTGGTCCTACTGGGTCACACAAGTCAGTGCCCTGGAACAATATATGTAACCTAAATGATATTGTATCACGTTTAAAAAAGTTGGAAATTGATTTCTGTGAGAAATTAGCCCAACACGGACCGAATTGGGTTCAACACGGGTCGTGTTGACCCAACACGGTCCGTGTTGAGACACCACGGTCCGTGGTGTCCATGGGCCGATTAATTGGACCTTCTGGAGTCCAACACGGACCGTGTTGTTTCAATACGGACCGTGTTGGGCCCAGAAAGGCGCCGTTGTTTTAATTCGGCCCTTTAGGGTTTTTGAACCATTTCCCTAGGTTTTCTAAACACTATATAAAGGGGTCTCTGGGAGAGATTATTAAACATCAACTGCCTAAGACTCTTAGAGAGATACCAGAGTGATTTCCTGAGTTTCTCTCTCTTTTGGTTTGCAGTTCTAGTTTCAGGAAGCATTCTATGTTTCCCGAAACAATCTCACATACATCTTAGATTGAGATTCGTCTCGATCGGGTCGATCTAGCAATCGGGTTCCCGGAGTGCTGCGTGGACTTTTCAGTAGAGGGTTTCAGCATTGGAATCTGGAAGGTCAACATCTTCTTCAGCAGGAATTAGCGATTAGGTATAATTACTAAAGCCTCTGCAGTTGTGTTGATTAATTGTTTATAACTGTTATAATATTCCGCCAATTAATCTGTATCTGTTTAGGAAATAGATAACCTAAAACCTAACAGTAGGACTGTAACACCCCAACCTTAACCACAAGATTAAAATCCTACTCAGAATCCCAAACCTGTGATTAGCGCAGCGGAACACCTTAGGTCGAGGCATTACCGCCGTCCCCAAAAGAGACAAGGCACAAACACTCCAAAACCAACCAAGAAACAACTTTTACAACCCTTGAAACATTAGATACATAACTTAGAAACTTAAAAAAAATACTAATACAACTTCCGACTTGGTCGTCTTGCCGATTATAGAACCCTGGGAACTACCTCACAACTGGAGCTACTTCTGAATAGACTTGTCCTTGCCTTGGGAGCTCGAACCTCCTAAAAACAAAACATTAAAACATTGCCAAACGTGAGTGGGGAAACACTCAGTACGTAAACCTCCAACACGTAAAAACCGTTCGAAAACGGTTTTAGTGCCGGCATTTAAATTCATTTGAAAACAGGGAAAGGGAAAAGAAACATTAACTTGAAATGACATGAACATATACATATACATGAGTAAATGTTGTAGAATAAAGAGAGATAGAAAAAAATACGTGGAACCCTTATGATCGGTGCAAGCACCTCACACACGCGCATGCCCAAATCGATCTAGATTTGGATTGGGTGACTGCTGAGCGGTCGGCACTGGCCAGGTCTAGGACACTCTGATCAGGAGCATCTAAAAGGCTAGCACTTCACGTAACTAGCTAGAACATAAAACATAGAATACATAAAATGGGTCCACTTTTGAATACAATGATATCATAAAACATAAAACTTGACATGGTAGGAATATAATGAACCATGAACATGATTAGATATAAAAGTTGGACAATTCGCGTACCTTGAGATGATAAAGACCTTGGCAGTGCGTCTCGGCTTTGAGATGGCTTTGGTGACTTGTCAACTAGGATAAGAGTAATGGAAAATGAAGAACCGATTAAGGTTCTTAGTTAGTTTCAAAGGTTTAGAAACTTTGGTAAATATAAATGAAATAACTTAGGGAGCAAATTTCAGGTTGTATAAAAATAAAGATTATAGCGTAACTTGAGTTAGGAAAATCGGAATGAAGTAAATGAGTACATCCTTGAATAGGGAAAATCATAATCTACAACTTTGTCAACAGAACCAGAGGGTAAAATGAGAGGGAGGGCTCCAAAATGGGCCCGGACAGAAACTGGGTTCGGATAATTAAGAACTCCGGGTCGAATTTATATGAAAATATTGACGTAGAAAGGTGAATTAAGAAGATGGAACTTGAATCTTGGAAAGGTAGCTTAAATTGATGAAGAATGGGACTTAAAGATTGAAGGTTAGAATGGAAATCGTGGACTTAAAGATGATGCGAAGACGTGATAATGAGATTAAAAATGAAGTGAGAATGATTCATGGGGTATGGGTTTTCGAACGTGATTGAGAGGCAAGCTTAAGTTGGTACTTTAGAAGGCAAAAGACTTGAAGCTACTTAGGGCTTGGAGGTTATAAAGCTAGATGAGAAATCTTAGCTAGATCAATAACAAAGGGCTTTTAAGCTAAAATCCATGAGGAGAAAACTTATAACTTGTGTTAGATTCATAAACCCTTGGAATGATGACCTTAGGATATACTTAGGCTTCCAAACCATACTTTTCAACCTTAAAATCATAATATAGGATTACAACATATAACCATAACTTATCAATGCTTAAAATCCTCTACTGATATTGGTTTAGGGCCCCAAAGATGGAATTTAATAAGGAATAAACTGGGCAGAAACTTCAAGATGGACAGCCCTTCTTTCCGGGCTCATAACTCACACTCCCGATATCGGATAACTACAAACCATACCTTTCTGGAAAGCTTGCAATGTGACCTAAAACGTTTATGTTTACCATAAAAACTAGAAAGATCTTCAAAGGGACGAAAAACAGCCCTTAAGCTACTGACTTCTAGAAACGTATTCCGAAACGTAACGTTACGGTTTTGGCCATAACTCGGCCTATACAAGTCGGAATTTAGAAATTCCAAAGCCTATGGTTAGCTAACACCTTGGGCTATCTTATGGAGTAAAAATTTGGCCTAAACTCTAACTTTTGAGCCTCTGTAAATTTCCAGAAGTTGGACAGAAACTATTTTGCTTTTAAACTCAACTCCAATGGTAATTTTGGCCCTTAATTGACAATAATTCTCAACTAAATCTCACTTTGGCTATACTCCATCATATTTCCAGAAATAAACCTTGAAAGTTAACTCATCAAAGAGCTTAAATCTCACATGCATCCATAAATTCAACATGCAATTCATCCCCACATCATACTTTGATATTCTTTCACTAAAATCTCTTTAATTTACCCAAATTAAACATAATAACACTTTAATAACAATCTTAACATACATAATCAGCCCTTAATACTCAGAAACTTTTCAAGAATCTTACATGCATCAAGATTATAACACTGTCCATCAAGAATTCAACAAGAAAACCTCAAGAACTCATCCAAATACACATGCATATACTCCAAACTCAAACCCTAACTTAACCAAAACAATTATAACTTGGAATTTATGCTAAAAGAGAGTAAAATAGATAGAAATTACAAAAGAAACATATATAAAACATTAAATTCAGATTAGGGTTTGAAAGAATTGAAATTGGGGGTTTGAGAGATTACCCTTACGGTTAAAAATTGGTGAAAACACAAGAGAGAGGGGAGGGTGGCCGGCGGCGGCGCGAGGATGACGGCGAAGCTCGGCGGCGGAAAACGCCGGTGGTGGTGGCTGGTGCCTCGGCCAGAACAGGGAGGAAGAGAGGGTAGAGAGAGATTGAGGGTGTTTGGGTGTTTGAATTAGAATGATAAATGACCCTTCTAACTAAAACTACTACTATATACTCCCTCTAATTAACTAGCTTAGGACAACAATTTAGTAAAATAAACACTAGATAAAATAATAGGATGATAAAATTTAGGTCAAATAAATAAGAATTGTAATTAGTAAGTTGAAATAGTGAGGTTTGTAGAGAATAAAATTTAGGAGTAATAAATTGGTAACAACTTGGTAAAATAAATTAGAACTTGGATTAAATAAAATAATATGAGTAAAATTACCACTTGAAATTATATAAAGGAAATGTGATTAAAAAGGATTAAAATTGAGATGCTAAAATACATAAAATGAGACATAAAATATTCAACTGATCCTCGGTAAATAAATTTATAACATAAATCGTATAACCTGAAATACTTTAACTCATTGAATGAATATGTAAAGTAAATTTTCAAGCCGATAATTCGGCTCCTTAACCATCTCCTGCACGAGACTTGACACCGATAACAATAAATAAATAAGTAAATGAATAAATAAATAAAGGTAAACGCGAACAATTTATAACATAATTTAAATAATTACGGTAATTTGTATTTAATTAATCATGGTTTTGGGGCGGGTTGTTACAAGGACCATGAAAGCTTTTGTCGTCCTAATTTGTTAACAAGGCGTCACTTTTGGAATTCGTCGCACTGTAGGGCTTAGAAACTAGGACATCAAATTAACGAAGAAAATCATTTCATTGTCCTACATATAGGGTGTTGAAAATCAGATATATGGCGTTGAAAATTTTCGTCGCCCAATCCCTGCTTTCTTGTAGTGGAGGGAACAGGCTTTACTGAAAACTAAATGAAGTATGGTAATGAAAGCAACTCGAAAGGCTAAGGCTACATCAAACGAATTTCTTTTAAAACTCAATGAGATCAAGGATATTGATATAGATCGAGATTGCACGCCTGGGTGCATTTTTTTTAGCAATGTTTGTGGTATGTTGATCATTGGTGATCAAGCTGTAACTATAGAGTATTTCAAGGGTGTGTTTGGATTGCAGAAAATATGGTGGAAAATAATTAGGAGAAAAAGAAGTTTGGGTAAAGTTTCTTTCTATTGTTTGGTTTAAGAAAAATTTTGAAGGAAAAAATCGATTTTATATTCAATTTTCTTTTCCATGCTTGGTTTAAGGAGAAATGTATGAAAAAACAAAATTTGCATGGAAACTTGTAAATATCAAACTTCCTTTTCTAGATCATACGATATCATTTGGGAACGAGAGAGAGATAAAGAGAAGAGAGAAAGAGGGGCTGTAAGTTATGATATATGAGCGAGTGTATAGAGTAAGGAACGACCGTTAGAATTTGGACACACACGCGCTGATAACTTTACTATATTTGAATGTATTATTTCAACAAAATAATTTATGTTTCAATAATGTAATACATTTTTTCAGGATTTGAATGCATTATTCACAAATTTTAATGTACCCTAACTATATTTCATTAAGTTACTCTAGCCAAAGATTGTATCTTCAGTGATTTCATTAATGTATCCTTATTATATATATTTTAATTATGTAAAGCTTCTTTTCACGATTCCAATGTATCTTTCACTATAATGTATCCTTTTATATTTCATTGCATCGTCAATGGTCATATATTTCATTTTATTTATCTAGCCAAAGATTGTATCTTCGGTGATTTCAATTATGCACCGTGTCTTTTTAGAATTTGAATGTATCTTTCACAATTTTTTATGTATCCTTACTATATTTCATTGTGTTTTCAATGATAAGTTTTCAATTATGCAATGCATCCTTTCACGATTTGAATGTATCGATCACAATTTTCAATGTATCATTTCCATATTTCATTGTATCTTCGGTGATTGATTGTTGATCTTGAAGGAGGCGACGATGAAGAACAGGGAGCAAGTTAGCGGACAAAAAAGGCAATTGACTGGAAAAAAATTCAAGCGTACGTGGTGAATATATAATACCTAACCCTATATATGCATCGTACTGTATACATGTGGTTCCACCGTATAATTATTGGGGGAGGAAGGGGGGTGGGGAAGGAGGGGACGTAGCGAGAGCGAGAAAATTGAGACAAAAAAAAAAAAGATATGAGAAATGAAGGAAAAAAGGTTGAGTTTTATGTCAAAATTTTCTCTCAACTTTTTTCTCATTTTAAGGAAAAATCGATCTTTTTGTCTTTTTGACCTCAAATTTTCCATCCTCTTTGCTAACTATTTTTTTCCATTCATTTTTCTTTTATCCAAACAAAGGAAACATTCTCATTTTTTTAATTTTCTTTCTACCCATTTTTTCTGCAATCCAAGCAAACCCTAAAAGAGGTGTTTAAAAGAAAAGAAGATAAAATGTTTTATTCCTTGGATTGAGGTTTGATTTGCATAAAACTTGGTTGTATCTTTTTAAGTTAGTGTGGGTACCCTCAATGTTTTCTTTTACTATTTTACTATTTTTATTGTTTTTTTTTTTGTAGCAACGGAGGGGCAAGCCCCAATTTATTCAATCACAAAATGAAAATGTTACATAATGTAAATGTCTTGGGCTTTCATACGGTTCACATGTAACAAATATTAAACCTCGATAGACGGTTCATCTAAATATTTAACATTTGGATTATTCCTCTCTACAACTAGTTTATCTAATTTATCAACAACTTGATTTGCATTTAAATGATTTTTATTGATATGTGTGAACTTTTAGCATTTAAATGATTTTTTTATAATAATAAAAAAAATCAAAGTTAGGCAAACATAGCCACATAGGTATTGAAAAGTAAGTCATTTAACAGAATGAAACTCCTTTTTTGCAGTTTGACAAATAACATACACTAGTCTTATCAAACATCGACAACATATGAAATGGTAAATGAAAAAAATATATATATAAAATTATGTTTTGAGTGTGTCACAGACACAAACCATCATTATGTCTGTTTAATAGTAAGCTTTACGTGAGATTATTTCAAGATAAATTTATGGTGATAAGACATAATTTTGTTGTGACTTTTTTTTATATAAATATAGTCATATAGAGGTGATCATTCATAATTTATTTAAAAAGATTTTGATAGAAATTATCCCTTGATAAATTATTTATTACATTCATATTAAAAAGTCATGCTAATGTATTTTATTAATTATAATAAAACATTAAAAAATTACTCTAAAAAATCATATCACACAATAATTATGTATGAGATAATCTCATCCTAAATTTTGCATTTTTCCAACTACTCCTAGGATATAAATCCTAATAGTAATGGTCTAATAAGATATGCAAATAATTTATTTGTCACCAACTCCTTTTTAGATCTATTTGCCACCAACTTAAAGCTAGACTAAACCAACATCATATATGGAAATATTTAAAATAAATTTAAAGTATTCAAACGTATTTAATTAATGACAAAGACCTGTATGAGTCATTCAAAGTATTGATCTAATTATTTCCTTCATTTCTTAATATTTGAAATTGTCTGACTTTCCATCATCCTATTGCTTTATCTCATTATATATACAAGTTTTGATGTGCACACATTGCATGCATATGTTGTTAAATTTATTTTGCGTGTATGAGTTTTATAAACAACATCCTTAATATTAATTTAACCTCGTGTTAAATGAATATTGGCTAACTCGTGCGATTAATATTATCTTTCATGCATTTTTTTCAAAATTACATTAAAAAAATGAAGCAATCTTGCGAATGAGAGGAAGACCGCCTACATCTGGGTCCCTTCAAAGCATGCATGCATCAGCGGGACTATATTGATGGCCGTTATTGTTGTTGTTGTGGTATATAAATATAAAAAAGACAAAAAATAATCCTTTGATGAAAATTGAATGATTTATGTAAAAAAAAAAAGGTTGATACTTGAGACTATTGATTTTGCTTAAGTAAAAATCCTCAATAATAATTCGACTTTGGCTTATGATGAATGTTGGCAAGTCAGTGCTGTTAAAGTTATCTTCTTTTCAGTTGCTTCTCAAAATAAGTTAAATAAGTTCAAGATAAATTTGCAAAACAATTCTTTCAAATGAATTCAAATAAGATCAAACAACTAAGTTCAATTTAGTTCGTTATAATAAGTTCAAAATAAGTTTAGATAAGTTCAACTTGTAATAAGCTCAGTCAAAATAAGTAGGAACAAACATGTTCAAAATAAAAATACAGTGAGCCGGAAGCAATATTATCCATTATTGTTTGTTTACTCTCAATATGAACAATTATGTATTATGGATATTATCTTCCTCATGATTTTTTTTACTTTTATATGATTTTAATTTCTATGGGGCAAATATTATCGAATACCTTAATCAATCATTATGTTTCTATTATTTATTTGTGTCATTGGATTTATTAATTGTTAAAAGAATGCAATTATGCAACTTAGAATAAAAATATGATAAAGCAAATATTTCTTAGTTAATCAAGAATCTTGCCTTATAATACAACATAAGACATAAGAAATTTTCCCAAAACTAAATAAAGGAACAAAAAGATTATCGGTGATACTCTAACTTTGATATGTAACGATAATCTTTAAATCTAATAAAAATCTATAAATTGTATCATGTATATACTTTTTAAATAATTTTGACTTAAAATATATTTGTATACTAAATAAAATGTTGACATATTTGTCTTCCTCTCCGTCTCTCTATGATACACACATACATGCATGATTTAATTTAAGACCAATCAACATATTAGGTAGATTTTATGTTTTTTCTCATTTCTTAAATGATAGAAAAAATTATATATGTATGATTTAATTTATTTAACACCAATCAACATATTAGATCAATTTTATGATTTTTCTTATTTTCATAAAATAATATGAAATAAATGACGATGGTTCCATTGTGAAAGATGGAAATAGAGAGTATATATATGAAAAAAAGTACTAACTAAAAATATGATAGTTTAGTGGTATAGAAATTGGAAGATTTTCCTTTACATTAGAGGTTCAAATCTTGGTGTTAACAATTAACAATTAACCATTTTGGTACAAATAAAAAATATTGTGATTACTATTATATCCATATGATTTATCAATGGCGATGGGTAAAATGGGCAAAGTGAAATATATATATATATATATATATATATATTATGAAAGTACTTTTCAATACAAATAAATTAATCAAATAACAATATAGTTTTGTACTATTATCATAATTAATATATATTGAAATTAATTAATCAAAGTTTTGAGATAACTGAATATACATAGTTTATATACTTTTTTTTTTCCCTAGATTGTGCATTTTATTTTCTCATCTTTACTTTTTTATGATCATAGTCCAAAAGGAAAGGCTCAAAGAGGTCAGGTTAAAAGATATAGTTCTCTTATGCGGTAGGTTGCGGTGTGGTATCCCACCTCACCGCACTACATTTTTAATTTCTACCATACTTCACCACATTGCACCACATTCATTATCAATATATCTTTTCACTTTTTTCTCTCCTCACGTTTTCTCTTCTAGTTGCACATTCTTTCCCCTCACCTACCCCACCTACCACAACTCTCGCTACAACTCACCACGTTTTACCACAAGTTTTCAAGTTCCTCCGCATCGCACCATCACCGCACCGACTGTATAAAAGAACGGAGCGCATTAGTGGTATAAAATATATCTAGAAAAATTAGGAAATGTTAGAGGTGCAAAATATATAGTATTCCCTCTATACCACAACTCACCACATTTTACGACACATTTTCAAGTTCCTCCGCATCGCGTCATTACCATACCACACAAACTGTATAAAAGAACGAGCCATTAGTGGTATAAAATATATGTAGAAAAATTAGAAAATGTTAAAGGTGCAAAATATATAGTATTCCCTCTATGGCTCTATCCATTTTATTCATCAAAGTGTCTAATTTCCTCATCCTTTTTATTTATCAAATTGTCTAATTTTTTTTAAATTTTAACGACTATAATATTCATTTTATTCTTAACAAAAAAAATCCTTACCTTACTTTAAGAGTATTTTTGAAAAAAAAATTTAAATTTTTATCATATTTCTTATATTCAATCATTTGGGTAAGTTACAAATTTTCACCCAAATTAATGTGTATTGGTCTTCTTAAGTTAGTTAGGGTGACAAATATGCCTTAAAATTTTTCCTCTATCCATATTTGTCCCTCTAGCTAACTTGAGAAGACCAATACACGCACATTGGCATTAGGGTGAAAGTTTGTAACTTAACCAAATTTTCCTTACATTAATTGGGGATGATAATTGTTTGAATTGTAAAAGTAATAAATAAATTTACTAATTAGGGATAAAAAGGGAATGATAATTGTTGAAATTTCGGTTATAAATTAAAAATGATAAATAAGTCGAGATAAAAAAAATTAGTTATAATCACAATTAAAGATTTTAATTTTGGACGGAGGCAGTAATTAGCTAGGGATAGAAGAGTACAAAATCCAATCTAAAAGTAACACTCTCTCCTTCCCATCTTTTTTTTATAAGTTGCGACACACGACCCTATTATTTAAGTGCCAAGGGGCACAAAGGCCAGTTGGCCCAAGGTATTACAAAACCATCACACTGAAAAAGCAACCCTACCACAACCAACGTGAAATGATACATATAATTCCTGTGCATAGAGCACTGACAGTAAAGTCTAACCCAGCTGAATTTGAAACATAAATTACAACTAGTGAGATTTGTTGTCAATCCTGACAATGGAAACGCTCAGCCCACCTGAAACCAATGCACCAATTTAGAATTTCAACTGATGAGAACCAGCAGCAACAACGTAACCCAATAACCTTCCCAACTGAAGAGAACTAACAACATTCAGAATGTAATCTTTATAGGTGAAAAGATTAGCTAAACCAAAGCACCCAATTGGATCATAACAAGAGAACCCAAAAAGCCATTCCTTCAACTTTTACCCCCACTGAATGTACTCTCTCCTTCCCATCTAATTTGTCATCTTGATATATATATTAACAAATTTTAAAAACTTTGTTTAATTTTATAAAAGTACTATCATCTTTCATAAAAAGAAAAAGACACTGTTATAACTTATAAGATTGGTAACAGAAAATATTATGACTATAATTTTATAATTTTTTGATGAAATATTATTTAAAAAATCAACGATTAGACAAAGGGGACCATGTACTATTTATTGCGTGACAGCAAAGGTGAATAGATAATCACCGCTTAATCAAACCAATGATTAAGTGATAGGTTCAGACTTCAGCGATTGGTCTAATCACCATTTACAAGCTTCACTCCTTATTAAAAGCTACTGTTTGGTTAACTGGGAGCCACAACCACTAATGCATCTTCAACGCTCCCTCTACTCAATATTTGTAATTTGTAATTTTTATTTTTTTGTTTATAGTTTTTCAAAAAATTACTTAGAGGTACCATAACTTTTAAAGAAACAATTTTTTAATATCCAACTTTTCAAAACTTATTTTGGGGTACCCTAACTTTTATGATTAAAAATTACTAGGTGAATTTCCGGCCAAATTCCGATTGATTATGTTAACTGACCGAAATATTCTTAACTTTTGATAGAGAGGACTATAATGCCCTTTTAGTTTGTTTTCTTCATTCTTTGTCTCTGTTTTAATTCCCCCTCCCCCAATTCGTACCAGGCAATTGAAGAAATTCAAAGATAAGATAATTCATGTTTCAATCATTGCTAATTCGTCTGTAATGACAATCTCCAACCTCAAATTACTCTCCTTTTCTTCCAATTTACCGCACTTCTTTTTTTTTTCCAAATTTCCAGTTCTAGTTCATCTGATTTTGATATGTGTAAGGTGGGTTTTGGGAGATGAGATGGCTGAGTTGTGGCGTCAGTTAGAAGCGTTGGTGATTACAGTGGGTGCCACCAAAGACCGGCGATGCCTTTATAGTGGGTGGTCGGTGCTTTGCTAGAAAGAGGCAGTGATGGGTATCGCGATTTGGAGAAGTACTACACAGCAATGTTTGAGTCCCGTGGCACTCGCGAGGGATGACAAGAAGAGAATAAGTGCTGAGCAGCATTGCCTTGCTCGGGACATTGTGAACATGGTGGCTTGTGAGGGGACAGAGAGGGTGGAAAGGCATGAGGCGTTTGGGAAATGGAGGTCCAGGTTGGACATGGTTGGTTTCTGTTAGCTGCCTGTGAATCCAACAGTGAGGAATACAATCAAGGGTTTGATGACTGAATACTGGCCATGAGTATTACCGGATGGAAGAGGGCTAAGGTGCTCTGTTTCTCGGCTGGAAGGATCGCTGTTTGGCAACATCGTCAATGTGGAGGCCCAAGGATTAACGCTGGGAGTCTGCCGTGTAAAGGGGTTTCTTCTCCGTCTGTGTGTTTTCTAACTCTGAACGAATCAGCGCTCTTGGCTCTGGTGAAATCCTTAGAATATAGATCAGACTCTGTCATTTGTCTCCAAAGGGGTCTTTTTTAGTGAACTTGTTTGAGTCTGGCAAAGACTTTGGCTTGGCCATTTAGTTTACTTAATTTTGTTCATGAAACAGAAGAAGAAACGAAGAACAAAACAGAAGAAGAAACAAAGGGTATTTTCGTCCATAAAAACCCTTAATCAATTTCCCGCCTAAAACTCACCGGTGAATTCAAATCATTGGCCGGAAAGTCACCTATTTATTATTAATTCTAAAAGTTTGGGTACCCCAAAATGAGTTTTGAAAAGTTGGGGTACCTGAAAAACATTTTACCAAAAGTTAGAATACCTCCGAGTAATTTTTTGATAATTTTTGGTATTCTAATTTGAATGTTATTTTTGTATTAGCTGATTTTCACGAAAAAATTTAAGACTATTTCTGTGAAATACTTTTCCTTCTAAGTTGTTTATACTTACAGTTTTCATATTGTAAACTATTATACCTACTAATAAGATGCCGAAATTTTAAATTTTGACTATACAAATACTATAGCAATGAATAGTTAGGAACAAAAGAAGCATATTTACAAACAATAGTCCCTCGACGCTTACAAAAAAAAAAAAAAGAAAGAAAAGAAAAGAAAATCATCGAATCTCTTAATGGACCATGTAAATACCCTCTCACCATTCCACAATGTTTTTGGAAAAAAAAAGAGAAAAAGATAGTGAGATAAGAGGATAAAGAAAGAGACAAAGGCAGAGAATAGGGGAGATCGATGCATCACCTCAATTCCTTCTTGTGCATGTCCCTAGTTCGAACTCTCTAGTCGAGTGCTTCAATAAAAATGTCTCTCAACTTTCGATTTTAGTAAAAAATGTCACTCAATTTAAAAAATAAAATAAAAAAAGACACATAACTTTCCAAAAAAGTAAAAATGTTACATAAGGTAACCGTGAAACATTTTTTTTTACTTTTTTGAAATGTTGAGTGATATTTTTGACTTTTTTTGAAAATTAAGTGACATTTTTTTACTTATATGAAAATAAGTGTCATTTTTAATAGGTTTTAAAAATCAGTGTCATTTTTTTACTAAATAGAAAGTTGAGTGACATTTTTATTCAAAAACATTCCTCTCTAGCCTCTTATACAATTTATTGCATGCTTTTGGACCATATGCTACAAATATAAACATTGTTCACTTATATGTATTAGGATTTACTTTTAATAACACAATTGTTCACTTACACATACTCGAAAGCCGAAACATATGTTCCAGATGCATGTAATAAGTATTAAGCCTCTTATGTTTCGTCCCTAACCAACTCAACATTGAGAGCTTTACATCCTCGATATTTTAAGTTCTTAATAGTTTGTATGTATTTTTTAGCAAGAAAAATTTGATTCATTCAATAGACTCATATCTCGAAGGTAATTAATATCTCAAAGATAATTACGAGCAAACGTAACCTATCTGATATCAATTTTTGTATTACAACCATAATCTATCAATCTCATAATTTCCCAAATGAGAAATGTTTTGCATCCATCAAAACTTAAATCTTGCAGAGAGTATAAAATATGGAAAAATTTCTCTTTGGTGTTGAACACGTAAATGACTTTTCATTGACATGTTTGTCTTACAATAAGGTGTTGTCATCAATCAAATCACATTTGACCAAGAAAATATTTACAGTTTGGTTCGTTGCATAGCTTCAATAGATCATCATTCCTCTATTCCCTAAATATACTGTAGATGTCAGCCGTTCAAGAAAATATAGGCTAGGACTAGGAGAGGGTCGTGGCCTGGGTCATTCTAGACTTAATGCCATACAAGTCTAACTGCTCCGTGCCATTCTTCCTGGCTCTGAACAGTTGGGTATGGTCAACTTGAGCTGTCTCAAAGACTTCAAGATGGAAAATATCCTCTATTAGGATTTAGAAATAAAGAATTTCTTAATCACATACAAAATACAATACTATTATAATGGAAGATACATATTTTATTCTTAATATCATGAGAAGGATCCAGATCAGTTAAATTGAAATGGAAAAGAGAGAGAGTGGTCTTGTATACATGGAACCAGACTACAAGAGAGTTGGGCTACAGTTTCTAATTTCTGGTTTGAATATTATACAATGAGGTTCTCTCTTTTTGGGCCAACTCCAACCGCAGTCCAATTGGTATTTGTGCACAAAGGGTATTTTTCAACGCACTTTTTTAGAAAGGTTATTGACTATGAATGACGGCCCATGAAGCAAAATGACCATGAGGTCCGGGGAAGATTTATAGGTCCTTATTTACAATTACACATAGGGCCCAAAATGCAAGATTTATAGGTCCTTATATGCAATTTTATTAAGTGACCAAAATACCCTTCTTCTTCTTCACGGGTATTTCTTTAGGAATGGAAGAACAAGGACATTTCGGTCACTTAATAAAATTGATGACCGAAAAAACACCTAATAATTACTAATCTAAAATTAAGGGTACCCAAAATAAGTTTTGAAAATTAGGGTACTAGAAAAATATTTCACAAAAAATTAGGTTACCTCCAGTAATTTTTTGGATTTCTAAACTTTTTCAATTATACATCAAACTTCTCAGGTAATTTGACCAGTTGTTTGATTGGAGGCTCAAATTCAACATACAGGTCTAAAAACACAGAGACTTTGTTGAGTGGTTGTTTGAATTCGACAAAATCTGCCTTTATTCCTTCATTTGTGTACTTTTAGAAATATTGATGTCGAATGTGGCACATTTAGTTGGTTCCTCCAATGTTTCAAAAAAACCATTAAAGAAGCCTCATATTTTAGTGTTAATAATTTTAAGGGCTCTATTTTATGATAAAAATTATTGGATGACATTATTTTTGATGTAAATATTTTGAGGTGACATTTCAGCCAATTTTCGGCCAAAAATGGCGCAAAGCGATGGACTTTATGTTTAGGCGTGTTTTAAATTGAAGTCTATACTTAACTCTAACATATACAAGTAAATATGTTAACATAATAAATACACCTAAACCATAAAAACCCACTATTTCGTGCCATTTTTGGTCGAAAATTGGCCGGAATGTCACCCCTAAATATTTACATCAAAAATAATGTCACCCAACAAGTATTTACAGCAAAATATGAGACTCCTTCAGTCGCTTTATTGCCAATGTGTTAAGCACCAGCAATCAGGTGCTAGTCGACGGTATCTCCTCCAAGTTGATAGCGATTACTTCTTTAAGAAGTTGGCTGAGAAGGTTATCCCGAACTATAACTTCCCCTTTTACTCCGGACTGAGCTTAGATTGTCGGGAAGAGGTTTCGGGTACATCCTTCTCCTGATCATCAAGTCCAACGCCTATGTATTTGCTCACTTGTTTAGAAACTTCGATGATGTCGTTAATGATGTTTTGTTGCTAAACAACTCTTTTAGCCTAGCGGGCCTCGGTATCTTCTATCAATGTCTTTTGGCAGGCCTCTTGCTCTTCAATCTTCAATCAATTGGCTTTGTTCGTCCTAACTTCTTCTCTTGGTCTCACGACATGAGGATCACAAGGTTTTTTTATTTAAGAGAAGAATTGGTCGAGGTCTTTGGAAGTAAGGTTCTTGTTGTTCACTTAGTTTTCTAAAGGACCGTCAGCCATGGAAAAGTTCAGCTAGCGACGAGTCGTGAAGGACGGCGAAGAGATGTACTTTGGATTAAGGACTAATCTCCCTGGGCTGGATCACAGATACAAGCTCGAACTTGAGTTCTTATTCTGCTTGAATGAAGATTCTGCACCATTAAGAACAGACCTTGACACTGGACTACCAAATACATGCATGACTTGAGGGACCTATATGGGACTTTGTAGTGATGTTGACTCAGGATTTGACTCACCCACTGTTTGGTTTAAATACAGACACGCTAGATCTAGATACATGATCCTGAATAGATGTTGGACACATGCACATTTGCAATAACAAAGGGGGAACATGTCGATCATTATATATATCGTCATTGGATTGAGTCATATCAGGCTTTAGCAGCCTTTCGAACACATAAACACATTCAAGATCGAATAATGGGTTCAAGACATGGATAGACATTAGATAGACTGACAAAAACCAATCATTAAACCCCACTATATTGAATCACATTAGGCCCATAAAGCCTTTCGAGCTCAAAAATAAATTTTAAGACCAGATAAAAGGTATAGGACAAGGTTAGACACGACAAAGGGAGGAACCAATCATCAAACTTCCCTTGATTCGGGTCATGTTAGACTTATGAAGCCCTTCGAACTCAGAAATAGGCTTGAGATTGGATAAAAGGGCAAGACATAGATGAATGCTGCAAAGGACCAAGAGGAACCCAAGAGAACATACCTCACTTATTCGTTCCTCGCACAGCATAATTAACAAATTACATGCGACCTGCAGTGGCCTGAGTAGAGGCACATCACAAATTCCAAGTTTCTTTACTATTTATCTATATGGCTTTGGGCTAGAAATGGGTAGTTCTTATGAGTCTTAGTGGACTAGAGTAGCACCCGAGGGTTCCTATAGTCAAATCTGTTGGGAATGTCCCGACAATGTTTGATATACACGGAGATTAAACCAAAGTAATATAGTAATTATATGTCTTGCTAGAGACCTCTATAATTAGTAATTAAATATGTTTAATTACAACTCTATTATTTGGTCCTACTGGGTCACACAAGTCAGTGCCCTGGAACAATGTATGTAACCTAAGTGATATTAAATCACGTTTAGAAAAGTTGGAAATTGATTTCTATGAGAAATCAGCCCAACACGGACCGAATTGGGTCCAACACGGGTCGTGTTGACCCATCACGGTCCGTGTTGAGACACCACGGTCCGTGGTATCCATGGGTCGATTATTTGGACCTTCTGGAGTCCAACACGGACCGTGTTGTTTCAACACGAACCGTGTTGGGCCCAGAAAACGCGCCGTCGTTTTAATTCGGCCCTTTAGGGTTTTTGAACCCTTTCCCTAGGTTTTCTAAACACTATATAAAGGGGTCTCTGGGAGAGATTATTCAACAGCAACTGCCTAAGATTCTTAGAGAGATACAAGGGTGATTTCCTGAGTTCTCTCTTTCAGTTTGCAGTTTCAGTTTCAGGAAATATTCTCTGTTTCCCGAAACAAATTTCACATACATCTTAGATTGAGATTCGTCTCGATCGGGTCGATCTAGCAATCGGGTTCCCGGTCTTTGCGTGGACCTTTCGATGAGGTTTCAGCGTTGGAATCTGGAAGGTCAACCTCTTCTTCAGCAGGAATTAACGATCACGTATAATTACTAAAGCCTCTGCAATTGTGTTGATTAATTGTTTATAACTGTTATAATATTCCGCCAATTAATCTGTATCTGTTTAGGAAATAGATAACCTAAAACCTAACAGTGGTATTAGAGCCACCAATTGCATGCTAAAGTATTGTACTTGTATTCATAATTAATTTTGTCAATAGTTGAATTATGTTATGAATATGCTAGAATAGATTTATGCCTAAAATTTTGAATCTTTATGAAAGATTTTAATGTTCTTGATAGTAAATCTGAAATTTTATTGTAAAATTTCATGCTTTGTTATTGCTTATTTCTTATTGCCTTTAATTAATCGATTTTATGTTTGTTTAATTGTTAAATATAGCATGAACTCGATTTAATTTTGAATGTTTTAGATGCAATCACGTTTAATGTTGTTAAACAGTAGGCAATACATGAAATAGGTTTAAATTCGCAAAATAGGGTTTTGTAGAATTAATTTTCTAATTTAGTTTATTTACGGTAAATATGAAAATTGAAATAAAATATCAAACGAACTCGAAAATTTCTGAAATTTTTACTGGAGGTGGCTAGAAGTGCTCTGGACTTTCCATAATGTTTGTAGATTTTTCCCAATTAAAATTGATTTTTAATTAAGTTTTCAGATCTGAAGTGAATTAAAATTCGTTTAATTCTCTGAATTTTATAAATTTGTAGAAATTTGTAAAACTTCTGAAATTTTTACAGTAGGTTACTGGGTAACCATAATTTTAGGGAAAAAAATTTCCATTAATTTATCCGATCAAATTATATTTTTATGATTTGGATTTTCATATCTAAGAGAAATAAATTCGTTGCTTCTCTGAATTTTGTATATTTATAAAAATTTTCAAATTTTCTGAAAATTTTACAGTAGGTTACTGGGTAACCATTCTGTTATGGATAAAATTTTCGTGAATTTTTGAAATCGTTTACTAATTTTTCTTTAATTTTCAGATTAACAGAAAAGTATAATTGTTTACTTTTCTGAATTTTATTCTAATTTTCGAAATTTGATAAAAATCTGTCTGAATTTTTTACAGTAGCATATTGGATGAACCTACTGTATGGAAAAGTTATAAAATTTGATTTTTAAACTTATCGGACTATTATTGTTTATTTTCCTCTTAAACGGAGAATTAAAAAGTTTAATTCCCTAAATTTTTACAATCTTTTAGAAATTGTTAAAATTCTGGAAAATATTTCATATTGGGTTATTAGATAACATTGCGATATGAAATTGTAACGCCCCGGAAATTCAATTATAGAAAAGTCAAAGTCAAACTAACGTTAACAGACAAAATTAGCGGAAGACTCAAAACTCTTAATGGGCGTCACTGCCGTATCCCCGAATGAATACAAGGCGAGAAGGAAACTACAACTGTCTGATAACGGTAAACCAACTAACAAACTCAAACTGAGAAAAACAACTTAACAACCCTGACTTCAAGTCTTTCTGAGTTGAAACATAACACGACTAACAAAACTAAACATGCCAAGCCTCACTGCTAATTCCCGTTCCCAACATATTGATCATCACCTAAAAACAAAACATTTCAAAAATGAGGGGGAAATCTCAATAATGTCTACCCCTAACGTTAAAAACAAGTTAAGTTCATTTCAATTCATTTGAGGAAGGGGAACAAGTCAAACCTTTTAATAAACCGTTTAACCCATACAACTGTTTTCCTCAACCCAACCCATTCATTTTATTATGCGGGCGGGATATCAAATCCCATAAAGTAACATCGTCTACCAAAGGCATCAAACATTCGCCTACTAAAGGCATCAAAGTAACCGCCTACCAAAGGCATAAATATAATAATCGCCTACCAAAGGCATCAATAATCGCCAACCAAAGGCATCAAAAATCGCCTACCAAAGGCATCAAAGTAATCGCCTACCAAAGGCATCAAAGAACAAACCCGCTTAACGTTTCACTTGAGTTATTAGTATATTATTCAAACTCGGCTCACAACTCTCAAGTCAAACCCAACCCAGGTTATCAAAACTAGTATCAAAACTACTTATAAAAGACCATCACAATTTCTCAACTCATAAATCAACAATCACAAATACAATCAATTATCCAAAATAGATGGTCACATTTCCACAAAAGTCCCCTTTCAGGATGCAATTCTCAAAACAGAATAGAAAACATTAACACACATTTAAAGAGCATCCCAGTGGGATTTAGAGCATAGACATTACCTGGTTAACTTCACTTCACAGCAAAACGAACACACTTGAGCTCACTAACGACGCGAGTTAGCTTGGGCCTAAAATAGAATAATTATTCTAATCAAAACGCGCCCTTCGAAGTTAGTATTAACTACCTTCTACCTAACCCTCCACTAGGAACACCATAGGTTCCTATCAATCATGAATTTACACTTTAAATTACCTAACACATTCCAAGTAATTGCATAATAATACCAAATAAACCTTTTCAATCAACAACACACTCATTAACAATTTCACATAACAAGACAGATTACAGCATCCACATAAAAAGGGTCGTAACTTGACTTCCCGACATTCTATGGGTCTGGTTTTGGATTTTCCGGAAACCTCGGGATGTCTACTAAAACTCTTAAGTTGAACTCGAGACCTAACACACGCTTTAAAGTCCTCAAAAACCGTCATCTTCCCAAACTGTCCAGATCTGACCTAGGTCTGGTAATCGGGGTATAACTCAAATTATAAAATTCTAAAGTCCGGTCCGTAAAATTCATATTAAAGCTAACATCTAAGGGAAACTCCAGTCCAAAGGGTTCGATCAAAAGGCAACTACACTAACCGTGGTGATCCGATCTTTAGACACTAACGAAACTGTCCCGATCCCGGTTCTTATTTAAAATTATAAATTCGGTTCTAACTTTCACCATTCGGTCCCGGGATTCTAATTTGGGCCTAAAATAGTAGCCAGGGTCCAAGGTAATTAGTTTCACTAATAATTCAAGAATTAAACTAGGTAATTAAACTTTACGAATTCGTGCATACATTAATAGCGTTATCTAAAACCCTAACATGACTCACAAGAAAACAAAGTACAACAAACAATTGAACAATAATAATTTTACTACAACTATTACAACCCCAATACACCAAATTACAACATAAAGATTACATAAAATAATTTAAACAAATTATACATAAATAATACAACACAAGAACAAATAATTACAAATAACACTTAATAAAATTACACTCTTATTTACCCAACTACAAGATTTAAAATAAGAAATAATAATAATACAATAATAATAATAACAGAAAATAAGGAAAAAGAGAAAGAAAAGTGGTTGCGGTGGTTTCCGGTGGTCGGCGCGACTGTGCGGCGGTGGTGGGGTGGCGCGACTGCGGTGGCGCGGCAGATACGGCAGAGAGAGAGAGAGAGGGGGAGAGGAGAGGATGAGAGGCTAGGGTTTGATTGCTAGGTTTAGGGTTTTTGAGAGGAGGGAGGTTTTTATACTAAACACATAATTAGGCCCAATTAGTCTATTCTTAGTCTTAACCCAACCCAACACTAAAATCTGATTTTTCTAAAAACAAACTAATAATAATAATAGTAATAATAATAATAACACTAATAATAATAGCATTAATAATAATCACATAACAAATAATATTCACGTAATTATTCATATAACACAATAATATTCATAGTAATACCAATAATAAAAAGAGTAAAACTAATAATACTAGACCCACAAACATTACCGATATACCCTTGTTAGTCCCTCACGATCCTACGAGCTCAAGTGTTAGCAAAATTAAACACAACGAATAATAATAAATAACGAAGTCAAACATAATATACTAACGACGTCACGGTCAACATCTTTTGATTTTTCGGGGTTTTACATCATTACCTCCTTAAAAGAAGTTTCGTCCTCGAAACTTAAACTTAAGCCTAACGGTTCGGTAACAATCCTAACGGTTCCGTTCTCCCTAAAACTCGAGGTTTTACATCATTACGTCATTAAAAGAAGTTTCGTCCTCAAAACTTAAACTCAACACCAACGGTCTGCCAGACGGAACTAACGGCGACCTTAACCAAAAACTCGAGGTTTCACAAATATTACCCTCTTTAAAAGAGTTTCGTCCTCGAAACTCGACGCACCTTATGTGTCGAAAAGGGTGCGAATACTTCGATCCTATCTCCTTCTTGGATTCCCATGTGGCTTCAATTGTAGCATGGATTGTCCATCACACTCTTACTAGAGGTACGGTCTCGATATCTTTGAAGCTGCTTGTCACAGCAAATTTAAAAAAAAATCTCCAACGGCCGCTCCTTGTGGGTCAAGTCCTCTTTCAGCCTTCTAATTCTCATCGAAGGTATTCTTCTAGTTCTAGGCCCTCCTCAGGGCTATATTCCGTACACACCTCGGGTTTTTAAGTCTTTCAAAGGAGCTTGAGTCTCATTCTCATATCAAAGGCGACGATATACATCCCAACATATGAAAAAGTAAAATAATTAAGCACGCACTTGCAACATATAAGAAATCCAAGAAACAGACAAACATTCCATACCCCCATCCTACACTCATCACTCCGAACGTAGCATCCTAAGGTCTAACTAAACCTAAGGGACACTTAGGAGCTACCAGGTCGCAACCTAGAGCTCTGATATCATTCTGTAACGCCCCAGAAATTCAATTATAGAAAATTCAAAGTCAAACTAACGTTAACAGACAAAATTAGCGGAAGACTCAAAACTCTTATTGGGCGTCACTGCCGTATCCCCGAATGAATACAAGGCGAGAAGGAAACTACAACTGTCTGATAACGGTAAACCAACTAACAAACTCAAACTGAGAAAAACAACTTAACAACCCTAACTTCAAGTCTTTCTGAGTTGAAACATAACACGACTAACAAAACTAAACATGCCAAGCCTCACTGCTAATTCTCGTTCCCAGCATATTGATCATCACCTGAAAACAAAACATTTCAAAAATGAGGGGGAAATCTCAATAATGTTTACCCCTAACGTTAAAAACAAGTTAAGTTCATTTCAATTCATAAATATAATAATCGCCTACCAAAGGCATCAATAATCGCCTGCCAAAGGCATCAAAAATCGCCTACCAAAGGCATCAAAGTAATCGCCTACCAAAGGCATCAATAATCGCCTACCAAAGGCATCAAAAATCGCCTACCAAAGGCATCAAAGTAATCGCCTACCAAAGGCATCAAAGTAATCGCCTACCAAAGGCATCAAAGAACAAACCCGCTTAACGTTTCACTTGAGTTATTAGTATATTATTCAAACTCGGCTCACAACTCTCAAGTCAAACCCAACCCAGGTTATCAAAACTAGTATCAAAACTACTTATAAAAGACCATCACAATTTCTCAACTCATAAATCAACAATCACAAATACAAACAGTTATCCAAAATAGATGGTCACATTTCAACAAAAGTCCCCTTTCGGGATGCAATTCTCAAAACATATTAGAAAACATTAAAACACATTTAAAGAGCATCCCAGTGGGGTTTAGAGCATAGACATTACCTGGTTAACTTCACTTCACAGCAAAACGAACACACTTGAGCTCACTAACGACGCGAGTTAGCTTGGGCCTAAAATAGAATAATTATTCTAATCAAAACGCGCCCTTCGAAGTTAGTATTAACTACCTTCTACCTAACTCTCCCTTAGGAACACTATAGGTTCCTATCAATCATGAATTTACACTTTAAATTACCTAACACATCCAAGTAGTTGCATAATAATACCAAATAAACCTTTTCAATCAACAACACACTCATTAACAAATTCACATAACAAGACAGATTACAGCATCCACATAAAAAGGGTCGTAACTTGACTTCCCGACATCCTATGGGTCTGGTTTTGGATTTTCCGGAAACCTCGGGATGTCTACTAAAACTCTTAAGTTGAACTCGAGACCCAACACACGCTTTAAAGTCCTCAAAAACCGTCATCTTCCCAAACTGTCCAGATCTGACCTAGGTCTGGTAATCGGGGTATAACTCGAATTATAAAATTCTAAAGTCCGGTCCGTAAAATTCCTATTAAAGCTAACATCTAAGGGAAGCTCCAGTCCAAAGGGTTCGATCAAAAGGCAACTACACTAACCGTGGTGACCCGATCTTTAGACACTAACGAAACTGTCCCGATTCCGGTTCTTATTTAAAATTATAAATTCGGTTCTAACTTTCACCATTCGGTCCCGGGATTCTAATTTGGGCCTAAAATAGTAGCCAGGGTCCAAGGTAATTAGTTTAAACCATCTAAAGTCCAAACATCAAATTCCCTATCACTAATACCAACATATAACACATGAAACATTAACAACATTATCCTACACATGAAATCTAAAACGTACTACTTCAAGACCATTTAATTACAACATGAATAATTATAAAGTACGAATTTCTTAATCAAGAATCAAGAAAGGTCTTAAAGAACATGTGAATAAAATTAAAGAACATATAAACATTCAACCTACCATTCAAGAATCATAACAACTTAATTTCTTCTTTTACAAGATTCAATTAAGAATCATAAATTAGTAAACAAGAATTGAACGTTAGTAATTCAAACAACCTAACTTATTTAACAAGATTTAAACATGATTGAATTAAAGAATATGTGAAAACTTAACTAATAATTCAAGAATTAAACTAGGTAATTAAACTTTACGAATTCGTGCATACATTAATAGCGTTATCTAAAACCCTAACATGACTCACAAGAAAACAAAGTACAACAAACAATTGAACAATAATAATTTTACTACAACTATTACAACCCCAATACATCAAATTAAAACATAAAGATTACATAAAATAATTTAAACAAATTACACATAAATAATACAACACAAGAACAAATAATTACAAATAACACTTAATAAAATTACACTCTTATTTACCCAACTACAAGATTTAAAATAAGAAATAATAATAATACAATAATAATAATAACAGAAAATAAGGAAAAAGAGAAAGAAAAGTGGTTGCGGTGGTTTCCGGTGGTCGGCGCGACTGTGCGGCGGTGGTGGGGTGGCGCGACTGCGGTGGCGCGGCAGACACGGCAGAGAGAGAGAGAGTGGGGGAGAGGAGAGGATGAGAGGCTAGGGTTTGATTGCTAGGTTTAGGGTTTTTGAGAGGAGGGAGGTTTTTATACTAAACACATAATTAGGCCCAATTAGTCTATTCTTAGTCTTAACCCAACCCAACACTAAAATCTGATTTTTCTAAAAACAAACTAATAATTATAATAATAGTAATAATAATAACACTAATAATAATAGCATTAATAATAATCACATAACAAATAATATTCACGTAATTATTCATATAACACAATAATATTAATAGTAATACCAATAATAAAAAGAGTAAAACTAATAATACTAGACCCACAAAATTACCGATATACCCTTGTTAGTCCCTCACGATCCTACGAGCTCAAGTGTTAGCAAAAATAAACACAACGAATAATAATAAATAACGAAGTCAAACATAATATACTAAAGACGTCACGGTCAACATCTTTGGATTTTTCGGGGTTTTACATCATTATCCATTAAAAGAAGTTTCGTCCTCGAAACTTAAACTTAAGCCTAACGGTTCGGTAACAATCCTAACGGTTCCGTTCTCCCTAAAACTCGAGGTTTTACATCATTACTCCTTAAAAGAAGTTTCGTCCTCGAAACTTAAACTCAACACCAACGGTCTGTCAGACGGAACTAACGGCGACCTTAACCAAAAACTCGAGGTTTCACAGAAATCTTTAAATTCGATAAGTTATGATAGTTTTTTTTAAGTTTTTCATTCACGAAATTAACCGAAACTGGGAAGCAACACGAACCGTGTTGATCCAACACGGACCGTGTTGCCAGCAGTTTTGGTGAATTCGTGTATTTTTAGGGTTTGTAATTAATTTTAGAAATTAATTATTAAATCCTATTACTACTAAATCAGATAATAGGCATAAAATCTATTATTTTGTAAAGTTTAGGAAACTTACAATATCTTTGAAAGATATAGTATCTTTTAGACTCCTTGATTTTAGGAAAGTCAAGTATTTTGTATGTATAGGTATAAAATCCTAAATCTGTTTAGGTAACTAAGATAAAATTTGGATTTTGTTTATTATATTAATCATGCAAACCTTTTAGGAAATTTTATTTAGTATTTATTTCCTTATGTGTTATATTGCAATTATATATATGTCTTTATAATTTATTATTTAAGCATGTTTTATATTTGATATAATGCAAAACCTCGAGTTTTAGGGAGAACGGAACCGTTAGGATTGTTACCGAACCGTTAGGCTTAAGTTTAAGTTTCGAGGACGAAACTTCTTTTAAGGAGGTAATGATGTAAAACCCCGAAAAATCCAAAGATGTTGACCGTGATGTCGTTAGTAAATTAGGTTTGACTTCATTATTTATTATTCGTTTGTGTTTTTTTTTTGCTAACACTTGAGCTCGTAGGATCGTGAGAGACTAACAAGGGTATATCGGTAATTTCATGGGTTTAGTATTATTAGTTTTACTCTTTTTATTATTATTATTACTATTAATATTATGAGTTATGTGATTAATTACGTGAATATTATTTGCTATGTGATTCTATTAATATTAGTATTATTATTATTTATTAGTATTATTATTATTATTATTAGTTTGTTTTTAGAAAAATCATATTTTAATTGTGTTAGTGTTGGGTTGGGCTAGGAGTAAGAATAGACTAATTGGGCCTAATTATGTGTTTAGTATTAAAACCCCCCTCTCTTTCAAAACCCTAATAGTAACCCTAACCCTAGCCTCCCTCTCCTCTCTCTCTCTCTCTCTCCTCCTCTCTCTCGCCCTTGGTGACGCCACCGCGCCACCACAGCCGCCACCAACCTACACCGCAACCACCATCCTCCCTCTTGTATCTCTTTCTCTCTTTGGTTCCTCTCTCTCGTCCCTATGTCCGCTCGCTGTGCGCCACCACCAACCGCCACCCAAATCGTCGTCGTCGACTCCCGACCACCGCGCGACCCTCGTCATCACCAGAAACCGCCGCACGCTCGCTTAGACACGAAGAAACGAATCGTCGTTGTTGGTTTCGACTCTGACCACCACCGATCATCTCCACCACCGCGACTCTCGACCACCCAGACGCCCTCCGCCACGCGTCGCGAGTCTCGCTGCACCACCGCCTCGACCGATCACGCATGATCGCGGAATCTTTTCTTTTATTTTCTCTATATTATTTTTTCTGATATCACTATTATTATTGTTATTATTATTTTTGTTAATTCTCTTTCTTGTTTAAATCTTGTAAATTTGGGTAATTAAGGGTGTAAATTATTAGGTTGTTGTTTGTAACTAAATTGTTCTTGTATTGTTTTTATTTACATGTAATTTGTCTAATTCTTTATATGTAATCTTGTATGTTTTAATTTGGTGTATTAGGGTTGTAATAGTTGTAGTAAAATTATTATTGTTCAATTGTTTGTTGTACTTTGTTTTCTTGTGAATCATGTTAGGGTTTTAGATAACATTATTATTGTATGCACGAATTCTTAAAGTTTAATTATTTAGATTAATTCTTGAATCGTTAGTTAAGTTTTCATATGTTTTTTTTATTTCAATCATGCTTAAGGTTAATCTTGTTAATAAGTTAGGTTGAGATTCTTGTTTATAAATTCTTGGTTCTTGATTGAATCTTTGTTTAAAAGAAATTAGTTTTGTTTAGGATTCTTGATTGGTAGGTTGAATGTTTATATGTTCTTTATAATTTATTTACATGTTCTTTAAGACTTTTGTTGATTCTTGATTAAGAAATTCGTACTTTATAATTATTCATGTTGTAATTAAAGGGTCTTGAAGTAGTATGTTTTAGATTTCATGTGTAGGATAATGTTGTTAATGTTTCATGTGTTATATTTTCGTATTAGTGATAGGGAATTTGATGTTTGGACTTTAGATGGTTTAAACTAATTACCTTGGACCCTCGCTACTGTTTTAGGCCCAAATTAGAACCCCGGGACCCAATGGTAAAAGTTAGAACCGAATTTATAATTTGAAATAAGAACCGGGATCAGGACAGTTTCGTTAGTGTCTAAAGATCGGGTCACCACGGTTAGTGTAGTTTTCTTTTGATCGAACCCTTTGGACTGGAGCTTCCCTTTGATGTTAGCTTTAATATGAATTTTACGGACCGGACTTTGGAATTTTATAATTCGAGTTATACCCCGATTACCAGACCTAGGTCAGATCTGGACAGTTTGGGAAGATAACGGTTTTTGAGGACCTTAAAGCGTGTGTTGGGTCTCGAGTTCAACTTAAGAGTTTTAGTAGACATCCCGATGTTTCCGAAAAGTCCAAAACCAGACCTATAGGATGTCAGGAAGTCAAGTTACGACCCTTTTTATGGGGATGCTGTAATCTGTTTTGTTAATGTTTGTTATTGATAAAAGTGTTGTTGTGTGAAAGTGATGTTTTGAGCTGGTTATGTGATTATTTGGAATGTATTAAATGTTTTAAAAGTGTAAATTCATGATTGATAGGAATCTATAGGGTTCCTAGGGGAGGGTTAGGTAGAAGGTAGTTAATACTAACTTCGAAGGGCGCGCTTTGATTAGAATAATTACTCTTATTTTAGGCCCGAGCTAATTCGCGTCGTTAGTGAGCTCAAGTGTGTTCGTATTTGCTGTGAAGTGAAGTTAACCAGGTAATGTCTATGCTCTACTCCCCCTGGGATGCCCTTTAAATGTGTTTAAATGTTTTCTAATCTGTTTTGACAATTGCATCCCGAAAGGGGACTTTATGTTGAATGTGGCCATCTATTTTTGATATTTGTTTGTGATCTTTGATTTATGAGTCGAGGAAATTGAGATGGTCTTTTATTAGTGATTTCTTACCGGTTTTGTTATTTTGGATTGGGTTTGACTTGAGAGTTGTGAGTTGAGTTTTTGTATAAGATACTAATAATTCAAAGTGAAACAATAAGCGGGTTTCCGGGCATAACTCGTTGTTCAGGATTTGGAATCCTGCCGGGTTATAGACAAGGAGATCAGGGCTTCTTCCCTGATATAGGATAGTTGATTTCTTTGATGCCTGTGGTAGGCGAACTCTTTCAATGCCTATGGTAGGCGAACTTTGATGCCTGTGGTAGGCGAACTATGATGCTTGTGGTAGGCGAACTGTTGATGCCTATGGTAGGCGAATATATTTTTGATGCCTGTGGTAGGCGATGTTACTCTAAGGGATGTGGTATCCCGCCCGCATAATAAAATATGAATTGGTTGGGTTGAGGAAAACTGTTAAGGGGTTCAAGGTTTGTGAAATGGTTTGACTTGTTCCCTCTCCCTCAAATGAATCGAAATGAACTTAACCTTTTTTTAACGTTAGGGGTAGACATTATTGAGATTTCCCCCTCATTTTTGAAATGTTTTGTTTTCAGGTGATGATCAATATGATGGGGACGGGAATTAGAAGTGAGGACGACATGTCTAGGAGTCGTTAATTTTGTTATGCTTCTTTTTGAAAGACTTGAATTTAGTTTGAGGTTTATTTCTAAGTATGAGTTTGTTAGTTGGTTGCCGTTGACAGACAGTCGTTGTTTTTCCTTCTTGCCTTGTATTCCTTCGGGGATACGGCAGTGACGCCCAATAAGAGTTTAAGTCTTCCACTAAATTTTGTCTGTTAACGTTAGTTTGACTTTGACTTTTCGATAATTGAATTTCCGGGGCGTTACATATAATTATTGCAATATTACATGTTTGCATGTGCTTCTAGTATGGCCATAGATAGTCGGTTTTACCGGTCTGCGTATCGGGTTGGGTGAAATACGGTCTACATACCGTCGTTCAATTAATTTTTAAATTTAAATTTTAGTTAAGTTTATTTTTTAATTCATGTAAGGACTCAATTGTGAGGTCCAATTTGTAAATTTGTTGTAATTGGAGATATCAAGTTGAGTGGGAGCCCAACAGCAATGGAGGTGATGATTCGAGTGGGAGCCCATCCAAGGAAGTTGCAAAATCCAAGAATAGTTTCTTGAAAACTGTCAAGGCTTAGTTAAATTAGTTTGATTAAGTCTAAGTGGCCATACTAGGGGTTTTATTTATGCTTTAAGTTTGTTATAGCATGTTGTTTTATTATGCCTTTTATGCTTTTCGAAAGAGTTCACCTAGAATTGCAAGCTTAGGATAATAGAACCTACTCTCAAAATTGAATTATTGCTCAACCTATCGAAACACCACTTAGATGGATAAATAAAGAAAGCAAAAGCGAATTATTTGTCCATCATTAATAGGTAGGGTGGGAGCTAGGTCAATTCAAATTGGCTATCAAAATAGTTTTGGGCCAAGAGCAGAGGAAGATAAATATGGTATTCGATACAAATTTCTTGCCAAGAGTCATTTTGAATGATCGATCATAAGATGATCCACCAAAGGTAACATGGGCTCGAGTTTTGTTGGGCCAAAGTCCACTTGAGCCCATGGGTCTTGTGGGTCTTAGTTAAATTAAAACACTAAGTGAGAGTTAATAAAGTGTTTTGATTTGAAATTAAATTAGTTTAATTTCTTTTGATGAATAATAACTAAAATGAACCAACTTGTTTCGTAGAATTATTTATGTCTTTTCACTCAAACATCCACCACTAATAAAATATTGTTTTCTCCTTGAGAAAGAGAAAAACAATTAACACCAATTCGTTAATTGGCATTGCCATCGCAAGATTGTCTTGAAGGCGATTAAAAAGAAACATGTCTTTGATATAACATTGAGCTAGGCATCAATATTAAGAGGTCAATCAAGCCAAATGAATACATGTAATGTCATAGTATTCATACAATTTTAACTTCAAAATGTTTGAAGATTAGAGGAAGGATTTCAATATTACCAACTCAAAACCAAGTTCATTGAACTAGTTAGAGTTGATAAATATGAAACCAATAACAAGATAGTCTCGGTTGAGCTAGATAAGAGCCAATTGTTGGTGCTCATGTTCTGAAATAATTTGACTATTTTAAAACATGAGAAACCTCAGATCCCTTTTAGCCAAAAGATTGGCGACAAAAGATAGTCTTTTAGTGAAAGGGAAAATAAGATTTAAGAAATCTATCAAAGACAAGAAGTCAAAGGAAAGGTAAGGACAAACAGTTGTACATAACCCAACCAATGACAGCAACCAGTTAACAACTAGATCATGTATATATGACACTAGGAGCGTGAACAACTATAAGAAAGACTTGAGATATGATTTCAATTCTAGGCAAATGCGTATATGATACACACTACCCTTATTAAACCCACTTTGAGTATAAGATATCGGCTGTGAAACTCGCATTTATGCAAATGTGCAGTATCTACAGCAAAGTAGATGTGCTTTGAAGGATGAGAGTCAACCTACAAATAGGAACATGCAATTAGTTGTAGTTCCTTATGAAGAGTTGGTTGTTTATCCATTCCCTCAAGACTTATAAGAGAAATTTATAGGTGGTTCTATGTTCTCATTATAAATAGAAATTTGATTTCTTGCTCTCAATGAGAGAGAGAGAGAGGATCTCGGATAAACACACCCAATACATCGAAACCAAAAGGTTTAAAAGGAATAACTCATGTTCAAACATAAAACTTGTAACTATGTATTAAGTCATGCAAATCAGAGTGCATTCAGAAGCGTCACAGTGATAGACTTTTGAATGATAAGACTTTGAAACATGTGTTGTTTGCAAAGCATGACTGTACCTTTTACAAGAAAGCGTGAACGTGCCAACAAACACTCATGCATATGGATGTATATAGTCCAATTGAGCACAAGTACAAGAGATGGATTACTTCAAATCTTCAAAGATGAATAAAATAACACATGGTGATTCATGTCTATGAGATTCATCTGAAGCTGGAATGTTAAAATAGTTTAAAGATTTCCAAAATGAAGTAGTTTTGACGAAACAATGAGAGCACCTAGATACGATCGAAACGATGCTAATGGTTGAGCTAAGAGTTTGAACAAATGTCTCAAATGAAACACAATTCTGGCACTATAAGCTTAAGTCATATTAATCATAAATGTATTCAGAAACTGCATAGTGCAGGATTTTGGAAAACCTAAACTTTGAAAATTTCAATGTTTGCAAAGCATGTCTGATGAGTAAGATGACTAAAATCACCTCTTATTGGAATTGGATTAGGATGCATACATACTGATGTATGTGGGCCTATGAGCACTAGTGCTAGAAGAAGGTTTACTGTACTATTTCATCATTTTCAGTGACGATCTTTTAGTAGATGTGGGTATATCTACTTAATACGCCACAAGTCCAAATCCTTTGAAAATGTTCAAAGAGTTTCAAAGTGAAGTACAAAACCAACTTGGCAAGAAAATCAAAACCCTTCAATTAGGTTGAGGAGGTGAGTATTTGAACCAAAGATTTCATTGACAATTCCAGAGAATATGGAATTGTTCCATGACTCTCTCCTCTAAGAATACGACATCTCACTGACATATCTAAGAGCAGGAATCACACCTTATTAGATATGGTGCGATCAATGATGGTTGAGTCAACATTGCCGATTACCTTTTGGGGATACACGCAGTTAACCGTAGCTCTAGTTACTGAATAAAGATTATCTGAAGCATTAGAGAAGACACCATATATGATATGGAGAAGAGAGGTTCTTGAACCGTCTTCTGAAAGAAAGGAGTATCACTTCTACAAACTGTTGTAGAGGAAAGTGTTTGTTATTCTCAAAATACTTTCTTCTTAGAGAATATGTTATTCTCTAAAATAAAGAGTGGGAGAGATTTTGAACTTACCGAAGTTCGAGAGACACAAAACACTATAATCATCACATGAAACTCCGCTACTTGATCCTAGTTCAAATTTTCCTATTTGTTGGAAAATTAAGAACAAGGTTGAGGCAGTTGAAGTTTCTCAAAACGTTGAGGAGAGGGTGTCATGAACATTACTCCAAGCAAGGTCAGGTAAACAACTCCGTCAGCCACAAAGATATCGATCTTCTATGGATGAACGTGAGATGTTACTTTTAGAAAGTAATGACTCTACCTACATCAAAGAAGCTTTAAGTAAATCAAGATTCCATGCAACCAAGTCTAAAATGGATTCCATGTATTCAACCAAGTTTAGAACTTGGTTGATTTGTCTGAAGGTGTGAGCCATCAGGCATATGAGGGTTTTAAGGCAAAACATGGGTTCATTAAGATAGACATCAAGACTTACTTCAAAATTAGATTTTGAAGAAAGGTGTGTACTTGACACAACTGAGTGGTCTTTTGTTGGAATACTTGTAAACTTCAAGAGACCATTTGTGGTCTTAAGGAAGCTTCTAGGAGTTGGAATCATTGACCTTCTTGACCAGGATATCAAAAAGGTTTGACATACTGGGAAGTGCCAAAGATAATATTGTGTTTACAAGAAGTTCAGTGGGAGGAATGCGTTTTCTGATATTGTATGTGATTAACATACTGCCTACTGAGAAGAATATTCCAATGTTGCTTCTATTGAGGTTGACTTGGAAATAATTTTCAAAGTGAAGGATTGGTGGGGCTAAGAATTTTATTGGAAACAAGATCTATAATGATAGATTAAAGATTTTGATTGTTTGAATCAAAGTTAAGTAGGTGTTGAATAGTTCAACTCACTTCGAGAATGGATTAATTTCCAAAAGCATGGCATATCCTTACGGATTTGATTGTCTCAAAACAATCAGAAGTTCTAAGAAGGATAAGACATATAACTCATGCTTCAGGCGTGAGATTAATGTATGCCATGAGATGTTCAAAGTCCAACATAACATATACACTGTACATGTATAAGCAAAACTAAGGATGTGTCCTAAGTCTAAAGTGGTTGTTAAAAGCTAAGTGTGAAGAGTTGCATTGATGCTACACTCATGTAGAGAAATATGATTATCTGAAAGGTCAAAGAAAATTATACGATCTGTATTGAATGGTATTGAGGTGAACTGGAAGAAGTTCCTAACATGACATGCGGTTAATTCTACAAATAAGACAAGTATGACACGACTTTAGAAGTTGTGGCAGAAACTGCTAGGATTGCGAAGTTCGTTTTTAGAACTGGGTGATGTTTCTAGCCTTGCGAGAGAAATGAAGCCTTATTGATAGGAGCCATCACTCAAGCAAAGGAACTGAAGCTCACTATGAATCCAAACATGTATTCCGGAAATATCTTCCTATATGAAAGGTCATTAGTGAGATGGTATATGTACGAGGTTCATTGCAAGTATTATGTACTAAACCCCTGTTGTAGTTATAGCATGATAGTCATGCATGGGCAATATGTATTAAACACATTCCGGAATATTAACAAGTCAAATTTACATGAATTGTTCATGAATTATGACCTTGTTGATTCATCATTGAGAATAAGATTCCAAAATTTACATCAATTGTGGTTTAGAATTATGTAAATGTCCAAAAAGGTTAGCGCATTCAAAATGGGAAATTGGATGAGGTCCGATTTCTGAAACCCCATTAGTGAACTTGATAACGCTAGTCTTGGTCGATAGTCGACCTGGTTCCTAATTGTATTATCACGTAGGAACAGTGATAATATCAACACAATTAGCATGTAGGATTGAGGTGATGATCAAGTTTCGTGATCATAGTGATATGATGACATCATAAATCAATCACATGGGTATTGTTGAGAACAACTACCGAACTGACCCGCAGTGGGAGCTCTTTAAGTTGGGAATTGTCATAGGAGCTCTCACTACTCAAAATTCCTGAATCCTAAGTTCAGTACATAGACTACATGGTCTGTTGTGACTTTGGAGCGCGTCAAACGCCTTTCGTGAATAGGCTATAAAGGCGTGTATGCAGGTTCTGATTGGATTATGTGAGAATGTGTGTCTGAACAAGATGGCATTGTCCTCCCTATTAGGGACAATTGTCTTTTGGCCACTCGGTGAGATTGGACTGAAAATGCTTGGCCGAGCTCAGTTGAATCAATAGTTGATCATCTGTTTTTCAAAGTCTAAACTCGGAGATCGAGGAACGTTTCGGACCTTACATAAGGATGACATCAGCTTACCTTATCCGAACATGAGACAGTAAGTGACAAGGGAATTCAAGGAATCGAACACTTGTGGGACAAGTGGGAGATTGTTGGGAATGTATCGACAATGTTCGATATACACGGAGATTAAACCAAAGTAATATAGTAATTATATGTCTTGCTAGAGACTTCTATAATTAGTAATTAAATATGTTTGATTACAACTATATTATTTGGTCCTACTGGGTCACACTAGTCAGTGCCTTGGAACAATGTATGTATCCTAAGTGATATTGTATCACGTTTAGAAAAGTTGGAAATTGATTTCTGTGGAAATCAACCCAACACGGACCGAATTGGGTTCGACACAACACGGTCCGTGTTGACCCAACACGGTCCGTGTTGAGACACCACGGTCCGTGGTGTCCATGGGCCGATTATTTGGACCTTCTGGAGTCCAACACGGACCGTGTTGGGCCCAGAAAACGCGCCATCGTTTTAATTCAGCCCTTTAGGGTTTTTAAACCCTTTCCCTAGGTTTTCTAAACACTATATAAAGGGGTCTCTGGGAGAGATTATTCAACAGCAACTGCCTAAGACTCTTAGAGAGATACAAGGGTGATTTCCTGAGTTCTTCTCTCTTTCAGTTTGCAGTTTCAGTTTCAGGAAACATTCTTTGTTTCCCGAAACAAATTTCACATACATCTTAGATTGAGATTCGTCTCGATCGGGTCGATCTAGCAATCGGGTTCCCGGAGTGCTGCGTGGACTTTTCAGTAGAGGGTTTCAGCGTTGGAATCTGGAAGGTCAACCTCTTCTTCAGCAGGAATTAGCGATCAGGTATAATTACTAAAACCTCTGCAATTGTGTTGATTAATTGTTTATAACTGTTATAATATTCCGCCAATTAATCTGTATCTGTTTAGGAAATAGATAACCTAAAACCTAACAAAATCTAGGTCAAAAACCAAGTAAACAATTATACTGGATTAAGCATATAGCATGCATATGCAAAAGGGGGTCAAACTAGGTTTTGAAGTGAGGTTCCCATACATCGATCGTGCTATTGCATCCTCAATCATGAAGCATGCCAAGGATGCCAAGTGTATTTTCCTTTTGCTTCCCTGAAGCATCCAGGTATCGCATGAGTAGATGTAGGGATTACAAGCTTAAGCAATGGAGTTATATTTGATGGACGGTTTATGTTGATGATTAATTTTAGGAGTTGTAAGTTTGATAGGAGGACTTGGGTTAAAGTGACTTTGATACAACTGTTAGATTTTGGATGTTTAAATGAAGGTATTTTGTGAAAATGGAGAAAATGTTGTATGCAGAAGAGTTTTTTTAATTAATGTAAGGAGAATGGCTTACAAAACTTGTTATTGATACACACACATATATATAGTAGCCTATCATTTATATTTTTTGGCAAGAATGTAAATCGATCTAGCAAAGGATTCCAATGTGAGAAACCTCCCATTTACAAACTATAGGTTTCCAATGTGGGAAACCTTAACCATCTACAATTAATTTATACTTGTTGAATGGAGGTGGTGGTAGGAAATATCCGCTCTTAGCACTCATACTCTTGTGTCATTTTCTTATTTGTTAGATTTCTCATACATAACATCTTAAAAAATCTAAAATATCTTATAATATTATCAGAAATTATCTTAAATTTTCTTGAAGATTTTTCTATTGTTTTCCAAGACTTTTCTTGATTATTCCGCATTTAACATTCTTGCTCTAGACCACATTTTTTTTGAAGCTACTCTTAGACGGCATTTAATTAAGTTTGTGTGATCTCTGCGATCTGCTTTGACCTAAAAAGATGATAACTAATCTAAGTTCACTAGAAAAGAAAATGATATTTCTTTGATTACAATATTCTCTTTAAAAGAAAACAAAATGAACACAATTCCCCTATCAAAGGTTTGAACTCAAAATTCTCTTCTAAAGAAAACAAAACGAACATAAATTATTAAGGCTCCGTTCTTTTGTGCGTTGCGTTTGCGTTTGCGTTGCGTTAAGTTGCGGTGGAAATAGTTAAAAAGTAATAGTAATTTACGTAATAGGATTACGGTAAGTTGCGTTGCGTTTGGGTGCTTTAACGCATAAAAGAACGGGGCCTAATTAATCCGTTTTCGTGCCCATTTTAAAATTTTCTGAGTTTTTCTAGCTATTCACACATATACACTGCGCCCCGTCCATGCCCACCTCCAATTTACAAATGTCATTACCCAATATATTATTTTATAATCATGGCCCCAGTTTTTTTTATCACCCTCCTCTTTTTAAAGCACAAGAGCTTGAAAAACTAGTTCTAGGAACTTGTAAAAAGAGTATTATATGATTTACTGATTTAGGGTGGACTTGGTCAGGTTACTGCTTCCTTAAAATGACATTTTAAAAATTGTTTTGTAGAAATTGTTTCTCCTCAAAATTTTAGGTGTTTGCATTGGTAATATATATTATAGAAATATTTTTTAATTAATTTTTGGTCACTTATAGATACTTATTTTTTCTACTTTAAAACTATACATATTTAATATTAAATTCTTTTTATTTTTACATTTTTTATAATTTATAATACACATTTAATTTTCCTTGTGATATTATTTTATTTTCTATTTTCTAAAAACATACCTATAGTGGTTCTCCTTAGAAAATTTTATGTAATTTATGTAAAATAATTAAATTTAACTCTATATGAGTAATAAAATCTTATTATCAAACATTACTTATTTTATATTGATAAACATGAAAATTTAAAAACAATTATTATAAGAAAATAGAGTTTCGTCACGGGAAATTAGAAATATCATTAAGAAAATGTAAATATATTTTCATTAATAGGAAAATTCAAAATATCTGTGGAAAGTTTTTTGTTCCCTTAATTTCTTATTAGCTCCCAAGAAACTAGAAGTTAGAAGTTAGAAAATGTAGCTTCAACTTCTAGGAGATTGTGAAGTTAATTTTAGTTTCTATAAAATTGGAAACTATTTTATAGAATATCCTTGTTTGACCTAATTAATTTCTACTTTTTCCATTAAAAAGCTCCCAAAGAGTTTGCCCAAACATACATTTAAATTTCTTTTATCAAGATAGGGAGATTGAAAAGACTAATGCAGGCAGAAAAATGCTAACAATGAAAAGCTATTGAAATATATATCTTGAAAAGCTTAAATTTGTTTTAAAGCTTAATGCAGGCAGAAAAATGCTAACAAAGAAAAATGCCAAAGAATTTGGCCAAACATACACTTTTACAAAAGTTTGGCCAAAAAGTGTAAGTAAAAGTTGGAAACTATTTTACAAAATATCCTTGTTCGAGTCAAATTGTTGAAGTTGAACTCGCCCTTAAATTTCAGTTAGATTTAACAGTGAAAAATGCCAACAATAGTTACAATATACATTGTAAAATTAAAAAAACACCGAGTTCAAATTCTTATCTGTACTTTTATAATCAACCTTATCGTATTAGTAAGTATTTTTGAAAAATTAATTGAACAGTCAAATAAGGAAAATATTTTTCTAGATTAAATAAGGGGAGTCAATTTCCTTCCTTTACAGCAAATAATTTTCTCCAAAAATTATCAGTGTTTAGGATTAATTTAGAATGTAATACTACCTCCGTCCTATATTGTTTGTCCATCCAACTATATTTAAAAGTCCAATGGTTATGAGAAATGGGGTGAAAAATGTGTAATGTACCAAAATTGCCCTTACTTTTCTCATGTGAAGAAAAGAGTGTTTATTAGGGGTATAATAGAAATTACAATCATTGGAATTATAAAATGGACAAACATTTTGGGACAAGGGAGTTAGGTAGATGGACAAACAATTTGGGACGGAGGTAATAGTTATTTTCCCGGTTTCTTTGTATCAAATGCTAAAAAATGAAAAAAGTATTTTCTCTCTGCCAAACACATAAAAAGTGAAGAGAACAATCCTGGGGGAGCATTGAATGCGTTGAAGAGGGAGATAATTACATTTACCCTATCTGACAAATGTGGTAATAATTTTTGCACACCCAACATTTGAGAAATAATTTTCACCCTACCTGACATTTAAGTGGTCGTAAATTTAAACCACCTAGGATATATTATAATGGTTTTTTGTGGGATTTTCCGGCAAGTATTAAAAAAATGAATAGGAAGTGACATGTTTACCCTTACTATTAATTCATTGTATTTTCAATTAAAAACGAAATTACCTATTTACCCTTATAGAAGACGACAGTGAGAAGGGTGGAGTGATATATTTCTTTTTTAGATTGACAGTCTTTCCCCCCTTTCCCACACAAAACAATTTAAGCGTCAGTATTGTCATTTCAATCGCAATCTTAAGGGCAGTTTGGTACTTTCACATAATTATAAAGGGGTATTATTGTATTTTCATATCTCCGATGACAAGTTACCGGAATTTGACACAAAAAAACACTTTCACTAAATATCAGGTAGGGTGAAAATTATTTTTCAAATGTCGGATGTGTAAAAATTATTACCACATATGTCAGGTGGGGTAAATGTAATTATCTCGTTGAAGAGGCAAGTCAAGTGGGTAATAACGCTGAGAGGTCCAATAAGAACGGAATAATGCGATTAAGTTATCACAATCGGGACATTTGGGAAGGTGAAGGAGGGAGGGTAGCTGCATTTATGAACAAAGGATCAATTTATATGAGTTGTCAATTCAGTATAAAAAAAATACCAAGTGAACTTGGCTCACATAATATTGCAAAACACCTTCAAATTTAAAGGTGATGGGTTCAAATCCCCCACTCCTTACAAAATTGACATTATAACTTTTAATAGATAAACAGAAACAGAACATTTTGATGAAATATAAGTGAAAGCTTGTGAGAGAAGCAACTTTTAGAATTGTTCGTGGCCAAAAGGATCAAAAAATTATTCTGAGGTACCCTAGGCTATCCACATTGGTGTCCCTGTGATTGGAGGATGAGTGGGGTATGAATAGTGGAAATAGTATTATTTTAATGGGTGTTGGGGTATGGTATTGTTAATGGTGTCCTTGGAGTTAGGGGATGAGATGAGGGATAAGTGGGGTAGGGAGTAATATTTTATTGGATTATGGGACCCACATGTAGAGTATAATTGTTTTCTTTTTTTTGTATTGGACTATAATTATTTTCTACAATGATGAAATTGTATGGTTATAATTAATAATTAATAAAAATTAATTAGAAATGTGAAAATACTGTACTAATATATTTTTATTTTATTATAAAATTTTTATTTTGTATTTAAAAAATGATTATGTTTAAGAATTTTAAAAATAAATATGTTGATTAATGCAATAGCTAGTATTTAAACAATAAACCTAATGAGTAATATAAAATACGGCAAACAGAAATATAATTACGTTAAAGATTACATGTTAAAGATTACATTAATAAAAGTCGTCAAAGTACAACCCTGAACAAAATATAAATGCAACATAAAAACAAAGATTAAACTAACAGAACAAGAAATGAAAATACTTAAAAAGAAGTACACAATTAAACACTAGGTACGGCATAACTAATTAATACAACTTAATTATGGATTGCGGAATGGATGGATCAGTTATGATTGTACGTGGCTCCATATTTCATCCATATATGATTAACCAACGCATTTTGAAGGCGCATACCTTCCTGTTTATCACGAGTCTCCAGTTTTTTTTTTCTACCATTCTTCGAAAACTGGGGGTCGACCAATGGTTGGTGCTGTAAGTTCTGTTTCGTCTGACGGCATATCATATTGTGGTGTACCAAAGCTATAAGTGAACGTGTCCCTCTCATCCTCGAGTATCATATTATGCAGTATGACGCATGTCCTCATAACCTTCTTCATGGTTGGGACATACCAAAACCGAGCTGGGCGACGAACTATAACAAATCGAGCCTTCAAGATTCCAAATGCTCGTTCGACATCTTTTCTATTTGCTTCTTGATGAGTTGCAAATAGCTTGTGTTTGGGCAGTTGAGGTCTTGATATAGATTTGACTAGGGTGGGTCTATACGGATAAATACCATCAGTAAGGTAATATCCATAATTAAAATGCTCACCTTCAGCAGTAAATTGAATTTTCGGTGAGCGGCCTTCGAGTAGATCATCAAACAGCGGCGATTGCTCAAGCACAGTTATGTCATTGTTCGACCCAGCAGCGCCAAAGAACGCATGTCATATCCAAGTGTCGTACGACGCAACTGCTTCTAGCACGACAGTTGTTGTCCCTTGGTGTCCACCTTGGTATTGACCTTGCCACGCAACGGGACATCTGTCCCACTTCCAATGCATGCAATCAATACTTCCCAGCATTCCTGGGAAACCACGTTGCTCTGCCACCTGTAGAAGACGGGTCATATTTTGTTCAGTTGGTTTCCGCAAGTATTCCAGCCCAAAACATTGTTGGACACCGTCACAGAAATTGTTGATGCACTGAAAGATTGTTGTCTCCCCCATACAAAAGTACTCGTCCTACGAGTCCGCGCATGCTCCGTACGCTAATGCCCGCATAGCAACGGTGCATTTTGCAAGGGGGGATGGCCCCAGTTTCCCCGTCGCATCTTTCCTTTGGGTGAAGTACCGGTAATGTTCCCTCAAGGCGTTCACAATGCGAAGGAACAAGTGTCGGCCCATTCTGAACCGTCGCCGAAACATTTCATCGGTATACACTGGATTTTCGGAGAAGTAGTCCATGTACAAGCGGTTATTCGCTTCTTCATGGTCACGACGGATGTGTCTCCTACGACGGGTAGGAGGGGACGCTTGAGGACTACTTGGCCTCCAGTTTGGATAATACGCCTGTACTAACTGTAGTGCCCTCTGGAAAGTCGAACCAGAGGCGGCCTCCTCTTCAATGGCCTCGTCAATAGCCGCATCAAGCTCACGAACTTGATCATTATCAAATGGATTGTAAGACATATTTTGCTTATCGAATGGATTGAAAGACATTTTTGGATAACTAATTTGAACCTAGATTGCAGATATGTGTTTTTAATAAAGTGTTTGCTGTTGGTGCAATATGTTTCCTTTGGTAGTAGTATATATACACAAATGGAAGCAACTGCATGTGAAATTATTTCAAAGATTGAATTATTGTGATGTCTTGTCTTAGATTGACTATACATGAAGATATTTGACAGAAATCCACATAATTACTTGCTTTTTCAGAATGAATTGACTATACAATGCTCCATTATGTCAAGTGTGTGGTGGATTGTCAACTTTTCAGAAAAATTTGACAATACACTGATTGGATATTACAATGCTGCATTATTTCAGATTTGACTGGATGTGAAGATATTTGTTGGATTTGTCAAGTTTCATGACAGATTTGACCACACAATAATGCATGATACAAATTGTGCTTGAAAGTTACGTTATAAGATGTATTCGTAAATTAGCATAAAACCAAAATGCCAGATAATTAAATACACAAAATATAAACCTCGTAATTAATTAAAAAAATAATAAGAGCAACGACATATTTAAAATCAAACGAAACTAAAATGTTACAAGCATAATGCATAATAAAAGTTAATAGTCGTCCCTGCTTCATCATTCGTCACTGAATAGGTGCTCCTAGGCCATTTTTTGCAGTTTCACATATTTTTCTCTTTGTTCCTCGTCCTGAAACTGTGAGAGATCCATATTAATGATTTACATATCCAACTCTCTCTGCTTAACCTTATTGTAATTGTTTAACTCTTCCAATTCTTGCCGCTTAATCTTCGCATAATTTCTCTGCTCTTCCAACTGTTAAGCGCCCTCAACTCTACAAGCCTTGCAAGTGTGTCCACCATTTTGTCATCATGTGTTGACATTGAACTCAGCTGCTCAAAAACAACATTCGGTGGAGCAAAACTGTCAGAAGATGAAGCCTTCCCTTTGCCCTTCGCCTTCCTTTTTGAAGCATCCCTTCCAGGTGGGCGGCTAGTTGGGGTGTGGTCTGGATGTTGCTCTTCCTCATCCTTATCAATTCGTACACAATGAGAATTAGAACCCGAACTTGTGTACGCCCCGCTGGCTGTGTTCTTCGTTCTTTTCGTGAAGTGTTGCGTCTTTTGCTCTTCTTCAATTACGTGCATCTTCCACTTTTCCTCATTGCGTAGTAGTTGCCAACATTTGTCAAGCGTGAATGCCTTTCCCTCATGCAACGTTTTGTATGTCTCCTTGGCTTGGTTGATGTAGTCAGCCTCACTGCAGCCACTCAGGTTGCGGCGTACGACACTTGCATATGCGCAACAGAAGTCTGTCACAGGCACCCTAATCCTCTTCCAGCGGGCCTTCATGGTTGATGGTGTTCTACCTTCTGGCCACTGAACATCTGGGCGATTTGCTTTCGCTTCACAAAAGTATTGATACATCCTATTCTCGAATGTATCTTTCTTCTGACCAGTACCAACTATTGGATCCTTGCTAACATTTAACCATGCGGTAATGACAATTTCATCCTCCAAGTCAGTCCATTCCGTCTTCAACAACGAATGGTTGGCTCTGAGATCCAAGCTGAACCACATCATTTCCATCGTCGTTCAGCATCCCAATGAATGACCCTGACGGAGGAGGGACAAATGTGGGGTGGTTTGGTTGAGACAAATATTGTGGGTTTGAAGTTTGGGAGAGATTATGGTAGTAATTCGCATTTAAATCATAATTGTAATAGCTACCATATTGTGGATATTGTGGGTTTGAAGTAGGAGAATTTTGTTGGCTATTTCCAGATCTTCTATCCATTTTGCTGCCTCAAGGGTAAATTGTTTCACAGATGATAAGATGAATTGAGTAGAAGGAGAGAATTGTTGAGAATTGGGGGATGAATGGCCAACAAACATGAAGCTGTATATATAGACAATGTTATTTCAAAAACTAGCCGTTAGAATATAGCCGTTGGAATATAGCCATTGGAAAAAGTAGCCGTTGGAATATAGCCGTTGGAATATAGCTGTTGGAAAAAGTAGCCGTTGGAATATAGCCGTTTTTTTCGTATCCTTTACAAATATAATTTTGAAATCAGTTTATGGCATTTTACATGTCATTTTATATAATAAATTTTAAGAAAAAAACAAACTCATAACTTTTACATGCCGTTTTCGTAGCCGTTGGATTTTTAATTACCAAAATCGTTTCATATTACAATTAATTTGACGATAAAATATAATATTACATTTTCACATAAGTTGATAAGTTTTAGCTCCAATTTAAACATAAACATCACATATTAATTAACTATAAAAATAAGACAAAAATAAAAATCTAACACATACTTAAATAAACTATTTAAATTATCATTAAAAGGAAACATAATTAAAACATTAAAAAAAATTTGAATTATAATATTTATAATTAATTAAATTATTTAAATTACAAAATTATAATTACAAATTCAAAAAAAAAAAGTAACCGTTTGAAACCAAAAACACAAAGGAAAAGAGAAAGAAAAGAAAAAGGAAAAGAGAAAGAAAAGAAAAGGAAAAAAAGATAAAAAATCAACTGCACGCGGGCCCCACAGGGCGCCGGCCCAGACGCGCCAGACGCAGTGCGCGCACGCCCCTCTCCTGCGCCTCTCTTCCCTACTTTTGCTTCTTTTCGTCCCAGGGATGCTGATGCGTCCCTCATCCTTTTTTTTTTTCCTTTTTCCTTTTTTTTCCTTAGTCTCTCTCCTAAGTCCCTCACAATGGGGAATACCAATAAGGATGATCTAACTTTTAGTGAAATGTTTTTCTGGTACCCCAACTTTTCAAAACTAATTTTCAGGTACCCTTACTTTTTGGGTTAGTAATTATTTGGTGCTTTTCCGGCCATTAATTTTATTAAGTGACCAAAATGCCTTTGTTCTTCCCTTCTTGAAGAAATAGCCTTGAAGAAGAAGAATAAAGGTATTTCGGTCATTTAATAACATTAATGGCCGGAAAAGCACCAAATTATTACTAACCCAAAAAGTAAGGGTACCTCAAAATTAATTTTGAAAAGTTGGGGTACCAAAAAATAGTTTTCTCAAATATTGGGGTACCTCCGAGTAATTTTTTGCAAAAGGATGGTCAGAAAGTTAGGAGGACTAGGCGTGCGAACTTGTTGAAAAAGGATATACTGGATGATATTGATGTTAAAGTTGATCGAATGGCTGGGATTATTGGTGATGATATAGGCGTGTGATTCCTCGATGACCCACCAAACTGAAGTTATTGATCTTGCATCGTGTCGAAAAAGTGAAGTTTTCTTTCGGTTGCGGTGGTCGCGAAGTATTTGCTGTATTAATTATATTTAGCTATTTGGTTGTAATCTTTTCTTTTGGAGGTGATTGTTCTATTGTTTTGTTTGCGGTTCGCTGTTGTCTATGAACTTTTATACCTTTTGGCTCTCAGTAATCGGAAAAAAATAGATAAATCCTGAAACAGTTAAAGTTTAACAAGGTGGGTTCAGTTCAATTTATAAATACATATAAAAAAAGTTGGAGATGAAATTAGAAGCGAAATTTTTGCTAAGTTATGTCCTTCTTTCAGTCGTTGTCTGAAAACCTTTATAATCCTATATTATGTGAATTTTTGAAGTGTGTGGTAATTCCAAAATCCTTTAGAAATAATTAAAAGGGAAGATGTAACATGAATGAATGTAGGGAGATAAATAAGGCAGGATTTTGATAGACAGGGAGGGATGTGTCTGATGACGTCAATGCCTCATGCTGATACTAATACTACTCCATCCATTCTAATTATAGGACATCCACTTGCCATTAACTGCAACGTAACACAACAAATATATTTAATAATCTAAACGTCGTGGACTCATCTGTAACCCGTATAGATATTGTCCTTCACCTTGACCCACAACATCTACCTACCTCCCTCCAAAACTCCCTTTTTCCTTTTCTCTCCACGTCATAACGTAGGTACGTAATCGCAAAACTTTGCACTTTTATTTTAATATTTTTGAATATTTTGTGTATATTTATTAAATACGTAGCTGCCTATTGTGCCTCTTTATCTATACCTTCTTCATCAATCGGAGAGTGACGTATATAGGTTGTTGGGGTTTATGGTGATGCAGTTGCCATAGCTACGGCTTTAGTAGAATTCAGGCAATTTGGCCATTCTTATGACTTATTAGCCTTGGTGAAACCTCGGCTCGAGCTTGGCTATCAAATTGCAGTTTGATTCAATTAAGTTCGTTTGGATATTCTGAATGCGAAATATGTGATATTTACGAACTCTTATAAACTTTAATTGTTAAGATATCTTAATGAAAACGTGGTTTGATATATTTTTTAATTTTCAAGCTAAGTTGTATATAAATCTAAACTAAAAAATTGTAAGTGGATGTTGATAGATATCATCCACATAAGGGATAATAATGAAAATTCTTATCTAGTTATGATAAACAAAATGTCAACCTATAAATATGTCTTTATGAGAGACATTCGGTTGTTGATGAAAAAATTGATTTTCATTTTATTTCTTCTCTCTGTCTGTAAATTACTATTAACTTAGTAAAAGGTTTGGGGTGTGGATCTCTGGTGACTCCATTTGGTGTAGCCACCAACAATTACGTGATATCAAATGTGAAGGATTCCAATTCGTGGAACGATATCTCGGCAAGTTGATCCGCTTTCGCATTAAAAAATTATTTCTTATACCATTTTACAAAAATCAATAGCATGGTCCCAATGTTTAGGTGCCCCCCCCCCCCATTATACTCCTTATATCAACAAAATATTATTTCAGACTTTATTTCACAAAATCAATACACTTTAACGGCTAAGATATCTTATAAAAGCATGGTTTGATATTTTTCTTTAATTTTCAAACTAAACTATGTAAAAATCTAAACTATAAAATAAATAACATGGTCCCAATGGTTAGGGTCCCCCTGATTATACTCTTTATGTCAACAAAATATTATTTCACACTATTTCACAAAATCAATATAAAAATACAGAATTTAACTTTTGAAATAGGAACAATTTGAAGGGGAAAAAAAATAACGAAGATAAGTATCATGACCTCACACGTAAACTATATTCTTGCAAATTAACTATATACTACCTCCATCCCAATTTGATTGTCAATTTTTTTTTACCACCGGAATACAAAGTGAAAGTATGGTCCACCATTGTCCAATTGGTGAAAGTAGGGATTATTAGAATCCAATTATCCTATATATATATATATATATATGTATAAACGTGATTTTGGTGTCTTGTTGCGGATTTTAATGCACTTCTTTCTCCATATGAGAAGAATGGAGCTAATGCCTTGAGCTAGGAGATATTTCAAAGATTAAATTCTTCTTGACCAACACTAATTGTGTTGATGCAAACGTTTCTAGAAGGATTTTCACTTGGAAAAGTTTCGTCAGAACTTAAAAGGTATTAATTTGATTTATGAAATTTTATTGACTCACGTGATCATTAATAAATTTAATAACATGAAGGTTAAAAAGAGCTGGACAATTCTACGGTTGGATATGGGACAGTTTAGAATGAGATTTTCTTTTTAATGTTTCGAATCAATGTGAGTTTCATCCTTCTTTAATTGGATTTCTTAGAATAAAGAATGTGTTGCCACAATTTGCTATTCTAGTGTCGTTGTTAATAGAGAAATGCGAGCGTTCTTTCAACCTTCTAGAGACATTAGACAAGGGGATACACTATATTCGTATTTGTTTATCTTTTGCATGGAAGTCTTTACTAGGAATCTTAGGTTAGCTTGGAAAACAAGAAAGAGTGGTGTAATATTTAAGTTGTCAACTATTGCATATCGCATTCCATGTTTGCTCTTTGCTTATGATAATTTGTTATTTTGTCACACCAATCCTGTTGTGTGTCACATTTTTAGCGTCATTCTAGAGGTATTCTAGAATTTAATTTGTTTGGTCAAGTAGTTAACTCCCACAGATAGATACCAACCTTTTCTAAAAAAAGTTACTCCTTGTGACAAGCAAATTGTTGTGGGGCTATTTGGTTTTATTCAGCAACATAGCCTTGGAAAATATTTAGGTTGTCCCATCGTTAAAAGATGTCCGACAAATTCAACTTTTGCACGCTAATCTTGCTGTGAAAACTGTTAATAACCTAGAAACTTGGAAGTCAAAGTTCATTTCTAAGGCTAGTAGGATTGTCCTGATTCAATCTCACATTGAATGCATGTTGGGTCACAACCTATAATGTTTTCATATTCCTAAAGAAATGGCTAGGCAAATTGATCAGATAAGTAGGAATTTTTCTCAAAAGGATTTGTCAACCAAGAAAGGTATGCCCCTTATTGCTTGCAATAGGCCAGGTATGTACGTATGCCTAAAATGTTTACAGTTCTTAGGTTATGGAAAAATGAGGTTGTCAATAATGCATTTATGTATTCTTTTCGGTTTAAGGTTTTGTACGTATTAATCAAATGAGAGCTAAATATTTGGGATTGGTGAAAAGATTAGTTTTTGGAAAGACAATTGGTGTGCTCGGAATAATCTTATGATCTTAAGTGATGTTGAGACTGAAAATAAGATTAACCCTAATCTCCAAGTTACGACTGTATCACTTGTAAGATTCATGGGTGAATGGATGTTGGGTAAAAGTAATGTTTTGATAACTTCTAGACAATTGAAGTTTGTTTGAAAAATCAAATGGAGGAGAGATAGAGGGATGACTCAAGGAAATTGATGGGCAAACAACTAAATAAGTGTTTGAATGATCGGAACCGGTCAAGTTGTGGCCGCTCGGTGGTGGTGATTGTGTTAGTTGGTGAAGGCCGCTTGTGATGGTGGTTTTTGGGGTTTTCATATGCGTCAGGGTTTTGTAGCTTTCGAATTTTTGGGCTATTTGTAGAGGCGTTGATGGTGGGGAAGGAGCGGCGATGGTGTTGTTGTGGTCAGATGGCGGTAGCTGTGGCGGTGGCGGGGGCCGGATGACGGTGGATCTTGTCGGTGGTGGTACATTTCACGACTATGGGGATAGTTGGGAGTTGGGTTTCTAGATTTTTCAAGTTTTCTTTTATTTTTTCTAGCTTTAGTTGTGTTCGGCAATCACGTTTGGGGTAGCGTTTAGTGTCTTGATCAAATCAAAACTCTAATTGTATGAATATTAGCGTTCGGTAAGCTAGCGTTTTAAAGAGCGTTTTGTGAAAACGCTAATAAAGTTAACGTTTAGCGTTTGGAGTAGCGTTTCATATTTTTCGGTCAAAAAATACCCTTTGTAAATTTTATCTTTGGAAATTATTGATACCCCTTTATGTCAATTTATATTAATCTGTTAATTGAATCGCTAAATTTACTGAACACAATTTTTATTTGAACAGTCATCTGCTATCCGCTACTTAAACCGCTATCAGCTACCTAAACCGCTATACGCTACATAAACCGCTATCCGCTATCTAAAACACTAAGTTCGCCGAACATGGCCTTTGAATTTTAAATTTTCTTAAAATTCAAGTTGTTCAGAAACAATATTCACAAAAAAGTATTTAAATTAATCCTAATTTATCAAAATTAAAATTTTTATTTTTGATAAACTTGTTGTAAATTTTGATAAGTTTCAGGGACTTTCGGTAATTCTGTGTATCTTTTTAAAATGTCAAAGTTATCCATGAATCGGACACACTCTAATGACAAGCCGTAGGATGTTAACTCTACACATGTCCATTAAATAAAAATTGTAAATTTATAAAATTATAAATATATGGTGATGTATGAATTATGAATTCAAATTATAAAAAATAAAATTTGTATGCTCATAAATTTATCCACACGCTCCCAAAAATATATCCAAATAAATCTAAAAAAATATGATAACATGGTAACTCCGATAATGTACAGTACCCGTTATCAACTTATATCATACGGAAAGAAAGAGATTGAAATGATTAAACTAAAATAAACAGAATGATAAGACAAGGAAAATAAAGTGATAGGGTATGGTAGGGAAGGTTGACACGTCGACGAATAGAAATGGCTTTGGGAGTGTGCACTTGAGTTACTTGACAGCCACTTGATTCAACTACCTCGCTGCTTCTTCTAACAACCCTACCAACATCACCATTGCATTACTTGCATACTATCTACTCCATCGATTCTGCTTTTATGTTCTACTAGCTTAGCTCCACTTCTTCTGGCCTCTAGTTTCTGTAATCAAAATTGTTATTGTTAAAGAATCTTCCTCTCTTATCCTTTTCCTTTTGAAAAATCAACTCTTAATATACCCATTTAGCCACGTAGTCGTCTTATCAAGCTGACATGTATGACTATAAAACAACATTCATTAAAAAAACATCCTTAAATTGCAGACCATGTAAAGTTGTGAATCATTTTTATTAGTCTGATGCATGTGGAACCACTTCAACCAAAAGTTTAAGCTAATTGTTATGGTGAATTTCGGTAGAAAATCAAAATTTGCATAAAAGAATAGGGCTTTAAGAATGTACTCCATTATTTATTCCGTATCTCTTTTATGGATGATTATCAATAAATTGCAGATTATAGAAGTAAGGAAAAGTAAAGGAAAATGGTGATAATAAGTATACTGAATGAACTACCAATCCTCCCATGTAAATTTTATTTACTTCCATAGTTTCATCAAATTTTAATCCATCAGATTCAAGTTTATAATCAACTGGATAGCACCATTTTTTATGTTACCTATTAGGTTTAATTTACAGTCATATTTGAACGGTCATTTTTTCGCTATTCTGCAATTTGTTACTGCATCCAGGGAGCCCAAGCCCACTTGACAAAGAGAGACAGAGGAGACACATTAGAGAGGGAAATAAAATAAAATAAAATAAAATAAAAAGTTGGTCAGACTAACAACATACGGCCAGAATACATTGTGATTTGTGAACACCAAAACAAAAAGGTCAAAACAAAGATAGGCTAAGCGAGATGGTCAATGAGGTTGGCTGAAAGGAGATCTGAATGATTGAATACAAAATTTTAGAATTTATTTGAAGTTTTTTTATATGTTTTAAATGCCTATAAACTTTGACATGTAAGTTGAAGGAGGTAAAAATTTACTCCAACCCGTCCATATTAGCTATCACCTTAATTTATACATCAATCTTAAAATATTTTTAAAATTTTTGGTATTAATTTCTCAATAGATACAATGTTCTATTATAAAAAAGTACAATTATTAGATTAATGATGCAAAATACTATGATAAGAGTATAATATTATAATGCTTCAATAAAATATGGGTTTTTTTTTTTTACATTTTGGACCCTGAAGTATATGGGTATTTATTTTTTGGACCCTAAAGTTTATAGGTTGAATAAAAAAAGACCTTAAAGTTTGTAGGTTGGAAAAAAGGTTCGTGTACTGTTTTTCTTTAATTTTCTTCCCATGTTTGAATGTATCTCCTGATTAGCGTCAAATTTCAGGAGTAAGGTTAAAACTAATATTAAAGTTGTAATACACCTCTCTTATTCATGGTGGAACTACCTAGACCATAGGTACTTCAGAGTCTAATTAGTTCCGACGTGAATAAGAGAGGTATATTATAGCTTCAATATCAGTTTTAACATTACTCGTGAAGTTTGGCGCTAATCAGGAGATAAATTCAAACATGGAATGAAAAGGAAAAACAGTACACAAGTCTTCTTTTCAACCTACAAACTTTAAGGTCTTTATTTTATTCAACCCATAAACTTTAGGGTTTCAAAAATAAATATGAAAATCAAAGGTCCAAAAAATAAATATTCCTATACTTCAAGGTCCAAAATGTAAAAAACCCAATAAAATACTCGGAAAATTGGATTATAATAATCCCAACTTTTATAAATTAGACAGCGATAATCCCTAATTTCGTTTTGTATTCTGGTGGTCCAAAAAAATAAAATTGTATTGTAGTGGGACATCATCAAGCTAGAGTATACCCTAAATATCATAGATTTTGTGTTGTGTTTGATTCAAAACTTAGTATAACACTTTACCATGGTTTTTGATGAATTTACGACATTTCTCCCAATTTTTTTCAATTTTTTTACGATTTTTTCACTTTTATTCCTTTTAAAAAAAATCATTATAATTACTCGGAGACTCAAAAAAATAATTTAAAAAATATTTTAGCAACTACATTCATTACTTTTCTGGCGACATGAACGAAAAAAATAAAAACAATATAGCGTATGCATTAAAAAAATAAAAAGAATAAAGATGTGGATTTGGTACCACTACAATACAATTTTCTTTTTTGACCACTAGAATACAAATTGAAAATAGGGATTATCGCTATCCAATTTGTAAAGTTGGGATTATTATAATCTAATTCTCCTAAAATACTCCCTCTGTTCCATATTAATTGTCATTTTGTTAACTGACAAGTTCTCCAATGTCACTTTTTGATTGATAATTTCTTATGTAATTTTTTATTAACAATAGTAATATTATACTTTTACAATAGTATTTTTCATTATGAATATATTACAAGTCATTGTATGTATTGAGAAATTTTTGTTCAATATTTCCAAATTCGACAATTAATATAGAATGGATGTAATACTCCATAAGAAGTTTTTCGTCCAAGAATGACATTAAAGAACATTTAATATTTATTAAATGACAATTAATATGGAACAGAGAGTTCCAAACTTTACTAGAATTTACGGAAATTATCAAAACTTATCATCACTTATATTGTTACAATATTTATTTTCCTCCAAAAAGTGTTACTTTATTCAAAAGTTACAGTTTTCCAATACTTACCAAAACTAGTTCTTATATAATTACCAAAAAATAACTTTTATTATAACATTCATTTATCAATGAATTTTACAAGCCTTAGTCCATACAAATTATAGTAATTATTATATAACTTTTACATTAAAGCGTATGATATACCGTAGCTTTTAATTGTGTATTAAAGAACAATAATTAATACATTTACAAATTACTCATGGCTTGGCTTGCATTGTCTAATTTACGAGCTCGAGCTCAAGCCCGAGTCAAGTCAAGTTGATCTCGAGCCGAACTACACAAGTTTCTCGCCGAGCCGACTTGCGAAGGCTCATAAGCCGGTTTTGCTCATTTCCACCCCTAGTAATGACAAACAATAATGAATAGAGAAAGTATTATCTCTCTTGAAAGAGTACGTTAGTGTCTTGCTTGCCTTGGATGATGATGTGATCTGCCATGAATACTACAGTGCGATTTCATATAACTGTTGTGAGTCATCCATAAATAAAATGTCCCACATCGAAAAAGTAACTGGAAAAGACACATGATATATAAGTCAAGTGGGCTACTTCTCTTAACACCAATTGGTTTTAAGATGAAACCACACTTAACTCACAGATAATTTGTGTATAATGGCCTTGAATTCTCAAAGAAGAACTTTGCAAACAAAGAGTTGTTTGATCTAAACTCAACGGTACATGTAATATGGTATAGTGGGGGAGTCTTAATTAATTAGAAGACCTACATATACTTTTACTTTTGGCAAAACAAACATACAGAGAAGAACAATAACAGTTTAAACGAATGACCCCAGTGCTCCCTTCATGCCTTGCTGACCAGCCTGGCCAATTACGACTATTCTATACGTTTCACTTGTTTTGTTTTGTACTACTTTTTAGGAGTAAGACGCTTCAACAGGAGAATTGCCGCATCAACTTCATGTAGGCCAGGGAACCTCCCTTGTTAGAGGATACAATTTTTTTCTGACCTTTTAATTGTTATTCTAAGTTTTTGGCTGATTATATCAATTAATTATAAAGTCATACAAAATTATTTATAACTCTTCAACTATCACATTACATTATTTCATTGATTTGATTCTTTCACAAAATGTGAAATGACAAAAATTTTATTAATTTCTTCCATACATAACATATATTTATACAACAATTTTATATATTCATCAATAATATATGAGTGCACACTACACCTCTTATCTCATCAACACAACCCATGTCACGTCTGAATATACTCATTTTTAGTTTAGGCTTGTTATATGAGGAAGGTGGACAACAATTTTTTTTTATCGCTAAATCAAACTTTAATTTACATGATTTGTTTTAGTATGCAATATTTTATTTAGAAAATAATCTTATATTTTATTTTAGACTTAAAAATGCTAAATAATCTTATCTTCTTGAATAAGTAAAAACCGATTAAAACACACCACATAAAAAATTTTATTATTCAAAATTTATGGTTACATTTTTGACATTAATTGCTCATGAATATAATATTAGTGTTTTTAGGTTTTGAAACAAATAAACAACAACAGTCCCTATTTTTGCGTAGCTTTATTATAACAATTAATAATCTATTGTTTCTATATTTAAATTATTTATTCTATTTAATTATTATAAAATAATTTCCACGCATGCATAATTTCTTACCATTTTTATTCAATTATTAAAAAAATATTCTTAGCTGTGTGGAACATACTTAAATGAGTATTTTTAAATTAATTTATCATATAAATATTATGAGTATCCAACACCCTCCAAGTGAATTTTAAGTGTCTTAAATGAGTATTATCTTCAATCATATCTATTAGATGTAAATCGTTTAGGCCCTGTTCTTTGGTTGGGTTATTTTAAGATTTGGATGGATAGATTGGGATAGGTTGAGATAAGTGATATTTTTTTGGGAGAATTGTGTTTTTAGAGTGGATGTTTTTTTGGGGAATTATGTTAGGTTTGGATAGGTTTGAATTTGTTTGGATAAGTTGGGAGAATTATATCTCACCTAACCAAAGAACAGGGCTTTAATACCAAATAGGTAATAGCTACTAAGCCAGCAATCACTCTCAATCATCTTTCAAATTTTCTACCAAAATTCACTTTTTGAAAATTGATATTTTCATCCGTGAAAATTAAAGGGTTGATGGATCATACATGCTTGCTATAAATATTTTCACACCTACCTTTTACCCTTTGACCAGTAAAATATGCTAATAATTGTCCAAAAAATAATGGTCCAATAAGCAATATAACTTTACCATATTAAAAATAATGTAAATGTGTTTGATTTGGAAGTTGTGTACATTTATACATGCAGTCTTTTAAGATTTTATAAGTCCAAGCCTGTATAGATTTCTTAATATATAGGACTAATAGGAGTATATAAATTTGAACAAATCTTTTTGCTATCACTTCTCAGGGACACTGTTACCAATAACTTGTACGATCTGCCACTGAAGACAGGGTACACATGGTCTATAATAATCAGTCAAAAAAAGAATTTTTCTTAAATCAATTTGATCAAAATTTTGTGTTTATTTAGCCGTGTTCTTATGTTAGGTTATTGTAAACACAAATTTCGGATCTAAAATAAATAGAGACAAGAAATCAGTGCACAAATATAATTTTATATAATTGTATTAATTTCAAAGAATTTTGGGTACAATCTCTGTATTGAATACAATAAAGTAGCCCTCTGATTCAATCTCCTGAAATTTGGGTAGACTGAAATTTGGGTGAGCCGAGGGCGCGGACGCTTGATCTCAATCTCGAACAACTGAAGAGCTCTATAGCAGTTCTTGAGCTGAAGGTCTTGAGCGTTGATCTCCTTGATGCTTGGTAGCCGGTGTGCTCGAAGTCTAACCGTCTGCAGGTTGACTGTCGGTTGCAGTTCTTCAAGTTCTTGGATGCGAGGGCTTGAGTGCTTTATCTCGATCTATGAACTAGACGAAGAAGACGACTGCAGTCTTTGATGCGAAGAACAGAAGTTGTTGAACTAGCCGACGTTAGTCCTTGTCGCTTGTAGCTGGAGAACGTCTGTAGTTCGATCTTCTGAAGGTTTTGCAAGTGTTGCTGAAGAACTTTGAAGCAGTTCTTGATCTTGATGCGGTAGAGGCTTAGAGATTCAATCTTGAAGACTTTGATCCTTGGCGCCAGTGGTGAGGCTGGCACGCGTTTGATCTTCTGAAGCCTGGAGTGCAGAATGCCACGGTAGTAGCTGCAGTGTGTGTTGAAAATGAGGAGATGATCTCTATTTATAAGCTCTGGAGGCATAGGGTTGCCAGGGTTTGAGTTGGGCTAGGCTTTGAAGTTAATTAATTATTCCTTTAACTTTAAATAAAGAAATAATTAATATTTTCTGCATCATAATTGACACGTGTCGTGATGCTATTGGCCAAGATATATTTCCATTTAAAATTTAATTAAATGGACCGTCGTAATTAATTTTACACGTGGCGGACAATAATTGGCCAAATAAATTTAATTTATTTCCATGTGTCATCTTCTGATTTGTCGACAAATTTTTGCCTCCTACAGTTATTTTTATATTTAGATGGATAAATTAGGATAAATTGAAATAAATTAAAATAAGTTATAATATTTATCTGGAAAATTATGTTTTTAGAATTAATTTTGTTAGAAATTATATTAGATTTAGATAGATTTAAATAAATTATAATAAATTAAGATAAGTTGAAAGACTTATATCCAACCTATCCAAAGAATAACGCGTTAATTCTTTTATTACACAACGGGTATAAATGTATAATTGATTAATTATTAGCTATTGGGTAACGCATGTCATTGGTTGCACCAATCCAAAATGATATCTCTTTTTTTTTTCCGTTTGTCAGCAAGAAAATCGATGAATGTGCAAGTTGTGGCCGAATCGCATACCATCGTAGATACTTGGCTTCATTGTCTACTTCCGCGTGTTAAGATGGAAGGAAAATTATTTATAAACATTGCCTCGGAGGAGACGAATAAGATAATAATAAAAGCTATTGTTTTTTTTAGAAAAACTCACTAGTTTACTGAATTCTACATCTGTGATGGATAAAAAATTCACATACTATTATATTAGTTTCTCATGTTATTAATCATCTTTAAAAATTGTACAATTAAAATTTAAAAATTTTACATCAATAAATACAATGATTTGTTAAATAAAATTACTGTTATTAAATTTGTAATTAGAAATATTATCTTAAAAATATAATATTGCAATTATTAATGATATCTTATAAAAAAAATATTAATCAAAGATTAAGATTGAAGAAGGAATAAATAAAATGAAACGGAAGAAGTAGTTACTAGTATAGCAAAGCTACTCTATGCAAATGATTACTATGCAAAATACCCTCACATTATTTGTGCCTTGTTCTTTGTATGTTGATTGAGTGGTTGTGAGGGTAAATTGATAAAATGCATATAGTGTAGATAAGGGTAGATAAATTAGGTAAAATGTGGGTAAGGTGAAAAATTATTTATAATTTTTAATAAAAATTGTGAATAAAATGATTGAGTCACATCACTTATTAAATATATGAATTTTTAAATATATATTAGGTAATTTAGGAATTCCAGTCTAAATTATTTTTAGTGATTATAATGATGTACAAGAGATTTAAAAATTGTCGCTAACATTTGTTGAATAATTATTTAAGAATTTAGGATTCTTGCATTGCTCGATATTAGGCTTCAAACATTGTCTTATAATGAATGTGCTTTTATTCTCTGCGGGTTTAAATAATTGATAGCTTAGAGTATTAATCATGAAACATAATTTATCGAGAAAATTCAATTTAAAGGACGAAATATGTCAAAATAATGAATAATTTAAAGGACGAAACAATCTCAAGGCAGAGTGTATATGGTCTGTAATAATTAATTTCTAATAAATAAATTCCTACCTCATTTTAAGGATATTTTCAAGAATAATTAAAGCTTATAAATTTTTTATAATTTTTTAAATTGCAAAAATAGTTACTGCAACAAAAAAAGGACCAAGTTATTAATATTTTATCAAAAATTAAAATATTATATATTTATTAATGTACTTTTTATTAAAAAAATATTATATATATTGCAAAACATATACTACATATGATAAGATATTTTATACTTTACCGTGTTACGTGTATACTCCCTCTGTTCGGCTTTAGAAGACGTTGCACGTGCATTTACAGTAACCAATGTTCACCAATTTGATGAGTTAGTTATAGGTTAATATTACTGAAATGCCCTTAATTCATTTTACAATTTACTCCACGTATTTACTGTCTCCTTCTTTTCAGGTCATGCTCACACCTCCATTGAAGAGCATCTGATTTCCAAGCAAAACCTTTCATATTCTGGGCAGAATTTCATGAAAAAAATTCACCAATCATGATAGAAAACATAAGATATGGGAAATTTAATCTCAGAAGAAAGTGATGCATAAGATATAGCCACTCAAGATGCAAGGCAAACAACCCACCAAGCTACTGCAGTGAATTTGATTGGCAAGGAAAAACACCAGGTAAACAAAATCCAAGAAATTTGCAACTTGAATTCAAATACCTTGAAATCAAACAACCAGCAAAATGAGAGTTGATATGGGAAATTTAACTTACAGTCCACCAATCATGACAGAAAACATGGTAGCAATAGCGAGGCCACCATTTGTCTAATGGTGCCTGACAAGGTAACCTCCATACCAAAGAAGAAGGGCATAACAGCAAAATACAGTGAAATTACCCCCACAAATGCATACACTACTCGGATTTGAACAATTGCCTGCAATTTAGAATTGGTGTTGATGCGTCTGCCATGGTGGATTACCCCCAGTTTAGCATAAAAACCGAACATGTGCATACCGGTGTCGGATGTTGTCTGCCATGGATTGGAACACTTCAATCTCAGAAGAAATTAACCATAACAATCGCACCGGTGCACATTGACGTCGAAGGATTTCTCCATTTAGGGTTCCACCGTTTCCCTCAATTTGGAATTAGGATGAAAGCATCTGGATGGAAAATTTAGGAACTAGGACGTTTTCTTGAGTTTTAGGGTTAGTTTTTCATTTTAGGATTTTTAATCTGAGTAGAGCTTTTTGGTTTTATGAAAGAGAAAGTAGGTTAAGCAGGAATAATAAAGTTAATTGATAAAAATGAGAAAAAGTAAAACTTTTAATGTAAAATAAAAGTAAAACTTTTAATGTAAAATAAAAGTTAAGTAAATAAAGTAATTAATGTGTTTTATTGGAATTGTAAGATGACAAATAATTTGAAACAAGAAAAATTAGTTAAAGTGACAAGTAAAAAAGAACGGAGGGAGTACAATTATAGTGACATTAATATATGTATAACAAATGGAGTATTTTAAGTCAACTTTTAACTTTCAATATTATAGGTGTTTGTTTCAGCCATTGGGCTCCACTTACTCTTAGGTATGCTCTTTTGAATGGTATGTATTTCATACTTACTTCCTACATATTTTGGCTGTGTTCGGCAATAGCGTTTGGCGTCTTGACCAAGTTAAAACTCTAATTGCATAAATATTCGCGTTCGGTAAACTAGGATTTTGAGGAGCGTTTAGCGTTTTAAGGAGCGTTTTGTGAAACACTAATAAAGTTAACGTTTAGCGTTTGGAGTAGTGTTTCATATTTTTCGGTCAAAAAATACCCTTTGTAAATTTTATCTTTGAAAATTATTGATACCCTTTTATGTCAATTCACATTAATCTGTTAATTGAACTGCTGAATTTACCGAACACAGTTTTTATTTGAACAGTCATCCGCTATCCGCTACTTAAAACGTTATCCGCTGCTTAAACCGCTATACGCTACATAAACTGCTATCAGCTATCTAAAACACTAATTTTGTCGAACAGGGCCTTTATCTATTTATATTTACATTACTTACATTGTATAAAAAATTATAACTGTTTTTTTCTTTTTCTTTTTCTATCTTAACTACATCCTGTATGATTCCTATCTTACTTACCAATATCTACCTAACCCTATCTACACCATCTCATCTTATTCTACTTCTACTTATCAAAAACTAATATAGAACCTAAACATATTTCATGATATAGGAAAAGTAAGATTGATTTGAAATTAATGATCAAGAAAATTCACCCCTCATTCCAAATGATAAGTCCCATTTAGAAAATAAAGGTTCTTATGGAATTATCACTTATAAGTTACAATATGCTAATAATGACATGTCTAAAATAAATTTATTCTTAACCTTCCAAAGCAGAAGTAATGTAGAACCATTTTAATCAAAAATTTAAATTGGTAATTCAAGACTTGGGGATGATTTTATGCTTTAAAACGCCACCTTACATAAATGTCCTATGAGTTTGAAATGTGAGTAACGCAAAAACTCTCTTCACCTTGGACAAATTAATGTGAGGATGTTGAGATTCGAATGTGAAACCCATTACTTAGTCTTGCTCTGAAATATTGTAGATTAATTTCAATCAAAAGTTTAAATTGATAGTTAAATATCTAATAATAATTTTATATTCTAACAAGTATAATTATTTTTATATACAGGCCACATGACTAATTAATTGAAAAGAAAACATGCAAAATAACAGTAAAAAATCCATTATTTTTTTTCATGAGACCCATCACCATTATTGATGCCGATTTCTTCGGATTTGAGCTTAAATAAAACAGAGAAAACAACTTAAAAATTTGGCCACTAGAGAGCTCCTCTTATTCTGTCGGATCCTCTCTCTCGGTAATGTAACCATGGCTAATTAATCGATACGAGCCACGCTCATGTGACTCATGTGATCCATGGTTTATTTTAGTGCCTAATTAATGCTGAATATTACAGCAGGCAACACTGAATTTTCGAGCATAGTGATGCTATAATTCCCCCACAGATCCTGATTCTTTTATTTTCGATCGTCATTAACCACCATATGGACCAAATTTGCTATTTAAATTAGGGAGTGTTTGGTAGGAATATCAGGGAAAATTTTCCATGGAAAGTTTTCTATAGGGAAAATTTCGTTAGTGGGCTAAGGGAAGTTTTTCCTAGGAAAATGGAGAAAATAGTGGGTCAATCGTGAAAATTTCCCGAAATCAACCCGAAAAATTGATTATTTCCCCGTAATTATTGACCAACCAAACGCACCTTTAATTATTTTGTAATTAATTACAGTACTAGACTTTCATTAATCACTCAGTAGTCACGTAGCTGCTGTTGCCTGTTAGTTTTTCTCCAATATTTAAATATAGATCTCCATTTTATTAATTATTTAAAGTTAAAATCAATATATAAATGATTTAACTCGGTCGTGTTAATTAATAGTGGCTCTCACCATGTGCCCTTGAAAAAAACATTTATTTATCAAATAAACCAATATTTACAAAAAAAATATTGATTTCCGTCCAACTACCTACCACGCACAAAATCAAAAATAAAAACAAAAAAGAAAGAAAGAAAAAAATGAAGCACACTGAGCTAGCTACCACAATCGATATGCTATATAAACATACACCATTGAGCCACATCAAGTCAGAAGAACAGCAACAAGAGCTAGGGTAGACCCTTGAAGAAGCAAATATTGCATGCAATATTGCTCTCCATTTTCTACCCTACATTTGAACTACTATTGCATGCAATATTGTTTCTTCTCAACTCATTTTAATTAAACATGGATAACACCACCCTAGCCATATTGCTCTCCATTTTCTACTTAGTCTATGTGGTGATCCTCACCCTTAATTCCAAGTCCAACAAGCGGCTTCCCCCGGGCCCGAAGTCGCTTCCGATCATCGGAAACATCCTCGAGGTCGGTACGAAGCCGCACCGGTCATTCGCCAATCTGGCGAAGGTCCACGGCCCATTGATATCCCTAAAGCTAGGAAGTGTAACAACCGTGGTCGTGTCGTCCTCCGAGGTGGCCAAGGAAATGTTCTTGAAGAACGACCAGCCATTGTCGAACCGGACCATTCCGAACTCGGTCACCGCCGGGGACCACCACAAGCTGACCATGTCGTGGCTGCCCGTCTCCCCGAAATGGAGGAACTTCCGGAAGATCACAGCCGTCCATCTCCTCTCCCCGCAGCGGCTCGACGCCTGCTCCAGTCTCAGGCAGGCCAAGGTGAAGCAACTCCACGAGTACGTTCTGGAATGTTCTAGAACCGGACAGCCGGTCGACATTGGGAAGGCGGCCTTCACCACATCTCTCAACTTGTTGTCAAAACTGTTTTTCTCGGTCGAGTTGGCTCACCATACCTCCAGCAAATCCCAGGAGTTTAAGGATTTGATATGGGAGATTATGGAGGATATTGGCAAACCTAATTACTCAGATTACTTCCCAGTGTTGAAGTACGTTGACCCGTCTGGGATTAGGAGGAGATTAGCCTCTAATTTCGAGAGGTTGATTGCGGTGTTTCAACGTATGATTAAGCAGAGGCTAGCTGATGGTCCTTCTAAACCAGATTCAACAGATGTCTTGGATGTTCTCCTTGATCTGTACAGACAGAAGGAGTTGAGCATGGGAGAGATCAATCATCTTCTTGTGGTAAGTACTAAGTAAACCATTTTATTATATTCTCTCCGTACCTATATTTTTTTCCTCATAATTTATCATTTAAACTTAATATTTACTTTCGTCTAATTTTTCACGTAAAAGATTTTGATAAAAATTATTATTAAAAAAATATATTACTATATGAAAAGTTATTGATTAAAATTTACTTAACAAAGGTGATAATAAATACAAGAAAGCACTTTGCTTTAGTGACAAAATCCACGGGTGGTTTGGGAAATAATTTTCTTTTCCTCCTATAGAAAGTTAGAGAAATAAAAGCACAAAATGAATAGGACGAAGACATTCTACAGTACTCAAAATGGCAAGACTCCTTTTTTCAACCAAATTTTAGCCAAACATTTATGCTAAGGGAAGCCCTCAGAAGTAGGTACCTCTAAAAATAAATGGAGGCAGAAGGTACACGTCCGTCACCGTTATACAGTGCGTGCAAGTAAATGCACACTTTTTTTTTTTTTTTTTTTGAGATAAGTAAATGCACACTTAACCTAACTTTCCCGCTGTTCCCTTCCCAAAGACAAAAATACGGTGTCCAATTTGCAAATATAACAGGTGTAAATGTATTACCTTGCCTATATTACTATTACCTCCATCCGTTATTGGATGTCAAAATAATTAATTTTATTTGTCCAATATCTCTAAAAAATTGAGTAAAAAAATTACATTTGGACAAATATATTCCTTTATTTTAACAGTGACTTTTCACATTTTAAATAATATTTAGATTTTTAACGCATCAAGATGGAGGTAGTATTTCATATTATTTGTTATCTTAACTAATTTATTAGTAAATTGATTATTTTTCTAATTTTAATAATATATTAATTATTAAATATATATTTTATCATTTTAAATAACATGACCTAATCAAATATATATTTTCAACTATTTTCCTTTTTTATTCACTATTTTATTCATTTTTTTTCTCATTTTCAAAATGTATTAATCAACATAAAGTGAAAGTTTTATTAATATTGTGAATTCTATTTTAGAAAGCTGGATTCTTATTATTATTATTATTATTATTATGAAGGGAAAATTTCTTGGAATGCTAAAATATTTATGAATAGCCAGCTTGAATTGTAGTCAAAGATAAAACTGAGAGTTATTGAAACCGAAGTGATAATGTAAAAAATTGGTTGGTACTTGGCAGGACATTTTCGACGCAGGAACTGACACAACATCGAGCACCTTCGAGTGGGCAATGGCTGAGCTAGTGAGAAACCCAACCATGATGGCCAAAGTCCAATACGAACTTGAACAAGTCCTAGGCAGGGATTCCCAGATCCAAGAATCCGACATCCCCAAACTACCCTACTTACAAGCAGTCATCAAAGAGACCCTTCGTCTTCACCCTCCCACCGTCTTCCTCCTCCCTCGCAAAGCCGACGCCGACGTCGAACTCTACGGCTACGTCGTCCCCAAGAACGCCCAGATCCTCGTCAATCTCTGGGCCCTGGGCAGGGATCCGACGGTCTGGGACAACGCTGACGTGTTCAACCCCGATAGGTTCCTCGGCTCCGACATCGACCTCAAGGGCAGGGACTTCGGGCTGCTGCCCTTCGGCGCGGGCAGGAGGATCTGCCCGGGGATGAACTTGGCTTACAGAATGTTGACGTTGATGTTGGCGACGCTTCTTCAGAACTTTAACTGGAAGTTACAAGACGGAGTGGAGGATTTAGATATGGATGAGAAGTTCGGGATTGCGCTACAGAAGACTACACCTCTTGAAATTATTCCCGTTGCTAAGTACAACTAAAATTCAACTTTGAATTTTATTAAGGACGTCCATCCATGTCATTATGTATCATTTATTTTCACTAGTCTTTTTTTTCGTAAAAGCATGAAATAATTAATTATGCTTTAATTTTCATTTATTGGATTCAACTTTTTCTTGTATTATTATTGTGTTATTGATTACGTAGCGCTATTTTATGTATTTTGTGTGGGTTTTTTTTTTCTTTTTCTTTATTACAAGAGGGATACAAAGTGAAATGAATCATGTATTTGTTAAAGTTTAATTTGTAGTTTGTAATGAATTTTCATAAATCAATGTGTTGATAATGTTCAAGTGGGAAATATGTGTCGACTACTTTAACTGGATTATTTTATGTTGTTTAATTAATGGCTAATGCTTTTTAATGCTTCTCCTTTTTCGATTATTTGAAGTCCTTCCAATGAAAAAAAATTACAAGATAGAAGAAGGCTGTTGGTTAATGCTTTTTAGGCCCTGTTCTTTTCTGCGGTATTTTGCGGTGTGGTGTGTGGTGGGGTGTGGTGGAATTGTAGTAGGTTATTGGTATGTGGGGTAGGTGAGGAGAGAGAATGTAAAAAGTAGAGGAGAAAAGTGAAGAGAGAGAAGAGTGAGGAGAGAGAAAAGTAAAGATTTGTGGCAAACTGCGGTGAGCTATGGTACCGCAGTTTGCCAACCGCAGAAAAGAATACGGCCTTAGTGTTTTCAAGCTAGTAAGTGGTGATCATTGAACTGTAATCAAGCTAGCAAGGCAGGTGCAATATTCCACGTATTTATACAGAAATAAATGGTATAGTTGAAAAATAATTTAACTACCTTTTTTATTTACTACCTCCGTTCTTTTTTATCTGTCATTTACAGTTTTCAGTGTCAATTTTTAATCAATAATTTCTAATATAAAACTTTTATAAAAAATATAATATTATACTTTTTGAAAAGTACTTTATTACGAATCTACTGATACCAATTTTGTATGATGAATCATTACACAAATTAAGATATTATCGATCAAAGTTTTTAACACAATTTCTTAGGTGACAGATTAAAACAAATGGAGGGAGTACCTTCTAAAAAAAACTGGCAAGGCAGGTGTAAATTTGAGCAACCATATGGAGAGAACACATTAATTTTTGTTGGTATGATATATTGAGTATATGGAACGAAATTAAAAGACCTGTCACCGTCAATTGTTCTGGAAACCTACCAACAAAAGTGGTGGTCGGTAATGTTCCAGGGATGTTGCAAAGTTGGATGGAGTATGATAGTCGAGAAACTAAAGAAAATATGATCGCAGACAACAGGTCAACAAAGAAAGTTCAATGACTCTACTTGCTGACTCATTATTCAGATACAAGCATTATTAGAAATATATGAAGGAATTCAAGATGCACAAATTTATAAGGTTTGTTAAGCCTAATTAACGAGTCGAGTTACACAGACTTGTCTAATTTATGAGCCTGAGCTCAAACCAACGTGAGTTGATCGATACCAAGCCGAGCTATATGAACTTACAATCGAGCTAACTTATGAAGACTCATAAGCTATATATAAGCGGGTTTTGCTCATTTCTACCCCTAATTATTAGTGTTTCTGAAAATTATTGAACTAGATCAAAGTACGGAGAGTAATATACTTTGTGTTTTGTCCTATGCTAATCAAAATAAATCTGAATTGACATTGCAAATTAAGGTCTGTTTTGCCAGCTTTTACATGTTTATATATATATATATATATATATATATATATATATATAGGATAATTGGATTCTAATAATCCCTACTTTCATCAATTGGACAATGGTGGATCGTACTTTCACTTTGTATTCTAGTGGTCCAAAAAAAAATGAAATTGGATTGTAGTGGTACCAAATCCACCTCCACATTCTTCTTATTTTTTTCATTCCTACACTATATTGTTTTTGTTTTTTTCGTTCCTGTCCCTAGAAAGTTAATGAATTGTAGTTTCTAAAACATTTTTAAAATTATTTTTTTGAGACTCCGAATAATTATTATGATTTTTTAAAAATAGTAAAAGTGAAAAAATCATAAAAAATAGTAAAAAAATGAAAAAAAATTGGGAGAAACGTTGTAAATTCATTAAAAATCATTGTAAAGTGTTATACTAAGTTTTGAATTAAATGCAACACAAAATCTATGATTCCCTCAAAAATATCCCACTACAATCCAATTTTATTAATTTTTGGATCACCAGAATACAAAGCGAAAGTACGATCCACCATTGTCCAATTGGTGAAAGTAGGGATTATTAGAATCCAATTATCATATATATATATATATATATATATATATATATATATATTTAAAGCCAAAGGGCATTAATTGGGCATGGTGCACCCCACATACATGTAGGTGATATGACAAATGTGCATCTTTTGCATTTTTTGGCAAGTTGGTCCTTTTGCAATCGGGTATCTGGAGCACAAAGACCCTATTTTTTTTTTTGGGAGTAAGGCCCTGTCAAATTCATGGGTAAATGCAATTTACCCAAATTTATCAATTTTTACCTAAATTTATCAAAATTTACTAAAAATTACCAAATTTGAAAAAAAAAATAAATTTTGATATATCGGCATCAATTTGCCAATAGTTACCAAAAGTTACCAAAAATTACTAGAAGTTACCAAAACTTAACTTTTACCCAACTATTTTTTACCCATGAATTTGACAGGGCCTAAGTGAGATGTATGTAGTTAAAGTAGAAAAAATAAGGTCGTGCAAGTATTTGTAAATAAAATATTATAAATAAAATTAGTCACAACAGTGTGTGTGTGTATATATATATATATATATATATATATATATATATATATATATATATATATATATATATATATATATGCAAAAAATGACTAAAGGGGCTTCATATTTTGGTGTAATAATTTTAAAGGCCCTATTTATGATAAATAATTGTTGACTGACATTATTTTTTATGTAAATAGTTAGGGGTGACGTTCCGGCAATTTCCGGCCAAAAATAGAACGAAATAGTGAATTTTTATGTTTAGTCGTGTTTATCATGTTAAGAGATTTACTTTTATATGTTAGGATTAAGTATAAACGTCAATTTAAAACACGCATAAACATAAAATACACCGTTTTACACCATTTTTGGCCGGACATTGGTCAGAATGTCACCCCTAAATATTTACATGAAAAATAATGTCACCTTACAGTTATTTATCATAAAATAGGGCCCTTAAAATTATTATACTAAAATATGAAGCCCCTTTAGTCGGTTTTTGATACACACACACACACACACACACACATACACACACACACACACACACACACATATATATATATAATTTTAATTAGTTCGTGGAGTTGGAAACAAATCTGTAAAATCAAGGAGAAAATCAAACTCGGAAATCAGAGAGAATGGGAATGGAGGGGTGCTGACAATGATAAATTTTATGTCTCCAAGTGTTATAAATCTTTGCTTCCAAACAAAGAAAAATGGCCATGGTACCATATAATCTGGAATGGTGGATCACCTCCTCGTCATTTATTCTTGGCCTGGGTCGCAACACACTACAAATCGCTTGACAGCTCATGGTTGTGCCATCGACAGTACTTGCTGTCTTTGCAATCAAAGAGAAGAGACTATGGATCATCTGTTCTCGACATGCCCTTTCATTAACCAGGTGATGCAAGGTTTCTCCACCAAATGGAAGTTCAATTTCAACTTCAATTCTCTCCTTCAATGGCTCTCTAGCTAATTAGAAGAACAAGAGAAGGAAAGGACGTTTGAAGATACTCATGGCAACTCTAACTACTTCTACCATTGCAATTGTGTGGAAAGCTCGAAATTACAAGAAGTTCCCTGGGTGGCATGGAACTTTGTCTGTGGAGGAAGCGTCCAAAAAGATTCATTATACTATCTTACATAGATTCTTGTCTCTTGCCAAGAAAAGTCCTAAATATAGTCATTGTATAGACCTGCTACTTCAATAGGTCTTCTTGTTTGTTTTTCCTTTAGTGTTGGTTTGTAATCCCTGGACCACTGGTTTACTGTCTTTGATAATGAA